>CM034356.1:92301100-93734639 GCA_019925275.1 Mytilus edulis | reverse complement strand
AGTCACAGTTGGCCTTAGATGGATTTGGCTATTTATTTCAGATCTTTTGGTGTCTTTAATTGTTTATGTCCTTATACATCATTGGCTTTCAAATATTCTGCTTTGTGCGTTCCTGATGAAGGACAACCAAGAAAAGTGCTCGGGGTGTATATAGATTATATGTGTTGCTTCATTTTCAATATAAGCACAATCATTTTCAGAATTTGTTTTATTTTACAGAGATAGAAGATGTTGTGCATACAGTTATTTTCTTGCTGAGTGACAAGTGTTCCTCTACACATAGAATTAATCTAAGGATTGATGCAGGTTATGGCGTGCATTAGCTCATCCGTACAGTGTGTTGACATTAGAATAGACAAAGAAAATTTGATGAAATTTTATTTCATATGCAATGATTTTGTGACATAAATCAATACAGCTAAGCCTTATCAATTTTAAAATTATTGACCTCTAAGCTAGGATATTAGAAAATAAGGATTAATCAAAGCATAATTTATCATTGCTGTTTTACTAAGGCCGGCTGCAAAACATAATTTTATCATCAATGAGTTACTTTGAAATAAAACATGGCAGAAATCAGATTGTATTTGAAACTTAACACACACGTTCACATGTCAAATTACAACAGGAAAATAGATAGTGAGAGAATGTACAAAGATGTACATTATTTCCTACCAGATTTATGCCTTGTTTTAACTTCGGCTCTTATTCAGCGACTTTTTTTTTGGCGTTTACCTCATGTCCTATGGACACTATTTATTATTGTATATTCCGTCAGCTTATTAAAGCTGATTTGAAACATTATAAACCCAAATCCATCAATTGGAAACACACCTTCAAAATACTGATTGATTCATTCGAGGATTATAACAGGCAATTGGCTTAAAATCAAAGTAACAAAATGAACTTCGAGGAAATAACTTAATGAAAAGTCCCCACTAAATGGAAAATTCAAAAGCTCAAGCACATAAAACTAATGGAAAACAACTGTCAAAATCCTATCTTGGTACAGTTTTCTGTAGAAAATGGTGGATTAAAGCTTGTTTTATAGCTAGTTAAACCTGTCACTTGTATGACAATCACATAAAATTCTGTTATATTGACAACAATGTGCGAGCAAAACAAACAGAAATCATAGATAAACAAGAATGTGTCCCCAGTACATGGATGTCCCACTCGCACTATCATTTTCTATGTTCAATGGACCGTGAAATTGGGGTAAAACATCTAATTTGGCATTAATATTAGAAAGATCTATCATAGGCAACATGTGTACTAAGTTTCAAAATTCAAACTACCTTGACCAAAAACTTTAAAATGGAGCGGGATAGACGAAGCAACAGATGAACATACGCACAGACTAGAAAAAAATGCCCGTCAACTATCGTAGGTAAAATGTCAAAATAAGGATACAGCAGTCAACATAATGTTAAAATCTAAATCACTAAAAAAACAAACAAATATGTCAACAAATATTAAAGTGTAAAAAACATAGATACTTTTTCTGAATGGGTTCTGTCTCTAAAGGTCAGTGGCTCTTGAATGAAAAGAGTTTAAAGACCAAATCAAGTATGAAGTTATATCACATTGAATACCAAAAAGTTTGAAAAAATATGTCAAAAACAGCTTAGGTAAAATATTCCTTCGAAAAATAATCATTAGTTTTTTAAACAATTCGGTGTTTTGAATACATTTAATTCATAAATAAGACAACATCAGTAATATGTCATGTTAACACAGAAGTGCTGACAATTAGGCTAATGCAAAACACTGCATAGAAATTAAAGTAATTGATCAACACGAACCCCTATAAAAATCAGGTAGTATGTCAGGTACTGGATTTGCAAGGCTGATCAGATGTTATTTCACAAATGACACCTGTTGCATTGCTTTTGGTCAAAACCGATGATCAATACTTTATTTGTCCTTTTTCTCCTTTTTTATTCCAGCGTAACTAATGAGTCTTTTGAAGATGAACGTGTTTGGCGCAAATACAAAATTTCAACCCTGGTATCTGTGATGAGTTTATTCACAACAGAGCAAAAGAGGAAGAGGTATATATCAACATCACAGCAGTACATCAAAAGGGAACCTTAGTAATTTAAGTATTGGTGTATAACACATATTATACCTAGAAACCTTATATTAAAATTGTCACACATCAGTCAAAGAAGACATACATAAACATCATTAAATTTTAATGTTGTAAACTAAGTATTTTTCTTTAACTGTTTTACAATCCATGGATACAATTTTTGAACATTTGTATAAACTCCAGGCATATCAACCGCTCCACAACCATTGCCCCATGATACAACTCCTACAACTGTGTAACTACCTACAACATATTACATAAGACACATGTTACTTGCAGATAATTTGAAATATGTCTTCAGGCAATTCTATTACATTGTTACTAATGATAATAAGTATATAACAAAGATATAAAAGCATTATACTAGGGAATTGGTATACATGCTTTCATGACTATCAGGTAAACCCAGTGCTCATTTCGATATTCTCAGCATCAACAATTTCTAAGCATAACAAAGTGATACTTTTGGTACAGTGTAAAGGCATGGGTAAGGATAAGGATAAAATATTTGGTAGATATTTGGGGTATTTATCGGTTGTATTTTTCAAGTTGGTCTGTTATCCATGGAAGAAGACTTCTAGTGTGGGCATAGACACCAGGAGCACCTGCATCACCGCACCCATTACCCCAGGAGGTAACTCCAAGTACTGTGTATCTACCTACAAAACAAGGAAGTAGGGAGTTGTCATATGTATGGGAGGACTTTTTTATTTGTCTTTTTCTACATCTAAAGCAAATATTGAATCGTGTGTGATATTATAATATCATTTACCAGTTCAATCCACCATTATCTACATAAGAAAATGCCTGTACTAAGTTAGGAATATGACAGTTCTTGTCCATTCGTTTGATGTGTAGGAACTTTTGATTTTGCCATTTGATTGGGGACTTTCCTTCTTGAATTTTCCTTGGAGTTCAGTATTTTTGTGATTTCATTTTTTTAGTTATAGAAGATCAGTTAACATAGAGTTAACATTTTGTGACATTTTGCTCTATTTAAGTTGCAGAAGAGAGACAAAAGCTGTATTTATTTTTGGTTTCATTGAGTGTCAGACCTGTCTCATTGATTAAAACCTCACTTGTCTTTCAGGTGGTTTTTGCTCTTAAACAAGAAAACCTAATGTTAATAGAGGTATGTGCACCACACAATATAGTCATGATATCAACAACATCTTCTCTTTATCCATAGTTTATTGTCCTCAATTTAACCCATAGAAGTATCAAAATAATTATAAGATGGCTTTCGATACAGATACAGATTCAATATATATTGCTGATACTATGACTAACTATGTCTTTGATATATCCTAATCAAAATGTTAAGTTTCCTTCTAAATTTTTTTCTTTAAATTTGTTTACTCCGATATCAACTACAATCTAATTAAAACTAAAACTGTTGCTATGTTGCTACATATAAAACAAGAGCAACTATAGGATATATATATATATTTGTCAATTTTAGGGTCTTCTGGACAGTCCTGGTTCATCTTTTATAATTATTGATACCGATGAAACAACAGATATATACTGTGAAGTAACCAAATAAAGGTCTTGACATGGAAAATAAAAACAAGATTAAAAAAAACCTGCCTTATTTATGTAAAAGAAAAACAAACATGATAGTCAGAGACCAATGCCAATCTCTGAGCTACAATTTCCTGTCTTTAGACCTAGTATCTGCAATAGTTGATATGGATAAAATTGAGAATGGAAATGGGGCATGCGTCAGGCAACAAACAATAGTAACACCAAAGTGCAACAAAAACAAATGCCAACACACATAGAAACTAACTGTTTGATAGCAACTGCCCAAAATTCCTCACTTGGAACAGGACATTTAAAGAATAAATATTGGATTGAACCTGGTGTAATGGCATGCCAAACCTCCTGCTTTATGACAATGTTAAACAAGAATGTGTCCAAAGTACAGGGATGCCCCACTCGCACTATCATTTTCCATGTTCCATGGATCGTAAAATTGGGTCTTTCAAATTAAAAAGATCATATCATTAGCAACAAGTGTACTAAGTTTCAAGTTGATTGGACTTCCGCTTCATCAAAAACTACCTTGACCAAAAACTTTAACCTGAAATGGGAAGAACGGATGAACGGACAGACAAACGAACGGAAGGACCAACTGAGCCACAGACCAGAAAACATAATGCTCCTCTACTATCGTAGGTGGGGCATAAAAATAAATGCTTAAACACTACATGACAGAAATTCACACGCAAGAACAATCAAAACGAGAAAAGCACAAATAAATAATAGTCAACACCACATGTAAACCATAGTACAACAAACATATTCCATCTACAACTAAACATTGAAACCTACTTATGAACAAAAATTATAAAACTATGTTTGAGAGCGTTCAACCCTCACCTAACATTGCCAAGTGATGTAACAGCACAAAATAAACTAAAAAGTGAAATTCAGTTGACAAAACCTTGACTGGTCAGTGGTGTGTCTAGTTTCCACATGATGTGTCCTTCAAATTATGATTTTATCATACCTAGGTACATTGCGGTGACCCTTTTTATAAAGAACAGGGGATAAGAATGGAAGTCTCTAATAAATAGCTTTGTTCCTTAATATTTGATCAGACAATGGATTGTCATTCAAACAAGAGGCTCTCAAGAGCCTGAATCGCTCACCTTAATTCTTTTGGTTAAATCTCTCATCAATGATTCTTTTGGCTTTTCAATTTATTTAAATGTTTTTTGGATCGTCCTATTTTCTTCAAAAGCCAAAAAAAAATAATCATTTTCTCCTATGTTCTATTTGAGCCATAGGAGCTATGTTTCTTGACATACAAGGAAATAAAATATAAAATTTATACTAGATACTCTGAAACTCATTTAGCCTAAGTTTGGCTGAAATTGATACAGCAGTTTCAAAGGAGAAGATTTTTTAAAGTAAGTCAACATGATGAACAAATTGCGAAAAAAGTCTTTAAAGGGCAATAACTCCTTAAGTGGTCAATTGACAATTTTGGTCAATTGACTTAATTGAAGATCTTACTTTGCTGAACATTATTGCTGTTTACAGTTTATTTCTATCTATAATTATATTCAAGATAATAAACAAAAACAGCAAAATTTCCTTAAAATTATCAATTCAGGGGCAGCAACCTAACAACAGGTTGTCTGATTCATCTGAAAATTTCAGGGCAGATAGATCTTGACCTGATAAACAATATTACCCACGTCAGATTTGCTCTAAATGCTTTGGTTTTTGAGTTATAAGCCAAAAACTGCATTTGACCCCTATGTTCTATTTTTAGCAATGGCGACCATGTTTGTTGATAGATCATAACTTCGGATACAATTTACAAACTAGATACCCTAAGGAACATTCAGTTAAAGTTTGGAAGTATTTGGCCCAGTAGTTTCAGAGGAGAAGATTTTTGTAAAAGATTACTACGATTTACAAAAAATGGTTAAAAATTGACTATAAAGGGCAATAACTCCTAAAGGGGTCAACTGACCATTTCCATCATGTTGACTTATTTGTAAATCTTACTTTGCTGAACATTATTCCTGTTTACAGTTTATCTCTGCAATAACTCCTAAAGGGGTCAACTGACCATTTCCGTCATGTTGACTTATTTGTAAATCTTACTTTGCTGAACATTATTCCTGTTTACAGTTTATCTCTATCTATAATAATATTCAAGATAATAACCAAAAACAGCAAAATTTCTTTAAAATTACCAATTCAGGGGCAGTAACCCAACAACAGGTTGTCTGATTCATCTGAAAATTTCAGGGCAGATAGATCTTGACCTGATAAACAATATTATCCCATGTCAGATTTGCTCTAAATGCTTTGGTTTTTGAGTTATAAGCCAAAAACTGCATTTGACCCCTATGTTCTATTTTTTAGCAATGGCGACCATGTTTGTTGATAGATCAAATCTTCGGATACAATTTACAAACTAGATACCCTAAGGAACATTCAATTAAAGTTTGGAAGTATTTGGCCCAGTAGTTTCAGAGGAGAAGATTTTTGTAAAAGATTACTAAGATTTACGAAAAATGGTTAAAAATTGACTATAAAGGGCAATAACTCCTAAAGGGGTCAACTGACCATTTCCGTCATGTTGACTTATTTGTAAATCTTACTTTGCTGAACATTATTCCTGTTTACAGTTTATCTCTATCTATAATAATATTCAAGATAATAACCAAAAAAACCTATGTTCTATTTTTAGCAATGGCGACCATGTTTGTTGATAGATCAAAACTTCGGATACAATTTATAAATTAGATACCCTAAAGAACATTCAGTTAAAGTTTGAAAGTATTTGGCCCAGTAGTTTCAGAGGAGAAGATTCTTGAAATAGTTTACGACGACAGACGACGACAGACGACGGACGACGACGGACGCCAAGTGATGGCATAAGCTCACTTAGGTGAGCTAAAAAAGAGTGAAAATTTTGAAAAATATTGTTACATATATTTGTGAGGCCCCTCATGGGGGGGGTCCTAGTAATCACATAATCACCATTTTTTTGCCAATATAATCACATAATCATTAAATATTTGCTTATCTTTAGTAATCAAATAATCATAAACTAAAAATACAGTCCTAGGTAATCAAATAATCATGAAATATTTGGCTTAATAATCAAATAATCATTAAAAAAACGGCCAAGTGATCACATAATCAAAAACCCCATGAGGGCCCTCATTTGTCTAATGTGTTGATGGTCCACGGTCATGCCCTTATGAAATCCATACTGTACCCATAGAAAATTTCAAATATACATCCTAAAAAATATGAGAGGTTTAATATATTTGGCTATCAACAGGGAGTGTACACCCTGCCCACCTCCGTGGATCTCAACTGCATTATAAACTCTTAAAAATAACCTTAACCCAGGCCTGTAGCCAGGAATTTCTAAGGGGGGCTCACAAACTCTACTTTAACAGTCACATAGACTTTAACAGTGCTTATTTGCTTTCAAGTGGGGTTTGTCCAAACCCCTCGAATTCCCCCTGGCTACGGGTATGTAACCTGTCTGACATCACAAGTTTATGTTGAAATACATACCGTTAACCTGACAAACAAGAGGTTTACCACTGTCTCCCTGACAAGTATCTACACCTCCCTTCTCATAACCAGCACATAAGAACCTAAACCTGTCTGACATCACAAGTTTATGTTGAAATACATACCGTTAACCTGACAAACAAGAGGTCCACCACTGTCTCCCTGACAAGTATCTACATCTCCGTCCTCATAACCAGCACATAAGAACCTAAACCTGTCTGACATCACAAGTTTATGTTGAAATACATACCGTTAACCTGACAAACAAGAGGTCCACCACTGTCTCCCTGGCAAGTATCTACACCTCCCTCCTCATAACCAGCACATAACATATGTGGTGTAATTGTATCACTTTTATACAAACTTCTACATTTACTGGTGTTCATTATTGGAATTTTTTCTTTCCTCAAAACATTTGGACTGACTGAAATTGTGAATAAAAAGATATATCATAGACTCACATTTATATTCACTCAATCATTAATTATCAAAACAAGGCTGTCATCCTTAAAGTCATTTAAGTCATAAATAGTTTTGTGACAGTTCTTAGATGTGCATATTTGTCTTTTGATAATTAGTTCTTGTGTTTAACTGTTAGACCACTGTCCCAGGTTAGGTGGACATTCCGAATGTATGTGCCTGTAAGTCAAGAGCCTGTAATTCAGTAGTTGTCATTTGTTGATAAGTTACATATTTGTTTTTTGTTCATTTTTTGTACATTAGTTAGTTTTTTTGTCTGAATTGTTTTACATATGTCATTTCTGGGTCTTTTAAAGCTGAATATGCAATATGTTTTTTTTTATATTGTATGATAAATTTGTAATTTAAGGCCATTTATTGTTAAAAGTTTTTTATGTTAATTAGAAGAAGTGACAATTGATTTTGTGAACACTCATGCTTTTCACCTGAAAGGTAAGTATATCAACAGTCATATTAAATAAACACAGGGTTATTGGTTTTATTTGGAACAAAAAACCAATAAAACAACACAGGAAAATAAGTTTTCAGTAATAATCAAATTTGTAAGGATGACAAACTTACCTCCATGCTCGGTCTTTCCCCATCCAGATATATGACACAAAGTACCTACTCTATACAAGGTGTCAAGGTCAGGTAAACAAGCTGGTTGAACATAATCATTGAATGTGATCCCTTGACCATCATCAGAACTTATTTTCACCAGAGCAATATCATTATCATATGTATCAGCTTAAAACAAAAAAAGTTTAGGTTTGTTTTAAATTTTATGATTTCTGAAGAATAAAATATAGACAATAAGATTAAAAGTTTGGAAAACTCTTTAATGCCATGCAATTTTAAATGGAGAGCAGAAAACATCTCTGAGACATGATAATTAATTAATCAACAAGTGAATCATAAGAGCCAGAATTGCTCACCTGGTTAAAAAAATCCTATTTCAATATATATGTGTTTCCTTAATATTTCTAGTTGAGTTATTGTTCTGTGATATTTTTTATATTTGGTCTTTTATTTTTGCTAAGGTATTGTCTATATGCCTTTTTTCATTCTTAGTTATATGATGTGGCTCTGTACTTATACATCCCATCATTGTATTATTGTTCTATTTTATAATTCTGTATTCTAAATTGTTTTTCATTTTAGCTAATATGCTTTTGTCTATATTTCTTTTAATGTTTCTTTCTAACATATGATATGGCTCTGTATTTATACATCACCTTTTTGTGTTATTCTGCAATGGTAAATGTTTGTTAATATATTTGTTTGGTTGTAAAGTAATTAAGATGAAGTAACATAATGTTGACTTCTGTACCCCTATTATTGTCATTTTTACCTATCATGTCTATTTATTTATCACATTATGGTCAATATTATTGAATTTTATGTGACTGTCATACAAATGAGAGGTTTAGCTATTTCTAAGTAGCAATATTACAGCAGCACCTGCACAAGGGGTATATAATTCCCAATTGATACGGTATTCCCGTGCTTGCATTTCCTATCATGATTTTCTTGATAGAGGGTTGCTGCTCACAAGGAAGCTATTAAACCAAGAGTTCCAAATGGTGAAGTTGAAATCATCCCTTTGTAAACTTTACAGACGCCATCACAAGCTGGTTGACCGTTATGGAATAACCGTTTCACAAATGATATCTGATATGTTCCTTACGTCGTAACTACAATCCGCTTCCCTTTCATGAATGTGACCTACCGAATTAGACTATTTACTGGATTTGTTACCATATAAGCAACACAACGGGTGCCACATGTGGAGCAGGATCTGCTTACCCTTCTGGAGCACCAGAGATCACCCCTATTTTTTGTGGAGTTCGTGTTGTTTATTCCTCAGTTTACTATGTTGTGTCATGTGTACTATTGTTTGTCTGTTTGTCTTTTTCAGTTTTAGCCATTGGAGATTGCGTTGTCAGTTTGTTTTAGATTTATGAGTTTGACTGTCCCTTTGGTATCTTTCGTCTCTCTTTTAGCTAGCTAAAAAAAAAGGTTTAATCCACCAATTTCTACATAAGAAAATGCCTGTACCAAGTCAGAAATATGACAGTTGTTATCCATTCTTTGGATGTGTTTGAGCTTTTGATTTTGCCAGTTGATTAGGGATCAACTTTCTTTTTCGAATTTTCCTGGGAGTTCTGTTTTACTTTTTGTATATATGAAGTTCTTGATGATTTTGTTTTCTTTCTAAAGAATCTTTTTTGCTCATTACAGATAGTTCATGACCCATTTATCACTTTTCACTTTTGATCTAACTGCTGCAGTTTTTTGAGATATAAGGCGAAAACTGACTTTGACCTCTATGTCCTATTTTTACCCATGGCTTCCATGTTTATTGATGGATCGAAGATTTCAGATAAAATTTATAAAATAGATACCCTAAGGAACATTCCTTTAAAGTTCAGAAGTAAAAGGCCAAGAAGATTTTAAAATATCAGCAAACATGAACTAATTGTGTAAATTATCTTTAAAGGGCAATTACTTCTTCAGGGGTCAATTGAAAATTTTGGTCACATTAATTTTTTGGAAGATCTTACTTTGCTGAACATTTTTTATGTTTACAGTTTATAAAATCTAACCAAATGAATGAACATATTTATTCTATGACAGATTTGCTCTGAATGCTTTAAAATTTGATTTTGGGGGGGAAAAAAGGGGGGGGGGGGCACTTCATTCATATAAGTTAATAGACATGCCTCTAGAATAGGTTACATTTTGCATTTTGAGCATATATGAATTCGAAATTTATGATCAGGTCAATAAAATTCACATGCCAAGTCCCAATGTAGGTAAATATCATGTAAAGATTTTGAGCCTTAATATATCAGTGGCTCTCAGAAGGGGAGATGTTTTCTCAAATTCTGATTGTAACCCAAGGTAACCTTAAAACTACTGGATAACATGATTGAACCAGTTCAGATCTCCTAACACGTGGGGTAAATTCTAATCAGTTTGTCAGACTGAAGCTGTAAGATAACAAACTATATACTGATCTATACTATTTCCAGAGCAGCTGGCTAGGTGCTTGTTTAGAATGGCAAAAAAATCTAAATATGTTTAATTTTTCAAAGCTGGCATGTAAGAAAATATTAACCAGCCTTGTAAAAAATATAAGTCTGTCACTTAACACAGACTTGGCTGAAACAAAAAAATTAAACAAACCAATTTTGTTAGGTATTTTTATCCATGAATAATAAAAATCAAATATTTATAGAGTTACTTCCCCCTTATATCATAATTTATAGTTATTTCCTTCAGACATATTCTTTTTCGTTAAAATATTCACCAAATAGAAATTTAAACTTGATTGGATCAAAATAAACTGTTTTAAAACATCACCTCAGGTAAAGTATAAATAATTCTGTATTATTTGCAATGGTAATTTTTTATCTATATGGATAGAGATGATTTTTTTATAAAGAGTAAATACTTTATGACACTTCCAAGGTATAAATTTACTTACTTACTTACTTAATAAATTTTTAAGCTACCTGTTATGCTACAGCATGCAGGTAGAATTTAACTACACAAATTCAAAGCAAAGAAGATAGAGTCGTGTGTAGCAACTGAAAGGATAGCAAACTAGGAGGCCACATAAACAAACTATTTACACAGTACATCGTTTTAATAAAAAGTAATGGTGAGTGGTACAATTTGAAAAATGCAGCTCAAATTCAGTAATGTAGTAGGTTTTTTTTATAAGAAAAGTGTAAACTATGCTTCTATGAGAAATTGGTTGATATTCATTATATTATTGAAATATATTAAAGAAATATTATAACAATAGAATTTTGATAAAGACTTTGTAAATATTTATTATAAGCAATGCCAGAATATTTGTTCCGGTAGGAACCAACATTCTAAAAACTTCATTCAATTAGTTCAGTTGAAAAACAAATTATAGAATAGTTCTTCCCTTTGAAACTTATTTTAGGAAGGACCTTCTATTTCATGACTCTTTCATATACTTACAGTCATACTGATCATGAGTCAGAACGGCTTCTACATCAAATTCTTGTTCATAATCATCCGGTCTCTTGTGGTTGTGATCCCCTGTTCTTATCGTTATTTTGGATTTAAGTAAACTGTAAATAAAAGTTATCTCAATCTCAAACTTCAGACATCACTGGCTATATAAAAGTTTTTTAAGTCCTCAATGTTCAGATATTTCTTTATTTTTAAGGATCATACAAGTTCTTGCAATACATTTTTACCAGTATTCATGTATAAAAAAATTTAATCTTTAATCTACTTTAAAATTTGGCAAGAAAAAATAATTTAGTAATAAATTCATTAAAAAAGAGATACAACCCAGCAGGTTTCACAATCATAACATGAGACTTTCAATTAAATAGATAGATCGAGGTCATACTTGAAACCATGGGTTATATTTAAGCTATTGGTCTGCTACCAATCTTGTTAACTAGAAATTGTATCTTTCTCATAGAATAATTTGACCAGACTGAAAATCAACTTTAAACACCACAACAGCAAAACTGATTTCTAAAGAGAAAAAAAACAACCTTTATTTAAATAGAGGCCTTGGAGGGGTTAGGCACTCACTTTGGAATGAGTGTTGTGAATGACCAGCTTGGATAAAAGCTATTTCAAGCTTGATAATACATGATAGTGACATGAAAAGCAAGATGAAATATGAAATATAAAAATACATAGATTACCAATCTATCCTGGTACCTTTTCTGAATACAATACCTACCCATCAAAGCAATGAGCAGCACTGAGAATCCAGTGTTTATTGATAATTGTCCCTCCACACCAAACACTGGAGATTTTCTTTCTGGAAAAAATAATCATAATAATAAATCTTCCTGACTCCAACCTGCCAAGGGTACATTCCATATTCGGCTACTGTTCCATAGACTATTTTAGCTGGTTGTGGACGCTCACGTACAGTAGCTTCTCCAAGACGTGGTGTCTGTCTTTTCTTCCTGATGTGTTTGTCTTCTCTTGGACGTTTCCCACAACCTGTAAGATAATTAATAAGTATTATATATAGATTGTACAGTATATGAGAAGACAAAATATTTTCAAATAATTGTAATTGAGATGCAATAGATACAAAATGTAAACTTGTATCTATTGCATCACATCTACAGGTACTTGAAAATTGGTCATTCATCAATTCCTGTTGTCTGTGAGTCATCTGTCCCCACTGTGAGATTGTAGCCTGTCATTCATCACCTCCAGGTGTGTGTGAATTATCTATACACTCCAAGATGTCTGAGTATCATTATAACTCACCAGAACAACATGTAATCAACACTTATTAGTCCCTTCTGTCTATTATCTATACTCACCATCAAAGAATCTTGTAAAACTGGAATTTTAAATTGCTGATATTTTTATGTCATTTATATTCACCAGGAGCAAAAGTATCCTGCCAGTCATCACCTCCAGGTGTGTGTGAATCATCTATACACACCATGTGAGACTGTAACCTGCCAGTCATCACCTCCAGGTGTGTGTGAATCATCTATACACACCATGTGAGACTGTAGCCTGCCATTCATCACCTTCAGGTGTGTGTGAATCATCTATACACACCATGGGAGACTGTAGCCTGCCAGTCATCAGCTCTTTCTATATATCATTGAATACTCACCAGGGGCAAATGTATCCTGCCAGTCATCACCTCTTTCTATATTATTTATACTCACCAGGGGCAAATGTATCCTGCCAGTCATCACCTCTTTCTATATTATTTATACTCACCAGTGGCAAATGTATCCTGCCAGTCATCACCTCTTTCTATATTATTTATACTCACCAGGGGCAAATGTATCCTACAAGTCATCACCTCTTTCTATATTATTTATACTAACCAGGGGCAAATGTATCCTGCCAGTCATCACCTCTTTCTATATTATTTATACTCACCAGGGGCGAATGTATCCTGCCAGTCATCACCTCTTTCTATATTATTTATACTCACCAGGGGCAAATGTATCCTGCCAGTCATCACCTCTTTCTAGATTATTTATACTCACCAGGGGTGAATGTATCCTGCCAGTCATCACCTCTTTCTATATTATTTATACTCACCAGTGGCGAATGTATCCTGCCAGTCATCACCTTTCTATATTATTTATACTCACCAGGGGCGAATGTATCCTGCCAGTCATCACCTCTTTCTATATTATTTATACTCACCAGGGGCGAACCTGCCAGTCATCACCTCTTTCTATATTATTTATACTCACCAGTGGCAAATGTATCCTGCCAGTCCTCACCTCTTTCTATATTATTTATACTAACCAGGGGCGAATGCATCCTGCCAGTCATCACCTCTTTCTATATTATTTATACTCACCAGAGGCGAATGTATCCTGCCAGTCGTCACCTCTTTCTATATTATTTATACTAACCAGGGGTGAATGTATCATGCCAGTCATCACCTCTTTCTATATTATTTATACTCACCAGGAACGAATGTATCCTGCCAGTCATCACCTATGTCTATATTATTTAAACTCACCAGGGGTGAATGTATCCTGCCAGTCATCACCTCTTTCTATATTATTTATACTCACCAGGGGTGAATGTATCATGCCAGTCATCACCTCTTTCTATATTATTTATACTCACCAGGGGTGAATGTATCCTGCCATTCATCACCTCTTTCTATATAACTTATACTCACCAGGGGTGAATGTATCCTGCCAGTCATCACCTCTTTCTATATAATTTATACTCACCAGGGGCGAATGATTCCTGCCAGTCGTCACCTCTTTCTATATTATTTATACTCACCAGGGGTGAATGTATCCTGCCAGTCATCACTTCTTTCTATATCATTTATACTCACCAGGGGCGAATGATTCCAGCCAGTCGTTACCTCTTTCTATATCATTTATATTCACCAGGGGTGAATGTATCCTGCCAGTCATCACCTCTTTCTATATAATTTATACTCACCAGGGGTGAATGTATCCTGCCAGTCGTCACCTCTTTCTATATTATTTATACTCACCAGGGGCGAATGTATCCTGCCAGTAATCACCTCTTACTATATCATTTATACTCACCAGGGGCAAATGTATCCTGCCAGTCATCACCTCTTTCTATATTATTTATACTCACCAGGGGTGAATGTATCCTGCCAGTCGTCAGCTCTTTCTATATTATTTATACTCACCAGGGGTGAATGTATCCTGCCAGTCGTCACCTCTTTCTATATTATTTATACTCACCAGGAAGAATGTATCCTGCCAGTCATCACCTCTTTCTATATTATTTATACTCACCAGGGGCAAATGTATCCTGCCAGTCATCACCTATTTCTATATTATGCATACTCACCATGGGCGATTGTATCCTGCCAGTCATCACCTCTTTCTATATTATTTATACTCACCAGGGGCGAGTATCCTGCCAGTCATCACCTATTTCTATATTATTTATACTCACCAGGGGCGAATGTATCCTGCCAGTCATCACCTCTTTCTATATTATTTATACTCACCAGGGGAAAATGTATCCTGTCAGTCATCACCTCTTTCTATATTATTTATACTCACCAGGGGTGAATGTATCCTGCCAGTCATCACCTCTTACTATACTATTTATACTCACCAGGGGTGAATGTATCCTGCCAGTCATCAGCTCTTACTATATTATTTATACTCACCAGGGGCAAATGTATCCTGCCAGTCATCACCTCTTTCTATATTATTTATACTCACAAGGGGCGAATGTATCCTGCCAGTCATCACCTCTTTCTATATTATTTAAACTCACCAGGGGTGAATGTATCCTGCCAGTCATCACCTCTTTTATACTATTTATACTCACCAGGGGTGAATGTATCCTGCCAGTCATCATCTCTTACTATATTATTTATACTCACCAGGGGCGAATGTATCCTGCCAGTCATCACCTCTTTCTATATTATTTATACTCACAAGGGGTGAATGTATCCTGCCAGTCATCACCTCTTTCTATATTATTTATACTCACCAGGGGCGAATGTATCTTGCCAGTCATCAGCTCCAGTTGTTTCTTTATCAGCCATACACCTGACACCAGCATCTTCTGTGTGTTGACAATTACTGACACCCCAGCCTGAATGAGTGCATTCTTCTATAGAGGTCTCTTCCCCGTCACACTCAACATCATCCAGTATAATTTTACCAGATCCTTCTCCATATATAGCCTCTGATACTGCTGTACCTCCTCTGTAAATTATAACTTTTATAAACTTCCAAAGTCGTGGATATCCCTCTAGAGAAATTAACTAAAGAACCTATATCAAGATCTTTTGCAATATAATTTTAAATGTTTTCATTGTTATATTGTTCAATGATACAATCAGAATTAAGAATTGCTGCTGATAAGATCATTAAGTTATTCATAAGTAAAGGAAGAGTAATGGAACAAACTGCTGTCAAGTCTGTGCAAATTTGTTTAAGTTCCTGTTGTAAAGGTCTACAGGAGGTGAAGGTTAACACAATTTGACCTTGAACATAACTTCACTATAGATGTAAACTGAAGTGTGAATCTGTCAAATTAACCACTGAAAGTTTATCTATGTAGAGGAACCTAAAGGTTATAAATGGAACCAATTATAATATCTGCCAAACTAACTTCTAGGATTTACCTTTTATATCCAAGCATTCGGCAGATAACAGTAGCATCATTGTCATCCCATCTATCATCACAAACAGTGCCCCTTATGCCATTACGAATAATTTCTACTCTGCCTCTGTTTGGTGCATTTCCATTAACTAACTCTACCCTTATGCCTGAAACTAAATGGTATATATAAGAATAAGCTTATGGGGCATGATGGATAATAATACAAGTGTCCACAAGAGACTAAAGGACCAGGATGAATTCAACATTATGTACAATCATATCCAACAGGAAAATGTTTTAAATATTAAGTGATAACTTTTGTTGTTCATATTCCAAAATGTTTCTTCAAGTTGCAGATAAAATCCTCCTTTCAAACTGATAAACTTGTGAAAAGTTTGATTTTATTAAAAATGTATGACTTGGATATTAAAATGTCTATCTTGAAGACAGATTATAAATATTTTATTTTAAACATGGTTATTTAGCTATTGGTAAGAGTTCTTAAAAGAAAACTAAAATTGAATTGTAAGATAATGTTTTTCCTTCTGGAAACATAATATGAAAGAAAGCATAGCTCAGCAGTGTTTGTTGTGAAATTATCTCCCTTTGAAATAAGCATAAAGTACAGTTATCATTAAAGAAAACATATTCAATATCCCTATTCCAGATGTGAATGCATTTAATTATGTCTAAAATGAAGTTAAAAGTTACACTCATTTGTTAAGCTCGTCATTACAATAAATATGTATACATATTCATTTTGCTGTAAAATCAAGAAATAATTCATGGGGGCTTGAATATATCATGACTTTACCAAGGGTTGGCCCTTTATGACAAATATTTTACCCTGAGCGATAGCGAGGGGTAAAATATCTGCATAAAGGGACAACCCGTGGTAAAATCTAGATATATTCAAGCCCCCATGAATTATTTCGATTTTAATAGGTCAAATACGGCAATTCTTTTGGATCGAAGCACTTTAGGTGGAGGCAAATATTTGCCATTCCCAGAAATAAACACACTATTAAATTGGCGTAAAAGAACGGGGCAAACTGAATTAGTGGCATGCTTAAACTATTCAAAATAACGTATATAGATAGTTTTGAATTAATTTAAATGATAATTCACTTATATGTCCTAAATATTTAAACAAATATGGCTTATAACACATTTTAGCATCGTTTGTTTACGTTTCCATGTTGTGATGATTTTCGGTAGTACAAGCGTGTATTTTCCCGTGAAATGCTCATATTCTAACGTCATCGTTTTATGACGTCGCAAACTCATTCATAAAAAAGCATATGACATGGGAGTACGATCAGAAAAGCCCATGCAATATATTCAAATTTTACCACAGGTGTGTACTCAAAGCGTTTGAAGGACGTCATGTTAGAATCTCCCTTTTAAATCAGTACTATGTTCTATTTTAGAGGTTTATGTAAACTTACTTATGACTTAAAACAAGTGAAAATGTCCTATTGAAGTAATCCCAACAAACCTGGTTTAGTATCCTTTGTAGTAGATGGTTTCTCTGTGGTAGTGGTGGTGGTGGTGGTTGTGGTCACAGGTTCATTACCACAGTACACACCAACATCTTGTGAATGGTCACAGCTGGATTGGATACCCGGGAAATTACTACACTCATCTGCTCTATCCTCAGTACCTAGACACTCCCATTTCTCAGCAGCCCAAATCATTTCTTTTCCAGCCCTGAATTTACCAGTAGGCAGAACTTTTCCAGAACTGTAATGTTCAATAAGTAGAAATTAATAAAAGGGATCTGTTTTGACACTATACATGTTTAAAAAAAACATATGGATAAATATCTTTTATATTTAACTTTTCTGTCGGAATTAATTGCAATTTTAGGGGGAATTACTTCAATGACATGCTTTGAGAAAATAAAATTTAAAAAATTTTGGTAAACATTCTTTGATATATTTTCTGGAATTGATTGATTTGTTGTAATTATGCTGATTGATTATCAATCTTCTTCTTCTTCCATATACTGCCCACATTCAACTTTCTCAATATACTGGCAAATTGGTTCTGCATGGTTAAAAACAGGATATGAAAAACAAATGTTCCTCTTTTATTTGTAAGGTTGGTCATTTAGGAGATAACTGTATTGTATTTAAGCTCCGATGGCATCAATTGGGGATTTGATGGTCGCAAATTAAGTTTACTGGCGACGCGTTAGCAGAGACAGTAAACAAGTATTTGCGACCATCAAATCCCCAATTGATGCCGTCAGAGCTTAAAATACAATATTGTTATCTCCATTCTAATGAAACTGACAGAAAACAACGTTTAAACATGTATTTAAAATTTGTCATATGCCGTCTGCGCTTGCCAGTATGTCCCATAGCATCAATTGTCAATTGATGCCATGTAAGACAGTGACATTATCCATTCAAAATGAAAGTTACAAACGTTGTTGCATTAGAATTGATATTTGAATGTCCCAAATGACTGTGCTGTGGTGATCTCCAGGGGAAGCTTGTTCCAGTCTTTGGTTGTGTTTACAAACAAGGATCATTTCCTGCAGTCTTTGGTTGCTGTTTGTACCATGTATCCATGCTGTTGTGTGTGTCTGGATACTCTGGTTGGTCTTTGGAGGTAAAAGTCTTTGTTGATGGCTACTTTGTGGTTGAAGATCTTGTACATCATAGCAAGCCTGGCCTCTCTGTGTCCTTCTTGTAGACTTTCTCTTAGTTTTATGCTATTTTCACATGTTTCCTGGGCATTATGAGAAAACTATTTCTCATCTGTAGAAAAAATTTCACCAAATGACTGGTCGAAATTTAATTATGATATTTAATTTTCATGATTTCTTCTGAATTTCCTCTTGTGATGTCTTGAAAACAGTGACTATGCCTGATGACTTTACATAGAAAGTACACATCTTTGTTGCAAAGGTTTGAAAAGGGAGGATAAAAATCAATAAAGACACTGATTTCACCACTACAACTCCTTTATTACCATATTTCATTAATTTTAAAAATATCAAAATTTAACTGTCTCTAGCTAGTGGGGAAATATCATAACACACCTGTTGCAAAAATTTAAATCTTGCTTTATTAGTCAATATTTTCATTAATGTTGGAAAACAATTGGTCTCTAATTATATTTAGTTTTTTACATTTTAAAGTAAAATGAAATTTATCTTCTTCTAAGAGACACCAATGACAAATCCTTTCTCCTACAGGGGTTTTAGTGTGATGCCCTTGTTTAATTAGCTAGAACTGCAAAATTGACAGCTGATTTATTTACTCTACTTAAAGTTTTTGCAAATTTAATCTGAACTTTGACGGTAGTCAACGACCAATATTTTGACTCTAGATTTGTAATTATAGATTATCGTTGATCATCTCAACGAGATTGATTTTCTCGCTTGAGCTGGAACAGCGAAAGCGAGAAAAGCAATCGAGTTGAGATGACCAATGATAATCTGTTTATCGCTATTTTACCTATGACGACGTTGTCAATTTCAATGTCAATTTCGTTAGCAACGCCAAGTGTCCTTAGTTTCTAGGGATAATTTTTCCATCTCAAGCGAAAAGCATGATATGAAAATTATCACAAAAAAGATCAAAGGAAAAATGCACAAAATAGCGATAATATCTTTTATCATATAAAGAAACAAACTTCACTACAATAAAGAAGTATAGGTTTAACACAAGCATTAAAAAGCTTTATGTGAGGTAATACATTGATATCTTTAGAAAATAACAGTTTTAATACAAAATGTAAATAAATAATTCCTGAGTTTGCCAAGTCTTTTTCCAAACAGTAAGATATACCTGTCTAAATATCAATACCTACCTAAATTTCAACATTTTACAGATAATGGTTGCCTTGGTATCATCAAACTGTTGACTACAGAGAGTTCCTCTGACGCCACCATAAATCATTTCAACTCGGCCCTCATTCTTGACTTCCCTCCTACAAGTTCTATTCTTGCCTTTCCTTGAAATAAACAACATCATTTTCTATAATTTAGAAATACATAATTTTGAATGGCTAGAATAATTTTACTAATTTTTTTATTTAATAATGTCTTCCTTTTCAATATAACTGTGGTTTTTTTCCAAATTTGAGGGTGTCTTTTTGACAAAAGCAATTGACTGCAATAAACAAAATGTATTCTAGAATCATTGTGCGGAATACAGCTACCTTTAAACCTGTTATAAAATCATTAATAACTCCTTTTCAACTTGTTAATGTCAGGTCAAATCTTTTGTCATGTAGCCAGGCCTAAATACAGGGCTTTCAAAAACTTCTTATCACAAATATTGATCTTAAAATTCAAATAGTACATAAAGGGAATGGCAGAATTATCAAAATATATTGGACAATACAATAGATATCACAATCACAAACTCAGAAACTGTTGTGTAAAATTTATCATCTAAAATAGATTTTTTCGTAAGATTTTTTTGTGAAAGAGGCTACAATATTTTATACAGTGATGAGGGAAGTTAAAGAAGATGCAGATTATAATTGCACTAACTTGTAACTCTTTCTGTTCCACAGATGACTCCAGCATCTTCTGCATGGCCACAGTTACTGTTACCCCATCCCTCATGTACACAGTCATAAATGTTACTCTCTGAGCCTTGGCACTGCACATTATCTAATAATATAGGACCAGTACTGGAGCCATAGCCTGCATTCTTAACTGATATTCCAACACTTAAAAATATATATAATGTTTACATGATTATAAAGTACTTGTTCAAGGCACTAATTTCTGTAAAATCTAGAATGTATAGATGCCAAATTCTGTTGCAAAAGGTTAAAAAAATTTCATAAAATGCTAAAACAATAATATCTAGGCACACTGAGAAAAATAATCTTCATATTTTATACTATTGAAGATCATTGAAAGTTGATGAGCAAGTGAGGAATACTAACCATTACTCTACTAACCTGAATCCCAGCATTTTACACACAACATTGGCATCCTTATAATCCCAGTAATCGTCACACACTGATCCTGTCTCATCACCTCTGGTAACCTCTACCCGACCTTCACCTTCAAAACTACCATCATGTAAACTCACTGTAACATCTACAAAGATTTTAGAGATGTTTACATCAATTATGAAAAAATTAAAGTTTGTGTATTAGAATCTTAAATAATAAAATCAGAAATTATGTTATCTTATAAATGAAGTCACCTAGTTCTGTTTATAGTGATAAAAAGTGCCAACACATGACATATACAAACTATTTTGCACATTAAAAAGTCCTACTAAATTATGTTGTTTGATAATTTGGCAGTTTCTAAATTTAGCAAAGACACAATTAAGATGGGGAATTTAGGATTGTGATTTTTTACTCATAGCGATGCATGACAATTTACATGTATTAGAATCTCCAAGCTATTACTAAAAGAAGCAGACTGGTAATACAAATCAGTGTTTTTCATACCAATTTTTTGTTGTTGTTCTTTTTTGTATTTTTTTTAACCTTTAAAATAACTATTTCAGTAAATCAAAAACTTATTCAACATCATCTAACTACCAAAAGACTTGGTAGTTACTGTTGAAATAAAGCAACTACTATCACAAATCATCTCAAGAGTTATTCCTAGCTTACACGATTACAATCATTAAATTAACATACTTAAAGTGACATGGGTACCCTCATCACTACATTTAACACCAGCTATATCTCTAACTCTTCCACAATCATTTATCTTCCATCCTTCTTTAGGACATTCCAGGATTGAATCTTCCTCCCCTGAACACTCTACATCATCTAATAACATCTCTTCTGTTCCAATACCAAAGTGGCTCTCATTGGTCGCAATCCCATAACTGAAAAATATATTATGACCTATATCAAAAATTTAGAAGCTATAAATGGTTTCATTACCATATATGTAATAAAATGTGTTCTAATACTATTACTGATACTGCCAATTTGACATACTAAAGAACACACAGATGTACAGAACTCTCATACACTTCCCTTATTCTTGTTCATCCT
This sequence comes from Mytilus edulis, assembly GCA_019925275.1. Lineage (NCBI taxonomy): Eukaryota > Metazoa > Mollusca > Bivalvia > Mytilida > Mytilidae > Mytilus > Mytilus edulis. Next base: position 93,712,405 of record CM034356.1, on the reverse strand, counting down.
GTGATAAATATTGTTGATTAATAACCATTCATAAAGCAAACATTTGTGTCAATTCTACATCAATGTATTATTCTTCCAAAGAAAAAACAAAGAAATCCCAAAAGGTAGGATATATGATGTTTTAATTTGTAAATGCAATGAATGGATTCAAATTTTTACCTCAGGCAATTTTGATAATAAAATTGAGAATGGAAATGGGGAATGTGTCAAAGGATAACAACCCAACCACAATGTTCTAATAAAGTAACAAACTTATCTCAAATCTGACAGAAGTGATACAAATTATTTTCTTGAACAGCTTTGTAACCAACCTACCAAGCCAATGCTTCCTTGTGGTTTTAACAAATATCATTTGTTCAGCAAAAAGGGCATGGTGTCAGGAAAGATAACATGGTGTTGCACCATGCTAAATTGCTTTTGATAATACACTATTTACCTGTTATTCATTAAAACATAAAAAAATCTTTTTGCATGAAACTAAATACAAATGCATATTAAGTACAGAATCAATGATGTAGAATATGCAATAGACACATGTACACTGAGTATATCTCACAATGCAACACACCATGGTCCCTTCCACTATAAATTTTAATTACCTGTATCCCAGCATCCTACAGATAACTGTGGCATCATCATTGTCCCACAAGTCATCACAAATGGTACCAGTCTGATCTCCATAAGTCAATAAAACATTCCCTTCCTTGTCAGAATCTCCACCAATTAGCTGCACTGTTACAGATTCTGAAACAACCACAAACCAATGAGATGTTTAAGGATGAAGAATTTGTAATGTCATTTCAGGGGGGGGGGGGGGGATAAAAAAGTTGAAATAAGAAATTACAGTTTGATTTAGCATAAAAGGATGTCTGATTGCTGAAATAAATTATGTAGAAGTATATGATCTTCATTAACAAATTCCAACAAAACCTAAGTAAGTTATCAATTATGAAAAAATATATAAAAATCAGACTGTACACATCCTTGGGACTTTGTCCCTAGCAATCGACACCATAGATATTGAGATTTTCACTCAAATAAAATCTTGAACATTTTATTCAAACTGCTTCAAATCTATTGCATTTAACAACAAGTTAATGTGATTACTACTTCATTGCAAACTACCTGAAATCAAATCTTAATTTAACTGATACTTGAGTGATGAATGTATAATAAACAGCTTATGATACGCCCGAAGTCTTATGTGGAAGTTATATGCAATAATCAAAATAGTGTTCAGAAAGTTTTAAGCAATAACCATATATAGTTTTTGAGACACGGCGGGAAACCCCCACCCTGGTTTTTTTTTACAAAAAACTAAATATCACTAAAATAAAATTTTGAATCAAAACCAAAAAGTATACAGATTTTTAGATTAATATAACAAAGAAGTGTGTAAAGTTTTAAGCAATAATCATAAATTATTTTTGAGATACGGCGCGACATGTAAAAAAAAAACTCCCCTGTTTAACAAAATACTCTGACAATAACTCAAAAATAAAATTTTGAATCATCACCAAAAAGTATACAGATCTTTAGATCAATATAACAAAGTGTGTAAAGTTTTAAGCAATAATCATAAATTGTTATAGAGATACGGCACAACATGTAAAAAAAAACTCCCCCTTTTTTACAAAATACTCAATCACTCAAAAATGAAATTTTGAATCATCATCAAAAAGTATACAGATCTTGAGATTAATATAACAAAGACATGTGTAAAGTTTGTAGTAATAATCATAAATGGATTTTAAGATATGGCACGACATGTAAAAAAAAACTCCACTTTTTTTACAAAATACTCAATAACTCGAAAATGAAATTTTGAATCATCACCAAAAAGTATACAGATATTAAGATTACTATAACTAATAAGTGTTAAAAGTTTTAAGCCATAATCAAGAATCGTTTTTGAGATACAGTGCGACATGTGAAAATAAACAGCTGCGCCATGAGTGCATGATACGCCCGAAGTCTTATGTGGAAGTTATATGCAATAATCATAAATAGTTTCTGAGAAAGTTTTAAGCAATAACCATATATAGTTTTTGAGACGAGGGGGGAAACCCCCCCACCCTGGTGTTTTTTTACAAAAAACTAAATATCACTAAAATAAAATTTTGAATCAAAACCAAAAAGTATAGAGATTTTTAGATTAATATAACAAAGAAGTGTGTAAAGTTTGTAGCAATAATCATAAATTATTTTCGAGATACTGTGCAACTTGTAAAAACAAGAATGTGTCCTCAGTACACGAATGCCCCACTCGCACTATCATTTTCCATGTTCAGTGGACCGTGAAATTGGGGTAAAAACTCTAATTTGGCATTAAAATTAGAAAGATCATATCATAGGGAACATGTGTACTAAGTTTGAAGTCGATTGGACTTCAACTTCATCAAAAACTACCTTGACCAAAAACTTTAACCTGGAGCGGGACAGACAGACGAACGGACAGACAGACGGACAGATGGACGGACGGACGGACGAACGGACGGACGGACGAACGGACGCACAGACCAGAAAACATAATGCCCCTCTACTATCGTAGGTGGGGCATAAAAAACTCCCCTGTTTAACAAAATACTCAATCACTCAAAAATAAAATTTTGAATCATCACAAAAAGTATACAGATCTTTAGATCAATAAAACAAAGAGGTGTGTAAAGTTTTAAGCAATAATCATAAATTATTTTTGAGATACGGCGCGACATGTAAAACAAAACTCCCCTGTTTAAAAAAATACTCAATAACTCAAAAATGAAATTTTGAATCATCATCAAAAAGTATACAGATCTTGAGATTAATATAACAAAGACATGTGTAAAGTTTGTAGTAATAATCATAAATCGATTTTGAGATATGGCGCGACATGTAAAAAAAAACTCCACTTTTTTTACAAAATACTCAATAACTCAAAAATGAAATTTTGAATCATCACCAAAAAGTATACAGATATTAAGATTACTATAACTAATAAGTGTTAAAAGTTTTAAGCCATAATCAAGAATCGTTTTTGAGATACAGTGCGACATGTGAAAATTAACAGCTGTGCCATGAGTGCATGATACGCCCGACGTCTTATGTGGAAGTTATATGCAATAATCATAAATAGTTTCTGAGGCCATAATAAATAATAGGTTTGTTTGCCCAAACGCTACCTACCCAGAAAAAAGCTGCCTACTCAAATTCTTTTATTGTCCTGATTTTAAGAAGTTTTTTTTAATCAAATAGGAATGAAGACTAATAAACATCTGATACTTCAATTTCTTTTTTTGAAAAAAAAAGAAAATGCCTTCCTACCTACCTACTGTCTCAACCTTTGGGTAGGTTTGGGCAAACCAAATTTTTTTTAAGTGTGGCCTGAGAATCGTTTTTGAGATACGGTTCGACATGTGAAAAAACCTGTTTTAGTTACAAAGTGCCGTAAATCAAAAAGTTTAAATCTAATTTTCACCAAAAAGTATACAGATCATTTGACCATCATAAGAAACAACTATATTAAGTTTCATGAGATTTGGATAAGTCTTTCTCAAGTTACGGTGCGACATGATTACGCTGGACAGACGGACAGACAGACAGATGGATGGACGGACACCAGACATGTGTATACCATAATAGGTCCCTTCACAATTTTGACAGGCGTATAAAAAGACAAACAGATGGACTGATTAATGGTTGAATGAACATTAGCATGATTACATGCACAAACAGGCCCCCTACTTATTTATTCCTACCTGGCGTAGGTTGAACAGTTGTTGTAGTACTGGTAGTAGTATCTGAAACAGTACAGCTGAGTAAAGCTGCCCCAAATTTATCACATGTCTCATGCCAGTATGGCTGTTGACCTAGATTAATGTAACACTGGACTAATGAAGACTCGTTCTGTAAACAGTGAATTCCTCCTAACCACTTACTGTTTCTACTGTATGTTGTTGTTAAAACGTCTACTCCACTGAAACAAAAACAATTTTATTTGAAGATATGAAAGAGGGTAGTAATGCCCTTTAAGGTCAGGCGACATTGCGACTACAGTTAGTGTCAAATTGGTTAAAATTTTACCCTGATTTGTCAAAATATCCTTATCATGAATTATTTAGGTAGAAATTTTTACAAAATTTGTTCCATTTCAAGCTGTTCATAGTCACAGAAAGGTACTATGGACGTATTTTATTTTCTTAAAGTGTTTATGTTATTAACCAGTATTTGTATTGCATTATAAAATGGAAAATGTGTCTACTATAAAGGACAAAATACAAAATCTCTCTCATTCATATTAGTTCAGTGTTCTCCCTAGATATTACATTGAGCATCCTGATAAACAGGAGAAATGGAAACACCATCATGTTTCTAAAAATTAGAGCATCAGATCCATAACATTATCTATAAGATAACCACTTCAGAAAGTATGAAAAAGAAGATGTGGTATGATTGCCAATGAGACAACTATCCACAAAAGACCAAAATGACACAAACATTAAAACAACTATAGGTCACCGTACGGCCTTCAACAATGAGCAAAGCCCATACCGCATAGTCAGCTATAAAAGGCCCCGATCAGACAATGTAAAACAATTCAAACGAGAAAACTAACGGCCTTATTTAAGTAAAAAAATGAACGAAAAACAAATGTGTAACACATAAACAAACAACAACCACTGAATTACAGGCTCCTGACTTGGGACAGGCACATACATAAATAATGTGGCGGAGTTAAACATGTTAGCGGGATTCCAACCCTCCCCTAACCTGGGAAGTGGTATAACAGTACAACATAAGAACGAACTATAAAAATCAGTCGAAAAATGCTTAACTCATCAGATAGACACAAAATACAAGTGGACGTGGCCTGGTAGCATCATATATATATTATAGCATCATATTACCATGATGCTAAAATGCCCTGGGCAGTACACTGTAAGTTGCAAAGGTTGTACGATAACACACCTGTATCCTAAGGAATGACATATAGTTCTTGCCTCTGATGTTCCTATGTCATCTCTACATATACCTCCTACTGTTCCATTCACTGTCACCTCTATACAACCTTCATTGGGTTCCCTACCCACAAGTTCAATTTGAATATCTGTTAAAAAAAATATCAAACTTGTTAATTCATTGGACTTAATCAACTGTTAAAGTTTGAAAGAATTTCTGTGTCATTTGGTCTCTTGTGGAGAGTTGTCTCATTAGCAATCATACCACATCTTCTTTTTTATATTAATTAGTATGACCTATACTTTGGAGGCAATAACCTATATGGACTTTCCTCTTATCATATTGTGACCATATATGCATGTTTGCCTGCAATTCCATGTAAGGATTTGAGGCTATCATGCATTAAATTATCCTTTTTCTGCACTTTTTAAAGTCTCTTTTTAATAAAAATGATCTTGAACTTGGACACAGGTATAACAAAATATAAATAGGGAGCATTCCCTCACACTATTCAACCAAATATTTAAGCTTGGTTCAAATCAAGGCATATACATATATATATAAAGCAGTGGCGGATCCAGCCATTTTAAAAGAGGGGGTTTCCAACCCAGAGTAAAGGGGGGTTCCAACTATATTCTCCCATTCAAATGCATTGATCAGCCAAAAATAAGGGGGGGGGTCCAACCCCCGGAACACCCCCCCCCCCCCCCCCCCCCCTTGGATCCACCACTGTTAAAAGTTCTAAATTTAAAATCAGGAAACTATCCTGTACTTATTTTGTTTATTTTATCAGCCTTGACCTTAGACGTAGTAACTTAAAACTCAATAGGGATCTTGTTATTTGTAACCACATATCTGAGAAAGTTGCAATCTGAATAAAAATATTTTTAACATTATCATTTGGAAACCAAGATGAGTGAAGCATGGACAGACAGACAGATCAAAACAATATACCCACACAACTTGGTAACCTGTGGTGTAATAACACTACAAGGACAATCAATGTGAGCCAAATGGCCAGGAGAATCAAATGCAATTTCAAAAGACAACCATAGAAATAATAAAATTTTAGCAAACTCCAATGGCTACATAAAGGTAGAAAACAAATACTGTAGAAACATTAATTTTGGTGTGGTTAAAATTTCATGGTTTTGTCTCTATAAGATTTCATGGGGATTTAATTTCGTGGTTTCCTTAAATGTAAGTGGTATTATACCGGGGTTTAATGTTTTGTTGGGGTTATAATTTTGTGGATATATTCTTTCCACGAAATAAACGAAATTAAATCCTCCACAAAATTTCTGTTTTTACAGTATACCTGCAGGTGGTGCTTCTTCACATATAACCCCAGCATCTTCTGAATGAATACAGTCATGTATAGTAGTATAGCCACAGTGTAGTATAGATGTTTCTGTACCAGAGCATTGTAATTCATCAATCCAAATCTGTCCTGTGCCTTCACCAAAAATACCCACGGTATTGTTTAATGCCCTACCACTGAAACACGAATTATAGTAATGCTTAGTCAATCAAAATCTGCCCAGTAACTTCACAGAACAAACCCCACCTACTCACGTATTGTTTAATGCACTACCACTGAAACACAAATTACAGTATGCTTATTCTATCAAAATCTTTACAGTACCTTCACAATACCAGTGTTTTTCCAATCTTTCTGCAGGGTGCAGGCTTGATACCAATAATCTATATGGTAATATCCAATCATATGTAGGTATTATGGCATATATGTAATATCCAATCATTTTGCAGGTAATATGAAAGACACGTGTGATATCCAAATATTTGGCATTTTACTTTAAAGACATCTGTGATATCAAATCAATCAGCTGATAGCATGATAGATACCAATGATATCCCATATACTGTTTACCTATGATGTCATTCAACTGATATCCAGTTTTTCTCCTGGTTACATGAAATGTACTGACTGTGGATTCATTTATTTACATGAGTATTGATTTTAGTGGATTGATGAAATCTTCCATTTTCATGGATATTTCATTATTATTTGATTTTCCTGGTTTTGTCAAAGACTGTATACAACCCAATAACATATATATGTGATTCTTGGGTCACCTGTACCAATGAAAAGCATGAAAATTGGTATTCCACGAATAATAGTGAATACACAATATGACATATCAAATCATTTGGTATGAACATGAAAATCGAATATGCTATTCAATTATGCAGTGATATTCATTCATTTTGCAGATACGTTTCAAGTGATGAATTGTTTTATATCCAACCAAAAGTCTAAAGTGCAGCAGAACGTTACTGTGAAATTCAATCAGAAGGTAACCGGTTACATTATCTTGGTTACATGAAAAATACCAGTGATATCCAATCATTATCTTGGTTACATGAAAAATACCAGTGATATCCAATCATTATCTTGGTTAGATGAAAGATACCAGTGATATCTAATCATTATCTTGGTTACATGAAAGATACCAGTGATACCCAATCATTATCTTGGTTACATGAAAGATACCAGTGATATCCAATCATTATCTAGGTTACATGAAAGATACCAGTGATATCCAATCATTATCTAGGTTACATGAAAGATACCTGTGATATCCAATCATTATCTAGGTTACATGAAAGATACCTGTAATATCCAATCATTATCAAGGTTACATGAAAGATACCTGTGATATCCAATCATTATCTAGGTTACATGAAAGATACCTGTGATATCCAATCATTATCTTGATTACATGAAAGATACCAGTGATATCCAATCATTATCTTGGTTACATGAAAGATACCTGTGATATCCAATCATTATCTTGATTACATGAAAGATACCAGTGATATCCAATCATTATCTTGGTTACATGAAAGATACCAGTGATATCCAATCATTATCTAGTTACATGAAAGATACCAGTGATATCCAATCATTATCTTGGTTACATGAAAGATACCTGTGATATCCAATCAATATCTAGGTTACATGAAAGATACCTGTGATATCCAATCATTATCTTGGTTACATGAAAGATACCTGTGATATCCAATCATTATCTTGGTTACATGAAAAATACCAGTTATATCCAATCATTATACAGGTTACATGAAAGATACCTGTGATATCTAATCATTATACAGGTTACATGAAAGATACCTGTGATATCCAATCATTATACAGGTTACCTGTGATATCCAATCATTATCTAGGTAAAATGAAAGATACCAGTGATATCCAATCATTATCTAGGTTCTATATAGATGATGTTCTTTCACTAAATAATCCAAATTTGGTGACTATGTGGAACGCATCTATCCAATCGAGCTAGAGATAAAGGATACTACAGATACAGTTAAGTCAGCCTCATATCTTGACTTACATCTAGAAATTGACAATGAGGGTCGGTTGAAAACAAAACTTTACGACAAAAGAGATGATTTCAGCTTTCCAATTGTGAACTTTCCATTTCTAAGTAGCAACATTCCAGCAGCACCTGCATACGGGGTATATATCTTCCAATTGATACGATATTCCCGTGCTTGCATTTCCTATCATGATTTTCTTGATAGAGGGTTGCTGCTCACAAGGAAGCTATTATAATAATAATAATAAATTCTTTATTTAAAGAGGGTAAACTCAGTTAGTTACAATAAACTAATCTTCCCTGAGGCCCTCAACTAATCCAAATTACATGAAAGATACCAGTGATATTAAACCAAGAGTTCCAAATGGTGAAGTTGAAATCATCCCTTCGTAAATTTTACGGACGCCATCACGAGTTGGTTGACCGTTATGGAATAACCGTATCACAAATGATATCGGATATGTTTCTTACGTCGTAACTACAATCCCCTTCCCTTTCCTGAATGTGACCTACCGAATTAGACTATTTACCGGATTTGTTATCACATAAGCAACACGACGGGTGCCGTATGTGGAGCAGGATCTGCTTACCCTTCCGGAGCACCTGAGATCACCCCTTGTTTTTTGGTGGGGTTCGTGTTGTTTATTCTTTAGTTTTCCATGTTGTGTCGTGTGTGCTGTTGTTTGTTTGTCTTTTTCATTTTTAGCCATGGCGTTGTCAGTTTGTTTTAGATTTATGAGTTTGACTGTCCCTTTTGTATCTTTCGTCCCTCTTTTCTTTTACATGAAAGATACCTGTGATATCCAATCATTATCTTGGTTACATGAAAAATACCAGTGATATCCAATCATTATACAGGTTACATAAAAGATACCAGTGATATCCAATCATTATCTAGGTTACATGAAATATACCTGTGATATCCAATCATTATCTAGGTTACATGAAAGATACCTGTGATATCCAATCATTATCAAGGTTACATGAAAGATACCAGTGATATCCAATCATTATCTAGGTTACATGAAAGATACCAGTGATATCCAATCATAATCTTGGTTACATGAAAGATACCAGTGATCTCCAATCATAATCTTGGTTACATGAAAGATACCAGTGATATCCAATCATAATCTTGGTTACATGAAAGACACTGTAGTGTACGCGCTCAAGGCACCTTGGAATAAACATACGACTTTATGGTTACATGGTTTAATATAAACTAACTAGCATCTACAGCAATACACATGATTTTATAACAAGCATTAAAGATCATTAAGTAGAAATACAGATCGTGGGAATCTAAAGATAAAGGCATAACTCATGTCACTGCATCCGGTGATGCATACAGTTTATAGTACCGACAGCTGATTAACGTAAACAAACTTGAACTGATAAATATCAACAATGTAAATACTACATTCCTCTTTTCCTTGGATTGATAATTATTATTATTGAAAGACTAATTTCCAAAATAAACACTAAGCGAAATTAAGAACTTATTTGATCTAATGAAATTGTCTGTAAAATGTGTGAAAATAATCTAATGAAACCCTACATGATTATACTAAATATTTACAGTCTATAGCGAACATTTACAGTTTTAGTTCATCACAAAATCTTTAAAACGTTCTGGTAACTTTTGATTACGTTTTGGTCTTGACGGTATCGATGAATCCTCACGAAGGTTAACTTCTGGATCTGTATATTCATTTTCATTTGTGTCTTCAATATTAGTGTCAATGTTTTCGTTCACCAAAGTTTCTTCTTCGTTTATTTGTCCGTTAAACTTTTTAACAAATGAACTGTTTCTTTGGGAAATGGTTCCTTCATTGTTCTTTAAGGTAAGACGAGATCCTTCTCTCTTGACAACATAATACGGATCGTGTTCGAATGATGTTGACAGTTTGTTGGTTTTAGTCTGTTTTTGTAACACTATATCTCCAACGTCAATGTCTGATTCTCGCGTTTTTCTTTTCTGATCGGCATATATTTTTCCCTTTTCTTTCATTTCAAAGTCTTTTCTTCGCGTATCTGCGTCATCTTTTTCATTCTCCGCATTAATCTCGGGTAGTTTTGTACGAATTTTCCTATTGAATAGGAGTTCTGCAGGACTTTTCCCAGTAGTACTATGCGGAGTACTGCGGTAGGCTAATAGAAATTTCGGAATTTCTTTTCTCCAGTCTCGATTTTCGGCATTAGCTGTTCGAAATGCTTTTAGTAAAGTTCTGTTTTGTCGTTCAACTTCACCATTGGCTTGAGGCCAATATGGTGTGCTTCTGTTATGTTTGACACCGTTTTCGCTCAAATAATTATAGAATTCCTTTGATGTGAATTGGGGTCCATTGTCCGTTTTCAAAGATATTGGAATTCCGTGATGAGAAAACATCATATCAAGCGAACGGATAATTTTATCGGTTGTTACTGACTTAAGTATCGCTACTTCTTGCCACCTGGAGTAATAATCCACTACGACAAACACATATTCGCCTGTTGGAAATGGTCCCATAAGATCGGCACACAAGTCTTGCCACGGTCCGTCTGGCAACTGTGTTCTTTTTATAGGTTCTTGTTTCGGCACGGGTCCTACGACTTGGCACGCTCGGCACGATTTTACTAGATTTTCAGCATCTTGATCAATTCCTGGCCACCATACTTTTTCACGTAGTCTTAATTTTGTTTTAACAATACCTTGATGACCCTCGTGTGCTAATTGTAACGTTTGTTTTCTAAGTTTATCAGGTATAACGATTCTTGATCCTTTTAAAAGTACACCATCAATAACTGATAACTCTTCTCGGAAACGGAAAAGATTGTTTGACTTTGAAATTTTTCCATTCAAAATCTGTTTAATGTCTTTATCTAAATGTGCTGAATCTTTAATCATTTTAAATGTCATCGCGTTCGGAACTGCGTTTTTCGCTACGAAATATGCATACTCCTCTGCGATATTTCTTCCAGTAGTCTCATCTCGAACCTGCGATAATCTGGAAAGGCAGTCTGCTGCATTTTGCGGTCCTGGTTTATACTTAACCTTAAACGTATAAGGCTGTAACCGCATCGCCCATCTTTCAATACGTGCTGGTGGTTTAGATTTCGGGGAATAGATAACCTCTAACGGTTTGTGGTCGGTTACTAAAATAAATTCCTTCCCATACAAGTATAAATGAAACCGTTCACATCCCCATACAACAGCAAGGTCTTCGCGCTCAGTTTGCGAATACCGTTGTTCTACATCGGTCAGTGTTCTACTCGCAAAAGTAACAGGTCTAAAGTTCCCATCACTTTGTTTCTGGCTGAAAATAGCTTCAAGTCCCATAGGGCTTGCATCTACTATTACGTGTGTTTCTGCGTTACTATTAAAATATGCTAGCGTTTTTGCACTTGCTAACAACCTTTTCAGTTCATCAAATGCGTCTTGGTGTCTACTTGACCATATCCATTTAGTTTTTGCTCTCGTTAGCTCTCGGAGAGGTGCTGAAACTGTTGAGAAATCTGGTATATAGCGACCACAATAATTTACAAGTCCTAGGAAACTTCTCACCTCTGATGCGGTTTTCGGATTTCTCGCACTTGTTACGGCTTCGACTTTGGACTTTTCTGGACTGATTCCTTTTGCTGAAAGTACATGTCCCATAAATGTCATTTTGTCCATATTGAACCTACATTTGTCTTTATTAAGTCTTAGTCCCTTTTCGCGCATTCGGTCCAAAACTCTCTTCAAACGCTCGTCATGTTCCTCTTGAGTGCATCCGTATACAATTATATAATCTGATATGTTTCGTTGTCCGACACAACCTTCTAAAGCCATTTTTATGCATTGTTGGTACATTTCTGGTGCACACGATATTCCGAACATTAATCGCTTATAACGAAATAATCCAACATGAGTAGTGAATGTGGTTATATTTCTGGATTCGGGTTCCAGTTCTACTTGATGAAAACCCATCCTTAAATCAATTTTAGAATACACCTTAGCTCCGTTTAGCTCTTGTAAAATTTCATCCACTGTAGGAATTGGGTGTCTCGAACGTTTTACGGCTTCATTTACTTCGCCTCATATCAACACAAATTCTAATTTCCGAGTTACATTTCGGAACTACTACTAATGGGGACACCCATTCTGTCGGACCTTCAACACGCTCAATTACATCCATTTCTTCTAACTCGCATAATTTCTCTTCCACAGATTTTCGAATATTAAACGGTAATCTTCGAGTTGGTTGTGCAATTGGTTTAACATTTTTATCTATGTAAATTTTCAATTGGTAATCCTTCAATTTTCCTAATCCACAAAATAAATCAGAATACTGTGACCTTATATCACCTTGTGTATTGATCATATTTACAGATGGACCGATCAATAAAATGCCTAATTCACTTGCTGTACTACGACCCAGCAGGGGTGTATGATTACCTTCAATTACCATGAAATCGGCTTTAACACACTTTCTTGATTCTTCACATGTTATATCAGATCTAATCTTGCTATTGATCATTAACGGATTAATAGCTCCGTATGCATATAACTGCTTCTGAATCGGAATTTTATTGACACCACATTTCTTTAATTTGCTCATTATTTCACTATTTATGATATTACACGTAGCTCCAGAATCAACTAAGAATGGAATAACAACATCTCCTATTTTCAAAGTAATCCTTTTTTCGGAGGATCGATCAATCGCGAATACATATTCTTCTGAATCGTCGGAACTTTCTTCTTCCATGTATCTAACTTTTTCCTTCTTGTAAAACGTTCCTTGTTCCTTTGTTGTCTTCTTGCTCTTACATTTCTTTGCAAAGTGTCCTTTCTTGCCACATTTGTGACACGTCTTATCCATGGCAACTGTACATTCTCTAGCTATATGCCCCGTACGGCCACATCGATGGCACTCAATATCTTTTCTTTTAGAGTGATTATTATAGTCATGTCTCTGGTGTCTCGCTGGATTAAAGTCGCGTTTAACTTGAACTCTGTTTATGTGAACTTCCTCAAATTGTGCGGAATGCTGATCTGCTGCTTCACTTGCTCTCGCTATGTCTTGGACTTTTTCAAGTGTCAAATCCTTTTCACGCAAAAGTCGGCGTCTTAATTTTGTAGAATAGCACATGTCGACAACCTGGTCTCGAATGGCATCGTTAAGCATTATTCCAAAGTCACAAGTTTTTGCTAAGTTTTTAAGTCTTGTAACGTAATTGTCAATCGACTCGTTATCGTTCTGCTTACATTTACCAAATACGTGTCTTTCTACCGGCTGATTTTTCTTCGGAAGAAAATATTGGTCGAACTTTGCCACGGCATCTTCAAATGTATCTCCTGTTTCAGTGAATGTCTCAAAAATGTCTTGTGCATCTTGTCCAATTAAATGTAAAAGTAAGGCTCGTTTCTGTGCTCCCTCGGATACACCTGATGCGGTCATATAATATTCGAAACTTTTCTTCCATTTTGTCCATCTTTGCGAAAGTGAAGATTGTTCTCCGTTACAATCAAAAGATTGCACAGTTGGTAAATCCAGTAATTTTGCCATAATAATTTCGTAATCACGTTCACCGAATAAGATATCTAAACAATAATTCCCGGATTCTAAATCCATTTACAAAAATACATTTTCCTCGTCGCCAAATTGTAGTGTACGCGCTCAAGGCACCTTGGAATAAACATACGACTTTATGGTTACATGGTTTAATATAAACTAACTAGCATCTACAGCAATACACATGATTTTATAACAAGCATTAAAGATCATTAAGTAGAAATACAGATCGTGGGAGTCTAAAGATAAAGGCATAACTCATGTCACTGCATCCGGTGATGCATACAGTTTATAGTACCGACAGCTGATTAACGTAAACAAACTTGAACTGATAAATATCAACAATGTAAATACTACAGATACCAGTGATATCCAATCATTATCTAGGTTACATGAAAGATACCAGTGATATCCAATCATAATCTTGGTTACATGAAAGATACCTGTGATATCCAATCATTATCTAGGTTACATGAAAGATACCTGTGATATCCAATCATTATCTAGGTTACATGAAAGATACCAGTGATATCCAATCATTATCTAGGTTACATGAAAGATACCAGTGATATCTAATCATTATCTAGGTTACATGAAAAATACCTGTGATATCCAATCATTCTGCAGATAACAGTAGCATCCTTATCATCAAATTGATCATCACAGATGGATCCCTCTATTCCACCAACATACAGTACAATCCTTCCAACAGAACTGCTGTTTCCTGTTAGGTTTAATGTCATCTGTAAAACTGAAAACAGAGTTGGGACAACATATAATAAAGACTAAATTCTCTTTTTATTATGTCCCACCTAGGGGCATTATGTTTTTTCAGCCGGTGTGTCCATTCCTCTGTCTGTCTGTCCCACTTCAGGTTAAAGTTTTTGGTAAAGGTAGTATTTGATAAAGTTGGAGTCCAATCAACTTAAAACTTAGTCCATATGTTCCCTATGATATGATTTTTCTAATCTAAATGCTATTGAAATAAAACTTTTTACCTCAATTTCACGGTCCACTGAAACTATTGACACTTTCTTATTTATCTTGTGTGGCTGATAATTTTTTCCATCTTTACTGTTGCATTCTATAGACTATATTTTGATTTTCAAATGGTAGAACATAGGTATCATTATTACTTACGGGCCAAACCTCTAATTAAGGTGTGAACTAAACATATTGGCAATGTTGACATGATTTACGAGGGAAGGAAAGACAACTTTCACTACCTTGTGATGACATTGTTTATTGTTAATTGTTTATTGCTTGTGATTGCAGATCTGGGACAATATCCCTAATGCGCCTGGAAATTAGGAACTCAAAAGTTGTTTGTAAACAAAAAGACTCTGTGTAGTGATATTTGACACGTTTCTATGATAAGCAAGTGACTGAGCTTAACTATTTGTGTTGATTAAGAAAGTAAGGGAACATAGAATAAAGTAAAAACTATGGTGCTATTAAATGTGTTCAAAGTATTAAATTTTCAAAGAACATATTGTATTAAAAATAGGATTTTTTACCACAAGGACCCGCATCACAAAAGGATGTTCGGGGTTTGCTAATTTACGGGAAAAGTAATCTCACTTTGTACCCCGAAAATTTAACCACATATGTGAAAATGTCTCAGCTTCGAAACGAGCTATCATACATATCCAAGTTAACGATATGGACTGTGCAACAGAAGAAAACGTTACCATTACCACCTATGTAGAAACAATTGTGCACCTTGACCCATCTAGTGGGTTTTGAACCATATTGGGTGATTTTAAGTTTGTTTTAATATGTTACAACACATAAGATAAAGTTCCAAAAGGGTTCAGCACCTAGAAACATATTAGTTACCGAAATTGCCTTTTATAATTTTATTAGATTTGCTCATTGTTTAAAGTCATGTGTCGACCTGCTAACATATACACACTTTTACTTGGGTCTTTGGTGACTAGTATTTCTGTGTAAAATAGTTTCTTGTGGAGAGTTGTCTCATTGGCCATCATACCACATCTTCTTTTTTTATATACCCTGTCTCCTTATTCTGAAATTCCTATATCAAACATTGTTAGAGTGATTTATAACAACTTACATGGTTTTTCTGTCGTTGTAGTAGAGGCAATGGAAACATTAGTACATATGACCCCAGCATCTTCAGAATGATCACAGTCATGTTTACCCCATCCTGGAACGTGGCAGTCATCTAAACTTGTCTCTGTTCCGTCACAAACCATCCCATCCAACCAGATCATACCTGTTCCTGGACCGTAAATACTATCAACCTTAGCTACAGCAGTACTGTTAAAATCAAAGAACCTTTGTAAACATCCTCACATACCCCAGGACCCAACATTGTCACTAGGCTAGGCAAACAAAATCTCACCAGATTACTCAGTTCAAAAACCCATATTCCTATAAATGTCAACTGATAAAACCTTCTGAATGTTATGCACATTTATATAGTATGTCCTTATCATCTACAAATTTTCATGAAATTCTGTTGTGTGGTTTAAAGTCATATGAAACCTAAAATTTAAAAATATTGAGGCATATGTTTTTTATAACAAAATGGATAGTTTTCATTATCAAACTTATGTACATATACTTTTTTCTGAAGAAAATTCTTTAATTTGTGCACATTCGGAAGAAGTGTACTTTTTTTTAATAGCTTGCTTCCATGCTTCTTTGTTGATTGTTGACAAACGGGTGACAATCGTTAAACTTCAGCTTCAAAACATGAACTTTAATTACCTGCCATATTTTCACAACTACACTGATTGATTGAAAAAATAATTGATGATTATACGAAATTTATGCGAAAAAAATGATAAAATTGTGCACAGAATACTAAGTTTATGATATATGTATGCATTGGTTCAAGAATTGGATTAACATTATTTTTCACTGGTCATTCATTTCATATGACTTTAAGAGGAGTTGTGATGGTAAACATTTGTCAACTCCTAGAAAAATATTGAATTATACTTTCCTGTAGATATGCACTATAACTGTATTATAATATATTTAAAGCTCTTACAGCATCAATTTGTGATTTGAAGGTCGTAAATTAAGTGGTAACACTTAGAGTTACTATATAGGGCAATTCAACAGACATAATGTGAAAATATGGATATTTCTAAGGTATTGTTACAAACTTTATCTTTTGTTTTAAACATTCAATGGCCACCACATATAAAATGTTAACAATAATATATTACTTGTATCCTAACATCCGGCACACAACTGTCGCTGCGTTATCATCCCACTTATCATCACATATGGTACCACGGACACCATTTCTTATGATCTCTACACGACCTTCACTGGAACTTCCATTCACTAACTCTATCTTCAGTTCTATTCAAAATTGAAGTAATTAAATTGATTTTCATAGAAAGGACTTCCTTGCAACACATAGTTCATATACTTTTTATCTTATCATCAATAACCATGTTTTTTGTGTTTTATGGGTTGTTTTCAAAATCTTATTTTTTCTTAAATAACACTAATAAAGTCAACTTCCCTGGACGGCAAAGAATTTTTTTCAATTTTTAGATCATCATTTAAGGTAAATAGAAAAACACTTCATATATTCAAACCATTTCATCTACAAAGTCTCTAGAACCCCTTGTTACCTAATGTATGAAATCAGAACAACAATTTCAAAGTCTTTGGTTCAACAAGGTCATGAATCAAAATCATGACGCAGTCAAGGTGAGCATGATATCACCAAACCAAAAAGGTGGTCTTAAAATAGTACTTGTGAGGTAATAAAAATGAAATAACTCCAAAGAAATAAAAAATAAACATACCACAATCTATTTCATCGCTGTTATCAATGCAATCATCTTCTGAATCACATACAAGTCGGTGTGGTACACAGTTGCCATTACTACATGTGAATTCATCAGGATTGCACCCTAAAACATAAAATATCACCTTTATAGTAACCAATTCAGACTTATCACATATGAATTAGCCAGGAATACACTCTAAAACAATTAAAAACTATTTGGTTGATAAGCAATTCTGATTTGCTGCATGTGAAATCAGAATTACGAGTTTGTAAGGAATAGTAAACTGATACTTCAGTAAGGGCCTGGTTGCATTCGTTTGCATCATAGAAACAAAAAATGATTACTAGTGTAAACAAATTAAATCAGTTCATGTGCAGAGTATCAATTTTCTGAAATGTTCACAAGTTTTAAAGTAATAACACTATAAAGACTTTTAAATATAACAGAATAGTTAAAACAACACCTGTCATGTCATTGACCTTGTAAGAGATTCAATTACTACTCTTAAATTAACTCTCATGTTTCTGAACCTTTGCTAATTAATAACTACATGACAATAAAGATGTCTGAATATCATACACTAGAACTGTAACCACGGTTACTAACCTTTTGATTGTTGACATTGAACTCCTGCTACTTCATAGTCTTTACAATCATGATCTTTCCATGGATTAGAGTCACATGACAATAAAGATGTCTCATTACCAAAACAATTGACTTCATCTAACAAAAATTTGCCATTTCCATTTCCAAATTTGCTTCTTGTAAATGCTGACAATGCATGGCTGAAATCACGTATATTTTTTGTTTGTATATATATCTGTTCCAGACCATATGAGTATTTGGACTGTACGCGTACGGTCCGGACCGTATACGTATACTCGTACGGTCCGACCATACGCGTAAGGTCGGACCGTATGAGTATACGTGTACGGTCCAGCTGACCAGACATGTTTTGGGATCATATGGGTTAAATTTAAACAAACATTTATCAAAATCTTTATTTTTAGTTATACAAATTGTTATTATTACAAATAGATGAATAAAGTGAATAAGCCAACAATTGACATTAAATATTTGTTTAATTGTATATCTGAATCCTATTTTGTTACTCTGGACCAAGGTGACACTTGCTACAAATATACCACAAAGAACGTCATATTTTCTTTTACATTAACATGATTTGTTCATGCATGTTCCTTTGTCTTTTTTTGTAAAGTTCCTAAATATTCTATAACAATTGTCTCCCCACATTATGTTTACTTCCGATAACTTTAATTTCAATGAGCATAATGGGCTGCATGCAGTTAACGAATTACTGACATGCTAAATACAGGAGATTAACAGATTAAATAAGCGTGATTATTTTAAATAGTTAAAACAAGGATTTGTATAGTATTACTATACAAATCCTTGGTTAAAATAATAAGTTTTTATTTCCATTACTATTGAACTTTTTATATTAATTTGAGACATAAGTTCTGTTGATCTGTTATATACATTTGTATCTAATAAACTTGACTAACTTCTTAATATTAATCAGACCGTACGTGTACGGTCCGACCGTATGCGTATTTTGAAAAAGTACGCATACGGTCCAGACCGTACACGTACGGTCCAAATACTCATACGGTCTGGAACATATCTACAATTCTACAAAAGTTCTAAGTATAATTTAAAGCAAACTTTACAAAATTTGATGTATGATTGAAATACTTTTTTACCATAAAAATATGCAATCACCATGTGATTAATCCAGTTTCACTGTGTATGATAACCAATTAATTATATTTCTTTTTTTTATTTAAAAACAAGTTCATTCTTTGCTTGTGTTGCAATGGAACTTTTGTGATTGTCAAATTGTTTGAAGAAAATATTTCACATGACTTTTTTTTTGTAAGAAAGATTTTTTAAAATAGCTTTATAATTATGAAAACTCAGAATTGTGTACGTGACAATCATATCCACCATTCTTAATTGATGGAAATATATGCCAACTCAATATTTGTAAACTTACACATAACCAAGCATTCTACACACTACAATAACTTACACATAACCAAGCATTCTACACACAACAATAACTTACACATAACCAAGCATTCTACAAACAACAATAACTTACACATAACCAAGCATTCTACAAACAACAATAGCATCCTTTAAGTCCCATTGGTCATCACAAATCACACCCCATTCCCCTCGGTAATTTACTTCAACTCTGCCTGAGTGTTTATCTTCTCCACCAACCAGTCTTACTTCTATTGTGTCTTCTTGGTCTTGGTCTACAAAACCAATTAACATGATGAACATAAGGAGTTTAACTCATTGATGAAAGAAATATGGGGTCCATATGTTAATCAAATCCTTGTCATATATCTTCAGGGAAGAAATCCTCAGTTTAACTGCCAGCCAACGCAGAGACGGCTTCCTAGCAGAAGGTGTCCCCTCTCACATTAACATTTATTTACCAGATGCAATATAGCAATTGAATTAGGAAGAAACATAATGCTCTTCAATACTTTCTAAGTATGATAAGGACATACTATCTAAGTCCATCTTAGATTTTACAAAGATCAAAAGCATTAATATTAATAATGAAGCTCATAGTTTTCAATTTCTTTTAGTTCCTCCAATCCTTTCATAAATATAGAATTTACAGTACTGGAAAATATGTTTAAATATATTTCATCATTGTGCTTAAATTCAGAATTAAGTTTGTAGGAAAGATATCCAAATATTGATAGATATCTTATGAGACCATATCTGTAATAACAAGATACATTACCACAATCATCTTCATCAGATAAATCCAGGCACTCGTCTTTACCATTACATACTGAATCAGAGGTCACACAGCGACCATTCTTACATTTATATCCTCCAACACAATCAACATCTATCAAGTAAAATAAGACCTTAAGAACATCAAGTGATTTAAGGGCAACCGATACAGTTACAGGGGAGGTAATGATGTTGCTAAAGTAAATTGTTATTTTCTCGACGTCAAACTATGACTTATCGGGAAAAGTTTCAGTTTTCGACTGATTTTTATCATTCAAACTTATCTAACTTGAAAACGAGTTCATGGACCCCTCTGTTTTAAAATGCCATTTGGTTTGGTTACGTAAGAAGATTATGTTTGCCAATTTTTATGAAAACGTAAATAGTGCATTATTTTTAAATTTGATAAATATGTAGCAAAAAATGACTTTTTTTTACTACATTCGCGTACATTTGATAAATATGAGTTATTTGAAAAACAATTGAACAAATTAAACAGAATATACAAATAATTTAACAAAAACAGCTGGTGTTCATCTTTAGAAACAAAAATGTTATGTAGTTCTGTCAGAAGGAAAAATACATCCACAAATTCCACAAGCGAATATATAAAATTTGGACCTCATTTTACTAAAAAAAAAAAGTAGCACATGAAGGTACATTTTTTATTACATATTTGATTTAATCAGTCAAAAAAAAGCCTACATGCAAACTGTCAGCAAAATTTCAATATGGGATAAAAACTGTATCGTATGCCCTTAACCATGCTGAATTAAGAATATGATGAAATTTTCTAGGAAATAACTATTTGATGCTCAAGCAATTTCTGTTGTTATAAGTTTGTTTTCTAATGCAAAACATTTAGAGAAACTCATACAATGGATTTTTTTTTAATACACATTTAGGTGGAAAGAATGATACAAAATCGAATGATACAAATACATATTGAAATACAACCACTAAAGGTCTAAGCCAAGAACAGAAAATTCATTTCTTTTTATAAATCCATACCTAGTTGAGAATTCAAGTCATAGAAATCATAGGTATATGAGAATGATGGACTAGCTGTGTTGCTGTTCTTGTCTGAGAGGAGACATTCTCTCTGTATACCTATATACGATATAGATCTACACACAAAACTGGTACTCTCTATACACAGTCTGGCACACTGAAACATAATATGTATACATTGTATATAATTATGTTACATTGTATTCTATGTTCTGTTTCCAAAATGATAAAGTAAAACATAGATGTAATTCAAAATACCACCAAGAGAAAAAAATTGTTCAATCCATTAGATCTATTAGAATTAGAAGATTTGTCTAATGAAATTTGTAGAATTATATATTTCTTCTGCTTTCATATACTAGATAGATTTCAACCACTGTTGGTTTATATCCTAATCTAAGTCACATATAATGTTTATGTGATTACTGATAATGATCATGCGTAAAAAAAAACTTTTCTTTGTATTAAATATCAGTGGTGAATCCAGAAACTTTCTTTGTAGGGGCCCATTGACCCAGGCCCTCTGTCCCCCCTTTTTAATCTGTCTCTTTATATCTATTTAAACTGCAACAGTACTTACATATTCTAATGCAATCTTTACATATCTCTCTTTCACATTAGTCTTAAGAACTCTATATTTTGTCTTCTTAAACAGTGGAAGTTTGTAATCTGTAAGACAAAAAGCAATCTTAATACATCAGAATTTCTTTATATAAATATTATAATCAGGATACATGTATAAAATCATCAATAGTTCTTCAAATCTATCTCATGAAAATATCACCTTCACCTTCTTCAGGAATCCCTCACAACAAAATATTTGAAAGAAACACCCTTTATGACTAAAAGGTTATCTAAAAGAATAACCTAATTCATTAAAGCTATTTGACTGAGGGGCATGGAACCTTTGAACTACTCAACAGATAATTCTACAAAAATATAAAAGTTGCAAATTGTGTCAGTAATGAAGTGATGATTGATTGTTACAATTATTACGTGCATACCTATAAAGATTTATAAGTCATACATTAGAATTGATAACTAGTGGTTACCCCTTTTTCAAAGAATGTTTATGAAAAGACGTGTATATTTTTTAAAGATTGATTTTTTGCAGATTTTATAATATGTAATGCTATGTGTGAGAAGGGGAGATAACTTTACCACAATTCAGTTCATCCTCTTCTTCATCACAATCCATTTCATTGTCACATTTAAAACTTTCTGATATACATTCCGTGGTGTACCTGATTCATAAAATAAAAAATTGAGTTGTAGGAAATGTTTTTGCTTCAAATGGTTTTAAAAAAAACATGATACAAATTTGTAACAAAATTCTTGTCCTTGGAAAAATCTCATATTAAAAACCATATGCAAAACGGTGTTAAGTAATTTGAAACATGGAAAACATAAATATTTGAAGACAATCTATCATATCTTCTGCAGAGAAGTTTGATTGTAATGGGTATATTGCAAGCTATTTAAAAACATGTATATCCTATCTTAATTAAGTGAATCCAGCAAAACAAATTTATGACAATTGTAACATTAGAGTTTTTCAAGTTACAAATCACCAAAAATGACTACAGCTTTTTACCAAAGACAGGGTCAGCTAGGTTTTTTTATACAGGATGCTGTTGCCCTATTGTTAGACTCTTTCTACATCTGAAATAATGGAATAACATAAAAGTACAAACTGACAATAGAAACTTACTCTCTACTTTTAACATGGTTGTAACAATAAAATTCCTCATCTGGGCAGTCCTTTGGTGCTTCTGTAAATATAAACATCAATTAGTCTCCTTGTCTGTTTATAATGAAGTATATCTTAATACGTTGGTATTTACATGTTTCTAACCATGCCTATTAAAGAGAATACTGTAAAAATCAGTTGCATATGGCTTAACTCAAAAGACCAGTATGAGGAAGTATGGACATTAACATACCATAGTACCAAACAACAGATCCATAAAATTCCAATGAAACACTCTATTCTCTTCATATCATAAATTACAAGATATGCAAATAATCATGGAAAGATTATCAAATTCATAATCTACTTATTCCACTGAGAGGTCTGACTGTCTGCTCCACATAAGTGAAGCCCCTAGCCCACTTACAGGTCTCTCAGATCTCTCACTTAATTAGGAATGATGTTCTACTCATGACAAAAATATTCCCTACCTGTTGTTGTAGTTACAGGTGCTTCATCACATTGTGTTATATCACAGAACCCAAAGTCATTTGTACCAACTTTAACCCAACACCAAGGTTGTTTGTCACCGTCAGGATTACGACAGAATTTGTGGTCTCCCAATCCCTACAAACACAAACATACTTACATTTACACAGCTGGTTAATTAAATCAACATATAAAATATTAAAGAAAACTTGCATTATAGTAAGACAACAAAGGAACTAGTGTTTTAATGTTTGAAACACTAATTTTCTCCCATTAATACCATGATGCTAGTTTGGTGGTTGTCATTGGTTCATGTCTGTCATATCATTTTGCTTTACTGTTCAATTATATATAAGCTGTTAGTTTTCATGTTTGAATTGTTTCACAATTGGCATGTCAAGGCCTTTCATAGCTGACTATGGGGTATTGGTTTTCTCAATGTTGAAGGTGGTATGGTTGCCTATTGTTGTTTATAGCTGACTATGGGATATGGGTTTTCTCAAAGATGAAGGCGGTATTGTTTCCTATTGTTGTTTACATCTACTTCATTTGAAATGCAGTGAATTATTGTCTCTTTGGCAATAAAACCATGTCTCCTTAATTTTATATAATATTAAAGAATAAAGAATTTTCAGGATCATTCAAATATTTATTCAAATTTCATTACAAAAACAATAGCACTATTAGTTTTGACAAAAAGCACTGTTAGTGATGACAAATAGCACATTTATAGTGTTCTGTGGTTCATTTACAATTCAACACTTTGCTGTGTTTCACTAAATATTTTCCAGGAGTCTTTGTCCAGTTTTATGATGGCTGTATCTCTTGGCAGATGGCATAACCTTTGAGATGGTCCCTGATTTAACGGAATGGTTGACAAAGTCCCAGCATGCTCTTTCAAGGTCATCCAGACCAAACTGTGATGCACCACATAAAAGTCCAGCTACACACGAACTGTTGATGTCCACAGAACCACTGTGTATGAACTGTATGATCTTTTTGAAGTCCTCTGGTTCATACTTCTTCACAACAATGGTCACTTTGCCTGATTGAATGGAGGTTTTCTTTTTCTTGTCTTTTTTATCAGCTTTTCTCTGAAATTCAGCTTCCTTCTGTTTCTTTAAGATCAGATTGTACAGCACTCTGCTTCTTGTTCCTAAGATGGCCTTGACCCCATGAACTTTGACCTTGTCTGAACCCACTTCAAATGTGACATCACAAAGTTCTGGTATGGAAGAAATGACCTTCAATTGTTCTGTTAGAGCTTGTGTATTTCTGTAGCTCATCTTTTCTTTGATCTTAACTGGATCCCTGTTGTGGCTGATAGGTATCAGTCTATTACTATGTGGTTTCTGAGTTGATGTGGATGACTCTGAGTCTGATGGTGTGGATTCATATCCAGAGGAATAGCCATCCTGTTCTACTTGTTCAAAGTCCACTAAAGCCAGAGTGGATTCACATCTATCCATTATGGAATTAATTGTTGTATATTTGTGTGTAAAGACAGAGATTTGATTTGAAATGATTTCTAATTTCACATCACTATATTTATATACATATCATTTTATGAAATGAATTGCTCCTTTTTGACAAGTAGCATTAAATGGCATAAAAATTTAGACATGGAGACATTTCTGTCAATTACAGTTCCACTGAGTTGTTGGCTTGTCTTTGGCTTGGGGTCATCAAGGTATTCAATTCATTCAGTTGATTGGTTGATTGGTTAGTAAAACTAATTTGATTAATTATATTATAACTTAATCACAAGGGGGGAATATAATCATGCCTAATTGGTTGTTTTGTAATCAAAGCAATATTATCTTGAAACTATTTATAAAAGCTGACATTCAAAATTATCTAATTTTACCAAAAACAATCTTAAACAACAGGAAAGAGAAAGAAATTGTTCATGAATATTTTAATGCATCATTAACATTATTTGAAAAATAAATAAATTGTATGTGTTTCATGATAAAATAGAAGGGGATATATCCTATATTTTATGCATCATATAAATGATCATGTATGCCCTGATGTTATCTTTACAATTTAGGTAAAATGTTTTTTTTAAATAAAATTCTTAACTTAGTCAACTGGGGATACATGTAGCAATTAACTCATTTTTTAATTTAAAAAATTATTAGTAAGATAAGTCATATCTATTTTTAGTTCTGTACATGGTTTAAAAAATATAATTCTGCACACTGTTCCCCAAAAAATATTATATATACATCAATCAGTAAAACTTAATATATATATTGTCAAAACACAATTATTTAGCAAGAACTGCATGCAACTTAAGAGATAACTGTATTGTATTTGAAGCTTTAAGGACGTCGATCGGTAGTTTTACTGTTGCAAATTTAGTTTACCTGGCGACGCATAGCGCAGAAAGGTAAAGGGGTATTTGCGACAGTAAAACTACCGATGGACGTCCACAAAACTTCAAATATAATACAGTTATCTCTATTCTAATGCAAAACAAGTTCATAATTAAATTTCAATCATTATTTCAGGGTAAAATCTTTGTTGAAGAAAATTCCGCGAAAAGATGTTATCTTCTTTGGTTCCTTCACTTTTTGACGTCATAGGTATACTTCTGGCTTCAAATATAAAGACCTGGCGTTTTCTGGCTTCTGTGCCACTTCAGAATGTAATAAAATTTGATAAAAAGACGATTTTTAGGTGCAATATGTGAGTTTTTTGGCTTATTATTGTAGATTATTGTTGTACATGTCAATACATTCTGCATTTCAAAATGTCCGCTTCCTTAGTTACAGACAAGGACATAGAGAATTTTATGCTAACTGTCATCCAATCAGAACCATTGATAAAAAATAATTGCATTAGAATAGCCAGTACAAGCCATAGCTAAAATAAATCTGGACAAGTACTATACACAGCCTATATCTTTTTGTTTTTTCAACTTGTTTATTATATATCTCTTTTGACCCTTAATTTGAGATAGGTTGTGCATGTGCTAAGTATGTTTGGTTATTAAAAGGAAAAAAAGGTCAATATTATTAACTAAACCAAGGATGAACCATTTTGATGACTAATTTGACAAACAAATAAAAAATATGAGTTGAAATGATGATTTACAATTTTTTATTTAATGAATAACTGTAATATTTTTTTCTATCTATGAAGAAATAACATAAAAAATGTGGTGCACACTTTAAGATAACCCGCTATGTGGGTTATTCAGTGTGCACCACATTTTTTATGTTATTTCTTCATAGATAGAAAAAAATATTACAGTTATTCATTAAATAAAAAATTGTAAATCATCATTTCAACTCATATTTTTTCAACACATTTCTTATGTTATTTCGAATAAACAGATAAAATATTACAGTTATTTCTTATAACTTAATTCTAAATTCAATTCTAAACCGGAGTAAACCATGAAAAAAACGTTGATGATGTCTCGGTCACATGACTAAATTAAATGTCTACAAGCTGATAAACAAAATAATGTCAGCCAATCAGAAGACACATTCAAAATTAAATTATTAATCTCTGACGTGAAATATTAAGCAGACCTTGAAAAATTTCATTCGATATCTTCTTATCTATATATATCAAATTGTGTTTCTTTATTCATAATTAAAAGATATTAAAATTTGAGAAAAGAATGCTCATAAGATTCCAATATCTTGTATTGAATTTGAAAGGGCTGAATATTTTGAAAAGTGGTTTTCTTTTAAATACTTCACATAAAAAAGAATTAAGCAGGGATGAAAACATGATGAGCAAAACCCACATAAGTTGATACTAATTTATGATCAAATTGTATAATGGTTCATGAATACAACATTTGTTTACTTTTCCTACTCTGGTAATTCAAGATATCATTTGTGTGAAATGTACTTGACATTAACAATTAAGGGGAGATAAGTTCCATAACTCTGTAATTCGCTATCGTTCTAAAAGTTATCTTGAGATTTCTCAAATTACCAAACAAAGAGTAACAAAAGACCTCCAAAAGTCTTAACTCAGAATGATGGTACCTTCAAAATATGATGGTTAAGTCGGTGGGGTCTTTTCCAACAAAATAGGATGGTTAAGTCGGTGGGGTCTTTTCCAACAAAATAGAATAGTTAAGTCGGTGGGGTCTTTTCCAACAAAATAGGATGGTTAAGTTGGTGTGGTCTTTTCCAGCTATGTTTTGTAATTTTTCTAAATTGACCAATTCTTACAAAGACTGGCACTTGAAAGTTATATTACCCAAGACCTGAGAAATTACACCAGATCACATCTCAATTTACCAAAATTTTGGAAAACATTGAAGACTAACAAGTATGTAAAGCTTCATAAGCTACATTTTATATCTCATGAATTTCCACAGTGCCTTGAATGCAGGTAATATTAACACAAATAAAATTAAGAATACGGAGTAATATGTCAAAGATAATCAACCCATCCAAAAAGCAAAAAACAGTTCATCACACTTTTAAGGTAGTTTGTGATGTTAATTGATACTTCTTTTCTAACACTTATTTTAATGTAGAATTAACAGATAAAGCATATATTGAAATAACTATAAGAAGAACCATCATAAGACTTTCTGCACATTATATTGATCCAGGTTCTGATTATGATATTGAATGTAAATTTGAAGTAGACTATTGCCCAGTTCAGATTAGCATGCTTTGTTTACTTTATAACCATTAAATACACTCCAAGCACTCTAAGGAATCATAATAGGGCAAACTGGTTCTGCTTCTTGAACCCCTATTTAATGAGTAAGCTTGCAAACACTATAAATCACAAATAAAGACAGCTTTTTTTATATATATATTTATTCATTTATCTATAAATCAATAACATAAAGATAGCACTAATGGTAATAACAATATCAAGCAACTCATCAGTCATTTACAGTTCAACACTTTGCTGTGTTTCACTAAATATCTTCTCCAGTAGTCTTTGCCCAGTTTTAAGATGACTGTATCTCTTGGCAGACGGTATGATCTTTGAGATGGTCCCTGATTTAACAGAATGATTGACAAAGTCCCAGCATGCTCTTTCAAGGTCATCCAGACCAAATTGTGATGCACCACATAAAAGTCCAGCTACACATGAACTGTTGATGTCCACAGAACCACTGTGTATGAACTGGATGATCTTTCTGAAGTCCTCTGGTTCATATTTCTTCACAACAATGATCACTTTGCCTGATTGAACTGAGGCTTTGTTCTTCTTGTCTTTTTTGTCAGCTTTTCTCTGAAATTCAGCTTCCTTCTGTTTCTTTAAGATAAGATTGTATAGCACTCTGCTTCTTGTTCCTAAGATGGCCTTGACCCCATGAACTTTTACCTTTTCTGAACCCACTTCAAATGTGACATCACAAAGTTCTGGTATGGATGAGATGACCTTCAACTGTTCTGTCAGAGCTTGTGTATTTCTGTAGCTCATCTTTTCTTTTATCTTGACTGGGTCCCTGTTGTGGCTAATAGGTATCAGTCTGTTACTCTGTAGTTTCTGGGTTGATGTAGATGACTCTGAATCTGAGGGTGTGGATTCATATCCAGAGGAATAGCCATCCTGTTCCACTTGTTCAAAGTCCACTAAAGCCAGAGTGGATTCACATCTATCCATTTTGTAATTGTTGTATTTGTGTTAAGACAGAGATATAGTTTGAGATGATTTGTACAGTCATATTACTATATATTTATATAAATTACTTTTTATGAAATGAATTGCTCCTTTTTGACAAATAGCATAAAATGGCATAAAAATTGAGACATAGAGACATTTCTGTCAATTACAGTTCCACTGAGTTGTTGGCTTGTCTTTGGCTTGGGGTCATCAAGGTATTTTATCAATTCAGTTAATTGCTTGATTGGTTAGTAAAGCTAATTGTGGAAAACAATTATGTAAGTAAGTAAGTAAATTTTTTATTATAGTGACATGTGTAAATATGTACAGATTATAAATATACAATATATGATAAATATTAATACACCCGGTCCAATGGACCTATAAGTCACCTCAAATGAAATTAAGTAATTTTAAAACAATATATCACGTTCTTCAAAATAACAAATTATTCATGAAATTATCTTGTGTCAATAATTAGAATAAATTAATTTCAATGATTTATTTCTAAAAGCATAGGTTAGAAAAAGATCTTAAAAAATAATATAAAATTGTTGGTAGTTTTTATTATAATATTTATAATAATCTAACCACTGACTCTGAGGAAATAATGGAGATATGAAAGTATAAAAAAAATAATTAAAGAGGATAAAATATATTGTTGGAATTAAATATTTATAAAAACCTGAAATGAAAACATTCTCTTCTTATGTGATAATCCTTTAAATGTATAAAAATAAAATTTTGTGTAAATATTATTAAGACAACTGTCCACCAAAGACCAAGGGGTATAGTACTATTATTATTTTTTACACAAAAAAAGTTGACTTTAGATTCAGAAAACCCATTATAAATAATTCATTTAAATAGAAATTCACAAGTCAATTATAAACCTTTACATATCAAACCAATTTCCATCTCCTAAAGCTTTTAACGGAAAATACAAACTTCAGGTCCAAATTTAAAAATACATTATTTTAATTTCAACCATTTTCTGTCTTAGGGTTTATTGACAGGAGAAGATTAGCAAAGATTATAATCTTAAACATTGGGAAAACCATTTTTTAAATCAAAGATGCATCATCAATAAAATGTCACTTTGAAATGAAACTTTATTATTTTCTATAAAATTTAAAATGGAATATTCAATTTAATTTGTGTTTTCCTCTAATACTTTTAACAATTAGTTCCTATCCTCAGCTAAACCAAGTTTGACTCAGCAATATATATAAATAGTCCTACCTTTTCAGGGTGGGTCCATGGATTGGCATAATTAGATAAAGTCCATCTAGTACATGGTGTACCATCTTTGGTGACTGCAGTAGTTCCTCTATACGACACACCGTTATCGGTGTAACATTCTAAAAAAAACATACCTCTTTTAACAGTTTTTCTTTACAACTTTTGGCAAATATGTCTATACAACTAGATAACAAGTACAAAAGGTATTATAAAACATTTGAGAAGAATAAAACTTAATTTTTAAGCTTGATTTTTAAACATGTAATTCAGAAAGTTCGCTAATACTCTAACACATGCTGAACTGGGTGTATTTGGATGCTATGAATATTAACAAATATAAAGTAGGACTGCTTCTTGATACAATGACATGTACTTAATTGAACTGTTTCCTATTTTTCAATGTCAAGGCCTTATATACTGTGGAATCATTATTATTCGTTGGTTACCAATTTTAGTGGATTTTGATAGTACAGTTGAACCATGAAATTAAATGTTCAATGTCAAATTTTCTTAAGGCTTGTATGCAGACATCAGCAAAACCACGAAATGAAATATCCACAAACATGTAAGCTTTCCTTTCTACATGAAAATTAGTACCCACGAAAATAAATGAATCCACAGTAGCTAAATTTGTTGGCGGCTACACAGTTGCCTATAATTGCTAACATTCACTGCATTTGTTCGTTGATGGATAACAGTAGTTTTGTCATTGGCAATCTTACCACATCTTTTTATTTTCATATTTTCAAGTTACAAGAGTGATGTATATATACTAACCCTCTTCTCCTGCTCTGATGGACTGACTATACTTGTGTTGGCGTGGGGTCTCACATATAAAGTAAGATTTCTCCCTCCTGTCTGGTTTACAGGGAGCGCTATCAAAGTAGTAGAAACCTACAGGTGAAGGTCTTTGTCCTGGCTGTTTATACTTGTTACTGAGAGTCATACACTGGTACTTCCCGTTACTCTTAGAGGGCTCAGCACCAAACTGAGTTGGATTCCAACCTTAATGAAACATATTTTTTTGTATTAGAATAAACCACGATATTTGTTTTGTACATCAATATGTATTTATAAAATTTATAAGCATGAAGTAAAGTATTAAATGATTTAATTAAAAGAATATCATAACTGAAGAAATACTAACTGATAAGAACTCCAAACTGATTTCTAGTGGACATAACTTTTATACTTTTTAACACATTATATTAATTAAAGTGTTCTCTTTCATTTTTATTTAAAAAAGAAAAGAAAATCTTATGTATAATAGAATTAAGGGCAAAACTATTTTTTCATTCAGCAAGATGTGACTCGCCATTCTGTCCAGCACATTCCTTTAAAATCTTCTTTAAGTTATCTCCCTTGTGGATTGGTTTTATCATATAACATGAATTCCAATACCAATAATTGAGCTAACTTTAATGTATTTAAAATTTGCTTTTTGTCATTTGAAAACGATTTTCATCAGGAATAGGGGAGTCACCAACCAACTGCAGTACTTTCCATGACAGTTTGCTTTTTTTCTAAGGAACTAAAATACACAAACCAGGGAACCATTTTTTGTAGCTCATCTTCACTAATTTTTTCTCCATTTTTCCTTTCCATTTTTTCTTTCCATCTTGTTTCCTTGTGTACTTCTGCCATTTCCATACAGAACCCTTCTTCTTGCTCAATTTGGAACTCAGAATAACTCTGTCAATATCTGAAGAATAAATTATAAAAATATTTGTAGTAACCATTATGATTTTTGCTGCAGCCAACTTAATTTTAATATCTAATATATATATCAAACTTTATTTTTCAATTTAGACAATGAAATATGAATTTGTAACTTCAAAGTAACATTCTGACAAAACAGGCATGAGGACAGGTATCAATATTTGGAGGTTGTATGTTGACCTCTTTATGTCTGATTTGGGCAACTTAGAATGTTAGGTTGTAAAATGTCTCGTGGACTTTTAACTTATGAACATATAATCTATTTCAATTAATTAACCAATGTAATGAGATTATAAGTTAAAGGGCAAATAAAACTTGTCAAATGGGCATATTCTTGATGCAATCAAACTTTATTTTTTTTACCAATCATACAGTCCGGCAGGAACCAGACCTACCCTGGTAATATGAAATACCAAACCAAAGGGTTTTCAGTTGTAGCTGAAACAAAAACATAATTCTACTGGATTCAAATAACCAGGTCAATTAACTTCTTGATGTCTGGAAATCAACCATACAAGATGGTCTAGTATAGCTTTGAAGGTTACATGACAAAACATTCTAACACAATTTTACTGGATTTAAACTATGATCACTGGTCAATTACCTTTTGGATGTCTGGACAGTATGTTAGATACAAAATAATGTTCTGCTTCAGTCTCTATCAAAGCAAGATGTGACTCGCCATTCTGTTCAGCACATTCCTTTAAAATCTTCTTTAAGTTATCTCCCTTGTGGATTGGTTTGATCATATAACATGAATTCTCTCCAGCTATCCATTCTCCTGAACTCGATTCACCACAATCTGTAATGGAAAAAAAGACATGGTGCCATGAAAAGGAGACTATCTAATTGTCTTGCTATTTAAAGGTTTTAAGACATGGTGCCATGAAAAGGAGACTATCTAATTGTCTTGCTATATAAAGGTTTTAAGACATGGTGCCATGAAAAGGAGACTATCTTATTGTCTTGCTATATAAAGGTTTTAATAGATACTACAGTAAATGCAGAATTTATTGCTATGCTTTAGTTATTGCGAAAAATGCAACAGGATTGTAATTGCAATAATTTAAACTCCCATTTTGAAATATTTTATATGAATTAAGCAGGATTTTTCTCAGTTTCGCAAATATTGAAATTGCATTTTAGTCTAAAATGACAAAATTGCAATAATAAATGCACACAATAATTTCTAAATTTACAGTTTATTTATGTTATTAATGTAATGATACTAAATTTGTTGTTGATAGGAGGCAGAACTTCTTACTGTGTATATTGTTTCAAAATGTCATTGACACTATACATTTTCAGGTAATCTCTTCGATGATTTTATGACTTTTTATTGGTGGATAGCTGACACTTAACAATCATACCATATCTTCTTATTTTTATACTGTATGGCCAGGTGAACAGTGGTCTTTTTTTATTGAGGCACTCGATCATTAATTTTGCCTGGCTTACCTGTTGTATCTAGCATGACACAGGTAACATACGTGCTGCATTCTACCCGAACTTTACTAAGTGATAGATATCTAAATAGATATAGGAAGATGTGGTATGAGTGCCAATGAGACAACTCTCCATGTATAAAAGTAAACCAATATAGGTCAAGGTATGGCCTTCAACACAGTGCTTTTGCTAACACAGAACAGCAAGCTATAAAGGGCCCCAAAAATTACTAGTGCAAAACCATTCAAACATGAAAAGACATAATAACCAATACAGAATGGACAAGGGAGCAGTAAGTTCTCATTACCTATTCACTCACTAGATTAACTGATTCCATGACACAGGAATTCACCAGTAGAATCCTGAGGTCTGAGATTTATAGTAGTCGTACTGGTACTGTATGGATAATTAAGCAGTGAGCTGTTATTATCCAGAAATAGTATTGTATTCATTAGATGTACCTGTTGTATTCTGCATGACACAGGTAACCTACCTGTTGTGTTCTGCATGACACAGGTAACCTACCTGTTGTATTCTGCATGACACAGGTAACAGATACAGCCTCTGAGATCTGACATTCTGTACTGGTACTGTATGGACAACTGAGAAGTGATCTCTCGTTACCAAGGCACTGTACATTGTTCAGTACAAATGATGAGCTGTCCCACTGTACATTGCTCGGTATAAATGATTTGTCCTGCTGAAATTGGTCAGCTGTATCCCTGTACAAGGGTCTTTTTGCTCCTCTGAGGAAAAACAGTAATATAAAATTATATCAATCTTATATCGCAAATAAAAATTGAAGTAAGACTTTCTACATGACACTCAATAGTTACTCCAATCAATTGTATATTTCTTTCATTACATACTTTATACCCCAAAAAACAACTTATTATACCAGGTATTTTCTAACACCAGTGATTACCATAGGAACACAACTATCCTCCACATGTAGAAGAAATAAAATTAACAAATTTGGTGAGAGTGTTGGACATACTTACGAAGTAAATCCTAATTGTCTGCAGGCTACATCAGCATCTTGGTCATCCCAATCATCATCACAAACAAGTCCCCATTTTCCACCTCTATAGATTTCCAATAATCCCTCATTGTAGCCTCTAAGGTTCTTGTTGACACCTAATCTGTTAATTTAATGAAAGAGTTTTAATAGCTCAAGAATATCTAAAAGGAAAAATAACCATAAGAATAATCATTGTATTTTAAATCTATGAATTCCCTATCATTCTTTAGATACCAATTAATAATATTTTCCTGGATTTCATAGAACATGGTAAATCACAGGAAATACATATTCCCTATACAAAAATCTCAAGCTGTTTTTCAAGAATGAGATAATTTGAAGGGTCAATCTGTGTAAACAAAGCAACCAAAAACAATCAGTTCTGACTGTTGACATTATATGAAAAGCATTGTGATGTAGAAAATTTACCAGAAAGTGCACAAATTTGAAAGTCTTCTATTGAAGAGAAGGTAGAACTTGTTCAAATAACAATTTATACATGTACTAAAATTGTGTATTGAGTTGAAAGTTGAGTTGAAAGCTGAACTTGTGAAAATGGTAAATACATATATTTATTAACAAAAATTCAGTTATTCTTCGATTCCAAAAAACATGTAAAAAAAGATGAGAAAGTAAAGACCCCCCCCCCCCCCCTCAGTTAAGTTTGTGCAGAAATTTTAGTTATTTAATGCTATTATTTATTTTGAATTTATTGAACCATAAAATTAATTTTTAACTCTTCACATTGAATAATACGCGAAGCGGATTATGTAAAATGTGAAGACTCAAAAATTCATTTTATGGTTCAATAAATTCAAAATAAATTATTGCCATTCATTATAAATAAATTTCCATCAAAAATAAAGCTCAAAGAACTTTTTATATCATTTATATTACCAATAACAATACATGTTGGCGTATGAATACACACCGTCAGAGTGGGCGTGTCGTCATAAAAATTGATAACATTGAAAATAAAACTAATAATTTTAACCAATCAGAAGACAGTAAATACACCAAATTTATTCATTTCTGTCTAAAAGGATCCAAAATTTTTTGCTAATACATAGTCATGATAAAATAATGGAAAACTCCAACTCTTAGGAAGAAATTGATTGGTTTTAAACAGCAACTTTCAGCACTTTAGCGATATTGTGGAGGTCATTTCAAGTGGGAGGAATCAGATAGACTGGACACAACTACAGGCACTTGTCTAAGACAAAATTTCCTATATACCTTACACTATAATTTTTAGGCACTGATGCTTTTCTTTCGCAGGAAGGCATCAAAGCAAAAAAAATAAAAAATAGCCTCAATCTGCAACGTTAGCTTCTAATTTGATTCCCAAGACTAGTAAGTTTTTGAAAAACTTTGTTAAGACACACAAGAAAAATGTCTGAATATTGGTTTATGGACTAGGATGTCTGAACAGGTTTTGGTGCAGCCCTTGCAGTATTTCATATAAATGTGAAATTATGTACAGTGGTTGTCTTCTGTTTATGTAGTTCATACATGTTTCTCGTTTTTATATGTAGATTAGACTGTTGGTTTTCCCGTTTGAATGGTTTTACACTAATAATTTTTGGGGTTCTTTATAGCTTGCTGTTCGGTGTGAGCATAGGCTCCGTGTTGAATGACCTATAACGGTTTACTTTTATAAATTGTTACTTTGATGGAGAGTTGTCTCATAGGCACTCATACCACATCTTCCTATATCTATATATGACAGATGGTTAGTTCTTTGGAATCCAGCTCTGTGTGAAGTTTAGTGATATAAAACTCTAAGTTTCTTCTATATTTGTCATATTTAATTATCAAACTCAACAGTATTAAACCTCAAAACTTACTATAGTGGAGACGAAATTAGGGAATACCGGAAACCTTTAAACTAATCTACAGAACAACTACGGTTAAAACCAAACATTTCCGCATATCCCGAAATGGATTTAATGTTTTCTATGCATTTCCCCTGTATTATTTTTTTATATATATTTACCAGTCATTTGGTGACTGATTAATGGTTGCCGTGCCTGTTACTTTTTGTTTTACGTTTATTGGTTTGTCATTAATCAGACCCTGTTAGCCGTTTTTTTTTTCAAGTTCAATTGTTACACATTTGTCATGTCGAAATGTCAAAGCCTTTCAAAGCAAGACAGTGGTGTAACAGTACAACATAAGAAAGAACTATAAAACTTGAATCAGTTGAAAAAGGTTCAGACGACATGTGAGGTAATGGCCAACTCAGCCATTAAATCTTCTAACATCAAACCCTCGTATAATCAATGCAAAACCGAAACAAAGTATGGACACCTGCAATACAGGTCGCTCTTAATGAGATGCGAAATAGCTACAATGCGTGGGTTTATTCTGGAAAACATGAAGATCTAGATAATGTCCTTTTCCTGGAGAAACGACGTACAAAACAACAATTACGAAAAACATTCCATATAGAAATTTCAAAAAGAAAAGAGGGACGAAAAAGAGCTGATCATGGAAACTAGAACCAGAAATATGAAACTATTCCATAGCTAGTCAGAAATACAGGTAAAAAAGGCGGAGAAAGTATAATGGACTTGAATGTGAATGGACACTGCTATACTGGAGATGAAAACATACTAGCTGGTTTCAAGGACTATTTCCGCACACTAGCAACATACGATGAAAACATTAACATTGACAACGACTATCATCAAAATGTGGAACATGAAATTCATTTAATAAATCAATTGGTCAAAGGCAAGAACATTCCTGATGCATCAAGTGAATAAATTTCAAACGCAATCAAAAATATCAACAAAGGTAAATCTGCTGACTACTATGGCATCACAATTGAACATATATGGTTAATGCGGGAGAAATCATGATCATCCTTCTCCAAAGCATCATACACGAAATATTCCAACAAGGATATGTTCCAGATCTCCTAAAAATCGGACTTCTCACACCAATTTTCAAAAACAAAGGAAGTAAGAATGATGCAGGAAATTACAGAGGAATAACAGTGCTGCCAGTAGTGAGCAAAATAATAGACACAGTGCTGAAAAATAGAACACAACTATCAGTAAAATCCGTGCAACATAAATATCAACGTGGATTCACAAGTGGTTCAGGACCAATGAACTCAGCACTACCAGTTGGAGAAGTGTACCGTGAAGTTCATGACGGTGAAACAGAAGCACAAATAATACTGCTAGATGCCAAATCAGCGCACTATTATTGTCTTTATACTGCAATCTAAAAAAAACATTTTCAATTGTAACATTTATTGTGTTAATGTAATTTTTTTTTTTAAATATTGGAAAAATTCCCCTTTAAAAAGGCCTCATATTACATAGACCGGGAGAAATATAAAACACGATGAAATGTACATCATTACCGCAATCAATGGTGAACGATTTCGTTGCAGACTAAAATATCAACAATAAACATAAAACATAATGATTTATAGGTTGCAAACAAAAAAATATTAAAAAGTGAAATATGTTTTCCCGAAAATTGCAAAAGAAACAAGTTTAAGTCGTTAAACGCATCGTTGTTAACATTGAAAACAAGAACAGGTTGAAGAGGTCGTATGAATAATTAAACATAATTTCGACAATTTCTATTTAAATAAATTCATGAGGAAAAGTGATATCAGGTCAGTGATATCAGGTCAGTGACTGTATATGACATAGAAATATACGGTCAACGCATTTTGACTGCTCAAATAGAACGAGTGCAGTATAAATACCCATATGATGAGAAGAGTGTACCAAGCAGGTATCGAAGATAACCAAAATGCTGCCAGTACCATCAAATGGGGAGGAATTATCTCTGAGTGCTTCCCAGTCTCATTGGGTGTTCGACCGTCAAGGTGGAATACTCAGCACAGACCTATACAAACTGTACGTAAATCCTCTGCGCACGATTTTGCGTACATGGAAGGCTATTAGCTACAGCTAAAAAAAAGTGTGGCTTTAAACCTGCTGTCAAAAACTCATAAAAAGAACAATACCAACGAGTGCATATTCAACATTGGAAATAACGTTATGCCAAATGTCAAACAGGCACTACATCTTGGAAAAATTCGAACAACATCAATGAAGGAAAACGTTGCTATGAATGTGGAGGAAAATATCAAGAAAGCTAGAAGAAGCATATACGGCCTATTTGGTGGTGGTTTCCATGGACATAATGGACTAGATCCAGAAACATTGGTACACCTGTTTAAAACATACATTAGCCCTGTGCTACTCTACGGAATGGAACTATTACTACCCAAAACAGCCATGCTACTTCAACTAGAAAAAAATCCAGAAAAGGTTCCTGAAACAGCTGCTTTCACTTCCTACATCAACACCAGACTCGGCGGTGTACATACTATCAGGAATACTACCCGTCGAAGCGCAAATTGACAAAAGAGCACTTGGATTATTTAATAACATCTGTAACCAAGATGAGAGCAGCACGGAAAAACAACTGGCGCGGAGACAAATCAGTGTTAAGTCGCTGGACAGTAATAACTGGTTTATACAAATCAAAAAGATTCTAACAAAATATAACATGGATAAAATCAACACCTACCTTGATATACCTATGAAGAAATAAATATTACATTAATAAACCGAATTATCCAAAAACACTGGAGTGACTCAATAACAAGAATGGTTCCTTACTACAAAGGCCTACAACACTTAAATTACACGGAATTTCACCAAGGGAAGCTACATCCACTACTAAAAATCAAATGTCAATCAGCTAGAGACATAGGAAGAATTCCTCCAAAGCTAAAAATGGTAACCGGCACATACATTCTGCACAGAATCAAAATGTATGAAAATGAAACAGACCCGATGTGTCGTATATGTCACCACGGGGACGAAACGCTGGAACATTTCATCCTAGAATGTGAAGGGTTTTCCGATACCAGGAATTCAATTATGGATGAAGTTAGTGCCATTCTGAAGGGTTCAATAAATGTAGACTTTCATGAGCAAAAATCAAAAGTAAAGATGCAAATTCTTCTGGACATTACAATGCTGCGGGAAAATCTAAACTAGACACAAAATTAAGGGCCAAAATCGAATACTGTAGCCGCCGACTTCTCTTTTTGTTAAACACCACCAGATATAGTTTCCTGTCAAAAGGATGGAAAAAGGACAAGAAAAACATAAAGGTGAAAAACATAAAGGTGTAATAACCCAACAACTGTGATGTGGAAAATGAACAATGTGTAAATAACTTGTATATAAAACAAAAATTCAATGGTATTGGACTTTTACTGCACTATATATATAAAGCACGCAGGTGGAGGATATTACTGTTAGACATACTGGTGCATATGAAGACACGGGTGTGGTTCTCCTATATAGGAGGTTAAAGATACAGAGGTAAGGTAAGGTTGCTCATGCCTACATTCATTCAGCTTTAGTATTTTGACATTTTGTCCGAATATACTTGTTTTATATGTCACTCATTTTGATAATTGAAACTTAATGGCAAATAAGTCCAACTCGGACTGATGCAGATACACATTAGAAAAACCACAGATTACCTTATTCGTTGGCCACTAAATGGTTCTATCAGTACTTCGTGGCTTGATTTCGCTTTCTGAAAGAACAAAACAAAGCAAAACATCGGTAGAATAGATTAATGGTCGTTTTTTGCTTATCAGAACATATCATGATAAATTCACAGTTGCGAATTCAGTATGAGTCGACTCGATCGGACCAGGAATCCAGTGTGTGATACAAACACACTTAATTTGTCTTACTCTAAAAACCCAAAACATTATCTGTACATGTTAACTTGAAATACTTTAAGAAACATATAATTTCTTCATTCGTATGAGGAGAAACGCTTATTTTCCTTCAATTTGAACTCGAAAATTTTTGTTAATGCGTCCCTCTATATAAAATGTCTTGAATGATTATCCTACCTCACCCCTCATCATGAATCAAATTTGTAATTATATGAAGTAGTCGAATATATCTATATGACAGTCAAATTCAAATGCCTTATTAATCACAAGAACTTTATGTATTGCCTTACAGCATATCTATTTGAATGTGAGGCAGAGACAAAGAAATTATTCTTATTATATTATTCATAATGAAGACCATGCAATCAATCCTATTCAGTATTGTAACTACATATTGAAATGTGTAACAATTGTTTAATAGTCAAACAAACCATATACATGTAGTAATTTACAACAAACGGAGAAAGTTTCAACAAGCACATTTAATACACACTCAAAATAATAATTCTTACAACTGTTGAAAGTAAACTAATATTTCGTGCGAGACAATCCACTCACTAAGTGAGACCTAGTAGAGTCACATCCAACAAGTAGTTATATATATCAGAGTACAAACAGAAAATAAATCTAAAGAATACCTTTCTCTTGTTCCTGTTCTTTTCCTTTAATTGTACATAGCTGACCATCAATGTCAAAACAAACAATGTCAAAAGATAACCCTGAACATCCATCTGTGATTCTTATATAAACATAACTTCATCAGAGAACTTGTACCGATGTGAATAATCTACTAATATAATGTTATATATAAGTACGTTCTAGTTTGAATTAATCTTCAATTACATTCTTGGTAAGTGGCAAACAGGATGAGACCATTCAAAAACACTCAACCTTATTGTTATCACTTTGTCAGTCAACGGCCATTGGAATTTAATTTTTGATCAAGGGAAAATCGAAAGTTAATAATACTTTAATATTGGTCAATATTATGACTTAGACAAACAATCATTAGATTTGTTAACTGGTATTTTCTATCATCCCGTGGCAAATATTTCCTGAATTATGAGGACGATTACATCGGCTTGAATTGGTTTACTCTATTCATGATTTAATGTGTTTCACAAACCCATTTTAACTCAATAAACAATAAATAATTTTTTGTTCTGATTATACAGATAAAACACAAGGATGAACTGTCTGTTTTGCCACAATTTCACTTGTGACTACCCGACCGCAACTCATTCAACGTTCCATGTCGGGTAAGAGAGACAGTAGCAGCAATAATAATAAGTATCAGGAACTAAGACAACCAGATGTTCCGCAGCGCACAGCTTTATACGACCGCAGAGGTCGAACCCTGAACAGTTGGGGCAAGTATGGACACAACGTTCAAGCTTGATCCAGATCTGGATTTGGATTGTGATTAAATAGTTGACACAGCATAGGTTTTTGACACCGAATGAATATGGTCTAATGAACTTATTTTTTGTTGTTGCTTTTGAGCAATTCACTATGCTGTTGAATATTAATCCCCTCCAAAACAAAATATTTGAAGAAACTTTTTTTAATTTCTGAAATCTGAAATGAGAAAAATTGTACCCCCCCCCCCCATTTTGTTCACCCCCCCACCCTTTACCCGTATTCCCAAAAATAATCTCAATTCAAAATTTCTAATGGAGTTTGCAACAATTACTACTCATTTAAATCTGAGACTACTATAACACAGTTATAGTAGTCTCAGTTTAAATACATCATAAAATATCAAAATATAAAATGCCATACAGTCATGGTAAAAATTAATATTAATTAATAGTAACTTCTAAATTTTTTTTTTACAGCTAATCATCTCAAGACAAGCATCATTTCTTAATACATAATTTCCAAGCAGTATAAAGGAGGTAATCAAACATGTATATAACAGTATTCTTTAAATTGAAATGGATTACCTCCCTTACACTGCTTTTAAATTGTCTAAATTGTTCTTTAACCAGAAAAAACCCTTGTTTTCCCCTTTTTTTGCCCCTATTTGCTAAATGATATGAGAAAAAAAAACATAACCAACCCTTTGTAGTATGGAAACTAGTGGTATAATTTCAGAGAGATTTATACAATTAAACACAAGTTATTGACTGGAAACTACAAAAATGCATATATGGCCCCCTTTTTTGGCCCTCAACTTATCGTTATCCCCCTTGGTGCAAGAACCCCAAATATCAATTCCAGCCTTCCATTTGTAGTAAGAAACCTTGTGGAATAATTTCAGAGAGATCCATACACTTAAACACAAGTTATTGTCTGTAAACTAGAAAAATGCTTCTTTTTTTGCTATTTTTTAGCCCCTTATTCCTACAAGTTAAGGGAAATGAACCCCAAACTCAATCCGAGCATCCCCTTTGTTATATGGAACGTTGTTGTACAATGTCAGAGAGATCCATACAGTTACACACAAGTTATTGTCCTAAAAGAAGAAAAAGCGCCTTTTTGGCCCTCAATTCCTAGACTATGCCCCATAACCCTTAAAATAAATCATAAGCTTCTACTTATGATATTAAACATTGTGGTATAATTTCAGAGCAACTTATTGTCCTGAAACTACATATATGCTTGTTTTGGGCTCTTTTGGGCCCCTAATTCATAATCCTTTGGGACCATAACCCAAAACAATCAATCCCAACCTTCCTTCTGTGGTTATAACATTGTGTTAAAATTTTATCAATTTCTATTTACTTATACTAAAGTTATTATCCAATAACCATCTGTCTTCGGACGACACTGACGACGACGAATACGCAGCCGTCGCCGCCACTGCCGATGTGCAACCAATATACGACTAAATTTATTTTATTTTTTTGCGGTCGTATAAAAACGCAGCAGAGTCGAAGTTCAAGCTCATCTTTTTTGTGTTTAAGGATAGATGTCAGTGCATCCTTGTCAAGTGCGCCTGAAAACAAGGAACGTTTAAAAGAGGGACGAAAGATACCAAAGGGACAGTCAAACTCATAAATCGAAAATAAACTGACAACGCCATGGCTAAAAATGAAAAACACAAACAGACAAACAATAGTACACATGACACAACATAGAAAACTAAAGAATAAGCAACACGAACCCCACCAAAAACTAGGGGTGATCTCAGGTGCTCCGGAAGGGTAAGCAAATCCTGATCCACATGTGGCATCCGTCGTGTTGCCCATGTTATCACAAATCCGGTAAATAGTCTATTTCGGAAGGTCACATTCATGAAAGGGAAGGGGATTTTAGTTATACATATCCGATATCATTTGTGAAACGGTTATTCCATAACGCTCAACCAAATCAATTTCAACTTTACCATTTGGAACTCTTGGTTTAATAGCTTCCTTGTGAGCAGCAACCCTCTATCAAGAAAATCATGATAGGAAATGTAAGCACGGGAATATCGTATCAATTGGGAGATATATACCCCGTATGCAGGTGCTGCTGGAATGTTTCTACTTAGAAATGGTAAGTTCACAATTGGAAAGGTGAAATTATCTCTTTTGTTGTAAAGTTTTGTTTTCAACCAACTCTCATTGTCAATTTCTAGATGTAAGTCAAGATATGAGGCCGACTTAATTGTATCTGTTGTATCCTTTATCCCTAGTTGGACGGGATAGATGTGTTCAACATAGTCACCAAATTTTGAATTATTTAGTGAAAGAACATCATCTATATAGCGGAAAGTAGAGTTAAAGAATATTCCTAACTTCTTATCTTTCTTCCAAAGAAGTTCCTG
This sequence comes from Mytilus edulis, assembly GCA_019925275.1. Taxonomy (NCBI): domain Eukaryota; kingdom Metazoa; phylum Mollusca; class Bivalvia; order Mytilida; family Mytilidae; genus Mytilus; species Mytilus edulis. Next base: position 93,668,286 of record CM034356.1, on the reverse strand, counting down.
TATGAAGTCAGCCTCATAATAATAAAGAAACAAATCGACAAGAAAAGGGGCACAATTAGTTCCCATTGGAATGCCGAAAGTCTGTTAAAAACCACATCCTCCGAACATAACAAATATGTTGGCAATCAAGAAATCAAGCATCTTGATAATGTCAGTTTCAGAGAATTTTTTGTTTGAATCAAAGTGATCCTTTACAAAGTAGGATTTACCCCCTCCCCCCTAAGACAAGATACTTGTATCTACATTGGCCATTCTTTTATATGAAACACTGAAAGCAATACCAATTCCTTCAATTTGTATTTTAGTTTCAAATGAGGAATACTTGTGTAAAGTGTAGAAAAGTCAAATGTTTTAATACTATTGCAAGATGAAAGAGAGTTCGATTTAAGATACAGGTCATCTGTTGAATAATCAATGATTATACTTAACAAGCTCATTTTAAGACACAAGGACACTTATGATTACAAAGATCCCTACTTGTTGTTCAAGTATACGGACGACTATCCTTTTATCCTTCTTGGATTAATAATCTCCATGTAAATGCAATCTTTCCTACTCATCATTATGTACAGTACTATACGAGGCATTATTTTATTATACTGTATACGAGGATATCTATTTATATCCAAATCCTATACATTTCTAATAAAAACGTTATCTACAAATATTGTGTGACATTTTTTTTTGTGTTTATATCCTTGTGATCCAACATTACATTTTAGTCCTATATCTGGGTTTTGCTCTCCATTAAGTGGTCTTATAAAACAGGTTGGACTGTATTGCTATTAAACTCCTCATATGCTTCAATGCTGTATTGTTAAAAAAGACAAACGAAAGTTGAATGTGTGTAGACTATCGTCAGCTAAACAGGATGAATTAAAAAGACAGTTACCCATTACCTCGCAGAGGACTACTGGATTCTTACTGAGGAAGCAAATTCTTGAACGAGGTCGAAATAACATTAGGTGGAGATATTTGAAGAGCACAAAGAACGAGCAGCATTCTCCATTGGCCTCGAGGAAGTACAAGAATAATTGTATGCCATCTGGACTTCGAACTCCACAGTAACAAACTAGCATCTGACGGAGAATTGACTAGCCGAATGCAGCTTTTAAGATCTGCAGTGTCTGCATTGATGATATTGTCAAATATGAAAAATCTACAACTAAAAAGATAAGAGATGTCAATCGCAAACTGACAACTCAGAAGTGCAATTTTTCAAATGCATAGTGAAGTGGTTGGGCCATATTGTATTTGAGGCTGGACTAAAATTTTACAAGGAAAAGTAGATCGAGTAGTCATTTTGCGTAAACCATCAACTTATGAGGCTGTCATAGATTTCTTTGCTTTGTGTTTCAGCCAGAATTTTAGTCAGAAGGCTTTTGACTGTCTTAATTTCAACATCATGACAAGCATGACAAGGCTTTTGAGACTTTGATGCACCATTTCATCACTGCACACTTATTGGCATATGCCAACGACAGTACTTACCGTATGAGCTCCACACAGATGCCTTTTAAGCATTCCTTAGTTAGGCAAGGGGAAAAAGAGTAATTGGCTGTGCCAAAAGGTGTCACAAATAATCAGTGAAGAATTACCTAATAGACAAGAAGAATTTTCTTACACACAAATATGACAACTTTAAACAATCAAAGAGCTGAATAGCTCTGAGGTGAAAGACGGCCCTTCATTTGTCTCTTTCTTTTTTTTTTTGTGGGGGGGGGGGGGGGGGTATCTTTTGATAGGCCTTCATATAAAGAATGAAAAAAAGAACAGCTAGAACATGTAGAAAAGTTGACAATATTGAGGTCAATTGTTGTTTAATCTAATTCTGTTTCCTTAGTTTAGGATTCAATTTGGACCAAGAGATCTGCATCTTCTAAATCTAAACATTCGATTAAAGTTGATAGTTAATTATGTAAAATTCAACTGATTTCTGTCATTTAACAACAACTACAATGTTTTCTGAAATCTTAATTATATACCACTGAACTGCAGGCTAGGCCATTTTCCATTTTTTGTGACAGTACTCTAAGATTTTTAATTTTTAGCTTAAGAAAGTTAGGACTGAGAAATCCATTTAATTTTAAATTTCCATTGATAAAGTTCCCACTTACAACTCTCATCACAGGGATACAGGTAATAATAAAAAAATAATATGATTGATGTAAACTGTGTGATGCTTGTTTCCAGATCCTACATTTTGAAATAATTGTAAATTTCATGAATAAATAGGTTTAAACTATAAAATGCAACTTTAAAAAAAAAAAAATTTTACCATTACAATGATTTGTTTGTTGGTGCAAACCATTTAGTTTTAATGGAAGACTACTAATCATATACTAAATGTCACATTTTCAAGTTTTTATTTTTAATAAATTTTGATCAATTGAGGTGCTCCTGATTTGGAGGAAGATTCACAAAACAGAATTTTACAGAAAAAATGAAAAAAATCGTCTCCCCAATCTCATGTATCTCCACGAACTTTGTCTACTTTGAAAGTTGTTGACCTACAAATTAAAGTATTGCATTTTGAAGTTTAAATCAACTATAGCAAACATAATTATGTTTAAATTTAACAAATAACAATTTATAATTAGTGCACGAACTCTGAGAATAATTTAAATAACCAGTGAAGGATATCCCTGCTTCTGCATAGTGTGGCATTCCAACAATGACGTCATTATAAAATATAATGTAGGTTGGATATATTTAGAATATCTCGTCATACTGATTTTTCCGGATTGTAAAAGAAACGTAAATAGCGTAAAAGAGAGCTCAAAATACGATAATTTTTGCTAGAAACAGAAGGGAAATGTGTAGAAAAGTGTTTAAAGTCAATCTATTCATTTGTGTGTTTCCTTCTCATCAATCTCAGTAAGATTTGTTGGGGGGTTTCCACACTATATAACAAAATGAATGATGTGAGGGAATGTCACTCTGGTCAACCCCATAGGGGATTGACGGGATAGATGGCTTGAAGCCGTCTTTCCCCAAAAACCCTGTTACCTACGTACTGACTATTGCAAAGCTTAATGTAACGGGGCACTGTTGGTTGGCAGTTTTCACACCAAGATTAAATACAGACCCAGAAAGAGTAATGCAGAAGTCGTCTACTTATTTTTAGTGAACCAGTCCAAGTTATCAGTAGTTCAACAGTCTCAGAGTCCAAAATTTAACCCGATATTCAAAACAGTTCATCAACTGCCGTATCAAATCAAGGTCAATACAGATAAATTGACTGGGAGAAAATAATATTCCAGGTGGCTAACAGTTCATTGTAGGAAATTAAGATCAATACATATAAATTGACTGGGAGAAGGTGATATTCCAGGTGGCTGACAGTTCATTGTAGCAAATCGAGGTCAATTCCAGCGTACTAACAGTTCATCAACTGTAGTAGCAAATCAAGATCAATCCAGATATATTGACTGGGAGAAGATGATATTCCAGGTGGCTGACAGTTCATAGTAGCAAATCAAGATCAATCCAGATATATTGACTGGGAGAAGATGATCAATCCAGATATATTGACTGGGAGAAGATGATCAATCCAGATATATTGACTGAGAGAAGATGATCAATCCAGATATATTGACTGGGAGAAGATGATATTCCAAGTGTTGATGGACTGCTGAACCTGCATTTTTGTTTTGATTATTGTTGTGTTTTTTTTATCAATATTATATCATTCCTAAAACCAGAAACAATTGTTATGAAAATAACCCTCTTTTTTATTACTTCATGGTTTTCAATCAATAAAAAAATCTTACAACAAATCAATATTCATAAACAAGTTAATACAGGATTTTAGTTACAATAAAAAATATCCATTTGCCATTCAACTGTACAAGCTTGCAGACTTTTATTGTATATGTTGTGTACAAGTTATCATTTTGTACAAATTATAATTTGTACAAAAATATTGTACAAATTATAATTTATATTTTGACTTTGTACAAATTGTAATTTGTACAAAAAGTGCTTGTACAAATTACAATTTGTACAAAAATGGACAAAAAATCACTTATAACTTGTACAATAATTTATCCTATGGATTTTGGTGAAAAAAGCATTGATACACATTATTGAATTGCTATTAAATGACCACATAGTACACCAAAGTTACAAATTTCAAAAGTAGTTTTTTTATCATTCGTTTGAGAAGGTGATCTAGTGATTTATGGAATCAGGTATTGCAAACCATCTTTTGACTCTCAAATCGATGATGACCTGTTTTACAGGCATTTTAACTGCTTCACATAGCGAACGTTGAAAATAAGGAACCGTTGCTGTAAATAAACATTTGTATTTCACTGCTTCAGTTAGACTTTTAGACAAATAAATATCCAGAAAGAAAGCAAGATTAAACCCCCCATTTGGTTAGGAATATAACTATGCTAAAGTTAGGAATATGTCAGTTGTTTTTCTGCCGTTTTTTTATCAATGTTTTTTTTCAACAAGGATCTTTGTTTTATAAATATCTATGACTGTGCATAAAACTTAACGGAAATCAGTTGAGACAATCTAAACTTTAAAACCAACATAAAACTTATGCAGAACAGACAGACGGACTTTTATTTTATAAGAAAGCTAGTTGTTGTAGTATTATAAAATCATCTGACCCAATGACATTGAACCATCAATCTTTTCACAAAATAAAGTGAAGCGGAATAAGTCATGTAACTCCAATTTTTTTATGTACCAATTACAAATATATAAATTTTCACTTGATTAAAGAAAGATTTGACTGTTTTCATGGAATTTATGAAATAACAAATAAGTGGCAACAAATCTTTTGAGATCCTTTTCACGATCATCAAAATGCTGTACACGATCTTTCTAAATTTCACAAATATAATCGTTTTTGCAAAGTTTCTGAATAAAAAAAATCCTCAAAAAAACGATAAGAACTAATCAAGTAGTGCTATTAAATGAATTTGTTTAAGAAAAAGAAGTTTATGTATTAAAAATTTGAAAAAAAATCTTAGTTGTGTACTTTTTTTTTTTCTCTCAAAAATTTCGAAGATCAATCTGCCTTTTGTAGTTGTGTAAAAACGGTGTATTTTGTTAATAAGGTTTAGTGTGTGGTCAGTTAATTACAATTAAATTGTGTGAATCAATGCATTTTTCACTAAAATTCATATTTAAAACTGTTGTACAAGTTATAAGTGAATTTTGGTCACATTTTGTACAAATTGTAATTTGTACAGACAGGTTTTGTACAAATTATAATTTGTACAAAGTCAAAATACAAATTATAATTTGTACAATATTTTTGTACAAATTATAATTTGTACAAAATGATAACTTGTACACAACATATATAATGGTAATGTTTCAGGGGTTCTTGTATAAATTGTGTAAAAAAAATCATTACTACATACCATTATTTATACATTCAGACTGTCAATAGCTGGTAAAAACTTAAAGTGGGCCACCAAAGGAATACAATAAGAGAAATCCACCAGGTGAATTCCATGTGTTAATTGATTTAGTAGTGAGGACTTTTAATCTGGTATTAAACAGATATTTCATAAAGTAACACTGTCAAAACTCCAAAGCAACTGATGAACTAGTTGTTCTTTATTTATTTATCAAGGGCAAATTCATGATTTTTTTTTTTCATTTTCAATAACAAATTGGCTCATTGTGAGATAAAATATGGTCACAGGTAAGGTGATGGCCTCATTTTAAAGTAAAATGTGCAGCTTTTAAAATTAAGTTTTCAGTTTCAGTTTGATTGACTATAGTAAGTATGTGGGTTGGTTTGGAGATTTTATACACTATTGAACTTTGACACATTCATGATTATTTTATCAAATGTATGTTATAAAAAATACAAGGTTAAAATTGTAATGTAAATCAGTACTTTTATCAAAATCAACCACAGAAATATTTTTCTGAGTTTCATCCCTCCCATTTATTTTTCTTTAATAAAAAAATTTCAGTAAACAAATAAATATCTTCTATTGTTTTCGGTCTCTTAATGTAAGAAACTAGATTCATCAAATAAATAATTCATCAGGAGTATTGACTGTCTAAAATTTACAGCATACACAAGTACTTCATTCTTTCAAAATTATAATCTAAATCATCACAGTTAAATTTTGCATAGGTTAAAAACATTGGCCATAAAGATCATTTTTATTTTTTTTCATGTGAACCAGTTTCTATTTAAGGCCAGAATTTTTTAATTTGTTGGTTTACGGATCCACCGACCCGATTTTGCCGATTTCCAGAATAAAAATAAAATTGACTTTTCATGCTTTTTTATTCCCGCTGACCTTAACAAATGCATTATCCCTGAAAAATAATTAAACAATCTTTTTTTTATGAAATGAAATGCTTTAATCACTAACAAAATTGATAACACTTTCTGTAGTGAAAAAATAAAACTTCCAGTTTACGTATCTAAAAATAGACAAATCAATTATAAATGACCTTGAAATGTCGTTTGCGCAAATAATTTTGCAAAACGAAACCTGTGTTTAAAACCAACTACACAATAAGTTCATTTCCCGTATTTGTGATCAGTCCGTAAGATGCATCATCTGATAGAAATAGACTTGTCCAAATGTACACAGGTGGAAGACATCAAGTTAAAGTACTGAATATTAAATAATCATTTTGAATTTTCTTGTTTCATAAATAATAAAAAAAATATCGTCCATTTGGATAAAAAAAACAGGAATGCATGACAACAGATTTACCTGATATTCTGGTTTTTCCAGTGGACGAGTCTATTACGTTATTGACACGTGTGTTGAAACTTATTTTCGTACGACGTTTTTACATATTTTTCTTTATCAGTTTTCGTGCTTGAAAATCATAATTCAACAAGTTTTCTGGAGTTGATTAAGAGTTACACGAAACTGTTTTTCTTGTTTGTGAAATGACCGCCCCCCCCCCTTTCTGCGGGAAATTATAAGAATGTCATGCAATGTTTATGACAGCTGAGCAATAAAATTTCATCGAACTAAAATCTAAGAAATGATGACAAAATAGCTTAACTAACATATTGTCAGAAAGGTGAAATATGTATTTATTTTGCATATTTTTCTTTCTTGAAAGATAATTTTTTTTCTTTTTTTTCCGACCGATCGACCCGACTTTTTCAAGGGGAAAATTCGTAAACCAACAAATTAAAATACCCTGGCCTAATTTGATTGAAAGCATTTTTTATTGCATCTACTTATTACAGTAAAGGAATTAACATCAAATTTTGTAAGATTTTAAATTTCTGAAGAAAAGAAAACTTCTGGAATATTTCTAACAGAACAAAACAGTCAAAGTAACATGACATCAATGAACGAAAACCCTCATATAAAACCATGAAATGTTGTTATACCTATGAATTCAGTTTTGTAATTCCCAATCTCTTTATACTTAAATATGATTCCCCAAGAGTAACCATTCTTAAAACAAACATCAAAAGAAATATATTAACAATAACATATACAATATCAATAATAAATAAGGATTTATAATTCTATATATCACAATAATCGTTTTAGCACATTTGAGTCATGTTCAACAAATATGTATGGTTTTCTTGTACAATATAACTCCATGCCACCACTTATGAACAAAATGGGAAGGAAAGATCATTCAAATAATCAGCTTAGCCATTTTTTTATTCTATTAACCTTAACCTTAACATCAGTGATGCTTGTGGGATTAATAGGCAAAAGGAAAATGATACAAAAAATGTCAATAATAAATAAAATATAATAAAAAATACTTCAAAAGTGGGACTTTTCACAATCAACAAATCACCTTAATTTACTGTGAAGATAAAAATTCAACAAAAAAACGAGATTGTCTAAATATTGAAAAAAACATATCCAATATTTTCCTGCCTGATCTCTGGCAACTTTAGTAGTTGTTATGTCATCTGTCACTTTTCTTTCTATTTTGTTATCATTAGTGATGACATGAAGATTATCTCCATTAATAAATCTATAAAACATATCAAAATATAACACATGCAATAAATAAACAATATAATGTAAAATTGGATTTTTATACTTTTTTTTATGCATATTACTTATTAGATAATGAGTATGGTAGTGTATACAAATTCAAACAAATAAATTCTAAGGAATTTGACAGTCTTCATTACTATGGGCAATATTATTGCTTAAACCACAAAAGCCCCCCCCCCTCCCCCAAAAAAAAAAGCAGTTGAAATTTAACTCATAAGGTTGTTTAACCAATATATGTTCTGTATGTTTTTGAAAATTTTACCCATTTTGCTTTAGATTCTAGAAAGACAAACATATGTGTCGAATCTTTTCCCATCAATGTTTCTTATCTATGTTACGAAGTTTCCTGTAGGAACAGACATCGTGAATGGTTGGTGAGAGTTACACAAACTGTGCACATTTACAATTAAAATGACTACATGTGTAAAATGATCTGAACACATTTATATTTAAATCAATAAGCAGTAACAGAAAATTTGTAAAACATTGAAACTTCTTCATTTTACACTTTACTACTTTTTAAAATGCAATGTAAGGATCAGGGCAAATATGCCAATATCACACACAACCAAAACTTCACTGACAGTCATCTATTATTCACATCTTAACAGGCAGTTTAAAGACACACCTATCAATGTCCTCAATAAAAACTATCAACATCTTTACAATCACAAGTCGAATTACAAATACTTTTGTCTGGATGGAAAATATTCAAACGTTCACAAACTTATAAATTTAATTTTCTTCTAATGAGAAATCACCAGGCTAACTATAACAAATACTACAAGTTCTGATACAAAACCTATATACATCATTCATTCCTTGCAGGCACCAATGCATTGCCATTTAAAACAATTTTCTATTCAAAGAGCTGTTTAAACCAGTATTCTTCGTTTGAAAGGTTAATTATCACAAACATTTAAATTGAAGACATTGGTCGGTGATTGAATGAGTATCTTAAGTAGTGATAAGAAGGACATTAGTCTCATCATAAGTTGTGATAAGTCTGAATTATTTAAAAAAAATAATTGTTGAATATCGGTTCAGTATAAAAAAGCAAAAAGAAAAGAAAAGAAAAAAAGTCACATTATGCTTCTTAACAGAAAAACAAACAAATAACTTCATATAATAAAAAATGTAACAATCATTTCAAAATAAATATAAATAATTTAAAATAAATACTTTTCTGTCAACTAGATCGTGTCAAAATGTTTCTATATAAATATTCTAAGTCAATTTATAAGTAGTATAATTTACAATTCCTTTTTCTCAAACTTAAAGATCATAGACTCAAACCTAAAGAGATCATATGCCTTAACAGGAAATATTAAAGGTGCAAACATAAAAGATCATAGGTCCCAACATAAAGGGTGAAATGTGATTGTCCTCTCAATTTACACATAAGCAGTGTTAACATGCATACATTAAAACAATATTCATCACAAATAAATGGCATAGTTTTCCACAGGCACAATAATTCCCACTCTTCCTAAATAATCCCTGGAATGTACAGATAACAACCAACTCTCTCGCTATTTCAGGTCTGTACCTTCATCTCTACAAATGTAAATAAACATGAATTAATGTTATAGGATAAATATCAAATAGTTTGTTCCAGCCACTGCTTTAATGACCAACACCAAAGGATAAAATAGTAAAAGAAATATTAGTAGTTCACCATACCAGATCCACAATACTGGTTCCAATTTTGCTGAGTACAGGAAAGCATAAATTTAAACTTGATAACATAAAAAAACTTTTAAGATTCAGGACACAGTATTGATTGTCGGAAAGCACTTTTTATGCTTTAATTTTGTTTCATTATAAAAATATGTATAATTTTAAAAATGTAGACCATGAGTCTTACCACATGGAGGAAATAAAAATAATAACTGTCACAACTTCATCAGATTATGACAGTTAACCAGTTATAAAATGACTGCTACTGATATGGACAGTTATTTTACCATATGCAGTAGTGATAGAGGACTTATAATTCACAAGCATGGAAAATAACAATAAATTCTTTCCTTTAGTTGAAACAGTTCAATTGTTGAGGCATATCTAGTTACACTGACATAATAAATATATATTCCTGTGAGGTTTAAAAAAGTTCACAGCCATAAACCTGCATTGTTCAATAACCAGAACCAGGAAGTAAATCAAAATGACTGGGGATTAATAGATACAAACTTGACTTGAGGAGAACCAGGTGCTTCTGTCATGACTGGAGATTCTGCTGTTGATGGGGATCCTGGGATATCTGTCGGGGCCTGTAACAAGTCAATCAATATTATACTCGACAATCGTTTGATTATTCCCATACTGGTTGTTAGTCATTCAGTGCAGAAAACTTCAATTTCTTCTTATCAATAACCAGTGAAGGGTTATATTTAGTTCTAAGTGCATAATATAACATTAGTGGCTATATTTTTGGGAATAAGATCCAACATGAAAACAAAATGCCAAAAAAATTACATTGGTGACTTTTTCCATTGAAAGCTGACAAATGCCAAATATAAATCTTGAAGATTAAATAACTATAGGTTATTTTGCATCTTCTTATAACATAAATTATAGAAAAAGAGGCGAAAGATCAAAGAAATTATAAGATAAATCAATCTAATACTCAAAGAGGCTATAAGTCTGCGGATGAAAAAGCATTCCTAATTTTACTGAAGTAGTGAGTTGACCGATGATTCAAATTCCTAGTTTATTTCGATTTCTGGGGAGCTATTTAACACTTTTCCTGACAGACTTTTAGGTGCTAATATTGCCAATGTTATTTCAACTGATCGGGGGGAGCTTACATTTTAATTTGAATAAGGACAGTCTATTTGAAGATGTGTGTGATAAGAAAGATTGCCATTATAATTATTAATGATTTCAAATCACCTATCAGGGTCATCAAATGGATATACAAAAGTACTGAATGTATAATATGGGATGAATAACTAGATACGTCATTGATGAATTTATCCCGAAACACCTGTCGATAGATGGACTGGTCTATAATGAGCAAACCGGTTAAACCCCGCCCAGTCAAATGAAATAAATCAAGTAATAAGACTTTGCATTATGACATAATTTGGGCAAATTTTGTTAAATTCTGTCTCTTACCTTTTCTGGAGGAGTTTTAGATGTGGGGGATGTAGATTCGTGTTGCAGTTCACTCCTTATTTCCTGTGCTGTCTTTGTGGAAGGTGATGTAGGTTCAGTCTGGGAATCCCCTTTCTGAAATAGATTTGTTTTTGCTTTCTTGTCTTTTTCTTTTGAATGTGTTTCCTCTTGGACTTGCATGTGGTATTTATATGTTGTTTCTGTACTGGCCATTGTTCCTGTAAAATACAAACAAACACAATATAATCTTATTTTCTGGGATCTTTGAACCATTTTAAAAATCTGCTGAAACAATACTAAATGTGCTGCATTCAAACAATTTGTTTGATCTAACCAACACCAAGAATGAAAAGAGCCAAATGTTTCCAAGGGCAATCCTTTATAAATACATGGGAGTTTAGTATAATGCAATAGAGCCTAAATATTGGTCAAAATCATGTACTGCCAGATTTTCTAACACATTTATTGTTCATTTGTAATATTCAGTTTCTATCCTGTCTATGGAAATGAAAAAGTGAAAATGTTGTCAATAAGAACTGTTGATCAGTACTTGAAAAAAGTTTTCAAGGGAAGCTTGAAAACTTGGAAGCAAGCTGGAATAACCTTGAAACTGAATTTTATAACATCAGACATAATTTTTTTTTTGGACAAATTAACATTGTTGTTTATATGAACATGAAAAAGTCTTTCATGTTTATATAAACCTGCATGGTAACATAATACTAACCAGATTTCAAGTTAAATGTTCTTCCTTTTATCTGATCTTTAGGTGGTGGAGACCACCAATTCAACAGGGAGCCGACTAAAGGAACTTGTCTTAATACACCCTGTAATAAAAAAATAGAAGTTGTCATCAGATAATTATATATTTTCAAATCAAATGAAAAGTGTTATGTTACAATTTTTTTTTTAATCTTTGAATTTCACAGCTACATATTTCTTATTTTAAACAAATAAATTATTCCTGTTTGAGAAGAAATTTTCAACAATTGCTTGTTAACTTATTTAGAGGGCTGAAATCATCTTTTATATTGATTTAGTGTATATATAGGCTATATTAATACTGGTTTTAGGTTTTTGTTATTGTTATAACATTGAAAAATGCTTGATAACTGTAAACCAAATTTTAACAAATCAGGATAGCATTAGTTTAAAAATATCTTAAATTCATCATGAAAATAAACCCTATGTGCATCCATGGTTATAGGATTTCTCCACAGTGAATATTTAATACTTCTAAAGTCTATCAAAATAGTGATCTGTTACTATGAATACTTTCATGTAATAGGCTATCAATTTTCATAAAGAAGATCCAGCATTCAAGCCAATTTGATATTTCTAAAAAAAATTATATCTTAAATTTGCAGTTACGTTAAAATAATACTCACCCTACACACTGATGGCGTACAAGGGAAGTTAGTTAGTAAGTAAAATAAAACCCAGTAGATCAATAGTATTCATTTCATAGTGAGGCTGAATGGTTGATTTATCTGACAATAACTTTATACTAATGATGAACAATTAGTAGTGATGATAGTTTAGATAACCTACCTCCTGTTGTAATTTTTCTTCTGATTCTTTCTTTAGATCTTCATTAGCTATAGTAATACCCTGCTTTATAAGATCTGCCAAAGCTTCAAAATACTGAAAAACAATTAAATCTTCATTAGCTATAGTAATACCCTGCTTTATAAGATCTGCCAAAGCTTCAAAATACTGAAAAACAATTAGATCTTCATTAGCTATAGTAATACCCTGCTTTATAAGATCTGCCAAAGCTTCAAAATACTGAAAAACAATTAGATCTTCATTAGCTATAGTAATACCCTGCTTTATAAGATCTGCCAAAGCTTCAAAATACTGAAAAACAATTAGATCTTCATTAGCTATAGTAATACCCTGCTTTATAAGATCTGCCAAAGCTTCAAAATACTGAAAAACAATTAGATCTTCATTAGCTATAGTAATACCCTGCTTTATAAGATCTGCCAAAGCTTCAAAATACTGAAAAACAATTAGATCTTCATTAGCTATAGTAATACCCTGCTTTATAAGATCTGCCAAAGCTTCAAAATACTGAAAAACAATTAGATCTTCATTAGCTATAGTAATACCCTGCTTTATAAGATCTGCCAAAGCTTCAAAATACTGAAAAACAATTAAATCTTCATTAGCTATAGTAATACCCTGCTTTATAAGATCTGCCAAAGCTTCAAAATACTGAAAAACACAATAAAATGTATTTCTTAAAAAGTTTTCTTTGTTACAGCATTATGCAACATTTAACACTTAACAGTCTATTATTTGAACTTGGAATTATTTTTAATTATGGAATTTGCATAATTTCTTGTTCTTTAGAGTTTTTAATAAATTTCATGTTTATTATAGGATTAAACACATTTTTTCTAGAGGTTATTGATGTGTAAACCGGGGCGATTAACTCACAAACTGAATAAAAGTCTGAAGGACTTTTATGTTGAGTTTGTGAGTAAGAGCCCCGGTTTACACATCAATAACCTCTAGAAACAAGAATGTGTCCTCAGTACATGAATGCCCCACTCGCACTATCATTTTCTATGTTCATTGGACCGTGAAATTGGAGTAAAATCTCTAATTTGGCATTAAAATTAGAAAGATCATATCACAGGGAACATGTGTACCAAGTTTGAAGTCGATTGGACTTCAACTTCATCAAAAACTACCTTGACCAAAAACTTTAACCTGAGGCAGGACAGACGGACGGACGGACGAACGAACGGACGCACAGACCAGAAAACATAATGCCCCTCTACTATCGTAGGTGGGGCATAAAAATGTGTTTAATCCTTATAATTCTTCCGCCAAACATTTGTGATATTTAATAAACATTTTTTTGTTGTTGATGACTTCTAGATATATTAACCATCAAAAGCACAATGGCAAGTCGTAACTAAGGAGTACGCCGCAATCTTGACTTTCTAAAAACCATAAATGTCCGATAAATACAACGGAATCTTAAATGAAATAGCACCTACCTCAAAATGTACATTTTAATTAAATGTTATTCGAATTTGAAGCGTACACGTAACGAAATAATCTTTCCCTTGAAAATTTCTATTCGTATGACGTCGTGTTTTGCCATGACGTAAATTCGCCAAATCCTTCATGTAATTTCGCGGAATTTTATAAAATTTTATTTTTATACATTTTCGAAGCTTTAGTGCATTAAATTTATTTCTTTGTTTGATATATATGCACTAGAACAGTCACAACTGTTATGCAATTGTTTTTAAATCTCAATTGAATTTGCTGAAAATCCCAGGATCACTGCAAGCTTGTGTATCACACATGAATAGATTAAACAAGAGGCTCTCAAGAGCCTGAATCGCTCACCTGGTAAACAATGCCTTATTGAACATATTGAACCATGCCAGGCAAACATGTACAGCTAACAATTCTTCAATATTACAAATATATATGACTTACTGTTTATAAATAAAGAAAATGAGACCAAAACACAAACACTTAAAACTTAGCAATGGGCTCTAAATGCTTTCGTTTTTGAGATATAAGCCAAAAACTGCATTTGACCCCTATGTTCTATTTAAAGTAAGGGCGGCCATGTTTTTTGACGGATCAAAAATCGAAGCACACACTTTGTGCAGGATAATCTAAGGAACTATCATGCTAAGTTTCATCCAAATCCATTCAGTAGTTTCAGAGGAGAAGATTTTTTAAAGTTAGCAAATATGATGAACAAATTGTGAAAAATTGTCATTAAAGGACATTTACCCCTTAAGGGGTCAATTGACAATTTTGGTCATATTAACCTATTTGTAGATCTTACTTTGCTGATCATTTTTGCTGTTTACAGTTTATCTTCATCTATAATAATATTCAAGATAATGACCAAAAACTGCAAAATTTCCTTAAAATTACCAATTAAGTGGCAGCAACCCAACAATGGTTTGTTTGATTCATCTGAAAATTTCTGGGCTGATAGATCTTGACCTAATGAACATTTTTACCCCATGTCAGATTTGCTCTAAATGCTTCCGTTTTTGAGATATAAGCCAAAAACTGCATTTGACCCCTATGTTCTATTTTAAGTAACGGTGGCCATGTTTTTTGACGGATCTAAAATCGAAGCACACACTTTGTGCAGGATAATCTAAGGAACAATCAGTTTAAGTTTCATTCAAATCCATTCAGTAGTTTCAGAGGAGAAGATGTTTGAAAAATTGTTAACGCAACAGACGACGGACGCCAAGTGATGAGAAAAGCTCACATGGCCTTTTAGGCCAGGTGAGCTAAAAAGTAGTTTCGGAAACATGGTTTATCGAAGTGTAAACTTAGAGAAAAATTCTAATTGACCAATCCAATCCAAGTATTTATAGATATGCAAATCATATAAGAATTATTTGGTATAAGAATGTTTTGAGCAGTTCATAACACTTTCCATACAATGCATTTTGTATAGATAGTGTTGTGCGTGGCACAGTGCATTCTATTGAAAATGTACTATCTTCTTTGTAAAAGAAAGTGTTGTGCACAGCACAGAACATTTCAGTACAGAATAAACATAGAATTTATTGAAAATTTCAAGCACACGAAATTATACAAATTCCATAATTAAAAATAATTCCAAGTTCAAATAATAGCCTTTTACTTAATCCAATACAATATACATCATGAATTTTCTTGTTTCAAAGAGTTGGAAGGTTGATGTACAACAATTCTTTCCATGAAAATTTATTACACTGAAAATTAACAGTCTTTATTGAAAATTTAATTAGATGCATAAGGAAATAGTGTTAGTCTGGCTTCCACAACTTTTGATGCAGAAAAATTGAACTAGAACTAAGATAGATTCCATCTGGCAGATCAATGCCACTGAGGTAACAAAGAATATCAGCCAAAACAATAATTCCATTTATTATACTTCAGTGTGTTTTTTCTATATCAAAAGTAATGAAATAGTTGTGCTATTTCATTCCACAGAACCATTTGCCATTCAATAGTTTCAAAGACTATTGCCCCGGTGAATAGTTTCATAATCATCTTTCCCGTACTTTTTCATGCTTATTTTTCATTGGACGACAATGATGTCATTGACTACTCTGCTTGGTTACGTATGCTTTGCAACGTCAAACTCCCGCTAATATTGTAAACGGTGGGATCTGTTTGTGTTGATTGTAATTTCACTTATAAGAAGCAATCATAAAAAAGAAGAAAAAATCTTCATGGGGATTTTTTTAAAGATCTAAAATGTAGTACCTTATCCTTAATATGGGTTCGCTCTCCGTATATTAAAAGTGAATTTGCGTTTGGTGTATTTTAGCTAGAATTTGTTATAAGCACAGAAAGTTTAACACAAGTATTTCTAGTCTTGATTGAAATTAATGAAATATTTATTAATACAAAACGAATTATAAAAAAGTATAGTTCATCATGTGCATATAAAGTTATGTGATATTTTTGTTTTCTTGCAGATGATATATATACACTTTTAGAAAATTAGTTATTTGGTATATATATAAAATACTTAATGGCTGTGTTGTTCAGTATAATAAAACACCTAATGACTGGGTGTGCGGGTAATAGCAAGTTTGTTGTCCCTTCGCATACCAACTATTGCTCTCGGCTTTGCCTCGAGCAATAGTGGTTTCTGTTTTGTTTGTGTAAATTTACACAAGTTAAATATATCATGCATGTGTGACAATCATGTAAATAACAAAGTTTTGTGTATGTTGTCAGACAGAGAAGTCAGTCTTGTTGATTTGAACATTAGGCAAGATATTAGAATCTCATGCTTAGCATAATACAGTAACTCTTCCGTTTAACTGACTCCTACATTGAGTGAGGTTTCTTCTTCCTCCGAGATTCTATTTTCAGTGTATTTATTCTTATTTCATCCTCTTTTTTTTTACAATTTCATGGATCACAGAAACTTTCTGTCATACTTTGCTGTTATTACTCTTTTTTGTTTGTTTTTTTAACTTTATAAAACCAATATAACCTACCCTAGATGACTCTTCAATCTCTTTACCACACTTCATCACATGATCTATTAACTCTTCCACATCTGTGTCATCAGTGATCAAACCAAACTTTACACATGCTAACTCATTCTCTAATCGCCCTGCAAAAATGAATTTTATCTAAATTACAATACAAATTTACACATTCTTATTCAATTTCTAACAGACCTGCAAAACATATTCATTATTGCATTTACCAAATTAAAGAACCTTTGTGTGCATGTTGCAGTAGTATATTTAGGTCTAATTTCAAAGGGCATATATAACTCCTAGAAAAAAATCATAATTTCCTGTCAATATGCACATCTACATAGTATGTTCTTATTATCTAGAAATTCTCTCTTGTAGTTTCAGAGGAGTTGAGATGACAAATTGTTGCAGTAGCACATTGAGGCAAATAAGTTCAAAAGGGCGTAACTCCTAGATTTTTTCCCCCGTAATTTCCTGTCGATATGCCCCACTACATAGTATGTCCTTATTATCTAGAAAGTTTGCGTTGACAAGAACAGGACTGACGCACTAAGGGACAGACTGATGGAAGGGTCAAAAACATTATATCCTCTGCAACTGCGTTGCATGGGGTATAATAACCCTATTGTAGTATCCTTAGAGTTTATTAATTATATTCAGATTTTTTAAAATTTTACACTCTTGCAAATTTTGTACATCTCAACATCAAAAAGACACTTGAGTACATATCTGAGAGTCATTGCACTAACTGACAGCTAGTTGAAAGCCAATCACAACTAATATGGATAGAGAGAAGGTACAGTCTGTTGCCATAGTTTAACCAGAAAGAAGGCAGACTGAACATTACTAAGAGCTTACATAGAGAGAAGGCACACTCTGTTGTCTTTTTTCTTCACTTACAATTCATTATTTCTACAATTATAACTTGTAATTTATAACAGTGTAAATAGCTTACCCAGTGAGAATGCAGTATCTGTAGCTTTCAGTTTCTTCACTAACTCTATGTTGACAGTGTTAATCTCATGTCTAGGTTTATGTGATAAATGATCGGAATGGTTGACACATGATTCTGGTAAATATCTGTAATCAAATAATAATACTATCATCAAAGACATCTGTAACATGGTTTCAATACAAGTGTTACTGTTGATTCACTATTATTTGTTGGATACCAATTTTAGTGGCTTTTGTTGGTACAGGTGAATCTTGAATAAAAAATGTTTAACAAATAACAAATTTTCTGTAGGCTTGTATGCAGACTTTGGCAAAACCACGAACTGCAAAAATGTAAGTTTTCCTAATTCCACGAAAATCGGTACCCAAGAAAATAAGTGAATCTACAGTACTGTGAAAAAAAGAGATTAAAATTTCTGCATTACTTTCACACTCTTGAGTAATGTAATATTCCATGTAATAGAAATATTTACTTTTTAATACATTGTAAAAATCATATATATCTATACATTTTTTCTCTCTCCATTTTATGGAAGGTTTTATTTGATAGTCAATAATATTTCAATATACTTTATTAATCCCTTTATTATAATTTTTTTTACAATCTTGATCATTTTAATAAATCAAAACGTTAAGTGTCTCAAAACACTCTAAGATAAGGATGACCTTGTACATACCAAAATATAATGGCATGACGTAGGATTATAAGTGTTCAGAACTATTGAACCATATATATTTAGTCATGTTCTTTAATTCATAAAATTACAATCCATGTTAGTACAGATAAAGACAATAATATTTGTGTTTTTATTACACCCCCAAACATAACTTAACTTACTGCACGACCCCAAGTCCAGCCCATTTTGGCATCTCTATCAGCTTTAAATTCTTTTGCTGATCCACACAAGCTCTGAATTTGTCTCTCTGACCAACAGTAGCATCTAATATGTTCTAAAAAATTGTTAAAATGATCGAAATTAAAAGCATATTTTTTATAGAATAGAAAAATAGGAGCTGATTATGTGGTGTGACTGCAAATGCAACGAAAATCTATATAGTCCACATGAGTTGGATTTTAGTGACTATAGTATAGGTAACTGTACAGCCTTCAACATTGACAAATCCAATCCAGTATGGTTACCTATATACAGCAAATACATACTAAATTGTAAAATTATTCCAACAGGAAATAAAACTTCTTTTTTTTTTTAAATCAGTTACAAATCACAGCAATGTTGCACTCAGCAAGCAAGATATAATACACTGTAAGGTATCATCAATATATGGTTATAAGTTCAAAGTGAGATAATCAGCTTTTTCTTTTTTTTGATGTGCATGCCTGTCGGGCAAGGTTTATGAGTACGAAGTATAACAAATTTTACACATCTTTTTATATGTGTATTACCTGACAGAAGAATTATAGGTTGCCATATAATGTGTCTTATCAGTACCAGTACTTATTATTCATGTGGTAATAGACTTACTATCTGGTCTTTTAATTTCACAATACTTTCTTCTACATCTTCTGGTTTTATTCCTTTCACTAAAAAGAATAAATTCAATATGAAACATCAATTGTTTATATGAAAACATATTTTAATAAAAATTATATACCATTACCTATTTCAAATTCAATACTTTAAACACTAACAGATAAGGGCTATTCCATTAAAATGTATATTAGAGGGTAAGAAGGGACTTTCAAAATATCCCTACAAGAAGAAAACTATTTTTTTAGATAATTTGGTATGATACTTGCTCACATAAAAATATCTTTAATGGAATTGTTAAGGCCCAAATGTGACCTTTAATATCTTTCTTTTGTAAAATTGTATTGTTACACAGCTTGTTGTCGTCTAACAGTTGTTTAACTTCCCCTTCCCCCTCTAACACATGAAAATAAATGAAACCACAGTATTTAAAAGTATTACCTTGAGCACATTCCAAAGGAGCAAACCTTAGACAGATGCCTTCTTTTTCCAATTTCACAATCTGGAAGTTCAGTTTGGGACATTCCATCTGCATTGTTTCTCCTAACTAAATATAAAGAATAAATTATTCATTTTTTTTCTCAAACATTTGTGAAACGTTTTATAGAGGAACTGTTAAGAGTTATAAATTCAAGCATTTTTTTTTTTTTTTAAATTGTATATTGATGAAATAAAAAACCTGATCATTCAAATATCTGAAACAGGTTATTCATGTTATTACAAAGTTAATTTAGACCTGAGTAGCTAGGCTATTAATTTTTAAATCAACTCCAACTGAAGTTTAAATAAACCTATTGCATAAAAATTTAAGCTGGAAAGAAGTGACATTTGAAAGGTAAGGGAAGTAAACAAATCCAAATTCAGGAGCCTGTAACTCAGTGGTTGTCATTTGTTGATGTTACATATTTGTCTTTCGTTAATTTTTTGAACATAAATTAGGCTATTATTTTTCTCGCTTGAATGCTTAACATTTGTCATTTCAGGGCTTTTTATAGCCGACTATGCCGTAAGGGCCCTCCTCATTGGTGAATGCTGTATGGTGACCTATAGTTGTTAATTTCTGTGTCATTTAGTCACTTTTCAAGAGTTGTTTCATTGGCAATCATACCACATCTTCTATTTTATATGTAATAGGACTTCTATAAGATAAGAACTATGGAACAAGCCTGATGTGATACATACCCACATATTAAGAGCATCATAATACACAGCATTCTGATCTTCTTCTGGTTCCTCCTCCTCCTCTACATTAGTACTGTAGGGTGCAATCTGTATCCCTGTCTGTTCTCCATCCTCTGCATACTGAAACACAATGTTTGGTGTCACAATCTCAAACACAACCTGAAATATACATCAATTAAAATTTCATGAATTCATACAAAACTATCAACATTAAGAAATGATATGTAAAAAGCACCCAAAAAAATGAAAATGGCCCAAATATCATTTTTTTTTTTGGAAATTACTCATTTGTCATAGATGATATCCAATTCAACACACAAAGTTATCTCAAAAAGGTCTTTTTTCAGAAAACAATTAGGATATACAAAGCTATATTTACATGAATTTCAATTCCTAAGACCACTGAAACATACGTTTTAAAACAAAAAAGTATAATTATTTTATAGTCCTAAAATAGAATCGCATAACAAATATTTTGCTGTGAATTTTCTTCAAAAGATCCTTATCTATATCGATTACTGTCATCAGTCAAAAAAATTTGCATTCGTCTATCATTGCAGTTATTTAAGAATGAATATAAGTATCAGTTATCAGAATTTGACTTCTTTTATTATTATTATGATACTCAAGGAGTCGTATTATTTACATTTTAAAATAAAAACCTTGCAAAAACCTTGCAATAATTTCTGAATTTACAGTACTCAATTTTTTCAATTTAGCTGATCAGATTGAGAATAGTTTTAAAGAATGACAATTGAATGACCTACCAGAGCAGAAATGGCTTTGAATATTAAATCCTTGATTCCTTTCACATCTTCCTCTTCTTTCTTTTCTATACTCTGTAAATAGAGAGAAAGAAAACTTCTATTAAATGAATTTGTATGTTGACCACTAGATATCTTCTGGTTATTGTCTTGCTAAGCTGATGTCACTTCTCTTTTATTTATATTTTAATCATCTAGAATTATGTTAATTTTGAAAATATATTTGCTTATAAAATTAAAATCAGAAACTCCACAAATAATTTTGATCAAAAAGGTTATGAAGATTCTCTAAAAACTTTCACAGAAATCCAGCTACATAGTTTAATAGCAATGCCAATGACAGCAAGCTGACTTCCCCCAAATGAAGTTGAGTAATTCCAATCAGGGCTTCCAAAACGGTCATATATTCTAGTCATTTGTATAATGTCCGGTAGAAGTCCGGCTGGGCAAAGCATGAAACGGTCATATACTTTTTAGTTTTCAAGGCTTTTTCGGTCATTTTTACATAATTCACGATCTTTTTGACCCAACCTTTTGCCTTTAACATAAACACATTTCCAGTCATAAATGTGACACGATGATTAATTACTATCCAAACAACACCTACTTCATACTTTCTAATTTTAATCAGGCTAATTAGTAGTTGGACAGCTGAAATCTACTGTTCAGGTGACAGGTGGACTATGTTCAGTACCGGACATCATATAAATTGATGGGTTTATTCAGAATTATTTTCTTACATTTCAGCGGTTTGTATCTAATGATTTAGTCCTAAAGATTAAAATTATTAGAAATTAGTTTATCAACATGATTTGATGAAAAATTTAAAAGGTTTTTAAATGAAATCGTCACAGCTATGTCGTATGAACTAGAACATGTGTGCGCATGTGCACTGGTGGGAAATTTAATAATGCATCTAACATTTCTTAAAAAATGTTTAAAATTATCATTGATGCCTGTATCTAACGTTTCATTTCAAGTATTTTGTTGAAGAAATTACGTGGAAAGAAACTTCTTCTCTCAGTCGTGCTTTGTCCTAAATGTACATGGATTTTACGTATCGTTTATGGTCCATGCTTTACTATTTTGAAGTCAACATCATTATAAGAACAATGTGAAAAGGAAAGTAAAGTTTTTGACAACGTCATTTTGCACAAATAAAAAGTCTAAGGCAAATATGAGCATTTTTAATGTAATGTCAATCTTTGGAATGGCCATCTGATTACCATAATTGCCTTTTGTGACTAAGTCTTAAGGGATTAAAATCGGGATAAGATATGAAATATCCGCTGGCTCAAATATTTTTGGAAGCCCTGATTCCAATGTGTAACATGGACTTTCATTGTTTCTTCTTCAAGAATTAGTATTTGTTTAATGGAAACTTGTAATATTCAAGGCTTCAACTTACATATTGTTTTATTGTTGGCATATCATTTATTCCTTTGTATAATGCTTCAGCCTACAAAAAGAATTTGTTAATTTAGGTCACATTTTTAAATATGTTCCAAGAAAAAAATTAAATAAATTAAAAAGCTAATTCTAAGTAAATTTCTATTCATTAATTCTGAATAAACATATATGGGTCTTTCCTTATATTTCCACATGTAATAATTAAACATAATATTCTAATTTCAAGTTATTGACAAATATTCATGAAACAAACAAACAAATTAATAAAGATGTAAATTAAAAATACATTTTTGTAAAACGTTGATTCAACAATTAAAACTGGAATACAGAATGACCGAGTGATCAAAGCTACTTTTTCAAATATATGTTTTAAAAAAATTCATATATCCTGCTATATTTATTCTTTGCTATAACACTACAACTCACCAAGTCACATGATGACTTGACTCTATCAACAATGCCATCATGTCCGAAACTCTGTAGACATATCCACAAAGGGAGACAATTCAATTTCAGTTGTGAATTAAATGTGTTTAGACCAGCTGCTATCACCAATGCTGGGTCATTTGTTTTGTATAAAGTCTAAGTACTGTTAAGGTGGATAATTTACAGTTAACAACATATTCTGTTAGTTCAATATGTAAATGGAAATAACAATGAACATTTTACTTTAAAATATTGAAAAGTAGAATGAAATATCCATCAAACAAGAATATGTGTCCATAGGAACTAGTATGCTTTATATTCTTGTAACAATCATATCAAACACATAGTTTCCATTATCTAATTAACCTTTAAATACTAATGAAAACACCAATTTGGTGTATATTTTTAACATGTGTACTAAGTTTCAACTTGACTTGTTCACAACTTCATTTTAATCTATCTTCAACCTTAACTTTAATATAATTTAGCTTATATTTAAATTGTTCATATCACAATAAACATATGTACTAAGTTTAAAGTGGGTGTGACAGCATTTCAAGATAAACTAGCTTAAACCAAATGTAACCTGATATGTAATAAAAAGGGACAGGCAGTTGGACGACAAAAGGAGCAGAAAGCATATTGTCCATATTATCTTGGGCCAGGCATGAAATAATTCCAGAAAGATTGCACATTCAATACTTAAGAAAAAGCTGTACATGGTGTATTTAACAAGGATACACAGTAAGGAAGACCAGGTATACCTAACCATCTACCTATAGCTAGAGTCATACTGTCTCCACACTTAGCATTCTGTAAAGATGTTGGTACTGAGAACATTGTCAGGGTCGCCAATGTGTTTCTGGAATGATAAAACATATGTATGTAGCTTATATCAATAGCATTTAAAAGAGGTGTATTTACATGGCATGTTGTCATTGTATATAGCTATAAGAAGCCTGATTGTTAATGAAATATGATTGACAATAAATTGTTTCACATTAATTGTAAAAATTTGGAATTTTCCCTAAGTTTAGAAGATGCAAAAACATCTAAAAATCACAATCGTTGTACATGGTAACAATTATGCAATTCAACAGTAGATCACTCTAAAATGAACCAATTCAGAAAGAATATGCTGATATCATATAATTTGCAGGTCCCAAAAGTCACAGTTTACACTCTTCATATCGTTTGTATGATATGAACTATAGCATGACTGTATTTGTCATATCAGTAGTTTTTCATAAAAGTAGCAAAAACAATGTTGTCAATAGAGGAAGCATGACATGTTTAATAATTACCCTTCTACATGTAACCAAATGGATTTTCTTTTACATATGTCTTGAAGTTCATCTAAATTATCCACCTGTCCAGTTAATGGAGTACCTAGATAAAACAAAAATCATGAAAAATAAAATTATAACAAACAGACTGCATGTTGACCTCTAGATGTCTAGGTTCTTTTAAGATATTTGATTTGCTGGTATATTGACATGCAAAAAGGAAGATGATTTCAAATACAATGGATGAAGTTTGTTTCTTTCTTCTAATAGGTTATTCATAATTGATAGTGATATATCAACATGGTTGATATTTTTGGTTTAACTTTAATGAATTCTTCCAATGAAATATTCCTTCCTATGAAATATTCAAATTTATTACAGTAAAGTAACGAAATTATTGGAAAAATTATGAGAAATAGGTTTTTTTGCAAAAATCAAAACTATTTCAAATTTAATAGTAATATCTCTGTGCCTGATTATTTGAATTAGCAATATTAAATCTCACACTTTTGTCTATTGCTCAAAAATCACAAGTAATAAATGCATTCTGCAATAATGTCTGTATATGATAAGTTTTTATCTTTAAATTTTATGTATCTATATAAAAAAAATCAAAACTAAGTCTAACGCACCCTTACTTTGAATCTAGCACATATAACCTAAGTCTAATATCAAAACTTTTATAGAAACAAACTATTTACCTGCAAAACACCCCAACATAACAGGAGTCTTAGCAGCAGCAATGTCATCTCGTATCAAATTCTCAAGGACATCTATATTCTGGAAATAAATTTCTAATGAAACATCGTTTGTAATGTTCATTTTGATTGGATAATGTCAATTTTTATGACATTAATTCACAGTTCATGCAATGAATATGTATGTGCAAGCACTGTTGTCAGATTTATGATTTGACATTGTTTTCTGTCAGTTTTGTTGTGACTGTGTCTGTCTATATGTCTGTGATTACACAATAAGTTTTAGTTTAAACATATTTATTTATAGTGGATTGGGAAACAAGTTTTGCAGCTTATATTATTCCCTTTCCACTTTGCGGGTGTTAATGTTGTTTTCTGTATTTTGACGTTGTGTGATAGTGACGTGAGAGGAAATAGACGTTATTGGATGAAACTGTTTACGAGGGAACAGGATAGCTTAAATGTTTTGAACTGTTCTAGTGTATGCCGTGTGTTTTGTATTTTATGTAACGTCTGTATAATTCATGCAGTGTGAATAAATTGTTTTGTTTCCTACAGATTGTGTTTAGTTATAAATTATGAACGCTCGGAATTCTACGTTTATAACAAGTTTCATTAAAATGGAGATAACAATATTGTATTCTAAGCTACAACAGCATCAATTGGTGATTTGATGGTCATAAATTATGAGGAGTTAAAGGTTTACAAAAATATGTTGAAAATATGAGTTGGTTTACCTAGCTTTAGATAAATGATTATAAGACTGTAAACTAATTCAATAAAAGAATACATACCATTCTACCTACAGCTCCATTCCTAGTCACAACTGGTACTATACATATACAAGATAAGGGTAAACCAAGCTGTAATAAATACAAATTAATATTATCAGTAAATGACAGTCCTCATGATTCATTAATATTTGGATTTAGCATGCTTTGTAAATTAAGGAAAATTTATACATATGTATTGAGGCTTTACATAGGAAATCTACTACAACTTCATATTACATGTATACAATATTTGACCAACAATATTTCTAAAATTCATGTGAAAAAGGTAATATCAATCTACTCTATAAATTTGCAAAATTTTAAGCACTTAGATGCTTAAAATTGACATATATAAATGGAAGTTCGACAAACTTACTCTGAACAAAGGACTACCAAAGGACTACCTAAGGACTAGAGGTTACTTTAAAGTAATGTGCTGATTTATACAATATGGGGTCTAATAAACTTACTTGTAAACATAGATAGTTGGTCACCCCAGGTTTAGCTGATGCACTGACATATATAACAGGAGGTCTGGAATACAAGGCTTCAAATCCTTCTGTAGGGTACTTCGGATATTTCTGGTACATAGCCAATCTACAAATCTTAACCAATCCATCCATCTCTTCCTCGTGATACACAACAGAGGAGTCTCCAAATCTGAAGAAAGACAAGTACAACTGTATTTCCATTGGATTAGAAATTTACTTTGAAATTTTTGTTTAAATATCAAAATGAAACTTTAAGTAACTTAATGTCGATTTATGGTATACTGTCATCTTGGATTGTACAATCACAGTACAAAATCAGTTTATGTATTTGTCCAAATCTGCAAATTCAGAGACAGATTTGCAATATAATGGTTAGACTATTTGTTTATATGAAGAAATCTTGATGATTTATTGTATTATTCAAAAAATTTAAACAAATATCAATTTTCTTTGTATTTCAAAATCATTTTTTATTTAAACAAGTTATTTAAGGGGAGATAACTCTTTTAGTAAAAACTTTATACTGAACTAATAGGGATTTTTTTAATTTTTGCCTGTAGCAAGAAAACAAGTTCTGTGACACCATGTTTTCTTTTTCTTTTCTTAAAACCTATAATAAAACATATCTTCTCACAATTTATTTCAAAATTCTATCTCATAGAAATTTTTTTATGCAAATAAATGTGTATTTTCATGAACAATCTAACCAAATCTTGGTAATTTTCAACGACTCATAGCTTGAAAAATAGCAGGGTGACCCATACTATTTATTTATTTTTGAAAAAGCATAGTAAAATCTTCATTTTGGCAAATTATAAGAAAATTCTGTCTCAAAAAGTCTATACTTATGATCTACCTTAAGGATGTAAAAGTACTCTTGTTTTTGACATTTTTTAAATCCTCTAACTTTATCCATGAAGTGCAATTAATTAGCAAAACTAACCTCTACTTTCATTTTCATAATTTTTTACATATAGTTTACAAAGCTATTTTTTAAAATCTTTTAATCTTTGCTTTTTTTCATAGTTTTTGAAAGAAAATAGGTGCCAATATCAAATGATAAAAATTTCTAGAGAAAATCTTTTCCCAATAAATTTTTAATTTGTACAGTCGACTCTCGTTATGTAGAAGTCAGCCGGACCAGAGAAATATTTTGAGATACACGTAGTTCGACTCAAACGAACACCGTAGGTTTGACAATCTAAGGGGCACAACTCTTGCTTAGCTTGGTAAAGCTAAAATAAATCCGGGTGAATATGGCAAGGGGATCGATATTCTAATATCAGATCTATGTATTTGTATGTCACAGTCTTTATTATTATAATGACATTTTTTACCTAATTCAATTAAAAAAAATCCTATGGCTTTTCCAAGAGAGTAATTTCCAATCGATAGTTTCATTATTCAGGTCTGTTATAGCTGACAAAATTGTTTATTCTCGGATACAAGAGATTTAAGAGATTAATTTAGATTTCTATTCATTTTGTTGTATCTCACATTAAAGACGCCGTTTTAGTAGTTTTTGGGTGATCATCAACGGAAGCCATAATCCTCACTTTATACACACCCAAGCTCATTAGTGTAAATCACAAATTAATTGTTTTGTAAACATTTTAAATACTTTTTCATGAACATTAACAATGTATCACTAATTATTTATAAAAATTCCATAAAAGATAATCTTAGGTAAACACTCATGGAAATAGCATGTCATAAATATATACAGTGGTCAGTGACCGGAAATTTAATTACACGTGTATTGTCAGATTAACTCTTCAATCCACTTAAATCCTGGAGGTCATGTTTTGACATATGTGTATTAGTTCGAGATAAAGAATGAATTTTTAATGCTTTTGTTAACCTTGGGACCATAAATTAACTTCGACTCAACCGAAATTTGGACTCATCTAATTTCGACTCATCAGGAGTCGAATTACATACTTTTGTATGGAATAAAGTTCGGGACCACGTGAAAACTTCGACTCATCCGAAATTTTGAGTCAACCGAGTTCGAGACAACGAGAGTTAACTGTATATAAATTAAAAACAAGGATGTGAACCTTTTATAATTTTCTGCTCATTCATAATACAGTATGTCAATGAAAAGCTAACGGTTGAATAGTTCTAAACTAGAATTAATCCTGTATTATTTCATTAAACATGTCATTGTGTATCTTATCCCTGGTCAAGTACATCAATTTCTTCATAACTATGAAAGTGAAACAAAAAAAGTCATTTGTACTTTTTAAGTATATTTGTCTATAGACACTTTTCTGTTGTTGTTTTTTTTTTTTGGGGGGGGGGTATCATTGGGTTGTTGACTAATAACCTATACTCCACATTGCCTACAATTAGCCAGACTGTTCATAGTCCAGTTACCGTAACACTATACCTGAAGAGTCTTGACAACCAAAGTTCACAGTCTGATACTATCTTAGTTGTGAATGTCTTTAGATGAGCTTCATCTAACGTAGAGACATAAGCTGACAGACTGTGGGCAGTAAGGGCAGCTCTGGCATGACTGTCTAATTCTTGTAACTTAGCACTTCTGAAATTAAAGAGATAGTCATTAATTTTGTTCATCAGAATAAAATTATTTCACCATTTTAAACATACAATTCTGAAATAGATCTAGGGATATTTGTGATTATCTTTTCATATGTGTTAGTTTATTGGGTTGATGTCTTATTGACATTTATCATACCTCACTTTCATTTAATATAGAACTTATTAAATAGTGCCTTCCCTTGCTTTCTTAATTCAAGCTTGATATGTTTGAGAGGAGCTAAATACTGCACATATTTATTAACTCCAATGTTTTATCAAAATTGTTTCATGATTTCTAAGAAATAAATTCAAACCCAAAACATTGTTAAATACATCATTTAAAAGACCAAGTAGTTAAAACCATCATCTCCTATAAAGTTTTCCTTTATCTTATTTATTTGCATTGTTGTTGTGTCTTAGGCAATGGTAAAAGTCATTGTCGAATTACTAGTTTCACAAAGGAAAATTGAGCTGTCTTTGTTTCTCCAAGTCTTATTATCATCACACTTAAATAACATAACAGGATGATAATAGTGTAGGGTTACTCTTATTGATTAATAGCACTAGCAGCAATAAATCTGAAAAGTCAGGACCCAAATTTAAGCAGTTGACAACGTAATTATTGTTCACATATTACAAACTTCATGCATCCCAACGAAAATTGAAACAAAGCTGTATATAAAGTTATCAAAGGTACCAGGATTATAATTTAATACGCCAGACATGTGTTTTGACTACATAAGACTCATCAGTGAGGCTCAGATCAAAATAGTCATACAGACAAACAGGTACAATTGTAGAGCATTGAGGACCAAATATTCCAAAAAATTGTGCCAAATACGGCTAAGGTAATCCATTCTTGAGATAAGAAATATAAACTTACGACTTTTCCGCTTTCACTGCTACAGTGCCCTCTTCTTGGACTTCTTCTGCATTCCCAAATAATATCAAGTCTTCTACTTTATTCATGATTTCTTTCATTTCCTGTCCACTGAAAATCAAAACAGTCATGTTGGTTGTCAATCTAGAATATTTGAAAATGAATAACCAAATGTCACAGTATGGCTTTGAAAATTAAATATAGCATGACTAAATAAAAAAAACAACATGTAAATGTATGTATGTAAACACAAATGTCAACCTAGTGTATGAATAATTAAAAGTAAAATAAAATCAATAACGTGAACATTACTGTAACATAGAATAAGTATAGATTCAGCTCTTTAATCAGAAATATTTGCACCTCCTTCAGTCAGATTACATGTACCCTTTGCCTAGTCAACCCACTTACAGAGTCTAAGTTAATGTGTTCTAAATATGATTGTAACATTTGGCAATGGAGATTTAGAAAACTAATAAATCTATCAAACAATGTAGAAAAATAACTGATTACCAGAAAGCAAACGATATGCAAGACTGCATATAAACATATTTCAATGTAAGCAATTTTTAGTGTTCCTTTTAAGGTGGAACCTAACACTGATAACTCTGTAAAATCAGCTTAACGTTTTAATCACATAGTATAGTTAAGGAAATATTAAGCTTCTCTATGATCAAAACAAGGTATTTGACAAACTCTATATATCCAATGAAATTTTTGGAGAAAGTGTGTGTTTCAAGTTTTTTGAAATTTATATATTTTTTATCAAAGGGTCAATATAAATATTTTGTCAAAATTTTATGAAAATTAAACGAGCCAAATGGTTTTTAGTCAAGGTGTTTAGTACCACCTTAAATATGTTCAAGGAAGAATACTACAGGGAAATAACTCTAGTCTGAATTCATTTGGGACTGAGGTATTTATTTCACATCTGACAGAAGTTTGGTCTACACAAACCAAGAACTATTAAAGAAAATTAATTAAATTTTCTGATAATACTGACAAGCTTAAACAAATGTCTTGTCAATGCTGGGTTAAGTAAAGTCATTGAAAAAAGTTTCAAATTTAGCATGCATTCAGGATGCATGACATCTATGCATAAATAAAGCATGAATACAATAAAATATTGGTTTCTAAATAATTACCCTCCTTTCAGGGCCTCAGGAATGTGTGATGTCTGTCTGTCTTTCAGCCTTTGTTTCCTCTGATCTTCCATGTCTCTGAAATCAAAGAAGAAGATTAGCATACACACATCTATAATATGACTATATTATTTACAACTTGCAATCTTTATGAATTCAAGTAAAGGGAAAAGTGGAACTGATATACATGTTAACTGAATGAATACACCATCAAAGTTAGAAAATCACAAAAATAAATCCGTCAATGTACAATGTCAGCTAGGAAAGACTAAACATGATAAATGTATTCACAAAATATTTTTTTCCAAAGTATCTTTTAAACTGGCAACATTTACATTTTGCTCTCCATATTACTGTATGTAAAGCAAATCATATCTTTAAGTGATTGGTGTAAATTATAGTCTGTAATAGTTGATTATAGAACTTTATAACAGCTTATGTAACTCTAAAAGCACTTGCATAGCATTGTCAAAATTTTGCAAAGAACTTTTTCTCAAATAGGTCATGGTGATGTCTTAAACTTGCAGTATCAGAGATGTAAGCTTTTGCTCTGAATTGAAAGTCACTGTGACTTCTAAATGAAAAACACAGCAATAAAAGAACTTCCTTTGCTTCTGGTTTTGTCAAATATATGTGTAAGGGTTCTGTAAAATAAATTCACAAACCACATCCCTTCTTTTCTGTAACACATTCAATGTACATAATAGATAAGGTGATTTAAGTCAAACAAATAGACAGGAATAGTGAGAAAAAAATACCCTTCACCAGAAACTATTGTAAATAAATGCAAATCAAAGAAATAGACCCACTCATAAATAATAACAAACTTCATTAGTATGTGACTATGTATACATACTTGCTGATCTTGTCCAGTATATCTGTATTGGCCTGTACATGTCTGTTTAAATCTTTCATCATGGGATCCATAAACATCTGAAAGTATTAGAGAAATAATATATATATTTGCACTCTGGTGATTTCCTCAATAAAAGTCTATGTACATTGTAAATACTAGTCAGAAATCCTAACAAATATCAACATTTGCAGACTATAACAGGCAGATAAGTTTGATAAGTACCATCATAATATGATAATAGTTAAAATTATACAATTTGAATAAAAAACAACAGAAATCATTAATAAGTTATACTTTACTATTGTGACATAAGATTAATAATATTTTGTCACGTTTGTTAAGGATTAACTACAGGAAATGATCATGACTGTTTAAGTTTAATATAATAACAAGTGAGCTTGTTTCTCTGGAAGTATAATTCAAATCAATTGGAACACATCAAAACAATAAACAGTGTCCTCCTTCAGCCTCTACAGCACTGCATGGAGGGATTATGCATCTACAATATATAGAGGTATAAAATTATCCCTCTGTAGAGGGATATATTTGTTGAGACTGGATTCAATGCAGGAAAATGGCAAATTGGCATTTTCTGGTTATACAAATGTATTGACTATATCTTGGTTATATTGACTATCATTTTATGTATCAATTATTGCACTTTACTAAAATTGGGATGCCCAGATTTCTGCTAAACTAAATTAACTAGAGGCTCTAAAGAGCCTGTGTCGCTCACCTTGGTCTATGTGCATATCTTAAACGAAGTACACAGATGGACAAAATTGTGTTTTGGTGATGGTGATGTGTTTGTAGATCTTACTTTACTGAACATTCTTGATGCTTACAATTATCTCTATCTATAATGAACCTATGAATCTATCCTAGTAGTTAAAATATTTCATAAAAATTTACAAATTTATGAAAATTGTTAAAAAATTGACTATAAGGGGCAATAACTCCTTAAGGGGTCAATTAACCATTTTGATCATGTTGACTTTTTTGTAGGTCTTACTTTGCTGTACATTATTGCTCTTTACAGTTTATCTCTATCTATAATAATATTGAAGATAATAACCAAAAGCTGCAAAATTTTCTTAAAATTACCAATACAGGGGCAGCAACCAAACAACTGGTTGCCTGATTGGTCTAAAAATTTCAGAGCAGATAGACTTTCACCTAACAAACAAATTTGTTTTGTCAGATTAGCTCTAAATGCTTTGGTTTCTGCATTTTACCCTATGTACTATTTTTAGCGATGTCTGCCATCTTGGTTCGCAAGGGGGGTCATCGGACAGATTTTTTAAAATACATACCCTTATGATGATTGTGGACAAGTTTGGTTAGATTTGTCTTCGTAGTTTCATAGGAGTAGAATTTTGTAAAAGATTACAAAAATTTATGAAAAATTGACAAAAATTGACTATAAAAGGCAATAACTTGTTAAGGGGTCAACTGACCATTTTGGTCATCTGACTTTTTTGTAGATCTTACTTTGCTGAACATTATTGCTGTTTAAAGTTTATCTCTATCTATAATAATATTCAAGATAATAAACAACTTGAGGCTCTAAAGAGCCTGTGACGCTCACCTGTATTTACTGATGCTTTGGAAATCATGTAAAATAAGGTTAAAATCATAATTTATAGTATAAGATATCATTAGATACTATAATAATATCTAAGATAATAGCAAAAAACTGCAAAATTTTCATAAAATTACTAACTCAGGGGCAGCAACCCAACAGCTGGTTGTCGGATTTGTCTGAAAATGATCTAAATCTGATTAACATTTTTGCCACCAGTCAGATTTGCTCTAAATGCTTCAGTTTCAGAGATATAAACAAAAAACTGCATTTTACCCTCTGTACTATTTTTAGCCATGTCTGCCATCTTGGTTCGCGGGCAGGGTCATCGGAAATATTTTTTAAACTAGATACTATCATGATGATTGTGGTCAAGTTTAGTTACATTTTGTCTTAGTAGTTTCAGAGGAGAAGATTATTGTAAAAGATTACAAAATTTTAAGAAAAATTGGTAAAATTGACTATAAAGGGCAACAACTCCTGAAGGGGTCAACTGACTATTTTGGTCATTTGACTTATTTGTAGATCTTACTTTGCTGAACATTATGCTGTTTACAGTTTATCTCCGTCTATAATAATATTCAAGATAATAACCAAAAACGGCAAATTTCCTTAAAATTACCAATTAAGGGGTAGCAACCCAACAATGGGTTGTCCAATTTATCTACAAATTTCAGGGCAGATAAATGTTGACTAGATAAACAATTTTAACCAATGTCAGATTTGCTCAAAATGCTTGGGTTTCAAAGTTATAAGCTAAAATCTATATTTTACCCCTATGTTTTTAGCCATGGCGGCCATGTTGGTTAGCTGGCCGGGTCAATGGACGCATTTTTTAAACTACATGTACATACCCTAATGATGATTGTGGACATGTTTGGTTAAATTTGCCTTAGTAGTTTTAAAGAAGATTTTTGTAAATGACCAACTTTTATCATATGAGAAACCTTGACAAACTTATATCATATGAGAGAACTTGACCAACATATCATATGAGAGAACTTGATCAACTTATATCATATGAGTGACCTTGACCAACTTTATATCATATGAGTGACCTTGACCAACTTATATAATATGAAAGAACTTGACCAACTTATATCATATGAGTGACCTTGACCAACTTATATCATATGAATGACCTTGACCAACGTATATCATATGAGTGACCTTGACCAACGAATATCATGAGTGATCTGGACCAAATCATATCATATGAGTGACCTTGAACAACTTATAGCATATGAGTGACCTTGACCAACTTATAGCATATGAGTGACCTTGACCAACTTATATCATATCAGAAAACTTGACTTACTTAAACATTTATATTCTTCAAGATAAACAAATGAATTACAATACAAATTCAATTTTTCAACCTTTTTATTAGCATCAATAACAATTCATAAAAAGTAAAAACTTATTTACAATAATTATCACAGTAAATAGCACTATATTAGTTCTAAGTTCATTTAAATCTATAAATTGTCATTCTAAGTCTTTATAACATTGCAAGGGTACGTAAATCAGTTGTACCATTCTTCTTTTTAAAACTTTCTCTGAATTTTAAAAGTTTTTTGACAACAGAATTTTTCCTTTCAACAAGAACTTGTTCATTGTTGGAAGTAACAACAGGTTTCTTAAATACTTTATCATCTGCACTGTCTTTGTCTCTACAGTTCTGCATATTGGCTCTTGTACTACTACGAGGAATTATTCTGGATGAATTGTAAAGTGGGTTTTCTATGCTCAAACTGTCAGACAGTATTTCATTCTTGTGTGTAGATCTTCCTGTTATCAAAGACATTCCATTAATAGTCTCATTTGGAAGAAGATTCAGTTTTGAAGC
This sequence comes from Mytilus edulis, assembly GCA_019925275.1. Taxonomy (NCBI): domain Eukaryota; kingdom Metazoa; phylum Mollusca; class Bivalvia; order Mytilida; family Mytilidae; genus Mytilus; species Mytilus edulis. The sequence continues at coordinate 93,632,858 of CM034356.1, read as the reverse complement.
CATCTTGTGAGACCTGATTGTGACCTTTGACATCTGTCTGGATGAATGGGTCGGCCTGTTTGACCTTTTCTTTACAGATCTCAAATAAGATTCCTCTAAAGGCACATCTGTGGAGGAATGTTGAAGAGACCATGTGAATATGCTTTCAGTATTGGCATAAGCAAAAGTTGCTTCCCTTTTGTTAGATACATTTGATGATATAGGCTTCATCTGAAGGTCTTTAATCTTGATTACAGGTGAAAAAGACTTGTGCACTTTTCTCTCAGGACATGGTTTATACAGCAATGTTGATGAAGCTTTTGGAACGGATACGCCCCTGCAAACTGGTTTACATCTCTTTTGAACAGCTGGTTCTTCTATCATGGTGGAAGAGGCCAGAGGATTTGAACCTTGCCCCTTTGATGATCCAAATGATTGTTTCTTCTCATGGTTTCCATTAACAAAATTCCCAGCAACAAATGAAGTAGAAAATTGAAATGAATCTTCTATATTGTATACATCCTCATCTTCACATCCTTCAACCTCTCTCTCAAAAAATACAGTTTCTTCCTCATCATCAGAAGGCTCAGTATCGGTAGACATTGGAGAGTGTTCTGCATCGCTGCATCCATCAGACTGAAGCTGGTCTCCGTATGATGATGAGTCATTTAAAGTGTTGATAAGCAGACATTTCTGAATATCTAAATCTGTTAATCCTTTAGGTGTTAGCATAAAACTGGGGGTCAAAGGGTCAACTGGTACAAGATTTTTGTTTGGAGTAACTGGAAACCGTGATTGGTTTATCCCAGCAGTGGATAAGACGTCTTTGAATTGTTGTTGTAACTCCTCAAAATCTGCTAAGAATTCTTGTTCTTGTCTTTTGATAGCAAGCTGAATAAGAAAAGACAAGATATTTTTAACAGTGGAATTACAAAATTTTTATCTAATTTCGTTATTAACACAGAACATATCTAACTTTATTGTTAAATCAGAAAAATATATAATTTCACTGTTAATACAAAAATGTTATCAGACAAAAATTTAATTCATTGTATATACAAAAAAAATCTTATTTCATTGTTGGAACAGAAATTTGTTAGCTTCATTTAGTTTTCTGGTATCACATGGTAATCTTCTAAGAAATATTTGAAAAGGATAATTATTAAAACAAATGCATTATATAACTTACCATATTTGATAGTTTTCATTTTGGAAGCCATTCTGCAAATCTGTATCTTTCAAAGTCCAGTCTAAAAAATTACAAAAATTAGATTCAAATATAATATAATAGAAAAAAAAAGTTTTATACACATTTAATTTATTGAAACAATTACTTTTTTACCATAGACTATTTTCTGAACAGTAAAACTTGTAAATATTTCTCAATAAATTTGAAACATAAATTTTCTTTTTCTTTAACAATTAAATTTAACAGTAGAAATTTAAAGATCATAAATTCTAAGAAATAAAACTTACCATTCAAATTATTCAAGTTCTTCATGATGAAATCTTCTCAAATATTGTTTATTGTAAGTAGTAAATATGTAAAACTTGTAGATTATTAGATAAAGAGATGAAATTGCAATTGATGACAAATGTAGATTTCAGATAACATATATACCTAGGCTATACAACTGTGTGAAAATTACTTACAAGTAATTATTACACATTACAAATTAATTAGTACTTAATGCAGTCACCAAGTACTTGTTAATTATGTATCTTTAGATTAAATTAACAAGTACTTAATTTAATAAATCAAGTACATGTTATTTGTACCTTTAGGTCAAATGAGATTAAATTTTGTGTTAATTAACAATTCTGCTAGTGTTAATTAATTGTAAGAAAGTTGTCACATTTTTAAGTCAGAAAATGAGTAGGATGTTATTACATGATTAATTAACAAAAGTGCTTTTAATTTGTATTTTTCTAAATGATTAATAACATATGCATGGGTCACATTTTGATTTCATTACTAGCAATACAAGGCAATTTCAATTTTTTTTAAAAGTTAAAATCTTTGTTGGTAATTTTAAAATAAATGTTTGAAATTGCAAAATTAAATTTAATTTAAAGCAACCCTCGTCATAAGCAAATTAAAACAAAAGGTTCTTGTAGAACAACATATTTTCAAATCCAAATTGGCATGAAAAACATGAAAAATGTGTAACAATTCAACCGAGAATACTATTGGCCTATTTTATAACTAAACAATTAACAAAATCAATTATGATAGAGAAGAACCAACGACTTGGAACAGGCACATAAAGAATGTAGCTGGGTTAAACATGTTAGTGAGCACTCAACCTTCATCTAACCTGGGACAGTGGTGTAACAGCATGACATGCAAAAACTCTGAAAAATCAGTTGCAATAGGCTTAAAATATCAAAATAAAAGATACAAAGCATCAAAATAAGAGTACTAGCAGTAACTGAAACCTAGCCCAAAGACAATAACATCATATAAATAAAACATGCTCTCCCAGAAGAACATATCAATTTGAACATATCCAAAGGATTTAGTTTAAAATATCATATACAGTCTGAGAAACTTGACTTAGTGCAATACCAAAATATCATTACACATTATAAAAAGGATATAGATATATAATAATAAGGAGATGTGGTGTGATTGTCAATGAGAGCAAAGTTTAAATGAAGTGGATGTTAGTAATTGTAGGCAATCGTGCATTCTTCAACAATGAAAAAAAAAACATTCTGTATAGTTGGCTATGAAGACCCTGACATGAAAAATAAGGAACTATTCAATTGAGAAATTTAAGGCATAATTTATGACTCTAAGTTAGGAAAAGCAAATATGACAGACATTGAACCAACTAAAAACACTGAACTTCAGGTTCCTGAGGGTTTAACATGTTTGAAGCGACCAATCCCCCTCCAAACCTGAGACAGTGGTCTAACAGTAAAACATAGAGAAAAGGGACTGTGAAATTTTCTCAAGCCACTAGAAGAGGAAATTTGGTCCCGAGACTGGTATTTTTCGCAAATAACCCTCCATAGCATGATATATCTGTTTATTACATTGGTTGCAATGAATTACCTTGATTTCCCAGTTAAATAAAAACCAATAATTTCACATGTGAAATAAACATGGTTATTTTACTCTCTGACGTCATACAACAATAGCTATGCTTTGTCAAGACGTCAATAACGGCGGATCAAAACAAATTGTGAATGCTTAAAAAAAAGATATGTAGTTCCTTACATGTTTAACATTATTTTCTTAAAAAAAAACATTTGCCAATGTAATAAAAAGAATAACTAATTAAAGAATTCAAATATTGAAAATATTCAACTCGTGACTGAACAACACTGATAATTAACTCATGCACTATGCGCAATTGTGAATTAATGTGTTGTTCAGTCACTTGTTGAATATTTTTCTCTATTTGAATTCTTCGATTAGTTATTCTATAATTAATAACACCAAATAGATTTTTATTGAAACTGTCTGTACATGTGAAGGCAAATCAAAGTACCGCGGGAATTATACATGTACTTATACGCGTTAGTGCTGTCTTTTTTTGTAACATCATGGAATCTATATGTGTAAATTTCATTGTTATTCCATCATCAAATCGTTCATTTGTATAGATGAGGTTTTTTTTCCTTACACATGTATATCTCTGACAGTTTTCGGTTTAACTTAGTCAATCAATGGGAGGATTGAGAGTGCTTAACCATGTTGTCTTAATAATCAGGATAAAGTGAGAAAGTTCCGAATAATTTTGATAGGAAAAGGCTCGCAAGGGTATAAAAGAATATCCAAAATGACAAATGCCATGGCATAGAGGGGAGTTTGAGGCAAATTGGTCGGCAGTGGTGAAAAACAGGCAAATTCGTTTGAAATAAGGAAAAAATGTTAGAATATGCCAAAAAATACACAGGCTAACAACCAATCAAAATCAGGCATTCTTATATAAGGTGTAATTATGTCTAATAAACCATGCCAGACAGAAATTTACACCTTACAATCATTCAGTACACCAAATATGGTAGTCCTATAGCTAAAAGAACTTGAAAAACAATAAAACCAAAAAAAGTTTAACATTGACCAAGGACCAATGAAAATTAGGTCAAGGTCATATGAACCTTACAAATAGATATATACACCTTACAATCATTCCATACACCAAATATAGTTGACCTATTGCTTATAGTTACTGATAAACTGACAAAATTAAAAAAAACCTTATCATTGATCATTCAACCATGAAAATGAGGTTGAGTTCAGATGAAACTTGCCAGACTGACATAGATATTAGAAGATGTGGTATGAGTGCCAATGAGACAACTCTCAATCCAAGTCACAATTTATAAAAGTAAAAGGAAGTACTAGAGGCTCTAAAGAGCCTGTGTCGCTCACCTTGGTCTATGTGAATATCAAACAATGGACACAGATGGATTCATGACAATATTGTGTTTTGGTGATGGTGATGTGTTTGTAGATCTTACTTTACTAAACATTCTTGCTGCTTACAATTATCTCTATCTATAACAGTACTTTCTGTGGAAAATGTTATTGAAAATCTTCAAATTTTAAGAAAATTGTTAAAAATTGACTATGAAGGGCAATAACTCCTTAGGGGGTCAATTGACTATTTTGGTCATACTGACTTATTTTTAGTTCTTACTATGCTGTACATTATTGCTGTTTACAGTTTATCTCTATCTATAATAATATTCAAGATAACAACCAAAAACTGCAAAATTTCCTTAAAATTACCAATTCAGGGGCAGCAACCCCATAACGGGTGGTCCGATTCATCTGAAAATTTCAGGGCAGATAGATCTTGACCTAATAAACAATTTTACCACATGGCAGATTGCTCTAAATGCTTTGGTTTTTGAGTTATAAGCCAAAAACTGCATTTTACCCTATGTTCTATTTTTAGCCATGGCGGCCATCTTGGTTCGTTGGCCGGGTCACCGGACACATTTTTTAAACTATATACCCCAATGATGATTATGGCCAAGTTTGGTTAAATTTGGCCCAGTAGTTTCAGAGGAGAATATTTTTCTAAAAGATTACTAAGATTTACGAAAAATGGTTAAAAATTGACTATAAAGGGCAATAACTCCTAAAGTGGTCATCTGACCATTTTGGTAATGTTGACTTATTTGTAGATCTTACTTTGCTGAACATTATTGCTGTTTACAGTTTATCTCTATCTATAATAATATTCAAGATAATAACCAAAAACAGCAAAATTTCCTTAAAATTACCATTTCAGGGGCAGCAACCCAACAACGGAATGTCTGATTCATCTGAAAATTTCAGGGCAGATAGATCTTGACCTAATGAACAATTTTACCCCCCCCCCCCCCCATGTCAGATTTGCTCTAAATGCTTTGGTTTTTGAGTTATAAGCCAAAAACTGCATTTTACCCCTATGTTCTATTTTTAGCCATGGCGGCCATCTTGGTTCGTTGGCCGGGTCACCCGACACATTTTTTAAACTATATACCCCAATGATGATTATGGCCAAGTTTGGTTAAATTTGGCCCAGTAGTTTCAGAGGAGAAGATTTTTCTAAAAGATTACTAAGATTTACGAAAAATGGTTAAAAATTGACTATAAAGGGCAATAACTCCTAAAGTGGTCATCTGACCATTTTGGTCATGTTGACTTATTTGTAGATCTTACTTTGCTGAACATTATTGCTGTTTACAGTTTATCTCTATCTATAATAATATTCAAGATAATAACCAAAAACAGCAAAATTTCCTTAAAATTACCATTTCAGGGGCAGCAACCCAACAACGGAATGTCTGATTCATCTGAAAATTTCAGGGCAGATAGATCTTGACCTAATGAACAATTTTACCCCCCATGTCAGATTTGCTCTAAATGCTTTGGTTTTTGAGTTATAAGCCAAAAACTGCATTTTACCCCTATGTTCTATTTTTAGCCATGGCGGCCATCTTGGTTCGTTGGCCGGGTCACCGGACACATTTTTTAAACTAGATACCCCAATGATGATTATGGCCAAGTTTGGTTAAATTTGGCCCAGTAGTTTCAGAGGAGAAGATTTTTCTAAAAGCTTACTAAGATTTACGAAAAATGGTTAAAAATTGACTATAAAGGGCAATAACTCCTAAAGTGGTCATCTGACCATTTTGGTCATGTTGACTTATTTGTAGATCTTACTTTGCTGAACATTATTGCTGTTTACAGTTTATCTCTATCTATAATAATATTCAAGATAATAACCAAAAACAGCAAAATTTCCTTAAAATTACCATTTCAGGGGCAGCAACCCAACAAGGGAATGTCCGATTCATCTGAAAATTTCAGGGCAGATAGATCTTGACCTGATGAACAATTTTACTGTGGTCAGATTTGCTCTAAATGCTTTGGTTTTTGAGTTATAAGCCAAAAACTGCATTTTACCCCTATGTTCTATTTTTAGCCATGGCGGCCATCTTGGTTGGTTAGGCGGGGCACCGGACACATTTTTTAAACTAGATACCCAATGATGATTATGGCCAAGTTTGGTTAAATTTGACCCAGTAGTTTCAGAGGAGAAGACTTTTCTAAAAGATTACTAAGATTTACGAAAAATGGTTAAAAATTGACTATAAAGGGCAATAACTCCTAAAGTGGTCAACTGACCATTTTGATCATGTTGACTTATTTGTAGATCTTACTTTGCTGAACATTATTGCTGTTTACAGTTTATCTCTATCTATAATAATATTCAAGATAATAACCAAAAACAGCAAAATTTCCTTAAAATTACCATTTCAGGGGCAGCAACCCAACAACGAAATGTCCGATTCAACTGAAAATTTCAGGGCAGATAGATCTTGACCTGTTGAACAATATTACCCCATGTCAGATTTGCTCTAAATGCTTTGGTTTTTGAGTTATAAGCCAAAAACTGCATTTTACCCCTATGTTCTATTTTTAGCCATGGCGGCCATCTTGGTTGGTTGGCCGGGTCACCGGACACATTTTTTAAACTAGATACCCCAATGATGATTGTGGCCAAGTTTGGTTAAATTTGGCCCAGTAGTTTCAGAGGAGAAGATTTTTGTAAAAGTTAACGCAGGACGACGACAACGGACGACGACGACGACGGACGACGACGGACGCCGGACGCCAAGTGATGAGAAAAGCTCACTTGGCCCTTTGGGCCAGGTGAGCTAAAAATGACAGAACATGCAATCAATTGTGTACAATTTTTTGCGGCAGTATAAAAAAGAATTTTGGAAGAACCAAGCATTTATGCTAAAAATAAAACACTGAAATAAAACAAGAAAAACACCCAATAATCAAAGCAAACATTTACAACCACTGTACCTATCTGAACACCTGATTAGCAACAATAGGACAGTTGACCTTAAAATTCTGCTAAATATAATAAATCTGTTAATTGAGGTATAAATCATGATGACGGAAGTGTTTAATGGGTTCTCGACTCAAATGGACCCGATACTGATTATCTATTTCTTATAGAAATGATATCCCAGAAACTGGTCAGGTGTGGTAATTTGTTGTTTTTCAGTTTTTGGGACAGCCTATGTACATGTAGATATTACTCACATAAATGTGTGCCTTAAAGCTTCAAGTCAATAATTTCCTTTAACTTACAAGTAAGTCTATTCTATTCATTTTTCAACATTACAAATAAGATGAATGGACTTACATTTGTACTTGAAAAACAAAATACAAGAAGATCTTAAATGGAAGGAACAATTAACAAACACATGCAACAAAGCCTGTTTCATGCTAGGTTTCCTTAGGAGAAACCTACAACATTGCCTTAGGGAATGCTGGAAAACAGCATATATAGCTCTCGTAAGATCTATTAAGGAGTATGTATCAATTATTTGGAACCCATATACAATGTACCCAAAAAGACATCGACAAATTGCAATCCATACCAAAAAGGGGGCGAGATTTCTCAACAAAAACTTCAAATCAAGGAATGAAGGATGTATGACTAACATGTTATCAGAACTTCAGCTTCCGTCACTACAATCAAGACGACACCAACAAGACTGTTTCTCTTTTTTAAAGTGGTTAAGGGGAAGATACCAGGGCTTCCTCCAGACGATCTAATAAAATTCCATAGACCCAAACAACAAATAAAAGCAACAACATTTGATAACTTTGTAACCAAGAACATTATAGACCAACAAGTCCATAACAACAAACGAGCAGTCATAGTTCCCATCAGTAAGACTGACCAGTACAAAAATTTATCTTTGTGCACACTGCAGTAGATTGGAACCATTTAGAGGATTCGGTAGTGTGCGACCTACAACAGAGGAGTTTAAATCAGCACTCCTCAGCATGCACATTAATTTATGGGCAGACCAACCTGTCACACAATAGCCAAAAGGAATCTGTGATGTAACCATCCATATACAGAAGTGAGAAATACAGATTATGAGATACAGAAAATAACAGCTAAAATAATGAGCTAGCTGTATTTGTATATTTGGCCTCAGTGGCTCTACCTGAGCCACATCAAGAATAGCCCTTTTTTTATCAGGGGGGATAGACTGTCAAAATATTTTTTGAAAAATGCTTGTTTGTTATAAACATATAAAACTGAAATTAACCTGTTGAAACATCTCTTCGGAAGCACCCATTTCATTTGCTCCTGGTTTGAATTCTGGTTTATCAAATGGCATTATTGTTTCTGTAAACGAAACTTTCTTTTTAGACTTTTCTTCTTCTACATATCTATTCATTTCTAGCACTGGTTCGTCGTCCATACTTTTTTCTTCTACTTGTTTGGGCTCGACAAGTGGACGAGCAGATGATGCTTCGGCCATGTTTCCAGGTACACGCTGGCATTGATTGTCGTAAAATTGCGTAAATAAACAATTTAATCACGAAACAACAAATGTTTTATTTTGATTTGTAGGTTATTGCGTTGAAAACAATAGAAACACTTACAACTTGATATATTTCACTATCATAAAGATGGTTAAAAACTTATTTTTTAACAATCTTTCAGAAGTTTTACGACATATCCGTACACAGAACCGTTGACGTTGTGGTGTTGCTTTACAAAAAAACTTTTGTATAGAAATGACCTAAGTAAGTTTATAAAACACATGATATTCACTCTCCTGCAACCAAATTACATGTTAAGAAAACAGTAATCCGTTGCATGGTCACATATTAAATGTTACAGTAGTTTCCTTTTTTATTTAGTATGTTGACCAAACTTGAATTGTAATGTTTTGCCTTCGGCTAGGAATGGGACAAGAGGGTAGGAATGCCTTTACTGTCAGGCGTCAAACGTTCATTTTCGGATACCATGGCTACCCGTTAAATTTTTTCTGTGATTCATTAAAATATTCTTCTCGAAAGGGCAATGAAGGGAGAAGTGCCCTTTGACGTCAGGCGTAAAAAAAAAAGCAATCATTTTTAGCTACTGTTAGTGTCAAATTGGTTTAAATATCCTTATCGTAATTCGTCAGATGTCTCAATTGATTTTCGTTATCATATTTTTTGGAGAAAAAAAATAACGTGATTTGTCCAAATCAGTTGATGTTTTTATTGTCTAAACATGCTAAAAGAAATTGAATATCCAAATTTACTGTTGAGGTCATTTCAATTTGTCAAGATTTTTTACCGTTCTTTGTCATGAAAGTACTCCCATTACAACCCTCTTATCGTGAATAGTAAGAGTTCTCATCGAAAGAACAGAGATTCAACTTGGGTAGTTTGTTGTATTCACTTGATCATGTTGATGAGCTATAAATGATTGGCAAAAAATCTGACAAACGGTAGTTTTAGTTGTTCTGATGTTTTGTATTTGAAGATTTTATTGTATGAATGGGTTGTGTAGTTTCTAAGTGTGGAGTAAAATTTTCTGCATGTGTATTTACAACTATGTAGTTTTGACTAAGATCTAAGTTTTTTGACTTGACGATTTTACCTTCTAAGTTAAATGCATTCTTATATACCCCAAAGATCTCCGTTTTGATATCTGCGTCATCCAGTTCCTGTTATATTTCCTAATCTATCTTGCGTAGTATGTCCTGTTGGGCGTCTTCAAATTTCTTTATCAGTCTGGAATGACACTTCTAAAACCTGGTCATATTGAATATAGCTTCGGATTCATCCTGGTCTCAGTACCAATATTGTACAGTGGTTGTATCGGACACAAATTAAGGCTAAGAAATAAGAACATCTGCTTGCAATGATACTTGTGTTGGAACACTAAATAGAAAACGTCACAACAGCAGTGATGTGGTATACATACGTAGAAAGCGGTAGCAGGAACATCTCATGTGCAATCCAGAACAATAGCATTGCAACATTTGAAATTTTAACAATATTCATGAATGTGAAATTATATTTGAAAAGTTTGATTGTTCATTTTATCAAGAAATTAAGTTTAGTGGTGTAACTTATTCATAAAAAAAGAGCTAGCATTTGGTCTATTTAAATATCATAAATATGACATGTATGAAGCAGATGCTATCTGATGAGCTCCATAAGTAGATATAGGAAGATGTGGTGTGAGTGCCAATGAGACAACTCTCCATAAGGTTTATTTTCAGTAATCTAATATATATGCAAATTTAAGGGTAATCATATGCTTCTCAGATACAAAGTTGCAGGGAATACATGGAACATGTTACTCATATACAAATTGTGGAATATTGTATAAATTGGTGAACAAAATTTAATGCTCCTTAATCATGTTAATGAAGAACAAGGAAAAATATATAAAAGAAATAAAAGAACATACAAAATAATTCTTTCAACTACCATATATATTGACAAATCTTTTAGATCATTTTAGGGAAATTTGAACGACTCAAATTGACTCTTCTACCATTTAAACTTCCTTTGGGAGCCTAATATGAGCTAAGTTTAAGCTAGGAATGTGAGGGATTCATCCTATTTCCATGTTTCCAGCATGCATTTTGCAAATAGTTTGTCACTTTCAAAAATAAGTATTATTATGAATCATATAACCATTGTTAATGAGAGGTTTATATTAATTGCTCTAGGTTTGAGCTAAGTGTTCTTCCAGCATCTGACCATGTCCACAGATATAATACATATATATTTCTGTTATGACGGGGAGAAAATGAAAATAATGAAAGTGTGGTACCTGAAAAATTCTAGTACTGTTGCTATTTGTGTAGCTTAAGCATGGGTGATAATTTTTCGTAGAATCATGGCTTTATCTTTTTTCAATCTGAGTTCTTTTACCCAACACAGTTAGTTCACCCTAGTCCTCAATAAGAAAATATGTTGTAAACTGTCAATTATGAACTACTAAATTGAGCTTAGAGACAAGTGAATTAATAAAACACTTTTTCAATGAAGTTTTTCACATTTAAATTTCCTTACAAACTTAATGGTGACTGTTTTTATCCTTCAAATTTTACACTTCTCCTAAAGTTTTAATGACAGCTTAATAGAATTCTATAGCAAAAATCAGAAGACATCATTTGTATTTCGACAATTTTTTTTTAATATATATTAAATTTGAATAAAAGATGATAATAGTACTGTATTGTTTTGTAGGTTGGTTGAAGAGAAGCTGATGGATAAAATGGAGCTTACGGAACCAGTTAATCTGATAAAATCAGTGTTTGTATGCAATACATTCAACTTTTTGTTTGCCGCGGCTAAATCTTGTTTATTTCCATTCCTGACACTTTATCTTAGACTGCTTGGATTAACTGCTACAGAGACAGGTATAATCATAGGTGCAAAGACAATATCGGCCTTCATTTTTGCACCACTATGGGCCCTGTGCTCAGCTAAGTTCCGAAAAAGGAGACTTGTTCTGATGTTTTCAATATTCATGATGGCTTTGACCTATCTTGGACTTACTCTTGTGATGAATGTTAATCATGCAGCCACAGCTTGTCCTGGGGATGTTCCACCAGGGAATATGAAAGGAACCTTGAAGGAATTACTGCATAATATTAAAACTAACAGAACAAACATACCGCCAACAAAAACCCAAATACAATTAAATCAAACTGGTAACATCACCTCATTATTAAAAACTTCAAAATCACCTCTACAGCCAACTGACCTCCCAATGACAACTACAGAGAAAGAAAAGAAGGTCAACAAAATATTTGATTATGGAAGAAAATTGCTTATAGAATTAGGATTGTCGAAGGCGGACGTGGATGGCCTAAGCAACTCGGATATGATAGGTTTATTCCAAGACATGCTGACACAAAAGAATTGGCAGACTACCATAAGACAAAGTTTATCTCCAGAAGAAATGGAAGAATTCTTTACTTTCCTTGATCAAGCCGTGGATGCTATTAATAATGGGGAAATTAAAGTTGGAAAGAAAATTACAAAGCGTAGTTTAAAAGACACATGGCAAAATATCAAAACCAATTTAAAGTCATTGAAAACTGCATGGACTGTAAAAATAACTGAGGCAGAAGTTGAGGGTCAGATATTTTTAATCCTTTTGCTTACTTTAGTGTTTGGTGAAGTTTTTGCATCTCCTGTAGAAAAGATTGCTGATGATGCATGGTTTGAATTTTTAGAAAAAATTGACAACTTGGAGAAGTATGGAAAACAAAGAATATTTACATCTTTAGCCTTCATTATTTTCCCTATCATTGTAACCTTGATAGTTGACAATACAACATGTTTATTTAGTTTGAGAATGCATCCAATATCACTGCACTTCTATATGTTCGGTGGATTCCTGGGGCTTACATTCCTGGTCGCATTCTTTTACCCTACCTCCTGTTCAGAAAGAGGAAGTATAAAACTAAAATCACTCATGCATTAAACTTGACCTTCTGTAAATGTGAAGGACTATTTTATATCTTAACACTGTTGATAGTTGGGGCTATATATGCTTCCTATAACAACTTTCTGTTCTGGCTGATTGAAGATTTACATGGAAAGGAATTAACCATGGGACTTTGTGTGTCTATAGCCAATCTGGCAGAGATACCAATGCTATTCTTCAGTGGACCACTTGTAAGAAAGCTTGGAAATGGTATGGCAGTTTGTCTATCGATGACATTTCTGGCTGGCCGAACCCTGTTCTACTCGTATTTATGGACACCATGGGCAGTACTTCCTGCAGAGATGACTCACGCCTTTACTCATACTGTCATGTGGTATGCTGTTCTGAGCAATCCAGTCTTCAGTTCAAACCCTACTGTAGATAGAGGAGTGAGATCAGTTTTCTCCAGCATATATTTCGGTGTCGGTTTTTCAGGTGGTAGCATCTTATCAGGTATCGTCTATGATCATTATGGTGTGAACATTTTATTTCGAGCATGTGCAGTCATTGCAATAGCCTGGTGTCCAATATTTGTTATCATGAACCGATGTTGTGCTCGACCATCCGTAAGTGAGATTAAATATACCCGTCTGTTAACGTCAGAAGATGTAAACTCTGATAGTGATGATGATTGGTTAGAACATGCTCTCAAAACTGGATGAAGAAAACAGAATGAATGAAAGAAAGAAGCATAATACAAACAACTTCCATTTATTTTTTTCATTTTTCAAGATGTATTTTTTATATTCAAAGTTAAGATTATAGACATTTTACATTGTTGTTTATGCTTTAAAGTAGATTATGCAGACTGTTTATTAGTCAGAGTTTGTTCCAATCATTTGTACATGTGTATTTGTTTGGCATATGTAAGGATGAAAATCAAATTGTTTCATTGGTCTCCTGTTTCTTTTACTCCAAGAAAGAATATTCTAAAGATGGATGGGATCATGCTTTTTAATGGATTTCACAGTGCTACAGATTAAGTAACTGGATCCAATCATTTAAACTTTTTAGTATATTAATTTTATCATACAGTAAATAACATCTAATATCTTCATTGTATATTATTGAAATAGATCTCTTTGTTTAATTTAGGGGGGGGGGGGGAATTGTAGATATCTTTGCATAGTTGTATGCCTTATTCATGTTGGTGAAAGGTTAATAAGTGATGTAAGTTTGCAGCATTAATCATATGTCTATTTCTTTATTTATTACCAAAGGTTGTATGTAAATGCAAATGATTATTGTTCAATTCTATAGCTAAAAAAAGGTTGTGATCTATGTTTTTTTCCTCAGATATATTCATGTTCATATTTTAAATGGTTGAATATTGTATTTATTTATTTTTCAATGAATCTCATTATTGATAGTATTTGTAATTTAATGCCTTAGAATAATTATTAGTTTACAGTTTATAGTTTAACATTGATTATAACTATTCTCATTGCATTGTATTTGTTTTTGTTTTTTGGGCAAGTATTTTCATGATGGTTGTATTTCTGACAACTCACTTGACCATTTTTCGTTTTTGTTTAAATGTTACAAATATGAAGTTCTTCAAAAAAAAAATAGGCAATATTGCAAGTTTAAGAGATGGGAGACAACCACTGCAAGTTTAAGAAATGGGAGACAATGGGTGTAAGATTAGGAAAACGCAAGGTTACATTGAACTTATCTTTCTTTTTCTTAAATTTCAAAGTAGGATTAAATAGGATTTTTATGATATTTCTTTAAAAATTCATTACTGACTTTATATATTTGTTATTTAAAACATTCCACAGAACATTGCAGAACGTTATAAGTTAGATATTGGATAATTTGATCATATATTCAGATAGACATTCCTATACTTGACATCACTGCATTACCTCATTGACATGGCTCTGTAAGCTAACTTCTGATAAAATATGCTAAACTCTGCTGTGAAAAGAAAATATTTTATGTATATGTCTATTCGCAAGACAGTAATGAAAATCAAAAACAACATAATCACTATTTTTGCTCATAAAGTTTTCTAAATAACTAAATGATACAATGTATATAGACACTATAGATAAAGAATCCAATGCAAGCACATGTCTGTATCTAGCAGAGAACATTTGAATGTAGCTTAACTTGCATTCAATTTCTATGTAGAAAAAGACACTTATGACCACATGTGGATTTTTTTTATTATTGTTAAGTACATGTTGTACCTTTCAATACAAAAAGAAAAAAAAGTCTTAAGTTTTGTGACATTCAGTCAACAAAACAAAACATTTTAGAATAAATTTGATAAATCTTAATATTTTACAACCACCGCTAACCTAGTAAATTTGAGTTTACATTCTCAATATTTTTAGAATGTTCAATCAGCTTAATTTACAAAAGTAAGATATTGATGCCAAAAGTTAAAGTTTTCCAGTCGCATTGTTGATTACTGAGCAAAATATTAATAATCTGTGAAACTTAACTATTTAATGTCTGTTTTATATCATTTTCAGAAACATAATTGTTTGTCTTCAAGAGTCTTCCACATAACTAGTCTTCCAATTATGGGGTAAAAAATTTGATGGCATGAAGTAGATTTAAAATTATATAATTTTTATTATTATGCCAAGACTTATAATTTTGACAAGTTATTCCTGTGTTTCTATTTCAGTGACTTGGAATTATAAGGGTGTAGTATTTTCTTTAACATTCCATTGACAAGTGCCTTACTCCAAAGCTATTTAAAATATATTTTGTATGTTGAATAATATATATATTTACTTTACTTATTCATTGCTAAAGAATAGTTGTACAACTGTTTGTTATATCCACAATGATTTGTATCATTTCTATTACCACAAAAACTCAGTATTTTGCACTGATTTTTTACATCATTTTGTTCATTTAGCCTTCAAAATATTTTAATTCTGTCTGATACCTCATTTTTCTGAGATGTATTGAAATTATACCATTAAGTGACGAATCGACTGTATGCTTTGCTCAAAGTGCTGACATAGAGTTTATGCTTAACAAACTCAAAAATTAATCAATTCAATGTCATCTAAAACCAAATACTTCATGGAAAAGGGTAATGATTGGCATCAAGCATTTTTATGGCAAAACATATTTGATAATTTATCCTTTTTATGACTGTACAGAAAACCTTAGCCTGAAATAACATTTATGACCATAACAATATCATTATTCTTAATTTTCTTATCCATAATCTTCTCTTGTTTGTCTCTCACAACCCTTTTCTATGATAAAATCCTTAATACTAAATATTTGTTCAAATACCATGGCATTTTGTCATGAAAAACAGAACAAAAAAGAAACCAAATTGATATTATAGTATTGGTTCAACTTTGAACATATTTCCCTTTTAGTGACTTCAGTTACCAAGAGGGTTATTTAAATTATAAGTATCTGTAAGGATGTAGCTAACAATACCATGGCCATTTATTTACACTATGTATGCACCACTATTAACCACAGATTTTGAAATCCACCCATTACCAGTGATTACTGCTTTTGACTGTTCATATGTTCTATGAAGTTCAGTGTGTATAAACTGTTTTAAAATATATATATATACAAAAACATATTGGTATTGGATATATTAGTCATTTATTATTATATATTTTGTTATACAATGTGTGATTATTGGATATGAAAATGTAATTTTAAAAAGATGTCTAAGTGAAGGTACCCCATTTCTAATCTAACTTGCTAACATGGCGTATTACTTCTTAAAAATGTCTTCCCTCTATCATATACTATGGAAGTTGAGTCTATACATTTTGCTGACAGGTTCTATGAATTTTGTATCAATGCTACAATCAAATATAATGTTATTGAGAAAAACCTTGATTAAACATGTTAAACTTATATATAATATATCAAATATTGAGACATTTCAAGATACAATTATTTATAATTATTTTTTTAAGGAAAAATATATTTTGACTCATTTATATATAGGTAATAAAAGTAAGAGATGTTTAAAAATTAAGAAACCTTTCTACTGAAGTTTCCATTAATTAACCCTTTCAAGACTAACGATGCCTAAGGCATTGCCGATCACACACTGTACAAAGGTTCAGTATTTTATTTTCTACGCAAATAGATTAGTTTTTTAAAACTCAATTTTCCATTCTTTTCTCTGTTAAGTTTGTTATTCAAAGAAACTATCAAATGTTTAAAATATTGCAAATGTGTATGAATGTGTGCAATTTTGTAGGAGAATGTATGCTTAATAATTTATATAAATTTGCATCCATAGATATAGTCATTCAGATATAAAAGTTCATATCTATAATACTAAAATTACGAGGTCCAATTTGTCAGCCGTCATCACGTAAAACCGATGAATCA
Source organism: Mytilus edulis (assembly GCA_019925275.1). NCBI lineage: Eukaryota > Metazoa > Mollusca > Bivalvia > Mytilida > Mytilidae > Mytilus > Mytilus edulis. The sequence continues at coordinate 93,615,753 of CM034356.1, read as the reverse complement.
AAGAATTCAGCTTTATATATAACTAATATAGTACAATGGTGTTGATTAAAAATTACACCACTCTAGGCCCATTTGTTTTCCACGTAATTAATATTGCCAATAATTAAGAAGTTCCGGATCGAGTCCGACACCGATACCAATAGTATATTCACCTGTTACCTATTACCTTATTTGTACGTTGCGCATCTGACAGGCGCACCACCAAAAAGTGTATTTAGAATTTTGCTGTATACTGTTGAGTAAAAAATACTCCATTCCAGGCCCTTTTGTTTTCCAAATTATTGATATTACCAATAATTGAAGGTTCCAGGTCGACGGGTTTAAACAGAAAGATTTTGAAAGCAGAGAAAACTGTGCACCTTATACATGTTATAATCGACATGACTTTATCAGATGACAATACCAATACTAAAATAAGGCATACGCATAGTTATATATCAGTCACGGACCCGCGATATCACGGGTGTGTTCTAGTGTTATTTAATGATGTATATTGCTGTTCTAGGCAATTTTGATACAATATACTAAATTTTATCTGTAAAATAATCCATTTAAGGAAATCCATATCCAAAATGAATTAAACTTGTTTCAGAAAGGTACCATGATAGCTTTAATGTTTCGGTTAAGAATTTTCTACTCAAAGATTTGTAGAAGAAATCTAAAAAATTAAAGGAAAATCATTTCATTGATTTTGTTATTTAGGCATTCATAATCATTCCTAAATGTGACATAATGTTTAAACTTCAAAGCAAATTTTAGAATTAGATTTCAATAACTTTTTCAACATTTCTAGGATTTTAATAATACTGGGACAGAAGCTTCTTCATTTTCAAATTATTAATATTTTTCTGATAAATGGACTTATTTCTAAGTTTAGATTTAGGAACAATCTAAGGCTAGAGTTTATACAGCATTAATAACATTTTTCAAACTAGGAAATTTTCACACAAGTTTTTTTTTTTTTTGGGGGGGGGGAGCATTTTTCGATATAAAAGGATTTTTGTTCTCTTTTCTTTGGCAGTCAACATTTAGGTATGGATTGTGGTAAAAGATTTTAAAACTTGGAATTGATATGACAATCTTCTTGAAATATAACAATCTTCTTGAAATATAACAAATCAATGAATTCACTTATACTTGTTTCTGACAGTCACCATTACACTCTTACTATCAGAACAGAAGTTAGAAGTGGCAGACCAAGGTGCTGCAGAACTCTTTATGAATATTTTATCTAGAAAGTTTAAAATGTTTTTGGAATACAGTGTCGTGAAAGGTGTTCAAATATAGAATACAGGTATATACTTTTGACACTGAAGTTTTATACCGAAATTACTATTTTTATGTTACAATATTCTTTGGCAGTGTTTTAAATTATTTTATTTGTTATTTACCAGGTTGTTCAAAGATTCCATGAATAAGAATATTAATTTCTATAATATATCTAGATATTTACATTTATTTTCTGTTACATTTTCTATATTTTTTTGTTTTATTTTGTTGAGCTTTAACAGTTTATAGCAATAATATACATTAATTTGTTGAAGTTATTATATGCATCTGTTATATATGAAATCCAGTTTGTTAAAGTATCCGATTATTTCTGTTTATTTTTCTTTGCCTAATAAATGGTTCTAAAATTGTGTGTTTTATTATTATTACTGCTTGTATTAGTTTAGGCAAAGTACTTAAATATATATATAAAAAAAGACAAAACTGCAGAATAACAACTGATATGTACCAAAAAAATAATGACAGCATAGGACAACACAAATTGTGCGTCACATGAATAGATCAACACCACAAAAATGATGTACATATTATCACAGGTAATCTTGAAAAAGATATAATTTTACAAATTATGACTTGGGTGGAGAATGTCTCATTGGCACTCATGCCACACCTTCCTATATGTATGTATTGTGTAAACATTCATGAGCATAATATATAACTTGAGATATGTAAACACCATATGACAGAGCAGAGGGTATGTTACTGCTTAGAACCAGGAAATTGATAATTGAGAAGTTGAAATAACCATGTTTGTCATAGATTTTAGTGTGAAGTCATCAATACTGATGAAAATATCAAGGTATGAAGCAGACCTACTAGTAGTAACATTGATTTCAAGTTCACTCAGATGTATGGGATGCAAGTAGACAAATAAAAACTAAGAAATGGAGCAAGGCTTTTATTACTGTACCACATAGAAATTTGAGCTAAGTTAAATTCACAAGTTGCATTTAATTATAACTAGCATAAGAAAAAGGGTTTCTTATGTAAGAATTACAAGTAAGATCATATGAAGGGAACAATAAAAAAATACAACTCAAGGAAAGATAAACAACACTAGGGTAAATAGAAAAGTAAAAAAAAAAATGGATAATAGTCCATAAAACTCAACACGGAAAACCAACGATTAAGCAACATAAATCCTACCTAAAACCTGATATAAATTGATGTTCTGAAACAGTAAGCAGTTCACTGTTGTTCACAAGACCAAGTGTCACGCATTGAGTTACTCAGTTGCTCAATTTGAGTATTAAATCAATATTTTCAAATTTCTCTCTTCCAAACATATGGACATTCTATAATGTAAATGCACTGATTAGTATAAAGTATATAACAACTAGCTTTATCCATATTGCAGCTAGATGCAATAGTCAACACTATCATTTGCAAGTGTAAACTGATGTGTTCATTTTTGGAGAGATAAAGCTTTCAGTCCATCACATGGCCTATTCTACAAATAAAAGTTCCAATACTCTCAAAGTAACCATTTTGTAAATAACATAGTTGAAAATAATATCTTCACTAACTTGTTATATCTTCTTTAAAAGAGGGGAGAAAGATACCAAAGGGACAGTCAAACTCATAGATAAAAAATAAACTGGCAACGTCATGGCTTAAAAATAAAAAGACAAACAGGCAAATAGTACACAAGACACAACACAGAAACCCCACCAAAAACTGGGGGTGATCACAGGTGCTCCAGAAGGGTAAGCAGGTCCTGCTCAACATCTGGCACCAGTCGTGTTGCTCATGCATATGTAATAACAAACCTGGTAAATAATTCTGTAGGTCACATTAATGTTGAAAAGGGAAGTGGATTATAATTACGACATAAGGAACATATCTGATATCATCTGTGAAACAGTTATTCCATAACGGTCAACCAACTCATGATGGCGTCTGTAAAATAACTTCAACTTCACCATTTGGAACTCTTGGTTTAATAGCTTCCCTGTGAGCAGCAACCCTCTTTAAAGGAAATCATGATAGAAAATACAATCCCGGGAATATTGTATCAATTGGGAGATATATACTCCGTTTGTGGGCGCCTCAGGAATGTTACTACATAGAAATGGAAAGTTCACAATTGGGAAGCTGAAATCATCTCTTTTGTCGTAAAGTTTTGTTTTCAACCGACCCTCAGGTCAATTTCTAGATTTAAGTCAAGGTATGAGTAGTATCATTCTCTGCCTTGTATGCTAAATTACACCAAAAAAAATGAAAAGAAAAAAAATTGATGTTTCCAGTATATCCAGTGAATACTGAAATATTGTAAAAGTGCATTTGGTGGGTTTCTTGGTTCTATTTTGTTGAACGCGAGTCAGTCTTTTTACCATATCAAATAACAGAATGACAGTGTGCTTTATTGAAAGAATATATGGAACATCTTTTTTCTTTGCTGAGGAACACATGCAGGCTTTTGTAGGGTTGTTATTTTTTGAAAACTAAAAAAATCAAGGGAATCAATATGATTTTTCCTCTAGAGCTGCCGTGTTCTTTTTTTTTTTTTTTAATTTTCATTTTTTATTGAAATCTGTACATTTGTTAGTAATGAAAACATCGAATACCGGTACCTTATCCCGGCCTCGTTAATGTTAGTAATAGATCATGCAAATATATATGTGTAAGTATTTGTTAGTTCATTTTACAAAAAAATATATCAGCTGTAGTTACAATATAATATCGCATTTTTTATTTGCATTAAAAAATAACATAATAAAAGTTCAAAAATAAGGACCACAAATAAATGTATTCATCATATTAGAATAATTGTTTAACAAACATACAGATATTCTAAGTTTTTATAGTTTTTTTAAGAATGGAAATTTTGAGGAAAAATAAGTTAAATAAAATTTAAAATAATACAAAAGAAAAAAAAAAAAAAAAAAAAAAAAAAAAATTAACACAGAAAAAAAATAAAATAAATATAAATATAATGTTCTGATGAATATTTTTGATGTAACTTTTTTGTTAGTTCACAAATTAACAATCTATCATATTTTTCACATATGAATTATAAAAGGACTTTAATTACAATCGAACAAATGAGTAAATTGAATCCACAATTTATTGAAACTCTCAAGCTTATTGTTTCTTACTGCTATACACTTCTCTAAATTATAAAGATCTTTTAGAACTTTCTTCACAGCATGAATTGATAAAACTTTCTGGAAATATCTTGTATTATAAATATATTGTTTAAGACACAGAAAAATCAGGTTTGAAATTTCACCCTTGTATACATGTGAGACATCACCAAACAAAAAATTCTTTTTGGTGAATGAAATACTTATACCATTAGATAAAAACCATATATCTATTTCTTCTAATAAATTCTGGACATTTTCACAATTCCATAGTACATGTTCTATAGTTTCTATTTCTTCCTTACAAAAATTACATAGCTGACTATTTATGACATTAATTTTACACAAAAATTTGTTTGTAGCTAATATTCTATGATTTACTCTAAACTGTAACCATTGTAATTTTGTGTTTTTAATAACTACAAAAGGAAGTTTGAAAATTTCTCTCCATTCCAAGTCATTAAGTTCCAAAATGTCATTCCACTTTTTCTCCCCATTAGGAACCACTTTAGGTATTAACATCCAATATATATCTTTAGTTCCCTTTTTTCTTTTTAAAATGGTTTGAACAAAAGAGGGAATAAAAGGTTCTGTGAGCTTATTATCTCCCCTTGAATACAGCTTCTTAGTCTTATTTAATGCTGAAATGATACTATTATACATCATTATATTCCCAGAAATATCAAATTTGTCTTTTATTTCCCCATAGGAGAGAAAATTTCCACTATTACTAATCACATCATTTACAAAAACAATACCTTTATTATACCAACTTCTATAAAATACATGTTTCTGGTTGATATTTATATTCTTATTCATCCATAATGGACTAGCAAGAAAATATTCCCATGTAGAATTTATATCTTTATCTACAAAATATTGCCATGCTTTAAATACATCAATCCAAAATTTGTTTTTGACATTTGAAATAGTATTTGTTGTGTAACTATTTCCTAGTTTGAACAATTTTTCTTTATCTATATTTGTAAATAAAATATTTAACCATTTACAGTTAGAACTAAACAATTTTCTTATCCATGTACATTTTAAAGCTATCATAAATAGATGAATATTTATCATCTTTAAACCACCATTCTTATAATCCATGTGTAACACTTCTTTTTTAACTCTATGAACTGGTGAGTTCCATAAAAAATAATAAATAGCATCATTAATTTTCTTAATCATCTCAGCATTTGGGTTTGGTAATGTTAAAAAAAGATGATTAAATATTGGAAGAATAAGAGTTTTAACCACAGATATTTTACCAATAACTGTTAAGTTTCTTTTAGACCATGTATTAATCAAATTTTTTATCTGAAGATACCTATCAGTATAATTTAAGTTTAAAATTTTATCAAGATCAATATCAAAGTTTATCCCTAACAGCCTAAAAGAAGTTGACCCCCATGATAAATCTCTGTTCTGGCATAACATTTCTCTACTGTATTTTTTACTTCCAATCCATACTACTTGAGTTTTTGTAAAATTTATCCTTAGTCCAGAAAGTTTTGCATACCAATCTAGCTCTAATAAAGCTTCTTCCATAGATTCTTCACTTCCATCTAAAATCAGTGAAGTGTCATCTGCAAACTGAGATAGTTTATGTTCAACTTGAGAGATTTCTATACCCTGTATTTTCGTATTACCTCTAACCTTTATTGCCAAAATCTCTGCACATAATATGAAAAGGTACGGTGATAATGGGTCCCCCTGTCTACAGCCTCGTCCAATACCAAAGAACTCTGATAAATTTCCACCCTGAATGACTGCAGAGCTAATACTATTGTAAAGTACTTTTATCCAATTGATTATGGAATCCCCAAAATTGAAAAAAGTCAGAACTGCTAAAAGAAAATCCCAGGATACTGTATCAAAAGCTTTTCAAAGTCTATCAACAGTAATAAACCAGGTATATCTTTTTCTTCAGTATACTGCAAAATATCATATATAAGTCGGATATTATCCCCCATATAACGCCCACTTATAAAGCCAGTTTGATCTAAATTGATAAGTTTATCTAAAACTTTTTTAAATCTATTTGCGATCACCCCTGACCCAATTTTATAAACTGTATTTAATAACGAAATGGGGCGCCAGTTCTTCATAAAATGGCGTGGCTTGTTATCCTTTGGCAAACATGTGATGATACCTTGTTTTTGAGTGACTGATAATGATCCAATGTGAAATCCATAATTTAGAGATTCTACAAATAAATATTTTAAATCTTTCCAAAAAAATATTTAGTTGGCTTTTCTCCTTCTTCAATCCATTTTACCCTTGAACGTATTAATTTACCCTTCATCTTTTCTTTCCTTATATCCTCCAGTTCTTGTTTTTTATCTTTTAATTGATTTATTATTAATTCTTCCTTAAAATTTGCTTCTAATGAATCAATTTCCCTTTGTAAATTAAGAACCTTTTTATCCTTTTCTTTTTTCTTAAAACTTGCAAATGAAATAGTTTTTCCTCTGATTTCCATCAATAAAGTCTCAAGAAATAATTGCTTGTTTATAGTGAGTTGTAAATTTTCATCACAAATTTCATCAATATGTTCCAAATCATAAACATGTGCACAATATTGTTTCTTGACATCAATTATTTTATCTTTAACAATATTTACATATTCTTGATCATATAATAAGGAATTATTGAATTTCCACAGTCCTTTACCTCTTATAAATGGGTTAAATTGTAGCTCTAAAATTACAAAAGAATGATCTGAGCGATAGCTAGGTTCAATTTTACAATTTAGTAAATTTGTTAACATATTATCTGTAAAAAGAAAGAAATCCAATCTAGCCTGTTTAAAGGGCTTCTTTTTTCTCCATGTATATCTACGCAAGTCTGGGAAAAGTTCCCTAAAAGGATCTATAAGGTTCCATTGATCTATGATTTCTAAGATTTTATCTCTAGCACTAGGGTTATTAATATGTAAATAGTTACAATAGTCTATATGAGGATTCAATACAAGGTTAAAATCACCACATATTATAAAGTTTTCATTTCCAAAATCTTCTATAATACACATAATAAGATGGTAAAAATTAAGATTATCTGCATTAGGACCATACAATGATAGAAGTGTTACCCTCTTCTTATCTATAACAATATCTAATGCTAGATAATTACCATTTACATCTTTCTTCTCTTTTAATACTCTAAATTCAAAATTATTATTAAACATTATAGCAACTCCTCTAGAGTTTGAGGAGAAAGATGAAAAATAACACTCATAGCCCCACATGGTCTTAATATTCATTTCAATTTCATTTGTGAAATGTGTATCTTGAATACAATAGATGTTGCATGTTTTAGACTTAAGGAAATTAAATACATCTCTTCTCTTTTCAATGTCACCTAGACCTTGACAGTTAACTGATAATATCTTTAAAGAACCCATTCAATTATGAGTAGAAAAAGTTGTGAAGTCCAAAAAGAATACAATAAATTAAAAGCAATATTCATCAGATGGGTTATTTGTACTGAAAAAGTATCTTGTTTTAACAAAAAAAACAAAAAAGGAAAAAAAATAATTTGAAAAAGTGATACTATGAGATAAAAAATTATAAACAGTATCAAGACAACAGGCATTCTTCCTGTTTTCTGCATACAATGTAATGATGCAGTTTCAATTTTTGCAATATTTTTCTCTGTTTAGTTAAATATTCATTCAACTATCTTAATAAATCTTATTTTGTTTCACATAATATATAATCAGATCAAAGCAATTTCAAAAATAATATACAAGCTTTAAGTAATAATTGTTTTTTTAAAAGGTAGCTAGAATTATCTCCCTTCTTTCAGTATTGAGTAGTCTAAATCAACAAATACATGTATATTTCTTAACTTCCAAAAAGTCAGAGTTACTTCCCTTCTCTCAGTCTTCTGTTGATGTCATCATACAACCCATATTTCATTTGGAGACCATTATCAGTTCTGCCATAAATGCCACAGTTGAAATACCACACCTGATCAAACCTTCCACTATCTTCTAGTCTTTTTATAAGAGCCATATTTCTGGTGGTAACATCATCTACAAATTTTACTTTGTTTCTTAGTTCTTTTCTTTTTCTCATTATGCTCCTCTTTACGTCAGTATTAAAACACCTTACGATTAGTGGTCGTGGTTCTCGCTGTGCAGGTAAACGATGAATGGCTACAATATCTCGGTCATGCAGTGTTATATTTAAGTCAGACTTTACCATTTGTATAAAATCTTGACGGAGATCTTGCTGCTCTTTCCAGGGAAAATTATATACATGTACCTTTATGTTATTCTTTCTGGAGTATTGTTCATTGTAGTTACTGCTTATATTTGTTACTTTAGCAATTTCTGTTGTTTCAGACAGTTCTTTTTTAATTGATATTGTTTTGGCTTCATTTTGATCTATCTTCCTTCTCAAATGTTCATTTTCAATTGATAAGGCCTCCACCTTTTCTTGCATGTCTGTTTGGATTTTATTCAATCTCTCATTCATCTTTTTATCTAAAGTGGATTCAAATTTACTAAAAAGTTTTTTCACAATACCAGTAACCATATTCTCAAGGTCAGCTGTTTTGACAAGGTCTTTTGTTACTTCATTCAGATCATCTTTTGTTGTAACATCCCTGAGGCTAAACTTGATTTCATCTAGATCTTTTTGAAAATTAATTATCCCTGATAAATCCATACTTGTATTAGAATCTGTTGACACATCTGAGCGAGTTCTCTTTGTGGGTTGTTTACTATTATCTTTATCTTTCTTAGCTGTTAATAGAGACTGAACAGTTTTTACCTGTTTCTGTTTATCTGCTGATTGACTTGAAAGTCTATTTGAAGGGTTACTACCTCCAGGAATATTGTACACAATATAATTATATAAGTCTATTGTAGATAAATTCAAACATTCAAGTTTACACAATAAAATCCTTGAAAATGTCTAATATTTCCTATTTTCTTGAAATATATCACACAAAAAGCATATCAATGGATGCATCACTTCAAAAACTTCTTCTTGGCCATAAAATTAATCCATTTCAGACATTTAAACTGCTGAAAATATTGCAAAAATTGGGAGCTGACTTTTCACAGTGTTATCAGCTCAGCGGCCATCTTGATCCTTTTACCTCTAGAGCTGCCGTGTTCTTTGATTATTTTTTTTTCTCTCACTTTTTAGGCTTCAAGGACATAACCTATGTACTTGTGAATGGGAGATGTTGCTGCATATATAGCAGGAACGTTTTCACGTGTTTTTAAATTACTTTCGAAATTCTGTTTATTTTTACTGTGAGAAATGTCACAATATGCAGGAATTTATTACCTCACAAGTTCTTTTGCTAGTTGTCCATGTTGTCTAACTTTGGTACTTATTCACATTTTGTAATTTCAATTTGCTTGTCATTTTCTATTTACATCTAAATCAATTTTATGTCTTTTCATTTTAAAGTGTTTTTATGACTTATTATATAATATTAGACAAATCAAATTATAAGACCGTGGAGATGGAAATCTATTGGCAAAAAAAAAATATCATTTGTAACCTATGACTAAGAAGAGTCACTTTGCTATCATCGCTTCATCAGTCTACAAATTGACCTCGAGACATTGACACACTGAGCATTAGTTTTCTCGTTTGAATTGGTTGCATTTGTCATTTAAGGGCCTATGCGGACTATGCAGTATGGGATTTGTTGGTTGTTGAAGGCCGTACGGTGACCTATAGTTGTTATTTTTTGTGTCATTTGGTCTCTTGTGAGTTGTCTCATTAGTTTGATAAGCTTGATGAAATTGATACACGATATTAAATTTAAAAAAAAATGTTAACCTTAGCTGCTTCTAATTTAATGGGGAAATAATGTAAATATAAACAATATCCGCTGTCTATCCAAATATTAATATTTCAGAGTGCTCTCTGCATAGTTATTTTTCTCGTTTTTCATAGGAACTGTTCAATGGAAAACATTTTTTTGTTTGTAAATATAACGATTTAAAATACATGGTATTTGACTATTTGTAACAATCTAAAGTCTGAATATGTCTTCTCGATTCTTGTAAATGTAATCGTCAGTTCAGTCTATTCCATCATAGATCATCATAAGTTACATGTTAGCAGGAACATATAATATTGACATATCTGTTTCCAGATGTTAGGTATGTTATTTTTTGTGAAGCAAAGTGTACAAATCAAAACTTGATAAAATTGGTATAAACATCAAAAAATCATGCAACATCATAAAACTTCAAAAAAGAGTAGCAAGAATTATACTGGAATGCGATGTGTCTATTTCATCTAATTTCATGTTTTCATCTTTAAAATGGCTATCTTTTACCAAAAGAATAAAATACCAACAATCAATTCTAATGTATAAGATTGTAAATGAACTAAACACTGATTACTTATCAATGCTAAATATTGATGATGTGCAACACCACAACTTACGATCTGTCTCTAATAATGATCTTTTTGTTCAACGACCAAATAATTTTTTTTTATAAAAAATCTTATCATTATTCTGCAACTAAAGTATGGAATAATTTACCACTCGAAATAAAAAAAAAAATGTCGTAATGTGGAACAAGGATTTGTATACTATACAAATCCTTGTGTGGAATTATTCAAGAAACATTGTTGTAATCATATTCTTGAAAATTATATGCAAGTCAAATAATTTGTTTTCCTTTAACAAAACTTTATCAAATATTGCCATTTATTACCATTTGTATATTTGAATAATAGTCTATATACATGTACTAGTAATATATATTGTATTTTAATCATGAATGTATGAATGTTAACTGTATGCGTGTATTTTGTTTGAGGGCCTCAATGGAAATTAGACTAGTTCTAATTGAGTTACCATCTTTAAATAAAGAATTTATTATTATTATGCAATTATATCAAGTAAATCCAACGCCGGTATTTGACACTTCAAAAGTAACTACTAAATTCCCAATATTGACTTTTACTCCGTGCAAGGATTTGTACAGTTGCTTCGTGTAAACTCTGTTTAAAAATTTCAAAAATGTTTTCATTTTATTTATATGACGTCACCACGTTTTAAACTAATAAAAGGCGGACCTCCTTGAAAACACCGACCAACAAAGAAACGTCAAGTAAGAAACGTTATATATGTCTCTGTTATAGTCAAGTTATTTAAAACATAAGGTATTTATATATATTTGATAAGTTTAATAACGTATCCGTCACTCAATAGTTCAATTTGAACCCGAGAGGGATCTAGTTATTTTCCCGTATTTGTATTTCCCGGAAAAGTTTTTTCGGAAATTGACGGTCGACATGTTTCCCTGAAATAGACTATAAGTAACCTTGCCATTGGAAAACCCGTTACAACCTATCCAATCATCATGAGTGTTTACAATTAATATATTAATATTTCTACTCACTATATCACCATTGTGAAGGTTGAAGTTAGAAACAATGGAATATTTACAGTATATTTTTATACTTATTGTGATGTTATATAAATCGGGTAAGTAACTATAAGAACATATCGTGTATATTGCTTATGTTTGACTTTTACATGTTTAGCTGTTTAGTACGTATTTTTGACAGTGCTAGGCTGCAATAATTTACGCATGTCGATTCTATAAGTAATAACTATTGAGTTTTCAATTTAATTATAATCCCATATCAACCTGCCTCTTGTATTTTGGTCTATGATAACGTTTTTCAACTGTTTAGAAAAAGGGGGGTGTACAAATCTAAATGATCATGAATAAGAGTTCAATTAAATCAAGAATTTGTATAGTAATACAAATACTTACTATACAAGTCCTTGATTAAATTAAGAAAAAAGTTTTTTTTAAATTTTTTTGTCTCCCAACATTTCCATCGATTCGAAGATAAACTACCAAAAAGAGATTGGGCTGTTATAAAAATGACATTAAGTCATGTAAGTCATTTACTATATATCTTTATTACAACGCATTGTAGTGACATTATATATTAATTTGATGAAAGTATTTATAAACAAGTGTACTAAGGTTTATACATTTTCTTTTGTAATTTACACATTAAAAGCTATAAGTTCAAATAAACTTTTAATTTACACATAAAAAGTTATAAGTTCAAATTAACTTTTAATTTACCTAAATAAAGCTATATATATACTCGTATATTTATCATTTTACCAATGTTTACAATGGACTTGTGCTAAAATTTTACCAGGTACACTTTTGATCTTATTTCGAAAGTTTTCCTAATTGAAATAGCAAAAAAACTTTTATAAAGTTTTAATCTACATGTACATTTCATGTATGTGTGTTTCCAAAAAAGAGAATGGTAATTAGCCCACTTTTTTTTTGATTTTTTATTGTTCAGCAAAAGATTAATTTAGTTCAGCACATGTACAATTTATGAAACACTATGCTGTTAACATTTTAATTCGTTTGTTACAATTGCAAGGCCCAGACAATTTACCAGACAGCATCCTATTTCTGTTTTGATTGCATCTTTTAACAATTCACTATAACTATTATATAAATAAAGAAGTAACATAATCTGTCAATATATAGTTGGCAGTGACAGTAGTTATACATTATATTACCATGATTACAGTGGTTCAAATAAGACATCACTAGAGTAAAGTCTGAGGCCACAGTGCAAAATTTATCGTTACATCATCATATCAAGTGTCACAGAATCTTAAATATCACTAAGGTCTGTTTCAACTAGATATGCTGAACTCATATTGTATATTGTATTCTCGAGATTGTATTAAAACAATAATATAACAAATTTGAACTAACCATTGCTAACAAACAATTCTTCAAAGTTGTTAAAAGATAATTGTTGTAGGTTTATATTTCATGTTATTTTTACAATGGAAGTCAAAAAGAAAAGAAGAATGATTCACCTAAGATTTGACATAAGTTTTCTTCTGTTTTGCATAGATGTTTGTTATATTTTTACACTTTACACTGTGTAATTTTTGTCTGTTGTGAATCTTCACACCTCCCATAACTATATATCCTTCAATAGTCAACTACTGAATTAGGGATATTTTCTATGTGATTAAAATGGAAATATTTTGATTGTTTTGGTTATTTATAGGCTAACAAATATTTTTTCCCATTACAGTTGATGTATCATCAGAAAGTTGTCAACCCATCGTGGATTCTTTACGTAAATATGGAAATGTTTATACTTACAAAGACGTCTGTTATGTGTTTATTAACCATGAAAAAACTTGGGTAGATGCTCGCCATAGATGTGAAGCATGGGGTGGGGATTTAGTGCATATACCAGACCAAGGCACCATGCAATTTATAAAAGGAGTAATGGATAATCAGTTACGGTGGAGAAATAATGGTGTGTGGATAGGACTACATAATAGAGGATCAGGTGGATGGCGGTGGACTACAGGTACACATGTTAAAATCATAGTATTTCAATAAAAACAATTTCAGGTCATGCATGATATACATGTATGCTACTTTTATTACATGCACATGTAGATTGACAACATATCTGGACATTTTCTTAAAAACAACAGTTCTTCAACATGATCAGATAATATCAAGCTTCGTCTTATAAGTTCATGGCCTGGTGCTTCAACAAATACTAGAGTAAACTTAGGAAACACTGTAAAACTATAAGGAATATCTTTAACTTATAAAATAAGATATCATCCTTGTGAACATGTTGGTCCTTTAAATAAACTCATTTCTGTACATGTTATTCTTAAGGTTTGGGTTGAAAAGTGGCTCTTATCAATCTTCCCTGTGCTTGTATCACTGTTCTGTGTGATTTGAAATATCCTTGACCCAAAATCATTGAAAATTATCATCTATTCATATTCTATCCAACATTGATAAGCTGAATCCCAACTTATTAAGTCCTCTTCAGGCATATCAGGTTTGCTGAAAAAACCACACTTATGTTTCTATCATTAAAAACACTCGAAGAAAATCAATAAATCTATTATCAGTTTGATTGTAAATCATCAACAACTCAACAAAACATAAGGCCTTAATGAACTGTTTGCTAAATTAACAAAAAGCTTCATTAATGTAACACATGTACAAATGTACTTGCAACTGTTATTTATAGAATCAATAGGGTCATGATAATCCATTCTCTAGCAAATATTCATCCTTCTTTGAGATGTAAAAAATGTGCAAGATATTTTATTATCACTCATTGGATACCAGTTTTAGTTGATTTTATGGGTATACAATAATCACAAGTTTGAATGTTCAACAAACTATAAGTTTTCTACAGGCTTATACACAGACTAGCAAAACCACAAAATCAAATATACACGAATATTGGTACCCATGAAACACGAATATTGGTTCCCATGAAACAAGAATATTGGTACCCATGAAACACGAATATTGGTACCCATGAAACACGAATATTGGTTCCCATGGCATGAAACAAGAATATTGGTACCCATGAAACACGAATATTGGTACCCATGAAACACGAATATTGGTACCATGAAACAAGAATATTGGTACCCATGAAACACGAATATTGGTACCCATGAAACAAGAATATTGGTACCCATGAAAATAAATGAATTCGAAGTACATTACACTATTAAAACTTTGTAAATTATATATTATGATTTATTTTCTTTAAAGGTCAACGACAGACCTTCAACTACTGGGATTCCGGACAACCTAGTAAAACTTTTGGATTTATATCTTTTGAGGACTGTGCCTGTATGAGGAGAGGGGATGGATGGCGGTGGCATGATTACATGTGTGATAACGGAGTGTTTACATACAAATACATCTGTCAATTCCGTAAGTTTCTATTTGATTTCTTAATGTTTTGGCCACCAATCTTTAGTCTTTTACAATTTCCTGAATTGCCATTGTGTTGTTTGCTAGTAGTTTAAAAAAAAAAACTTGATTGTTAAGTTCTTTTTAAGTTCTTTTTTGTTTATTTTTTTTTTATTATCACCCATTGTAAAAAAACTAACATTATTTCACTAGTCCAATGACTTATATTATATTATTCATAAGACTGTCCAAAATATCAAGTTCCACGGGAAAAAAGAAAGATAAAAGTGTTAAAATTTGGCTTGGGGTGTGTCCTTACTGTAGTATTTTTTGTTGAGCCTGCAACTTTTGTTGCAGAAAGCTTGACATATGGATAGTAATCCAATGGCGGTGGCGTTAGCGTTAGCTAACTTCTTAAAAGCTTTATATTTTAGAAGGTGGAAGACCTGGATGCTTCATACTTTGTATATGGATGCCTCATGTTAAGAAGTTTCTGTCAGTCACATGTCCAATGTCTTTGACCTCATTTTCATGGTTCAGTGACTACTTGAAAAAAAAGTTAAGATTTTTTGTACTGTTAAATTCTCACTAACTATAAGTTATCGGATATTTATATTTGGTATGTGTGTACCTTGGAAGGTCCTCATGCCCGTCAATCAGTTTTCACTTGACCTTCACCTCATTTCATGGATCAGTGAACAAGTTTAAGGTTTGGTGGTCAGGTCCATATCTCAGATACTATAAGCAATAGGTCTAGTATATTCAGTGTATGGAAGGACTGTAAGGTGTACATGATCAACTGACAGGTGTCATCTGACCTTGACCTCATTTTCATGGTTCAGTGGTTATAGTTAAGATTTTGTGTTTTGTTCTGTTTTTCTTATGCTGCATGCAATAGCTTTACTATATTTGGTGCATGGAATGATTGTAATGTGTACAAGTCTAGCTGGCAGGTGTCATCTGACCTTGACCTCATATTCATGGTTCAGTGGTCAAAGTTATGTTTTTGAGTTTGTCTTTTTTTCTAGCACTATATGCAATAGATCACCTATATTTGGTGTATGAAAATATTTTATGAACTATATGTCAGTCGCGCAGGTTTTATTTGAACTTGACCTCATTTTTACAGTTCATTGATTAGTGCTAAGTTTTTGTGTTTTGGTTTGTTTTTCTTAAACTATAAGCAATAGGTCAACTATATTTGTTGTATGGAAAAATTATTAGTCTGGCATGGTTCATCTGACCTTGACCTCATTTTCATGGTTCATTTGTCAATGTGTTTAGTTTTCTTGGTTAGTGTTAAGTTTATGTGACAGTTGTAATAAAGCTTTATATTTAGGACTATCAACATAATATCAATGATTAGTAAAGAAGGTGAGACATTTCAGCATGTGCACTCTTGTTTTGTTTACTATTTTGTTTAAATAAGAAGTGTTGTCAGATTGTTAGTATGAGGATTATTTATATTAGGAAGCTATTGAACTAAAATATTCCTAGTAGTAAAGTAGAAGTTATTAAACTTTAGAGTATTAGTCATCTCACTTTTTGACTTCCTTTAACCTTTTGTTATAAATGTTATTCTTAAGTCTCTCATAAGACATTTATATTCAGAATTAACAAGAAAATAATAAGCTCAAGGAACTTTTGTTGTTTTTGTACTGTTTCACAACTGTCCACAGTTAAAGGGAGAGTTGGTTTGCTTAAACACAGTTTATCCCTGCCACTTTCAATATGTGCCTATCCCAAGTCAGGAGCCTGCAGCGGCTGCTATTCAGAGGTTGTGGCTTGTTGCTGAATATCATATTTGTATTTCATTTATAGTTTTACACATTGAAAATTTAAGACTGAGCAGCACAAATCCCACCAAGAAAACCACAGTGTGATCTCAGGTGATTTGAAGGGTAATCAGATCCTGCTAGATATGTCGCTCCCATTGTGTTGCTCATGGCAAGAACGAAATCTGTAATATGATGCTCAAACTATTTTTTTTTGTCTTATATCCTTTTGTCTCAATCAGTGATGTTGAGTTGAAAGACGAAAACAGAAAAAAATATTTTGTTTCTTAATTCCTCATTGTTGAATAATGTAATTTTTAGCGTTTTACGATTTTGAACATGACTTGCAAGATGTAATCTATGATTCAAGCTTAGCTTATATAAACTAATTTGCTTGCTGTACTAAAGCTTCGCAATACAAGAAAACAAAAGTTTATAAACTAAAGTGGCATATAGGTTTTGTCCATGGTACATTAAGGTATTTGCTACATGTATGAGATTGTTATCATTGTGAGGTAAGTTCATTGATGGTCATGGCAATTTTCATCTACTACAAAATGTATCTGTTACAATTAATGAAACTGCTAGAATCCACATATTACTTTAACAGCTATGTGCAGAACCAAGTTTACTACATAGAAAATGTCAATTGATAGATTTTTATGCCCCACCTACGATAGTAGAGGGGCATTATGTTTTCTGGTCTGTGCATCCGTTTTGTTCGTTCGTCTGTTCGTCCGTATGTCCCGCTTCAGGTTAAAGTTTTTGGTCAAATAGTTTTTGATGAAGTTGAAGTCCAATCAACTTGAAACTTAGTACACATGTTCCTTATGATATGATCTTTCTAATTTTAATGCTCCAAATTAGAGTTTTTACCCAAATATCACGGTCCACTGAACCTAGAAAATGATAGTGTGAGTGGGGCATCCGTGTACTGGGGACACATTCTTGTTTTACCATGATATAATCAACTAAATAACAATTTACAAACTCTTCATTATGGTCATGAAGGGTGTGGAGGCTTTTGTTTAAAATCTGATAATTGTGTATTTATGATGGATTTAGAAACAGTGTGTGAGATTTTTTTCTTCTAATTTTTAATTCATTGCACAGACATAAAGGTGGAAATGTCTAAACTGCTGAGTAGACATAAATATTTTACATGGCACATTTCTCATGTAGTGGTTGTTGGTTACACCTGTCAATTACATAACTATTTCAAAGACATTAAAATGTTAACACCTTCACCCTAATCAAGTACACCTATAAACAAATATTCAGAACCATGAGAATATCTTTAGATTGCACATAAACTTTTCTAATGCAATTAATTTATTATCAGAATTTTGATTGGACAACATCATATATTTTAAGGGGTGCACATCACCAGGGTTCCATTGTCTATTGATCTGTTAAGGGGAGTCGCTATTTTGATTTCTATAATTTAAAAATATGTGATTTCTTCAATAATAAAAAAAGCCTTTTAGGAAGATGTGTCTCCTTATTTTATCCTTTTTATGAAATTTTATTTTGTTCTGAATTATATACAGAGCCAACAAATGTTTCCTGTTTAGGCCTCTCGTCCTAATGGTTATGATTGATTGTTGGTTGTTTAAATTAACACCAATGGCAAATATTTCATTATGATCAGGAGGATTATGGTATCAATGAAGTCATACTTACTTGGATAACGTTCTGAAGACGAGAACAATGCATCACTAGGAAAACTCAATTTGCAACAATAAAAATTATGCTTAATGTTGACCAAGCTAAAAAAGACTGTCAATTAATTTCGTATTATGAGGAAGGCGGTTGCCGTATTAGAACATCTGAGCTAACCATTTAAAGAATTTATTCTTAGAGAAAAATTTGTCTGTTATGCATCTCAATTAACGACATTAAAACTTACGTTCTATGTAGACCAACCTTAAAATACTATATAAATTGTAACATTCATTTCCTCATTATGAGGAAGGCGGTTCCCCACTAAGAACATCTATAAAACTTACCAATTTAAGAAATATTCCTAGAGAGCATCAGTTCTTTAATCTTGATGCTACATGTATCTGCATTAAGTAGATCAGAATCTGAACATGTCATCCTTGTTAATAGGGTGTCAACTAAAAGAAGTATAGTTAATTCTGCTTTATAATATTGTTCAAATCAACCAAAGAATAGTGAAAATTTTACTGCTTGTTTGCTTTATTTTTTAATTGTCTTATGTTAGTTGGCAAAAATATGATTGCAATTTTTATATTCAAAACATAAAGTCTTAACAGCTCTGATATCTCCATTGTGTATAGGTTTCCTTTATTTATTTTCCAAAAATTGAAATGTTTTTTCCCATCAAGCAAATGCTGACCCTAAATTCAATACGTAGACATGAAAGTCATGAAAAGATATAATATATTTCAATGAGTATTTAATTTCACTCATAACATTGTTCAAAGTGCTACATACATGTACATAACATACATGTAGCAAACATTGGGGTCAGTATTTTAAATATAAACTCACTGGTAAAGTGTAAACATAAAAGGTTAAATGCAGTACATATCATGTTAAAAACTTGGACTTTGTACTTGACTGAAAATAGCATAATGTGTGGTTTATATGAAATCATTTTAGGTGGTGGTGCACTTTTACTTTTATAACACATTAGTGGCACAATTTAATGTAGTTTTTTACCTTAATTTATTTTATAATGCTTCTTAGTTAGCTTTGATACTAAAATAATTTAAAAACTTTCTTTTAATTTTTGACAATCTCTGCCTTCTCTGTTTGATGCTTTTATGATCTGTAGTTGTATATTTTTGTGAAAACTTCTAAGTTGCAGTTTGAGAAACACTTTTCATATCACATGACTTCTTCTTTTGGTCAAGCTTCAGTTCTATTCCAGGCTTGAATGTAGTCTCATAGATTTGCAATCTCCTCATTATTTCATTTGGCTCCTTTATTTGCTTGCTGTTTCTGGAGTTCCATAGCTTCATGCATTATGGCTGTTATATTTACCAACTTTTTTCCTGTATAAAGGTATGTTACCTACAACAACAACCACAACCACCACCACAGCTAAACCAAGCACAACCACGGTCACCACCGTCACCAACACCAAAACATCAACCAGTACTGCAAGTTCTAGTACGGTAACCAGCAACAGTGTCATGAACTTATTTAATCCTGTATATAACAAACCTTTGGAGACTGCCGATACTGTTCACGATGTATATAACAAACCTTCAGAGACTGCCGATACTGTTCACGATGTTGTTATTAAAGGATATCCATCAGGTTTGTTCATCAATCATCCATGCTTATCGTTCCTCTATAGCTAGAATTGTACATAGCAACATTCCTAACCATCATTTTATTTTTGCTTGAAATTTTACATTATATACTTTATACAGCATATGTTATGTGTGTACACAGGAATGTTTTGTTTTGTATGGTTGCAACCAATTTAGTTGGAAATTAATTTAGTCTATGCTGAAATGCTCAGATTGAAATTTCTTCTCAGGTGTTAAAATTAGGGGATTGGCATCATCTGAATCTTTTTATCGACCCTATTTTGTGATTTTCCAATGAAATCGATACACCAACGGCTATTTTAAATTTGATTGATAGATACATGTAACAATTTTTTGTTTGCTGCTGTCTTACTTACTAGTAATCAATAGTCTTAATCAATAGTTATTCCTCTCTCTTTTATTTCCTCTAGAATTGCAAGTTTGAGAGACAAGATCTAAGGATGCTCTCAAAGTATGAATCATTCTAAGAGCCCATTGAAGGTCGCTGCTATCTGAATACCATATTATTATAAGTTTTAAACATTTTAAAAAGTAAAATCACAAAAATACTGAATTTAGAGGAAAATCAATTGGGAAAGTCCATTATAATAGATAGGAACTTCTACAGAAATAATTAATAAGCTGATAATTTTTTAAAAGCCTCTTAGTGAAAAAAAACCAAGGCAGGGATCCAGAATTGAATGTTTAGGAACCGAGAATTTCACCTAATACTATAAATTCATTTTGTCTGGTTTTGTTTTTGGAGGGGCAGGGTTTTTAACACCGACATCTGAATAGAGACAAAATTCAGTTTAAAACCTATTTGACATAGTAAAACATTTTTGGGCATTGTATTTAAATATCTAATATGTTACTTAACAATGATCATATTGGTGAATATATTTATTTACATTACATATTCTAAATAAGGAAGTATTACTTCAGCAAAGTCCTAAGAATTATCACTTAAATATTTATCATTGTTTAGAAGACAGATAAGAGGGGGAGGACAGGGGGGTACCCTTTTCCCTTCTCCTTTCTCCCATTAGAATAAAACATCTCCTTTTGAGATATTTTTTTTAAAAGGAGAGATATTTTATTTTTTCTCCTTTCTCCCAGCCTTCCTCTCCTTTCTCCTACCCCCTTTCTCCCTGTCTCCCTTACCCCTGTCCTCCCCCTCAGATAAGACAATGTAAGATGGAGTATTTCCTACCACTCAACAATATTTTGTTGTTATAATACTAATAATAGTTTGCATGTTTAGTAACATGATTTTATTTGTATGACTTGTTTTGCATGGCTGTTTTTTTATTAAATTATATATTTAGTCATCAAGGAAACCATGCATTATGCTATATTGTGCTTCATCAACATTCATTTTAATTGATATCAAAAGTATATGTATAAGAAATAAATTTTCTCAGGCATATTAATAAATGTCCTGCTGTGTTTAATGCAAGACCAAGTGTACAGACAAAAACTGAAAAATAGAGCTCAAACAAAAATTACTAAAATATGACTGTGATTGGATGCATATTGTTACACAGCTGTTAATACAGCTATTTCACCAACCAAGACTTTTTAGGGGAGATATATAATATTCATTGTTTTATGTACTGGTTCCAAGATATGATCTCCATGTTTCATCTCATAGAGACAAAACTTTGGAATGTTACCATAATAAATAAACATCTGTGGAAGAACCAAAGTGAAGGGAACAAATTTCAGTAAAAGTTTGGGGCATATAAATGTTAAAAAATGACGTCTAGCCCTTTTTTTGACGTTTAAAAAAAATGTAGTGCATATGAGCTTTCCATTCTCAGGTATATCTTTTATTTACAAAACTTTAGGGTAAAAGTGGTAACATTTGGGTTGCCTTTGACAATTACAGTCATGTGCATGGAGAAAAAAATATTGAATTTTGTTACAAATTCTACTGGTTGTTTCTGTTAATCCTGTTCAGAACTTCAGAATGACTCTATCCTGCCAAAAGAAGAGACTATTATACAATAATTAGATGGCCATCATGTCTCTATCAGAACAGGGGTCTCACCATCATAACATTATTGTGGTCAGTTTGACAGATAACAGAGAGACAGACCACCGTATGCCAACATTCTAACTTCTCTTAAATAAATGTTTTCTCTGAAACTTGAGTACAACAACAAAATCAGTTCCAGCTGACTTTAAACATGCCAAAACTGTGTGTGTTAGGGAAAAAAGTGTATTTAGTAGCATGTATCATTCAGATGTTCATGTCATGGATAATTTATCTGCAAAAAAAATTATGTACAAAAACATTTAATTGCTAATAAAAAGTTGAAGAAAATAAAGTATGAACAAAACTTATCTGCAACCAGTAGTGGTAATAAAATGAGGGAAGGAAAATATATCAAAACATTTTCTTGAACTTGGGTTGACAGATGCTGCACGTTTGTTATGTCGACCATGATAATTATATGGGCATACTGTAAAACATGGTATGGTACGATGGTATGGTATGTGGTATGGTATGGTGGTATGGTACGAATACCATCATACCATGGTATGCATGAATGGTACCATGGTATGGTGTGATGGTATGGTACAAATTACTATACCATGGTACAAATTTTTATACCATGGTATAACTTGATGGTATGAAGCATGGTATGGTTTTTCGAAATAGGAAATTTAGAAAAGTCTATAAACCTTTTCTTAAACAGGATTTTATTAATTATCTGTTTTCTTATCTTTCTTTTTTTACCTATTCCAAAACAAACTCTTTTTTTCAATAAGAAACAGGAACAAGAGTATTTGTTGAAAAAACGATGTAAACAAAATATTCATTGGTTCAATTTTTTCAAGACATTTAGAATCAAAATTAATTTAGAAAAGAATTGCCCACAAAAATTCAAAAGCGGAGTCAATTCTTTTTAGTTAGGATATTGACATATGTTAAGCAAGTTAAGAACTTCATAAAGTTGTAAGCAAAAAATAAAATTGTGGAAATCTTGATTTATTCTTGTCCTATCCTTGCCACATAGTAAAACAATCATGTTGAAGAAAAACTGCTAAAGTGTGGTTGGTGATTAGTTGCAGTTAGTGAGAATATAATCTACCGTGACTAAAATTTTTGTTCAATTAAAGGACTTTTTTATTGCTATTTTTTTATTGCTGTACAAGTGTTATTTTGTCCACTGTAATTAATTTTGGTTATCGTCTGTTAAAGTCATTAAGTCAAATGGCTATCCTGCTATAATATTAACATAGCATGTTTTCTAGGTCATGTAGTAAATACTTTTATATGATTTATATGTTTTATTTTTGTAAACGAAGAGTTGGAGAATATTTGGAGATTATTTAGGTCAGTTGTGGAATAGAGGTATATAAAAGCCCTCTGTTTAAGTGTTAAGGAGAATTGAAGGCGAGAAAAGACCCATTCACTATGAAACTTTAAAAAGGATTTTGTTATTCTGGACAGATTTTAGCACATCTTGGGAGAACTTGTAGATTCATAGAAGTTGTGTTACATGACTATTCAACTGTATTTAGTTTTGATATTTTTGTCCGCTCAGACTGTTGCGTGGTTTTGTCCACATAGTATTGGACACTATGCAATGTTTTTTTTGTGTGTGCACAGTATTGGACACTGTTGCTTATTTTGATGCGGAATGTAATGAAATCCATTTGTGATGTGTGAAAGTGATGTACCGATGAATCTTTGAATGTAAATTTTGTAAACTGTATATTATGTAAATATTCCTGAAATGAAGTTTTTAATAATTCATAGATTAGTCAATTTACTTGGATATTATTTTTAACATGACTAGACAGCATTGGATTATTGGTCGTTAATTGTCTGTTATTTCAAAGTACCAGGCCTGACCTGAAAGTTTTATGTTGACCGCCATGGCCTTGCCAGCAAATTGTGCCACTTCTGAAAATGTCAAGAAAATCATTCTAGGGGTTTTGTTTGAAGGCAAAATCATTTTAAACATGGGGGGTCCATATAACAATCGTAGTACTAAATGAAAACTATGAAAAAAAAAAAAGAAAAAAAAAATTAAAACCCTAATTTCCATAAACCATAAAATTATGTTATTACATCTATGCATAAACTATAAAATGAGCAAGTCTGTATAAAAAAATATTGTATCATGGCAGATATAGGGACAATCTGTATTCATAATATTCGATGGAACATCAGATGAAACTTTAGATTTTTTTCGTCTAGCAAATGAATATAACCCTTTATTTAAGTCTCAACTAAGAAATCTCAAACCAAAAAATATTGTTCTTAGATGTTGATGTAATTAAAGGTCAAAGATTTACAATACATAGCATTATTGACCTTGAAATACATTAAGAAACCTATTTTTATCTATATATCTGCACAGAAATAGCTGTCACTCACATCATGCATTTCGAGTATTATTAACGGTGAAGCAATACAGCAAATTAGAAACACAAGCGACCATAACAAATTAATAAAAAAAATAACTAGACTGTTGATGGAGAATTGAAATATCAATATATCAATATACACATAAATCATTTTCATATTTGATTATATTAAAATAATGCATCTTAAAATGACAATCTCAAGCCTAATAGTGTTGGATCCTACGGGATGCATTGATGCATGGGTGTTTTATAATAACACAAATTTTTTTTATGTTGTTTATCCTGAATTTCAAAACATAACTGGATATGATTATATTATTATTATTACATATACATGTAGTATACAAAATATTCAAATTTTGCAATGAATTTTTAAAAAGAATGAAATAAAGTTGTTTAATAAAATCTCACATAATAAAAAAGACACATTCCTTGGTTGATAGTGTGTATTCACTTCCTTAATGCACATTTGTTATATATAAATGAAGAAAACAAAATACAATCTATAACATGTGCTATCTATCCATGTATCAACTAGCATAGCATAGTATTATATTAGTGACAGTTTAATTTGAAAGTATGGTGGTTTCTAATCCACACAGGAGATGCATTCACCTTTTATTCACATTTTTATTGGAATTGGCCATAGATGTAGACAGAATATACAACTGTTTAAAGTGTCATATTTCAAAACAATATAAAAGTTGACCATTGACAGAAGATTATGCATTAAAACTGTAACTACATTATCTAGATTATAATCATAAGATATGCAGTACTTCCCAAAATTTCAAAGAATAATTGACAGCCATTTCAACCTGTCAGAACGGGACATTATATCTATCTATCTTACCTTATAGTTATCTGATATGTTTAAATTGAGTTTTTTCTTGTTTTCTGTTCACAGCATTCCGTAAGTGATAGTCTATCTGGTTTGTCTACATCTATAGCTATTTATTTTGTAAAATTTTATTTTCATAAATAAAACAGATATATGTACATAATGTCAACAAATTAAAAAAAATCATATTTTAGATTTTTCTAAATTTCCTACTTCAAAAAACCACACCATGCTTCATATCATCAAGTTATACCATGATATAAAAATTTGTACCATGGTATAGTAATTCGTACCATGGTATAGTAATTTGTACCATACCATCATACCATACCATGGTACCATTCATGCATACCATGGTATGATGGTATTCGTACCATACCATCATACCATAACACATACCATACCATCGTACCATACCATGTTTTACAGTATGCCAATTATATGTGGGTGTTTTCACAGCATGTTTAAGATTGTTATGGTGCTACTACTTCCTGAATGTACTTAAACTAGTAGTTCTCTTTTGTTTTATGTAGAAGAGTGTTTATATAATATCCTGATTTAATACAAGTATTTCTTAGTAGAAGATATCTGTGCTTGATATTTAAGTTAATTCTTTGAAGTCCTACACTGACCACAATGGATAAAAATCCATGAATGTTTGGAACTGAATATTTTAAAGTTTCTATTAAAATGAAAAGTATTCACAGTATGTATTTTAATCACAAACAACAAAACGATTTTGTATTTTCACCTTCTCTTTTTCATGTTTTTACAGATATGAAACTAATGCTAATTTCTAAGTATGGGAAAATATTGTTAATACGACTTTTGTGATTTGATACTTCACTTGAGCACTTATAATAACTTAATAAAAATGAACAAAAAATTACTGTTGTATGAGTTGAAGTAGAAAAAAAATGTTTGACTTGTTTCTTGCCTAACTCTGAAACCTCTCCAAACCAGACTGAAATATCATGATTGATTCTATGAAAATTTTCCAAAAGATCCATTTTGATAGTTCATTTGGAAAAATATATAAAGTTAGAGATAAAAATGGTTTATAATATAGTACAATGTTGATAATGACTTATTTCTTCTGCTTTCTCAGATATCTGAATCACTTATTGATAAACAATAAAAAATCATTCATAGACATGAAATATTTGTGATTATTAATTTGGATCCAATACATGTCCTGACTAAGGTCTGACTATCATTTAACATTGTAATTAGTAAAATATTTCTATAGTCTTTTTCATAATGATGGTGTAAACAGTTTACAATTTCATAAGATACAAAACTAAAAACAGCTGTAGTAGTTTATAAATATTTCTGTAGGAGTATGAAACTAAGACCCTTGGTTTAATATGAAGTGTTTATTTGTATGATAACTAAATGAATTATCATGACACCTATTATGATATAGATTATTTTGAGTTTTTATCAGGAAAGTAAAGTAGTAATTTCCAGTCCCCTATCTCCCAGCTCAAATTTCTGACAAATAATTGTTTCCAGCTATTTTTCCAAACAACATATTTCCTGTCCAATACACAAAAGTTTTAAATTTCTAAGAACAATTTTCACTCGATTGTATTTAATTTTCACATCTTGCCGCCTACTTCAATCACACTGTGTAATTTTTAAGTGGCAAAGCTGTTTATTAATAAAGATCTTTATATTTGATTAAATCTGGTGTACTCGTTTTACAAACGTATTTTCATTTGATATAAGATCACGGATTTATTATAATTGTAAAGAGTTTGTTTTTTGGTGTTTGTTATTTAACTGATGGAAACAAGTCTTTGTTAAAGAATCTAATACAACACAATTTAGAAACTTTTGTGCAATTATTATCATGATTTTTTAACAATGTACATAAATGAGAGATAAACTAATGCAATTTCAGTAAAAGAGGGACATTTAAGATATCAGAGGGACAGTCAAACTCACAGTAAATGATGCTAACAAAATTTGTAATGCAAGCTTTTGTTTTTAAAGACAATTACTGTGCCTAACCGATCACCTTTGGGGTATTATAATACCTACAGTGTTACCTGGATAAAAAATTGTCAACACAATTTGTCCATTTAAACTGTACAATAGGTTTTGTGAGAGATTATCAATAGGTGGTCATTTAACTACCTGAAAAAAAAATTTAGGACAAAAAAAAACCCAGGTAAAATCTACAGGTAGTTAAATGACCACCTATTGATAATCTCTCACAAAACCTATTGTACAGTTTAAATGGACAAATTGTGTTGACAATTTTTTTATCCAGGTAACACTGTAGGTATTATAATACCCCAAAGGTGATCGGTTAGGCACAGTAATTGTTTTTTTGCAGAATATAAAAACATTTAAACTTTTCTGGGATTACACTAGATGGGTACAGTTCAAAAATCAGAAGTTGAGATACAAAGGTCATATAAAGATTATGAGCCAAACGTAATTTTGATAATTGTTCCTCCTTAACTAAAGTGTAAGTTACATTAAGGTAACACAGATTGGGAAAATATATTTGTGTTGGTGTTTGTTTACTACTTTCTGTATTATAATGGACAAAAACATACATTCCAGAAGATAACCATAAGTAAATAAAAGCTCTCAAAATACCGAAAAGTATTATTAAATTGCTGCAAATAAAGACCCTGGATTTTTATCAAAATCAAATCTCATTACTATATTTTAATATAATGTGATTTATATTCTTCAAATGTATCTGTATAGAATGGTTCAAATGTCTAATAATGCACTTTCATCTACTGCAGTTAAATTTTATACTTCTAAATAAGTTGTTTACATCCGTTTAGCTAATTTGATTTTCCTTTGCTGTGGTTAAATTTTGTGCATTTTAAGACTAGGAAATTCTGCACTTGGTGACATAAAGTGCAAAAAATCTACAAAATCAATAAATTATGTGACAAATAGATTGCATAGGCGGATCCAGAAGGGCCCTGGGGGGCCCGGGCCCCCCCTTTTCTTGGGATAAATTTGGTTGCTTATATAGGGAATCACTGAAGCGTGACTGGAGCGGGCCCCCTTAGGGCAGTCAGCGGGCCCCCCCTTACAAGAAGTTCTGGATCCGCCACTACTTTGGGATATATATATATAAATATTCCACAAAAATATCTAAATTAAATATATTGTGCATGTATATATTGATCCAGTCAGAGAAATGACAAATAGTGTGGGATAGGATCAAATATTCCACAAAAATATCTCTAAATTAAATATATTGTGCATGTTTATTGATCCAGTCAGAGAAATCTTGTTATAAAGTCTGCCACTCTCACTATTGATTTTTCCAACCTACTATATGGAAAATATGTGTTGTTATCTTTTAAGATAGAAATGAAATTGTAAAATTCCTATAGTGAATCAATCAATAAGGAGTTTACTTATTTTGTGATGTTTTGTAATCAGTAAGGTGTCGTCACAATAAACTCACACCCAAAAATATCAAATGTTTAAGAAAGGTCAAAAATTTATAACAAATAGGAAATGAAAGATTATGTCATTAACCAAATGTTATTAGATGTTTGTTACAAGGAATATTGGGAGTGAATTAATGGGTTTATAAAGAAAAGTTAATAGATTGTATTAAAACCTAGAAAAGGTTAATCAAATGTGAATTGACAACAAAAATATGATATGAAACTTCATGTTTATTATAAGATTACAGTGAAAATGTAAAGGTTGTTTTGAAAGAATTTCTCTCCATATATATAGTAATTGCAATATTTATCTCATTTTGCTTTCTGTATAGTGTAGGCATTATTCTTAAAGAGTGTTTGTTTTTTAAGCTTGTAAATAAATCCATATTATTTGATTAACCCAAAAAAGATTAAGAGATGTACAGAAATATATTATAATCCGTGAGTAAGAGTAAAAGGAAGGGGGTGCTGCTTGATTAGGCTTTAACTCTTACTCTGAGAAGAAAGTGATAGTACGTATGTTTTTGTACACAGGGTGAACTTTGAATAAAAGGGGTATGTGGGGTATATGCCAAGAAAACTGAAATCATTAAATTCAATGAAACCAGGCGAATAACATCTAGAGGACAACATTATGTCAAAACCATATTATACAATAACAGAATAGTTATAATCTTTATCACTCCAAGGGATAAAAAATGAATTGAAATTATAGTCCAGTAACTTCATTACAACTTGCAAACAAATTTGGTCTTTTTATATATATATATTATCTTTTGAAAGACCCACAGCTATAGTAACTTGTTGCTTATATTAGGTTTCGACTTTAGAAACGGTACTCCATCAGCCATTACAAATACAGTATCTGTGTGTGATGTGTCTTACATGTTTGTTACTGTAACTTTATATCACTTCTCTTTTCCCTGTTATACCTTTGATTGAACATAGATTTATTTTATTTACAGATTCGTCAATAGGAATCCAGGTTGCCAAAAATATAGAGAGGTCACGTCAAGGTGACGGTCTTAGTGATGGCAGCAAAGGTATTTATATATATATAGATTATAATTGTCATTTAATCAAGTTTAGTTAGTCCAAATTAAATGAGAATACGAGATGTAAACACTGGTTATAGACATATAGAAGAAGATATGGAGCATTTTAACTACTTTTCTGGATTACTTTCTAGAGTATACTGTTTGATGATGTCTTTTGAATAGCTATCCACCCCACATTCAATCCTCATCAACTTACAGGAAAACTACATTTGTTATGATATCTATGCTTATATGTATTTTGTAAAGATTGAACAATATATAACAATGTTGACATTGTGGATAAATATGATACATAGTAATTATATCATGATTAATAAATGAACTTATATCAATCACATGTTAATATATACATGCATATTATATATTATAAAGCCTTATTTCATCAATTAGATTGCACTCTGAAGCATACATGGATTGTCAATTGCAGTTATGTAACAAAGTGGCCACATTTTGGGGCAATTATATTTGTAAAAGTAATTTACCAAAAAAAGAAAAGAAAAAAAGTTGTAATCAAATTTGAAACAGCTGTTTTTCTTTACAGATAAAACAAAATTTAATAGTTTCATTTGCCCTATGATGTGTCTGTAATAATTTGGTAGCAGATTTTAATGAAATACAGTGTTTTTACTTTACTGGTTTATATAATATATGTGCACTTCCTCCAAAAAAGTTCATCAAGTTTGAATTCTTAAAAGTGTTCACAAGACAATGTGGTAAATTCATATTTTTCTATAATATTAGTAATATTAGTAATATTTGTGTATTTAACTTTTATTGTTGAAAATGTACAAAAAGTAAATGATACCCAGAATAAGGAAATATTATGGAAATTTATATATTACCAATATGAATCAAGGAATAAAAAGAAATGTGGGGTATACATCATGATCAATGAGACAAGAAAACCCATTGACTCAAAAAATGCAGAATGACTTTTGTTTGTAACTAAAGAGGGCAAAGAAAACACAATGGAATCTACTGAAATTAAATTTTAAGAAGTAAATTTTCTATGGTTTTATCATTTGCTCTTTATACAATCATCTGATATTGCTGTTACCTGTTTAAAAGGGACTCCCAACAAAAACCTATACATAACAGCATCTTGGAATTTAAATTCCTACACAAAAAGCTAACGAAAATAATCTGATAATAAATTTGTCTAGAAAATTAATGATTACATACCGGTATATAATTCTTGTTTTGTGATTTCAGGTGTTATAATAGGTCTAGTACTGGGTGGATTTATAGTTCTAGTTATAGTATGTATGGGATTCATTCTGTTCAGAAGAAGGTAAATACATAGACTCATACATATATACATGTAGTGGGTGTCATGGGGGCATAAGCGTGACACAGGATTGTCGATTTTTCTCATCACTTGGCGTCCGTCGTCCGTCGTCGTCGTCATCGTCCGTCGTTAGCTTTTACAAAAATCTTCTCCTCTGAAACTACTGGGCCAAATTTTACCAAACTTGGCCACAATCATCATTGGGGTATCTAGTTTAAAAAATGTGTCCGGTGACCCCACAAACCAACCAAGATGGCCGCCATGGCTAAAAATAGAACATAGGGGTAAAATGCAGTTTTTGGCTTATAACTCAAAAACCAAAGCATTTAGAGCAAATCTGACGGTGTAAAATTGTTTATCAGGTCAAGATCTATCTGTCCTGAAATTTTCAGATGAATCGGACAACCCGTTGTTGGGTTGCTGCCCCTGAATTGGTAATTTTATGGAAATTTTACTGTTTTTGGTTATTATCTTGAATATTATTATAGATAGAGATCAACTGTAAACAGCAATAATGTTCAGCAAAGTAAGATTTACAAATAAGTCACATGACCGAAATGGTCAGTTGACCCCTTTAGGAGTTATTACCTTTTATAGTCAATTTTAACCATTTTTCTTAAATCTTAGTAATCTTTTACTACTCTGAAACTACTGGGCCAAATTAATCCAAACTTGTCCACAATCATCATTAGGGTATCTAGTTTGAAAAATGTGTCCGATGATCCGGCCATTTAACCAAGATGGCCACCACAGCTAAAATAGAACATAGGGGTAAAATGCAGTTTTTGGCTTATAACTCAAAAACCAAAGCATTTAGAGCAAATCTGACATGTGGTAAAATTGTTTATTAGGGTAAGTCAACATGACTGACATGGTCAATTGACCCCCTAAGGAGTTAATGTCCTTTATAGTCAATTTTTAACAATTTTCATTGGGCCAAGTTCATTATAGATAGAGATAATTGTAAGCAGCAAGAATGTTCAGTAAAGTAAGATGTACAAACACATCACCATCACCAAAACACAATTTTGTCATGAATCCATCTGTTTCTTTTGTTTAATATTCACATATACCAAGGTGAGCGACACAGGCTCTTTAGAGCCTCTAGTTTGGTAAGCGTGACACATGAAAGTCAAATAATTGTGCCGTTAAAAAGGGAAATGAAGTCGAGCTGGACATGGGAAATTACAAAAAATTGAGAATTGCTTACGTACATAGTGTAAGCGGGATATGGGAATCTGACAAAACAGTAAGCCGGATTTGGGATCAAAACTCCCTATAGATCCCCTATATAGGTATTATGAGCAACACATAACATCACTAGAACATTATGCAATGTTGTTTCACTTATGTTTTAAAGAAATTGAGCTCTGTCTAAAAGTTATCTGTAAGTGTTTTAAAGTCCAAACACACATATTTAGACACTGTCATCTGCTAGTAACATGTATATGAAGTTTTGATTGTTTAGTATTGCTCCAAAGAAATTACAAACCAAAGAAGTTCAAAAGAAAGCACATGGATGTAACACTGGTGTAGGCTGATTCAGGACAATTTGCTGATAGGCAAAGCATCTGTCATGCAAAAACAATGTTTACAAAATAAAAAATGATTAAATATATTTTCAAACATATTGGCACCCAGAAACTATGAACAGTCTGCCCATGTAAATGAAAGGGTCTACTCTGAAACTGAGATGTCAAACAAAAACAACCTCATACAAGTTATGAATTCAGGACTTGTTTGTTTGAAAAACCAAATTCCTCTTTGTTATCTCTAAACTTTTGACAGAAGCTTTGAAAATAGTGAGAAATAGTGATTTGATTCTATTAAAAAATGAAGGAATAAGATCTCCTGCTTTACAAAAATTATCATTGACATTGTGTTTTTTTTCAGGAGGAAAAGGAAGCGTGACTCAGATAACTTAGTGGTACAGTTTGAGAATACAGACTACATGCAGGGGTACACACAGGGGTATTCTCCAGTGTCACAGAATGAAGCTAATGGTCATGTCTCTAATGGAACCAGACCAGAAAGTCACATATATATGGACACTAATGAAAGGAATAGATTGTACGAACAGATGACCAAAGATGTTGACCATGGGGTCAATAACTATGACAAACTTAAACCTAAAGGAGCATGTGCAGGGGCTACAAAGGGGTACACTGATGATTGTGAGGAGAGTGACTTGAAAAAGGAAAGAGTTAATCTGCCTGAAGAAGCAGAAGGGTCTAGACTAAATAATGATAATGAATATATTGATATGGCGGCCAACAAACCAAAACTTACAAACTTGGAGGCAAATACGAGACGTGTGGAAAAACAGAACAATTTACAACAGCCCTTATACAGCAATGAGACCTTTCAAAGAGAAAGATTACAGACTCCCACCGAAGATGAGTTGGAGATCCTAGATTACGAAGAGAGTACGCCATTAGATAATGGACAATTACAAGTGCTTGATTACGAGGAGAGTACGACCAAAAAGGTTGACCCATTATATGATACAATTCATTGAGAAAGACTGGCTACTATAGCAGAGAATTATTCATATACTGGTCAATTACTTAAAGTATTATAGGGTGAAACCTGCCAAAAACTACACAGTTGTAAAGTGTAATGGAACTCCTATCCAAAGAAATATGCATATTCAAACATATTGTAAAAGCTTATGTTATTTATGATAAAATATTGGAGAACAATGTCTTCATAGCAATAGGGTTCAAGTTCAGAATAAGATATTGCAAGAAAGACCAGTTAGGATTTCCATTTCAGTCAAAATGTAATTGATGAATATTACATTTAGAGCACAATCCAGACTTTTGTCATGTAATTCCATCAGATAAGCGGTAAATTTATATGCCAGAAAAGGCATGTTTGTAATTTGCTTGAAATCATTTTTTATCAATCATTGAGTTTTTTTTAGTGATATTTAATAGCCTAGTTCATACAGTTTTTCCTCAAACAAAACAATATGGGTTAAAACTGTATGAACAATGTTATATTTGTAACGTGACGGTACCCAAATTGCACCTATTTTGACAGTTTTTTCACCTACGTTTTTTTATGATAAAGACAAAAATGTCCATTCTGTATTTATTTTGTAGCCGTATCCTTCTTTATTATATACGTATACCAATTCGATTTTTAATCCATATGGAATCATAGAAAAATTGGTCTAAACTGACCTTCTAAACCATCAATGATTCTGAAATGAGGAGTACCCAAATTGCATCTATGCTTAAATTCGCATCGTCAAAAGTCGAATAACAGAGCTTTTGTTTAATTTCTCAAATATTTTGAACAATTGGATATAAGTCCATGCTTACTCTTCATTTTTTTTAAAATGGGTACTTGTAACATATTGTATTTGATCATTTTAAAAAGATGACGTTTTGATGACGTCGCATGGCGACGTTTCAGTACATTTTGCTTTTTCAGTAAACACTCCATCTATTGATAAATACTGTGAGCGTTTTGTGCATATCTAAATATTTTCACCTATGTTGAAAGATGTGCATAATATCAAATCATAAAAATACAAGCTGTGTAGTCTCTAGGAAATCTTGTAAGATGTCCGCTGCTATTTTTGCTAAATAGGTGCAATTTGGGTACTCGGTGCAATTTGGGTACCGTTACGTTAGTACATTTTGTATTTTAAATACACTAAGCATAGTAGAGAATGATAATAAGCTTAGTGTTGGGTTGTAAACCATTTATTGTTACAATAACAATCCTATTAAAATCGTCATGATCCAAATTTCATTTTAATTGTATACATCCCAAATTTAAAATACAGGTGTAGAATGTAAAGTTGTATCTCAAAGGCATTAATTTGAATTTTTTATATCAAAGACTGTCATTTGAAGCATTTTTTTTGGATAAAATTATTTAGTCAAGATTGATAATAGATGGCACATAATTACTGTACAATTCATGCACTAACTGGAAATCAGATCTGTGTAACCCTGATTATTAGAAATATTTCCCAATTACTTACTTAAAATCCATTAAAATCAAGTTTTCTTACTCTTTTAATTTCATTGAATTAAAAATCTGGTGTCATCACTTCACCTACTAGGATCTAACAAAGCTCTGTTTTACTTTCAATCGTCCCAAACATGCTTAAAACATTTGTCACTGGGTGTTCGGCAATTTACCTTTAATCAATCACAAAATTTAGAATGGAAATAGAAAATATGTCAAAGAGACAACAACTCGACCAAAGAGCAGATAACAGTCGAAGGCCACCAATGCGGTTTTTAACGCAGCAAAAAAAACTAGGGATGGCAACGAGTACACGAGTACTCGGATACTCGATCGAAAGGCCGAGTACTCGAGTACAGTTTTAGTACTCGGATACTCGTTTGCTTGTTACACATCTTCAGATACATGTTGTTCTCTTCAAATTTCCACTCACTTAAGTTCTGTTGAAATATCTCCTTCGTAATACTAAATAAGATCTATTAACAACAAACATATGTTTAACTTTATCATGAGATGACTAGTAGTACCAGCAACGTCCTTTCCTTACGAGGGAATGTTTTCATGTGCACAACTTGTAACAAAAAATAGAAAGGCAAACGCAGTCGTTCGTCTGAAATTTTTGACCAGATCATATTTCTAAACAAAAACAAAGTGACCTCCGTAAACCCTACTCAACTGATTAAAGACATTTCTAACGGTGTTTGTACACGGATTAGCACTTTCCGGGATTAATAATTAACTTACATTGTATCGCAAGTCGTAAAAACTTACCTTTGTTTGTTAATCAAGACTTTTATGTCATCGTAATTAGTATAATACATTTAAATTAATTTAATTACTCTGTATTTGAAACTCAACTATAATTGTTTAATTTACAATTTAAATATCGGCGAAAGTACGAGAGTGACATTCAAACCCAAAAGTTGAAAATAACTGACAACGTCATGGTTAAAAAAAAACGAAAATCGGACAACGATAGTGCAAAAAAAATCACAGAAAAAGTACAGGTACAGGTAATTTGAAGTCCAATATTGTTGTCCAATATTATTGTTTATGGACAAGTCGTATTATAACAAAATGTTTACCAACTCCTCAGGAACAGATGATACATAAATTGTCGGACTTTTCATGCAAATATTCTTGATTTAATTGGAATTTTATTCTTGAACACATACACAAACAAAAATTGCTATTATGATAGGTTACAGTTAAAACGGTGGTCGTTAATTCATTGTTTAGTTGACACAACAAAAACCAGAGGAGCAAGCTATGTTTGTAATACGTTTGTCTTTCGTTAACATGTTTAAGAAAGGTTATAACAAAAACCCACCTAAAAATCTAAACTTTTCAATAGACGTTTAAGATTCATCCGAGTACTCGCGAGTACTCGAGTATCATGACCGAGTATCCTAGTATTAAATTTCAGATCTTTTGACATCCCTAAATAAAACCCAACCTGTACCCAACTTTCAAAATTTTTAAATGTATATGTTTACACAGTAGATTCCCATAAACATGAAAAACACCCCAGAACAGAAAGTAAGATTGAGCTTTGTTAGATGCTTTTAGCAAAAAGTGGTCACATGATCATGATTTCTATCAGATTATGACACCAATGTTGTTATATTAAGGTTGTCAACCTATTTTAATGTACACTTCATGTTGTAGGCAAAACTGTTGTATTGTTATTCGTCAGTTGACCTCATGTTGTTTTATATTTACAGTTAAAAACTTTTAAAGTGGCATTCATATATGCATTTTTTTCAATTGTGTATGTTTTTTAGTGAAATATCAAAGAAATTGTTGTTAAAATAACTTTTAAAGTGGCATTGTTAAATGAAATTTTTAAAATTGTGTATGTTGTTTGTTAAAAATCAAAGAAATTATCGGTAGAAAATGAATGATTAATTTGAGTGCATGTTTTACTTCACTGATATGACACATTTAAATCTTTTTTAACCCTGTAATAAGGGTCACATGCAAATTACCTAAGTTATCCAATCAGTAAAATGGTTGTGTGTAAATTTTGAGTAAAAAATTAATACTCCTCAACATAACCACTAGCTTAAACAACAACAGCCAAAAATTCTGAAGATCTTTACTTTTTGGATTTGTTCCCCGTTAAATGGTAGTAAAGTAAAGTAAAGTAAGTTATTTCCCTTATTTTACTGCTTAGGGTTTATCTAAAGATTTTATTACAGACATTTTGATATCTAACCATATTATTTTTATCAAGTATGCCTTGCACCTCTAAAGAACATTTGCTTCGGCCTCCTAGTCAACCAAATTTGTAACATGTAATTAACTTACCCATATGCATGTTATAGTTCCTTTAATATAGTTTGTCCCTGTCTATGGTCAATTTATGACGTATAGAAAATGTTTTACATTGTGTATGTATATATGTATATAGACTATAAGTTCATTGTAGAAAAGTAAATGCACATTCCTATATTCATTGTGTATAGTGCTAAAATGTGCATGTTATGTAAATTATGTCTTTTCTAAAGTTTTTCAACAAAGACTTATCTTTAAAAAAACGTTTTGTCAGTATTACAAGGTTATGTAATACTAGCAAGGTAAATATGATTGCTTGAATCTAAATGGAAATCTCATCAATATGAAGTTTTTGAAGTAAAATGTTTTTATTCTCTGAATCAGGAAATTTATTTTTAACCAATTTTGTAAAGATATAAAGATTTGAAGTTATAATTACTACATAGCAATAATAAATATAGCAACAAATATCAGACATGTGATTCTTCTTAATATATTTATTGACAGATAAAAATTATGACGCACATTATTCTGTCGATAGCACCTTGCTAAATTTAATTATACTATTTTTGCTGCTTTTAAAATGAAGTAAATCTCAAATTGCTCTACACAATTTTGTTTGTTACGAAGTTTTTTTTTTTTACCAATATTCACAATAAATATGTATGAACATGGTGTTTATTCAGATAAAGGGTATTTTGAAAATCTTGTAACATAATTCAGTTATTTATCCTGTTTGCACATTGTAGTACATGAGTACACCAAAAAAGAATTATGACACTTTTATAAATCCTTCCACTGAATATCATTCAACGTATAGTTGTTTTTAGTTGTGTTTTATGATTTGTATTATTTTAAACTTTGTGCAATATTTTATATAGTTATATAGAAGATCTTTCATGTTGATTAAGCTAAACCTTATTTTTGAAACAGTTATAATTCAGTTTCATAAATATATAAGCTTTATTAACCCCTCTCAATTATACATTGCCTTAAAATCCAAGCTAAATAAAAAATATTTTATCGTGAAATTTTTAAGAGTTTTAAAAATAATTGATATCAAAGGGCAGATAATTACAATATTGTCTATTTCATTTTCACAACATCAACTATTTCTGATTTAAAGAGACAACAATGTTATTTGTTAATATATCATTGTAGATATTCCATTTCATTATATATTAATCAGATCATATATTCATTTAATTATTGTTTTAAAAACAATCAATTTATTTGTGTGTGTGTATGTGGAGATATTGAATGGTTTAAAAGGGATAAACTACATAAAATGTAGAATTTAGGTTAGCCTTCAATAAATTCAGTAATATTACTGTAAAGAAAGTTGATTGTAGTTAGTACTGAATTTAGATGTCAGAGATGATAACCCTGGTTCATGTGTTTGATATATTTCTCTGAAAATGAAGTATAGTCACTTTAGAAAATACTGTTTTAAAATATAGTCTGTCTTGAGTTGTATGCAAGGAAAATCCACCTGAATCTATAAACTTTATCTGTATATTTGAATAACCACCTGACCAGCGAGATATTTCTCTGAAATCTTTTCTTAACAAAAACAATGTGCCAAAATCCTTTCAAATAACACCTTTTGATAAATCCTTGTTTTTCGATACCATGATATAATTTACCACAATTGTGTATGAGAAATCCTGTAATTGATATGCCAGGGTAGCATGACAAAGTATGATATTTATATTATATTATGATATATGATATTTATATTATACATGTATAATGATATCAAATATTAGACCCTCATGGGTAGTCTTGGTCCTTTAAAGCCAAAATATTAGAAAGAAACAAATAAAGAGCAAGGGCGGATCCAGCCATTTTAAAAAGGGGGGTTCCTAACCCAGGACAAAAGGTGGGCTCCAACTATATGTCCCCATTCAAATGCATTGATTGTCCAGAAAAAAGGGTGGGTTCCAACAGCTGGAATCCTCCCCTGGATTTGCCACTGTAGAGTGGATGAACAAGATGACCCTAGTATTAGTTTCATCTGATACCTTAGATATCATTAAGAAAATATAAAGAAATGTTAATGTGTTAAGTAACAAGAAAAAATCAGCTTCTGAAATGGAATCCCAATATCATGATTACAACTTACCTTTGACATGTAAATTTGATTTATTTCTAAAATAATGAAGGATAAAAACTTGTTATTTTCTAATTGAAACTTCCATACATAAAGTTGTACTAAGACCTAACATGCCAATGTGTGTAGGGTTCCTGACATGAGTAAACCAGTAGTTTATTGTGGCCTAAAATTGTTCTTTAATGTGGCCTTTCAGTGTAACAAGAGGTATTTTAAAATATTGTAGACCTCGTGATAGTAAGTCTAGTCAAAGAGCATTTTACTATAGCACCTGTATCCTGTAAAGATATGGGTATGGAGAGATCACTGGGAGTATGAAGTAATCCCATTTATTTAAATGATAGAGTTGACTGATGATTAGTCCAGATTCAATTCACAATTTACTGTATGTATTGATTATTATAGAATTTTAATTATATTTTTAAAATTTAATCAGTTGTATAATTCTTTTACAATCTTTTGTGGTTTTATTAATTTTACAATAAATATATTATGCATTTTTGTGAGTGTTTCAATTAGTGCCAGAGTTCAGAGGTCTGTATGATACATTTGATGGTTCAAGTTAAAAGCCATATTCTACACAATAGAAGGAATTATTTTACCATATTTTGTTCTCTGCACAAAGTCGAGTGAGAGATATGGAAATTATAATGTATATAAGTACCCTCACACCTACATTTCTCATCTTGTTGACCAAGCCTGGGGGAGGGTGATGATGAATACATGCACACCTTACAATCATTTAATACAACAAACATAGTTGACCTATTGCTTATATTTTCTAAGAAACAGATTAAAACTCAAAATCTAAACATTATCAATGAACCATATATATGAGGTCAAGGTCAGATGACCCATGCCAGACAAATAAGTAAGCAGTACAATCAATCTATGCTTTAAATAAAGTTGACCTATTACTTAAAATTTAAGAAAAAAACAGACCAAGACACAAAAACTTAACACTGAGCAATGAACTGTGATAATGAGGTCAAGGTCAAATAAGACATGCCAGGCTAACATGTACATCATAGGATATTTACATACCATTCAACAAATATAGTTGATCTTTTGCATACATTATTAGAAAAAAAAACTAAAACTCAAAAACTTAACTTTGACCACCATGAGGTCTAGGTCAGATGACACCTGCCAGTTGGACATGTACACCTTACAATCATTCCATACACCAAATATAGTTTACCTATTGTTTATAGTATCTAATATATAGACCACAAAAAGTTAACCGTGTTCACTGATCTGTAAAATGAGGTTGAGGTCAATTGAAAACTTGTCTGGCATGAGGACCTTGCAAGGTATGCACATACAAAATATTATTATCCTATTAATCATATAAAGAAAAAAATAGGCTGTACCTCGACTTTTAATGGTTTACTTTTATAAATTGTTACTTGGATGGAGAGTTGTCTCATTGGCACTCATACCACATCTTCCTATATCTATTACAAAAAAAGCATATTTTTTTTTTCAAGTAGTCGCTGAACCATGAAAATGAGGTCAAGGAAAATGGACATTTGACAGACAGGAAGTTTGTAATTAAGGCGTTTGTTTTTATCTATATACAAATTATGTAGCATCCAGGTCTTCCACCTTCTAAAATATTGTGTTTTTTAAGAAGTTACCTAACTGATCTTTATCCCTGTCGAGATTTCTGTGACAAAAGTCACAGGCTTGATAAAACTACCTACAGCATAAACTTTTAAACCAAAAACTTTAACCTGAAGTGGTACAGACGTACAGACAGACCAACTAACAAACAAACTGACGAACTAACTGGAAAATTCAAAATGCCAATAGATAGGGCATGAAGATATCGAGGTTCATCAATGCTACCAATTAGTTCCAGTAGAAATAAAAAGTAAGGAACAAAGAGGTATTACAAGAAATAGATTTCAATGACAGCAGTAAAGTAAAAATAATTAGAGGCGGTATGATTACCAACAAGACTATACAAGAGATCAAATATAAGCAATTACAAGTCACTATACAGCACTCAATAATGATACGAAACAAATACCTTATAGTCTGCTATATAAGTCTGAAGTAAAAAATGTGAAAGAAATCAAACAGCCTAATTTATAACAAAACAATTTACAACCAAATGCTCCACAGGGCACAGCTTTATACCACCCCAGAGGTCGAACCCTGAACGGTTGGGGCTAGTATGGACACAACATTCAAACTGGATACAGCTCTGAATTTGGATTGTGATTAAAAAGTTGACACAGCATAGTTTTCTGACACAGAATGAATGTGGTCTAACAAACTTAAAATGTTTTTTTGCTTTTGAGCAATTCACTATGCTGTTGAATATTAATCCCAAAAAAATGTTTGAAGAAATTTTCTTTTTATACTTAATATAATAATTTTGGATCCTGATTTGGACCAACTTGAAAACTGGGCCCATAATCAAAAATCTAAGTACATGTTTAGATTCAGATTATCAAAGAACTCCAAGAATTCAATTTTTGTTAAAATCAAACTTATGTTTAATTTTGGACCCTTTGGACCTTAATGTAGACCAATTTGAAAACGGGACCAAAAATTAAGAATCTAAATACACAGTTAGATTCGGTATATCAAAGAAACCCCAATAGTTCAATTTTTGATGAAATCAAACAAAGTTTAATTTTGGACCCTTTTGGCCCCTAATTTGTTGCTTATTTGGGCCCTTTTTGGCCCCTAATTCCTAAACTGTTGGGACCAAAACACCCAAAATCAATCCCAACCTTCCTTTTAAAATAAGATAAGGAGATAAGAATTTTATTAATCTAATCAAGAACCCATAAAGGGTAACATTTTATAACACAATATGATTGGAAAAAGCAAAACAGAAAACTAATGCCATACTATAACCTCATGGACAGGATCAGAGCCTAACACAACATGTGTTTTATATAACTATTATATTAAATCTTATAACAATAAAATATTATATTATTTCATATATTTTGTTTACATCTGGATCATATTTCCTTTAAGGTGGTACCTAACACTACAGGGAGATAACTCTGTAAAATCAGCTAAACGTTTTAATAACGTTGTGTAGTTAAGGGAATATTAAGCATCTCAATGATCAAAATAGGAGTTTCTCAAACTGCTATATAACCAGTGTAATTTTTCTGATAAAACGGTTAGTTCAAATTTTTTGAAATTTTCATATTTTTGTCAAAGGGTCAAAGTAAATACTTTGTCAAAATTTTATGAAAATTAAACGAGCCAAATTAATTTTAGTGAACGTGTTGGGTACCACCTTAATAATGATATTTCCGAGGCACATGAGCGTTGGTAAATGCTCATATGTGAAAGCCAGAAATATTTCTTATCATTGGTAGTTCTTTAAAATTAGTACAAAAAGTGATAACTTTATCAAATATTAATTTCCTCTGTTCATTATATAATGGACAATTTACTGTAAAATGGGTCTCATCTTCAATAGAATTTGATCCATGTGATAGGCAGTGATGACATAGACGTTGAGTTCTCTCTATATATTTTTTACTATATCTATCTTTCTCAATTCTAAGATCATAAGCACTTATTTTCATTTTACATATAGCTCTTCTTATACTAAAATCTTTAATTGATAAATAAGCCTCCTTTAGAAAGTCAGTCTTGAGACATAAACCTTATGGTCATAAACCTTGTGTTTAAATTTCATTGATTTCTATTTACTTTTACTAAAGTACGAAAACCAAATGTCTTCGGATGATGACGACGACGACGACGCCAACGTGATACCAATATACGACCAAAAAATTTTCAATTTTTGCGGTCATATAAAAATAATCCAGGAATGACAGACATAACTCAAGACAACCACTGCACTAGGGGTTTCTGACTTGGGACAGACACTGATAGAATTAAAACTAATAAATAAATCATATATGATCATGTTATGCATATTGAATTTTTGCTAGAATAAGATGAAATATTTGAAAGACATCTTCAGAAAGATGTATAGCAGCAAAGTTGAGTACATAAGAGAAATTGTCCAATTTTCTATTAATAAAGTTTGTTAACTCTAGAACGTTAAAAATACCCCAGAAAATCCTAATGTTGTGTTTACATTTCAAGGTACCTATAAAAGGTGAAATCAAATATGATTCATTGTCTGATGTGTTGACATATTGACAGATGGATGTATGGCAGATGGACTGCAATATACATAATTTGTCTTATCCAAGATGTGCATATAGAAAAGGGAATAAAACACGAACATTTGTGTATATTACGTATTTTTAATTCATGATCATGTTACTGGTCTAACATTTAAACAAATATTTGACTTTCTATTAATGTATATATATCAGTTTATAAATATGAATAAGGAAATACAGTACAGGTATAACAATGTTAAAGGTAAAAAAATAACTTTTGGATAAAACATAAACACTTACTTTTCTATAAAATTGTTCTTTCCAAATAAAATGTAAAGTGAATTTTAAGCTCAAACCAAATGATAAATTGTTTATAGGAAGAAAGGCCTTCTTTCACCAAAATCAAACAAAACAATC
The DNA here is from genome assembly GCA_019925275.1 of Mytilus edulis. Taxonomy (NCBI): domain Eukaryota; kingdom Metazoa; phylum Mollusca; class Bivalvia; order Mytilida; family Mytilidae; genus Mytilus; species Mytilus edulis. Next base: position 93,571,658 of record CM034356.1, on the reverse strand, counting down.
AATGAGAAAATGCCTAAGAAGCTATTGGTGTAATTGTATAGGCAACTAATTTTCATGGTTAACCAGAACTATACTGATATACCGCTATCCTTGGCTTTGTATGAGCTATGGGCGAGCTTTTTTTATTAATAACAACAATTTATATAATACTACACTTTACTAACCATAACAAAAAATAAATATGCAAGTGTTAAAAAATTCAGAGTATTGGATTGTAATAGTGATAGAAATTATATGCCATCAGACATAGAGTGAAACATTTGGACAAAATATTTTTGACACTAGAATTGAAGGCATTATTTCTTGTTCAAACTAGATATCGAAATTCATTAAAATTTGACCACTTTGATGAAATGTTTACATATTTTGTCGTTATTTTATTTTGAAACGGAGCCTTTAGAAAAAGTTTTGAGATTAGGATTTAGTTCAGCACTTTCTTTTACTTAAAACATTTCTTTAAAACCCTACCCTTTCTTGCATAGTATTGAATTTCCAAAAATGCCAGTCTATAAATCATTTGTTACACTTGAATCTAATTTGGAATACTAAATTATATCAACTGTCAATTTTTGTTGAAATTCTAGCACAAAAAAGATGTCTCACATAATTTTCAATTTTTTACAAAAACTAAAATTTTACTCCAAGCAATATAAAAAAACTCCACTCTTCACTAGTTGTAACTATAGGGTCAATTCGCCAAATGAATTATTAAAAAGCTGTATCTATAACTCTGTTTTTATGTGAAAGAATTGCAAAAATAAAAATAAAAATAGAAAACAAATCTTTTTAGATAAATGACATGATATATCTTTGACCCAATAAATACTGATATAAAGCACATTCCACTGACTAAAAGTTAAATTAAAGGTTTAGCAATACTTTTTTCTCATCATAAACATCGTCAGGTACTGCAGCAATAGTTTGTACAAATCTATCTTTATTCAATATTCATCATGAGGAAGCTGTAGCAATAGTTTGTACAGATCTATCTTTATTCAATCTTCATCCCGAGGAAGCTGCAGCAATAGTTTGTACAGATCTATCTTTATTCAATATTCATCACGAGGAAGCTGCAGCAATAATTTGTACAGATCTATCTTTATTCAATCTTCATCACGAGGAAGCTGCAGCAATAATTTGTACAGATCTATCTTTATTCAATATTCATCACGAGGAAGCTGCAGCAATAATTTGTACAGATCTATCTTTAATCAATCTTCATCCCGAGGAAGCTGCAGCAATAGTTTGTACAAATCTATCTTTATTCAATCTTCATCAAGAAGAAGCTGCAGCAATAGTTTGTACAGATCTATCTTTATTCAATATTTATCATGAGGAAGCTGCAGCAATAGTTTGTACAGATCTATCTTTATTCAATATTCATCATGAGGAAGCTGTAGCAATAGTTTGTACAGATCTATCTTTATTCAATCTTCATCCCGAGGAAGCTGCAGCAATAGTTTGTACAGATCTATCTTTATTCAATATTCATCACGAGGAAGCTGCAGCAATAATTTGTACAGATCTATCTTTATTCAATCTTCATCACGAGGAAGCTGCAGCAATAATTTGTACAGATCTATCTTTATTCAATATTCATCACGAGGAAGCTGCAGCAATAATTTGTACAGATCTATCTTTAATCAATCTTCATCCCGAGGAAGCTGCAGCAATAGTTTGTACAAATCTATCTTTATTCAATATTCATCATGAGGAAGTTGCAGCAATAGTTTGTACAGATCTATCTTTATTCAATATTCATCACGAGGAAGCTGCAGCAATAATTTGTACAGATCTATCTTTATTCAATCTTCATCACGAGGAAGCTGCAGCAATAATTTGTACAGATCTATCTTTATTCAATATTCATCACGAGGAAGCTGCAGCAATAATTTGTACAGATCTATCTTTAATCAATCTTCATCCCGAGGAAGCTGCAGCAATAGTTTGTACAAATCTATCTTTATTCAATATTCATCATGAGGAAGTTGCAGCAATAGTTTGTACAGATCTATCTTTATTCAATATTCATCATGAGGAAGTTGCAGCAATAGTTTGTACAGATCTATCTTTATTCAATATTTATCATGAGGAAGCTGCAGCAATAGTTTGTACAGATCTATCTTTATTCAATGTTCATCATGAGGAAACTGCAGCAATAGTTTGTACAGATCTATCTTTATTGAATATTCATCAGGAGGAAGCTGCAGCAATAGTTTGTACAGATCTATCTTTATTCAAAAGTCTGGATGGCTCAAGGTCAAACTGAAAGTCATTGTTGGAAGATACCATAATGTTCATACTAACATACAGTGGAAACTTAAACTTCTTGTCTAACAGCATCACTACATGTTCCTGTAATATAAATATGTAACATATTAAACTTCTTGTCTAACAGCATAACTACATGTTCCTGTAATATAAATATGTAACATATTAAACTTCTTGTCTAACAGCATAACTACATGTTCCTGTAATATAAATATGTAACATATTAAACTTCTTGTCTAACAGCATAACTACATGTTACATGTTCCTGTAATATAAATATGTAACATATTAAACTTCTTGTCTAACAGCATAACTACATGTTCCTGTAATATAAATATGTAACATATTAAACTTCTTGTCTAACAGCATAACTACATGTTCCTGTAATATAAATATGTAACATATTAATCTTCTTGTCTAACAGCATAACTACATGTTCCTGCAATATAAATATGTAACATATTAAACTTCTTGTCTAACAGCATAACTACATGTTCCTGCAATATAAATATGTAACATATTAAACTTCTTGTCTAACAGCATCACTACATGTTCCTGTAAATATAAATATGTAACATATTAAAACTTCTTGTCTAACAGCATAACTACATGTTCCTGCAGTATAAATATGTAACATATTAAACTTCTTGTCTAACAGCATAACTACATGTTCCTGTAATATAAATATGTAACATATTAAACTTCTTGTCTAACAGCATAACTACATGTTCCTGCAATATAAATAATGTAACATATTAAACTTCTTGTCTAACAGCATAACTACATGTTCCTGCAATATAAATATGTAACATATTAAACTTCTTGTCTAACAGCATAACTACATGTTCCTGCATTAAATATGTAACATATTAAACTTCTTGTCTAACAGCATAACTACATGTTCCTGCAATACAAATATGTAACATATTAAACTTCTTGTCTAACAGCATAACTACATGTTCCTGCAATATAAATATGTAACATATTAAACTTCTTGTCTAACAGCATAACTACATTGATTTCTCCTTGCAGAATAAATATGTAACATATTAAACTTCTTGTCTAACAGCATAACTACATGTTCCTGCAATATAAATATGTAACATATTAAACTTCTTGTCTAACAGCATAACTACATGTTCCTGCAGTAATAAATATGTAACATATTAAACTTCTTGTCTAACAGCATAACTACATGTTCCTGCAATATAAATATGTAACATATTAAACTTCTTGTCTAACAGCATAACTACATGTTCCTGCAATATAAATATGTTACATATTAAACTTCTTGTCTAACAGCATAAACTACATGTTCCTGCAATATAAATATGTTACATATTAAACTTCTTGTCTAACAGCATAACTACATGTTCCTGCAATTATAAAATATGTAACATATTAAACTTCTTGTCTAACAACATAATACATGTTCCTGCAATATAAATATGTAACAATTAAGGAATAGTTATTTTTCAGTCGTGAATGTAAATACAAGTTTTAATTGACCATTTGTTACAATTCCAAGTAGTCATGGTCAATTCATGTTACCTTCTTTTTACTCATCTTATTTTTTTTCGATTAGAATAAAATGACTCAAAAGTTATATAATATTGAATAAAACCATCACATGCGGCGCTTCACTAAATGAAAGGACCCACAAAATTAAACTTTCCGATCATTCCTAAATCATTCTGACAGGATCTTGATCTGACAATCCCTTGCAATCATCTTGATATAAACATTTGAAAGCCATAAATGTATTTATATGTAGACCTGTTAGATGTAATATGACCAAAAGTTACCTAAAAAATAGCCAAATTAATTACAGGTCAACTGTGGAAGACCTTATCTATTCATTCAACTACAATATACACTGAGTTAATATCAACAAAATATTCACAACCATGTACAAAACAGACCCAGGCAATATAAAGCAAATTACCGTATCTTGTAGTAGATTAATTCTTGTTAGGACTGTAGATTTGTCTGTTGTTGTTCTTCCTTTTTCATCTACTGAGGCTACTTTTATTCTAAAAATAAATGCAGTATTTTGAAAAACTCAGATCCGGAAAGATTTATTAATTTAATCAAAAGAAATACATACATACTAATGAGTAGTCAGACAGCAGACATATTTTCAGAAATCTATCCATTGCTTGAAAACACATGTAGAGAATAACATAGTTTTTCAATGTTGTTGTTCTGTTGTCATTTTGATGTAAACCCCACATCTATCATTCACATATGCTATAAGGGTTAGTACTTTTAAGAGAAAACTTGTCTTGTCAGGTCAACTTTTTCTTGTTCGGCTGTAGCAATATTTTCTTTGTTTTACAAGTCAACTGAATGACGTTCAAACTGTATTACATTTATGATAACACCAGTTTAAAGATAAAAGCACATAAAGCCACAAAGCAATAACATGGGAAGTTTAGGTACGACTGAGTAATGTACAGGCATAAGCTGAACTAAATAGGCTATGATTCTGAATCTATTACTCACCTATAGGCTATACTACGATAAGGATGTAGACTGACTGCACCAGGACAAAGCTGACTGTGTGTATTACGTTTTATTGAGATCAGACTATTTGAGTACGATACTAACAGATCTATGCCATAACTGTAACCAACCCACCTCCAACAGTACTAAAATCAATGAAAACATACATTAAAAGTACAAATTGTTATAGCTCATTTGAATAGTCAATTTACAGATAACTTTATGTCTTATAGTTCTATCTCACATAATTTTTAATCTGATTACAATTGATAATTCCTCTGGGACTTATTATATGCATGTCACCATAAAGTTTCCCCGGAACTGAAAAAAAAGTAAAGCTTTTCACAAGGAAGTAAAAGAAAAACAGTTTTACAATTAGTCTAAAAATAAAAAAGATTATATTATCTTTGTTGACTTTAACTGAACTCATTATATTACAAGAGCTTTAGACATTACACTACATTTTTTCAGAGAGCATTCTTCAAAAAGATTTCAAAAAAAGAGAAAATTTGCATCAAAATGTTGAGGAAAATAAATACTGTGAAAGTACTTTTATTCGTGGGGAACCAATTTTCATGGTTTTCGTGGATGACTTTATCCACGAATATGAAGTGTCCAACGAAATAAAACAACTGTTGTCCAAAATCAAGTCATTCAAAGATCCCCATGTAGGTTTGACTACTGATATGATCTAGAGAATATATTGAATATCTCCAAATCTGAGAATATTATAGTAGAAGTCACAGAGCAAACACACTATGAACTACAACTGCAATAGTGCTTGTAGGATTTTACCCATTTAATCTTAATAACCTAAACTGTACAACTTTCGACCTTTTAATTCTCATAATAAAATATTTTTGATCGATGAAAGTCAGATTTCAGGTATTGATTGATATGCTATTATGATAAAGTGTTAATTTTATATCCTCATAGTTCTCGTACGTATGGGAAATAATAATTTCATGCTGGGCTTGCTTTTCATAAGAATTAATTTACAACTCAAGATATGTTTATAGCCTTTGTTAATGTTACTGTTTTCTTTAGGTGACATGTTTATGGTCTAATTAACACCTTTGATGGTCTTTAATCTGTTAATCACTCTATCTAGGGTTAATTAGCGTGGTTACTACGATTTACAGGAGTCAATGTTTACTTTGCAATTTCTTTCAATTCCGACAATTTGTAACTCTCGTTTCTAATGTCTTCAAGTATTCAAATTTTTTTTTTAGAAAACAAAATTCCACGAATTTAAAAACCCACGAACATGTAAATGTGTGTCAAACCACGAAAATTGATACCCACAAGTTAAAGTATTTTCACAGTTTCCATACTAACAGTCTAGAAATGGTTTTATTAGTTGAATGAATAATATAATGAATTGCATGATTTAAAAAGGTTTAAAATTTCATAAAATAATGTCACAAAGTGGATTGTTTGATTATGCACTGGTCTCAATATGTTTATATTATTGCATAGCAATATAATATTTCCCACAGAAAGTAACCAAAAGTTAGCATGCAATAAATTCTATTATTCCATATTGGTATTATTTTAGTAGGTTTCTCTATATGAATTGGATTTTGAATAAAAAAGCATATTCACCTGAGAAAGTGTTATTCACCGCGCTAAACGTCACGTGCTTTTACATGCAACGTTATGGTAAAATGTTTCATGTAAAAAAAATTGGTAGATATATGTTTGTCATTAAATACATTTTCTTCTCTCAGAATGTGGAATAAAACAATTACTGTCTTTTGTTTCGGTAAATATGGGGTTTTATTGACTTTTGAAAAACTGATATTCACTTCGGCTGTCGGCCTCATTGAATATTATTTTTCAAAAGTCAATAAAACCGCATATTTACCTCATCAAAAGACAGTAATTGTATAATATTGCACTAGTGCAATAAATCTTCACAATTCATGATGTCATCACCGACAAAATCTTAGTTTAAACCCATTTTTACTTTCAAATATTATATTGCTATACAATAAAAGGGTTATTGCATGAATATTGGGGAATATTGCCCCTCATAGAACATATATTGTACTTGCAAGCTTGTGCAATATAAAATTCTCCTTGGGACAATATTCCCCAATATTCATGCAATAACCCTATATTATATTCTAGTATAAGAGGTCAAATAGATCATAAATTGATTAATAAGTTAACTCTAGCAGTTAACAAGTAAAATAGGTTGGTTTGTGTTTTAGATTTTCAGTATTAAGATGTACTTGCAAGAAAACCCATTTTAGGGGAAATAACTCCACTTTAAAAAAAACCAGTGGCTTACATCTCCTTCTACAGGTAGAGCTCTTCCACATCTAAAACAATTCTTATTGAATATATCTTCTTCTGGCACATCATCAGGTCTGAAATTAGGTCAAAATGGCAAAATTAAAATATCTCACAATCAAAAGTAATTTAGTTCAAATCTCCTAAATCCCCCATTGAAATCAACACTCAGTCAATACCTTAGAGTGGTTAAATTTCAGACCATAATTCTGGTATTATATGAAGACCTATCATAAAGTGGGTGATAGAAATAAAAGACGTCTTGACTATTTGATAGATGTATTAGAAAAGCATAGTAACACGTCAAGGTGACGTGACGTTACATAAAGCGCGGTACATAGTAAACGTCCAGTGTGCGGTATTTACGATATAAGACCTAATACCACAAAAATGTGACAAGTTGAGACATAGAAATATTGTATTGGTTGATGACTGTAAAACTTAATGCTGATTACAGCTGTTCTGTTTTGTGTGACAGTAGCATACCCTTGTTGCATATTGTCAGACATTTTATTGTTTTATTGTTGCATATTGTCAGACAATTATTCGTTGAAATACTATAAGATGATAAATTAGGTTATAGAAGTCTATCAAGCTGTAACAGATATGTAAGTTTTACTGTTTCTATGGGAGTTTAGATATCTTCTCATCTCTATCTCATACAATGAAGTAAAGACCGATTACAGATGACAGCAAATTACTGACTTTACATAAATATTGAATTAAACAAAATTTACCCATGATCCCGTCCTTGTTCTATAGTTAACATTTTCTTCCATTGTTGTTCATAAAAAGGTTGTATCCACGCTGGAAAAAATGAATAAAATAAAATGTCATTCTCTGTAAACAACAGATAAAATGTTTCTCTTCAGAGCTGATTTTACTGACACTAGGATATGTTAAAGAAAATAGAACAAAAAATGGCTATGCAAACTTTTATGTCCAAATGTTATAACATACAAGAAATTACATTTTTGTTTCATATCTTTAGTCCTTAGTAAGTACACTCTCCCTGGTTGAAAAGTTGAAGATTGAGTGTGTCAAACTAGCCTCCATCAAGATGATACATGTGAATAAAAAAAACTTTGGGGTAACCTTACATTCAAACATACTATCTTATTTAATATATTAACAATCAAATTTACTTTTCATTGTTTCTTTGACTAAATTACACTTCTTTTAAATTTGTCACCCAAAATCAGATATACTTTTTAATATAAACAATAGCAGCTGAGAAAGCATCCAAATAACACCAACTTTATACTAACCAAGATGGAAGACCTTGTCATCTTCTACAAGTTTGAGAGAAGCCAGATCATTGATAACATGCTGCCATCTTATTTTACAAAACACAGGTAAATATAACTTTCCTTTCTCCGTTTTCAGGAAACATTCTGAAGGATTTTCTGCAAATATAAAATAAACATGAATATGAGACACCATTCTCTTGTTTTCTGGAATAATTCTGAAAAACTGCCCTTTATTTGATGACTAAAAAAAAAAAACACCTACACATGAAATCACAGTTGATGTTGTGAGCCAGCAAATCTAATTTTTTTTCTCAAAAAGTAACATATCAATTAGACAATTCATGTACATTTTTTATATTAAATCATTTCTTTACAAATATTTTATTCAATGCAGTTGAATGAAGCTTTCTTTTCCAGAATTAAATGGAATAACATGCAACTTAGTATAGCAGTTCATTACTGTTTCATTTTACAGCCAGAACCTTTGAAAAAGGTTAACATCTTTCACAGCATTCTTACTTAAGCAGGAAAAATTCCTGGGTGGTTCATTTGTTACATACAAAAAAATCATAAGACTCAGATCAATGATGAAATGGAAAATAGATTTATTGCTTGTTGGAGTTTTGGTGGTCCGTTTTTATTAGTGGAGGAAGCTGAAGTGCTTAGAGAAAACCAATCAATTTAGATTGGAGCCCAGTGCACCTGCACAGCGGGGTTTGAACTCACAACTTCAGTGTTGACTGGCTAGTGATTACAGTGGTAGAACTTCTTAGACAACTTCGCCAACCTGAAAAATAGAAAGTTCTGTTACCACCAACCTTTATGTAACTGTTTAAAATAGTCAGCAGCATCTGTGGTCAGATTCTTTGCAGTACTGTCCCAGCTAGGATTCTCTTGTAAAAATACCCACTGTAATAATAACAAGGTCAATTTAGTTTAACATTGTTCATTCATGTCCTTTGTAGAAAGTCTATGAATTTACCATAAATGTAGCTCTATAAAGGGTTATGCAACCCATTGGTATTTTTCAAGTATCAAAAGAGGAACCCATCCCAGTGTCTGGTGTATGCCTGTAAATAGGAAGCAATCCTCCTATGTATATACTCCCTTATTTATTGAATTGGTGTCAAATTACACTTTAAAATTTAAAAAAATGATAATGAAATAAAAAATTATATCTATAGACTTTACCTTTTTGAGCTGTGAATAAACATCAACTTCTACTTGCATCACATATAAATCTGGAGAAACTACCAACCTTGTCATTAAGTCTATACTGCAATGTAAAAAATATGTTAAAATAAGTTAAACAAGCTAATCATTCACATCAAGATCTATCTGCATCACATATAAATTAAAAGAAAATTACTAAAAACTAAAACCGTAATGTAAAACAAAACTTAAAAAAGATGTAAAATCTATTATCACAGATTTTCATTCTTAAAAGTTAATGAATATAATTTACTTGTGCTATAATGAAGGAATTATTTATACTATAATGAAGGAATTATTTATACTATAATATATATCTAATTTAAAGCTTACTTACCTTATGTACTTAAGAAAATTCTGATCTTGTTTATTTGCTAGAAAATTAGATAACAACCAATTAAAACAATCTTTTTCTAACTCCTGCAGTCCATACATCTGACTAGCTTCATAATATATATGCACCATCTTTGAGCTGAAATGACAAATTCAAAAAATTTAAAATTTACATTTATTCATAATGTTTTAATTGAAAGTTTGGCATGTCTAAGGTTGATCAGAACTGTCATTTTGCACTTCAGAAATTTATAAAGAAACAACAGGAAAATATTTTTCAATTTGTCAAATCAAGACAGCATGGAAAAGTCTACATTCATGTAATGGTAGATAATCCCCCTGTACAATTTGTGTACAATTTGAAAGCAAAAAATTGTTGAGGAGAGACTCAGTATAGATTGTAGGGTTTTCTGGACATTGATTTTGTAATATGAACCTTTTTGACAGGTGAGTGCAGCAGAGATTCACATTATGTTGAGGCTGATGTTTTCAATATGCAAAAAGACCTGAAATCTGTTTTTGGTACTTATTTTTACAATCATCATACCTTAGGGTATCTGTCATCAGTTCCTTACAATGCTGTATTAGTCCTTCCTACAATCAGAGGAGGATGAATTAATGGAGCTAGATATCTATTAATTTAGTGGCTCATTTATTTGTATTTAAAAATAAGTCCATGATGTACAATTTGTAATTAATACTGCCTTTTATTAGGCATGACAATTTTATCATTAGTTCCACTGATTAGTTTTTTTAAATTCTATTTTGCCAATTTTAGGGGTTGTATAAAACAAAGGATGTCTGTAAATTATGAATGCCTCTTCTGTAACTTACTTAAGGAGGCTAGCGGGTATAAGACTTTCAGAAAAAAATAAAACTTTAATTTTTCATTACAAATTTTATTCATTACCTTTAGTAGTTGTTACTTTATCATATGGTACAAAAATCATTCCAAAAAATCAATTCGTGTTGGCCCCAGATTACTTTTAAAATGTAGATATCATTGAAAAAGCTCCAAATTATCTCCCTTTGCTGTAAAAATGCCATTTATTGGCATTAAAATTGAAATATCTTTTTAAACTCATCAGTGACCTATATTTTTTATTGTTGTTTTCGAATAAGCTGTACATAAACTAAATAATTGTAAAATTCAAGCGATTTCTGTTTTTATTTCGATATTACCGCTATTTCTCCAGTTCAACAGAAAAAAAGGACTTTAACAAAAATGTATGCTTCTTTCAAAGGCAGATTGTGAGTGTAAATGAATGGTGACCCCATTTTTTATTTCATTTTTCAATTAATATAAGATAAAGTTCATTTATAGAAAAATATAGGGAAATCCTATATTAAATAAAAAATTTGATTAAGACCTGCGAGCCCCCTTAAGTCCAAAGGTACATTGCAATCCATAGGTGGATCCAGGGGGGGGGGGGGGCCTTTCATGGGAAAAAATTGGTGAATTATATAGGGAATCACTATAGCATGACTGGAGCTCCCCTTCTAGGTCAGTCAGCGGGCCCCCCTTATGAAAAGTTCTGGATCGACCACTGCAATCAACAAAGTCAATTGAAAGGCACTGTTTCTGGTTCAATTAACAGCTATCTAATATCTTGAAAACAAAAATTAAAGTCACAAGCAAAACAACAAAAACAATTTTTGTTCTTCACAATAACAGAAATGAAATAAAATATCCTTACAGACCCCTTTACTTGGAAGCATTAAATATATCACACAGAAAGCTTAATATATCATTAGTACTGCAACATAATACATAATAGGTGACAAACTCAGTACATGTACATATTTGTATATTGAAATAGCTCTTAAGGAATGAATGCACTGACAAAGCAGGACTCCTGGATCAGTATCTAGATTCATGTACTTACTAATTGTAATAAAATAGCAGTTGCTAAGACACCAACGACTTCTACTGGTTTAATGAATATATAATCTTGATACAAAGATCCAAATGTTATCTTTAATGCTAAAACATATAAAAGTATAATGAATATACATTGTTCAATTGACCCAAAATGATCTACAATGCTGAATATACAAAAATTATAGTCTTTGTGTTTCATTTCATCAATTTACAGCTGTTAAACAACTCACTATGATCTAGAACTTGAAATATTGTATAGACACCTGTTTTTGATGACTGTATTGATAATATTTTGGTATTTTTATCTTGGTTGATGTCTCTTTGGTGTATACTCCACATCTCCTTTTATTCATACTTGTTTTTGTCCAGAAGGTATACAGTTGTTTCCCTTTCTTTATAGAGATCGATGATACAGTATAGTTGATTCAAAAGTGAAATGACTAAAAGTAATCTACTCACCTGTTTCATCAATATTAGGATCTGATACATCTATAACAACATTTTTACTGGACGATTCTGACCAGGATCCATTAAACATACAGGAAAAATACGGAGACTGTAAGAAAAGCAATATGTCATGTATGTGTAACGTGAATGGTAATACAATATAAATGATGAGAATATAATTCTCTACTATATTATACATGTAGTATATGATTTCTAGTTTATATAGGAATTACGTACAGGTTTGATCAGGGCATTGCACAATACTGTGTCTTCCTTGAATGTATTCCACGTTGCTCTATAATTGAAATATGATCTAAAACAAACCAACTTTATAGGAATGATGACTGCATGAATCAAGTGATCCCTTATAAACAGGTTCAGTACTTTGAACTAGCCTTATTAACAGTAAGCTTTCTTTGGTGTGGTATTATTTCATTTATTTATCATTGTATTGGTTTTGCTTTTCCTGTACCACTCATCATTAAACTGACAAAAATGTATGCTCCATTGCCTCTCTTAAATTCTCAGTGGTGATTTAAAAAAAATATTATTTGTAGGATCTTTGATCATGTTGATAGTCTCTGTTAATCTATTCACATTATGTTTAAACACAGGGCAATTTAGAGCTTTATCTAATGCAAAGACAGTTGCACACTGTTGATGACCTTGTACCGACCTTTTGATGTCTTTAATGATCACTAATGCTAAATGTCATGGATATGTTGATCATATTGAAATGCTCTCATTACCTGTGATATGATATTCATCATAATAATATGGAAACATTTTTACAAACCTCAGGGTATATAACTTTTTTGCAATTGCATAAAATATATTTTGTATTCTTCAGTTTGTTTCAAAGCATGTTACCTGTGACAAGTAAACTTTATGGAGAAACCATTCTTTCCCGGAAGCTGTAATTGTAATGTCACTATTTTCTCCATCTATAAATAATTTTTGGTAGATATATTTTGAAGTTGAAGGCAGTCGTTTTCTGAAAAATAATAATAGATAGATATATGTACCTTACATGCACTGCCATTTTGCTTGTTATTTTAGCAGTTACATTTTTGTACCTTTTTTCATAATTTGGGTGAGTTAGTAGAAAGTGGGCTGAGTTGGTGGAAAAGTCTGTCAATTTGGCAGTTGGAAAATGCCTTGCTTCCCAAATAAGAGGGTCATATAACTTTCACTGTAATTTGCATGACGATAAAATGTACACTTTCTTTTAGATAATAGAAAAAAATCAACTAATTTTGAAGAGTCACATTAATCTTTTTTCCTTAATTAACAGAAACAATAATTATTTGAGAAGAATCAGGATAACGAATGATTATAAGGACATTTTGATGAATCAAGGTAAAACTATAACATATTTGATGCTAAGACCTGAGGTCATGATATATGGCATTCCTTCCCTCAGCCAGAGCCTGTATCGGGACTGTTCTCCCTAATAACATGTTCGTCCTGAGTTCCTTCGCCCTTAGAGTCTGTTCGCCCTATCAAAAAATATTTATATTAAGGGCATTGAAGTTTAATAAACTTATTCAGATATTTCTATGGTATATATTTTTGAAATTTATGGAAACAGGGAAATATTTAAAAGTTAATGGCTTGTTTAATTGTTATGGCTTGTTTGATTGTTCAATGACAAAATAATTCGGATCACTGATTATTGTGATACTTGTATTTTGATGGATTATTAATCAAACGTTTTGTTTTGTTAAAACATTCAGCTTGAAATTAATAAAAACAATGATGTACGAACTGTAAATCATGAAACGGATTTACAAGTTCATTTATTATTATACAGGGTTCTGAGAATAGTCTCCAGTATTCTACTCTGTAAATCAAAGGGAAAATGATAAATAGATTGTGGCAATATAAATATTCTGTCAATTTTTCAACAAACTTTAACATATTTTGTTCAAATACTTATAATTTTGCAACTGGACAATTAGAAAAAAATTAAAATCAGGGCAAATGGACCCTGGGCAAACAGGTACTAGGGCGAAAGTGAATCAGGGCGAACAGACCTGGATTCGCCAGAGCCTCAGGTTCAAATAAGGTTTAAGATAACCATGATAACAAAAAGTCAAAATGCAGAAATCGATGGGTCTCTGTGAAAACTGTTAAAATATGGAAAAATAAAGGTTGGCAGGTAGGTGAAACTTACATAAATGAATAGATAAATGAAAAATGAACAGATTGATGCCCGATTTATATAATTCCAAGGCCCTCAATCGGCACCAGAAGCGATGAAGCAGTCCATCTATTTTGGGTGGGCAAATATCCACTTTTTGATATGGGACGAGCTCTGACGTCCCACGGCCCCAGCTTGTCTGGCAAAACAGCCGTTGGACATCAGAGTAATCTCGGAATACTTGCAAGGCTATCTTTTTTCTGGGACGCCTTCCCCCGGCGTATGGCATCCCAGAAATTTTTTTAAAATAGCCTTGCAAGTGGTCATAATTATTTGTACTACAACAAGTGGAGAACTTTACAGAAACAACATTATTGTACTTTTTAGGGGTGTGCATTTCCTCTTCTTCGTCTGTCGAATCATTATCCTGCAACCTTTTTCTTTTTAATGACGTGGTTCCCTTATCTGATTGACGATTTGGACTACCAAGCTTTGCTAATTTGTTCCCCATTCTAATTATTTTGTTGGAACCTGCAACTTGATTTTCCCTGGCTTTGACATTTCCGGTTTGTGAGAGATTCTAAATCTGTAACGAAAACCGGACTGGACTTTATTTCCGTATTTAAAATTCGTAAACAATTGTTTTTTTCTTCCATTAGAACAGCTCATTTATATATAAGACTAGCGTTTCAAATCAAGTAAAAAATCCACAACAGCAAATTATTATAGAACATATAAAGGGATCGGGACGATTTTCAAAATATAGCAAAATTATACTGTATCCACTAATCGTTATAGGAATCAAGGAACCAGTCTAACAGCTAAAACCAAGACCGATACTATTCTGACCGGCAAGCTGACATAGTCCTCTCGAAATGGCTCAAATATTTCGCACAACTGTGAGGTCTTTTGCAACCACATCGAGCAGGCAAAATGCTATAAAAACTGTAACAGTTATTGGTGGAGGATTGATGGGATCAGGAATAGCCCAAGTATAACAATTATTTGTTAAATATCATTACAACGACCTTTGGACCTTACTGAATATTTAAGCTGAAAGTTTAACTGTGCATGCCTATCTGAAATAATAAAAACTTATAAAGATAGCAATTCAATTGAACTTGGCGAACACAATATTTGTGCGCTATAAATGCAGGACAACTCGGCCCTGAGCCAATTCTTCCCAGTCAACTTGTACCAACTATTAAATTTAAACTATTAAGTCTAGGCTCTAGCTAAAAGTCAACTTGAACGGTCTACAGTGACAGCTCAGAACGAATGCACAAAAACTACTTGAGTAAAAACTTTCCTGCAAAAGATATTACATGTATCCTACCGTAGTCTATAATCTGTCATCATGTCGGTTTGTTATATAATTTAATTTAATAATTATATGATATGATATGAGCAAATCAGCCCTAATACTGATAAATCAGCATGTCACTTTGTGCAATACTAAAACATTCTTCTGTCGATATATATCAAGATTTGATATTGCTTTTTAAAAAAGGCCAATAAGGTAAAAAGCTGTATTGGCCCATTGGTTAATACGGGACGTTCACTTCCAGTTTCAATTTTCTTACGTAAATTTGGTGGTATCGTTATGCATAAAAAACATTTGTATTATATTTCAAAAATATAATACAGGGCCAATACAGTAAAAAGCTGTATTGGAGTACAAGGGGAAAGGCTGTGGATTCCATAAAATTTTCATATGTTTCGCATTGAATCAACACAAGGGTACATAATCCTTAACCAGCGTACAAAATAAGTGCAGGATACATTTTTCAACTCTTCTAAATAAAAAAAAAAAAACATTTCTAAAGATTTTTTCATTATATTCAAGTATTGTACAAAAATGATAATTTTCTAATAGCTGTTTCACCTGGCTTCTGAATGCCTAAAAACATTCCAGAACTTCAGAAAATTCCTCTTCTGGCTTCCATTGCTTTGTTTACATGCCATTAAGTGTCATCAATCTTATTGGCAGTCTAAACATGCCAAACAAATCATTTTTAAGAATTTCAAAATGACCAGCATCTTACGTCTTTTTCCAATTTTCCCACGAAAAAAATCCATCCAAAATAAATGAAATACAAACAACTAATATAATTGCCTTAAACTAAAATAACAACTAATTGACAATAGAGTAGTTAGAGTAAGATTGGATACATGTATATAGATTCAATGTGTCATGTGGTTTTGGTGCCATTAGAAATTGATGTAAACAAACCAGACCATCTGCTCCAGTATGGAACAACATCATACATTCAGTGACTGAGAAACAATTATTAGTAACCAAGATTGACAATACACAGTGATAAAAAAAGCTAAGTCTGCAGAAAATCTAATAAAAATGTCCTTAAGTGCATAACTTGCCATCTTTACAGGTAATTTGTAACATTTATTATTCCTTATGAGAAAATCAATGAAGTTCAAATTTGTATTTTTAGGTAGCAGCTACAACAGGGCACCAGGTTGTTATGGTTGACCAGACAGATGATATTCTGGGTAAATCTAAGGCATCAATACAGAAAAGTCTACAGAGAGTGGTCAAGAAAAAGTTTGCTGAGGATCCAAAGGTGAGAACGAATAGTAAAGATGGCAGTTGTAACCTATTGAAAAGAAAAAAAATATGAATCTATGTTTTGCAATGTTCATTATGACTTCTTAAAAATATTTTTTTTCCTGACATATGAGGACTGTGAAAATTGATGAATGTGAATGAAAGAAAAAGCAGTGACACAACTAGAAACATGAGAAATATGAGATCCACATTTGATGGTATTTTTTAAAGATAGATTTTAATTAATTTAAGATAAATCTTTCCAGAGTTATGGGAATTTAATCATAAAGAACAAGGCGATTATTATACATCTCATGATCTCAATATAAATCAGGAGATATCATGGGTATGATTGCAAAAGGGAAACATCTTTCTCCAGTAATGACCAGAAATATGCTAATGTAAGAAAATGTTAATACATGGACAATTTATATCATATGCCAACTCAACCAGAGAAACCAATATCTGCCAAAAGGACTGTAAGGTTGGTATACAATGCCATATACATGTACAATTAACCATGTATATTTCACTTTATCTTGATCATTAACTTGTTAATTCTAGAAATATACCAAACCAGGGCTAAATAAAAGATTAACATGATTAATGATAAAAGCTAGTGATGGTTAATTCATTATTGATTGTTTAATTTAGGGTGGAGAACAGTTTGTATCAGATATATTAGGAAGAATTACAACACAAACAGATTCTAACGCAGCTGTGGCCAATTCAGACTTAGTTATAGAAGCCATTGTAGAAAATATTGATGTTAAAAAGAAGTTGTTTTCTAGTCTAGACAAAGCAGCACCACAGTAAGTAAAATACACTTATAACATAGATATAAGAAGATGTGGTATGAGTGCCAATGGGACAACTCTCCATCCTTATTACTTGATATACCTGCTAATTGAATATTAGATTCATTAATGTCAAATATTCTTCTGATAGACTGAATTGCAGTGGAAGGGGTTTAATGACTGTCTAAAAGTACACTACTGCAGGTAATTTTTAAAAGTTCTCAAAAATTTGTTGTATATGTTTTTTTGCTTATTTATGCCAGTACTTACCAGTAGTAGTATTATAATGTCCTAAGTCAGGAGCCTGTAATTCAATGGTTGTCATTAGAATCATAATGTCCTAAGTCAGGAGCCTGTAATTCAATGGTTGTCATTAGTTGCTATCTGTCATGTTGGTTTTTATGCCCCTGTTTATGTTAAAAAATCTGACAGCTCAAATGGCAGAGTGCAAATGAACAAAAATTATGTACATTTACATGATGCTAAGTAAGGAGCCTGTAATTCAATGGTTGTCATTAGTTGCTATCTGTCATGTTGGGTTTTATGCCCCTGTTTATGTTAAAAAATCTGACAGCTCAAATGGCAGAGTGCAAATGAACAAAAATTATGTACATTTACATGATGCTAAATCAGGAGCCTGTAATTCAATGGTTGTCATTAGTTGCTGTTCTTACCTGTAGTAGTATCATAATGTCCTAAGTCAGGAGCCTGTAATTCAATGGTTGTCATTAGAATCATAATGTCCTAAGTCAGGAGCCTGTAATTCAATGGTTGTCATTAGTTGCTGTTCTTACCTGTAGTAGTATCATAATGTCCTAAGTCAGGAGCCTGTAATTCAATGGTTGTCATTAGTTGCTGTTCTTACCTGTAGTAGTATCATAATGTCCTAAGTCAGGAGCCTGTAATTCAATGGTTGTCATTAGTTGCTGTTCTTACCAGTAGTAGTATTATAATGTCCTAAGTCAGGAGCCTGTAATTCAATGGTTGTCATTAGTTGCTGTTCTTACCTGTAGTAGTATCATAATGTCCTAAGTCAGGAGCCTGTAATTCAATGGTTGTCATTAGAATCATAATGTCCTAAGTCAGGAGCCTGTAATTCAATGGTTGTCATTAGTTGCTGTTCTTACCTGTAGTAGTATCATAATGTCCTAAGTCAGGAGCCTGTAATTCAATGGTTGTCATTAGTTGCTGTTCTTACCTGTAGTAGTATCATAATGTCCTAAGTCAGGAGCCTGTAATTCAATGGTTGTCATTAGTTGCTGTTCTTACCAGTAGTAGTATTATAATGTCCTAAGTCAGGAGCCTGTAATTCAATGGTTGTCATTAGTTGCTGTTCTTACCAGTAGTAGTATTATAATGTCCTAAGTCAGGAGCCTGTAATTCAATGGTTGTCATTAGTTGCTGTTCTTACCAGTAGTAGTATTATAATGTCCTAAGTCAGGAGCCTGTAATTCAATGGTTGTCATTAGTTGCTGTTCTTACCAGTAGTAGTATTATAATGTCCTAAGTCAGGAGCCTGTAATTCAATGGTTGTCATTAGAATCATAATGTCCTAAGTCAGGAGCCTGTAATTCAATGGTTGTCATTAGTTGCTATCTGTCATGTTGGTTTTTATGCCCCTGTAATGTTAAAAAATCTGACAGCTCAAATGGCAGAGTGCAAATGAACAAAAATTTTGTACATTTACATGATGCTAAGTTATGCTTTATATTTTTTAGACACACAATATTCACCAGTAACACATCGTCTTTACCGATCGGTGATATAGCAGTATCTACACAAAGACAAGACAGATTTGGAGGATTACATTTCTTTAATCCTGTTCCTATGATGAAATTATTAGAGGTAAGTGAGAAAGTATTTACAGTGCAGTTTGATCGTCATTTTATAGTCCAGTCATTTATTATTAGTTTTCATATTGACCTCAGATTTCAATTTGAAGATTTGACTAGTAAACTGCATTTTATAAGTAGTCTATTCTCTCCCCTGACTTATACATATTTGTGCATTTGAAATAACATCCTGCATCAAATGACTTTTTTAAAATACTTAAACATAATCTTACAAATACAAGTAAATGGGCAATATTTTGGATTGATAAAGAAAAAAAATGTCTGAAGGTTCAGTTTGTATCAACTAGAATCAGTTATATTCTCTTGTTTCAATATTTGTCATTTACTGATCCAAATGAATACATTTATTTATATATTTTATGAAGGACTTTCTTTACATAACTTATTAAGTTCAAAATGATAAAGTATTTCACGAAGGGTCTTTAAATAATTCTCGATTAAATGTTTGAAAATGTTTAGTTTTGTATTTTTTAGAAAAAAATTTAAGAATGGCGTTTGTATCTTACCTCATTGTTTTTAATTTCAGGTTGTAAGGATACCAGCTACTAGTGATGAAACATTCAACAAATTATCAGATTTTGGTAAAGCCATGAAGAAAACCACAGTTGACTGCAAGGTAAGATAACTTGTACATAATATCCACTGCAGAACAGTTAGTTTAAACTCCTAGGGTCGACTAGGGTATAGAATGGACTCTCCTAAACCAGTATGTCCAAATGTCCAGCTTCAGATTTGGGTGTTAAAACTTAAAGTCTGTGTCCTCCAATGTTCTTTAAGCAAATGATAATATTTGTTATAACTCTTTAATGGGTATTTTTTGCAATGCAAAATTATTAATTGGTTAATTAGCAGTCAGTCTGTATCTGTACACAAGGGCTTCTGTTAAGTGCTATTGGTTTCTCAGACAATTAACAAAACAATATATATATATATATATGTTCATGGAGCAAGGTGTTCATGACGTTGGATTTATTTGCATGGTTCATTGTCAATTTATAGTTTATGTGATACCTGTAGTGTAGTGAAAACCATAAACTTTAGAATTTTTACAATTAACTCAATCAGAATCATGAAAGTCTTCACTCTCTTGTACTATTTTTAACTTAGATATTATACTAGATCCCCAAATATAAGGCTATTCCACTCACCTTTAATATATCTCTACTATTAGAAAATTGTGAAATAGTGCTGCTCCTCAGTAAACCATTTGTAAAAAATTACAATTCTAACAAAAGATTCACATTTCAGGATACACCTGGTTTCATAGTAAACAGACTTTTAGTTCCATACACAATAGAAGCAATGAGAATGGTAGAGAGAGGTATGTATAATTAATTCTGTGCATGTTTTTTGGCATTAAGGATGTACTTAGGTGAGGTTTTGGAATTTGTGTCAAATGTTCGGACTCCTTGGTGTTATTCCATACAATACCATGTAAAATATTTTGCCCCATAACACCCATTTATTTTTTCATATAAGCTCATGAAAGGTCATTTACCAAAATTTTAGAAGATTCTTGATTTTGTTTCTTCTGTTTTGAGACCCAAATAATACGAATGCAAATATAAGGTAAAAGTCCGAGTCAGCCTTTTCCCGCCATGTTTTAAATCTTAAATATCTCAAAAGGAGGTCCATGACCTATCAATATTTTTAACTTATTTTTATCCTTAATTGATGCTCTCCCAGCTTAAAGTATCAATTTTAAATTCTTAATTTATTAATTTTCACCTAAGTACATCCTTAAGGCCTTTTAGACATAAGATAAATTTATAAAGAAATATGTTTGAGTGTATCTTTGTGTTTTTCAAACTGATAACATTTTACCTGATGCTGTGTTAAAAATGATCTCCCCTAAAGCTGTGTCATTTCACTTTAAACATTGGAATATTCAAGACTTAATTAATGAGCAGAAACAGATATATGTATTATTGTATAATTACATTAGATGTATGTTTCATTATAATAATTTATTCTGATTGGCTTATTGCACATCACATGATATTCCTTCAGCAATTGTATCACTCAATAAAACTTATCATCCATGATAACATGTGGTCCCACAATAAAGTGCACAGGTGAATTAAACAAAAAATAATATAAAATTCATGTTTTCATGATCATAGCTAAAAAAATGTAATTATAAGTAGAGTATTGAATGCTTCTTTTTGTAACTTCATAGGGTTGTAAAAGCGTTGACCGTGCGTACATTTTTAGAATGAAGCGCGGAACGCTTCCGCGCTTCATACAAAATGTACTTCGGTCAACGCTTTCACACCCAAATGAATTAACAAAAAGAAGCATTCAATTCTCAAATAAAGAAGTTTAGCAACATGGAATGATAAAATATTTACAACATTTTTTATCCCTATTTATATTTCTGTACATTTATGTTGTCATATACCGTAATCCTAACTTTGTAACAGATTTTGGACATCTGATTTTGATTACTCCGACACATACTTGAAGTGACATGCTGGTTATACATTTCATATAACTATAATTTTTATACAGTGCTGGTAATTCATCTATCTGAGTTGTATTTTAGGTGATGCCAGCTTTAAAGATGTGGACACGGCTATGAAGTTAGGTGCTGGATATCCCATGGGGCCATTTGAACTTAGTGATTATGTTGGACTAGACACCATGAAGTTTATTCTTGATGGTATGTTAAGGATATATAATGTGGTTTGTCAAGAAAATAATTTTAATTTTTGTCAGGCATTGCAATTTAATAATAAAGAAAATTGATAATAGTTTCACATTTGGCCATTTTTAATCAAAATATGCATCAGCTATTCATGTCATTTAGTTTAATGAAAAATAGTATATTTTGAATTAAGGTAAATCATTTATAATACATATTTTCTCAGATAGATTTTTATACAACCGCAAAAATTAAAAAAATTTGGGTCGTATATTGGTATTGTTGTCGTCGTCATGTCAGCTTCGTTCGAAGATGGATTGTTTCCGGATAATAACTTTTGAATAAGAAAAAAGAAATCAATAAAATTTTTACACAATGTTTATAACCACAAATGGAAGCTTTGCATTGGTTTTGGGGGTTATGGACCCAAAGATTTAGGAATTAGGGGCCAAACACAGCATTTATCTAGTTTCAGGACAAAAAGTTGTGTATTAGTATTTCAATTGTTCTAATTTTGTACCACAATGTTTAATGCCAAAAATAGAAGGTTGGGATTTATTTTAAGGGGTTATTGGGCAAACAGTCTAGGAATTAAGGGCCAAAAAGGGGCCAAAAACAATCATTTTTCTAGTTTCAAGACTATATCTTATGTGTAACTGTATGGATCTCTCTGAAATTTCACCACAAGTTTCCATATAATACAGGGAAGGCTGGGATTCAGTTTGGGGTTAATTTTTTCAAATATGTAGGAAAAAGGAACCAAAAAAGGGCCAAAAAGAAGCATTTTTCTAGTTTACAGACAATAACTTGTGTTTAAGTGTATGGATCTCTACATAATTTTTTATAAGAAGGTTCAATACCACTAAAGGAAGGTTGGGATTGGTTTTGGGGGTTACGGTCCCAATAGTTTAGGAATTAGGGACCGAAAAGGGGGCCCAAAATAATAATTTTTGTAGTTTTCAAACAATAACTTATGTTTAAGTGTATGAATCTCTCTGAAATTAAACCACAAGTTTCAATACCATGAAGGGTTGGTTAGTAATGACTTTAAGGGGTTATGGCTCAAAATGTTTCGGAATTAGGGACAAAAAAGGGGAAAAAACTAGGTATTTCTGGTCAATGGACAATTAATTAAGACAATTTAAAACAGTGTAAGGGAGGTAATTCTAAAACATTTAACATACAATGTGGGGTACGTTCGGATTTACCTCCCTTACCCTTCTTGTATATTATGTATAAAGAAATGTCAGGTTTTGGACTAATTGCAAAAAAAAGGGGGGTGGTAGTTGCTTTCAATTTTTTTTTCTTCAAATTTCTCATTCTAAATTTATGAAAAGTTGAAAGAAGAAATATTTAATTGCATAATATTGCGCAATAGATTTTTACAATCTTGACCTTTGTTATGTGTCAGAAACTCATACTATGTCAAAAATTTGATAGCAATCCAAATTCAGAGCTGTATGAAGCTTGAATGTTGTGTCCATACTTGCCCCAACTGTTCAGGTATATTTCAGAGTTTAGTATGACATCCATTATCACTAAGCTAGTACATATTTTTGTTTAGGGGCCAGATTATGCATGCCTCCAGATGCAGGATTTTCTCTCTGTATTAAAGACCCATTGGGGGCCTTATATGTTTTACGCCCTTTGGTTGGGTTGTTGTCTCTTTGACACGTTCCCCATTTCCATTCTCAATTTTATTTCACATTGATTGCCAGTCTTACTCAAAATTTGCAGATTTAAGCAAAAAACCAGACTGATTGTGTACTAATATTTTGAAATCCAAGATGGCTGTACATGTATAAGATCTATACTAAAAATAATCACATGTGCAAGAAACATATCACAAACTAATGGTACATCATCATTGTCAGATTTATTCAATGAAAACCAAGTTAATAAATGATTTTTTTTACAGGATGGGCAGAAAAATATCCAGAAAATCCTTTATTTCAACCTAGTGCCTTACTGAATAAATATGTAGCTGAAGGCAAACTTGGTGCTAAATCTGGAGAAGGATTCTACAACTACAAGAAAAAATGATCTACACATGGACCATCTTAACAGAACAATACATACTTATAATTGTGATCATTGATTCATTGTTAATGTATAGAAGGAATCGTGTAGAAGTCTGGGTTGATTTTGGTTCATCGACAATGAGGAATTGTGAAAATAAATGATTATGTGGTTTTTAAGATACACAATGAATTTCAGTATCTTTAAAGCTCATATGTTATGATAATTACAATTGATTAATATATTAAACAGACATTTTTTCTATCAAATTGTGTTTGTTTTCTTTCATGGTCCACAATTTAAATAGATATATAAATTGAAATATATACTTACATGTTGTTGTCGCCCTACATACCATGGCAGAGGGGGCATAGTACATAATCTTGTAACACAGTTCTACTGATACCATGCCCAAAACCTTTTATTCTTAGTAAGATGGAATTATATGGTTAACTGCTTGCAGAACAAGCTGTCATACATAGTAGGGTTGTTTGTCACATGTAGTAGACTAATCTATCTTTTACAAAATTTGCAGGGTTATGGTATTTTGACCATTTAAAAAACAGTTTAGCATAATGTCACCTTGTAAACACTGCTCCTCTAAGATTTTCACAAAAGGTTTCATGCTTAAAAGTATGTTTTTTAATCTAGTGAATGGCAATGCTTTGAATTCTCAGTAAATATATCATAAGCTTTCAAACTTTATGAAATTCTTTGTTCTTTTACATAATTGACCTCACTGGACAACCTTTTTGATTTGGTAATTTACTGCCATACTGGATTCTGGTAGATGAAAGCTATTAAAGGCTCAGACATGATAAAATGTAAAACAATTCAAATTGCATACCAACAGTCTGATTAGTGTAAAAACAAAGACAGAAAACAACAACTACTGAATTATATGTACTTAATTTGGGACAAACACAGAATGTGGTGGAGTTTAACATGATTGCAAGGCTTCAATCCTTCTCTCTCCTGGGACAGTGGTGTTACAGAAACTATAACCAGATGCTCTGCAGGGCACAGCTTTATACGACGAGGTGAAACCCTGAACAATTGGCCAGTATGGACACAACATACAAACTTGATACTACTCTGAATTTGGATTGTGATTAAATGGTTGACACAGCATAGGTTTCTGACACAGAATAAATGTGGTCTAATGAACTTAAAAATATTAAATTTACCTATAATGTATGGTCCAATATCCAAAACCTAAATACATGGCCATGGATTGATTCAGCATATCAAAGAATCCTGAGAATTCAATTTTTGACGAAATCAAACACAGTTTTATTTTGGACCCTTTGGACCATAATGTAGACCAATTTGAAACGGGACCCAAAATTAAAAAATCTAAGTACATGGTTAGATTTGGCATTTCAAAGAACCTCAATCATTCAATTTTTGATGAAATTAATCAAAGTTTAATTTTGGACCTCATGTGGACCAATTTAAATATGGGGACCAAATTCCAAAAACTTGATACACTGTAAGATTCAGCATAGTTAAGAACCCCAAGAATTTCAAAAATAAAACCCCATTGATATTGGTAAAGAAATAAGCAATTTATTCCCCAATTCCTAAACAGTTTTGGCCATAACCCCAAAAATCTATCCTTACCTTCCTTTTTGGAATGGAACCTTGTGGTACAATTTCAGAAAGATGCATATCTTACACTGAGTTATTGTCTAGAAACTAGAAAAATACTTATTTTGACCCCTTTTGGGTCCCTTGTTCCAAAACTATTGAGACCAAAAACCCCAAAATCAATCCCAACCTTCATTTAGTGGTTATAAACTTTGTGTTAAAATTTTATTGATTTCTATTTTCTCATATTCAAGTTATTATCAGGAAATCATCCGTCTTCGGATGACGCTGACAACGATGTGATACCAATATACAACCAATTTTTTTTTAATTTTTGCGATCATATAAAAATCTGCTGGAAAGGGGTTGTCTCATCAAATAGTTATTTAAGCACAAGATAAAAACTAAAGACACAAAGCACCAAGAATATTAATATCTGTCAACAAAACCTGTGAGGTCATGGCAACTGCATTCAATTCCAATATTGATTGATTATGATCAATTTATCTGCCAAGGATCCTGGTTCTCTGGGCACACCAACAATCAATTAATCAAATAGCAATGGTATTTTATCAGGACAACATTGTTAGATGGTGCAATAACAATTGTGTCCAGATTGGGCAAGTGACTGGAAAATAATTGTTATGCAGATCTTTTGTATAGGAACATGGTAATATATATATTGATAATTCAAGTTAGAGACTGGGCAAACGGTCTTTCTTTTTGTCATACTGGAAGCAGTTATCAAAAAAAAATTCTTATAATGCTTGACAAATTTTTTATTTGGTGTTTAATGAAGACCTACAAAAAAAGTTGGTGTTTCAATTTGGTTACCTGATTTTTTTTTATGATTTAGGGAAATTTATTCAGCTAATGTCCTACAAATTATCAACTTGCAGATCTAGAGTTGATTGTGTGTCATTTCTGTTGACCAGATTTTACAGTATTTAAGTAGTAATTTTATTAAAGGTGATCATCGATCGAAACCCTAATTCAACAATTTCCCCCCAGTAGCTTTTCAAGACATCTATTTAACTATAATAAATCCTTGATACACATCAAGTATTTTCCGAGGAGGTTCAGCTAATAGCTATCATTTTACAAATTTTGCACCTTAGATGATCTTTATGTTTTATTGAGGGTGGTCAATCTTGCTTTCTGTGTAGTGTGCTGTTTAATGTTGGAAACCAATTTCTTTTCTATTAGTGATGGCTATGTCGGTCTTTTACCAGTATGGAGCTCTAGCAGCAATCTTCTGGAAATCAGTCATACGCAATCCCTTAGCTATTTATGGTACCATCATATTTAAAATTATTCTAGAAAAGTTTTGTCATATCTATTACCTGATGCCGCCTTCTTTACTTACGATTAATATTATGCTGATAGTCCTAAATATAAACCTTTAAACTTAAAATAAGGTCAAGGTCATATCAACCTAACGAGAAATACATGTACACCTTACAATCATTCAATACACTAAATATAGTTGACCTATTGCTTATCATGCTTATAGTTTCTAAGAAACGGACTTAACCAAAAAAAAACTGACCAATGAACCATGAAAATGAGCTCAAGATCAAATGAACCATGCCAGACAGACAAATACAGCTTACAATCCTTCAATATAAAAAATATAGTTGACCTATTAATTATAGTTTAAGAAAGATAGACCAAAACGCAAAAACTTAACAGTGAACCGTGAAAATGAGGTCAAGGTCAAATAAAACCTGTGAGATTTACATGTACATCATAAAATATTGCCATGCACCAAATATAGTTGCCCTATTGCATATAGTATTAGAAAAAGAGACCAAAACTCAAAAACTTAACTATAACAACTAAACCATGAAAAAGAGATCAAGGTCAGCTGACACCTACCAGTTGGACATGTACACCTTACAATCCTTCCATACACCAAATATAGTAGCCCTTTTGTTTATAGTATCTGAGATTTGGACTTGACCACCAAAACTTAACCTTGTTCATGGAATTCTAAATGTCTTGTGTCCTATTTTATAATGAAAAGGATTTTGCCAAAGTGCTTATCAAGAATTTACAATTAATCCTCAATTAAATGTACAAACAACACTGCACATGATGAGGTTTGTACTGAGATAACAAAAGGACCTTCGATTGGGGGAAAGTTGACCTAGAAAAAGCGAAAAAGATCACTTAATGTCAAATTTCTTACTGTATGATTTTATTGAAATAATCACATGTTTATTCATACAAATGTCTGATTATTTTACCACTGAATTACATCTTATTTGTAATTTTCCACTGTCATCAGTTCCTTAAATATTTTAAGATCTAAGTATGCATCACATCTTCAAATTACAAAACACAACTATCTTGATTGGTTGATGTTGGAGAATTTATTTGAATATGACCAGCTATATATTCATTTCAATCTTTAGTATTAACAAATTTTTGTTTTTTCTTTTCTAATTGTCCAAGTGCACGGTATATATTTTTCTTTGTTTCTTTGTGTTTCTTTACTCTCCTTACATCAATCTTCGCCATCTTTTTCTCATGTTCTGCTGCTCTGTCTCTCATTTTAAACCTCTCAGTCTTACGTTTATGTTCATGTAATGTCTTTAACATTTTCATTACTTTGGCGACCTGTATAAAGAGTATAAGAAGATTCTGTACATGTCAATAAATGATTGAAAAACTTAAGGCTTCGAGAGCCTGGTCAACTGGTATCTATATGTTAGTGACTGTGAAAGGAATTTTTAAAGTAATTTTCCATAAGGTCAATTATAAATTTGCATGTAGTAATAGCTATCTTTGAAATAAGGATCATTTTTCATTTCTAACTGATGTCTGTATATTTTTTCAATTTTCTTTTTAACAGATAAAAAAGCACACTATATAAAACATAGCAAAACATCTTTATAATAGAAAAAAGTCTGTATTTACAAGAACTTATTCATGTTTACAGAATATGTTTTCCTGAAAGTATTTTTTCACAGAATAAGTTGTATGGGATGTACTTCTTATCCTGCTGTGTGTGATTTTAAAAAACCCCATAAAAGATGGTACTGTAACAACTTTGTCTTTGATTTATTCGTACCTTAGCTTCATGTGGTTCCCTGATAACAGCTACTCTTTTGAGAGGATCTTTGGTCTCCTGTATTATTTTGGGTGTATCTCTGAATGGTAACATTTTCTGTAGTTCTTTAGGTATGGTCAATGGTGTCATGTGTCTGATCTTTCTCTCAACAGGCTGAAAAGATAAGAACATTAACTTATGAACAAGATACATGTATTGGTAATGGTTATTATCAATTTTTAAAACAGAATTTGTACCACAACAAGACAAAATAATCTCAATTGTTATTAGCTGAAATAATGATAATACAGCTACACACCAAATACTATTGACTTACCAGCAGTGGTTACCCTCACACTGACATAATGACAAAACTAAAACATTTATTATAGCAAAGTTACAAATATCCATGGAAATGAGATGTTCCAAATGCTACTCAACTGCCTACCACATATCAATGACTTATTGTTAGCTGTTCCCTTTAAACTCTCCTAATCTGGAAGAACACATTTGTCAACCCAGT
The DNA here is from genome assembly GCA_019925275.1 of Mytilus edulis. Classification (NCBI taxonomy): domain Eukaryota; kingdom Metazoa; phylum Mollusca; class Bivalvia; order Mytilida; family Mytilidae; genus Mytilus; species Mytilus edulis. The sequence goes on along the minus strand of CM034356.1, from coordinate 93,542,270 downwards.
TGAAAACAGCATTCCTAAATCTTGCCTTCAAGACTTTGTTGAGGCGGGGAAAAATACAACAATAAAGCCATTTCTTGTTGAATCATTACATTTTGGTGCGCAATTTCTTATTTCTGTGGTCCCATCAGTTAATATCAGTAAAACTAGTAACTTTGTGTTTAATGTACTACCTATGGTTCACTGAAAACTTTTTCAAAATTTGGGTCTATATAGAGGATACAGCTTACAATTAAGGTGAATATCTTGATAACAGTAGAAACACCATGTTAATGAAAGATTCATTGCACTTTAGATAGTACCTTGTATTTAGAATCAGGATTTAAAGGAGCTGTCATTCCTTTCTCCCTCCTCAACTGACCAATTGTTTTCATTCCTATCCATTTCATCTTCTCTGACTTTGGTAACAGTAGTGATGTGACTGGATTATAAAACTCTGGGATCTGTACTGGATACCAGGTTCTCAAGAAAATAATATCTGTAAAATTAAATATTTAGTTTAAACTAAATTTGATTCTTCATTTTGTTTTGATACTCATGTATTGATGTGGATTCATTTATTTTCTTCAGTACCAATTTTAATGGATTAAGAAAAAAATGCATTTCCTGGATATTTGATTTCGTGGTTTTGTCAATCTCTGCATACAAAGCATATAGAAAATTTGTAATTCGTTGAACATTTAAATTCGTGGTTCACATGTACCCACGAAACCCCCGAAAATTGGTATTCCAAACAATAATAATGAATTCAGAGTAATAGCTATTTACACTAGTTGCTTAATTGTCCATGATTTACTATTTTGCTAATTTTATTCCATATCCTACTTAAAGCGATAGAAGTAATGATATACTGTATTCAATGTGTTTTATTTTAAACATTTACACAATACCTACCACTTAATAGAATTTTATCTTCAAACGTAGCTCTGAAAGAGCCCTCTGGATTTTTTGCTGCCTTTTTGATCATCCCACGGATACCACTGACTGATTGTAACTTAGCACCTTCAAACTTGGTCACCTCTAAAGCCGTGTTAAACATCCCCTACAAAAATAACATTATAAGTTCATTTCTACCTGAAATCATGTCATCACTAAAGCGTGCTTTGTATATTTACTACTATTACACATTTGCAAATTTAACAAAACTGCCTTCGGAAAAATATTTAAATAGAGCTTCTTTTTAAAACCAATCTGTCTAAGCTCACCTATAAACACAAAAACAAAATAGTGATAGCAGTATGCTAACTTTTTACTGTCACTATATATGTAATTATATCATTATGTCATACTAGTAGTAAAATGTAATCAAATTCCAATAAAAAGAATCCCCCTTCCAAAAAGAAAAAAAAAGAAAGTTTGAAGTAATCTCTCACTTCTTTTAATTGTTTAAAATTTCAAAAGAACAAGTCCACCGTTTGTGTGTTTTTTGTTGCTGAAAGGAGAAAGTTTTGGACGAAACAATCTAAAAACATACTTCAAGTCAATTATCTATCGAAGCAGATGTTGCTTAGCATCCGGCCCAAATTATTTTTTTACCTGTATTGAAGCCATCTTTTCAATCTTAGTTGGTGTCCCCCATTAACTTACCTGTATAAATGCTGTCTTTTTATAGATTTTGTTTGGTGTCCCTGTCAATTTTAACTTCTTCACAATCTGTTTTGACTTGTCCAGTTCTAACACCACTCCAGTAGCTGCTACCCTAAACCCTGACTAAAATATTGAAACTTTCTATGATCAGTGTGTAAAAATGTATAAAACAAGAGGCCCCACATAATCTACATCCCTCATGTTTTGAACACATATACATGTATACTGTCAGTGTGGATAAATTTATTTAGTATGTGGATTCCTTTTTCAAGTGGACATAAGGGAAAATCTGTTTTCGTGGTTTTAACAAATTTAGCATACAAGCCAATATAAAACTTGAGCGTGGAAATATGATATAATTTTAAAAAGTGTCTTATATTTTTGGTATTCCCATTTACTTATGGGTAATTAAAGATTCTTTTTAGGTAAACTATAAAATAAGAACAAGAACAAAATCTTGCAATTCAAATTAATAAATCCTGTACTTTATACTTACTGTAAGTTCAGCTACACTTTCTACAGCTAGTAATCCTGTATTCTGTGGAGTTATTGGACCTAAATGATTTAATAAATAACAAATATATTAGGGACATAGGGAAAAGTAAAGAACTGTGACAAGTATCAGGGTAAAAGTTAGATAGGAAAGAATCATATTCAATTTCTGTTCAAGTTATTAATATATATTGTAGAAGCAATTCAGGTCAAGTAGGATAAACGATACTATAGTTCCGGCTTTTATAATAAATTTGTATGCGTATGTATTCATAGGCAATACAGGTATTTGAATTATACTTTAGCCAGCAATTCTTTGTCATAAACAGCAAATTCTGAAGAATGATGAGTTTTGTATTCCAGGTAGTATGAATTTTGCAAATTCTAAGGGAAACCTGTTCACATAGTTTTATTTTTTCAACCCTGATTCAGTTTCACTTTGTGTGTAAAAGGTTGAGGTAATTCCAAAAATTGTTTTCAACCAGCCTACACTTTAAAAAAAACAAGCCTACACTTTAAAAAAAAAAAAAACTATTTGAGGACCCAAAACTCTGATAGTCCCAATAGCAGTTCCCTAATTATAAAGAGACTATAAAAATAGTTTGAGCATTAATATATTGTCAATATATTGTTGCCTAACAAATTGTTCAATCAAGGGGGAATAACTCACCATAGAAAGTAGCATTACAATGAAGATGTTCTGGTGTATATTTTAACAATCTGTTTCTCATGTTGTGATCCTGTATAGAGTACATTGGCATAGTCTGAAATCTTCTCCACCCAAGGGAGATAATCAATGGATTCTTTGTTTTTAATATCCTTTTGTGCCATCTGTGTTTCTTTATGCGACACTGTAATAAATTGATTACAGTTTATTGCAAGACAATTGAATTACATCACAGAAATACTTTTTTATGCATGTTTTCTTTCAAATTTATTTTAGTCTAATGGTCATGCAGAAATCAAAATAAGTAGAGAAGGAAATATGTTGATTTATTTAAATTCTAAAATAATTTCATAGGGATTATTTTTTGGACTGGAACATCAGGATTGACAAACTAGAGGCTCTAAAGAGCCTGTGTCGCTCTCCTTGGCATACCTGTCAACTGACCAGGATTCTGCGGGTGTGACCCGAGATTTTCACAATTCTGAGGGATCACCCGGATCACCCGCCGGGTCATTGAAATAACCCGGAAATTCCGAAAATGACCCGATTTCACCCGTATTTCTTAGCCTTGAGATTGATTTTCATAAGTAATATTCCTTTGAAATACCGGCAAATTCGTAATTCTTCCATGAACATGCAGTTCATCTAGCTATGTAAACTGTCAAATTAAGTGACCCATTAAGTGCATGGCTTCACTTGACAGCTTTGGTGTCAAACACACTGTTGATTAACACCAATTACCTTAGCTTTAGGTCGTAAATAAATTGCCCTGTTGTTTTACAAAGATATTTCAACTAAGAGTTACTTCCTCTTATTTGTCACCATTCAAAATTATTCCTTATATTTACGTTTAATGGGTGAAAAAGATTAAATCATAATAATGTAAAATTCAAATACATATTGAAAAATAACTTTTCATTATTTTTATACCTTTATACAATTTTTAAAAAAAAAGTTGAAAATTATTTTTTACATTTATACTTCCTTTAACTGTATTACTATATTTTATCATAGTCTAATTTCCTTGTCAATTGAGAGATGAATGTTCATACATGTAATACCTCTACATGGTATGTTTAAAGGCTAGTAGTCTCATTTAAAAATTACACTTGGAAAATAAATTTTAGATGATGACAAAAAGTAAAGGACATAAGACTGTGATACACAAGTTTATAAATATCTTTAAAAGTGTAATGAAATAATAATAAATAAGATTTAAAATGACTTAACCAAGTGAACATGCATTGATGTTTTGGTATCTTTGATATACATTATAAGAAAATGTACCATAAATACTGAAATTCAGCTCGAAAAAGTTTGTACGCGTTATGACCTGAGATTTGATTCTTCAATGCAGGTCGTGACCTGCATTTTCATCGTCACAGGTTGACAGGTATGCCTTGGTCTATGTGCATATTAAACAAAGGACACAGATGGATTCATGACAAAATTGTGTTTTGCTGATAGTGATGTGTTTGTAGATCTTACTTTACTGAACATTCTTGGTACTTAGAATTTTCTCTATCTATAATAAACTTGGACCTTTAGATACAGTGAAAAATATTTTGTAAAAATTTACAAAAATTTACCAAATTAGTGAAAATTGTTAAAAAAGATAGATAGATAGATCTTGACCTGTTACACAATTTTACCCCTTGTCAGATTTGCTCTAAATGCTTTGGTTTTTGAGTTACAACCCTAAAACTGCATTTTACCCCTATGTTCTATTTTTAGCCATGCAACCATCTTGGATGGTTGGCCAGGTCACCGGACACATTTTTTAAACAAGATATCCCAATGATGATTTTGGCCAAGTTTGGTGTAATTTGGCCAAGTAGTTTCAGAGGAGAAGATGTAAAAGATTACTAAGATTTACGAAAAATGGTTAAAAATTGACTATTAAGGGCAATAACTCCTAAAGGGGTCAACTGACCATTTCGGTCATGTTGACTTATTTGTAAATCTTTTTTTGCTGAACATTATTGCTGTTTACAGTTTATCTCTATCTTTAATAATATTCAAGATAATAACCAAAAAACAGCAAAATTTCATTAAAATTACTTATTCTGGGGCAGCAACACCAAAACCGGGTTGTCCAATTCATCTGAAAATTTCAGGGCAGGTTGATCTTGACCTGATAAACAAATTTATCTCATGTCAGATTTACTCTAAATGCTTTGGTTTTTGAGTTATAAGCCAAAAACTGCATTTTACCCAAGGTTCTATTTTTAGCCATGGCGGCCATCTTGATTGGATGGCTGGGTCACTGGACACATTTTTCAAACTACATACCCCAAAGATGGTTGTGGCCAAGTTTGGATTGATTTGGCCAAGTAGTTTCAGAGGAGAAGATTTTTGTAAAAGATTACTAAGATTTACGAAAAATGGTTAAAAATTGACTATAAAGGGCAATAACTCCTAAAGGGGTCAACTGACCATTTTGGTCATGTTGACTTATTTGTAAATATTACTTTGCTGAACATTATTGCTGTTTACAGTTTATCTCTATCTATAATAATATTCAAGATAATAACCAAAAACAGCAAAATTTCCTTAAAATTACTAATTCAGGTGCAGCAACCCAACAACAGGTTATCCGATTTATCTGGAAATTTCAGGGCAGATAGATCTTGACCTGTTACACAAGTTTACCCCATGTCAGATTTGCTCTAAATGCTTTGAAATTTGAGTTATAAGCCAAAAACTGCATTTTACCCCTATGTTCTATTTTTAGCCATGGCGGCCATTTTTTAAACTAGATACCCCAATGATGATTTTGGCCAAGTTTGGTGTAATTTGGCCCAGTAGTTTCAGAAAAGAAGATTTTTGTAAAAGTTAACGACGCCAGACGACGACGGACGACGGACGCCAAGTGATGGGAAAAGCTCACTTGGCCCTTTGGGCCAGGTGAGCTAAAAAAAGAGACATGAAATAGATCTTATATTACTATTTATTGTCTCTGATGAAATTGTAAATTTTTCCAAACATTGAATTTAAACTTGGCATGATACAAACCTGTACTAATCCATCATTTTCTTCCAAGTTGGACAACCCTCCAAGTATAACAGGATAGGTAGCATCAAAATTAGTGACAAATTCACATGGTACATCCTCTATCTCAACTCTTACATACATTCCTGGTCTATAACCCTCGTAGTTAACACGGACATCATCTTCCATAGCCTCAAACTCAGCTCGGTTTAACTAAAATATCAACAAAAAAAGGTTGCAAAGGGAAAACAAACAAAAAGATTCTTCATACACTACAAAACTCTTAAATTATGAAATTAATTTTTCCAGCGAAAGAATTCTAATTATGGAAATGCCCTTTGGACTCATTTTTATGTCTTTCTGTGTTTGAGTGACTGTTTCATTTACATTTACTGTATGTTCTTTTTCCTCACATTGTAATAAATAAGTTACACTAATGTTATTTTATATACATGTATATATAAAAATCTTAAAAATACTGATAAAAGATAGAAAAATAAGAATAAAAAGGTCATTTGTTGTGCCGAAATATCTGTTAACATGATTTCATTTCATCTTGTCTGTAGATTTTTAACTTTTATAATTGTTCTTTATCCTTGCTAAACTTTTAAATTTGCTGGGTTTTTTTTACTATCTCTAAAGATTTTTTTTCCTTTGATCTTTTTTGTGATAATATACATATCATGCTAATTGCTTGAGATGGAAAGTTATCGCTAGAAACTAAGGAGGCACATAGCGTTGCTAATTAAATTGACATGAAATTGACACATCGTCATAGTTGAAATAGCGATAATCAGATTATCATTGGTCATCTCAACTCGATTGCTTTTCTCGCTAATCTATAAATATAGATAAGGAAAAATTTCAACACATACCTATTCCTTGCTACCCATCAAAATAACAAAGACAACCTTACCTTGGCTTGTTGCTCTGTCTCAGCCTTCCACGAATCATAGAATTCTGAATCATCTTTCATATCATATTGAGCATTAAAGGCATCCTTTAATCTTTTCTTCTTTGCGTCTCTCCTTTCTATAGACGTCATTTCTGCTTTTGTTTTCTTCCTTTCCTCTTCTGGAGCTAAAATAAATAATTATCATATAGAAAGAAATGTTTAAAAACTAAATTATACAAATGAAACATTATTTCAGTATAAATTTTCAAAAGGATAAAAAATATTTCAAGCAATTACAAAAAAAATAAAGGCATAAGATCCTTTCATTTATTCTGCCTTTCTTTTCCACTTCAAATAATGTAATAGAAATTTCAGTGTGATTATTTTTTGTATCCTTTTCTTTTTTTCCTTTTTTTTTTTTTTTTTTTTTATCTATAACACACTTATACTATTAAATCATTTATGCCAGTAAAATGGATATTGAGCAGATTTAAATAAAACATAAAGTCATTGTTTTCATTTTCAATGTTGGCAAAGGTGCTTGCATGAACATCATACCCTATTGTGATTACTTTTAGTTTGTATCCTTGCATCAAATGTATTAATTCATTTCAGTAATTAACTGAATCATAACTGAAGGCCATCAGTATCTTCAAAATTAATCCTAGCTAAGACTGTTAAACAGTAACTGTTTGTCCACCCTCTTTTTATTTTTAATCCTGCACACTGAAAACATTAGTTTGGCCTAGAATCTACCCCATCCAAACTATAGGATATATTTTTGTATAAATTATTGATTTCCCTTCTTGTTTCTTGTGATACCATAACAAAGTCAGTATCTAGTCCTGTAAGTTCTCATGTAATTAGTCATTGTCCCTTTGGTGAACCTCACCTTTCTCTTTATCTTCCTCTCCATCTCCTTCTTTTTCTTCATCATCATTATTGTCTGAGTCCTCATGGTGAACCACACCAGTCTCCAAATCTTCAAAGTCACCATAAAGGTCATCTGTAAATGGAATAAGATTTAAAACTTAAATAGACATACCATATTTCTTTTGTAAAAGAATATATATTTTTTTTTAATGCTACAATAGCAAAATCAAAAAGTAATTAACATGATGATTGAATTTAGATCATTGATAAGCAAGAACTAGAAATCAACAAGTTGAAAAAACATTGTATATGAAGGGACTATCATCTCAACAATTGTAACATTTGTATGTGGTCTTTGGTGAAATATTAAAAGGTACTGATCTACTGTTTCAATCTGTCGGGTTTCTACTGTATCAAACTTAGGTCTTTTGCCATACAATTTTGTAGTTTATAATTCATCACTTTTAGGATGTTTGTATGTAATGTATCATCTCTTAGGGTTTCTATTGTACCAGGTTTTTTTTAAATATCCTTTAAATCTTTTTTCTTTCTATTGTGTACATTTTTAAGAATTTCTTATAAATCAAATTTTTTAAAACAATTATTTAGATAAAATTTCAATGGTCAATAGATTAAATAGCTTGTATTGAGTACATCAGGTTGTTTCTACAATCACAAGCTCTGTCAAGCACAGAATAAATGACGAACATCAGGTTTCTACAATCACAAGCTCTGTCAAGCACAGAACAAATGACGAACATCAGGTTTCTACAATCACAAGCTCTGTCAAGCACAGAATAAATGACGAAATAACTGTATTTTAATGTATGATTTGTATTTACCAACCACAAAATTACGGATGAACTTGTAAATTGCAAATGTAACATAAATGGCCATGTAAGCAGACTATGGGTGGTTTTCTGAAATATGTAAGAAATACATTTGCTATTGAAACCACCATTATTTAAACACTGAAGGATTTTAAAAAGTATTACCATCTTGCTGTAATTGCTTGGCTGCATCTTCACTTTTTTCCCATTCTCCGGTTACAAAACAGTCTTTTATCAACTCGCGTACCTACAACATATACAAGACATCTATCATTTGTCTATGTTAGAAGTTTAAAATGTACTTTTAACAACAACTAAGATGTATTGCTACTCAGGGAAATAACCTGGAAGAAATTACAGGACTGCGGTCTAATATAATTTTTAGGCGAATCAAACTGAAGTAGTAGAAAGTGTACATTGAATACTACATACTCCATTAATATCAACTTTACTACATGACAGATATATTTATGGTAACTAACTTAGCCTCATCTTCTGACTATTAACCTTGGTCATCTTAAATCAATTTAGGTAATGACCAGCGAGCGGGTTATGAATAACAAATATGACATTTTCCTGACATGGCTCTGAAAATTGTCCTACTCTAGATAAAACCTATATGAAGAATGTTATGCAACAATATATCAATCACTTCAGTGGTTGAATAACAGTGAAGTGTGTACCTATCCTGGATAAAGAATTGATCAAAATAACCTAACATAATAAATGAATGTATTTACGAAATTGGTCTAAAGATTTTGACCTTTTTTGCCTACAGCTTTCATTCTTAGTTGGCTTAAAAATAATTACACATTATCTCCTTCTATTTTTTTTGGTTATTTTTTCTACTACAAAAGTGTGATAGTCAATAATTACCTCTTCAATGTCCCATTCTTTCCCTTTTTGGACACTAAATTTAGAACAGTCAGTACTATTTATAGCCACTCTATCTGACTGTTCTGACTTCTGTTTCAATACTTTAAATAAACCTCCCAGCTCATCGTCACTTTCATTCTCTTCTTTATCTGCATCTGGAAAAAAAATCATGTTGACTATGGTTAAAGTCAAATACATTCTCACTACCACTATTATTTTACTGCCTTATTTTTATCCCTGGCCTTGGCTGTAATGTTTGTAGACTTTATAATTATCCTTCATGCTGTATACTGATTGAAGAAAAGGAGAATGTTTTGGAGGACAGGAATGCGCCTGCTCAAGCTTGCATATAATATGTGAAAATACTTTTTTAGAGCAATTGATGCCACAGCTAGATTAAAATGAGACAATAAGTTTTTTTCATGTTATAAAGGGGCAAAATTCTAGGACAGTAAATGACTCGCTGGCCCAATTCCAAAACTGTCTGAGTTTTGATTCTCAGCGTTGTTTATGAATTTTGTGTATATAAGCAGGATTTCAACATGCTAAATACATTCCTCAAACTTATTCAGAATGAAAATAAAAGTGGGAATAGAACTTCTGTCTTACATAAACTTTAGTGTCTTCTCATCTAAAAATAGAGTTACCGGTACTTTGTCTAAATTGCCACTGTTCTTCATGTAAGCTCAGAAAACTGCGGTTTCATCCACAATAACAAGTAACAAATCTACCACATGTAGAAGTGTCTAATATTGTCATAGATACAGTCAACATATAATGACTGAGTTCATGACCCCTGCAATTTCATCACTGCTATACAAACATTTATAGTGGTTAGACTTTTGTAACCGTTTCTAATATTATCATTTTCACCAAAATTACAAGTTATATTGTGACTCTTAATCTAAAGTATCTGAAAACAGGAAATTGGTATACAACAGATGAGAAAAGTGCACACACATTACAATCCATCACTGTTGAGAAGCTGACCAGATATGAAGTGATCTTTCTGTTCAGTAGTATTGGAGAAATATGTGACAAAATATTAAGGAATTTGCAAGAGGAAGTAGCCAACAGACAGATCCAAAAAGAGCTCACACATTACCTCTCATATTTATCATGCTGCTGATTAAATATAAAAGTCATTCTGTTCAGTAGTGTTTGAGAATACCGTGACAAAAGTAAGTCAGACAAATGGACAGATATATTGACAAAGTGTCTAAAATAAAGGCCTAACTCCTGGTGTGAGGATATTAAATCATTGTTCTTCATAAAAGCTCAGAATACTGCGGTTTCACCCATAACAACAAGTAACAAGTCCACCACATGTAGATATGTCTAATGTTGCCATGGATACAGTCAACATGTTGTGACTGAGTTCATGACCCCTGCACTTTCATCACTGCAACAAAACACACAATTTAACTGGGTAGAATTTTGCAACTTTCTCTTTTAAGAAAACAAAAGGAAACCCACACCCATTAATACAAGTAATACTGAAGTTAATATAATTATCTCCCCTTGTTATACAGTGAATTATATTCAATTATGCACTTCTTCATGTAGTGTTCTACAATAGTGTACAGCTTTTTCAATATCTCTCAAGCCTTCTGGTGGAAAAAGGGACAGACTGATAGATAGACAGACAGGGGATTTCTGTATTATACTTTATCCCCCAAACTATTTTACAAGGTTTATATTTAAAATTATAATTTAATACCTTTTCCATAGATAAGTTTTCTGTAATTTATTCTCTCCCCTTGTCGTTTCTTATAAGCTACTGCTGCTGTTGATGTCAGATTGGATTTCCACCGTAGTAAACCTGTAAATTAAATAATTTCATCATTAAAGGCAGTTACACTTTATGGGAATATAATTGTCAACATAATAAAGAAGGGTCCATATGTACCTTTGTTACCAGTTGTGTTTATGATGATGTCATCAACAACTAAAATATTGAAAAACAATACAAACAGAGTTATAAATCAAATTTTATGTCATTGTCAAATGCATAAAAATAAAATATATGTTTTTTTTTTACAAGAGTTGTTACCCTTACATTTGTGCTGCATATGCAGTATGTTTTGTAAACTATACAAAAAAAGTAAGTTTTAGTTGAGTTATAATGTGATTAAAACAGAAAAGACTTTTACAAGGCAATCATTTTAACAAAGATATCAACAGTTTTATTCATGAATCAAAGAGCTGAATAGCTCTGGGGGAAAGACAGCCCTTGTCTTTTTTTTTTTTTGGGGGGGGGGTATCTTTTGATAGTCTTCATAATAAATAAAATTGAGAATGGAAATGGGGAATGTGTCAAAGAGACAACAACCCGCCCAAATAAAAAACAACAGCAGAGGGTCACCAACAGGTCTTCAATGTAGCGAGAAATTCCCGCACCCGGAGGCGTCCTTCAGCTGGCCCCTAAACAAATATATACTAGTCCAGTGATAATGAACGCCATACTAATTTCCAAATTGTACACAAGAAACTAAAATTAAAATAATACAAGACTAACAAAGGCCAGAGGCTCCTGACTTGGGACAGGCGCAAAAATGCGGCGGGTTTAAACATGTTTGTGAGATCTCAACCCTCCCCCTATACCTCTAACCAATGTAGTAAAGTAAACGCATAACAATACGCACATTAAAATTCAGTTCAAGAGAAATCCGAGTCTGATGTCAGAAGATGTAACCAAAGAAAATAAACAAAATGACAATAATACATAAATAACAACAGACTAGCAGTTAACTGACATGCCAGCTCCAGACTTCAACTAAACTGACTGAAAGATTATGATTTCATCATATGAACATCAGGCACAATCCTTCCCGTTAGGGGTTTAGTATCATCAGTGTTCTCCCCAGGCCGTTTTAGCGTCGCGGTACCGCGACGCTATAATTTTTCACCGTGATGCTATAATAATTCCCGCGACGCTATAATTATTTTGAAGATGCTATTTTACTTGTCCTCAATTTTGAACTTTCATCTATTATCGATTATGATCATAAAAATTATATCACCTTTAATTGTAATCCTTTAAGTCAGACACTAAAGGCAATTAAGAGATTAAATAGCCAGGTGTTAATTGCCCTCAGTGTGATAACTGTTTGGATGCGAATATCCCAAGCTGACACTTGTGACATGACTAATACCACGTGTCTGCAATCACCAATTTCGACATGGAAAATTGCAAGGTCCAAATTGCAATCACAAAACAATTCGAAATCTACGTTTTGTATTACGAAATTTCAAAGATTGAAACGATTTTTTTTTAAAAGGATGTTTATTTGTGCAACTCTCCAAAATATATTTTCTTTCTCTTCCGGAAATACGTGAGTTCGTGGTCACGTGGTTAAGACCGATGGCTACAGTGCTGAAGGTCCCGAGTTCGATTCTCACTCGGGGTGCTAAAAATATCAGTACATCAGAAGGGCGATTTTCACCCTCTCACACACATCTCTGGTACCCAGACCGGAGTTTAAACTAGAATGGGTACTATGGGGGCCTCGGTTGGTCAAAGTTGCTCCCGACTTTGACCTGGAGATCAATCTGCTGATATATCTTCGGTTTGTTTGTTCTTCTTCTTCCAGGTAAGGAACCGAATTCAAATCATAAATGTATGAGGTCCCGCGAAAACTAACGCAATGTTGTTCCCGCCGAGCAGCCCGGTGGTTCTCTCCGAGTACTTTGACTTCCTCCACCATAATAACAGACTCTGCCCGGTGTCCTAACACTCCCTGGTGTTGGGTGGGGATTGTCCTTGTAAATATTGAACATTGTAAATACGTTAGTGACACATCTCCATTAATCCCGATAGGGAGTGTACACGGATTCCACTGTACCCTCGCAGCTCTCGAGGGGTGCTCCGTAAACGGAGGAACATACATACATACAATACGAGAGCGAGAATTTTGGTTTTAAGCTAAAATAAGTTTTATACTTCTTTAAAAAGTGATCATAATTGGCTTAAGTTTATGTTTAATCCATTTTATGCATTAAAAGCGTCTTATTCATTCTCAATCTCTTGTCAAACAATGTTTATTCTCAGACTCATTTTCGTATTTTTTTCTACGGCCGCCATTGCACATTTTTGTGTTAATTACGGATCGGAACCGGACCAGATATGACAAAAATCCGCATTTTCACGATAATGACAACAGATGGACAGTAGACAGAAAAAATATATCAATAGAGAAAACTACGCATTAACAGACTATTTGTTAGATAACTTTGTTAAAAATACATATCATTTTGATGTAAAGATAAGAAACAACTGGGACTAATTCATTGAGTGCCATGAGACAATGAATTTCATAAACATGATAAAAAAAAAGTTTTTAAATTGATTTTTTTTTTTGCTATTTTTGCTGCTTTATCTTTACTTAATATAATATAAAAATAGTTAATTTTGTGCACTAGATATTTAGTTTTGTATATATATATACAGGTTGCACTATAATGAACCATTCATTCATTCATTTGACTTATTGTTGGGTAACTGAAACCACATATATTTATTTTTATTTGGCACAAGAAGAAAACAATAATTCTGTAACTATAAATGAATAAATTAAAGAAAACATAAACTGAACACAACTGTTTTTGTGGTTATAATATAATTGTATTCTCAGTTATGAATTGAACAATATAAACTAAAACATAAAAAGGAAATAGAGCATTAACGCGACACGACAAATGACATTAAAAAAAAATACAGTTATTTTTTTTTTACGCAAAATGTGATGCTATCCAAAATTTCTGGGGAGAACACTGATCATACCATCATAACATATATGAGAAGAACATAACCCGTGTCATGCCAACAACTGTTTTTAGAATAAATGTGTTTAGTTCCGATGCAAAGACCTTATCAATGACTCAATATCAACGCCAAAATATGCAATCTTTAATGACTTGACAACAGTATCGTAATTATATCCCTTCTTAATAAGTCTATTCAAAGGTTTTGTAAGTTTCTGAGGTGAATACTGACACCTTTGTGCTTTATAAAGAATATTACCATAAAAAATTGGATGTGAAATACCTGAACGTATTAAAAGTCTGCATGTTGAGCTATATTTACGAATAATGTCTTTATACCGATGATAAAATTTAGTAAATGTTTTGACTAGTTTGTGATATCGAAAACCCTGGTGTAATAATTTTTCAGTAATACATAAATTTCTCTCGTTAAAATCTAAAACATTGTTACATACACGAGCGAATCGTACAAGTTGAGATATATAAACACCGTAAGATGGTGACAAGGGAACGTCACCATCTAAAAACGGATAATTAACGATAGGAAATGAAAAATCATCCCTTTTATCATAAATTTTAGTATTCAGCTTTCCATTAGTGATATAGATATCAAGATCGAGAAAAGGACAGTGGTCATTGTTAGTATTAGCTTTATTTAAAGTAAGTTCAACAGGATAAATTTCATTAATATACATACTGAAGTCGTCATTATTGAGAGCCAAAATATCATCCAAATATCTAAAAGTATTATTAAATTTGTTTATCAGATGTTGTTTCGATGGGTCTTTGCTTATTTTTGTCATAAATTGTAACTCATAACAATACAAAAACAGGTCCGCAATAAGTGGTGCACAGTTAGTCCCCATTGGAATTCCGATAATCTGACGATATACGGAATCCCCAAAGCGAACAAAAATGTTATCTAGTAAAAATTCAAGGGCATATATAGTATCAAAGCATGTCCAATTAACATAGTTTTTTTGTTTATTGCTACTAAAAAATGACCTAAAAGAGTTTGAACATATATATTCACATTCTGATTTTTTTAATGCCCATTTAATTAGGTGTGTGAATTTTTTCTTAATGAGAATGTGAGGCAATGTGGTATACAGGGTAGAAAAATCAAAACTTTGAACAGATTCAAAATCACCAATATAAGCATGCAATTTATCAAGTACTTCCAACGAGTTCTTGACACTCCAAAAGTAATTTATTCCACTATTTTCGAAGGCCTTATTTGAACAATTTATTATCAGGTTTTTAATTGTACCAAGTGTGCTGGTAAGAAGAATAGACAATTTAGTAGTTGAACAATGGCTTGAAGACGAAATAAATCTATATTTGTAAGGGGTTTTGTGTAGCTTCGGAAGCCAATACATAGTTGGGACTTTCATTGTATTTGGCTCTGCTTGTAAAGCGGTGCCTAAAAGTTTAAGAATGAAAAAAGAACAGCTAGAACATGTAGAAAGGTTGACAATATTGAAGTCAATTGTTGTTGTTTAATCTAATTTTGTTTCCTTAGTTTAGGATTGAATTTGGACCAAGAGAATTGCATCTTCTAAATCTTTTAACATTCAATTAAAGTTGTTAGTTAATTATGTAAAATTCAACTGATTTCTGTCATTTAACAACAACTACAATGTTTTCTGAAATCTTAATTATGTACCACTGAACTGCAGGCCATTTTCCATTTTTTGTGACAGTACTCTTAAGATTTTTATTTTTTTTCTTAAGAAAGTTAGGACTGAAAAATCCATTTAATTCTAAATTTCCATTGATAAAGTTCCCAGTTACAACTCTCATCACAGTGATACAGGTACTAATAATAGAATAAATAGGTTTAAACTCAATGATAAAATGCAACTTTTTGTTTAATTTAATTTTTACCATTACAATGATTTATTTGTTGGTACACACAATTTAGTTTGAATGGAAGACTACTAATCATATACTAAATGTCACATTTTCAAGTTTTATTTTAGTGGATAATTACTCATCAATTGAGGTGCTCCTGATTTAGAGGAAGATTCAAAAAACAGAATTTTACAGAAAAAATGAAAAAAATTGTTTCTCTCCCCAATCTCATGTATCTCCACAAACTTTGTTTACTTTGAAATTTGTTGACCTACAAATTAAAGTATTGCATGTTGATGTTTGAATCTTCTACAGCAAACATAATTATGTTTAAATTTAACAAATAACAATTTATAATTAGTGCACGAACTCTGAGAATGATTTAAATAACCAGTGAAGGATATCCCTGCTTCTGCATAGTGTGGCATTCCAACAATGACGTCATTATAAAATATAATGTAGGTTGGATATATTTAGAATATCTCGTCATACTGATTCTTCCGGATTGTTAAAGAAACGTAAATAGTGTAGCTCAAAATACGATAATTTCGCTAGAAACAGAAAGGAAATGAGTAGAAAAGTGTTTAAAGTCAATCTATTCATTTGTATGTTTCCTTCTCATCAATCTCAGTAAGATTTGTTGGGGGTTTTCCACACTATAAAAACAAAATGAATGATGTGAGGGAATGTCACTCTGGTCAACCCCATAGGGGATTGACGGCTTGAAGCAGTCTTTCCCCAAAAAATAATGTGAAAAAATTTATCCAGAATTGTTGTATCACACAGTAATTAATTCCCTACCTGCTTCTTCCTCATTTTCAACATTATCTCCATTTCCTTCATTGTTATCAATTTCATCATCATCTTCCTCATTACTTTCATCATCTGATTCTTCCTCTGAATTTTCACTATCTGAATCATCCATTTCATCCCCACTACCTTGGAATGTCTGTATACTATCTGATGTTTTACTTTTCTGTGAGTCCACCTCCATGTCATTAGAACTATCTTCAGAATTATCAGAATCATCACTATCAAAACCCTCTGAAAGACTAGATTTATTTACATTGTTTGATAATTTTGAGGTATTGAAAGCTTGTGTTTTAACATTTTTATTATCTGAAGTTAATTTTTTATCACTTAAAGATAAGTCCTTCCCTGCTTTCGAATCACAGGCATTACTTTTTGCTAAACTTTTAGGTTTCTTGAGAAGTTTTGTTTCTTCAACTTCACTTTCCTTTTCTGAATCCGAGTCTCCATCTGTTTCATCAGAAACTTCATCACTTTCATCTGTGTCATCGTCATCTTCACTGTCAATATCACTGTTTTTATCTTCTTCAGACATCATTTCATCATTATCCTCTTCCTCAGATTCTTCCTCATCATCAGAACTTTCACTTTCACTTTCATTTTCATTTGACTTGTTTTTTCCACTTTTTGTTTCTTTATCAACAGATTTGGAAAACAACTGAACGTTCTCATCGTCATCATCATCGCTGTCAGCAAATACTAGATTTTCTTCTATCTGTAAACAAATAAACTATACTATATAAAAATAATAATATCATAAAACATAATTTACATGTTAACTTCATTTCTTGTCATTTTTTATTACCCAATCAAATCCCAGTTTATATAAAACAGACTGAAACTCCATTTACCTATTGTTTGCAAACATCAAAGCAAACATAGCAGGCAAGTTGTTCAAAGGTTTGGTTTGCATGCATTTATAGAAGAGCTGTAAACGAGGTGGTAATTTTCTACAGACTTAAACACAGACTTAAGCAAAACCATGATATTTCAAACATCAACAAATAAACAATTTTTGCTTAACCACAAAAAAATAAGTGAATCTGCTGTACTTATGTAAGAAAATTGAGAAAAACAAGAATGTGTCCATAGTACACGGATGCCCCACTCGCATTATCATTTTCTATGTTCAGTAGACCGTGAAATTGGGGTCAAAACTCTAATTTGGCAATTAAATTAGAAAGATCATATCATAGGGAATATGTGTACTAAGTTTGAAGTTGATTGGACTTCAACTTCATCAAAAACTACCTTGACCAAAAATTTAACCTGAAACTTGCACTATTATTTTCTATGTTCAGTGGACCGTGAAATTGGGGTCAAAAGTCTAATTTGGCAATTAAATTAGAAAGATCATAGCATAGGGAACATGTGTACTTAGTTTGAAGTTGATTGGACTTCAACTTCAATAAAAACTACCTTGACCAAAAACTTTAACCTGAAACTTGCACTATTATTTTCGTAGGTGGGGCATAAAAACCCTATACATTAAACTTTACATAACTAAAGAGAGCATGGTGGAAAGTTGTCTCATTGGCAATCATGCAACATCTCCTTAATTTTGTACCGATATTTAGCATAGTACATCAGACAAGGAAGTTTATTATAAAGATAAGTTACCTTCTGTTTCTTCTTTGATTTCTCTTGACTGTCAACCTGAAAAAGAAATATACCTAGTTGGATACATGATTTGAAACTAAGGTAAAACAACAAACCAAATATCTTTAAACGACAACCACACAAAAACAGCTTCCATGAAGGAAACAGACAATTTCAATAACTAAGAATATGTTTCCAATATGTATATCTGTAAATTAGTTTTTCTATAATATCTCTGCTTCATGTATCTCCAGTAATTAAAGTATGATGAATGGCAGTGACTGAGAAAGAATAGTGCTACCTATATACACACACCTGTGTGTAAGAATTTAACAAAATATCATATTTCATGGAGAAACTATGACTTTACAGTAGTGCATTTTAAGATGCTTTCTGAAAGGATCAACATTTTTATCAAAGTTTTTATGACTGATTCAGTGCACCTCAAACATGATAGTGAACCATCCATCCTCCAATTCATACTTTCAATGTACAAAGGCTCATAGTTCTGGATCTGTAATAGTGGCAAAATAAGTGTAAAATATTTATAGCATATCTATTACAAATAACTATCTTTCTTGTTTGATTTTTTAGGACTTTAGGACATTGTATAAATTACTTGAAACCCCCTACCAAAACTGCTTATAATAAACATTTACTTTAAATGTTTTTTCTTAATGTATCAGATTTGTTTTCCAATGGCTTTAAGATCATACCTGTCCATCTTCTGAGAATGGTAGGTTGTCTGTAAACTGTGCAGGACGTCTGCTTCGACCGTCTGCTGTGATGTCATCTGACTTCTTGGTATCTTCATCATCAGGACAACCACTGTCATACCTAGTGTAAATACAAACCAGTCAATTATTTTGAGTACATTGAAAACATGCCTTGGTCATGTAATATAAGTAAAAACTTCAAAATTTAAATTTGTCGCATGAAGGGTAAACTGTTTATGTACTACATGTATATCTCTTTTTTATTGTAAAAATAACACAGACTTTCTTTTGAAAAGTTTCAGATTTTGTCATACCTGTAAAAGTAAGGTCATACTATACAGTTGATATTGTCCACATTATTTGGTGGATAGTTGCCTCCTTATTTTTTAACTAGTTTAAAAAAAATAAAAAAATTGCTTCATGTGTTTTCAAACAAAATGAGACAATACTAAAAGTAAAATTCTTTAGTTTATTTGATAAATTTCATTAAAGATATTACCAATTCTTTTGTTTTATCAATTTACATTTTAAGTTAACTGTGTAGTTAATCCTGCAGTCTCAAAGAATAAAACTAATTGTAAGTGATCAATTAATTAATCAAATTTCAGCACAATTATAATCAAAACCCAAGCCATTGGTGAGCCAATCACTCAATATGTCCCATGGCTAGACACAAATCTCTCTATCATTCAACTCTGCCAAGTTCAGCTCTCTGTCAGAAGAGGAGCAAATCATTTCATATATTTTATATATAAATCACAATGTTCCAAACTTCAACATTAAAAAATTAAATCATATCTTTAAACATTTAAGTATTCATCAACAATTACTTCCATAATGGACAGATATGAATCCACTCTGGCTTTAGTGGACTTTGAACAAGTAGAACAGGATGACTATTCCTCTGGATATGAATCCACACCATCAGACTCAGAGTCATCCACATCAACTCAGAAACTACACAGTAACAGACTTATACCTATCAGGTACAACAGGGACCCAGTAAAGATCAAAGAAAAATTGACTTACAGAAATACACAAGCTCTGACAGAACAATTGAAGGTCATCTCATCCATACCAGAACTTTGTGATGTCACATTTGAAGTTGGTTCAGACATGGTCAAAGTTCATGGTGTCAAGGCCATCTTGGGAACAAGGAGCAGAGTTCTGTACAATCTTATCTTAAAGAAACAGAAGGAAGCTGAATTTCAGAGAAAAGCTGATAAAAAAGACAAGAAAAAGAAAACCTCCATTCAATCAGACAAAGTGGCCATTGTTGTGAAGAAGTATGAACCAGAGGACTTCAGAAAGATCATACAGTTCATACACAGTGGTTCTGTGGACATCAACAGTTCATGTGTAGCTGGAATTTTATGTGGTGCATCACAGTTTGGTCTGGATGACCTTGAAAGAGCATGCTGGGACTTTGTCAACCATTCTGTTAAATCAGGGACCATCTCAAAGGTTATACCGTCTGCTAAGAGATACATTCATCATAAAAAAGGACAAAGACTCCTGGAGAAGATATTTAGTGAAACACAGCAAAGTGTTGACCTTTGACTTTAAGTGCTGACTGATTGTTATGTTTAAACCTTAGTGCTATACTGTTAATTATGTGCTTACCATGTGCTTATTATTTGTGATATTAAATATGTAGCAAATTTCACTTATAGATTTTCTTTTTTCTTTTTCACATTTGTGTGTGGTCATTGATAATGGTACAATGTGAATCACATTTGAAACAAAATTACCATTACTAACCAAATAGTAATAATTTCACTGACAAGTTAATCCATCAATATCACATGATCATCACTGCACCACATGCTATATTCAGTAAAATTACACATAAAATATAAAGATAACTAGAATTGTAAATGACTGTTGAGTGCTTATTTTTGTTATGCTATTAGTGCTATTATATGTTATACATTTTTAAAAATTAAACATAATCCTAATACTAAATTTTTTTTTTATATGTTATAAATGATGCTTGCTTACTGGCTTAACAAAAAGAAGCAGACCCAGTATACACAAATGAAACTGTCTGCTGTTTTAAAAGGTAAAATATACTGAAGGGGCAAAGATTTATCGGTTGAGATTGATTTCCCAATGCAACCCTTTGTCAAAGGTTTAACCAATTGTTGCCAGTAACAAAAAAAGTAAAACATTTATTTATATTCATTCCTCCTTCACACTTACATTCTAAAACATTATCAAAATCAGAATAAATATCAATATGTGCAGAAGTTCAGTAAATCTGAAATGGTTTTTCTTACTGTTGTTTTGATATAACTATGTCGTCTCAGTTAATTGTACAGTAACATACCTAGTGGAAATGAAGAGGTTTTGAGTATAAATTTATGGCACAAAATCTCTACACAATACAGGACAAAACAATAAGAAAAAGAACAGTAAGGGAAGCAACATAATGAGACTGGATAATTTTATTTTGAGTGAAAAAAATTCCTAATGCTAAATATTGAATTATAAAATGAACCAATTTGTTTTATTAACTCATCAAGTATATAATTACTGGGTCACATAACAGCATCAAGTTGTTGTTATTGATACATTCTGTCACACTGTGGCATTGTCGTCTGCTTTGCTTTCACATTCTCCCCGTCACACTTTACACCAATCATCAAATCATTACGAACTCCTTTCCAGGATTCAAGCAAAGGTGCACAGTTTCTTTTACAAGGTGTTCAGTTGTCAATCTGCTTTTTAATTTGTAATCTGAATGGATTTGGGGTTTCCCATAACAAAACATGGACAGCCAGCCATTTCTGCTTAAGAGTTTGTTAGTATAAACCTGATGGAAAATGACTCGTTTGCATGGCTAATTTGATTTTTGATTTGTGAGATTTTGTGGGTACAATATATTAAAACATTGTATCATTTCACTTTTTAAAAAAAATTGAGGCGGAAGGTGACTCGCGTTCTTCCTTGAAATTTTAAAAATATTATCATTTTATTACATGCATCTATAAAACTTTACTCATGCCAAGTAATTTTTTATTTGAAACAAGGATAATTTCTACACAATTTAAAAAAAATGTCAAGTTAACAAAAACTTATGGCAGAAAAACAATGGAGGTATTACAATTTACAAATGTACTCCTGACAGAAACAATGTTATATCAAATAGTGACCTTAATCAAGTAGCAATATTCTTTAATATTTTCAAGTCGTCATCTAAAAGAAAAAATATTTGATTTGATTTAAAGAAAGTGTTTTCTCAATTAAATGGTTTTATAATTTTCATGTCAAGGTCTTTTAAAGACAACTTTACAGTAGGTATTTTTCTCATTGCTGAAGGCATACCTGTCAACTGACCCGTATTCTGTGGGTGTGACCCGAGATTTTCACAATTGAATTCTGAGGGATCACCCGGGACACCCGTCGGGTCATTGAATAACCCGGGAATTCCGAAAATGACCCGTTTTCACCCGTATTTCTTAGCCTTGAGATTGATTTCATAAGTATGTTCCTTTGAAATATCGGCAAATTCGTAATTGTTCCATGAACAGGAAGTTCATCTAGCTATGTAAACTGTCAAATTAAGTGACCCATTAAGTGCATGGCTTCACTTAACAGCTTTGGTGTCAAACACACTGTTAATTAACACCAATTACCTTAGCTTTAGGTCGTAAATAAATTGCACTGTTGTTTTACAAACATATTTCTACTAGAGTTACTTCCCCTTATTTGTCACCATTCAAAATTATTCCTTATATTTCCGTTTTTTGGGGGGGAAAAGACTAAATCTTAAAAAAATAAAATTCAAATACATATTGAAATATAACTTTTCATTATTTTTATACCTTTATACAATTTTGAAAAAAATAGTTGAAAATTAATTTTGTACATCTATACTTCCTTTAACTGTATTACTATATTTTACTATAGTATAATTTCAATGAATAAATTGTCTTGTAATGAATGATTTGGTTGATGTGTTTGAAGGCTGAATAGCTGGTCTCAAACAGTTTAAAATTACTCTTGAAAAACTATATCCTGATGTTTGAGGGTAAAATAAACAACACAAGACTGTGTTACGCAAATTTATAAAAAATCTTTAAAAGTGCAATGAAATAATAATTAATAAGATTTAAAATTACTTAACCAAGTGAACATGCATTGATGTTTTGGTAACTTTGATTTAAATTATAAGAAAAAAGTACCATAAATACTGAAATTCAGCTCGAAAAAGTTTGTACGCGTTATGACCTGAGATTTGATTCTTCAATGCAGGTCATGACCTGCATTTTCATCGTCACAGGTTGACAGGTATGTGAAGGCCTTACGTTTGCCCATAATTACTTAAATCCACTTTATTTGAACTTTGGTGAATTAATTAATTAAATATACATATGCATGATGGCGTACACAATCAGTTATATGAAAATAGAATATTTCACATTCTATATGCCATTATTTCATAATTTCAAATGAAATACTTGAATTCAAAATTTGTAAATCATATATTGAAGAAAAAATGATTAATGTCTTTATTGTTTTTTAAAAAGATAATTTTAAATGTCAGATTTTATAAACATTTTTGATTTAATTACAATACATTAATCATATTTGCTCATTTTCCCTCAACAATAATTATACACAGGGATTAATCAAACTAGTTTTACTAACTTATCAACTAATCAACAAAATGAATTGAATACCTTGATGACCCCAAGCTAAAGACAAGCCAACAACTCAGTGGAACTGTAATTGACAGAAATGTCTCCATGTCTATATTTTAATGCCATTTTATGCTACTTGTCAAAAAGGAGCAATTCATTTCATAATATTTCATGTATATAAATACAGAAATATGAAAGTAAAAATCAATTCAAATTATATCTCTGTTTATACACACATATATACAACAACAATAACAAAATGGATAGATGTGAATCAACTCTGGCTTTAGTGGACTGTGAACAAGTAGAACAGGATGGCTATTCCTCTGGATATGAATCCACACCATCAGACTCAGAGTCATCTACATCAACTCAAAAACCACAGAGTACCAGACTGATACCTATCAGCTACAACAGGGACCCAGTTAAGATCAAAGAAAAGATGAGCTACAGAAATACACAAGCTCTGACAGAACAACTGAAGGTCATTTCATCCATACCAGAACTTTGTGATGTCACATTTGAAGTTGGTTCAGACAAGGTCAAAGTTCATGGTGTCAAGGCCATTTTGGGAACAAGAAGCAGAGTGCTGTACAATCTTATCTTAAAGAAACAGAAGGAAGCTGAATTTCAGAGAAAAGCTGATAAAAAAGACAAGAAAAAGAAAACCTCCATTCAATCAGACAAAGTGACCATTGTTGTGAAGAAGTATGAACCAGAGGACTTCAGAAAGATCATACAGTTCATACACAGTGGTTCTGTGGACATCAACAGTTCATGTGTAGCTGGACTTTTATGTGGTGCATCACAGTTTGGTCTGGATGACCTTGAAAGAGCATGCTGGGACTTTGTCAATCATTCTGTTAAATCGGGAACCATCTCAACGGTTATACCGTCTGCCAAGAGATACAGTCATCATAAAACTGGACAAAGACTTCTGGAGAAGATATTTAGTGACACACAGCAAAGTGTTGACCTTTGACTTTAAGTGCTGACTGATTGTTTTGTTTAAACCATAGTGCTTTACTGTTAATTATGTGCTTACCATGTGCTTATTATTTGTGATATTAAATATGTAGCAAATTTCACTTATAGATTTTCTTTTTTCTTTTTCACATCTTGTGTGTGGTCATTGATAATGGTACAATGTGGATCCTGTTTAAAACAAAATTACCATTACTAACAAAATAGTAATAATTTCACTGATAATTTAATCCATCAATATCACATGATCATCACTGCACCCCATGCTATATACAGTAAAATTACACATAAAATATAAAGATAACTAGTCAACAAACCTTATATCCTTGTACCTACCCTTCCATATCACCATCTGTGATTGGTGCAGTACCAGAAAACATAGTCACATGACTTGATGTCATCTTCTTATCCAATGGGTCCTCAACATTCATCAAAGATGCTACAAATTCGTTTGCTGGAGCTGAATTCTAAAATACATGAAACACTTTTAAAAATATGATTTTAATTTTTGTTTACTTCTTTGAATTTCTTTCAAAAAAGTAAATATTAATAGATAAAATTATTTTTCAAGTAAAATTTGAGTAAAATTTCAGCAAAATACTCTTTTCCTATATTTTCCAACTCTGTTTAATTTTTTAGATCCAGTTGGATAATAATTCCTGAATATTTTAGTCAGTCTACTAATCTTTTTTGTTAAGAAGATGCTTTCTCCTTTAGATCTCCTTCTGCCCATATAAACTTATGTTGGTTCTCAACAAAATATTTTACATTGCTTTAAATATTTGAATCTCCCAAAATGGAGAATGCTGGACAACCCATTTTTTTTAGTATATAAGACTCCAACAGGGCTCACACTACTTCAGAATTATAGGGAGAAGTGACTTCTCTTTTTGAAACTGATAGAGAGAAGTGGTGAGATTTGAAAGAGAAGTGCTCATTTGCACGGTGCGCTACAATGTTTGGATTTTACTATAGTATAAAGGGTCATATGTAAATAATGTTCTTTTTATATTATTCAATTCATATCTGAGTATACAATTAAAGTAACATTTCAAATCAAAAGTTGTTTAAGTTTAACTAAGGTTTTAAGAAACTACAAACTAAATATTTATATCTAGCACTAAAATTTTTTATTTTTATTTGAAAAAATGTAAAGAAATTATAATATATCAATTACAATTTAATTCAAATCTATCTTGTGTATGAAATTCAGTGTTTCTCCTAAAAAAAATATAAAAGTTATTAAGCTGGGCCATAATATAATTAATTGTCTCAGAGTTAAGCAACTTTGAAACAATCCATAAAAAATATAGGGAATTATATACACCAATCAATTAGATGTAACCAAAAGTCTCTTAATGCGTGTGGAATACGTAATTTTTCCCTTTGGGATCAATATTCTTCTGTCAGCTGTTCCATCCGTACGTCCGTAGTAATTATTGTAAAAGTACGGATTTCGGTCATAGCTGGTCCGGTTCAGATCCGTAGTTTAGAAATCGGTCAATGGCGGACGAATGCAAGAAAATTTACAAAAATAAACGATGTTTGACAAGTTATTTGGAAAGAAACATGACGTTTTTAACCCTTTCACCGATTGCTACCCAGACAGAAGCTACTCTGAGACGATGGCTTCCCTGGCTACTATTGCTCAAGTGGGAGATCTTCATAATACATGTCAATAAAAACTTGTTTGTAGTTATTTGTGTATTTATTTCATTCACCAACACCATGTTCACAGTTTTATTCATGTTTTGATAATTTTTTCCTCATAAAATATTCAAATTTTCAAATTTTCGGCATTATCTAGGTGAAATTCTCAAAATTCTGCTCATTGACACCAAATCGTAATTTTTTAACCCAAAACGGCAAACTTTTGAAAAATTTTATGAGGCTGTACAAATTCCTCACACTGAACGATGTCCATTCCAAGTGTTTTGTACATAAAACGACATTTTATGTCAAAAAAGTATACTAGTTTGGCTTCAATTCTTCCATATTCTTTCAAAAAAAATGTTCCCTCATTTCAAATTCTCGTAAATTCCGTAAATTCCCTCTGATTTTGACACGGTTTTCAACAAACGGAAGCGCCATGTTTACACTTTCATCCGGGTATTCATCAAAGAAAGATAACTCATGTTTGCACTGTTTTGAGAGGGAAATATAAAACATGTATTCTGATCCCGGTAAAACGTGACTCGTCGTCAGCTGTCTGAAGCGTGAATCCCGGTAAACCGGGACTCATCGGCGAAAGGGTTAATGCAATAAATGGATTGAACATTTACTGGTGGCAACTTTTATCACATTTAAATGAAGTAACAAACTTATTTTGCTGCCGAAATTTAGGTTGATGTACGTTTTCGAGTAACAACCACCGGAACTTGCGGAAATGCACGAAGTGATAAAAAGTTGTATTTTTATCAAATAACCTGCTACACACTGCAAAGACAATGCTTCAACCTCTTTTCTTAAGATAATCAATCGTTTAGGTCTAAATTTCTTTAATTATCAATAAAAAATTGATGTTTCATCAACTTGGTAAAAATTGAAAATGTGCGATGACACAAGCGACTGAAAGCGAGTATCGTCAAGAACAGGGCGACTTGTTTTCGCTTTTGGGGGTTGGGGAAAGCGAAGTGACGGTCGGGAAAGCGACTCCTTCGCCCAAGCCGCCTGGTAGCGTGAGCCCTGCTCCAATTTACTCCATCATCAGCTTAAACAAGGTTCTTGCATACAATTTGGATTGGAATGAAAGATAGGTTTTTTTTTACAAATAATAGGTTTAATTTCAATGCCTACTGCACCAACATTTCTAAGGTAAGCACATTTTTATACATATTTTAAGTTAAGAAAGATCAATGTTGTAATACAATGATAATCTAAAAAGTGGCCTCTATACCTCATCAGCTTGTGTATGTGAATGACTGCCACCAAGATCTATATATACAGCATCCTTGTCATAGACAATACCACCAACTCCTGACATGGGGGCATATATCATCCTCTCCTTGGCACTAAGGGACCGTCTCTTCTCCCTGTCAGGACTGGGACAGGGGTCAGGTAAGAAGTGCATATCACTGATAGAATAGTCACCACAACCTGTAACAAACAGTTTATTATTTCACTAAACATATGCAAAATCTTTGAATATAGATAAGATACTATGTTCTGATGAAGAACAGCAATAAAAGAACTCCTTCATAATATTAATGGATATTCTTAAGTATTTCATGACATTGTTTTTAATTTATTACAAGCCTAAAACAGATAGAAATGCAAGGTTTGTCAGAGATTTTTTATTTCTTATTTCATGCATGCTGAAGTTTTACAAACTAGTTACAGAAATATATGATTGAGATGCTTTTTTTTTTTTTTTTTAACTTTGACAGCAAAATAAATGATATCCCCAACATAGTTAGATGACAAATCTTTAAAATTACCTGGAATATGAACTGTTATATGGTTTTTCATGTGTGTACCCCTGACATAGCCATATAGTGAAACTTTACGATCAGATTTAGGCTTCTGTCGTAACAATTCTGGATCAGATATATCCTCCATTCTGAAAATAAACATAACAAGAAAATGAAACAAGCCAATCAGAAAATGAAACATGCCAATCAGAAAATGAAACAAGCCAATCATAATATTCTGATATTTCCTTTACTTGTGTTTTATTGAAATTTGTCATTACCTCTATGCTGACCTTGAAATAACTAAGTAAGAAAATTAAAACAATTGATTTTTACAGTTTCTCCAATGAGATACAAGGAATCTATACTAAAACTTTATCAAAATATTTATCTTATTCTACATTTGATCTGATATCTAATATAAAGCAAAGCTGAAATAGGATATTTGACAAATTTGCTTTGAACATTAACCATATTGCATATGAAAGATGTATATATATATAAGATAAATGTCTAATTCTTGCACTATACCTATCTGCTATGACATAAGGATGTGTAATTCTCCATTGAAGAGGTCTAAATTTCATCACAGAGATAAACCGACAAAGATTATGGACCTCTGTTTTCTGGTATTCACCATTCACCATTCCAGACAGATAAAATAACTTTGCACCCTGTAAATAAAAATAGAAATTACTGAAAAAGAAGCAGATAAAGCCACATATCAATGCATAGGAAAATATATACATTATCCCTATTATGGGAACTGTGAAACTCAACCAGAAAATATGTGACATTTGAACTATGGACTCCTATAACAATCACTTTTCCCCTTTGTAGCATCATACACTTTCTCTCGTGACGTGAACATTTTAATGGAACTGTGATGTCCCGTATTGGAAGACAAATAGCGATAAGATTGTTTGAATAGACAATTTGTATTTGAATAGTTTTGTTGGGATACCTTTTCATTGATGCTTATTACATATTTCCCTTTTTTCTTCATTTTGGAGGGGCATTTATTTTTCTAAATGTTTAACAATTGGCAAAAATGTGAGATTAAACAAAATATATATTTACAGAAAAATATTGGTACAGCAAAGGGACAAAAAATCTATTGCTGTCCTTCATCTTGACATTTACTGTAAAGGTTTCAACAACTCATACTCTTTCTTATCACACATCTGTCAGATTTACAACTACAGATATGTTCCCATATCTCACCTGGTAAACTTCAGTCCAGAACCTGTGTTTTAGTCTCTTTTTGGTCTTCCTCATTTTCTTGTTGTCTTTAAATGAGTCTAGATGTGTGAGTACACCCATAATACGAGGGAATCCATGGACCTGACAGATGTTTAAAAACTCAAAAGTCTCCATCTCAAATCCAAAACTAGCATCTACTAGTAACAACACCTAAAATAAAAAAAAAATCTAAATACATTTATAAGTGATAGCACATAAATTCATTCATTTCTAGTAATTAGTTATCAAAGGTATCAGGATTATATTTTAGTACGCCAGACACGCGTTTAGTCTACATAAGACTCATCAGTGACGCTCATATCAAAATATTTATAAAGCCAAACAAGTACAAAGTTGAAGAGCATTGAGGATCCAAAATTCCAAAACGTTGTGCCAAATACGGCTAAGGTAATCTATGCCCGGGATAAGAAAAACATTTATTTGGTTATTACCATGTATGCCTTACAAAATTGCTCAAAAATCTCAGACTAAAAAATCAGGATACAAAAGAAGTCATGGAAATACTTAAAAATAGTGAAACAATAGTGAAACTATATCCAAAAATTACATGTCTTACATTAAATATACAAACAAAATAAAGCATTTTTATCAAAGACATCCACACATTATTCTTACATGTTTGGTTCTAGTGTAAATGAATATGTGAAACGATAATAGATAAACAGATCAAAGTGATAGCATTAGCTTACACTGACTTTTAGGACTTTGGTATAACAAACCTTTTTTAATTGTCCATTCATAAATTTAAGGTTGACCGTAGATGGATTTGGCTACTATTATTTATATTCTTTTTGGTCGTAGAGGTCTTCAATTGTTTCTTGGGTTTCAAATATATAGCTTTTAGGGGTTTTCTGGTGAAGGTAAATCCAGAAAATCTTACTTTGGAAACATGAGTGATGACATTTAAAAAGTGATGTTTTTATTTTTTTTCATCAAGTAATTATATATATAAGTCTTACCAGATCAGCAACTTTTGCCACATCAATCATGGCATTAATATCATTATTACATTCAACAATGGTTAATCTTCTATTTTTGCCTGAAAAGAAATGTAATGTCAAGTTGTTCAATAAACATATAAAAAAGCACACATAATTATCAAAACTGTTTCTTTAACATGTTTTTAATGCAATAATCTCTCCCAAATTTAAGCATTTAGCAATCTTTGAATGAAAAAAAAAATCCAGTTTAAGATGCATATTTAGGATATTTTTTGACACATTTTATTAGGATAATAGCGATGGTAAGTGTGACTAAAAATTGTGACAAAATAAATTTCAAAACCTTCGTGCATAGCATGAATTGACCACATGTAGGATTAATTTTTTTAAGTGTAGAAGGAACTCTCAATAGGAAATTACATATGATAAACAAAATTCCAGGATCCTAACCCAACTATTAACCTACCAGCTACAACTGTGACTGGTCCCTGTACATTTGCTAATCTTTGTTTGGCGTAATTCTTCACTATACATTGGAACAGAGTTGTCTTCCCTACTTTAGGTGGTCCTACAATGGCCACCACAACAGGGGGAGGTTCTACAGGGGTTCTGTCTACTAATGGTATATGATGTTTCTTTGTCTTTAAATCTTGACTCCTATAAATGTCAATAAAATAATAAATTTACTGACACAAATCACAAATGATTTAACTGTATCTTTTTAAAATATCAATAGATTTGATTTTGCTGAGCAGCTTTTAATTTATTTTTATCTATTTTCCTTTTAAGATTGATGCTATCACCACTTTCAGCACTTATGTGCTATTTTCTGATGGTCAGTTTTTAATAGGGAAGCCAGAGTGCTCGGAAAGAATGCAGACATTCTACAGGAATTCTAATCAATATTGGGGTCAAGGTGACCTATATATTTTGTATTTAAATAAAGTTTCAAACATTAACAGTGTCATAATGATTCAATATACAATAGTTGGTTATAAATCAGTTGTTTTATTTACCTTTGAACAATTTTAGCAGTTTTTCTAGCATGCTGTATAGAAAAAGCTCTAGGATTCCTCTGCTGAGGGGTCAAGTCTTGTTGATGATCTTTCTTGGACTTTTTCTTTTCAGCCTTAGGTCCAGCTTGTCTTTTACGATGGACCTTTTTATGGTCTTCTCCTTCCATAATTATTTAAAACTAAAAGAAAATATAGTATTTCAGCTTTTAATTTGTAAGAAAAACATGACTATTGATGACCCCAAATGCGATTACCCTTTATAACAAGAATGTGTCCCCATCCGCACTATCATTTTCTATGTTCAGTGGACTGTAAAAAATGGGGAAAATCTTTAATTTGGTAAAAATAATTAGAAAGATCATATCATAGGGAACATGTGTACTAAGTTTTAAGTTGATTGGACTTCAACTTCATCAAAAACTACATGTACCTCGACTAAAAATTTTCACCTGAAGCGGTACGAACGAACAAATGGACACACAGACCAGAAAACATAATGCCCATAAATGGGGCATAAAAAAAATATTTTTTTACCTATAGTGATAATAATAATAATACTACATGTACCTTAGACACAAAATCTTAAAACTTATAACATCAATCTGGATACATGTGCTTTTTTTTGAAGCTCCAAGAATTTTTAAATTCAGAGAATGCCTGAAATGATTTTTTACCTCAAAATTTACTTTGAGTATGTTTTTAATTTTCTAAAATATGAAATATATTTGAGTTTTATTAATCTAGGCATGCTTTGCATTATATATATAGATGCCGACCCCCTTTTTTGACACAATCAGTAAGAATCTATCAAATTTTTAAAACTATTCAGTAATCATTCAAAAACGTGCATTTAACAAAAAAAATACTGAGGAATGGTTGCAAAGTGATGTTGTGGAAAAGCAATAATAAAATCCACATTTTACAAAATTGAACGTCGGCGTAACTATTCGACTATTAGCCATAATAGTGTAGTTTTGATCACAAAATCATAAAAAATTTCGGAAAAATCGTAATGGTTGGCATCTTTGCTAATAAGGGGACAAAGTCTCCTAATTGTATAACTGTTATAGTAGAAAAATCAATAAAAAAAAAAAAAAAATGGGGATAATTATTTTTTTTTTATTGTACTAATGAACTCAAAATCGCTATCTTTTTTTTAATTCCCTCATTTGCGCATAAATCTACTTCTTGCTTCCAGTCTCGTTTGTCATGAGACTTTGAGTGAAATATATATTTATCAGTCCAGTAAAATATAGGAAGGACATTTTTATTATTCTTTGATATGAAAAAACCTTACCTGATGATAGCGTTTCTTTGTAAACATTGAATATGACGTCATAACTAAAATAATGTCATGAATGTCATAACTAAAATTCCTAACAACAGAACCAAAATCATAAATGTTACGGTATTTCCATTTCTTTTATAACAGATTTTTAAGTTAAAATATGTTTGATTTAAAAAAAAAAATATTCGTCCCCTTTCACAGGTAGAGTGGGGCGCTCATATTCACCGTGGTCACAATTTTGCTTTTTTATGATTTTGAGGTGTAAAAACTTCAAAGGATGGTTGAAATGGAAGAAATATGCCGGTAAATTATATTTTTATTACAAACATGACAAATATGATTATTTTTTAAAATGAGACTAAATTTCGACACTTACCGCACAGGACCGAAAAACGGACAACGATTTTCAGCCAATTTCCTGAATGAAAAAAATGATTTAAAAGAAGTATTTCTTAGAACAAGGAATATTTGAATCTGGAACAATTTTGAATTCTGGAAAATTGATTAGAAATGTATGATGAAATCTAACCCAACTAAATAGGGTTAGCCATGCACGCATGGCTAAGGTTAATTTTACGCTCACTATCATTTCAGCATGAACTAACTAACCCCCCTTAGCCATGCGTGCATGGCTAACCCTATTTAGTTGGGTTAGTTTTCATCATAAATTTCTTATTAATTTTCCAGAATTCAAAATTATTCCAGATTCAAATAATTCCTTGTTTTAGTAATTCTTTGACTGGTTGCCCTAAACTTCAGGTTTTTTTTACACCTTTCAAATGTCTGCTATTCATCTATAATGAAATTTATTTGATAAATATTGTTTAAAGCTGCAGTTATTTGGTTTAAATTAGATGTGTAAAAACGGCGAATATGTGTCCCCCGTTGACAAAACATTAGGAAATTTCAAACATCCTTTAATCCAACTTTTCAGACGATTTTTCTCAAAACAAACACGTTTTAAAGCTAAAAATATTTTGCATGTGAAGTTATCTTCATATAGAAATATCTGTATACTTCAAAAACATAAAGACCTGAACATAAATCGAAGAAAACATGGAAAGATATGGCGAAAATGAGCACTCCACTCTACAGTAATGCCTGCCTCATATTAAAACTTTTCCAGATTCACAAGTTTGTCTGGACTCCAAGAAAATTATGAGGTAAAAATGCAGCCATTTCTGAAAAAGGTTCCACATGAGGGGAAGTATTGAACTCAGCATATGTTTATCAACGGTACATGTAGATACAAGGGTGGATCCAGCCATTTAAAAAAAAAAGGGGGGGTCCCAACCAAGGATAAAAAGGGGTGTCTTATCATATGTCCCTTTTCAAATGATTTGATTGTCCAAAAACGAGGATTGCAACTCCCGGACCCCTCCCCCTGGATCCACCCCTGGGATAGTTGCACGCACCTTATCATACCTTGTTGTTTTGGGAAAGCAAACTTTCTATTTCTAAGCTGATTTTTGTTCTTATTACGATCTGAGATCAGAAAGTGTGCCGATTTCATGTCCACATTTTTCATTTTTCTTACCTTTAATATATCTTCAAAACTTTATTTAATTCTTTTCTAAAAGCTGTTATAAAATATTCATTGCAAAAACACGATTATTTTTCCACATGGAAGCTGCCATTTTAAAAATAAACTAATATTCTGTTCATAGTCGGATAAACATGAACATGATCCGGAGCAGTTTATGAGATTTGTAATTTTTCTGCGACTATTCAAATCACATTAAATCAATGTTTTATTCATCGTCGATACACTGTAAACAAAGTAACACAGGCTACATAAGCAAATAAAATAATACTGCTCATGCAAATAAATTACAAAATCATAGCGAACTAATAGCGAATCCCTGTGGATTTTGACAAGCCTGCGATTTTGTCACAAAAACAAGACATAGCGAACCTCATATGGACATTCCGTCGTTGTCGTCAACAAATATTCACTTTGTTGTTCATTTTTTTAGAAATTTCAATAACTTTCTTCAACTATCTTGGATTTCTACAAACCTTGTAAATGATCATAAGATGATATCTAATTTAAAAATTTTGTAAAAAAAAAAATCCTGTTTATCCGTATTTCACTTATTTAAATGGACAGTTAATACTACATTCACTTTGTGGTTAAACTTTTCAAATTTTTAATAAATTTACAAAAATATCCTGCTTTCTACCAAATTTGGACAAAAGCTTGTTGATGATCATAAACGGATAATATCCAAAAGTAAATTTTGTAAAAAAAAAAAAACAACAATTTACCACGGTATTTTACTTATAAATTGACTTAGTTTTTCTGCAAGTAATATAACATTCACTCTATGGTTAGATATGGAACGTCGTAACTGCTTTATGGTACTCCCTTCTTTATCACGATGAGGTTTTTTCTATTATAATGAGGTTTTTCGTTATTATGATGAGGTTTTCCTCTATTAAGATGAGCTTTTTCTCTATTATGATGAGGTTTTTCTCTATTATCATAAGGGTTTTCTCTATTATGAAGAGGTTATTCTTTATTATGATGAGGTTTTTCTCTATTATGACGAGGTTTTTACTTTATTATGATGAGTTTTTTTATTATGATGCGCTTAAAACCTAAAAAG
Organism: Mytilus edulis; assembly: GCA_019925275.1. Classification (NCBI taxonomy): domain Eukaryota; kingdom Metazoa; phylum Mollusca; class Bivalvia; order Mytilida; family Mytilidae; genus Mytilus; species Mytilus edulis. Next base: position 93,507,162 of record CM034356.1, on the reverse strand, counting down.
TTTCCATGTCATTAAAATCCCCGATACTATCAGATTATTACATGGCATTTTTCATATCGCATGTATTATCAGCCCTAGGTTCAATATCAGCCCAAGAGCCGCATGGCTCGAGGGCTGATATTGACCGAGGGCTGATAATACATGCGATATGAAAAATGACATGTTATGATCTTTTTATCATATGCTTCAACAGTAAAGAAAAATAACAGATTCATATAATGATCCTTTTAGAAAAGAAGTTCAAAGAGTGAAAAGTTCAGGGACGTCGGACCCAAATTTTGGTACATTCGATATGAGTCTTTCTAACATATGCCTCAACAGAGAAAAAAAAAACCATTTTAACATGGACGAATCGATAAAAAAAAAATTCAACAATATACATAATGAACATTGTTTGGAAAAGTCAACCTTTTTTAAAATAACTTTCTAAATTATGTTTGAAACTTTTAAAAAATGCATTTATTAAATATTTTTTTTTTTTTTTTTTTTTATATTATTTTACACAATATATTTTCCAGTATCCAAATAATTGTTTTGTACAGTACTTTGTAATGTTTTTCATTGAAAACGTAGTATTGAGGTGTATTTTCCGGAATTTGCCGAGTATCACCGGAATGCCATGTGATAACGTTACGGAAGGCATGTGATAACAATCGAAGCATGTGATAAACTTTTCATATCAGCCCGCTAAGCACTAATTGGAAAAAATATGAAATATACGTTAATTTAATGCTATTATCATACGGTAAAATTCATATGTTATTTAGTCTAAGTATATGATAATATCAGATTATTACATGGCATTTTTCATACCGCATGTATTATCAGCCCTAGGTTCAATATCAGCCAAAGAGCCGCATGGCTCGAGGGCTGATATTGACCGAGGGCTGATAATACATGCGATATGAAAAATGACATGTTATGATCTTTTTATCATATGCTTCAACAGTAGAGAAAAATAACAGATTCATATATTGAGAGATCCTTTTACGTGGTTCCCGAAAAGAAGTTGAAAAAGTAAAAAGTTCACGGACGTCGGACCCAAAATTTGATACATTCAATATGAAATCTTTCTATCATATACGCCTCAACAGAGAAAAAAAACCACATTTTAATATGAACGAATCGACAAAAAATAATTCAACAATATACATAGTGAACATTGTTTGGAAAAGTCAACTTTTTTAAAGTAACTTTCTAAATGATGTTTCAGAAAAACTTAAAAAATGCATTTATTTAATATTTTTTTTTTTTAATTTAATTTAATTATTTTATACAATATACTTTTCAGTATTCAAATAATTGTTTTGTACACTACTTTGTAATGTTTTTCACTGAAAACGTAGCATTGAAGTGTATTTTCCGGAATTTGCCGAGTATCAACGGAATGCCATGTGATAACGTTACGGAAAGGCATGTGATAACAATCGAAGCATGTGATAAACTTTTCATATCAGCCCGCTACGCACCAATTCGAAAAATATGGAAAAATACTTTAATTTAATGCTATTATCATACGGTAAAAATCATATGTTATTTAGTCTAAGTATATGATAATATATCTTATCATGTGCCACAGCCTGGCCAGTCACAATTATCTCACCAACGAGTAAGTTCAATCCATTAAATGTCAGCTTATGCTACAGCCAGTCCAGTCACAACTGTTTCATCAATAGGTAAGATTGTCACATAATATGTCAGCTTGTGCTATAGCCTTCCAGTCACAACTATTTCACCAACAGGTAAGTTTGCCACATAATATATCATGTGATACAATCAGTTCAGATTTCAACTGTCGCATCTACAGGTAGGATTGTCTCATCATATGATATCATGTGTTGCAGCCAGCTCAGTAACAACTGTCTCACCTATAACTAAGTTTGTCTTATATGATATCATGTGTTACAACCAGTCCAGTAACAACTTTCTCAACCATAGCTTATTTTGTCTTATATGATGTAATGACTAGTCATCCCAGTCATAACTGTCTCATCCATAGCTAATTTTGTCTTAAATAACATCATGCGTTACAGCCAGTCCAGTAACAACTATCTCACCCATAGCTAAGTTTGTCTTATATAATATCATGTGTTACAGCCAGTTCAGTCACAACTATCTCACCCATAGCTAAGTTTGTCGTATATGATATTATGTGTTACAGCTAGTCCAGTAACAACTATCTCACTCATAGCTAAGTTTGTCTCATTTGATATCATGTGTTACAGCCAGTTCAGTCACAACTATCTCACCCATAGCTAAAATTGTCTTATATGATATCATGTGTTACAGCCAGTCCAGTTACAACTATCTCACCCATAGCTAAGTTTGTATTATGTGATATCATGTGTTACAGCCAGTCCAATAACAACTATCTCACCAATAGCTAAGTTTCTCTTATATAATATCATGTGTTACAGCCAGTCCAGTTACAACTATCTCAACCATAGCTAAGTTTGTATTATATGATGTAATGTGCTAGTCATCCCAGTCATAATTATCTTCTTATATGATATCATGTGTTACGGCCAGTTCAGTCACAACTATTTCGACCATAGCTAAGATTGTCCTATATGATATCGTGTGTTACAGCCAGTCCAGTAACAAATATCTCACCCGTAGCTAATTTTGTCTTATATGATATCATGTGTTACAGCCAGCCCAGGAACAACTATCTCACCCATAGCTAATTTTGTCTTATATGATATCGTGTGTTACAGCCAGTCCAGTAACACCTATCTCACCTAAAGCTAAGTTTGTCTTATATAATATCATGTGTTACAGCCAGTTCAGTCATAACTATCTCACCCATAGCTAATTTTGTCTTATATGATATCATGTGTTACAGCCAGTCCAGTCACAACTATCTAACCCATAGCTAAGTTTGTCTTATATGATATCATGTGTTACAGCTAGTCCAGTAACAACTATCTCACCCATAGCTCAGTTAGTCTTATATGATATCATGTGTAACAGCCAGTTCAGTCACAACTATCTCACCAATAACTAAGTTTGTCTTATATAATATCATGTGTTACAGCCAGTTCAGTTACAACTATCTCACCCAAAGCTAAGTTTGTCTTATATAATATCATGTGTTACAGCCAGTCCAGTAACAACTATCTGAGCCATAGCTTAGTTTGTCTTATATGATATAATTTGCTTGTCATCCCAGTCACAACTATCTCATCATATGATATCATGTGTTACAGCCAGTTCAGTCACAACTATCTCACACATAGCTAATTTTGTCTTATATGATATCAAATGCTTGTCATCCAAGTCACAACTATCTCATCATAAAATATCATGTGTTACTGCCAGTTCAGTCACAACTATCTCACCCATAGCTAAGTTTATATTATATGATGTAATGTGCTAGTCATCCCAGTCATACTTATCTGTTTATATGATATCATGTGTAACAGCCAGTTCAGTCACAACTATCTCACCCATAGCTAAGTTTGTCTTATATAATATCATGTGTTACAGCTAGTCCAGTAGCAACTATCTCACCCATAGCTAAATTTGTCTTATATGATATCATGTGTTACAGCTAGTCCAGTAACAACTATTTCACCCATAGCTAATTTGGTTTTATATGATATTATGTGTTACAGCCAGTCCAGTCACAACTGTCTCACCAAAATCTAGTTTTGTCTTATATGATATTTTTTTTTTTTTTTTTTTTTTTTTTTAAATGTTATAATATTTTATTTGAATTTTACATTTGTTAGAGATACAAGAAGTACCGGTACCTTATCCCGGCCTCGTTAACATTAGTATATAGCATTTTATTGATAAGTTAGTACTTGTTAGTGCACAATATGTATATATAGTAATAATGACATGTATGTAACTGAATAGAAATATGATAACATGATGTATAATAAATTCTAATTTATGAAATTAATTTAATTTTTGCTGCAACCAGATTATGGAATTTTTCGTATTTGCCTTCTTTATTTATCAATATTTCATGATATTGAAGAAATTCTTTTTTGAAAATTTCAAACATATTAATTTGTTTTGTTTTTTGTTCGGATATATAGTATCCTTTGTATACAGTAAAAAGAATAATTGTAATTAAATCATTAATACTGTAGTAACTTGTATCGTTTATTTTGTATCCGTACAAAAGTGATTTAATTGATATGATGTGATGTCCTATTTTAAGTTTATCAAGTAAAAGTTTTATTTGATTCCAAAATGATTTCAGAAATTTGCATGTTAAAAAGTAGTGCTCATAATCTTCGATGACATCACAAATATTACATAGCGGAGTTTTAGTTATTTTCCAAGAGAAAAGTAATTGTTTGGTTGGTAAAATGTAGTGCAGAAATTTCCATCTTAACATTTTGAATTTATTATCTTGTATATAGTAAAAGATATAATTTAGCATTTGTTGTCTTTTGTTTGTGTTGTTTTCCAAGATAAATATGTTGTCCCATTTTTGAAATCCTATTGGTTTTTCATAATATCTATTTAAGAGGGAGATGTAAATGTCTTTGGAGGAAATGTTTTTAAGTGATACCATTTTCCCTTTTTTATCTTTAAATTTATATTCGGAGTCAATAGTGACTTTTGTTTTTAATGATTCTTCTTTAGTTAGCTCTTGTAACCACTGTTTTGGTATTGCTTTCATTAATTTAGAATATTCTGAAAACCAGTTAGCATGACAGGAAAGTTTATCTAAGATCATGTTTTGATTAAATTTTCCTTTATTATCAATAATGTCATTTAAAAAAAGAATTTTGCTGTTTATCCAGTTTTTGAAGATGAGACATTTACCGTTTAATTTGATATTTTTATTGCCCCATATAAGCTGCTGTCTTATTTGTTTATATGATAGATGATCCAATTCCTTTTCAGATTTTGTATTTATCCATGATTTGATTATTCTTAAGTAAAATTGTGGAATTAGTTCTTTCAGTTTATAGACCAAATTAATATTGGTAAAATTCATTTTAAATATAAGGAATTCTTGTCCAAATTTATCAAAATAAAATCTTGGTAATACTTTCCAATTGGGTGATAGATCTTCGTTGTCGATGAGTTTTTTTACCCAACTAATATTTATCGCTTCTAGATATTTATCTATGTTTATCATTTTAAGCCCGCCAGCATGGTAATTTTTACTTATTATATTCCTTTTAACCTTTTCAGATTTATTATTCCATGTAAAACTGTATATTAATTTTTTAAATTTTGCTAGGTATTCGTTATCAATTTCGGTTACAGATGCAACATAAGTAATATTCGGTAAGATTAATGATTTAACAAGAGTTATCTTACCTAACATAGTTAAATTTCTTTTATTCCAATCTTTAATTATTTTTTCAGATTTTTCGTATTGTCGTTGCAAGTTTAATTTTTTACACTCATTTTTATTAAGTCCAAAGTATATTCCCAAAACTTTTATAGGTTTTTGTGTAAAATTAATGTTTTCAACTTTATCTTTGCAGGACTTTAAATTGCCGAGCCATATTCCTTCTGTTTTATTTCGGTTAAGCTTTAGGCCTGAAAGTGATCCAAAAATTTCTATAATATTCAGAGTTAATGACACTTCTTGTTTTGAATTTAAAAATAAAGTGGTGTCGTCTGCAAGCTGGCTTAATTTTAATGTATGGGTTTTATTATCTAGTTTAATTTGAAAACCTTTAAATTTTTTATTTTGTCTTAATCTACTAGCTAATCTTATATGATATTATGTTACAGCCAGTCCAGTCATAACTTTCTCATCCAAATCTTGTTTTGTCTTATATGATATTATGTGTTACAGCCAGTCCAGTCACAACTATCTCACCCGTAGCTAATTTGTGTCTTATATGATATCATGTGTTACAGCCAGTCCAGTAACAACTATCTCACCCATAGCTAATTTTGTCTTATATGATATTATATGTTACAGCCAGTCCAGTCACAACTATCTCACCTAAAGCTTAGTTTGTCTTATATAATATCATGTGTTACAGCCAGTTCAGTCACAACTATCTCACCCATAGCTAATTGTGTCTTATATGATATCATGTGTTACAGCCAGTTCAGTCACAACTATCTAACCCATAGCTAAGTTTGTCTTATATGATATCATGTGTGACAGCTAGTCCAGTAACAACTATCTCACCCAAAGCTAAGTTTGTCTTATATAATATCATGTGTTACAGCCAGTTCAGTCACAACTATCTCACCCATAGCTAATTTTGTCTTATATGATATCAAATGCTTGTCATCCCAGTCACAACTATTTCATCATAAAATATCATGTGTTACAGCCAGTTCAGTCACAACTATCTCACCCATAGCTAAGTTAATATTATATGATGTAATGTGCTAGTCATCCCAGTCATAATTATCTCTTTATATGATATCACGTGTTACAGCCAGCTCAGTCACAACTATCTCACCCATAGCTAAGTTTGTCTTATATGATATCATGTGTAACAGCTAATCCAGTAGCAACTATTTCACCCATAGCTAATTTGGTCTTATATGATATTATGTGTTACAGCCAGTCCAGTCACAACTATCTCAACCAAAGCTAGTTTTGTCTTATATGATATTATGTGTTACAGCCAGTCCAGTAACAACTATCTCACCCATAGCTAAGTTTGTCTTATATGATATCATATGCTTGTCATCTCAGTCACAACTATCTCATCTTGTGATATCATGTGTTACAGCCAGCTCAGTAACAACTATCTCACCCATAGCTAAGTTTGTCTTATATAATATCATGTGTTACAGCCAATCCAGTAGCAACTATCTCACCAATAGCTTAGTTTGTATTATATGATGTAGTGTGCTAGTCATCCCAGTCATAATTATCTCTCAATATGATATCATATGTTACAGCCAGTTCAGTCACAACTATCTCACCCAAAGCTAAGTTTGTCTTATATAATATCATGTGTTACAGCCAGTCCAGTAACAATTATCTCAGCCGTAGCTAAGTTTATCTTATATGATATCATATGCTTGTCATCCCAGTCACAACGATCTCATCATATGATATCAAGTGTTACAGCCAGTTCAGTCACAACTATCTCAGCCATAGCTAGTTTTGTCTTATATGATATTATGTGTTACAGCCAGTCCAGTAACAACTATCTCACCCATAGCTAAGTTTGTCTTATATGATATCATATGCTTGTCATCTCAGTCACAACTATCTCATCTTATGATATCATGTGTGACAGCCAGCTCAGTTACAACTATCTCACCCATAGCTAAGTTTGTCTTATATAATATCATGTGTTACAGCCAATCCAGTAGCAACTATCTCACCAATAGCTAAGTTTGTATTATATGATGTAGTGTGCTAGTCATCCCAGTCATAATTATCTCTCAATATGATATCATATGTTACAGCCAGTTCAGTCACAACTATCTCACCCAAAGCTAAGTTTGTCTTATATAATATCATGTGTTACAGCCAGTCCAGTAACAATTATCTCAGCCGTAGCTAAGTTTGTCTTATATGATATCATATGCTTGTCATCCCAGTCACAACGATCTCATCATATGATATCAAGTGTTACAGCCAGTTCAGTCACAACTATCTCAGCCATAGCTAATTTTGTCTGATATGATATCATATGCTTGTCATCCCAGTCACAACGATCTAATCATAAAATATCATGTGTTACAGTCAGTTCAGTCACAACTATCTCATCCATAGCTAAGTTTATATTATATGATGTAATGTGCTTGTCATCCCAGTCATACATATCTCTTTATATGATGTCATGTGTTACAGCCAGTTCAGTAACAACTATCTCAACCATAGCTAAGTTTGTCTTATATAATATCATGTGTTACAGCCAGTCCTGTAGCAACTATCTCACCCATAGCTAAGTTTGTCTTATATGATATCATGTGTTACAGCTAGTCCAGTAACAACTATCTCACCCATAGCTAATTTTGTCTTTAAGACATTATGTGTTACAGCCAGTTCAGTCACAACTATCTCTCCCATAACTAAGTTTGTCTTAAATGATATCATGTGTTACAGACAGTTCAGTCACAACTATCTCACCCATAGCTAAGTTTGTCTTATATGATATTATGTGTTACAGCCAGTCCAGTCGCAACTATCTCACCCATAGATAATTTTGTCTTACATGATATCACATGCTTGTCATCCCAGTCACAACTATCTCATTATATGATATCATGTGTTACAGCCAGTCTAGTTACAACTATCTCACCCATAGTTAATTTTGTCTTATGATATCATATGCTTGTCATCCCAGTCATAACTATCTCCTTATATGATATCATGTGTTACAGTCAGTTCAGTCACAACTATCTCATCCATAGCTAAGTTTATATTATATGATGTAATGTGCTTGTCATCCCAGTCATACTTATCTCTTTATATGATGTCATGTGTTACAGCCAGTCCAGTAACAACTATCTCAGCCATAGCCAAGTTTGTCTTATATGATATCATATGCATGTCATCCCAGTCACAACTATCTCATTACATGATATCATGTGTTACAGCCAGTCCAGTTACAACTATCTCACCCATAGCTAAGTTTGTCTTACATGATACCATGTGTTACAGCCAGTCCAGTCACAACTATCTCAACCATAGCTAAGTTTGTTTTATATGATGCCATGTGATAATTATCCCAGTCATAACTGTGTCATCCACATTAAGGTTTGTCCCCTTATATTGTGGCTTGGCTTCTAAAATTTAGTAAATGACTTATTTTTCAACAATTTTTTATTTCACAAACAGGCATTAATTTGGTTGAAAACCATACTTCCAAATTTCGTTTGTGAATTTTGAACATTTTTGTAAATTGCAGTGAAAAAAAAACTAACAATTCTGGGTTACACCAACACTAAACTTATTTTCACAGAAATTAAGAAATGTACAAGAATTTAATTCCCCAAAATTTGAAAAAAGACATGTGACAAAATTGCCAATGACAATTGTTTGTGAAGTTTGCTTCCAAAATGTTGTATGTAAACTTGAAAATTGTTGTATAATGGCTTTGGGAATCACATACTTGTACATTTCTTAATTTCAAACAAATCAAGGTGGAACACGCAAACATATGAGACAAACTTACCGGTAATTGAGAAAGTTGTGACCACTAGCTGTGGCACGAGCTGACATTTAAGGAGAAAACTTATCCATTGTTGTGATAGTTTTGACTGGACAAGCTGTAGCATGAACAGACATTTGATGAGAAATACTTAACTGTCTGTGAGATAGTTGTGACTGGACAAGCTATAGCAAAAGCTGCCATTAAATGAGCAAACTTATCTATTGTTGTGAAAGTTGTGACCTGGCCTAGCTGTAGCACAAGCTGCCATTTAAGGTGCAAACTTATCCATTATTGTGATAGTTGTGATTGGACTAGCTGTAGCACGAGCAGACATTTAATGAGGAATACTTAACCGTCTGTGAGATAGTTGTGACTGGACAAGCTGCCATTAAATGAGCAAACTTATCTATTGCTGTGATAGTTGTGACTGAACTAGCTGTAGCACGAGCAGACATTTGATGAGGAAAACTTAACCGTCTGTGAAATAGTTGTGACTGGACAAGCTATAGCACAAGCTGCCATTAAATGAGCAAACTTATCCATTGCTGTGATAGTTGTGACTGGACAAGCTGTAGCACGAGCAGACATTTAATGAGGAATACTTAACCGTCTGTGAAATAGTTGTGACTGGACAAGCTATAGCACAAGCTGCCATTAAATGAGAAAATTTATCTTTTGTTTTGATAGTTGTTACTGGACTATCTGTAGCACGAGCAGACATTTAATGAGGAATACTTATCCATTGTTGCGACAGTTGTGACTGGACTAGCTGTGGCACAAGCTGACATATGTGACAAACTTACCTATTGATGAGATAGTTGTGACTGAACTAGCTGTTGCACAAGCTGACATATAAAACGCCAAACTTAGCCATTGAATTAGCTAGCTATTTTAAAACTAGGTTTAATCCACCATTTTTTATCTCAGAAAATGCCTGTACCAAGTTAGAAATATGACAGTTGTTGTCTATTCGTTTGATGTGTTTGAACTTTTGATTTTGCCATTTGATTAGGGACTTTCCGTTTTGAATTTTCCTCAAAGTTCAGTACTTTTGTCATTTTACTTTTTACACAATCCTAATTGTTTTGAAAAAAAAAAGATCAACTACTAGTAGTTATCCAACATCTTTATTCAAATTATCAGAACTTTTGTCTGTGAACCAAAATAACAGAATTAACAGTTTTTGACCAAAATTTCTACTTGCAATGATTACACATTCTCCTAGATCATGCTTCACTTTACACAATTATCAATTATTTCAAAATCTATCTATTATTACACAAAAGGTTTAACAAAAAAAGTCTCAACAAACAAATATATAGTACTAATCTAAATTAGTCATGTTAATGAATCAATTTAGCTACAATACATTATATACATTTAATCCGACACATTTGTATGCTTTTAATAACAGCTGATGTCCATGTAGAGGCAGTTAATACAAAAGGCACACCCACAAATTATCAATAGCTTTATATCAGTATTTATTGTATTTATTATAAAACAAAATTTACCAAAATAGTATTGGTATCACAAAGCTAAATATCTACCATGCTGAATCTACATGCTACAAATATTCCATATCCTTAAATCTTAACCATATTTCCACAATTTAATTATAATACTTTTAAGTATTTCTTACATCACTATTCATGTTTAAGGAAACCTTTATTTACTGAGATCAGTAATATAAAGGACTGTCTGACAAAATGGAAATATTGCTGTGTTTCCATGTTAATAGGTGATTTAACATAATGGGACCAAATAAAATCAGCAGAATGATTTTAGATTATGTAAAATCAAGTTGTTTTAGAGACATAGACTAACACAATTAATGCATATATCTCCTGGTTGTGATATTTGCTATTTACTATAGAAACAAGGGTCTCAATTTGAACACAATTTAATTTTATTTTGTTTAACAGTTGTATAATAGAAATTAACATATGATTATCATTCAAATAAACTATTAGACAGTTTCTAAAGCATGAATAGAGTTATGCAAAAGTATGTATAGTTGGATTTGTGAAAATTATTTTTTCTTTATTTGTTCTATCTAGTAAACAATAGGAGAGTACATTATCATACACAATTCAAATAAAATCTAAATGACAAGAAGGCAGCTAGGAAAGATAATCATGAGAGAAAAAAGAAAAATGAAATCTAATTTTAATTTTATAAGAAAAAAAAACACATTATAAAAAACACAAACAGAAATTAACAACAATCAGTTTTAAATATATATATATATATAGTATATATTTTTGTATTAAAATATGTACGGTACATTCTAACTTGCAAAAAAGATGGATTTAAAAAAATTATGATTTTGTACTCAAACAAGTTCACATGCATACTTATATTTCTAAATTGCCCAAGTATTGACCACAAGTAGCACATCATCTAAACATAGTAATTGTTCAAGTTACTTAAATGAGGTCAATGGTAAATGAACCTACTAGGTGGACATGTACATCATTCAAACATTCCATACACTGAATATAGTTGACTTATTGACTTACACGAGAAACAGACATAATCACAACAACTTAAGGTTGACCAATGAAACATAAAAATTGAGGCCAGAATAACCCATTAAGGGAGACAAAAAAGTCATGCTCAAATTATAATAATTTCAAACACCAGATATAGTATAAGTGAAACGGGCAAAAAACATTAAAACTTAACATTGACCAATTAGCCATGAAAATCATTCCATACAACAAAAATAAAATAACCTATCCATTATAGTATCATAAGAAACTACAAAGGCATTTTATAAAGAACCATGAACAGGAGTTCAAGGTCAGGTGAATACTGACTGGCAGACACCGAGATAATGCAAGAATCCTATGAACCAAATATTGTTATGTCTAATACTAAGTGAGAAATTCGAAATTAAAAAAACGTAACATTTTTTTAGCAGTCATTGTACAATGAAATGGAGGTCAAGTAAAATGAACATCAGTTTGACAGATGGAAATTTCATAACATATGACATCTATATATATAAAGTCCCCAAGTATTGTATTTTCTGAAATATAAATCTGTATACAAATAGCTTGCACCGTCACTGCTAGATAAGAATTCCTTTGTCTTTCATTTTACTACGAAATGGCCAAAAAAAATGGACAGGTAATAATATATTTACATATGACAAAAATAACAATCACTATTGAACAAAGTTAGTTATAATCCATACGGAAAAAAAACACTAATGCAAAAGCCTAGGGAAAACCATTGCAAATTACTAAAAATCCTAACCCAAAATAACATTTATAGGCACTAATACAATAATTATGTACAAATTATAAAACAGAAAAAACTATCTAAGTTCTTTAGTCTCCAGATTAATCTTGTCTTAATATGCTGTCTTCACTTCCACCTATTAAATAAAACATTCTTCAGAATTATGTGTGTATAATACGTTATATTAAGTTAGGGGAATCTCAACAACTATCAACGAATATGCCAAGAAATTAGAATAATTTAAGTTTTTTCTTTAGGGAGCTACTGTTTGATTTGTATAGGAAATGAAAAGGGGGAGGGGAGGGGGTGTTAAGAAGAAAAATTGTTCTACCTAGTTTTTTGGTTGTAATCTATGTCCTGACCTTTATTATTTTTATTCCATTTGTCATCAAAATTAAACTTAGCTCAGGAATTCTTAATTCAAAAACTTGATTACATATATATATATATATATACTTTGGTACATTTATTTGCATGATTTAAAGTCATATGAAACAAGTGAGTGGTGAAAAAAATGTTTATCCAATTCTTTTACCAATGCATGTATATATCATAAACTTAGTCCTCTGTGCACGATTTTCTCATTTTTTACGCAAATATAACGTATAATCGTCAATTTATTTTTCTCTCTGTCTGTTATGTTTAAACAAATATGGCTGCTCATTAAATGCCGTGTTTGAAGCCGAAGTTTACCGATTGTCACCTTATAGTAAACAAATAACAAAAAGCATGGGTACTGAGCACGTGTTTAACATGTACAATCAGAGAATTGTTTATTTTAATGACAGATCCATGCGTATTGCGACCACCGGATTTTTACGAGGAGGGTTACGCTCAGGTCACTATGCATGCAGAAAATATGCCTGGAAAGAAGCAATTAAAAATAAGTAAACTTCTTCTAAATGTGGACAAATTAAAGAATTTTCCTCAGAAAAAAGTATATGTACATAAGTTGTATAATAAAAACTATCCAATTAGTTATAAAAAAAACATATGCATATTTTTTTTTAATTTGAGGTTTCTAATGACTTTAAAGGAATTATTTGTATTCCTAACATTCAGTCATAAATAAAAAAAAAAAAACAATGGTGCAACTCCCTAGTTTTAATCTTTTTTTCTGTTTAAACATGTTTCAAAAATTTGGGCACCAAAGGGCCAAAACTGTTATCAAGGATTGATTCGAAAATTTTGTTGATTTAGTATTCAATTTCCCCCATGTAGTATCTATCATATCTACACACATTATTATTTATAAAATGTGATTAATTTGATTTAGCTTCCCTTTCACAAGTTGGCCAAGGATTATGTTCCGTCAAGCATAGCCCCAGGTAGTATTCTACAACTATAGAAATATTCATCATCTTGGCAACCATTTAGGAGAAGTTGCCCTTAAGAGACTATAACAATACATTTTATAGATCCTATCATTTTCCATTTTACTGTTACAGTTATTCTACGTCTACTAAAGTTTTCAAGATAATTTTTATCATAAATACTTCTAATGTAAAGATATTTTAACTGGTTTCAGACATCACTTGTGCGGCAAAGCCGCAATAACTTCTAAAACAGGACAATTGATGTATATATATATATTAAAAATTAAATACACAAAAAGAGTTTTAAAAGCAGCATTGTCTAGCGCTTTCATCCATCTTGGGACTTTTCAAGACTATGAACGTCGTTCAATGCTGCTTTTTGTGTATTTAATTTTTAATATATAATTCTGTACAACGCTTGAAAAGAAACTTTTTTTGTATTATATATGTATATCAATATCTATTAAAGTTTTTCAAACATGACGTATCTATTTTAAAAATTTATTTAAAAAAAATATTGTTCAAGGGAAATACCTCAATGGGTATTATTGTCGATTTTGTAATGCTGATAATTTTCCTGTCACAGTTTCCATCTTTTATAAATTACAATATGCTATTAACAGTCATTAAAAGCAATTTTTATAAAATAATACTCCAAGTGAACTTTAAAGTAAGTGAATATTTACAGTATAAAGTTAATATATATTTTGTAATTACATAATTCTTACCAGTACATTTTTTTTTCACATCTTCATTAACCTTCTTGCTGTATTTTTCCTGGTACTTGTCTTTGGTTGAGTTTTTTTCATCTTTTGAAAATCGGTCGTTATTGTAGAAATCCGAACATCAACCTTTTTGGCTTCCTGAAAAAAAAATATTATATTATCAATTTTGTAAACAATACTATTTGGCATAAAGCTTATTTAGATGAACTGAAATTGAGTTGTACCTGCAGTGTTTCATGCATGATATTGCGACCCAAAACCCTAACAATACCGTAATATGAAGATGATTCATAACTCACAAGAGAGAAATTCACATGACAGCTGTCACTGAACCATGGACACGAGATACAGAGGACAATGAACATACGACAAACTTCCTAACATAAGGCGTCTGTACAATAAGTGCACACCGCCGATTGATTAGCATCCAGAGACTTTTGTCGGAGGCGACCAAAATAAACAAAGGAGACATCTTGGTTAAGTACAAAATATGCGAATATGTGGAGTTTTGCCATATAAACAGTAACTTTACTACACAAAATTTCTAGACATCTAGAATTATTCCTATTAAAAAAAATGACACTAAAGCAATTATTTTATAAAGTATACTACACTTGAAATCATGCGAATGTAAACAGCAGTAGTAATTTAATTTAATATAAATGTTCAGAGAAATACTCTCAGCACTAAACACAAGTACATTTTATTTGTCATTTCTTTTTGAAAAAATGACAAGTGACTGTTTCATTAAATGTAATTAAAACTAAGAAATTGTAATGTCTGTCCTCAATATCGGTTTAAATTTCTAGGTGACATAAGTAAAGTTTTAGCTGTATTAACCCTTATTGGTCTATTAACTATTCGAGAAACTATTAAAATATCCTTTCTTTTTAATTTTAAACTTACCCTGACTGCATCATGAACAAACTGAACTGTCTCACAAACATGTTCTATCAAGATGAGTGGTGAAAGTATATCAGTCAGAAGAATGACTTTTTTATCTGGCCCTGCCACAATACTTTTCTTGTAAAAGTCTTCTTTCCACCAAAGATCAGAAGAGCTGATGTAATCAGACAACGTATGATCGGTGCTTATATTAATCTTCTTCAATGCCAGACATCTATGGACAAACACAAGTAAGGGATGTTCTAATTTCTCTAAATGAATGATGTGAGACTTCTTTATCTTCTGTAGAAAATCTTTTGCTTCCGTCGGTAACAATTTATGGTATGCTTCATCTAGTGTTTCAACTAAACTTTCACCGTTTAGTTCTTCCAACCATTTATACAAAGTCACGACATGTCCAAGTTTAACTGAATCGATAGGTTCCGGTAGTATTCTTTTAAAAATATTTGAATTCATTCCGGTAACGGTCTGCCATTTCTCCAAGTATTCAATTAATGGCTGACTGTTGTCACCTCCTGTTTTCTTCAGCAAAGAAAGCACCATCCCAAGATGAGAAAGCAAATCAGTCACAAAAGACCCATCACGATCTACTTTCAATTCAACCGACTTTCGAATTTCAGTTGTTAAATATTGTTGCGGTATGCAGGCTTCTATTTCAGACAATAGTTCTACACTATTCTGAAATAAATCATCAGTAAATATTGGTTTTGGAAAGCTTGCTGGAAACTGAATTTCACTTTTTCCATATAATATGTCTTTTTTCACCTCATCCTCAATCTTTTCAAAGTCAAAATTAACTTTACGACCAAATCCATACTCGGTTTCACATTGAGAAAATCTCAACCAGTCCTCATTCCATTCAAATGCAATAACATCATTTGGTTTCACATCCAGAAGTGGTAATTTGCGCATCTCAATTTTTATCTGTTTCATTCCTTTCTCTTTAATATCTGTAGACTGGTTCAAAAAAGAATTGTGAATGTTTGCGAGCTCTTTTAGCAATAATAGCACAGTCGAATCATCATTTAATACGATACAAGCTTCCATTTTCACCAAAAGAGTCATAGGTTCCATGTCTTTAGTCACATCACTATTCAAAACATCTAAAAACTTCTCTCTGATTTCGTTCCAGGACCTCTTGAATTGATCAAAATGTTTCTTTAGAATGTTGCGTCGGATATCGTCTAGTTCAAGACTGAAGAACTTTTGCACAGTTAAATCCTTGAAATCTACTTTTCTGAATTTGTAGCTAGCATATGTAACCACAGACATATGCCAACGCAGTAACGAAGTGATGAATTTCGGCGCAGCGAGTTGTTTTCTATTATTGAAGACTAAGTTTAAGAACAAATGCTCTCCACTTTCGATAAGCAGTTGGTTGACAAATGTATCTTTGGACGATATCTGCGATTTTCTGAAAAGAATCATCAAAAGTCCGTCCATGCAGTTTTCAGTAGTAATTTCTGCTGTCTCATCCACGTATGCCTCTATACAAGATGCACCCATTTCTACCATGCATGTACTCTCCATTGAATCATGAATAACTTGAAATCTATTCTTTAAAATGGTCTCTATTGTATTTACATATCTACTTTCAAAATGTTTGCTTTGCACTGCTTTCGAGGACACTGCCATTTTTTGTGTTATCAAATCTTGACATTTGAAAATCACCATGTGAATAAGAAGACATACATCACTTGAATTCATTTGAAGCAGACGTTCAAGATCACTCAAATGATTAAGCAAATCATTTACAAAGAATCTACTCGGATCAGCAGTGAATTTGTCCTCATTTAGTAAAGCATTGCTTGTTGTAAAGTTGAATCCCATTGATCCAATGACTACACTGTCTGTAAGAATACGGATTACCATGTGTTCAGCTGCTGTTACAACTGGTAGTGTTGTACAAGGTAGAAGCTCTATTGAAGAAACGCTTGGGTTTAATAAACAGGAATACCAAATGCTATTTTCATTAGCTTTTGTAGCTACCAAGCAGCACAGATGTAAAATTATAGAAACCGCTTGAATACAAGGACTCTCCGATGCCTCAGAAAGTACAAACAATTCATGTCCAAATTCTTCTCCTAACAGGTATCTACATATATGCTTAATTGCATCTGGACGTTTTGACTTTGTAATCATTTTTTTAATTTCTATTCCCATTCTAGTCTCAATGTCATTTAGCTCTTTCATACTTCGATGCATGTAAAATCGTTGAGCTATGACTCCAAGTAATGTGATGTTGTCAATATCTTCACCATTTAAGATATTTTCTAAGATATTTTCTTTCTCAAATACAGAATTGATTTGCTGAATGAGATGTGTTTTCTTTTCAGCCTTAATATGCAATGACAGTGGATTGAGGACAAATGTTGACTCCACATAATTCAAGTTCCAGCTGACATTTTCGAAAACTGTAACTGTGTTTTGAATGCGCTTACAATACTTGACTATGCTTTCAACTCCCTTATGTTTAGAAAATACCTTCAGCAAATATACCAGAAGTGGGTTCAGTTCATCGCTTTTGCCTTTCCATTTGTTCGAGAGAAGGATGTTGACATGCTGGCAAACTATAGGAATTTCTGAGGGATCAAAATCAGGCTCTTGTAAACAGTCACCGAATATCTGCAAAAATTGCCGCAAGAAAGCTATAGCTGCAATGTATCTAAATGATATAGATTCGGTTACAACAATATTGTAGGACGCAAGCAAACATCTAATTATATCGTCAGAAACCGATTCAATCTGCGTAAGGCTGTCGGATTGTACAAGCAAGTCTAAACAGGATTTTTGAATAACATCTGTTAGTAAACATGGTAATACCGATGCGTTTGTACTAGAGACATCCAATTTCAACAGGAAGTTGTCAATGCATTTCACAAATGGAGGAAATTCTTCAATCTCAGCAAGTATGATATCCCTGGTCAAGTTTTCATTTTCCATATTGTCAAGCATTACAGCAAAGTTTATACATTTCCCAAAAAAGGATAAATTGACGTCAATACTTTCACTTGCAGCTATAATGTCTAAAGCTGCAATCAAGATTTCATCATCATCTGGGTACGTATGAAGACATCTCATTATGTACGAACAATAAAATCTTTGAAGAGTTGAAACATCTTTCTCATTCTCTGCTTGTATGTTCTTTAGAAGACTGATGATAAGACTAAACACATCCGGAGAATTGATTTGTCCGTTATTCTCTCTAAATAATTCTCCTAACTTGCACAATGGTTCAAAATTGGATTGTTTCAATGACATTAACAAACTGACAACTTCCAGACAAAGCTGCAGACATGGCATTAGGGCAGATTCATACGACACCTCTTTTGCAATAGGTATAATTATTCCGATTAAACGAATCCATTCATCAAAGCCAGATGATCCTTCATACGGAAGAAGCCTTCTACATATGCTGTCAACAAGTTCTGTTCTGCTCAAATCACTGATGCACAAGGTATCATCCGTGCACGTGTTCTCTTTTGCTACTGATTCTTCATCCGATTTATTCCACGAAATGTTTACAAAGTCTTCGGAGAGTTCAATCAAATGGCAAACAGAAGAAATAACACGATCATTCAACCACCAAGCTGCATGTATCATTGCCATAGTTTCAAGTATATCTTGATGCTCCATATCCCTATCCCTATTTGGCATGAAATGTTGAAGGGCCCACTGAAATACATTTCTTGTCTTAATTTCATCATGTATTTGCATTAAGCCAAGGGAACTTACGCTGCAGAAATCATGTATATAGTCATTTACTATTCCCTCATACTGTACATTGTAAACGTCCTCCACATCATGGCAAACAATGTCTGTGCACTCTGCCACTGTTTTCTCAAATAATTCCATTGGAATGTCTTCATCGGATTCTATGTCATTTTGAATTCGTAGTTTACGTATTATTTCAAGGAATTCATCTTTCTGTTCATTTATTTTATCAATAAACATTTTGCTTAGTGGCATTATAATTAACAGGAAGGGGGTACTACATGAATAACATTCTGGTCCCGTTACTGGAGGCATGTCACTAATGTTTGTATATGTTTCTGACAATACTATTTCTTTCCACACTTTAATTCTGTCTACTGAATCGTCTTTGACAAACACAGGACTAAGGATCTGTAGTTCAATGATTCTGTACAAGTACATTGCAAGTGGTGTTTTTATAACCTCGTGGATACTATTCTCAAATGCACTTACTAATGATCCAGAACGATATAGTTCATGAGTATTCTTTGCTACATCAATGCACCACTGACCAGGGTTTTCAGCAGTCTGGTTTTCTATCCATTTCATAATCAACTCTTCTATGACAGAAACTGCAACATCATTGTTTCGCAGCTGTTCGATAAGGCGCTGCTGATTCTTGATAGAATTATTCTGGGTTGTAAATTTGATTCTTGTTAATGCCCAAAAAATATTTTCAACAATATAGTCTTTCAGTGGTCTTCTTTCTTGTACAATTTCATATTTACTTAGTTTTAGAAAATGAGAGACGTCTGTTGTTGGCTTTGCCAAATTGTCCAAAAAAATTATCCTCCAACCTGATAAATAGTTAATTGGAACGTACTGTTGATCAGGTGCAACATTTCTATCTAGATGGATGATTATGCAAACATGTTTCTCACTTAACTTCGTTTTCCTGCGGATGTTTTCAATTATGACTTTTGAAAGCAGCAAATGTTGACTGTCGTGGGTCGAACTACATTGTAATAATAGAACATTCCTGTCTGAATTGAAGAAATCTTCCATTCTAGTTGTAAGCTGTTTTTCCGATTTAAATGACGCAAGCCTATCAATCTGATGCGTTTTGACATCAACAAGTGTTCTTACGTTACAATGGATGTTTGAGTAAGTATAACATAACAGTAATTCTCCATTTACTACATTTGAAGTTTCCTGGTCACTGGATGCATTACTGTGTAAGAGCAGTTTATCAAGACAATGGGCAAGACCTTCATGAAGAGGTAACTTCATATAATATTCCAACATCTTTTCCACTTGATGAGCATCATTATCATGTAACCTACTTTCTCTAGCCCGCACAATAACTTCTGGAGGAATTACCCAAAGTAGAGTGTTTACAGCATTTTCCAAGTATTGATTCTTGTTTGTGTGCGCTGACAGATCATTTTTCTGCAGGTATAAAATCAACGAGACAAGCAAGTCCCGACTGTAAGATGGAATCTCATTTTCTGGACAGAACATACAACCATCGATTCGACAAAGAGCTTCACATATTTCTGCTATTTCATCTATTACTTGTTTATCTTGTTCGTTTTCAACCATGTCTGAAAATTTGAACTGCTGCTTTTCAAACCTATTAAGAAATGGTGGATCTGAATAATCCAATTTTGTTTCTTCAACGAGCACGATGCACTTGAATAAATCATTTACATGACACATTGGGTTGCTGTAATGTCCTAAAGCAATGCGACAATTCTTTTTCTTGCCAACAACAGTGTAATTCTGATTTAGCATGTCATACAAACTGCCATAAATTGACTCAAGACCTTTTAAGATAAGAACAAGACCTTGTTCCATACAAAGAATAATACGACTTAAGATGCGGTAGTTGTAGTCATCGCTGAGATCATCGTCAAAATGGCTTCCAAAAATGATTTCAAATGGTCTCTGCGTTTCGTTTAAATGGGATTCCAATACACTTATGACAGCATCACCATTTGTGATAAGCATGAGATGACGACATAAACCATCATTCAGATTGTCCTTAATTAGATGAGTTACGGGAATGTTCTTGTATTGTAATACTGGAAAAGACTCCTGAAAAACACCAATTATTCCAATCATTTCAGAAGGCAAACCACCAAAATTTCTGGCTATCCCTTTAAGTATGAAGTCAGCTTGCGACCCATCATCCCCATGAGCCATTTTCTCAACGCATCGACCGATGTACTTAACCAATGAATAATAATCTCGAAGCCCGTGGAAATTTGGAAACTTCTGACGATCTGATACGTATTTGAAGTAAGCAACTGCTATTTCATCAAATGTATTCTTCATGTTTTTAACAACGTAAGACTGTCTGTGCGTCTCATATTGATCCCAGTCATTTTCATTGTCCTCAATCATTGCTGTTATGATAGAATAGCCAGTATACTTCAATTCTTCTACATTCATATCAGGTCTGGATAGGTGTACTGCTCTGTTCATTTTTGCAGCATCGAGAGCCCAATTCGATATTCCAACGACAGCTACATTTGGATTCTTTTGACCTCCTGGTTCTAATAGGCCATGTAGTACTTTCAATGGATTGAATCTTGATACCTCGGCTAAGCCTATCTCATCAAGGATGACAACTGAAATTACATCTTTTTCATTGTGCTTTTGATAATTCTCTGCCTTTTCAAATACTTTTATTATACCATCAGATGTACTGGACTCTGATCCCTGAAAAGACACACAAAACAGCTGTGGCATACTTTGGAAAAGTTCGTCTTTTGAATCTCTCCCACGCAAGTTGCTTCTTATAAGCTGAATCGACAGAGATTTACTGCAACCAGGTTTTCCAACTAGGAATATTGGAATTTTGTTCAAAATGCATACCAAAACGACAAACACATTTTCTTGTAAAGCAGTGTTTTTTGCAATACCACTTGGAAGAACCATTCGATTCAAGATGTCGTTTTGTTCATCTCTGATTATATCAAGAATTGAGTCTGCAGTAATTGGGCTTTTGTGTTTTGAAATAATTTGGGCAACTTGTTCCCTATATGTTGTTCTAGTTTCGACATCAGCAAAACGGCTATGGTAACTAACAGCAAGGGCTAAAACAATTGATTTCAATTCAATGCCATACGCATAAGCAGTCTTTGTTTTCTTTCGGCGAAGGAACTGTAAAAACCATACAACAAGTTTCCTACACCTATCAACATCTCGAAGACTAACACAACTGTTCGTTGCCTCCATTACACGTACAAGTCTTTGTGACATTGCTAGAAGTTCAGTTAGTATTGTTTGATATACGAAAGATTCGTAGTAACCACTAAAGACGGTTGCAACCATTTTCGATATGTATAATTTTTCGTCCTTCTCATTAAGACTCCCATAGTCCCACACAAAATCAATAAGGGCCTCTGGTAATGGATGTACGCGGTACACAAGTTTTGAAAGTTCATCTGTTTTAACTTTACCTTGGAGACCAGCTGTCAGAATTGTCGATTGTGTTCGAAGTCTGTATGGATTACATGCTGCCAAAACAGTGACATTTGGAGAAAGTATATCTCCTTGAGAAAACGATGACATATAATGCTATTAATAATACCAAGGTGGTCGCAAGTATTGATTTCATCAAGAAACAGCCAATAATTATCATTCAATGTAGATTTAGCTTTTTCATTTACCTCAAGGACCTTTCGAATAATATGTTCTTCATTTATTCCTGCGTGAATGCTCATCAGAACAAAGTTAACCTCGCATATAGCTGCCAGATATCGAACAAGGGAAGTTTTCCCGCACCCGGTTTCTCCCATAATTACAACAGGAATAAACGAGTTGATTCTTAATGATATGAGAATCATTTTTAACAGGTTATCTGGTGTCAGGGCATAATCTACTGTTAGCTCCTCTAAGAATTTGTCGGAAAGTTGACTTCGCTTACTTCGAGTTATCATCTGTAAGATTTCCTGTAACTCCCGCTGAGATTTGCCTGTAAAATCATCAAGATTCTTTTTCATTTGACTTTCAAACAAAGTTCGAATTGCATGTGGAATCTTCGCTTTCTCGCGATATAAAGCGGATACAGTTTGAACATTTTGGTGGAAAAGTATCATTAAATGGTTGCTATCTTCCCATCGTATCATCCCCGATACACGTTGAGCAAGTTCCTCAGCTGAATTTCCTTCTCTGAACGACTCTTGCATGGATGATTTTACTATGCTAGACTCCTGCAGAGATCTACATGAACGTACAGATCGGCAGGCGAATTCTTGACTGGCTTGTACAAGTGCCTTTACGAGGTTTGATTTTACAGTTGGCACAGTTTGTTCACCGAGCATTGCTGAAATGCTTGAAGTTCTGAAGAAAACACTTGCAGATAGTTTTTTCAACTGGTCTGACAGTACATTTACGAATGTTTGAAGTAACGTGTATGACATATCTCCTGAAGAAGAAAACCATTTCTCTAGCAAGGATATGCATTCAATAGCTTTAAGTGGCTTCACAGCATTACTGCCAGTAAAATACATATCATTTCTATCAAGTGTTCCCTTTTCCAAAGCCTTTAAATAATGACACACAACCTGAACGGGACTATTCCGTTCCATACTGACTTTCATGTCATAGTAATTGTTCCAATCAATGTTTAATCTATGAAAACACGTTGTTGTTGGTAAAGAATTGCACAATGTTTGGCCTACGGTATTAGATATTTCAATGCAGATTTGTTTCGTAGAAAGAGTGTATGCCATTGATCCAGTTGACAAATATCCAAGTACAATAAGCTGAAATAACGCAGCATCTAGTTCAGATGGTGTACTAGTGACACCAACATCTATGTGTAGTAAATGATACTTCTTCAAGTTTAAGGAATGAAGATTTTGTATGACTGATTCCAAGTCGATTTTTCCACTTACGTGCATGGTGGCTACAGATATACCCTTTTCCTTAGCTTTTCTATGTATCATTTCAGTTTTGCCTAAGCCCGGAACATCAGAAGATACAACTAAAATGTCTGGCCAGTGACTACGAAGACAGTCCTTCAAAAATGTTTCTGTCATAGGCGTTGGATGGCTTATACGATTAGAAAACTGGTCTAAGAATGGGTGATGACTTTGTCCACAGCATATTATTGCCAATAGAAAGTCCACTATCGCTAACTTGAGCAATTTCTCAACAAATTGTGCTTGAACATCATTTGAAAGCATTTCAACATTTGTGATACAGTACAAACGTCGATGCTGAATACTGTTGGGTCTTTCTGTGCAACGCACAAGAAATAGATCAATATCATCTGCCGTTGTTTCTTCTCTGCAAAGTAGAATTTGGGTAGCATCCGGCAATGAATTAGTCGTATTCAAAAATAACGCAAACATTGTCCTAATAACAAGTGGACTATCTTCGTCCAATGCTGCTATGTAGGGAACACCAGGTTGGACAATATCAGTTATTTTGGCTTTCTTTTTGTTGGTAGAAAGGGGTCTATTCAGAGGACAGTATTCTTGAAAAATATCTTGGAGAGCGATAGCAATGTTTTGCAGAATATCTCTATTGTCCAATTTTACTGGCAAGGACTTAAATCGATCTTTCAATGCCTGTACATCTTTGAAAGAGGCATCTATAAACTGGAGGCATGTCAGAACGTTTCTTTCGTTATCAGAATTTTTGCATAAATATTCAAAAAGTTGTTGTAGATGTGCAGGATATATGAAATTCATGTAATAGTACTTCCCACGACATACTCTCAGGTTATCAATCCATTCCTCATATTCGTTTTTCAGTTGTTCACTTGCACTGGTTAGTTCTTTCAAATCGAATGTATGCTCGTACCTAGAAAAGCCAAAATTACCAGTTTCCTTCAGCTTTAAACACATGTTCGAAATTTCAAAAGCTGTATCAACTAACACTAAAAACTTTTCTAAATCTTCTTTCCGTCGTCTTGTTTTTAGTCTTGTTTTCTCTTTTTCTTCCGCATTCATAAGTAAAAGCGCACGACTTCGCAGATCACTCAGATCAGCACTGTTGTGCGAAATGTTTTTCTTATCTTGTTTGTACTTAACAATGACCTCACACGATTTGTTTTCCATACGAAAGCAGAATTTTCCCCGGTCAACAATGCTGTCAATGATTTCTTTTGTACGTTCTCCTCGGTTTGCAACATTTTTGTATAATGCTCTAAGGGTATGTAGATTTTCCATACAGTCATTGATTTTTGCCGGAATGTTGTTAAATCCCGATTTTAATTGTTTTTGAAGAAGAGCAAAGAAGTCAGTGAATTCATCTCCATATGTTCTCTTCAGGATTGGATAAAAGAATCGTTTAACTTCTATTAAATCTGATACAGTAGACTCCCTGACCAGTTGTTCAGAGTGCTCTTCGACAGCATCAATCAAATTTCGAATATCTTCATCAATAACCTCCTCTAAAAATTGTAAAAGAGAGGTTGCCTGTTTTAGAACTTCTAAAATCTCTGTGACTTCAATGCTTATGAAGTGTCGAATCCTTTCTACTCGCTCTAAAACCTCTTCCATATCTTCCATAAACATGTCTTGCAAGTCTCCCTCTTTCCCCCTTTTCACACGGAATAACTTGTGAAATGAATTTACAACATCTGTAAATGTTTCCAAATTTGTTTTGAATTTGAATATTTTTAGAGAAATTTGAACAGCCTCGACCGTTTTTCCATAGCTCATCAAATCTGCAAATTTCATCAGTGTTTGTTTTAATTTAATGGGACTTTTAACATTACAGAATTCCTCAGCTATCCCAATTTCATTCTCCATGTCATCTTTTGTTTTTATTCTGGCAAAAGTTTTTTTAAATTCTTCCAATGGTCTGTTTTCTCGCTTGAAGTAGGGGGACCAAACTTGCTTATATTTCTCTAAACAGTTACTGCTGAGATCACAAATAAATGCAAAGGTTGTTGATGTTTTAAAGGAACTAATAATCTCCTGTTCATATTCCTCTCCAAATATCTCGGGTAAAGACCATCCATCTAAGGGATCATCATCTTCATCTACACCAATCTTTTTAACATCACCCATCTCCTTCTGTCTGAACTCGTTCTGGATGATATTCCAGAAAACCTGGGACTTAACTGGTTTAATAAGTAGTCTACAGTATTCTGCTATTTCTTTTATACTTATTCCTAGTGTGTCATCTAAAATTTCAGCAACTGTAACTTGATCCTCATGTATCTTCGATTGAATTTCTCCAAGGAAGTTGAGTGTTTCTCCAATAACCGGAGGCAAATTATCGACCATTACCCTTACTTTTAAAGTTTGGAATATTTCGCGGATCAGATTTATGTCATCTAAATATCTGTTGAAGGCTGTATAACATTTTATCCATACATTTTGTATTTTCTGCTTTGTCTCCCATCTATTGTGCTCTATTGTACAGGACAACAGCTGTATCATATCAGTCTCTTTGTTTTTAAGGTGTTGTATTTGGGAATAACTTAGTTGTTTGTTTTGAACTTGTTTTCTGAATTTTGCTATAGCATTGCTAACTGTCAAACACGGTTTGTATTTCTGAACCTCACACACCTGTTTCTCATTTCCTTCAGCATTGAATATTTCTGTCCAAAAAGAAGAATGTTCCATTGCTTTTCTAAAGATTTCGTCTGGTTCTTCATCTTCGAGTATGCCCAAAAGATCAACTATGTCTTTTAAGATGTTAGCTGTTAAACTGAAAAAGAAAGTATTCCAAGCTAATAATCGTGTTTGCTTTTTTTTATTTATTTTTTTATTTATCATGGTTATTAAATCAAGTATAAGGGCAATGTAATTAGATATGAATGACAGCAACGGTTTTCAATAATAACTTAATTGACAATCAGCCATTGCAGTATTACCATAAAGTAAAATTGTTTACATGCATCTCAAATATAATTAACACAGATACAAGATTAAAACTAACAAAATGATGGTCCATATCTATTTTTAATAATGAATCGCTGTGTAACTTATATGTACCAAGCCTTGAAAGTCTTACACACACTGTAGGCATAATATCCAAGAGTTTGGGACGGGGTTGTTTGAACCTTTTATCCACTGGACGACTTTTGACCAGTGAATAAAGAATGTAAAAGTCAGTGTATTTTATCCATTATCCATTGGAAAAGTCTTATTTATTGGTCAACTGTTGTGAGCAACTCAGTCCACAACTTTTCACGATACTTTGAAAAATAAAAAAACCACACAAGCTATATTGGACTTTATTTGTCCATTTTAACTTTTTCTTTAATTCGTACTCAACTGATGAGTACTTTGTATACAAAACGTACAATCTGACGTACAATATTTTTATCATGGTATCTATGACGAATTTATTTTTGTATTGCTTTCACAAAAGATGAATTAATGTAATGTAAACCAACTTATTTTCGCGGATACTTTATTTCGAGTTTTACCAATTCTAGTCCATTTTGCGCCTTTTAAAATTCGCGATTTTCTTATTTACTTGATGTAGATTAATAACGATTTACTTATTCGCGACGATTTATATTCGCGTTATTTTTCTCCTCGCGAAAGTCGCGAAAATAAATCGCTCGCGAAAATAAGTTGATTTACAGTAATACAAATATTCAAAAAAGTTTAGACCATTCATTTCTTATTCTTACAAAAGCATATTAAATAGTAAACAAGTGAAACTACTGTTCACTGATGATACTCCGCCAAAATTCTTGACGGCAAACGGAGTTGTTGAGTGATGAATTTGAAAACGCTTCACACGATATAAATGCCTTATATAAACCCTGAATCCAAATTTCAGAAATCCTTGTCATCTAGTTACTGAGAAAAATGTGACGAAAATTTTAAATTTGGAAGCCATATGTAAAATGATGTAAGTGTTTGGTAAACAGGAAGTTGTTGAGTGATAATCTGAAAACGCATCAGACGGTATAGCTGACTTCTATTAACCTTGAAAGCAAATTACAAAAATCCTTGTGATGTAGTTCTTGAGAAAGATACGACCAAAAATATTCATTGAACAAATAGATCCGTATGCTTAAGTTATAATTCAACATTTGAAATTTTACTGCCGTCCTCACGAGTTGGTTGACCTTTGATGAGGATTATGTATCAATTCTCGATACCACAAATCAGTTATCTTTTCCTCTAATTATTATGACCTATCGAATGAAAACTATCACCGGATTTGTACTTTTATCAGTAATAAAACGGATTCCACAGGATTCCATGGGGAACAGGATAAGCGAACCCTTCCGGAGCATCTGAGATCCCTCCGGATTTTTTATGGGGTTTGTGTTGCTCAATCGTTCGTTTTTACTTTTTGTCGTTTTTCGGTTTTGTCATGGCATTTTAAGTTTTCAACTAACAAGTTTGAATGTCCCTTTGGAATCTTTTTTCTGTCTTTTAGGTTCGTGCATTGTACTCATAAAATGCCTATGTTTTACCTAACAGGTAATGTCGATTGTTAAATAACGTCATCTACATCGTTTAACCTAGTGTAACTCATTCCTATTAGCCAAGCAACAGACCTAAACAAGAATGTGTCCACAGTACACAGATGCCCCACTCGCACTATCATTATCATTTTTAATGTTCAATGGACCGTGAAAATCTAATTTGGCATTTAAATTTAGAAAGATTATATCATAGGGAACATGTGTAATAAGTTTTAATTTGATTGGACTTCAACTTCATCAAAAACTACCTTGACTAAAAACTTTAACCTGAATCTTGCACTATCATTCTCTATGTTCAGGGGACCGTGAAATTGGGGTCAAATTTTAATTAGGCATGAACATTAAAAAGATCAGATCATAGGGAGCATGTGTACTAAGTTTCAAGTTGATTCGACTTAACTACATCAAAAACTACCTTGACCAAAAACTTTAAGGACGAATGGACGGACAGACGAACGAACGCACAGAGCAGAACACATAATGCCCCTCTACTATCGTAGGTGGGACATAAAAATCAGAACGATACCGATCAGATAATTTTATTTCAACACATGTGTGTTCAAATCGTAAGGGGAACGTCAATTCGAAATGCAAAATACATTAGTAATTTTCAAAATAAACTGTTAACAAAAGGGAATGTCTTGCCTGTAAGGAAATTGATAGTAAAATGCAAATGTTGAAAGATATGTAGCAAAACTTCAACATGTAAAATATGTTAAAAATTGAAAGTCAAGGAATCATGAATTGAAGAAACAAGGCGGCAGGGCCCCATTAATCCCCCTTGAAATTAAAACTAATAAAACTGAATAGTAAATATTGATTTATGATAAAAATTCCCCTTAAATTGACATTACCAAAAACCTTAACAGATGGTTGAAACCGGCACCACAAGAAAGAGCATGCCAAAATATCGGTTTAAATTGACAAAGTAGACAAGCTAAAAGACGAGAGCTATTATTGTCTCGTCAACTTATGGTAAATAACCATACATCTTCACTGTGTCTAAACTATCGTGGCAAATATGTTTGAACTCTATATGGTATCTTATACCCGGTAAGATGACGGCCCATCATCAGACAGAGAAAACGTAGGTTTCTGTTGATTTTATTACATATATATAACTATTTTTGAT
The DNA here is from genome assembly GCA_019925275.1 of Mytilus edulis. Lineage (NCBI taxonomy): Eukaryota > Metazoa > Mollusca > Bivalvia > Mytilida > Mytilidae > Mytilus > Mytilus edulis. The sequence goes on along the minus strand of CM034356.1, from coordinate 93,477,655 downwards.
TGTGAGATGTAATATTTTCTATTACCTCATAGATCAACAGGGAAATAAGTATAAATGCACGTCAAGATGATGAATTGAGTGAATCTTTGCTCGAATTCGTTTAGTTTCTCTTTACATTGTGCAGTGTACGGAAAGAAAGGTATGGAAAGAAGTATATTGACGAAGAGATTGCAAACTAGTCACATTGAGCAGCTCAGTACTTGTATTTTTGTGCATGGAACGAAAGAAACTGATCATGTTAAAATGGAAGGAACCAGTTTTGTTTCATTTTTACATGCATTCTGTAAATCTCATTGTTAAAACTTGAAGTTTACGGTCTTGAAAATTGAAGCAAGCACATCTGACATGTGATTTTCTTGCACAACAGGATGGTTATACTAATAAGTATTCCACTATACCTCAGGGTGTAGATGATTGTTTAAAACAATCATGTGCATTATAAGGTATGAAAACAAGACAAATGTATACGCATAAAGAATCGCTATATAAAATGAATGTTTGTGCAGTGCAAAGGATTACAATGAATATGCGATTAAATAAGTATATCCCTACTTGTAATTGTAATTTAGAATAGCCATGATAGCTCCAGGCCATCCAGAAAATGCAATAATGATTATCTTAAGTTCATAGTTTAATAAATAAACGCTTCTCTGATCTCTCCATTGTGATGTGATTATTTTACATTGACGTTGGTAAATTCATTAATGACAATATATAGGGCCAGATCCAGAAGTGGGCATATTTTCAACAGATTATATATCTCAGAGAGTAACGAGCAACATATTTTAAGACGATTGTGAGCTAAAACCGTGAAAGATAAATTTTGGGGCATCAAAAAAAAAAAAAGGGGGGGGGGGGGGCATTCAATATTAAACGCCGCCTGGACCCGCCACTAATGCTATAAATCGTATACAACCAAAAACTTTTCAAGAAATAAGGAAGCAGGGACAATCGCAAAATTTGATGTACGTGAGTTGGATTATCATGTTAATTCTAAAATTCACATTGATATTTTGATATCGTCAAAATGCGATACTAAAGGATGCAAATTCGTGTCGGCTAGGATTGTTTGTATGAAGCTGCATATTTCGGAAGCTAAAAAGACCCGACTGCACCATACCTTTCACATAGATCTTTTAAGTTACGAAGTTTCTTTCCGTCATATTTCCATTGCCCTTGACCTAATTTACATAGTTTAGCGGTTTCCTAACAAAATGAATAGCTGTTTATCTATCAAGTGAATAGCACACTGATAATGGTTGATAACTAAGATAAAGGTTAACATTTCACGTTTAAGTCCGTAACTCAAGTACCATAAGTGATAGTTCAGCTATATTACCTCATATGGCGCACATATGGCTATTTATGCAACTTTGAACTTATTTTCATGATTAATTTGTAAAAGTTTTTTTGGTTAGTTTTAATGACTGTTATGTGGTCTAGCTTTACAATTTGAAAAAAATAATCTGGTAACACAATCATACCACATCTTCTTATTTTTACATCATTACATTCTTACATTAACCCTTTGAGCGCCGGGACGTTGTTTTGTTACAACGTTACGTTGCCATACATATGTGAATGACATTACTATAAACTATACGTAACGTAACGTCAACATGCGACGTACACGCACATGCACGTTGTTAACGTTAATTGAATAATTATACCACACATGAGACATGGCACGCATATGGAACATTAAATATTATATTTATAAAGAGCAGAATTTTACTGTTTTTTTTATTGTTATGGTGAGAAGCCTTTAAAATCAAACATTTCATCATGAAGTTGCCAATCATTGTATTATTTATTTTTTTATAAAAACGATTATGAAAGAATTCAAAGATTTTATTGCATGATGATCTATCAGACAAAAACTTTCAACACTGAATGACGGTATCGAGCTGAAAAGCAGTGTTCTCATTCCTCAAAGTTGATTCTGGTGTGATATCTTTTAAAACACCTGTCGACGCAGAGTCCAACTTTGCAAGTTCCACACCACCACTGAATACGGGATTTTTTGAATCTGTCTGTGCCAGCACAAACCACACATTTCTTCCGTTTACCATCTTGTATTCTTTCTGGGAAATGCCTCTCAGTAATTCTGGTCAACTGCCGATGCTCTTGCCTTACGGTTCTCATTTGATGATTTCTGGTTCCATCTCTATGATTACCTATCAGATCCTGACATAATTGTTGATGGAACTTTAAGTGGTTTAGTTTTGTTTCCACAACAAAAGTTCTTTTGTAACAGATGAAAGCATTAACTGAAAACGAAGAATAAAAATAATACATATTAATATACGAATGTCTTCCACGAGTAAATCAAAAGAAGAAAACAAAATAGAATATAAAATGAATTTAGATTTGTGCAATTAAGATACATGTCAAATTTGCAAAAAATATAAAAAATATTGAAAGAAAAAACATTTCAAAAAAATATTTCAGCATTCAATTTATAACAATTTGTCTAACCTTTGTTCTTGCCTACACACATTTAGGAATTGAAATAATCACGAATAAATAAATGCATTTCGAAAAAAAAATCCAGGTGAATAAATCTATGAAAAAGAAGGCCAGTGACTGATAAATATATATTAAGGTTATTTCATGTCTTGAAAAACTATACAGGTTATGTGATGTCTTTAACAACTATACAAGTTTATATGTAGCGTTTCTATTAACTTTTAATCCATTTAAATATATAAAAATGTGAATCAATCCATTTCATTTCAATTTTGTTGATAGTTTTCTCATTGTCAATCAACATTCTCCTTATTTTATAAAGAAATATTTTAATGTCTTTCGACGATCATTTATATATTCTAAACTTGCAACTTATCTTTTACCTGCAGCAGTAACTAGTTGATGGAATAGTAGCTTTCTCCACATTTTCACACTTTTGAAATTCGGTTCAAATTGTAAGAGAAGTTGATCCTCGAGATCTACTCCACCCATTGTAAAGTTATAACGCTTAACAGCGGATGGAATGGCCAGATCTGTTCCTCTACTGTTTGTTGTGTTAATCATGCTACAAATTTATAAACATTTAGTTTTCTTCAAGAACATGAAAATCTTTTCAAAAAGGCCGAAAATGCATATATAAAAAAGTAAACTCAATGTACAGATTTTATTTTTTTTAACTTACAATCAACTGTTCTAAAATTACATTATTTCAATTGAAATAAGTTTCTGCGGTTCCAAAGAAACTCAAAGTACCGACATTTTTAACTTGTGCAGCAATAAGTATGCCATCGTATTGACTTTTTCTATCACAGTATATTTGATCAAATCATCATTAAAGAAACACTAATATTATATTATTATTTTAACATTACTTTGATTAAACATTGTGTACTTCATTTGGTCTCTTGTGGATAGTTGTCTCATAGGCGATCATATCCCATATTTGTATTTTAAAATAAAAATGCATGTATCTAATATACGTTTAAATTTACCTTGCAGAGCCAGTTGTTGTAAGAATGGTAACAAGTCTGCGATCTGCCCATAAAACTGCCATGAGTTGTCCCTGATATTTCACTGTCATGTTTCCTTTTTGAAGTTTAGCAGTTCGGTAGCTTTTTGGCATGCCACGTCTGGTTTTAATTACAGTTCCTGTGCAGAATGTACCCTTATCTTTCAAATCGTGTACCAATTTGGGACTTGTAAAGAAACTATCAACTGTAACATGATGCTCTTTGTTGAAATGAGGTCTCATCAACTCTGTCACAACTTGGTACCCTGAAAAAGCAATGCTTTGGGTTTATATGTGTTTATTTGTGAAGCCCTTGCGTGTAAGAAAAAATGAGAATGGAAATGGAGAGTGTGTCAAAGAGACAATAACCCGACCAAACAGAAGAAAACAACCGGTCACAAATGGGTCTTTAATACAGCGAGAAAATCCCACTAGAATATTGAAGTTTTAAGCAATTAGTTTTATTCAATAGATCCTGAAAATATATACTAAAATAAACAAGGGATAAACACGAACAAGTGATTCTATTAGACAAAACGAAGGCTGGTTTACCGAAAAGTGTTTCAAGGTGACCGGTTGTTAGATTTCTTTTAAGATAACATATGAAATATGGACAAGGGAAGTATATTCCTTCTAAAAACATAACTATATCACAATGCCGTGTTATGCCCATTTATTGAATTCAATCTTTAAAAAAAATATAGTAAAGGAACTTTACATTTTAAAAAAGTTACAACATGCATGCCGAACATGTACATTTTCAAATGCAATAATTGACCTTACCTGTCCATTTTCACTTCTGGCTTCGTTTCGTTTACCCTTGTATACTTTAATCTGGTGGGTGTAGCCGGTGTAGGATTCCGCTAAAACCCACAACTTAATCCCCCATTTATGTGCCTTTTTGTTGGACAAATATTGCTTTAGCTGATGTCGGCCTTTAAACCCCACAACTCTCTCATCTACACAAACATTCTGGTTAAGTCTGTAAAAATATAAGAATAATAACAGTAGGTGATTTTTTTTAAATATTCAAAGCAAACTTTACGTTTTTGAATAAAAAAAAATCGTTGTTCTAGATGCACGTGTAGAGTGTATATATTTAAATTGAAAAACAGGTATACAGATATATATTTTTTTAGATTTTATTTCTTGTCCACTTTCATTTGTTTCACCACAGTAATGACAACATTGTAATTAACTTTGGATAAGTTTTATACACAAAGTCAAGGATAATGTATTATGTGTCTCTGGTTACACAATGTAATAAAATGTGAAAAATGTGTAAACTTGAAGTCAATGTCTTTTTTCCTATTTACAATGTAATAAAATTTTCATTCTTTAACAACATATAATATCTTCACTCTCCTAATAACTTAATAAAGATGTGTTGTATTCTCTTGAACAAAAAAGTACTATCGGACACTTTATTTATCATACATGTACCTGTAATTTTCTGCAAATGTCTGATTTAAAATGTCTATGACAGGACTGATTTTGTGGAGTGGGTGGTAGCCTGGTTGGTCATGTGGCACTGCTGTCTCATTGTTGTTACAGTGCAAAAACTGCAAGATAGCCTGGAATCTATTTCTAGACATTACTTGGGCAAAATTTGGTGTTTCCATAGACCATGATCTAGGATGGTTCTCCCAATATGACTCATATGTAGGTTTCTTAACAACACCCATGGAAAGAACTAGTCCAACAAATGCCAGAATTTCCTGCCGTGTCACAGGAGTCCAGTTCTTCAATCGTGCAAACTCTGGCACTACTCTTGGCGGTCGACTTCTTTCAGCAATGCACTGAGTGGCATATCGATTTGTCTCGGCAACTAACAGGTCGATAACACTTCTCCCCGGCATGTCTATAAATTTCATAAAGTAATCCAAAATTGTTGAATTTGGTAGAAAATTTACCGGTCCAGTTTGTTCATGAAAATTTGGTTCCGGCAATGAAAAAGTCCCTGGATCTAATACAGGGAACCACGGTCCCCTATTCATTGGAATACCTTCATCCAGTTCTTCATCTCCCTCTGATTCAGAATCTGAAATATGTATGTCCGATTCATATTCGGATCCAGAATCGCCGTCGTCCATCACTAACTTTACGCCAAGAAAAATGACGTCATAGTTGACCATGATGTCATCAGTAGATGATGTTTTTTTTATTTGAAACATGTTCCGTTATTTTTCTTTAAAGCTTTATAGGTTTAGAGCATCAAACTGCTGCTGTTGATATATATTTTTGTTTTACTTAATTTGAATAAAAAACGACAAAAATGTCGTTTTGGCGTGCTAGCGGTAAACGACATTTTTATCGGTTTGGCGCCGAAAGGGCCACAATATGTTGATACCTGAATCTTGGCATTGCATAAGGTCATGTTTTTCTCTGACTGTTTATGACGTCTTTACAATAAATCCATTGGATGTTGGATGTGTACTGGTTGATAATTTAGTCTTAGATGCAGTATTTATTCTCTTAGTTGTTAGTGTCTTTGAACAAGCTGTCAATAAATGTGAGTTCTCTCAGATCAGACAGTACTTAGTGTCTTTTTGTTGTTGGGATACACCCAGCCACGTCCGATCTATTTTTTTTAAAATTTATTACAGATGTCTTTCTATTTGTATGCATCTAATGAGTAAACCTTTTTCGACTGATTTTTATAGTTCGTTCTTATGTTGTACTGTTGCACCATTGTAACAGGTTAGGGGAGGGCTGGGATCCCACTAGCATATTTAACCCCGCCATATTCTGTATGTATGTGCCTGTCCCAAGTCAGGAGCCTGTATTTCAGTGGTTGTCGTTTGTTGATGTGTTACAAATTTGTTTTTCGTTCAATTTTGTACAAAAATTAGGCCGTTAGTTTTCTCGTATGTTTTTTTTACATTTGTAATTTCGGGTCCTTTTATAGCTGACTATGCGGTAATGGCTTTGCTTACTGTTGAAGGCCGTATGATGACCTAAAATGTTAATTTCTATGCCATTTGGTTCCTTGTGGAGAGTTGTATCATTGGCAATCATACTACATCTTATTTTTCATAGTATAGCAAACAAACAAATATCATAATGTTATAAAAAAATTATTAAGTATATGTTATAAAGTATGTATGTTCAATTTAAACTGATAAGTGCAATATGGTATACGTTTTGCTTCGAAAAATGCGTACTACCTATTTCGAAATGTGCCTGTTTAAAATAATTTTTAACACAATTTTTACAATAACAAATATATTGAATTATTTGTTTCGATGGACAATACTCAGATCCGTGTTAACGTTGCTGTTCATAAATTTGAGGTTTCAAAACGAAAAATAACTGGTTCTATACAAAGACAAAACAAACTGGGCCATTGTGTAGTAAACAATATTGATCAAACCGGGTCCTTATATTTTGACATAACCCAATTCTTTTCTTCCATGCATAGAAATATAGGGTGCTCAAAGTGATGTCCTGCAATATTCATGTCAATATATTTCTTTCCGTACCTTTCTTTATGTACAATGTGCACAAATTAACGAGATTTAAACAAATAAGAGGTGAGGTTCACCCAAGTCAACATCTTGACGTGCATTTTTAATTATTTCTCAGTTAATCTAGAACGGATATAGAAAATATTATATCTCTCAATCGAATATAGTTATATATAAATCTGTATTCCACAATATTATGAAAATAACATATAAATAAACAGAAACCTACCTTTTCTTTGTCTGTTGATGGTCCTTCACCGTTCCGGATATTAGATACCACTGAGTTCAAACATTTTTTGCCGGGGTAGTTTCGAAACAGAGATCTTGGTCAAAGAAAAGAAGCAACAGGCCTTAATGCTCTAATTACTGTTAATGGCAAACAAAAGATGCAAAGGTTATCTAATTATACAAGTACAAACCTCGACCGAATTCTCAAATGGTCTGTTCCACAAATGTCTTGAATGATGTCCCTTGGTGACTTTTTGGAATGCTTTCCATGCAATAGTTTCCTCATGTGATTCTGGAAGAGGTTCTGTTGTTCAATATTATCTTCTATATCTGTTACTGCTCTCATTAGTTCTTTTGTGTTGTATTGTTCGATTGTTTTAAAGACCAAGTTGTCTATCTGATAATGCAAGTCTTTTATCCGTTTGACCGGTGGTATTCTTCCGAGTAGAGACAAATACTCGTAAGCCTTTACAATTCTTTCTTCTGGATTACCTTTTCTTCTGTCGAGCTGTATTGAATTCTGTAACCATAGAATAACAATTTTCGAATAGTAATCATCCGGCAATGATTGGAATTTTTCTTCAGCCAACAGGTCAAGCACACATGACCTCAAATTCTTTTTTGTATCAGCCAGACGTTTCAACAGTTCGTATTTTTCTTCAAACGAACAAAATATTGGCCCTTCTACAACAGAGTGCATAAAGTCAGCTCTTTTATCGAAATAAACCAGTTTTGCATCGTTTCCAATACATTCTAGTATTCCCTTTTCCACTGCAGATACAAGAGTACCATAAGTATCCGGATGTAAGTTTTGTATAGTAATCCAGCATCCTAGCAAGCCTTTCAGATTCCCAGTCCTTGATTCTTGTACTACCCATTGAGAACATTTCTGTCTACAGGAATCGGTCAGCTTTTCAAATATACCTACTTCGTCTGCATTTTGTAACATAACCCTCATCACTGATATATATTCTTCAAAACTACAAGTATGAGGGAAGTGTCTCAATATTTTTTCAAGCAGAGCAAATTTTGATTCTTTGAGTAACTTTAGCAAAATAGCATCTATTTTCATATCTTCTGCATTAACAAACAAAGGCATGCTGAAAGCAGCATTCCCAACGGCTTTTTGTACAAGACCATTGAAATAGTCTTCATTCAAAAATGACCACGTCTTTTCCATAAAGTCAATTACACAAGCCTTTTTCCCAAAACCGGTGATGTAAATTTGTTCAAGTGTAAAACTGATGTCATTCATGTGGTTTGAGTAGCATTCGTCCATCTTCAACAAAGGAAACTCTTTAATCCACTTTCGTGCTTCTTTTTCGTCAATCATATCAACTTTTCTCCAAACATATCTCTGTTCGCCAATGATATTAAACAAAATGTAACAGAAGGCAGGTATGTTATTTGCGTATAATCCATTAGGGAGTGATTTGACGATGTTTTTGATGATGTCTTTTGCTCTATCTGGTTTTATTGACCTGAAGTTCACACAACAAACTAAATGCAGAGTAGAAATTCCAGTCATAGCTTTGATTTCCGAAAACGCTGATTTTTTATTCTGATAGGTCTCCAGATATAAAATGTTGCTACAAAATGCAACAAAAGCTTTCTCGACGGTATCCTGGTCTTTATTAGGAAATACCAAGTGATAAACAACATTTTTTTGCGAATCAGTTATAACCTCCGACTGGCGCGCTTCAGTATAATAACTCTTTCTCACCCATCCACTCGATTTTATAAAAGTAATTTCCATCTGAAATTCATGGTGCTTGGCAAAGGAGTCAAATTTAACTGTCCAAATAAACGTTTCTGGAATATTCTTGGTTTGAAAGTATTCTCCTTTCCAAATAACACATACATCGCTAATTTTTTGAACTTCATGTGGAACATAGATACGAATTAGTATAGATGTAGCCTGAAAATAAATAAATCAAATATTCAATGTCTGCAGTCAATTTTGTTTTTGACACTGTCTTGAATAAGCAACACAGGAAATCAAAATAGATCTTTTATATATTTGTTTCATTTTAAACCCTAGATTAAACCTTAATATTTTATCTAAAACAAGCATGGAATGGTTGTTGGGTACTTGTACATTGTAATACTAAAATATCTGCCTACATAATTTTTTTTAGTGTGGCCCAATAGGGAATATTTTTAAAAAGTACCAAAGCCATGACTATTGAGCTAATGATACCCTCGGCAACAAACATTGATTTCCATCAGCAGTGGTATCGATTTAGTTCTAGTGAATGAAAATAACATTCTATTGCGTCTGTCTAAAGTTTTTTTTATATATATATTAAAAAGTATGGGTCACCTTGCTATTTATCAAGTTGCAAGTCGTGCAAAATTGCCAAATTTTTATAAAGAGTGTTCACGAAGAAACACATTTTTGTGAATAAAAAGAAGTCTTTGGGACAGAGTTTTGAAATATGATATGAGCAGATAGGTTTTATACTATGCTTTAAGAAAATAAAAAATAAAAATGTGTCACCGGGCTTGTTTTCTTCCTACTTTTTACATTCATTTTACAATGTATAAGAAAACAGTATTGTACATACATTACTATGTGTCCAAAAATTGTCAGATTAAGACAAAGAACTAAACCGATTGTGTACTGTCTTTATCCAATCCAATATGGTGGTATACAGTGAATCTAACTTAAAATCAAGGTTTTAATACATGTATCATAAATTTATTATCAGTCATGTCAGTGATGCATTTGTATGTCAAGGTCAGGTGAACATTACCAAAATGCACATGAATACCTGACCTTACAATTGCTTATTGTTTTTTGAGTGGGGAAACCCGGAACAAACACTAAAAATAATCTTTGACCAATGAACCATGGAAATATATTCAAGTCTAAAACAACGTATAAGATAAATAACTCTTATAAGGATACAGTTGATGGTTTCAGTCATATCAAGATTATGTTGGTTGGTTTTTATACATACCTTGCATGCTATTTAATTTCAGTCTATTTACATGATATATCATAAAAATGATCAATTCGATAGACGAAAATGTTTTTGGTCAAAGTCGTGTTTTAGTAAGGGCAATTATTATACCTATAGGTAGTCATTAGAGTATTTACATGGAAATGACTAATTATAGATTAAGCATTTCAAGTCTTGTTTTAGACGATATGAAAACCTGGAAATCTCTATCTATTTTAATTTAGAAAATGAAACTAGAAGCTTTTTGGAGCCTGTGACGTTCATCTGATTCTACTTTGGCTTTGGAAACCGTGTAAACGTGGATTAAAATCTTAACAGATACCTTAATAATTTTAATTTGAGACCAAATTAGGTATAATATGGAACCCTTAATATAATCTAACATCCTCCTGGCCATCTTGAACGGTAAATCAGCAACAAAGTAGCAGCATTTCATTAACACCCCATATGAAACATTTATGCTTACCCTTCCGGAGCACCTGATATCACCCCTAGTTTTTTGGTGGGGTTCGTGTTGCTTATTCTTAAGTTTTCTATGTTGTGTCATGTGTACTATTGTTTGTCTGTTTGTCTGTTAGCCATGGCGTTGTAAGTTTATTTTCGATTTATGAGTTTGACTGTCCCTGTGGTATCTTTCGTCCCTCCTTTATGCCTTATTTGGTTTTATTCCATTCAGTGTTCATTTTGAAGAAGCATTTGTATGTATATCCCACAGAGTCCTATGTTAAATTAAATCCCCTGCTGGTGGCCATCTTAAATAATGGTTCAGCTATAAAGAGACAACAATTGATTAGCACCTCATTAGGAACATTCATGCCATGTTTGGTTTCATTCTATTCAGTAGTTCTCTAGGAGACAACATTTGTATGTATTTCCCATTGGGTTCTCTGTTAAACTTACTCAACCTGTTGGCACCCATTTTGGATGACAAATCAGCTAAAAAGTAACAACACTTGGTCAGCACATTAAAAAAACATTCATACCATGTTTGGTTTCAATCCATTAAGCGGTTTTCTAGTTGAAGACATTAGTATATATTTCCCATAGGGACATGGTCATCACCTCATCAGCCACATTCATGTCATGTTTGGTTTTATTCCAGTCAGCTGTTATGCATAAGAAGACTTTGTATGTATAACATATATAATATATATTTGTTAAAATAAGTTCCAGCTGGCAGCCATCTTGTATGATAGATTGGTTACAAAGTTCTAACAATTGATCAGCACCGCATAAGAAATATTCATGCCATGTTTGGTTGCATTCCATTCAATGGATCTCTAAATAAAGACAATTGTATGTATTCACAGTATTGTCCATAGGGTCCAATGTAAAATGAAGTCTCCCGCTTGCGACCGTCTTGGATGATGCATCAGGATTAGTCATGCATTGCATGGTTTTAGTGTCATCCCATTCAGAGGGTCTTTAGTAGAAGTTCAAAATGTAATAGGTAACGACGAATACGAACGACGACGACGGATTACGAAAGCCAAGTGACGAGAAAGGCTCGACCGGATAAGCTGAAAAGGTGAGCTGATATCGTTTCACATTAGGTCAATAACTCCTATATGGAGTCAATTAATAGTTTCAGAGATGTTGATTGATTGATAGATTTATTTTGCTTATAATTGTTTCTGTTTTCAATTTCTCTCTATCTATTACAGTTTCCGGCAAAAAATGCATTTAGTAATGCAAAGGGGAAACATTCTAAGGAGTCGCTATTGACAATTTCGGTAATGTTGACTTATTTATTTAACTATGTTTCGTGATCTTTAAAACATTAATTATAATGTCTTGTAAATATTTTAGTTTTAAATAGTATTTCTAAACACGCGCAACTGGATTTAATTGTGATAGGCTAGTATTTGCTAAATGTTTATTTTCTTTTACATCACCTTTTGCACTTTAACTGTTCCTTTATTTACTGGTTCTTTCCAAAGGACAATTTGTTTCTTGTCGTCTTTGCCTTTTTCTTCTTGTTTGTATGTCTGCAAGAAATAAAAAAAAAAACATCATTTTTTCGAATATTGTTTTTTTTTCTTTCTTAAAATTATAAGGTCAATGCAAAATCCAGCGAAATATACCATTGTTAAAATGAGAATTCTGTACATCTCTTCTTTGGGTCATTTGCATTTCTAGTCTTTCAAAATGCATAGAAATTAAGATGATCCTGACCCATATAGCAATTCATGGCTAATCCACTACTGTTCGTCTTGAGTAAAGGCCCCATCACGCTGAATGAAAACTGTACTACGTTCTCTACGACCTACAATCGTAACTAAAGATCCATACAAATTTCGAAAACTGACTTCAGTGTGTAGGCTTTTAATAATCCAAACACACTTGAACCAAGTTCCAGCTACGACCTAAGAAATTATGAAAAATTGTGAAAGTCGTAGTGAGATCGTGGTGGTCGTGGTAATGTTGTAGTATGCCGTGTCAAGCTAGGTTGACACTGCCGATCAGATCAACTCGATGATCTCGATTGTTCAAATTTCCACGACCAAGCGAGACCAAATTCTTGATCGGTCCTGTTTACGACTTCTACCCGACTGTACACGAACTTAACCCGACCATTCACGACTCCTTAACGACTTAAACCCGACCACTAATTGAATGCATATTTGATAATTCCGACCAATTCACGATCTTTGCTCGACTAGCTAGACCAAATGAACTATACTCGATCTCAGCCTGATCTCGGCCAGACTAGATCGACTTGATCGTATAGGGGTCGTAGGGATAGTCGGGCAATGGTCGGTTTAGTATTCAATTTCAGTATAAAAACATCTGGTTTTTTTAATATCACCCACTGCAACGGAAGAGTAATTAATTACCCTTGTCCGTCCTTGAGTATATACATCCCAACAATAATTTTATTTTGCCTCAACCAAATGTTATTAAACGCAATACCATAAAACACAGATCAAGTGCGAATTTGTGTGGTGTCGCTTTTACTTTTCTTGAGTAATAACTCTTCATAACGTTATATGCAAGCTGGGGCATTATCTGTGTCCAATGGACACGTTCACCGTTTATTTGGTTAGATTCAGTAGTTCACAGAAGGTCTGAGTAAAATTTTACGTTTAAAATATCCACATGGAAATAAAGCAGTTGGATTGTTTGGCAAAGTAGTTAGGGCTCAGATAGACAGGTTAATAGCTGTGACGGAGCTTGAAGAGAGCGTAGAAAACAAACAAAACGGGATAGACAGCAAAGGGTGCCGAAAAATCTAGATGATGCAGTGGCTGACAAGGCGACCACTGTGTGTGCAGTATAAATAGTAATCACAAAAATACTGAACTCCGAGGTTAATTAAAAACGGAAAGTCCCTAATCAAATGGCAAAATCAAGAGTATGAGAGACTTGCAGGAGTTGAACAAAGAGGACCCAATGCTTATAGAAACTTCCTGAAAGTAGAGTAGGACGCTGCTTTATTATAGTTTTACTGCTCTTTTCTTCAAAATGAGATTTGTCACTGGATAAGTACTGATGTTAGATAGCAATATACAACCAGATGCTCCGCAGGGCGCAGCTTTATACGACCGCAGAGTTCGAACCCTGAACATTGGGGCAAGTATGGACACAACATTCAAGCTTGATACAGCTCTAAATTTGGATTGTGATTAAATAGTTGACACAACACAGGTTTCTGACACGTAATGAATGTGGTCTAAGAACTTAAACTTAAAAACTTTAAATTCTTAATTGGACATTACCTATTATGGTCCAATATCCAAAATCTAAATACATGGTTAGATTCAGCATATCAAAGAACCCCAAGAATTCAATTTTTGATGAAATCAAATAAAGTTCAATTTTGTACCCTTTAGACCTCAATGTGGACCAATCTGATAACCGGGCCCAAACATAAAAAATCTGAATACATGGTTATTTGATGAGACTGTCATCAAAGTGAGAAGTTAGCGCTATAAAACCAGGTTTAATCCACCATTTTCTACATTTGAAAATGCCTGTACCAAGTCAGGAATATGACAGTTCTTGTCAATTCGATTTTGATGCGTTTTGTTATTTGATTTTGCCATGTGATTATGGACTTTCAGAATTGATTTTCCTCTAAGTTCAGTATTTTTGTGATTTTACTTTTTAGATTAAGCATATATCAAAGAACCCCATATTTACAATTTTTATTGAAATCAAAAAAAGTTTTATTTTGCACCGTAATTTGGACCAACTTGAAAACTGGGCCTATAATCAAAAATCTAAATACAGGTTTAGATTCAGCATATCGAAGAACCCCAAGGATTAAATTTTTGTTGATATCAAACAAAGTTTAATTTTGGACAACGATTTGGACCAACTTGAAAACTGGGCCCATAATAAAAATTATATGTACACGTTTAGATTCAGCATTTCAAAGAACCCCAAGGATTCAATTTTTGATGAAATCAAACAAAGTTTAATTTTGGACAACGATTTTGACCAACATGAAAACTGGGCCCATCATAAAAAAAATCTAAGTACATGTTTAGTTTCAGCATATCAAAAAACCCCAAGAATTCAATTTTTGTTGAAATCAAACAAATTTTAATTTTGGACCCAAATTTGGACCAACTTGAAAACTGGACCAATAATCAAAAATCTAAGTACATGTTTAGATTCAGCATATCAAAGAACCCCAAGAATTAATGTTTTGTTAAAATCAAACTTATTTTAATTTTGGACCCTTTGGACCTTAATGTAGACCAATTTGAAAATGGGACAAAAATTAAGAATCAACATACACAGTTAGATTCGGCATATCAAAGAACCCCAATTATTCAATTTTTGATGAATTCAAACAAAGTTTAATTTTGAGCCCTTTGGGTCCCTTATTCCTAAACTGTTGGGACTAAAACTCCCAAAATCAATCCCAACCTTCCTTTTATTGTCATAAACCTTGTGTTTAAATTTCATATATTACTATTTACTTGTACTTAAGTTATGGTGCGA
Organism: Mytilus edulis; assembly: GCA_019925275.1. Taxonomy (NCBI): domain Eukaryota; kingdom Metazoa; phylum Mollusca; class Bivalvia; order Mytilida; family Mytilidae; genus Mytilus; species Mytilus edulis. The sequence continues at coordinate 93,462,563 of CM034356.1, read as the reverse complement.
AAACCAAGAAAAATGCTTATTTGGGCCCCTTTTTGGCCCCTAATTCCTAAACTGTTGGGACCTCAACTCTCAAAATCAATCCAAATCTTCCTTTTGTGTTCATAAACCTTATGTTTTAATTTCATTGATTTCTATATACTTATACTAAAGTTATTGTGCGAAAACCAAGAATAATGCTTATTTGGGCCCTTTTTTGGCCCCTAATTCCTAAACTGTTGGGACTAAAACTCCCAAAATCAATCCCAACCTTCCTTTAGTAGTCATAAACCTTGTGTCAAAATTTCATAGATTTCTATTTACTTAAACTAAAGTTATAGTGCGAAAACCAAGAAAATGCTTATTTGGGCCCTTTTTGGCCCCTAATTCCCAAACTGTTGTGACCAAAACTTCCAAAATCAATCCCAACCTTCCTTTTATGGTCATAAACCTTGTGTTTAAATTTCATCGATTTCTATTCACTTATACTAAAGTTATAGTGTGAAAACCAAAAGTCTTCGGACGCCGACGACGGACGACGACGACGCCAACGTGATACCAATATACGACAAAAAAAAATTCAATTTTTGCGGTCGTATAAAAATACTACCATCCCCCTTTCCTTGCTTTCTTACAAATTAAGCCTACTGTTTGTGTCATATATGTGCATTGGATGTATCCGTATTTTCCATAAATCTGATACTCAGTAGTTGAATGGTTCAAAATATTTATTTTTGGTGTATCCATGGTAATAACCTGCCTTTTTTACTAATAATATTGCAAAAAGGGGCAAAGATATCATATATTTTCCCAAAATTTGGCCAAAATAGAATTACAATCCCCTTGAGGTTACCTTTTCGGAAACTGTTTACATATATCTACCACGAATTCAAATAAAACCATTTTTTGGGAATAAAATCGTATCAAAAAGTGTATGAAAAAAGTGTTTGTAAACATTCGACCGTTACGGTGACATATGGTTGGGTCAAGATCCCTAATGCGCCTCGAAAATGAGGAACTCAAAAGTCATGTGTAAACAAAAAATCTCTGTGTAGTGATATTGGACATGTTTCTATTTTTTTACAAATGACTGAGGTTAACCATTTGTGGTGATTAGGAAAGTAGATCTAGAGGAACATAGAATAAATGTGTAAAAACTATGGAGCTATCAATGTGTTCAAAGTATATAAATTTTCGAATTTTACCACAAGGAGCCGCATCACGAAAGGATGTTCGGGGTATGCTTAATTACGGAAAAAGTTATCCCACTTCGTACCCCGAAAATTTAACCACATATGTGAAAATGTCACAGCTTCGAAACGAGCTATCATACATATCCAAGTTTACGATATGGACTGAGGTACAGGAAAAAACATTACCATTACCGCCTACAACTATGTAAAAACAATTAAAGATATTGACCAAGTTGTTAATTTCTGTGTCATTTGGTATCCTGTGGAGAGTTGTCTCATTGGTGATTATATCACATCTTCTTATTTTTATACTAAAAACATATGTGGACATATGGAAAATACGGACAGGCAAACAAAAATAGCCCGTTAAACAGCTAAAATAATATTGATGTTCTTAAAAACTAGCTTTGAAGACTAAATTAGTCATCAGCTGTCTAATAATGAATTTTAATGCACAAGTTCTTTCATATTTTGAAAAATCCTCTGGGGCCAAAATGCAGAATCTACTTGTCGGCTTTCGTTTTTCGCTATGGCTGTGTCGGTTTGACCTTTGGGTTTGATTGTTCCTTTGGTATCTGTGTTCTCTCTTTTTGAAATCTTACACCTCCTTGCAAAAGTAGACGCGTACTGTACATGGAGGAGTTGGTGTACAGCTAAAAATAAATAGTGACAATATATTTTTGCAGAAGCAAAGTTATGAGAGTTAATCAGAGCTGCACACATGTCTAGAGAATCGTGTAGCAGTCATGTATACTCGTGTATGGCCGAGTAGAAATCGAAGAGTGGTCGAATGTGGTCGCGTAGAGATTGGGTATTGGTGGAGTTGGTCTGGGATGAAAAAAATATAGAGGAAGTCACAAAGTCACAGTGATCATGACTTCTATATTTTTATCATCCCAGACCAACTCGACCAATATCCGATCTCTACGCGACCACACTCGACCACTCTTCGATCTATACTCGGTCATACACGAGTATACATGACTGCTACACGATTCTCTAAAGGTATGTGCATATCTGAATCTCGTAACTTTGCTACCGTAAACATATTTTGTCACTATGTATTTTTAACTGAACAAAAATCCTCCATGTACATTACGCATCTGTACTTTTGGGAGGAGGTGTATTATTTTAAAAGAGAGAACAAAGATACCAAAGGAACAATTAAACTCAAAGGTCGAAAACAAACGACAAAGCCATAGCGAAAAACGAAAGCCGACGAGACGACAAACAGAAGTCTACATAACAACATAAGATTCTAAAAACTTAACAACACGAAACCCAATAAAACCTCGGATGATCAAAGGTGTTTTGGAAGGGAAGTAGATCCTGTATTTTGTTCCCAAAGGATTTTCAAATATGAAAGTAATTAAAATTCATTATTAGACAGCTGATGACTAATTCAGCCTTCAAAATTAGTTTTTAAGAACATCAATATTATATTTTGCCTGTTAAATGGGCTACTTTTGTTTGACTGTCCGTATTTTTCGTATGTCCTGAATTTTCTTAAGTATAAAAATAAGAAGCAATGAGGCAACTCCCCACAGGACACCAAATGACACACAAATTAACAACTATATGTCACCGTACGGTCGAATGGTTACAAACACTTTTTTCATACGCTTTTAGACAATTTTATAAAAGACGATTTGAGACGAATGACAAATGATTTGTATTTTAATTCGTGAAAGATATATGTAAACAGTTTCAGAAAAGGTATCATCCAAGGGATTGCTTTTCTATTTTGTGGCCAAATTTTGGGAAAATATGTGACATCTTTACCCTTTTTTTGTAATATTATTAGTAAATCAAGCATGTTGTTGCCATGGATACACCAAAAAGAAATATCTTGAACCATTGGAAATCAGATCTATGGAAAATACTGATAACATACATAATATATGACACAAACAGTAAGCTTAATTTGTATAAAGGCAAGGAAAAGGGGATGGTAAAATTTATGTATATTGCTAACTAACATCAGTATTAATCCAGTTACTCCCATAACAAATCAGCGTCCTACTTTACTTTCAGGATTTTTTTATAATCATTAGGGTACTCTTTATTCAGTTCCTGCAAGTCTCTCATACTTTTAATTTTGCTAGTTGATTAGGGAATTTCCGTTTTGAATTTTCATCGGAGTTCAGTATTTTCGTGGTTATAATTTATACTGTTAACACAGGGGTCGCCTTGTCAGCCAATGCATCACCTAGATTTCTCGGCACCCTTTGCTGTCTACCCCTTTTTGTTAGTCTTCTACGCTCTTTAAGCTCCATCACAGCTATTAGCCTGTCTAGCTAAGCTCTAACTGCACTTTGTAAATACAGTTGTTTCTTAAACCACGCCTCCTTTTGGTATATAATATTCATAGATATGTTAATTTGTTACAACATAATTTAACACAGAAATTAACTAACAACAATGTTAAAATTCAACGAGTTGTTAGGCTTAACTAGTCGTTAGCTTAACAACACTTTTGAACAACTGGGCCCTGGTTCTCATATATGATCTCTGTATTTCATCTAATAGAGACATAACTTGGGAATGTCACCAGAATAGAAAAAACAGATTAGCGCCTAAAATTTAATTCTTAGAAAGTCCAATAGCGGAGGAAGGGGTAGTATAGTACTTTAGTATAAATTTAAACTCTAAGAGTTCAAGGCATATAAATGTTGAAATATGTCGCACAGCCCTATATTTTGACCTTTGAATAAAATAGTAGTGACGTTACGCACGTTATTGCGTCAATACTGTGTATTCAACATGTCCACCCTTATAAACAGCTTTTCTATAAAATCATAACAGTTAAGATATATAAAACTTATATCCATAGACTAGACAGGTAAATACTATTTCGAAAAAAAAGTGCAAATTGTTTTATCATACATTACTGTAGTCTAAAATAAGGACAACATATTGACAAAACGTCAAAAATATGCGTGTCAGACGTAACAGACTATACGCATAATAGCTTTTGCAGGGGTGTTTGTGTTCTTCAAATCAGTGTTATATCCACGAAAATTCGAATGAATGATATGCTTTATATATAAAATACTACAATATTACTGAATATGCGTTCCTGTAACGATCAACGCTATTTTTTGGTAAAAACAAATAGTGGTCATTATGGTCAGATTTTGGAAAATGTTAAGGTATCAAAATTTATAGGTTTTAAAATATAAGATTATATGATATTTCGTTTGTGTAAATTATGCTCACAAAAGTACATACATAGAACATATCAGAATCGATTTTTTGAAGCACTCACACTTCATATAAAAATGCAACGGCTTCTGGCAAATGTCTTGGAAGATGTCCAATGTCGGATTTTGCCGCTTTTTACAAATAAATTGGCATTTGCGACGCTATTCATTGAAAAATTAGATTAGTTGCATGCTACATAGTGCTTTTCCGTAATTTAACTTTGCAAAACAGCTACATAGTTTTTAATAATTTGCGTAGTCAAAACGACTTCGTTTTCAAAGAAATGAAATGTCTTGCAAGTTTGTCCACTGGACGAGTTTCATTTCTTAATCTAATTGTATCGCTATCAGTAAATTGAATTTTATAAGCAAGACCCGTTTAACTTGTAATTCCCGACGGAGTCATCAATGAGTCGTGAATGGTCGAGTTAAGTTCATGTACAGTCGGACAGAAGTCGGGTAGAAGTCGTAAACAGGCCCGATCAAGAATTTGGTCACGCTTGGTCATCGAAATTTTGACAATCGGGATCATCGAGTTGATCTGATCGGCAGTGTGAACCTAGCTTCAACGACCAACTTTGAAGATGCCCAAAACATTTAAGTGCAGTCGTGGCAAAAACTAGTCGTAGTAAGGGCGTAGTAAAATTGGGATTGGCTTAGAAGCATCGTTTTGGAAATCGTGGTGAAATCGGAAAGCCAATGAAAAAGATTCTGCTACGACCTTACTACCATTTCACTGCCACTAAACATATTTCAGAACGTCTTCATTATGCTTCTTCTACGATATTGATACGATTATACTATAATGAGGCAGACAATAGAACGCTGCTACTACGGGCTTGCCTTACTACGATACAACTATGACACAGTCATTATCAGTGCAATTTCAGAGTCGCACGCAATACTATAAGTTCATTTATTCCTGAGGTAATGCAATCGGTAGAAGCATACGGAGGATATCAGGTCGTTCCAGCCCAATATAAAAATTAGTATCGATTGGTACTTTTTGTAAAGTAGCGGCGGCATTTAAATATTAAGTTATTTTCCATGACAATTTAGAATATCATGGCCGGGTATTTACAATCTATGGATGATATCATATTTCTATATGAAATCAAGGACGTATATTGATTATGTTAGTTAAACGTCCTCGATTAAATTTTAATATATATATTTTTTTTAAATATTGAAATAAATGTCTCATAGTATTCGTCAAAGGCAACTTTTTTTACCGTCCACCTTTTATTCTAAATTTTAGTAAATTCGCAATCATTTAAGACTTAAACTGAATCATATATATCTTTATTTTCATGTCTTATAAATATATATTTTTTTATTTTTGGGCCGAATCGTATTGGGACGGATAGATTTTAGACTGGATCGACATGAAAGTGTACATAGATCGTGTAAGTCGGAGTAAGGTCTTAAAGACGTAGCATGAGCGTGACAAGATCGTTATTAGAACGTGTTACTTTCGTTGTGGAATCGTAGCCATATTTACTCAAAAGCATATCAAGGACGTAGTATGAACGTGAAAACTATTCAATATTGAATATTCAAGCCGACCAAACTTCGATCTCACCACAATCATCTATAATACTAAAATTACGAGGTCCAATTTGTCAGCCGTCATCACGTAAAAACGATGAATCAAAGAATTCAACTTTATATACAACTAATATAGTACAAAGGTGTAGATTAAAAATTACACCACTCCAGGCCCTTTTGTTTTCCACGTAATTAATATTGCCAATAATTAGGAAGTTCCGGGTCGAGTCCTATACCGATACCAATAGTATAATCACCTGTTACCTATTACCTTATCTGTACGTTCCGCAACTGACAGGCGCACCACCAAACGGTGTATTCAGGATTAATATGCTATATACACGGGTCATAATCACAGGGTTGACACTACTAAATTGTCAAATTGTTACCTATTGTATTTTTTTAATCCGTAAGGCATTCTAAGATAACAATACGAATACTAAAAATCTGGACTAAAAATAAGTTTCAATTTGTTAGCGGGCATGACGTAAAACAGCGAATCAAATAATTCAACTTTATTTATAACTAATATAGGACAATGCTGTTGATTAAAAAATACTCCATTCCAGGACCTTTTGTTTTCCAAATAATTAATATTACCAATAATTGATAAGTTCCAGTTCGACGGGTTCAAACAGAAAGATTTGAAATCAGAGAAAATTGTGTATCTTATAATCGGCATGACTTTATCAGATGACAGTACTAATACTAAAATAAGGCTTGCACATAGTGATATACTTTAATTCAGTCACGGACCCGCGATATCACGGGTGTGTTCTAGTATTTTTAATAGATCGTAGGGGGTTCTTCATGGTTTTTGTCTAGTGTGAAGGGAGCTTAAACTGACACTGCTTTGCATCCACTACGCGCGAATTTAACCACGATCCGAGCCTCGTTATGATAGCCTACGATGGTGGCCGGTTGCTGTTTCTCAGTTGATGATCATAACACCCTAGAATAACGCGGCAACCACGAGTATCACATCACCGCTGCTTTGTTCCATGAAATGATCGGTGGACGTTTACTTAATATATAGGAAATCTGGATAATAGGCAATTGTCAATTGAATCAATAACTGACATAATTTGATAATATTATGAACCAGATGCTCTGCAAGGCGCAGCTTTATACGACCGCAGCAGTCGAACCCTGAACAGTTTGGGCAAGTATGGACACAACATCCAAGATACAGCTCTGAATTTGGATTGTGATTAAATAGTTGACACTGCATAGGTTTCTGACACAGAATGAATGTGGTTTAATCACAGTGTAGATACTATTCTGTACGCTATCCGGAAGTCGCGATTTTCGAAGCGAGAACTTTTTGGATCACATTTTAAATTTGATGGGTATACTGAATTAAACGGTAAGTTGATCATCTGTACATTGCTTAATGATTAATTCAGTCGACATCGATATTCTCAAATGGTTTAGAATTAAATTCCGCACATTCAATATTCGTTTCTTTGCCTTAATCAAGAGATTTTCAAGTGCATCACTAAGAAAAATCTGTCGACGAACCTAAAAACAATCTTTTTGCCCTCTTAGTGTACAAATTAACGTAAAAAACAGACTTAATTAACTCAATGAAGTATATTTCAAGTGGTGGTAAAAGTTTCAACCAGATCTTTGAAGCCAGAAATAAGAAAATTACACTTGTTTGAATTTCTCACTGTACGATCAGTCTCGCTTGTTTATTTCAAAACTGTATGATCAGTCTTTATGTCACTGTATTCTAGTGGTGATTTCAAAGTTATTTACGATACATTAGAAGGTGGCATTTTTCTAAATAACACAAATATATTTCAATACATTCACATCCTGAAAACGTATGAAACATGTTTTAGCTTGATAGGGTGTACTCGACTTACTACATTAAGTATAAGGATGTTTAAATGTTGCTAAAATAAGAGGAAGGTTTGATATATACTGGTATATAAGTTTCAGAAATGTCCTCCTTAAAATTGTACAAACACACAGATTTAGTTGTTATATAAAAATGCATGTATTTACACACATTCGAGGCCGTACTGTAGCCTATAATTGATCACAGTTCCTTCACTTTGTTTAAGATGTAGAGCTATCCACAAAAGACCAAAATGACACAGACATTAACAACTATAGGTCATCGTACGGCCTTCAACAATGAGCAAAGCCCATACCGCATAGTGAGCTATAAAAGGCCCCGATAAGACAATGTAAAACAATTCAAACGAGAAAACTGTCTTTTTGACACTCAATTGTACACCACTTTGTCAAGTGGGGGGTTATAGTGATAAAGAAGTCCGTCTTTCCGTTCGTCCGTTGGACCGGTGCAATATGTTTCGTCGGTTTTGTAAGCGCATCTCCTCATAAACCACTTAATATACATTGGGGGTTCCGGCCATTTTTAAACGGAGAGGGCCGTACTGTAGCCAGGAGAAAAGGGGATTCCAAATATATGTTCCCATACAAATGAATTGATAGTTAAAAAAGGGTTTCAAACTGCCGGATCCCCTTTTTTTGAATCCGTCACTGATATAACTATTAATTAATCTTATTCGGATTCCTTATCATAAATGATAATGATTGTATTGTGTACCGTCTATTTCGAATTTTAGTAAAAATCTTTTATGAGGTTACTTTATATAAGATACGGACTTGAACATTACATTATATGGGGGCACCCATCAGGCATTTGCAACACCTCCTAAACCAATCATTAAAGTTTTCTGAAATTGCTCCATTTTTACTCGATTAATGCATTATGGACCTTCTATTTCTGTAAACTTACCAAAATTATATCCCATGAATTATCCCCCGACGCAAAGCTGTCTTTATCCATTTTTTGTTATTTTAAAAGACAAGCTTGATTTATGTTATCATCAATTGGTCAACGGCGGACGGTGTAAATAATCTTTAAAAATGTAATAGCTAAACAGATAACTGTAACGATGCACTATTACAAAGTCCACAAGCGAATCATGTATTACTTTTTAGGCATTTTATTTTAAATAAGACTGATGGAACAAAAATACAATTATTTTGCCGTCTAAAAAATTCATCAGAAATATATTTGTATTGTCTGATGAAAGTAATTACACGTTATAGTTCCCTGGATAGTTCATAATATCTCATATACACGTATATACCTTCAAATTGCTGTTGTTTTTTTCTTCAAAATCACGACTGGTCATACAGTCAAAAAATCTGAAATCGCTTCTAGAATACAGTCAGTTCTAGACTGATCGTACAGTAATTTATTTTGGGATCCTCAAGGAAAACATATTTTTTTATGGGAAATACGAATATTCTACTTTAATACGAAAAGAATATTGAAACAGTATATATTTAACTGTAAACTGATGCAAATATTTGCAATAAAAGATTATTTGCTTTGTACTACGAGAGCAAAATTGTCCATCGATTTCACTTTTTTCTACCAAGTTGATGTGATGCACACGTATATTTTATATTCCAATGCATGTTTTTGTTACAGTTACTCATATTTATGATGCTATATATACCTTGAAGATGTTCAAAGCACTTTGTAGATATAGGAGTAAACAAATGATGAAAAAAGTTACCGTAGGCAAAACCGTCCTGTTAGCCAGTTGGAAATCATCACTTCGAAAATCGCGACTTCCGGATAGCGTACAGAATAGTATCTACACTGTGTTAATGAACTTAAAATTTTTTTTTGCTTTTGAGCAATACACTATGCTGTTGAATATCAATCCCCTCAAAAGAGTTTGCAACAATAACTACTCATTTAAATACATCATAAAATATTAAAATATAAAATGACATACAGTCATGGTTAAAATTAATATTTATTAATAGTAACTTCTAACATTTACAGCTAATCATCTCAAGACAATCATCATTCAGTCTTAATACATAATTTTCAAGCAGTGTAAGGGAGGTAATGTTCCATATATATATGTTCCAGACCATATGAGTATTTGGACCGTATACGTATACTCATACGGTCCGACCATACGCGTACGGTCGGACCGTATGGGTATACGCGTACGGTCCAGCTGACCAAACATGTTTTGGGATAATATGGATTAAATTTAAACAAACATTTATCAAAATCTTAATTTTAGTTTAAACAAATTGTTATTACTACAATAAGATGGATAAAGTGAATAAGCGAAGAATTGTATATCTGTGAATTCTATTTTGGTACTCTCGCTCAAGGTGGCACTTGCTTCCACATGTACAAGGAACGTCATATTTTTTTTATTTTTCTTTACATTAACATGTTTTGTTTATGCATGTTCCTTTGAATATGCATTTTTTGGTAAAGTTCCTAAATATTCTAAAACATGTGTCCTCCCACCTTATGTTTACTTCCGATAACTTCAATTTCAATAAGCGTACTGGGCTGCAATTAATGAATTACTGACATGCTAAATACAGGAGATTAACAGATCAAATAAGCGTGATTGATTTAAAAAGTTAGATATCAAGTTTTTATTTCAATCACTATTGAACTTATTACATTTATTTGATAAATGAGTTATGTTGATCTACTTTATACATTTGTATCTAATAAACTTGACCAATTTCTATATATACTAGTCAGACCGTACGCGTACGGTCCAAATACTCATACGTCTGGAACATATATAAAAGTATTCTTTAAATGGAATTGGCTTTACACTGCTTTTAAATTGTCTAAATTGTCCTTTAACCAGAAAACGTTAACCCTTGTTTTCCCCCTTTTTGCCCCTAATTACTTAATGATTTGAGCCATAACCTCCCCCCACCCTAAACCACCCCTTTGAAGTGTGGTAACTTGTGGTATAATTTCAGAGAGATTTATACACTTAAACACAAGTTATTGACTGGAAACAGCAAAAATGCTTATTTGGGCCCCTAATTCCAAAACCTTAAGGACAATAACCCCCAAAATCGATCGATACTTTCTACCTGTGGTATTAAACATTGTAGTACAATTTCAGAGCAATTGAAATACTTATAAACAAGTTAATATCCTGAAAGTAGAAAAATGCTTGTTTTGGGCCCCTTTTGTGGCCCCTAATTCCAAATCGGTTGGGACCATCATCCCCAAAATCAATCCCAACCTTCCTTTTGTGGTATTGAACCTTCTGAAATAGTTGTCCCACGAGGACGCCGCGGTATGTCAGTGTAAGATCACCCCAATGGCCAGAGGGGTATCGGGATTGTTCGCCCTGATTACATGTTCGCCCTAGGTTCGTTCGCACTGAGTTTGTTCGCCCTGGTGTTCCGTTCGCCCTGAGTTCGTTCGCCCTATTCTCATTAACGATACAGATATGTATATATGTTACATTAATGAAAGAAATGCATATTTATATTAAAATTTATGTTTATCTATTAAAAGCTGAATACAGAATATTAATTAAATAAAATTCGTGGCTAAAGTTAAACATATAAATAACTTAGTCTTTAGTTTTTTTTCATGTCAAATACTTTGTAGTCTTTGAATCCACAGAACCTTATCCTTGTAGCAGAAGGACAACATAATAACTTATTATTCAGTTGTTATACAAAACAGCAACACGTAATTGCATCATAAATAAATATTGGGTGAATTTAAATAGACTTCAACATACAAATAGTTTAGTCTTCAGTTGTTTTACATTTAAAAATACAATGTAGTGCTGAAATTTCAAGACACTTATTTCCCAGAAGCAGCAACAAGTAATTCACAAAAACTAATTTCCTAGTAACGTATTTACATACACAATACTAACTTAGTTCTCAATACCTTGAAGTCAAAATATCTTGTAGTCCTGAAATTTACAAGAACTTATAACCTAGTAGCAGCTAGCTGTAGACAACACAATACATCGTACATATTCGGCGAAATTGTCAAGAACTTATAACCTAGTAGCAGCTAGCTGTATACAACACAATACATCGTAAATATTCGACGAAATTGTAGACTGACTTCAACATATTCAATTAAATACACACAACACAACACTGTAATAAAAAATAAAAATCAGGGCGACTGACACACCAAGTCCGAATGGGATAACTATTTTACCTCCCAGCTGTTTTAGATTAGACGAAAAACCATTTACAATTCATAAGATCTAGTTTAGAACGCCACACAACCATTATAATATACTTTATATATCACTATATGATGTATACCCTTTATGACCCCCGAACACGATAAGCAGATATAAAAAAATGTCAACTCGCCCCACTTGCCAATCGGCCCACACTATATCGCCACTTTATAAAAAAATCGCCCCACTCTTGTTTACCGAATCGTTTCACTTTTGAAAACGTGTAAAATCAAATTGAACAATCAGTCTGACAACTCACTTATTAACGAAAAGGGTTTAAACCCAACTGAATAAAGGTCTGCCAACTCGCCCCACTCATAAATCAAAGCGCTGTAAGCGCTGAAGGCAGTTAACCAAAAACCAAGGCAACCGTAATTATGAAAACTGGCAATGTTGCCTCAACATTAAACATTCATATATAGTACATTCATGTTTATCTAATGATTTTTTTTTTTTTAAAAGGCAAATAATTTATATGTTATCATGGTTTCAAAAGCAATGCATATCTGAGGGGGGTTAGGATTTGTTATATTGTCCCATACATGAATATATATGGTTTAGGGGTGGGGATCTGGACCATTTTTAAATTCTAAAACAGGAAGGGTGGGGTGACCCCAGCGACTCTTCCTATATTTCATTTGATTTTTCATATTGTCACAAACATGAATATATATGGTTAAGGGGTGTGGATCTCGACCGTTTCCAAGTTCTCAAACAGGAGGGGGTGGGGTAACTCCAGGGACTCCCCCTATATTTCATTTTATTTATCATATTGTCCTATACTTGAATATATGCAGGGGTGGATTCAGGGAGGGGAGGTGGGTGTTGCGGGCTTGCACCCTCCTTAAATTTGCAAAGCATGGGTTGTTCTCAGCTTAATAAAGAATATTCCGATAATTTTACCTCAAATTTTTTTTAGCCTCGCTCTGCTCGTCGAAAATTTAAGTTTGTGCCCCTCCTAACCTAAAATCCAAGATCTGCCCCTCATATGGTTTAGGGGTGGGTAGCTCGGCCGTTTCCAAGTTATCAAACAGGAGGGGTAGAGTGGCCCAAAGAATGCCACCTATATATCATATGATTTACTTACATTTAGGTATACATAATATAGTTGCATTATTTGTGAAAATAAAGAAACGTTCAGCTACTTTAATTGACCCTTCAAAATTGAGAAAAACAAATAACCCTTCGAAATTGCAGTAATATGTTACACTTTAAAAGCATCTCACATGCATTATCATCATTTATCACTGACAAAGAAAATTTAAACTGTGACCATGAACATGTATATTGTTAGATATACTGTTCCCAGCTGTCACTTTGTATTGGATTTTTAAATTAAAATTTGTCAAAAAGTAATTTTGAGTTTAACTTTTTTTTTTACTATAAATTTATATTTTCGTATAATTTATTTATAAATCTCACAGATTCCTGAATTTCTTGGACAAATATTGTAAAACAAAAGAGATATTACCACGTGTTGCCGACCAGTTGAATATATGTATAGCGTATAACGGTGAGTGTGAATATCGTCCGGTCAACTTTATTTGCTCAAAAATAGTTTTTTTTCACTTATTTTGTTTGATTTTCATAAAACATATTTTAATATCTTTAAGGTCTATAAATATTAAACAAATCTACCGAATAACAAAAAAGTTATGACTATTTATATGTCGTCCGGTCAACCGTCCTGTCACTATCCGGGCAGTCGTCCTGTCATTAGTGCAACCCGTTTTTAGCTCGTTTAATTGGAGACTTTGGTGACTTGCATGGAAGGTTTGCAAAGTAATTTCTTATTTTCTTTCAAGTGGAAGGTAACTACGTTGGGCGTAGCTAGAAAACCAACTATCCTAGTCGAAATTCCGCTTGCAAAGGTGGAAGGTCGCGGACCTCGGACCACGGCTAATTTGAACACCTGCCTCCAACTTGAAAAGCTACGAAAATTTCTTTTTTCTAATTTGAAATTGCCGCCAACAGCATGAACAGTTGAACTTATTATATAATAGACTACTGACGTAATTGTACTACGTATTGATGACAAACAATATCCCTACGACTTTTGCCATTTGGGAAATCTAAACTACTTGTCTTAAGAGATTTTCGGTGATTAAATATTTCATACAATTGTTCCTTGACATCTTAGCTAAAAGCACAAGTCATAATGAACTACACAAGGATTCTTAATAAGCACTACTTCCTATGTGTAACTTCAAAACTTTTGGATAAATCGACGATCATTTAAGATCATTTAAGGTTTTTCTGGTCATATTTTTTGTAATCCAGAATAAAAAGTATTAAAAAAGTGTTCAATTAGTTATATATAACATAGTAGCGAGCTAGATAATAACAATGGCAAGTATTTCAGCATTTATTGGGTAGAACACAAATCTAGGGTGCTCGTATAATGCAGCTTTATACGGCCCCAGATGAAGGGCGCCTCCGTGAGCGGGTATTTCTCGCTGCGTTGAAGACCTGTTGGTGACAGGATTAAAAAACAGATAAAAAAATAATGAAGACCAACTAAAATCGGTGCATTACATGTGCACGCATTAACCATTACATTACGGAGCCGGCATAATAGCCACTTTCATAAATTAACATGTTTAAGTTTAAATGTTCGATCAAATTTGCTACAAAAAAAAAATTAACACAGAAAAAAGATGAAGTGGAAGAAAGAGAAAAATAAAAATTTGCATGACGTTATATATAATATATAAAAATAAAAGAAGATGTGGTATGATTGCTAACGAGACAACCTTCACAAGAGACCAAATGACACAGAAATATATTTACTTCATTGACGTTGTCTAGTAATTAAATTCCATTTTAAACCGAAAAAAAACATGAAAAAACGTTGATGACGTCACGGTAACGTGACCAAATTATGTCTATGGGCTGATAACAAAATAACTTCAGCCAATCAGAAGACGCATTACATCCAAAATTAAATTATTTCAACTTAGAAAAGAGAAATTTGAAGTAATTTAATAATTTTAAACCGACATTTTGATGCACTTATGTGTTACATACCTTTTCATCTGGTGCATTCACAACTCTGAAATTTGTTGAAATTCTGAAATGATATAACATAAAGACTTCATTGGTTGCTGTCCAGTCGTGGTTTTTGATTTTAGTTTATTGTTTTGTACATAAATCAGGACAATAGCTTTCTTGTTTAAATTGTTTGACATATTACCTTCCATTTAAGAAATAAGTCTTGCTCATTGTCTACAGTGGATTAGGGTCGTACTTTGACCTATAATTGCTTACAACTACGTCGTTTGGTACTTAGTGACTACCGTCTTTTTGGCTATCCTACACCATCTTCTTTATTCTATGCCTAACTACATCATAGCTTGCGAGTTGGCCAAGAGCATGTCAGCGCTTTTAAAAAATCCGAATTTTCTCATATTACATTTGCAATATTTACAGAGTTGCGATTCAAAAGGCTGAAAGAATTAAATGTCAAATAAGTAACTAGCGGGGGGACATTATTCCCCCCCTATTATGCGTTTTCAACTTCGCGTTTTCGCCTTCTTGTCTCAGAAGTAATCTTATCGAGCATGCATATAAATACAAAAATGTATTTGACAGAATTTTTCATACTGTTTTTGTAAAGTTCCTAAATATTCTATAAAAAAAATGTTCAAACATTATGTTTACGTCTGATAACTTCAATTTCAGTGAGCATAATAAAGTGCATGTGTTACTGACATGTTGTTAATCGTGCCCGCAAATTAAGAAGTAATCCTGGTAAACTTATCGCTCCTTCACATAAACTTATTCTAAAAGGTTACCAATTCAACACTATAATAAGAACATTGAATATTGTTTTTATTGGTATAAATATTGATTTTGTTATCAGTAAATAAAAAGCAAACTAAAATATTACTAGTACTATACACATGTAGGACTCTAAAGTGCGATGGTACTCTAAAGTGCGATGGTCACGCTAAAGTGCGATGGTCTATGCTAAAGTACGATGGTGTATCACGCTAAATTGCGATGGTTGTTTGTTTGCTAAAGTACAATGGTATATCACGCTAAAGTACGATGGACCAATATGATAAGGTTCGACGGCTTAAAATGTACATGGATAAAAAAGAAAGTCTTTTTGCAAAAGCTAGTATGCTAAAAGAAGGAAGAAAGATACCAGAGGGACAGTCAAACTTATAAATCGAAAATAAACTGACAACGCCATGGCTAAAAATTAAAAAGACAAACAGACAAACAATAGTACACATGACACAACATAGAAAACTAAATAATAAGCAACATGAACCCCATCAACATCTGGGGGTAATATCAGGTGCTCCGGAAGGTTAAGCAGATCCTGCACCACATGTGGCACCCGTCGTGTTGCTCGTGTTGTAATAAATCCGGTATGTTAAGGTATAACATATGTGATGACTTTATGATTTACCGGTAGGCTTAAGTGATAGTTTCTAAATTCAGAAGATCGATCACATTGTCGGAATAAGTAACATTTGTATAAGGCGTTAAGCTTTAATTTAAGGTAACACGATACCGAATGGCATATCTCCCGATTTCCCAAACTTTTGGCATACGTGTTCTTTGAATCGAGTTACATCGGAATATGTAATAAAAAATGGGGGTCACCATTTTTGTTTTTTTGTAATTTTCATAAGAAAACGTCAATTTTGGCGACAAATTTACTTAGGTATATAGGGAAAATGCCTTTTTTTCGGCTTACCTTTTTAGATTTTCGAAAGGATGGCTATTTTCTTATATACGGAGAAAAACAAAAAACTAACATAATATCCATGATTGCATAGTGAATCCATACACGTATAGAAACTCATATGTCACCATCCTTGTTTTTGAAATAAATGGCTTCAAAGTTGATCGATAGGCCTAGAATTTGACCAAAAACGTGTGACGTTATGGTGTACGGAATATAACGTTATTCCTTCTCAGAGAAATGGAGAAAAAAATATGTGTCGGTATCTGAATGAGTATATTTTATTTTCATTTCCCCTGTCGACTGTCGTAAAGTTCCTAGTAATGCAATATAAAATTCTACTGAATCAGATATAATTTTATTTCGTCCTGCACATGGAATTTCACTCATATGAATTAATATCAATATCGTCTGATTTTCACATCAAACGAGCATATACTTGAAACTTGCGTGAACAGGGTCCATGTGAATCGTATGATAATAGTTCATGCATAAATCACCGGAATTTTGTACACGTTAAAATCACGTAAATATTTGAAATAAAATTATTTAAATAATATCTTTGTTCTTAAATTTGATTAAAACCATAAAAAATTCCTTCAGATTTTTGTTAAGTTTACGTGAAAATTAAATGAAATATTTCACGTGAGATTCATCATTTATACTGATTTTTAACTCCATCATATTAGACAATGGTGGTATCATCACTGCATCCCGTGATGCATAAATATAGTATTTCAAAAAATTTGATTCATTTAACTGTTTTTTAATTGCTCGGTTTGATGGTTGTTTAACGTTCAGTGGCAAATAGTTCATGCATGTTCGGGACGATACAATACAATTTTGAAAACAGTTGTTTATAAAAGACACATTTGATGTACCAGTCAAAAAAGATTAAACATTCTGTTATTAGTGAAAATTATGAGGAAAAATAATAATCATGATAAAATACACATTCCAAAAAATACAATAACAAAGCTCCAAGAAAAATTCAAAACGAAAAAAATCCCTTTTCAAATGACGAAATCAAAAGCTGAAAAACATCAAAAGAATGATAAACAGCTGTCATATTCTTGACTTGGTACATACAATACATGTAGTATAGTGTACTCTGCGTGGTGTAAATGTGTTACTTGTTTGCTCAGCAAGTCGGACAAACCTTGCAAACTGTTAACCCGAATTAATTCAGTCGTTATATTCCGCTTACTACATTAAGTAAGTAGGAGAGATCGATTACGGGGAGGGACTGAATTATTCGGGTTAGCAAACTGTATGCAAAATTTCACAAATTTCAACATTCTGTCATTTGTGAAAAATTATTTACATAACAAATCTTGAAATCATATATGCATTCTTTATATAAGTAAAACAACTGCGAAATTTAAAAGTCCCAGCTTTAAATTCAACCTGTATCAGATGTAAGCCGGAGTCTGTACTCTGTGTGCCTTTGTATTTTATCAAAATGCCTAATCCAGCAACCTGTCATGAAACAAAAAAGAAACTCCAGACGATATGCGCACCTATAATATGAGTAGTAACACCAGGTACATAGTTTTAAAGCTGAAGCAAAACTACTGTAGTCCTAAATAATTAGCCGAATTAACCCTATATATACTAAGTGCGGGATTAACGGTCGAACGGACAAATGTAAAACAATATGATGAAACGTGCTCTATAAGTAATTTGGTGACAATGCATATTTTTTAATATGCAGTTCATATAATGGAATGGTAATTTGGAGATCTGAAATGTAGTAGCAATGTAAGAAGGCTAGCATTTCCGTCATTCCGTCTTTGGTGGAAAGTTGATTAATTGGAAATTTTACCGCATCTCCTTATATTTCATAATGGTTTGAATTTTCTAGAGAAGAGCAAAAGTTTTAAAAGACTTAAACTAATATTAACCAAGAGACTGAAATGTTACTGTGACAATTATACTACACATACTCAAAATTTTCCAACTTTTACTAAAACTACAAATAAGAAGTGTAAAGATACTATTCCAATTAGCATTAGTTACGATTTTCTTGATGTCTTCAAGGTGCTGATGTCAGTTAATAAATGCCCAGCTGTTGCTATCTTATAAATTGCATATCACATATCTCCATTTATCATTCTATCAGCCAACTTTTGTACAAATAACATGTACATGTACACAAAAAAAATATTTGTACTTGTACTTTTACAAATAAAGTCTCATGTTACCCCACTTCCAAAATGAGCAAGCGGTAACGTAGATATTTAGTTTTGCGTAACTGTTCAATTTTGGTCTTCCTCGCGGTCTGCGTTTAAACTTTTTCGATTTTTTTGAAAAAAAATAGAGGCAATGATTTAAATTTTAACAACTAAAGTTCCAAGTGACGGGTGTAAATTGTAGGATTGATTGCTTTGATTATTGGTTGGTTAACGTCCAGTGGAAAATATTTCATGCATGCTCAGGACGAGAACAAGTTAACAATAAATACAATAGGTAGGTTTTGCAATAGAGGCAGGGCATCCGCGATGATGGTCGGGAAAATTTTAACTGACGCTATAAATGTATATATATACTTGTATACTCGTTCTAAAAACTAATTTTAAGAAAGAAACTTTTCGGCCCTTTTCCGACGCCTAGTATGCGAGCAATATGGCCCCCAGAGCCCTAAAAGGTAACTTTGTTAATTTTCTTTCAGTCGTTTTGTCTCCCAACTTGTACATGTACATTCTTTCCAATTCAAAACTAAAAAAAAACACCGAATACCCATGCAAGCGTAAATTAACACGAATATAAAATCTAAATGATTTCAAGATCTAGCTTTTTTACAGTCTCTTGCCGTTTGAATAATAAAAAGTCAGTCGTTTGCATGTAAAATTCGAGAAAAAAATTGTAACGGAATCAGGGAACATGGAACCGGTCTGACTACAGCCAGCCCCAACTACCAACTTTCGTTTGTAGACGCAAGTGGATACTCGGGGCGGGTTTTATTCAGACTCTAACGGAACCTTAATTTTGTTATTTTATTTCTGCCGAATCAAGTGCCCATGTATTTCTCAGCCTTCGGTAACTTTCTAATGCTTCATTCCGATGTTGCTGTCCGTCCTGAGTAGACCACAGGTATTTGGGGCATGGACCCCCTTTTTTGGACCTCACTAAAAAATAATGTTTGGTGTTTTTTTTAAATTTATTTACAATTTTCTACAATGTATAAACATATATCAGGTCTCAACAATCCATTGCTAGTCGATTACAATAATTTTTTTTCTATCCCTACGAGCCCCAAGTGAAAAAAGAAGGGCTCGTATGGATAGTAAAAAAATTATTGTAATCGACTAGCAATGGATTTTTGAGACTTGATATATGTTTATACATTGTAGAAAATTGTAAATAAATAAAAAAAACAAACACCAAACAATTTTTTTTTTTAGTGAGGTCCAAAAAAAGGGGGGTCCATGCCCCAAATACCTGTGCTATAAATTAGATTTCTACTTTCAAAACAAAATTTCATGGGGATACAACGCGAATCATGAATAAGTACTTATTGCAAAAATAAACCAAGGTTTAATTTTATAAATTGTTATTTGGATGGAGAGTTGTCTCATTGGCACTCACACCACATCTTCCTATATCTATACCAAGAATAAAAAATAAAGTGATAAAACTGTGTCTGTTATGCATAAGAACATATATAGATAAAGCGTGCAGATGCTTAAATACCAAAGAAACAGAATATTTAAAAAGTAAAGTAATACTTTTTAAAGATTAACAATGAGCAGAATGATTGCCGGAAAACGACAAAACAATCTATGTCAAATAACCGCTACGTATTGCATCAAAACTCTCGGCACTCTGCATCTAGGGAAAGTTGCCGTTAAAAATGCCACACAAAACCCGCTGCATTGGCTTATATGTGTGAACGTTATTCGATAACGTCAGGAACGATAACTCATGGCGTAACGTCATTCGGTATCGTGTTACCTTAAAATGCGAGAAAAAGCGATATTCGTCGAGCTTTCTCATTTTCCGTGAAAAATACATGTTATATGGGGACGACGTCCCCAATTACGGTAGAAAAATCAATAAAAAAAAAAAAATCGGGGAAAATTTTCCAGAATTTTTCATTCTACTAATGAACTCAAAATCGCTAACTTTTTTTTCAGATCTACTTCCTGTTCCGGTTTTCTCCGCTTTTGCGCAGATATCTGTCTTGTTTGCATGGACGTCGCGTACGGTGTTGGTGATAATACGGGTTTTGCTTTCCAGTTCGCCTTTATTGCATTTGTTAGAAGTTTCGGAATTAATAACTATATAAATGTATATATCAAAATGTGCGTAAATAAAGGTAGAAATGGAATATACCTTAAAACCATTACTTTTTTCATTTTGTAACTCAATTGATCCCTTATAACACTGATTTTGAGCGTGTGGACAAGTAACACACAACAAATGACCAGTTTTGTTTTAGTGCTCTTCTCATTTTTTAAAAAACTTAAACAAAAAAAAGCGGTAAGCATAGAAACAGCAGTCTTTGGTGCTGATGACGTATGTTTTATTTATGACGTCATCGTTTACTGGACGCGTCTGACCGGGACGAAAGGTGCACTCTATTTTGTGGCAGGCCGGAAAAAGTAAAAAAATATGGAAAGGAGAGAAGGTAAGAGTCATTAAAAAAATAATCAAATAGATAATTCCATAAAATGATACATCATTTTATTCCTTATACGACAAGGAAAAAAAACCAGTAAGTTTTGTTCCAATATTCCAAAAGATGGTTGCAGAATTTACGAATATTTGAAAATTTGATTTCTGTCACAAAATACAAATTTCTGATTTTATAAGGCGCTCTTAAAAATTCGAACGAATTCTGCATACATAGATCACATTTTATTGTTTCCATCGTTTATATGTCAAAATTATACAATAAATATAGAACTGTCTATGTATTTCAGTAGTAAATATTATATAAGTTATATCCTATACTGATAGATTTATAAACTCCGATGAAATGTCACACTTGCCGTTTTTGACGTTTTCGACGTATTAATTAAGTGCTATATCAAAAACAATAGCCATTTTGCGGTCGTTTTTACGATCCTTGATTTTATATAAAAGTGTTAAGATTTTTTTTAAAGTGTAAGAACAAAATACGGAAAAGTTGCAAGGGAAAATATTATAAAGGAAAAAAACGCGACCTTTTTGTTTGTGTCTAGTCAAAATGTCACAAAACTCGATTTTTTTACATTTAAGTAATTGTATGATAGGTCAAATATAACTGTTTTAGTGGGGAGAAAAAAATTGAAAGTATAGCGCACAACAAACAATATAGCATAAAAAATTAATTTTAAGGGATTCATTTGAACCTATTTTCGACTATTTGTCGAATATATTAACGACACAATCAGCGCCTACTTTTGTCTAGTCATAATGTCACACCATGCTTTTTTTACTTGTTTTGACGTTATGCGTTCTTTTACATATAACATGTAGAGTCCTTAACGTCGCAACTCTTTTGCCTACTTATTTCATGTGAAACTATGATTTGTATCCGTTTAAGCGTTCATAGTTGACATTAAATTTCCTTTTATTTGCAGTTGGCAATTTATATTAAATCATTTAGTGTAGTAATTCTGAGTTTGCTTTCAACAATTGATACTTAACCTTTGATACATGTGATGAAATAAACGCTTCAATAGATAATGTTATCCAGAAACTATCAAAAGCAGATAGAAGAAAACAGCAGAAAAGAGAGTGGTTCGAAAAAAATAAAAACAAACTGTTACAATCAAAGAAAGAGAAAAGATCTTTGCTCAAAGGTGATACAATATGATTTTAATACTGTAATCTCTCTTTTAATGTAACTGCACTCGAAAGTAATTTGTGCCGCTTTTGCCTTTAATTTAGTCCTACACGTAGCAAGCGTGCCTGCATAGACATATATGTTGCACCATGAACAAAATAAATCTGTCTCTTCAAAAGCCGGTATACTTTTTATTACACACAAAAACCAAAGAATTTAAAAAATTTAACATACTTATTTAGAATTGAAGAACCATTTACCAATATATATATTGCGAAAGCAAATTTACAGATCTAACATTGTTCGGTTGATGTTTAGACGAGTTGTATATATATATATATATATATATATTTCTAGTACATTATATAGTGCGTGCACGTACAGTATTTTTTTCATGAACACATTTTGGCTTCAAAAGGGGCCACTGCCCTAGGTCGATTATCCCTACATGTATGTTATTGTCAATGAAATTATATATGCAAAGAACGAAAATACACAAATAAAAAATTTACAACTTTTCCTTAATAAATCGCGTGTAAATAGAAAATATCATGCATTTATACATGTAGGTACATAGTATATTAAAAACGTTTCGATTTTGTAGGTTCAAAATCTGTATCTGGTAGCGCCATTCGCAAAAGAAAACAAAGAGTGAAAGAACTTATAATAAAAGAAAATTGTAAGAACAGAAAAAGAAATGAAAGGGAGCAAAATAAATTAGAATGTGAAAAGCGCCAGAATTGCCTTGAAAAGAAGCGCGAACATCAAAGAAGAAAAAGGGCAAGCTCTTTTATTACAACAACAAATCCGGAAAACATCCCACCTTTTTCTAACAAAATGAGAAAACACAGAGCAATAAAGAAATTAAGACAAAGCCTTCCAGACTCACCGGGGACGCGCATTTCTACACTAGCGGCTTATCTTAAAAATGAGAAATCACCAACAATAAAAACACTGCAAAGCTCCAACATCATATCCTCACCAGAGGAAAATAATGAAAACCAACTAGGTCTGGCTGTTCTTGAAGATATGAAAATGGCAATTTCAGAGACAAAACTTAAAAGAACAAACCAGGCTAGATTATCCATGAATGTTTTGAGCGCGTCAGTAAGCGGCAACTGCGTAAAACAATTACGATCAAAACTGTCATTAGCAAAAAAATTGGGTGTACCTGCAAGGCGTATAAGCTCCGGATTTACACTTCGGAATAAAATTTCTAAAGCTTTATCATCGTCTCATGTATATACAAAAAGAAAAGTAAGAACAGATGCTCTTTCAGATGCAAATAAAAACTTAATTCATGACTTTTGGTGTTCTTCGGAAAATTCCCATCCGACCGGAAATAAAAATGATGTGAAAAGAGTGCGTATTGGACCCAAAAAATATTCGAGTCACCATGTCCAAATATTAGAAAAGACTCAATCTGAAGTTTATATAGACTTTAAAAATCAATACCCGTCTGTTAAAGTTAGTCAAAGTTTGTTTGAACGCTGTAAACCTTATTTTGTTCGTGCTGCTAGCACGAAAGATCGTGTAACGTGTTGTTGTAGATATCATTTAGAAATGAAACATGTTTTTAAAGCTGCCATGAACAATCGTAAAAAATGTAACCAAAATCTGCCAAGTGACACACAATTTCCCGTTTATGCTTCTGTGACTGATATGTGTAATGCAACTTTATGTAATCCTAATGAAAGCGGGTTTCATGACAAGAAATGTCTAGATAGAAATTGTCCGAATTGCGGAGTGAAACTTCTCAATTTCTCTAATGAAGAACTAAAAACTGATGACTCCATTGAAAATATTAATTGGGAATGTTTTGAATATATCAATCAAAATACAAAACACGGACCGAAAAAGAAACTTATGCTTGTGAAAAAAAATACAAATCCTGGCTTAATGGTTCAGTACCTACAAAAATTACTTGGAACATTTCCGGCGCATAATTTTAGAGCAAAATGGCAAAACAATCAGTTAAAACATTTGGTTACAAATTTACCGCAAAATCACGTGATATCTGTGCATGACTATTCTGAAAATTATAAATGCAAAGAGAGAGACGAACTACAATCAAGCTATTTTCAAAAAACAGAAGCGTCTTTACACGTTTCTCTGTTATACAGACATGCAATATTAGAAGTCGACGGAGTCGAAAGCACCATTGAAGACCCTTATATAGTAACCGAAAACTTTTTTGTAATATCAGAAGATGAAAAACATGATCAATATTTCACCTTTCAAGTTCAAAAATATATATCTGAATATTTGTCATCAATATCATATCATGTGCATACAATGCACGAGTTTTGTGATGGGTGCAGTTGCCAATACAAGAGCAGACATTGCTTAGGTCATCTTCGAAAAACATTAGATGAACTAGGTTATGTTAATCTCATTCGGAACTTTTTCGAAACGTCGCATGCTAAAGGCCCACAAGATGCCGCAGGAGGACTCATAAAAAATCAGACAGACTTAGCCATCGTCCGAGGAAGAGCAACTATACAAAACGCTCATGATCTATTTGAATTTGCTAAAAGCAATCTGTCCGTTCCGAAATCAAGTCATTGTAAACGCCGTTTATTTAAATATACTGAAAAAATCAATAGAAATTTCCCGATGTTTTATAAACCAATACCAGGAATTCGCAGCGTTCATCAGGTAGTTGTTAATAATGACCATCTTTTAATAAGACCTTTATCATGTTACACTTGCAATAATTGTTTAGAAGGTAACATTAACGAATGCGAAAACACAAACATACTAGGAAGTTTTTCTCCGATACCAATTGTACCGGAAATCGGAACGGTTGACGAAGACCAAACTGACGAGAATAATAGTGAAGTCCCAATCTATGAACTAGTATATAAATCCACAATTTTTGCGGTTCTTTGTGATGATGATGAGTGTGATTACTACCTATTAAAAGCTCAAACTGAAACTTATCAGTTAACGAGCCGGGAAACAGATAGTTGGGGAGTGTCTTATCCATCCGGAACTAAGGTTATCAAAGGAAACTATTTTATGCAAGGTGAAAATCCACTCCATTTCAAAATGATTACAAGAAAGTATGGGCTCGTACCTTCAAATTCATGCTTATATATATGCACTGATGTTTGCGTACATAATGGTGAAGTTAAACTTTCTGAAGATATTCACCAGAATATACTTAAATGTGTTGAAATGAGCACTTATGTGTTATAGATTATTTGAATAAAGAGTCAAAATATTGTTAATATGTAATTTTTTTAGCATGGACTAAAATAATTAGAAATTGGTCTCGATTGAGATAAGGCTGAACATAAACTCAATATTAGTATTCAATATCTGGTCTCTTGAGACGTGGTTCTAAAATGTTCCTTGCAGTTTTAATGTAACGTGTTGTATGAATATCTGTGAATCGGAACGAAATGAAATAATGTTACGACGTTATTTATACAATGCATGAAAATAACGTCAAATTAACGTTACCAAAACTAACACCAACACCGTACGCGACGTCTAGAGACTTTGAAAAAATTTATATTTATCAGTCTAGTAAAATATAAGATTGGATCTCAATACAAATTCAATTTTAATAATTGTTTGATATGAAAAAACGTTACCTGATGAAAGCGTTTCTTTTGTTTACATCGAATATGACGTCATAACTTAAAGAACGTCACAGCTAACCTAATTACAGAATCAAAATCGGGAACGTTACGTATGGTATTTCGGTTTCTTTTATCAACGTGATTGAATTAAAAAAATAATACATACAGACTTCGTCCCCATTCACAGGTTATGTCGCCTCATATTATTTTCCTATACTGTACAAACTATGTTTTAGCCGACAATTTATATGGGGACGAAGTCCCAAATAACTGTAGAAAATTTAATAAAAAAAAATACGGGAAAATTTCCAGAATTTTTCATTGTATACTAATAAACTCAAAATCGTTCAAATTTTTTTTGTCGTGTTTTGAAATCCCGGACCTGCGCAGAAATGTACAATGTACTTCCTTTTTCCGGTCTCGTTTGTATGAAACTTTGAGTAAAATATATATTTATCAGTCTAGTATAAAATAGGAAGGAACGCGCAATACCAATTTCATTTTTAATAATTCCTTGATATGAAAAAACGTAACCTGATGATAGCGTTTCTTTGTTTACATTGCATATGACGTCATAATTTAAATAACGTCACAACTAAATCCCTAACAACAGAACCAAAATCGGAAACGTTACGGTATTTCCGTTTCTTTTTTTTTAAACAAATATTTAAGTTACAAAAAAATAATTCATACAGACTTCGTCCCCATTTACAGGTAATGCCTGCCTCATATTATGGGGACGAAGTCCCCAATAACAGTAGAAAATTCAATAAAAAAAAAAATCGGGAAAATTTTCCCGATATGTTCATTGTACTAATGAACTCAAAATCGTTCAATTTTTTTTTGTCGCGTTTTTGAATTTCCGGATCTGCGCAGAAATCTACAATGTACTTCCTTTTTCCGGTCTCGTTTGTATGAAACTTTGAGTAAAGTATATATTTATCAGTCTAGTATAAAAAAGGAAGGGACGCAATACCAATTTCATTTTTAATAATTCTTTGATATGAAAAAAACGTTACCCGATGATAGCGTTTCTTTGTTTACATTGCATATGACGTCATAACTTAAATAACGTCACAACTAAAATCCTTAACAACAGAACCAAAATCGGAAACGTTACGATATTTCCTTTTCTTTTTTTTTTTAACAAATATTTAAGTTACAAAAAAATAATTTATACATACTTCGTCCCCATTTACAGGAAATGCCTGCCTCATACTAATTTACGCTTAAAAGCACGAAATTTTATTTTACTGACGTTTCTTTTCAATAAAATCGATATTATTTTAACGGGGACCGTTTTCTACCAATAGAAGCAGGATACACGATACCTATGCGTAATTCTATTTTGTATCTATATAGTAAAATGGTCGACTGCAGGACACACGTTCTTCTTCCAGCATCCGAAATATATAAACACAGTTGCTTCAGCCGACGAAGCACGATTAGGTCTGAAATTAAGTCATGGACATTTGGATTTACAGTTGTCAATCAAATATTCTTTTAAAATTTATCTTCCGGCATATTCATTTTTGATTTGTATAAACAACTGCTAACGTCATAATCCAAGTACCATTCTTACGTTTATACTTTCGCGGACCATCGGACTTTAGCGTATGGAGGCATCGCACATTAGCGTATACCATCACACTTTAGCGTGACCATCGTACTTTAGCGTCCCCATCGCACTTTAGAGTCCTACATATACACATTCATGGATCTACAATCTGTCGATACCTGTATCATGGCATTGCACAAGGTCATGTTTTTCTTTGACTGTTTATGACATCTTTACACTAAATCCATTGAATGTTGGATGTGTACGGATTAATAATTTAGTCTTGGATGCATGATTTTTTTTATTAGTTGTTAGTGGCTTTGAACTAGCTGTCAGTTAACTGTGAGTACTCTAAGATCTGTTCCTAGTGTCTTTTTGTTGGGATGTACACGTACCCGACCTCGTCCACGTTCTTATGTTGTTCTGTTATACCACTGTCCCAGGTTAAGGGAGGGTTGCGATCCCGCTAACATGTTTAACCTAGCCATATTATGTATGTTTGTGCCTGTCCCAAGTCAGGAGCCTGTAATTCAGTGGTTGTTGTTTGTTTATGTGTAACATATTTGTTTTTCGTCCATTTTATTTTTATATAAATAAGGCCGTTAGTTTTCTTGTTTGAATTGTTTTACATTGTCATTTCGGGGCCTTTTATAACCAACTATGCGATATGGGCTTTGTTCATTGTTTAAGGCCGTACATTGACCTATAGTTGTTAATTTCTGTGTCACTTTGTTTTCTTGTGGAGTCGTCTCATTGGCAATCATACCACATGTTGAAGGACTTCTTTTTTTAAATGTATGCAAATTACAAAAGATAAACATGTTAAAAAATAATGCTACATTTTAAAATAATCAATATATCAAAGTAATTATTTCGAAATTTCAGTTATGTTTATCTTTAATATACATTTGTATTTAATATAATTGACCAACTTCTGTAAAATTTGTTCAAACTGTCCAAACGTATTCTTATTTGCAAAAAGTAAGCATGTATTATCCTTTTCTATGATATGCCGTGATTGTATACATACATCTTCTTTTTTATATATATACAGTGGCGGATCCAGAACTTTTTGTAAGGGGGGGGGGGGGGGGGGGGGGGCGCTGACTGACCTGACCTAAGGGGGTCCTCTCCAGTCACGCTTCAGTGATTCCCTATACAATCAACCACATTTTCCCCACAAAAGGGACCCCCCCCCCCCCCCTGGATTCGCCTATGACATTATCTTGGACCCCTGACTGACCTAAGGGGGTCCTCTCCAGTCACGCTTCAGTGATTCCCTATACAATCAACCACATTTTCCCCACAAAAGGGACCCCCCCCCCTGGATTCGCCTATGACATTATCTTGGACGGTTAATTTATCTAAATGTAGATTTTTTGTGTGGACGCGTGACCTATGTTTCAATTAACCTTAATTTTGTATTGCGTGTACCTGCTATTGTCGTTACTGTCAGCATAAGAAGATGGAATTTCATAAGCTAAAATCTCAATCCTTCTTTCAACATTCTTGCCTAGTTCAAAATTTAATCCTGTACCATCTAGGAAATCTGTCATAAATTTAGATAAACTGTCATCCTTCAATAACTGTTGTAGGCGTTCTATGTCTGCAAATCTTTTAACACTGAAATTAGCGGTAACCATCTGATCCTGAGCACCTTCAGAATAGCTAAATATAATTTTCGACAGTCTCAAATTCAATTTAGTATTCATCACTTTACAAAGAATAGGATTTCTGTTATATTCTTGAAGAACTTTGTAAAACTGTTTATGTACCAACTCTTCTTCCTCTACAGTATCAACATGAACAAATGGCGAAAATCCAAGAAGAAACTCTGTAATATTTTGAAAAAAAAATCATATTATACTAGAGCTGTTCGTATTGCGGGACTAAAACCCCTCACAGTTAGGAAGGGGACGAGCGGACAGCTGCAATATTAAACATAACAACATGATAAGTGAGTACATTATTAATACATATATATACCATGGTACTTACAAGTTTTAGGATGAGTTTGTTTAAATATGTTAATTAGTAAGACACATGGTATATAAAATTTGTAAAACAGATATATCATCTTATGGAGGGGTATTTGCGAAAAAATACCAGTCTTGGGACCAAATTTCCCTCGCCTAGCGGCTCGGGAAATTTTACAGTCCCTTGACTGGTATTTTTCGCAAATACCCCTCCATAACATGATATATCTGTTCATAAATTATATGATTGACAGCTTTAATTAATATAAGAAACTGATCACGCTACCGTTTAATCCAGTGAGATGAAAGCTCGAGCAAGTCAGAAATGCGCCCCGTGTATGTAACACAATTGTGTTTCATATCATTAATTATCAAGGAGTATTAATTAGGAAATTTATTAAAAAGGAATTAAACAATTCAATGACAATCATGTACGCTTTGGACACTTAATAACGATCTGTTCAAATATTATAGACATATATACCCTGAAGCCAATAAATGACCATGTCTATACTATGAAATAACATGTATCCTTCAGGGGTTTAATTGCATAGTTTGACAATTAACCATAGACTAGAATGATTTAACATCCAGACGACTATGTAATCGGCCTACAGCTATTTGTATGGACCACTGGACTATATAAGATTCCTCAATGGACTACAAGGAGAATTCGATTAGACCAGAATTCGAATAGGACAGATTGGTACCGGAGATTCCGCCAAGGTCTCCCCCTCGTGGGTAGGCTGGAACTAATGTGCTTAATATCCGAAATACTCTAACAGGAACGAACTGTTATATAACACTATACGATCACGTGCCCGTGTGAGATATTGAACATTCGAACAATTCAACTTTAAAGACAGTTTGTGAACATTCGAACATTTGAACTTTAGAATCTTTCTTGACTTTGTTATTACATAATAAAATATATTTATTCAATTACTGACTATGTTACATGTATGGACAGCTGTTCATCTAGGAGTTCAAGAAAAATTTCGAAACCAGAAAAACGGATATAAAGCATTATTCTAATGGCAGTTAGTTTTGTTTGTATTATTAATTCTCAAGATATCGTTCAACTGAGTTATATCGCGATCGTAGTCCAGGTTGTTCATTTAAAAAAAAACCGCTTAAATTCAAACACAAATTTAAAGATTTCGTACAAACTGCTTTGATTAGTTACCTTATACTTATTAAATCAATTATATACTGCAGCTGTGCTATTTGAGCAGTCAAATTTCATTGACCGTATATTCATATATGACCGTATATCGCATTGTTTATGACATCAGTGACAATGCGTTTCCGTAGACTTTTGTTTAAGTAAGTAAGTAAGTAAGTAAGTAAGTAATTTTTATTGGTTTGAAATCCAAAATTACAGGATTGATACCAAGACAATACAAAACATACAAACATATATATCATAACAAATTCATAAACATGTTATATTTATATAAGGAGGGGGTACCACAAAGTTATTTAGTACTTAATAATGTACATGTCGCTTATAAATTTAACAATAATTCTAATTATATCAGTCTCACCACACGTATACAAAAATTTAATTCTTGCTTCATTATATAGTCATATTTAAAAAAGGTGGAACTATTTCACTTACTTTGTAAAACAATTGGTCTCTAATTATATTTAGTTTTGTACATTTTAAAGGGAAATGAAATTCATCTTCTACTTCTATGAGACACAAAGGACAAATTCTTTCTTCTACAGGGGTTTTAGTGTGACGCTCTTGTTCAATTCTAAGAACACTATTACTAATGCGAATTTTAGCAAAATGCCAGGAGCTATTAATTTTCTGTTTTAGGTTTCCAATTTATAATTTTCTTTAATCTGTCTATATGGTTCATTCCCTCTATTCCCACTTTTTATAAATCTGGTAAGAAAAGGTAAAATTTCATGTGGGAATAGAAGGAAAACTTGTGCAAACAAAGGATTATACTGTACAAACATTTTTTAATCAACTGTTAATTGACCAGTGTTTTTTTTTATTAGAACAGGTAATAAGTTATTTTTGCATCTGTATGAATTCTGTTTTTTTTTAAAACAAAATAAATAATGAAGTAAAGTTAACAGTTTTCACCCATTATTTTATATCTTTGATTATTGGTCCAAGTAATTATATTTTAAAGTATACTTTTATTCCACATCTTAAGCCAACAGGAATCACCAAAAGCATTAACTTATCGTTTATTTAAAGTTACTTTGGAGTTTGAGAAATATTTATTTTAGATGACCGACAGCTATCCTTATTTCTTAAATTTGGAACTTTGAACATGAAATCTCCAATAGAAACTGGAAGATGGCAAAACATAGTAGAAAGAGAAAACAGAAAATGTGTATTGTGTAATTCAGATGCCATTGGTGATGAATACCATTACATGTCTAAATGTTCAGCTTTCAATAATTGTAGAAAACAATGTATTGCATTTTACAATAGAAATAGAACAAACACACTGAAGTTTTATGACTTAATGAATTCCCCAAAATGTGCAGAACTGAACGAACTTTGTAAACTTATTAAGGAGATCAATAACAAATTGAACTTTTCTGGGTGAACAATTGTGAATGCCTCTATCTACTTTCGTACATTATTTATTTATGTAATTGTATTGAAATATGTATAATTATCTTTAAACCTTTCAGTAATTTGGTTTGTGAGAATAATGATATATATATAAGAATATACTTGGTTATAATATTATTTATATCATGATTTATTAGTAAAGCAGACAATTTTTTAAAGTTACAAATTTTAAAATTTTAAAATAAAACTTACTCCAATCTATTTATCATAATTTTTCTTTATTTTTAAGTACAAATTCAAAAGTTTTAAAATAAATCTAACTCCAATCTATCTATCATAATTTTTCTCTATTTTTAAGTATTTATTTGATGGAAAAAAAAAATATATTACATATAATCAAGGTATTATACCTAAACAGTGTACCAAAAATGTTATGCTTTAAAAAAAAATACAGGTAAATCTTAAGTGAAATTTTAATTAACCCTGATTGTTATAAAAACAAATTATTTATCAAAACATCTATTGTTATTTGCAAGTGGGAATAGAAGGAATAGTATTTTTAAAAAGTGGGAATAGGAGGAAGACACCGTCTATATGTTCTCAGCTTATTACCGTGTACTGATTTATTATCACAAAATATATTTTCTTTCCAATAATTAAGATATCTATCATTAAGTTTGGTATGAATTGCATATAATAAACGCCTTTTTGAAATAGTATCATGATTTTTCCAAACATGTGAAAAATTTAATGCAGCAAGTAACTGTTTATGACGTCAATAAAACATACAGGTTCGCGGAAATTTTACGTCTTTCGCTCAAAATTAAGAACTGATGGTTTTTACTCTAAATACTTCATTTAGAACAGTTATAAGAGTTGCAGTATATAAAAAATAACCATACATTGTCTCGAAATATAAATGTTATTTGTACTCGGCTCGAAACAGGTAGAAATGCTCGGCACAGCCTCGCTTTCTACTTGTTTCTAAGCCTTGTACAAATAACATTGATATTTCGAGACAATGTATGTTTATTCTATAAACATATGCGCCTTTTTATGCACAATTGTCAAACACTTAATGTTCAGTGGCGGATCCAGGAGCGTATAAATTATAGTGTACATTGTACGTCCCCTATTTGATAGCAAAAATAAAATCTCCTTTTTGCAAAGGAATACATTTGTATTGATAGTTTTCAGAACTGATAGAAGAAACTTTTAGCATTTTTTTTTTAAACTGAAGGAACTCGTAAAAAATCCTATTTAACTTGAAGTTATTATAAGGTTTCTTAACTGAAAATGAGGTAAATAAGTCTAATTGAAAACCACGTTCAAACCTATGATTGCGTTGGATAAAAACTGAAATTTTGATACGTGTGCATGTAAAACAAATTTCGTTGTAGATGGATCTAAATACAGCACAAACAAAATTTACCAAAAAGATCAAAAGCGTGAAAAAGTACATTTAAACAAAACGCATTTGACTAATAGATCGAACAACTGATGTTCGTAAACCCTGCTGACTGCCATTAACGACTGTCAAATAATTTGATCACAAAGATGTAACACAATGGATCTTTATATTAATTTTATACCAAAAAGAAACCAATAAACTTGCGGTAAAGATTGCAAACCACAAACATGAGGTGCTTATATTTTTTTACACCATATCCGGATTTCGACAATTAATGTCTCTATAGTGATGTTAGGGATCGAAAAGGTATTTGGAAGGCCATTTAATTTACCTCAATTTAGGGTAGACTCTAAAATTTCGAAATAGGATGAACGGATTATATAAACCGGATGGAAATACAATACAGGCCCAAACGAAGTAAATATAAACAAGTCTAAATTGAAAACAATCGTTCAAATCTATGATTGCGTTGGATGAAAACCGCAATTTATATACGTGTGCACGTAAAACAAAATAAATAAGTAAGACTCAATTCGAAGTAAGTTCCTCAAATCGACGTCCAAATCGGATGCCACATTCACAAAAAAAATATAATAACATAATGCCAATTTCTTGCGTATACGTTTTCAGGTGAAAAAATAACCTTACAGAGTTCGAATTATAATACTCTCAAATCATTTGGCTATACTTCTTTATTTTGTCTATTGCTGAAGTAATGTTCCTAGATGTCGTTTGGTTTGCTTTGTTGTTGGGTTGCTTTCTCCTTGACATACACTTACATGCATGTCATTTATTAATATATTTATTAAAGTTATTGGTCACATGACGTTGTAACGGTCAAGTGATTGTTTACTATAAACACGTGTGTGTGTTTATATCTAGCACATGGTGTGTGTTTACGTTCAATTTGATTGGATGGCATATACTTGTAGAGCCGGTTTTACGGGTATATGCCCTCATGATTTTCGTGAAAAGCATGATTAAGTATTACTTAAGGGGTTAGTTTGAGAAAATAAAGTTATTCGAAGTTTGCCTATAGTTCAAAGTAGCAGCATTCGTTATTATGGTATGTCTGACACCGAGAAACTTCATTCATCGCCTGATGGTAGTTCTGCACATCTTACTGGTAATAAAGACCTGGTGGATACATTCTCGCTGTTTAAAACCTATCTTGACGGGAAGTTCGATACTCTTTATAAAGACTTGGCCGTTGGCAATGAGAACTTTAAATTTGCAACCAAACTCAAGCCGAAAGTTTCAGTTAAGCGCATTCGTTCTGCAGAATGCCGTGTCATTATGAGTATCCCGGAAAAGAAAAGACCTCATCCTTATAGAACCGCTGCAGCTACTGTTTCTGCTTCTCCTGCTACAATGCCAAACCAACATTACGTTAGAAAAACAACCAACAGCCGCCCTTTCGGACCAGCAGACGAAGGGAATCATTATCTCACGACATCAGTTTCAACTGCAACCAGCTTGGTCACTGGCGAACTCAGTGCCCCCTTTTCAGTTCAAAATCAGCTGTCACAGGGACATCAAGGCAACATAGTTAATGATAAGTATAGTTATACTACTTTTTTAGATGAAAGCAATCTTTACGGACAGTTTGAACTGTTTCTGTCACATGCAAAATATTTTGACAATATTGATTTTTCATCTGTTGCAAAAGGGGTAAAATATAGCTTACGCAAGCATATACAATTTTGGAAACATATAGGTGCAAATGAATTTGTTATAAATACTATCAAACATGGTTACGTTATTCCTTTTTTGCAGACTCCTACATCTATGTCATTTAAGAATAACAAATCTGCTTATGTCCATTCTAAATTTGTAAATGAAGCAATTTCAGATTTACTTGATATCGGATGTGTTATTGAAACTCCATTTCAACCATTTGTTGTAAACCCGCTTAGTGTTGCGGTTCAAAGTTCGGGCAAAAAACGTCTGATTTTGGATCTAAGTGAACTGAATGTTTTTATTAAAAAAGAAAGAATAAAATTTGAAGACTGGAAAGTGGCTTTAAACTATTTCACAAAAGATTGCTATCAATTTAAGTTTGATCTTAAGTCTGGTTATTTTCATTATGACGTATGTACTAAACAACAAACATATTTAGGATTTTGCTGGAACAATAAATTTTACTGTTTTACAGTGTTAGCCTTTGGTCTATCATCTGCTCCATATCTATTCACTAAATGTTTACGTCCAATCGTAAAATATTGGCGAGAAAATGGCGTAGATATTATACTTTACTTAGATGATGGACTTGGAATGGGTAAAAATAAACAAGAAGCTTCCGAATGTTCATCTTTTGTGAAAGCGTCTTTGTTAGAAGCAGGGTTTTTAATTAACATGGACAAATCTATTTTTGAACCAGTCCAATGTTTAGAGTGGTTGGGTTTAGTTTGGAATTCGTCTGAATTTTCAATTAGTATATCAGATAGACGGATTAAAAACATTAAAAATACCCTAACATCATTGGTTGATGTTTTAAATAACTTTCCTAATTTCACAGCACGTAAATTGGCTCAGGTAACGGGAAAGGTAATTTCTATGTGTCCAGTCATGGGTAACATAACTAGTTTAATGACCCGTTACTTACACTGGGCTATTGAAAACAGAGTAAAGTGGGATTTAAAGTTAATATTGGAATGTCCTCATTGTGTATTCAATGAGCTCACATTTTGGCTGAATAACATTCAAAGATTGAACAGAAAACATTTAGCAGGT
Source organism: Mytilus edulis (assembly GCA_019925275.1). Lineage (NCBI taxonomy): Eukaryota > Metazoa > Mollusca > Bivalvia > Mytilida > Mytilidae > Mytilus > Mytilus edulis. The sequence goes on along the minus strand of CM034356.1, from coordinate 93,426,308 downwards.
TATTCTTTTCCTCACGTGGTTGTATATTCTGATGCTAGTAATGTAGCTGCTGGTGCTTACTCGATAGATATCGACTCTAATATTTTTCATCAGATGTGGACTTTACAAGAGTCCTTACAGAGTTCTACATGGAGAGAACTTCAAGCTATTTTGTTGGCTTTGATGTCGTTTAAAAATCGTTTAAGAAATAAATGTGTTAAATGGCATACAGATAATAATAACTGTGTTTTCATTGTTCAGAAAGGAAGTACAAAAGTACATTTACAAGAGATAGCTATTAATATTTTTAAGTTGTGTTCTGAATTGAATTTAACGTTAGATGTTGTTTGGATCCCGAGATCTGAAAATACTAAAGCTGATTATATTTCAAAAATGATTGATATAGAAGACTGGGGAACAAGCATAGCATTTTTTAGATTTGTAGATGATATGTGGGGTCCGCATACTGTGGACAGGTTTGCGAGTAATTTAAATAAAAAATTACCAAGGTTTAATTCTAAATTCTGGAATCCAGGTGTTGAAGCAGTTGATGCGTTGACGCAAAATTGGAATAATGAAGTTAATTGGATTGTTCCTCCAATTTCTGTTGTTTGTAGAGCAATTAGACATCTGATTTTATGCAAAGCTAGAGGCACTTTGATAGTTCCAAAGTGGCCTTCCTCGTCATTTTGGACAATGATTTTTAAAAGAGGTTTGCATTTGCAACCATATGTAATTGATGTTTTAGAGTTTCAACCAAATCAGAACATTTTTATTCATGGTATGAATAATAAGTCCTTGTTGGGATCTTCTGAATTCGTTTCTAGTGTTTTAGCTATAAGATTGAACGCTGAGTTCACGTAAGAATTTACGACAAGGCTGTTGAGCAAGGTCGCATAGTAAAGACAAGGCCAATATAGTGGCAAGGTCTTGTGTTGATGACAAGGCCAAATTTAATAGGCAAGGTCTCTCTGACATGGCCAGTGTAGAAAATAAATATGGCAAGGTCATTTAAATATATTGTAAGCTAGTAGTAAAGTATAGTAGATTATATTTCTATTTCATATGCATTTTCAGATATTTTTTCATGTGGAGTATGGAAATCCTTGCCTAAGCCAGTCGACCAAGATTTGTCATCTTTATCTTATTGCCTACCTGAGTTCTGTCTGTGTTCGAAGGCCGAGAACACCGAAAGAAAATAATCATATGAATTTAACAATTTCTGTAAGTGATGTAATAATTATTATTATGTTAAACCTTTACAAGCTTCAGATTTTTATGTTTCATTGTACTTAATACAACTATCAAAGACATTTAATTCATATGCTAAGGTTGAAGAAGCATACTATTCCATAAGCTGGGCTCATAAACTAGCTGGCTATCACAATCCGTGTTATTCACAGTTGTGTATATCGGTTAAAGAAGGAGCTCATACAGACATTGTACATGTTATTGTAAATATAAAAGAACCAATTACGCCAGATATTTAAAAAAAAAAAAAAAAAAAAAAATTGTTATTAAATATGGTCAAGAATGTAACAATCGTATAAAAATTAGAATTTGTTGCATGTGTCTTATTAGCTAAAGATCTGTTTTAAAATTTCTGATACACATGTATCTTTGCTCATGCAGAAAAGCAAAACCGATCATTATAGAGAAGGCACACAGGTTTTAATTGCTAGAACAGATACACAAACATGTCCTGTTAGTATGTTGGGAGAAATGTTAATTATTATCCAATATTGACACATCATCTTCAAATTATATATTTAGATCCATGTATTGATGTAAAAAATCTAAGTCTTATAACCTGAGACTGCCTCAGTGAGAGGTCTTAAACCTTTATCATATACTAGAGTAAGAGAAATTATATTATCAGCTCTTGAATCTATCGGTTTAGATGAGTTCGAATTTGGATTACATAGCCTGAGATTAGGTGGAACTACTTCAGCTGCATCAGCTGGCATTCATGATAGATTATTTAAGAAGCATGGTAGATATACTATACTATTATAAATATACTATATATATATGTATTATTCTCTGTTCAGATCTACTTGGCTTTCTTTGTCTTTCGAAAGGCTGCTACAGCTGTAGGCACACTTATCCTATATATGTGTTGTTTTATTTATTAAATAATTTATATTCGTTTGAGCTGGCGAATTAGAATATAAATATATTTATTAAAGTTATTGGTCACATGACGTTGTAACGGTCAAGTGATTGTTTACTATAAACACGTGTGTGTGTTTATATCTAGCACATGGTGTGTGTTTACGTTCAATTTGATTGGATGGCATATACTTGTAGTGCCGGTTTTACGGGTATATGCCCTCATGATTTTCGTGAAAAGCATGATTAAGTATTACTTAAGGGGTTAGTTTGAGAAAATAAAGTTATTCGAAGTTTGCCTATAGTTCAAAGTAGCAGCATTCGTTATTATGTTTACCCACCCACCCACCCTTTTATGAGATGGTTATCGTTAATGGGAGTATATGCATCATATATTACATTATATTAATATGAATTTTTCCTCTTTTGTAGATAGTTTTTGATTGTGTAACTGTATATAACTGTGCTATTGTATGATTGGATTGGTAGTGTGCCTGAATTATAGTGAAGGACTTTAGTTTGAGAATTATATTGAATGTAAAGTTAATATTAAAGGCTGCTACAGCTGTAGGCACACTTATCCTATATATGTGTTGTTTTATTTATTAAATAATTTATATTCGTTTGAGCTGGCGAATTAGAATATAAGTATAAATAGGAATGACACACTATTATGTAGACCAATTGGATTAACTTTTTACATCAAGATATAAACATTAATATTTATGTTACCTATTTCTGGTAAAAATGTATGTTGAAGTGTAAATTAAGTCCAGTGATTTATCATATCTTGATATTGAATATTGATTATTAAAGACGACTACAATCAGCCGAAATATATGTGTTTTCAATTTACATGATTTAGACTTGTTTATTCTTTTTCGTTTTGGATTATATTATTATATTCTCCCTCGATCGGGTTTATGTGATTCGTTTATCCTATTCAAGTCTAGTCTAAACGTGTTTGGTGGCCGGTAGTGAAACTGCGAGCTTTTGCTCACTGATGTAACCCCCCCCCCCCCCAAAAAAAAAAATTAAATAAAATTAATTTAAATTAAAATTAAAACTAGAGGCTGTGTCGCTCACCTTGGTCTATGTGCATATTAAACAAACTACACAGATGGATTCATGACAAAATTGTGTTTTGGTGATGGTGATGTGTTTGAAGATCTTACTTAAGGTGGTGGTATGGGAGTCTAAATTAAAAATGATAGAATTTGTTCATACTTTGCCAAAACGTAGTATCTATTGATATATGTTCAAAAATATCATAAAAATGATAGGGCACCGCTCCTTTCTATTATCTCTATCTATAATGAACTTGGCCCAGGAGTTTACAGTGGAAAATATTTTGTAAAAATTAACAAAATTTATGAAAATTGTAAAAATTTACTATAAAGGGCAATAACTCCTTAAAGACTATTTCGGTCGTGTTGACTTATTTTTTAGCTTACTTTGCTGTACATTATTGCTGTTTACAGTTTATCTCTATCTTTAATAATATTCAAGATAATAACCAAAAACGGCAAAATTTCCTAGAAAATTACCAATTCAGGGGCAGTAACCCAACAACCTGTTGTACGATTCATCTGAAAAAATCAGGGCAGATAGATCTTGACCTGATAAACAATTTTACACCATATCAGATTTGCTCTAAATGCTTTGATTTCAGAGTTATAACCCAAAATCTACATTTTACCCCTATGTTTTATTTTTAGCCGTGGTGGCCATCTTGATTGGTTGACCGGGTCACCGGACACATTTTTTTTAACTAGATACCCCAATGATGATTGTGGCCAAGTTTGGTTGAATTTGGCCCAGCAGTTTCAGAGGAGAAGATTTTTGTAAAAGTTAACGACGACGACGGACGCCAAGTGATGAGAAAAGCTCACTTGGCCCTGTGGGCCAGGTGAGCTTTTAAGCGAGACATATCTCTGTGAAAACAGTTTATTATTCATTATTTACAGTTCTATAACTGGTCGATTTCCTTTTAGAAAATCCACTTTCCGCACCATTCGCTATCTGCAAGAATTAAGTTGGTGGAGCATTTGCGTCCAGTAAACGCTCTGTTACTGTCTTGTGATTTTTGGGGTTATAACTAAAAGGGTCGTGTGTAAATTTGTTGACGAACAGCTAGTACGCTCTGTTTACTCGCGATTCGTCTTATCGTACCGTGTCCGGAATATAGAGCCGATTGTTTAAAACACTTGAAATGGTTAACTTTAGACATTTCTGATTTTAAAACGTATTGCATCAGATTACCAATCAATGGCAGTTGCACTTAATTTTATGTGTATGTTTTTTATATTATAGAAAAGAATATAACAACGAGTTGGTAAATATTGGGTACGAGTTGACACAGCGACCTCGTGTACAATTTTATTATAGATTTGTAAAACTTCTAGACTTGTCAATCTTCTTGATTTGTAACATGTTGATTTGTAACTTGTATTTTTTCTTTAGAAACGGAACTTCTCATTGGCTGGCAGCGGTAACACTTACACAGACGTGACTCAAACAAAGTAACTACATTTCACATATTAAGAACTGTAGAAATTCATGTAACGAATGAAGAAAATACGTTTAAAATTAAGAAATTGTGTTTAGAACATCAAGAAATTACATTTCACAAATCAAGAAATGTAGAAATTCATGTAACGGATGGAAACTAGAGGCTCTAAAGAGCCTGTGTCGCTCACCTTGGTCTATGTGAATATTAAACAATGGACACAGATGGATTCATGACAAAATTGTGTTTTGGTGATGGTGATGTGTTTGTAGATCTTACTTTACCAAATATTCTTGCTGCTTACAATCATCTCTATCTATAACAGTACTTTCTGTGGAAAATGTTATTGAAAATCTTCAAATTTTAAGAAAATTGTTAAAAATTGACTACGAAGGGCAATAACTCCTTAGGGGGTCAATTGACTATTTTGGTCATACTGACTTGTTTTTAGTTCTTACTTTGCTGTACATTATTGCTGTTTACAGTTTATCTCTATAATAATATTCAAGATAATAACAACAAGAATGTGTCCTCAGTACACGAATGCCCCACTCGCACTATCATTTTCTATGTTCAGTGGACCGTGAAATTGGGGTAAAATCTCTAATTTGGCATTAAAATTAGAAAGATCATATCATAGGGAACATGTGTACCAAGTTTGAAGTCGATTGGACTTCAACTACATCAAAAACTACCTCGACCAAAAACTTTAACCTGAAGCGGGACAGACGGACGAACGAACGAACGGACGGACGGACGGACGAACGAACGAACGAACGGACGGACGGACGAACGAACGAACGAACGGACGCACAGACCAGAAAACATAATGCCCCTCTACTATCGTAGGTGGGGCATAAAAAACAGCAAAATTTCCTCAAAATTACCAATTCAGGGGCAGCAACCTAACAACCGATTATCCGATTCATCTTAAAATTCCAGGGCAGATAGATCGTGACCTGATCAACAATTTTATTTCCTTAAAAAAACCTGTTCAGGGGCAGCAACCCAACAACGGGTTGTCTGATTCATCTGAAAATGTTAAGGCAGATAGATCTTGACCTGATAAACAATTTTATCCCATGTCAGATTTGCTCTAAATGCTTTGGTTTTTGAGATATAAGCCAAAAACTGCATTTTACCCTTTTGTTCTATTTTTAGCTGTGGCGGCCATCTTGATTTGATGGCCGGGTCACCAGACACATTTTTTTAAAAAATACCCCAAAGATGATGGTGGCTAAGTTTGGATTAATTTGGCCTAGTAGTTTCAGAGAAGAAGATTTCTGTAAAAGATAACTAAGATTTACGAAAAATGGTTAAAAATTGACTATAAAGGGCAATAACTCCTAAAGTTTTTGATGTCGATGAGCTTTTCCCATCACTTGGCGTCCGGCGTCCGGCGTCGTCGTCGTCGTCGTCCGTCGTTGTTAACTTTTACAAAAATCTTCTCCTCTGAAACTACTGGGCCAAATTAAACCAAACTTGGCCACAATCATCATTGGGGTATCTATATGGAACGCCGGAACTGTCTTATAGTGTAAATATTTAATGTGTTTTGTCGATTTGCCTTTACGTCCTGTCATTTCTTCTTTATGTTATGTGCAGATGCCTTTATTTCCTGACACGGCATCTCTTTGTTATGTAAAATTAGTAATTTGTTTGGTCAAACAATTGTATGATATGTCATTACTAAACTTTGTTGTGTAAAATATTTATTACATTATGCTGTAACTACTATATATTCTGTGAATACTTCGAAACTTTATGATCAACCACCTATACATTCTGTCATATTTTATCTATGCTGTGTCTATTCTTCCTTTACGTAAGTCAGTTAATAATTGCATCCTGTCTCAAGTGTTATTGTTATGTCAAATGTTCTAAAGCTTTTGTTTTGATACACCTTTGTTCTATGTAAATCTCATGATATTATAGTCTTTTGGCGTTATGTTGTGATTATACATATGTATCTTCGGTGAAAAACACAATACATCATGGTATAATTCCTATGCGTTTTGCCGAACAGTTGATACTTTCTGTGAGCATTCATTACGTCATGTGCAAATGCCTTTTACATTATGTGCAAACAACTAATACGTTTTGTGCAAACCTCGTTTACCTTATGTGCAAACATCGTTTACCTTATGTGCAAACACCTATTACGTTATGTGCAAATACCTATAAAAGTTATGTTTAAAAACTACATCATTATGTGCAAACACTATTACGTTATGTGCAAATACCGCTTACATTATGTGCAAACACCATGTAAGTTATGTGCAAATGCCTATTACATTATGTCCAAACATCTATTACGTTATGTGCAAACACCTATTACGTTATGTGCAAACACCTATTACATTATGTCCAAACACCTATTACGCTCTGGTAACCGTTTTTTTGACACAGATTAAAACAAAACGCATCAATGATATGCATTTTGAAAATGAAGAAAATTAAAAGTTTGACCTTTCTAACAAATTGTGGATTTTTATATTAATCATATTGATTGGTGTAAAAATGCTATATACATACAATGTATCTAGTTTTATGGGAAATTATTTTGCTCTACTTAAAGAGTGTGCGTTATGCATCCATGCTTTAAAAATTTGTTTACTTTTCTTGTTGAAAATTGTAACAAATATACAGACACGACTTTAGTTTTCAAGAGGTGCAACCGAAAGGAACAATACGATATAAAAAGGAAGATGTGGTACGAATGCCAATGTGACAACTCTTCACAAGAGACCAGGATGATTTGTTATTACCCTCCCAGTAGGGTTTTCATCTAGCGAGAAACGTGTACTAGATTAATGCTACAAATGTAATGACGTCTCCCACGATTCATGTAGCAGCTAAGGGAGCTACCATTTGATTTTTATGGGGGGGCTAGGATGAAAAATTTTGTCCTGCATTTTTTTTAGCTGTAATCTCTGTCCTGCCTTTTTATTTTTCACTCTGTTCGGTCCTGCCTTTTTTTTTTTTTAGTTTATCCTGACTTTTTTTTACCTAAATTGTCGTTCTGACTTTTTTTTTTGCAAGTGTCTCATCCTGTCTTTTTTTTTTTAACTCAAAACTCCTGTCCTGCCTATTTTTTTCAAATTGCATCCTAGCCCCCCCCCCCCCATCAAAATCAAATGGTAGCTCCCTAAGGAATCTTACAAATGTTTAAGATTTTATTTTCGTTTATTTCCTTTAACAGTTGTGAATATTATTCTGAATAACCTTCATAAGACATTGTTTCCTCCGTCCCTGACGAGGCGTGTTGAGACGGGTGGGTGTCCTGAAAAGGGGTGGTCAGGTGACCCGCTCCTCTTATCTGACAATTTTTTTAAAACTAACAAGGAAGTTGGAAAAATTTGATCCGATTTTTGATCAGACAGGTAGAAGGGTGTAACAAAAAGCTGCATTTTCTCAAAAAAAAACCTTTTTTTTTTCATATTAAAAACTGCATTATCCTGTAATCTACAAAAATGACGCATACACATATATTTTTTTTAAATGAAAGGGTTATCAGCCTTGTTTCACCTTCGCTGGCCATACTCGAAATTAAATCCCGCAACTTGAAACTCCAGATAATGACTTTCATTTATCCGTATTTGGTCCAGTAACTTTCCGAACCGTGTCATCAAGAACGATACAAAAAAATACATATTATAGTAAATTGAAATGTTTTCTTCTATTATTTCTTGTATAAGTGATATGCATATCGTTTATTTTGTTGTCTATAAGAATAGATAAATAATTTCGTTCTTAAATGGTCATCATTACATAATTTTCCCTTTGAATTTCAGAAAAAAACTGACTATCTATAAAAAAGTATGGTATGAATGCCAATGAGACAATTCTCCACGAGAGACCAAATGACAAAGAAATAAATAACAATAGATCTTATTATGGCCTTTAACAAAAAACCCATACCGCATAGTCATCTAATCTTTCTATTTTTCTACCCAATTTAATTTTTCACCAGTTTGAAAAAAATGGTTACAGTTAAGTAATTCGCTTTTATCCTGCAATTAGCTAGTTATTGTATACAAATAACAGATAAACAACATTTTTTTTGCTTTGTTTGTACATGTACAAATAAATTTTCCTGCTACCCGTTTCCATGTTGATCAATCGGTAATATGGATATTTCTTTCTGGGTAATAGTTCATTTTGGGGTTTTCTTCGAGTCCGCGTTTTAATAATTGTAAAAATCAAAGACAATGGTTAAGATTTAAACAACTTATGCTCAAATGCCAGGTGTAAATTGTAAACAATATATGCACATTGTCAGAAATATAAAATGTATTAGTTCTCGCTGCGAAACAGGAGAAAATTCGGTAAGCCTCGCTTTTCGTCCTGTTTCTAAAGCTTGTACAAATAAATTTCACGTTTACCGACAAAGAACATTTATAATCAATACATTATTCCACAGTTGTTGATATGAATTTATCTTTTTGTTCAATATTTCAACGAATATCGTCGTATGAATTAGGAACATCAACCTATTTTCCGAACGGAGAGTCATAAATTCAATGAATATTATTGCGAAATATACGGTATAAACGGTAAGCTTCGATGCGTTTAGTTATGAACGTGAATGGTTCGATAAATATAGCTAAATACACAATTAAGCCAAATGTTCATAAAAGGGATTTGCTGCACATCATTATTTTGAGAAATCTTATGTTAAAAAATATAAAATTTCATACAAGTATATTCTTTTGGATCTAATGTTATTATTCTAAATATGTTTTGACAGTTTCCGTTAAATATTGCCATTTTTAGATATATCGGTCCCCCTTTTCTCGGCTACTGTTAAAGCGAGACGTTTTTTTTTTTTAATTATGATAGCTAGCGAGGCATGAAGTTCATATGATTCAATCCAAATTATTCTCAAAGTGCGGTAAAAATCTTGAATTGATGCAATTTTGTTCGCCTTGAAATCGACGGAACATATTTAGTCAAAATTCTTTTAAAACAAATTACCTATATAACGAAAAGAAAACTGTGAAAGACTTTAACACGAAAGGGAAGGCTTAAATTCTTCTGTAATTTTCCTGCTACTGATTATAAATTAAGAAAGTTCACTTGTCATGTTTTGTATTGTTGGAATTTCGGAACCCTCTTATTTATCCGTTTAAAGCACCATGAAACAATTGCCGGCTAACTCCCAGTTTTCAAAAATCTTTTAATGTGCAGTATGTCATTGATACAATTTGAGTTCTCAAAATGAATCAAGATAAAATAAGAATAATAAGACAATTGTAAAGAATATAAAACCCTTGTTATTTTTTATTAGTTTCAGGGCCGTAACTACATTGGGGCTAATGAGGCAAATGCCTCATGTTGAAAATTTCAAAAAAAAAGAAAGAAAAAAAAGAACTGAAACAAAAGATTGTCTTCACGAAAAGTGTCTTGCAGACGCAAGTTCTCTTTACTCTCAGATGTCGCCCTTGCATGTTTATCGTGGTCCATGTTTCTATTTTATTTTTAGTTTTCAGAGTTAATGGTCTATTGTTTGTACTTCTGTGTCCCGAGTTTGTCTTTTGTTCATTTATTGTCCTACTTTTAAACTATAAAGATATAGGAAGATGTGGTGTAAGTGCCAATGAGACAACTCTCCATCCAAATAGTCTGAGTGTTGATTTTTATTTGTAAACGTGTGGTTTTGCAATTTGCATGTCCACCAATGTCCAGACATTGTACGAGAAAGTATTTTAAGAATGTTTACGATGCTACTGGACACAGAAAACTATGTTCGTTTCCGCGTGGAGAATTGAACTTGATATCAAAGAATACAAAACTGGCTCTTTTTGTTGTAGATAAAACTAGATAGCTGACATAGTTTAAATTAAAGTAAGACCACCAATTTCCTGGTATCAAATCATCCATAAAACATCAATGTATTGCCATATGATCTTTTACATTAAAGGGTTAGGCCCTTTAACAGAAATGAAAGAAGATGGAGTAAATGTGCACGGGACCTAATCTCACACAAAATTAATGCATAGTAAAAATACAAATGATCAATGGTCTAAGTTTTTATTCTTGTTCTTCATCTTGATAGTTTCTGGATGGTCTTCAACAATAAAAGAATCATTAATACCGTAAAACAAGGTCAAGGTGATCCTCAGTGTCGACTTAAGCAGTACTAGTACTTAAAATATACTACTGCACTGTCACTATATATAAATCTAGTCACCAAAAAAAATCACCAAAGTCTAAGAACAATACGAGACAAAGAACAGACAGACAGATGCGATTTTAATGATTGTGAGAATTACGATTTTTGCTTTATCCTTCATATCGGTCTACTTTTAATGTTGTCCCCGAAAAACCCGTAAAAGTCTTAAATTACAATGAATCTATGTTTTTGCTTTGAGACCAGAATATTGTCAAAAAAAGCGCTAAAAAAATTGCGTTTCAATGTAAGAAAGAGTCCGGGAAACGCTCAGAAGGCACGATTTTGCTTCATTTTTCTCAGAGCTTCTGGGGGCCTTGAGCGGCCACCAGACCCCTCGCCACAAAAATTTCGCCTCGCTAAGCTCGGCGAATATATTTTGCCTCGCTATCAAAAGAGGCTAGTCTGATTTTTTGAGAACATCTTTATTTTAAAGATATTAATCAAAGTACTGAAGTACTGAACATCGGATGACCGCAAGTTCTAGTGGACGGTCACAAGCACTTCCCTGTCTCAGAAAACCAAATCACATCTCTTTACCTGAAAGTGACGTGATAATTTCAACATCTTCATAGAAGTGATACAAATCAGTAAACTCTGTTTTTTTTTGTTATACATTATTTTAATATTTGTAAATTACAGTTTATAATTTTTATCCATTTGTATATCATTCTATTGCACTATATTAATTATAGTGCTGTGCAAGTGCATGGTGGACACTCTTCTGTACTAATTCGATTTTTCTGATAGATTGAATTTGAGTGGGCATTCATATTTTCTAGCAAAACATTCAACATGTTCAATGTCCCAAGCAGAGAGAGTTAGCAAAGACAGATAACTCTGCATGGGAGATGCACACGTTTGTGACCAAGGAAAAATTCAGCTTCGTTTATTATTTTGGACTTTAATTTAAAATTCTCAAATTTGATATTTTAGACTTAAATTCTCTGTGTTTTATAATTCATATTATTTTATAATTTTGTTTCTATTTACATTTCGTATCCAGGACTTAAAATCAACATGCTTTGCTATGCATTTAATTCTCAGTTTGGACATTGAGTGACATGTTATACTCTGTTAGCTAATTAGTGACATTTTACCTTTTTCATAATGTATGTTCTTAATTGTCATAATCAGATTATCATTTAATATCTATTCTTCAAGTTCTAAAAATAGTTTAATCTTTGTCAGTGAACAATATTACTGAAATTAATTGTTATTTGTTATGTCTATACTTGTCAATTCAATTGTGTATAAATACTTGCTTATAATTTTGATAAGCAAGATTCGGACTCAGGACTTTACACTGAACACAGTCCATCTGTAATACAAGTATTAATATTCCATGCTGAATTATTGGTTTATTCATCGCTAGTTCCAGAGTCTCAGTAGTTAGTTTTCACCAGAGTTTCAGAGTTCAGAGTTCTCATTGCTATTCACAGCAATCGTGCGTTGTGTGATCAGGTGCATCACACAGTTTCAGTAACAAGAGGCCATTCAGTCAGGCTCCTGTTACACAACATCACAAGTCACCTTGTTTCTCCGGTGACAGGTTCTTGAGATATTCTTCCGCATGCGGTAACACACTTTTTCTGTTACGTGTGTATAAATATTAAAGATTTTTTTACTTTATCTATGTTTCTAACGAGTTTAACGACATTTTCATATCATTAATTTATGTTAAAAAAAATGTATTTTTAGGAGTATCCATTTGAAATGAATAAGAACAAGTGATAAGGCATGTAATTTTGCACTGGATAATGTCCGCGTATTTATTATTATCATGTTTATAGATCGGTTACAATATCAAAAAGGTTACGTAATGGAAATTTAGGCGACAGCAATACACATGAATGCCCTCACGGTCATCCGATGTAAAATGAATAGAAAAGTTGTTCATTAAGATATCATTAGATAAACAAACACACGGACCTATTTTTTTTTCTCTTTTTGATTTCTCATTCAATGACCAGTGGCGGAACCAGAATTTTTGAAAATGATGAAGCTGCGTTTGTTGGTTCTATAAGCAGTTTGATTAAGAGGGGCTCTGGACTCAGTTTTGCCAAAACTCCCTGCTAATTCAAAAACAAATACAAGATAAGAGGTGGCGGGAAAATATCTTCGTCATCCGTCAATATAATCTGAATAGACGCATATATAATGTGTTGACCTTGTCAAAAGTCTATAATTCATAAATGTAATTCGGCGCATCCAAAACTATATGTTATGAATATGTATGCAAGATATGGCGACCTATGAAATGACCCGCTTGGTGCAATGAAGGAGAGCATTACATAAATAAGGCCGTTAGTGCTCTCGTTTTGCATAATCTTTTCGGGGCCTTTTATTGTTGACTATGCGGTATGGGCTTTGCTCATTATTGAAGGCCGTACAGTGACCTAAAATTGTTAATCTCTGTGTCATTTTGGTCTCTTGTAGAGAGTTGTCTCATTGGCAATAATACCACGTGTTCTTTTTTTATATCAACTTATTTTCCGTTCACATTTTCCGTAAAGAAATGAGGTTGCATTTTATTTTTTACTTGTAGCTTTTTTTGCTTCGAATAACAGGACAGAGATTTTAGTTTCAGTCGATATACACGCCATCTTGAAATAATTACTTGTCACATATAAATTCTGTTTGTTTGCTTCATGATGTGGCTGATATTCAGCAACAACTATTGGCTTAAATGAGATAAATATTTACAGACTGTTCTCTTCTGAGGATATTAAGCCATCAAATGCCGGAAAATTACTATGTGTATTACATTTCAGATCAAATGTTATTAATTCATGGTCGTTTTATTATGCATATATATTACACACTGAAATTGAAAATTGAAATATCAATCATTAATACGTCTTCATTTGCATTGCTAATCTGCAATATGCACGATTTGTTTGCTAAAAAATGTTCCTGTACAATGTTTTCAAAAATGCATTAAATGTATTTTATGACTTTTGTCAATCTAGGCACACCTCCAGAGAGACACACCTCGAGAATCGTGTCTATATATTTGTAAATATTTTAACTTTCAACAAGTAAAGTGAACAAAATATAAAAAGAATGGATGTATAACGCACACTCTTTAAGTAGAACAAAAAAAAACTAAATATTTATATAACATATCAATCAATATATAAAAATACTACATTTCCAATACTAAATCAACATCCCGATGCACATATATTACCTTCAATCCACATTCAGCATCCAATGGATATTCAGTGGCGGATCCAGCCATTTTAAAAACCCAGAGTAAAGGGGGGTGTGGGGGGTCCAACTATATGCTTCCATTCAAATGCATTGATCGGCCAAAAAAGCGGGTTCCAACCCCGGAACCCCCCCCCCCCCCACCCTGGATCCGCCACTGATATTACCTTGAAAAAGAATACAGCGAAGTAGTTCAGAGCTTTTTAGAAAGATAAAACTTATAATTTTCTTAATTTTAAAAAGTGTATATCACTGATGCGTTTTGTTTTGATCTGTGTCAAAAAAGCGTTTACCAGAACGTAATAGGTGTTTGCACATAACGTAATAGGTGTTTGGACATAACGTAATAGGTGTTTGCACATAACGTAATAGATGTTTGGACATAATGTAATAGGCATTTGCACATAACTTACATGGTGTTTGCACATAATGTAAGCGGTATTTGCACATAACGTAATAGTGTTTGCACATAATGATGTAGTTGTTATACATAACTTAATAGGTATTTGCACATAACGCAATAGGTGTTTGCACATAAGGTAAACTATGTTTGCACATAGGGTACACGATGTTTGCACTTAAAGCACCGATGTTTTCACATAAAGGTAAATGAGAATTGCACAAAACGTATAAGTTGTTTGCACATAATGTAAAAGGTATTTGCACATGACGTAATGAATGCTCACAGAGAGTATCAATTGTTCGGCAAAACGCATAGGAACTATACCATAATGTGTTGTGTTTTTCACTGGAGATATATATGTATTAACACAACATAACGCCAAAAGACTATAATATCATGAGGTTTACATAGAACAAAGGTGTATCAAAACAAAACCTATAGAGAATTCGGTATAACAATCACACTTGCAACAGGACACAATTTTTAACTGACTTACATAAAAGAAGAATAGATAGAACATAGATAAAATATGAGAGAATGTAAAGGTGGTTGATCATAAAGTTTCGAAGTATTCACAGAATATATAGTAGTATAAGCATGATGTAATGCCTATTGTACACAACAAACTATAGCAATGACAAATCATACTACTGTTTGACCAAACAAATAACTAATTTGACATTACACAGAGATGCCGTGTCATGAAATACAGACATTTGCACATAACATAAAGAAGAAACGACAGAACGTAAAGACAAAGCGACAGGACACATTAAATATTTACACTATAAGACAGTTCCGGCGTTCCATATATCTAGTTTAAAAAATGTGTGGCGTGACCCGGCCAACCAACCAAGATGGCCGCCATGGCTAAAAAAAGAACATGGGGGTAAAATGCAGTTTTTGGCTTATAACTCAAAAACCAAAGCATAAAGAGCAAATCTGACAGGGGAAAAATTGTTTATCAGGTCAAGATCTATCTGCCCTGAAATTTTCAGATGAATCGGACAACCCGTTGTTGGGTTGCTGCCCCATAATCGGTAATTTTCTAGGAAATTTTGCTGTTTTAAGTTATTATCTTGAATATTATTATAGATAGAGATAAACTGTAAACAGTAATAATGTTTAGCAAAGTAAGATTTACAAACAAGTCAACATGACCGAAATGGTCAATTGACCCCCTAAGGAGTTATTATCGGACCACAAATAAATTGTCACGTTGTGATTGGTTAAATGCCGTCACGTGGTGACCCCCTACGAGACTGTATGGGGTTAGTAAGTTTCATATGGGGTTCATGACGCGTTAAGGGCGACGTCATCTATTAATGTTGTTGTATTTCATTGTTTACAAAACGCCGCAGAAAAAGACCAGCGTCCGATAAATTTGTTATACGGTTAACTACTGACCCCCTACGGATCCATAGAGGGTGAATAAAATTCATAGGGGACTCGGCTTCCGGCCTCACCCCCTATGGATTTTACTATATTTTACTGTATGGGGTCAGTAGCGAACCATATAACTTATATTGTCCTTTATAGTCAATTTTTAACAATTTTCATAAAATTTGTAAATTTTTATTAACATTTTCCACTGAAACTACTGGGCCAAGTTCCACTGGGGTAAAGCTGATGACCGTAACTGCATTCACGGTCATCCCAAGATGTCGGATGAAAAATTAGGTCAGTTTCTGTATTGTCTGTTAAAGTGTTTCTATAACATTTTCTTTACAAATCATACATTGAAACGATGAAAATTAATAAAAGAATCGCTCGGAAATCACTAATTACTTCCGAGAAATGTGCATGAAACGGGAAATTCGATTTGAAAAAATCGTGAAGATGACCGTAAATCATAATCAAAATATTTTCAAGATGACCGTAACATATAACAAGGATGACCGTGATTGGTAAAAAGATGACCGTAACTTGTAAAGGATGACCGTAATTTGTAAAGACTGACTGTATTTTAAATAAGACGACCGTAACTTTCATAGGATGAACGTCAATTCTAAGAAATATCCGTATTTGTATTTAAAGCTTTTTGTTGAGTTTGTCGATCTTAATAGGGGCTCGGTTAGCGGATATAAATATGTTTCATAAATTTCGGTTTTTAAACTATAATATAATTGGCCGTATTTTGGATTTATGACAATGATAGTAAATTGCATATTTCTCGTAAACAATGAAATATTTATTGATAACGACGTTAAAATTTTAACACAAATTGACAGCGATACGACGAAAATTTGAAGTAACATGAATGTGACTGTCCCTGGTACACGGATGCCTCATCTACACTATCATTTTCTATGTTTAGTGGACTGTGAAAATGGGATAAAACTGTTATTTGGCATAAGAATTAAAAAGATCATACCATAGGGAAAATGTGTACTAAGTTTCAAGTTGATTTAAATTGAAGCTGGACAAACGGACAAACAAACAGACGAACGGACGAACGTACGCACAGACCAGAAAACATTATGCCAATTAATGGAGCATAAAAAACATTAATAATACATATGAATATGCGGTTATCTAGCCCATGTGTATGGTTCCAGAGCAAGCAGATTAAAATCTTAATTTGTCTTGATATATGCAGGCGGAAACACTCTTGAAATAGAACAAAAGAATCGAAGCTCTTTGTTAGAGAAGGCGATAAATGTTTACTATAATGTTTACTGTTGTGTCAAATTTTTTAAAAGTTAATAAAAACAAATACAACGACAATTTTCTTCTCAATTACGAAGAGTTTTGTTTTAAAACCACCATTTGCATAAGTATTGGATTATCTAGTACATAGTAATGCAAAACAATAAGATATCAAGTCGACGACATGGGTATCTATCTATAAGTTGGATGTAGAAAATGCCTCCGATTTATTTAAATTTTTTAACGAGGGACGGAGAACATATCAATCTTTTAGTTCAGAAATTTTCGTGTCTGCCCTTCCATTATGTGAATCAAGAAAAAAATCCCCAAAATAGGTAACGATTGTATCGAAAAGAGTAAATCGAGTGCACCTTTTTATGTTAGGGCATATTTGAGGTATATTTTGTCTTTAAAACGTACAAAGCAAGAGTATTTGATATACCATCTCGCTTCAGATTCTATCATTTTTATATATCAAAGCTACAGGTTGACTTTATAACGTAAAAAAATCACAGTACGAAAAGATGAAATATATGGGTCAAGTGAAATACCTATCTAATGAATCACAAAAACAGTAGGTGTGTTCGAATAGCTATTTTTTCTAAAAGTACTTGACGACAGTCTTTTAATTTGGATGATGAAAATGAATATCTTCGAAAAAATATGATTTTCTTGTGTGTGATAACTAGGGTTTTTTAGTCTGCCCTTCCACGAAATATTTAATTAGAATTTTTTTTAAAATGCTTTAGAATTTTCAAAAATTCCACCTGACATCCGATCAGACAATATTTCTAAGTTGAATCAATGCAGACAAGATCATTAACTGATGCTCATTAGTTAGTAGATACATTTGTCTTTTAAAATACAACTGACATATAAGATCATAATGGTGCTATGTGGATAAATTTATTAGTTTTAAAGAGCAAAATTGGCAGAGCGTCATCCCTGCAATGGCTTCTATTTCTGCGATTGTGAACTGGCGTAATGGGGAGATAATTTTGACGAAGTATAATCCTGACTGTATGAATAACATTTTTGTATATATATACAAATTGACAACGTTCCGCCTTGTGATACGCTATTCGTAC
Source organism: Mytilus edulis (assembly GCA_019925275.1). Taxonomy (NCBI): domain Eukaryota; kingdom Metazoa; phylum Mollusca; class Bivalvia; order Mytilida; family Mytilidae; genus Mytilus; species Mytilus edulis. The sequence continues at coordinate 93,408,183 of CM034356.1, read as the reverse complement.
AAGACTATTTTAAGGATCTACTTTGCTGGAGCTCACCTTCACTAGTTTAGTCGTATGATATTTTCAAAATATTTTCTGTTATTTTATTTGCACGACAAAATGGAAGACGATATAATATCAATGGGTGTACATGCATTGGCATTTTTAAAAATGTGTATTTATTAAATGTCATTAAAAGGAATCCCAGAAATAAAAAAAAATCTTTTGTCGTGCAGTTGGAGGCTGTGCACCGCATTTTTTTCATTATACTTGTAAGGTGTCATTTTATCGCGCTTTTATAGCATGTTTTCGCTACCTGTTTATTTGCATGTCTTTTTGCAAATTCATTTTAAAAATTAAACCCTCTACCGTCAAAAAAGATACATATGGTAAACTTTGCATTTGAAGCACGTCTTATTTTTTTCTACCTATAGGATAATACTCTCATATTAATATGTTTATACCAACACGATTAATCATTTGATACAAAAAGGTAGTTATATAAATACGGATATTTCTTAGAATTGAGGGTCATCCTTTAAAAGTTACGGTCATCATTTACAAATTACGGTCATCTTAAAACCAATTATTAAATGATATGAGCAAATAAGCCCTAATACGGATAAATCAGCATGTGCAATACTAAAAACGTTCCACTGTCGATATAAATCAAGATTTAATATTGCTCTTCGAACAGGGCCAATACGGAAAAAAACAGGGCCAATACAGAAAAAAGCGGGAAAAAAGCCGTAATACAGGACGTTCACTTCCGGTTTTCAATTTTCTTACGCCATTACTTAACTTTGGAAGTATCGTTATGCATAAAAACATTTGTATAATATTTTTTAAATTAAAGTCATAAAATAAACAGGTTTAATGATGTGCAATGTTTTGTAACGTCTTAAAGTTTTAAAACGGAAAAAACGAGGGCCAATACAGAAAAAAGCGGGAAAAAAGCTGTATTGGCCCATGGGCTCATACGGGACGTTTACTTCCGGTTTTTAATTCTCTTATAATCATTTAATAAAAGTGTTATGAACTGGCTGTTTCTGTATTGGCACTGGTATAGATTCTCGGTCAGCTGTATTGGCCCTCGACCCTACGGGTCTCGAGGCCAATACAGCAAACCTTGAATCTATACCAGTGCCAATACAGAAACAGCCAGTTAATAACACTATATTACGGTCACCCTTGTTATGAATCGCTGATTCTGTTACGGTCATCTCGATTGTGATTTACGGTCATCTTCACGATTTTTTTCAAATCGAAATTCCCGTTTCATGCACATTTCTCGGTAGCAGTTAGTGATTTCCGTGTGAATCTTTTGTAAATTTACATCGTTGAAATGTATGATTTGTAAAGAAAATGATATAGAAACACTTTAACAGACAATACAGAAACTGACCTAATTTTTCATCCGACATCTTGGGATGACCGTGAATGCAGTTACGGTCATCAGCTTTACCCCAGTGAAGTTCATTATATATAGAGATGTAATTGTAAGCAGCAAGACTGTTTAGTAAAGTAAGATGTACAAACACATCACCATCACCAAAACACAATTTTGTCACGAATCCATCTGCTTCCTTTGTTTAATATTCACATAGACCAAGGTGAGCGACACAGGCTCTTTAGAGCCTCTAGTTTATGAATAAAGCCCCATAAATCCAAAACTTTAAATCTGAAATTTATAAAAATTGAAAGGGAGCTTACATCAATAGATATAAACAATTCACCAAAGTTTCATGGACATTCGTGAAAGCCTTTTTGAGTTATTGTCCGAAGTGTTGAAAATCCCCCTTTTTTATGAATAAAGCCCCATAAATCCAAAACTTAAAATCTGAAATTTATAAAATTGAAAGGGAGCTTACATCAATAGATATAAACAATTCACCAAAGTTTCATGGACATTGGTGAAAGCCTTTTTGAGTTATTGTCCGAAGTGTTGAAAATCCCCCCTTTTTTATGAATAAAGCCCCATAAATCCAAAACTTAAAATCTGAAATTTATAAAAATTGAAAGGGAGCTTACATCAATAGATATAAACAATTCACCAAAGTTTCATGGACATTGGTGAAAGCCTTTTTGAGTTATTGTCCGAAGTGTTGAAAACCCCCCTTTTTTATGAATAAAGCCCCATAAATCCAAAACTTAAAATTTGAAAAAAAAATAATTTTTAAATTGTAGAGGCCTGTCTTTTGATAAAATTAAAAGAAGAGATATATTTAGTAAATGTAGAGAAAATTATGATATGGTCTTCTTGGTAGATACTCACTGTAAAAAAGAACTTGAAAAGTATTGGCAGGCAGAATGGGGTTATAAAATAATATTTGGGTCGCATACCACGAGCAGTAGAGGCGTGGCTATCTTGTTTAGAAGCACTTTTTCTTTTGAAATTTTTGGACAGAAAGTGGATCAAAACGGGAACTATGCAATTCTAGATATAAAAATTTTCAATCATAGAATGACAATAGCAGTGGTATATGGACCCAATGAGGACAAACCAGTTTTTTATGAAATACTCCAAAGAGATATTGAAAATTTTGGTAATACTTCAGTAATAGTGGGGGGTGATTGGAATTTACCACAAAATTATGATATGGATACTTTAAACTATTTGCATAAAAATAATCCTAAAGCTCAAAAAAAGGTTAATGAAATGATGTCAGAAATAGATCTGGTTGATGTTTATAGAGAATTATACCCAGAAAAAAAGAGGTTTTCCTGGAGGGGACCTAACAAGAAGCAGGCAAGACTGGACTACTTCCTTGTCTCATATGATTTTCAACCACTGATAACCTCGTGTGATATTGGTGTTGCATATAGGTCTGATCACTCACCCATATCTCTGTCCATTCAATTTAATACAAATGAAAAAGGCAAAGGGACGTGGAAATTTAACAATGCTTTATTATACGACAAAGAATTTATTACAAATACTAAAACTTGTATTGCTGATTGTATTGATCGATATAAAATAGTTGATTCTGAAAATAGGGAAGAAATAGAATTTTCCATTTCCGACCAACTGTTTTGGGAAACTTTAAAACTGATGATACGAGGAAAAACAATTTCTTATTCATCTTTTAAAAAGAAAGAACGCAGTAGGGAAGAACAAGAACTAGAAAGTCAATTGAACAATTTGAACAATAATGAAAATATCAATGATAAAAGGGAAGAAATTACACGTATTGAACTTCAGTTAAGGTCGTTCAGAGAATCTAGAATAAAAGGGGCAATAATGAGAGCAAAAGCTAAATGGCAAATTGAAGGGGAGAGAAGTACAAAATATTTCTGTAATCTAGAGAAAAGAAATTATATTGACAAAGTAATACAAAAATTAACTTTAGATAATGGTGAATTTATCACTGATCAAGCAAAAATTCGTGCGGAACAAAAGTTATATTATGAGAATCTATATTCATCTAAGAAAACACTTATAAATAATACACACCGAGCTAATTTCTTTTCTCTTGAAAACCCATTTATCAAAATTCTATCTGATGAACAAAATATTAATTTAGAGGGGGAACTAAAAAGCTCAGAAATTCATAATGCATTAAAAAATATGAAAAATGGAAAATCTCCTGGTCTGGATGGTTTTACAACTGAGTTTTATAAAAAAATTTGGCACGACATTAATCCTTTCCTACTGCGTTCTTTCAAAGAAGCATTTCAAGAAGGTAAATTATCAATTTCACAAACACAAGGTGTTATCACCTGTCTACCCAAAGGTGGTAAACCAAAACATTTTCTAAAAAATTGGCGACCTATTTCACTACTTAATGTAGACTATAAAATAGTATCAACATGTATTGCAAATAGAATTAAAAAAGTCCTTGATCACCTGATTAGTGAAACTCAAACTGGCTTTATGAAAGGCAGATATATTGGTGAGTGTACAAGACTTATATATGACCTCTTGAAAAAAGTAGATGACGAAGATATTCCTGGCTTGCTTGTCTTGTTGGACTTTGAAAAAGCCTTCGACTCTCTTGAGTGGAACTTTATATGTGAAACCTTGAAATTTCTAGGTTTTGGGGACACAATAGTGAAATGGTTCACAACCCTTTACTACAATTCAAAAAGCTGCATTCAAAATAATGGCTATCTATCTGATTTTTTTGTAATAGAGAGGGGGGTACGACAAGGGGATCCATTGTCTCCCTATCTTTTTATTTTATGTTTGGAACTGCTTAGTGCATCAATAAAATATGACAACAACATTAATGGTATAAAGATTAAAAATTCTGAATTTTTACTCAGTCAGTATGCTGATGATTCGACTTTGATCCTGGAGGATAGTGAAGAATCTCTCAACAGTGCTCTAAATAAGATAGACTTGTTTTACTCATGCTCTGGTTTGAAGGCTAATTTTGAAAAAAACCCAAGTTATATGGATTGGGGCAAAAAGGGGCTGTGGTGAGGAGCTAAACACAAATAAAACAATAATATGGAACCATTCAGGAAATTTCAAACTCCTAGGCATTCAATATTGTTTGTCAAAAGCTGATATATGTGTTGATAATTATTTAGAAAAAATTCAAAAAGTAAAAAATCTTTTAAGTGACTGGTCATTCAGAAATATTACTATATATGGGAAAATTGTAGTTGTGAAAACTCTCGCCCTATCAATTCTAATTCAATGTTTTACTGTTTTACCAGATCCATCCCCAGATATATTAAAGCAGATACAATCTATGCTATACAGATTTGTGTGGGATGGTAAAGGGGACAAAATTAAAAGAAATATACTTATCTCAAATTACGAGGATGGTGGTGTAAAAATGCCACATATTGAATCATTTATGAAATCACTTAAGTTATCCTGGGTTAAAAAGTTTTAGACCCCACAAATTATTCCTCATGGAAGGTTCTATTGACAGATCACCTTGAAATGAATGGTGGTGAAAATATGTGGCATTTATCAAAATCAGCACTCAATGAAATTAAAAAAGAATTTAACCCTTTTTGGCAAAATGTAATTTCATCATGGGCCTCATTGTGTGAACCTCTGACCACAGCCCCAAGTGATATCTTGTCTCAACCATTGTTTTTAAATGAAAATATTATGATTGATGGAAAAACAGCTTTTTATAAAAATTGGATACAGAATAATGTATTTTTCATAAATGATCTCATTAAGGAAAATGGAGAATTTTACAATTATGATGAATTTATTAGAAATTATAATATAAAAACAACTTTCTTAGATTTCTATGGACTAATCTTGGCACTGCCAAAGGAATGGAAGAATGTTATTCATTCTCAAGTATTTATCAAACTAAATACTGTCAGTCACAAAATTGTTACCGCCATAAAAACAGTTGATAAAGTATCAAAACATTTGTATAAATTTTTTCTAGATAAAATAAAGGAAACCCCATCACGCATACAAGAGAAATGGAAAATGAAATTGGGAATAGATATTGTGGCCGAAGAATGGAATTATTTTTTTAGTCTTCCTTTAATTATAACTGAAGATCCCACATTAAGGGCATTTCAATACAGATTACTCCATAGAATTCTAGGAACAAATACTTTACTTATGAAGTGTAAATATAGTGAAACAGAACTGTGCACTTTTTGTACCGAAACTAAAGAAACATACATACACCTCTTTTTTGAATGTTATGTTCGAACATTCTGGCTTAATTTTTTTCAAAAGTTAGAAGATGTATGTAATGTAAGCTTTCTCCCAACCTTATCAAGTATAATCTTGGGTGTTAAACATCATCTATTTAAAGATATTCTTAATACATGTATTCTGATATTGAAGAGATATGTTTATTTATGTAGAGTTAGATTTACAGTCCCATCTGTTGCTGAAGCAATTGAATGGCTAAACTATTATTATAGGGTTGACATGGTCTCTATAAACTTGTGCTCTACCAGTAAAGCAATAAGATTAAAAGAAAAATGGTCAAGCATTGATAATATTATTAAGAAATAGAGCTCAATGCAGATGTACTCTGTATTCTGTTACTGACTTTGTATTTTATAATTTGTAACAAGTATGGTTAACTATATGTTTAGGATTTATAGCAGAATAATTTGTTTGTGCATCTTTATTTGTAGATGAGGTTTGAAAATGATATGAAAATAATAAAAATATATATTACAAAAAAAGAAAAAAAAAAAAAAAAAAAAAAAAAATCTGAAATTTATAAAAATTGAAAGGGAGCTTACATCAATAGATATAAACAATTCACCAAAGTTTCATGGACATTGGTGAAAGCCTTTTAGAGTTATTGTCCGAAGTGTTGAAAATCCCCCCTTTTTTATGAATAAAACCCCATAAATCCAAAATTTAAAATCTGAAATTAAAACCAGATGCTCCGCAGGGCGTAGCTTTATACGACCGCAGAGGTTGAACCCTGAACGGTTAGGGCAAGTATGGACACAACATTCAAGCTGGATTCAGCTCTAAATTTGGATTGTGATTAAATAGTTGACACAGCATAGGTTTCTGACACAGAATGAATGTGTTCTAATGAACTTAAAATTTTTGTTTCTCTTAAAGCAATTCACTATGCTGTTGAATATTAATCCTCTCAAAAAAATGTTTGAAGAAATTTTCTTTTTTATTTATGAAATTTCAAATGAGAAAAATTGAACCCAATTTTTTTAATCACATCCCCCTTTCCCTTATTCCAAAACTAATCTCAATTAAAATTTCTAATGGAGTTTGCAACAATAACTACTCATTTAAATACATCATAAAATATTAAGATGTAAAAAAACTGCTTGTTATCACTGAATGGTAAAGATTATTTTAATTTATCAGTTGGTAGTAAAAAGTGAATATACATTGTATATTGTATATAACAAAGATTTAAGTTGATTCTGGACAAAGAAAGATAACTCCAATTAAAAAAAAATCTTGCTATTGCACAATATTTTGCAATTAGATATTTCTTGCTTACTATTCTGGACAAAGAAAGATAACTCTAATTTAAAAAAAATTTGATATTTCACAATATTGTGCAATTAGATATTTCTTGCCATTGCGCAATACTGTGCAATTGAAAAGACTTGCTATTACACAATACTTAATATAATAATTTTAGATCCTGATTTGGACCAACTTGAAAACTGGGCCCATAATAAAAAATCTAAGTACATTTTTGGATTCAGCATATCAAAGAACTTCAAGATTTCAATTTTTGTTAAAATCAGACTAAGTTTAATTTTGGACCCTTTGGACTTTAGTGTAGACCAATTTGAAAACAGGACCAAAAATGAAGAATCTACATACACAGTTAGATTTGGAATATCAAAGAACCCCATTTATTCAATTTTTGATGAAATCAAACAAAGTTTAATTTTGGACCCCGATTTGGACCAACTTGAAAACTGGGCCAATAATCAAGAATCTAAGTACATTTTTAGATTCAGCATATCAAAGAACCTAACTGATTCATTTTTTGTCAAAATCAAACTAAGTTTAATTTTGGACCCTTTGGACCTTAATGTAGACCAATTTGAAAACGGGACCAAAAGTTAAGAATCTACATACACAGTCATGACAGTTAGATTCAGCATATCAAAGAACCCCAATTATTCAATTTTGATGAAATCAAACAAAAGTTTAATTTTGGACCCTTTGGGCCCCTTATTATGTTGGGACCAAAACTCCCAAAATCAAACCCAACCTTTCTTTTATGGTCATAAACCTTGTGTTTAAATTTCATAGATTTCTATTTACTTATACTAACGTTATGGTGCGAAAACCAAGAAAAATGCTTATTTGGGTCCCTTTTTGGCCCCTAATTCCTAAACTGTTGGGACCTAAACTCCCAAAATCAATACCAACCTTCCTTTTGTAGTCATTAACATTGTGTTTAAATTTCATTGATTTCTATTTACTTAAACTAATGTTATTGTGCGAAAACCAAGAATAATGCTTATTTGGGCCCTTTTTTGGCCCCTAATTCCTAAACTGTTGAGACCAAAACTCCCAAAATCAATCCCAACCGTTCTTTTGTGGTCATAAACCTTGTGTCAAAATTTCATAGATTTCTATTAACTTAAACTAAAGTTATAGTGCGAAAACCAAGAAAATGCTTATTTGGGCCCTTTTTGGCCCCTAATTCCTAAAATGTTGGGACCAAAACTCCCAAAATCAATACCAACCTTCCTTTTGTGGTCATAAACCTTGTGTTAAAATTTCATAGATTTCCATTCACTTTTACTAAAGTTAGAGTGCGAAAACTAAAAGTATTCGGACGCCGGACGACGACGACGACGACGACGACGACGACGACGACGACGACGACGACGACGCAGACGCCAACGTGATAGCAATATACGACGAAAATTTTTTCAAAATTTGCGGTCGTATAAAAAAACGAAAGGGAGCTTACGTCAATAGATATAAACAATTCACTTAAGCTTCATGGAAATTGGTGAAAGTGTTTTTGAGTTATTGTCCGAAGTGTGGACGACGGACGGACGGACGGACGGACGGACGGACAACGGTATACCATAATACGTCCCGTCTAAAAGACGGGCGTATAAAAACTACAAAATTACTAATTTTGGGCCCCCTTTTGGGCCCCTAATTCCTAAACTAATGGGACCATAACCCCCAAAATCAATCCCAACCTTCCTTTAGTGGTATTAAACCTTCTGGTAAAAAAATAATATCAAATATTACACTCGCCTATATTTCTTTAATGAAAAAAAGAAACATATTATAAATAAACAAGGTATTATACCTGATCATACCTAAACAGTGTACCAAATATGTTATGCTTTTAAAGAAATACAGGTAAATCGTTGGTGAAATTCTAATTAACCTTGATTGTTATAAATTTTTAAAACAAATTATTTATCAAAACATCTATTGTTATTTGCAAGTCGGAATAGAAGGAATAGCATTTTTAAAAGTGGAATAGGAGGAAGACACCTTATCAATTTTATCTGATTCCAAAAAACGTCCAAACCAAAAGTGAAAATACTTTGGGTTTTCGTATGGTTTTTATAAAATTCACGTTATGCTCTTTTCACAGAAATATGTCAAACCGAAGACAACTTTTTATATATTTTTATGTGGTTAAATTTTCGGGGTACGAAGTGAGATTACTTTTTCCGTAAATTAGCAAACCCCGAGTATCCTTTTGTGATGCGACTCCTCGTGGTAAAAAATTCCAAGTTCTTTGAAAATTTAATATTTTGAACACATTTAATAGCTCCATAGTTTTAACACATTTATTCTGAGTTCCCCTTCTTTCTAAATTAACACAAATGGTTAAATTCAGTCACTTGTTTATCATAGACTTTAGAAACGCAACACTAGATTATTCTTTTTAATTCCCATTTTCAAATATGCAATTTTTTGTAAACAAACTTATGAACAGAAAGTTCTTTCATTACTTCAATGTTGAAAACAAAAGTGCACACGCTGAAATGTCTCGCCTTCTTTACTAATCATTGATATTATGTTGATAGACCTAAATATAAAGCTTTATTACAACTGTCACATAAACTCAACATTAACCAAAGAAAACGAAACATTGATCAATGAACCATGAAAATGAGGTCAAGGTCAGATGAACCATGCCAGGCAGACATGTACAGCTAACAATTCTTCAATACAACAAATATAGTTGACTTATTGCTTATAAATTAAGAAAAACAGACCAAAACACAAACACTTAACACTTAGCAATGGACCGTGAAAATCTGGTCAAGGGCAAATAAAACCTGCATAACAGACATATAGATCATAAAATATTTCCATACACCATATATAGTTGACTAATGCATAAAGTATTAGAAAAATAGACCAAAACTCAAAAACTTAACTTTGACCACTGAACCATGAAAATGAGGTCAAGGTCAGATGACACCTGTCAGCTAGACATGTACACCTTACAATCATTCCATACACCAAATATAGTAGACCTATTGCATATAGTATAAGAAAAACAGACCAAAACACAACAAGAGTGCACACACTGAAATGTCTCGCCTTCTTTACTAATCATTGAAATTATGTTGATAGTCCTAAGTATAAAGCTTTATTACAACTGTCACATAAACTTAACATTAACCAAGATAGCTAAACAAAGACCAATGAACCATGAAAATAAGGTCAAGGTCAGATGAACCATGCCAGGCAGACCTGTACAGCTAACAAAGCTTCCATACAACAAATATAGTTGACCTATTACTTATTGTTTTAGTAAGAAAAATAGACCAAAACACAAAAACTTAACACTGTGCAATGAACCGTGCAATTGAGGTCATGGTCAAATAAACCTGCGGGACTGACATATAGATCATAATATATTTCCATACACCAAATATAGTTGACCTTTGGCATATAATATTAGATAAAAAGACCAAAACTTAAAAACTTAACTTTGACCACTGAACCATGAAAATGAGGTCAAGTTCAGATGACATCTGCCCGCTAGACATGTACACCTTACAATCATTCCATACAACAAATATAGTAGACCTATTGCATAAAGTATGAGAAAAACCGACCAAAACACAAAAACTTAACTATAACCACTGAACCATGAAAATGAGGTCAAGGTCAGATGACACCTGCCAGTTGGACATGTACACCTTCCAGTCCTTCCATACACCAAATATACTAGCCTTATTGCTTATAGTATTTGAGATATGGACTTGACCACCAAAACTTAACCTTGTTCACTGATCCATGAAATTAGGTCGAGGTCAAGTGAAAACTGTCTGACGGGCATGAGGACCTTGCAAGGTACGCACATACCAAATATAGTTACCCTATTACTTATAATAAAGAGAGAATTCAACATTACAAAAATTCTGAACTTTTTTTTCAAGTGGTCACTGAACTATGAAAATGAGGTCAAGGACATTGGACATGTGACAGACGGAAACTTCGTAACATGAGGCATCTATATACAAAGTATGTAGCATCCAGGTCTTTCACCTTCTAAAATATAAACCTTTTAAGAAGTTAGCTAACGCCGCCGCCGTAGCCGCCGCCGCCGCCGGATCACTATCCCTATGTCGAGCTTTCTGCAACAAAAGTTGCAGGCTCGACAAAAACTTACCAATGAACGTGTCACCGTCAATAGCAATGACTGACTGTAACAAACGCCAAAATTATTGTCAGAAAGGTCAACAAATTCTGTTCGGCACGTTTTGGGTTCTGTTTTGCACCTTCTGATTTTGCCGTTGTTCCACCCATTACAATGGGTTTTGGCAATTATGCGGTTGAAATTTAACCCTTTCAACGCCGAGACGTTGTTTTTTTCACATGATTACGTTGCCATACATATTTCAATGACGTTACTAAAATGATACGTAACGTAACGTCAACACATTACCGTACAAGCACATGCACGATATCCTCCGTAATCGATTAATTGGACATCTCATATATTCGGGGAAATTTCCCATATCTCCGGCCATCTTTGAATTAACTTGAATTCACGTAGCGAATGCGTATTTCCAGTGATTTTTGTTTAATTTTCAGGCTAGAATTCGAAGTTTGTTTTTCTTTTTCTTTTCTAGAATACTATTTGAAACACCCGACAATATGGAAATAAATGAAGATTCTTATAGCATGATGAATATCATTATCAATGAAGATATATTGATGAAAATATAGCTCAATTTATGTATTTTGATATAAAGAGGGTGGTACATGTAAAGGGTTATTTTCGTGCAACATGTTTTGACATTTTTTTTCCACGTGCAGCCGTGAAAAAGGTTGTCGTTATTCATCGTAATTTGTGAAATCGGTAAAAAGATCAATGTGCAAGAAAGTTTTAATTGTTCGTTCATCGTTAAATGGCAATTTTATTTCGCCTTCTTTCGTGTAGTTAGGGGAATATGGTGCAACTCGCACCATAAGAACTATTCAAGCTGATGCATTTTCCCCTCACAACTTTCGTGAAACTTTTTCTTGCGATACTTAAGTGTATACAGTGTTCTAAAAATACCAAAATCAATTGTATGTTTATACTCTATGATAAGAGCCTACACCCTCTCTTTACGCCCCTCTATAAAGCATAATCAAATGTAAGATTTGATATCAACGAATGATTAAAAAAACGAGCAGTGTTCTCAGTTTCTTCATACTTGGCGCGGGTCTGTTTTTTTCTTAAGCACCATCGATGAAGAGTTCGACTGAACACTTTGCAGATCTTTGCATATCACCACAAAATTAGGGATACCAGTATATAGCATTGTTATAATTCAACAATCATATAAGTCTCAACTTATTGAGTAATAAATAGTTCAGCGGCAAATATTTCACGAATATACAACACTAACTTTTTCTGATGTATAATCTGAAATAAGTTTGCTTTAACATTACAATTGTGTGACTTATCTTTCATTTTGATTTGCCGGTTTGGTTTTGAAGAATGTCACTTTTCTGACTAGACCAGTACATGTAGTTGAAAATATTTAGCATTCATTTTGCTTCTTTTTTTATATAGCCTAAAAGTATTTTATTTTTTAGTATTCTATAATTCAAGTCAATTAATGTTTTACATGTCAACGGCATGCAAATTTTCATAATTTCACTAAATATTTATTTATGAAGCACTTGGTGTCTAAATTTAATGTAGAATGAAATTCAAAACAGTGTGGCTGTGGCCATTGATTGACACATTAAATTCATCCATTGACTGGGACAATTTACGTGAACGTTTGTCTGTAACGACCACTGTTCACGACGTACCTACGATAGACATTTAAACTGTGGGGTCACCAAAGGTTTCTTAACGCCTTTAATTATAAAATAATTCGAAAAATTAATCAGGAATAACCTTTATGTTTTGATTTATATAATTGATATAAATCAAAACATCGTGTTATTTCTGATTAATTTTTCGAATTACTTTATTAAGGTGTTGAGAACCTTTGATGACCCCATAGTTTAAGTGTCTTTAAAAAGTACATAGTGAGCAGTGGTCGTTACATACAAACGTTCACCTAAATTGTCCCAGTCAATGGATGAATTTAATGTGTCAATCAATGGCCACAGCCAAACTGTTTTGAATTTCATTCTATTAATACCTGTGGTTCAAACTGTCTTGACCTTTTTATAGAGTAAGCCGATTTTTTTCCAGACACTATTTCTAAAAAGTGTACAATTAAAGGTACAGTTTGAAGAAATACTTTGCTGTGCTAAATACATGTCTGACCTAACCTCAGTTTTGTCATTTAATGGGGCCTGTCGCTCAAATAATTTTATGTTTCTTGTCAGGCGCGTAGCTCCCTAAACGCTAACACGCAGTTGCGTGCACATCGATTCGGCATGCAAAAAAAAAATGGTTAAACAAAATTTAAAGATTAAATGTTAAAGGAAACACCTATGTTGTCACTTTTTTAATTGATGAAATATCATTAAATAACGGCATTTGGTTTCAAAATAAAAGTTTTATTGGAGATTATGACAAAATCGGACAGTAACTTGTATCTTTTACAAGATTTGAATTTGTAATACTCAGTCTAAGACATGTAGTTTTTGGAGCACAATTTACAGTGTACGGTTCCTCAGTTTGGAATGAGATGTACCAATCGGCATTAGAATTATCAAAACCCTTCGATATCGTTGAAAATATGCCGAGGCGATGTGGTCGACAGACTACCAGAGCCAATCACCCTGCAAACACGAACACAGTATTGGAAAGTCTCATTACTTTTTGCGTTCATAGACCATATGATGAGGGAACTGGAGAGTGGAGTCGCGTCTAGTTTTATCAGAAAATAGCTTCTTTGCGCTGTATCTGCTTCATCGTGTTGTATGAAATATAAAAAACGAACAAATCCCAACATTGTCTGAGACATACGAAACTGACCTGGCATGTAATTTTGACGAGATCAATTGGGAGGTCGCTATATGCCGAACATGTACGCTGGTTTATAACATCTCGCGAGTGCTTTCATGGAGATCTATCAGTGTACTACGTATGTTGAAAACAAATGTACAATCAACAATGTACAACGACAGTTACTAGCATTACTGCATATTCATAGGGATTTCAGTCTGAATATTGACAGAGAAGTTTGTTTCTGTCTAGACATGAAGAACAGATTTTGGACAATTTTGAGTAAATTCTGTATCACAAATATGTGATGTTTATGTATTACTTTATTCAGAAGATTTATTAATAGTTTTACATTCATAAATTTTTTATAAGTCCTATCTACATATAGCTCCTCTTTAAACTGTTCTATGACCGAAAACCGAAAAAAAACCCCATTTTTCGGCATAAAAGGGTCCCCAAAAAAATGCTTGCACATCGTTTCTTTCTAGCTACGCCCCTGCTTGTTGCGATCATTAACATCGAAAATCTGATATGAACCCCTTTTTCATGGGTGTGATTTCGGCAGAAAATGAGGAGAAACTATCTCATCGTAAATACACATTCTTTTGGCAAGGGTTTATTTAGGAATTTCGTTAAAATCGATATAGCCCTAAATGCTTGAACTATTTTCCTTCATTGATTCCTAAATTAGATGTATAGTGTCTAATTACTAGTACATGTACACAGTTAGTTTGAAGTTTGAAATAAAAGAGGTTAATGTTGGTACCAATAGTTTACTCCAATCATAATAACGGACAACGTACTTTCCTTTTGACTGTGATTAATTCTTCAAGTAATGAATTTGATTTTAATAAATGCACAAATATAATCACAAACTGGTCGACTTACATTAAAAGCCCTTCTCTAAATTTTAAAAAGAGATCCATGCATGCCAGACTCAGTGAAAATGAGACTTTAACTCCAGTACACAAACAAATTTACAAAGATATACAGAGGTCAACTTACAGTCTAAAAAAAAGATAGTCGGAAATATGCATTATACGATATTTCAAACTCTAAAAAGCAAAAGTATAAATTGACTGCGAATAAATTATTGGAGGCTACACATATTTGTTATACTATTCACTTCCTAAATTAAAATTTAGAAGTCTGATATTAACGAACACAACCGCTTAGACAATAAAAACAAAACCAACTCAAATACTATCGAAAACAACGACTGGACTGGGACAATAAAACAACTCTCAGACATGAGTGGAAAACATCGCTGTTGACTCACACAGATAAATGGTCCCGGGTTAAAATGTAGTCATTCATATCCTATCCATAGTTAGATAGAAGATTGGACTTGTGTGAATAATACGCAAATTTAGACGACCCTTTATTTTCAAGTTGAAAATTTGATTTTTAAACCAAACGGAAACATTTAAAAACACTGGAATTACAAGAGATGCCTCATTAAAAGTTATTATATTTTCATCTTTTTTCCTTAGCTCTATTTGATTATATCTTAATCTTTTTCATATTTAGTCATACGAAGTACAAATGTAGCTAGATTGCAGTCTTGTTTAGTCTTTCTTAGTAACGAAAAAAAAACCGATTCAAAATTACGACAATAATGTAATAATTTTAATGGATCAGATGGACTGATCTGCATGCTAACTTCTGTATATAAGCAAGTTCGTATATCAATTGCGTGCGTTGGGTTTGAATTGTCAGTACTAGTATTAGCTTGTATGTAATTTATATATAGAGAATTATACACTGCCGTCCGTGTTTATACATTGTTTTATTCTTTAGCTGTTTTTAACAATAATGGTTGTTAAAATGAACAATTCAGAATTTTCTTTTGGCACCACTATTATTTTTGAAAGAGTTCGTTATAATAAGTCATGATAGCTGTACGTATGGTAACAAATGAGTCACTTATAGCCACCAAAGTCATCGGGACAAGGCTATAAACTACGGGTTGTCGTACTGCCTTATACAATAGTTATATATATATATGATCTCCCTCAGTTTTTGGTTGGGTTGATGTTGCTCAGTCTTTAGTATTCTTTTCTGCCTGTGTAAATTTAACTTGTCTTTTGGTCAGTATTATTTTTTTGCCATGGCATTGACTTGTGAGTTTGAATATCTCTTTGGTATCTTTTACCTCTCTTTTTTGTGTGCACGATTGGTCACTATATAATTCAATGTGAAACATTTAAAATGAGATGATCATGACATGTCGGGTACCAGTTTAATATTAGAACAGATAGAAAAAAACTTTCAAAAAGAGCTTGACTTGTCAAAATTGGACCAAGCACCAAAAAAAAAACAACTGTTCGAACACAGTAACAAAGGACAAAAATAAATCCAAAAATACGCAGTAAGTGATGGGTAAATCAAAACACGATCTTAACTCAAAATTGAATATGTATTCTAATATTGAATTGACAACAAAGTGAGACACATGGACACATAAGGCGGAGTATGCAGATTGTATGCCATAATTAAGTTTTAGAATGATAAATACAAAAATCCGGGTCAAGTTTATTTGGTTTTCGCAGAAATTATTTTAGAAGACCGGCATTGTCAAAATTATTCATTATAAGTTACAACTTAAATATTTGTTGTTTTTAAAACTAGCGAAGTCAACCCATGTTTAAGCCAACCCCAGATGGCTAAATTTCTCAAGAAATATGAGGGGTAAAATAGTGCATTTAAAAAGAGATATTACCGGATTCTATATACCGACTATATTTGCAGAGCTAACCTTCTAAATTTAAACTAACAGTTTTATTGAATAAATTAATAAACAACAAACTATATTAAACAAATTATCGAATGATTTTCGATCTGTAACACTTCACATTGTAAAAATCGGTAAAAACTCAATGGTTTTACTGCAAAACGTTTTTAGTAATATCAAGTACCTGCCACTTTTATACGCATAAACGTCACACACAGCATCAGTTTTGATGACGTCATTCAGATAAACGTTACAATTTAAAAATAAAATAACAACTTTTTTTTTTACAGTCAACCATGTGAGCTAATTTAATTCAGTTAATTTAATAAATAAAGGCATACAAAATTTATAATTGGAGTATAGATTGTGTAAAAAGTTGCACATTATCTCAGACAAAAATAGTTTTCAACCCAAAATTCAATATATAATCTGAGACTTTTATGTTTATTCTTGAATAACAGAACAAAGTCAATTATTTTTCTTTAAACCTAATATGGTTTCGGCAGTCAAATGAAGTTTTTTATATACGTTTTTAATGCTTCGTATGTTCTACTGAAAAACGACAAAAATGTCGTTTTGGCGCCGAAAGGGTTAAGGCTTCAAATGTTTTTCTGAAGCCGATTCTTTTGCAGTTCAGTTAATGGGAAACATTTATGGCATACATCTGTACAAAATGGCATTCAGTAATATGATTGGCAGTTGACGTTGCGGTCGTAGACCTGTCTCGCAAATAACGTTGCGTAATCAAATTCTATTGACGTTGCTTTGTCATTATACTGCAATCAGCTATTATACAAATATAACCTTTGTATGAGGTCGATACAAGGATATATTGACCTGAAAGAAGTATATTGACTGAGGACGAAGTCCGAGGTCGATATACTTCTTTGGGTCGATATATCCTGTATGGACCTCATACAAAGGCTATATTTGTTATATTATTAATTTCCGACCATGTTTGTATCAAAATCGTCATTTAGGTTTGTTGGAACTTTATAGATATTACATTGTCTCCTTGACAATAACAACATATTAGTTGTTATTTCATTTACTTTTTTTTTGACATCTTATGTATACGAAGATTTTTTTTCGTCAAATAATCGATCACAGATATCATTTGTTTCAAAACGTTAAACAATATCCTGAAATTCATTACATGACGTCACAAAGTATATCGGTTTTTAGATATTCTAAAAATAACCGTGCAATATGCTTTTTGCCGGTCAATATGCTTTTTGCTATCCGCTGTTTTCTCACTACCTTCGAAAATATAGTTTAACATGTGACTATCCCTAAACGAATCAAATTTGTTAAAATATACGAATTAATAATATTTTACTATACAGATAAAGCTATACGTATAAACGTTTGCTTTATACGTCAATGGCCTCAACTCACCTATAAGCCCCGCCCGTCACGTCACAACCATGACAACGTGTAGTAACAATGGTCAAACTTTTATGAATTTAAACCTGTTATGTCTTCAAATTGGTAATTTATATACCATGTTTATCAAATGTTATCAATTAAATTCATTTTCCCTTTCTAATTCCTTAAATTGTCAATGCTTACCGCCTAGACTACACTCATAGGGAAATACCCCAAATGGTACCCCAAGGAGGAAATTCCAAACACATTTTTTTAATAATATTTGTTTCATAGTTTATTATTATTTTTTTTTTTTTTTATCGATTTCAGTATAAAAACAATATACGTATAGTGTCTTGAAATATGAAATTTATTTGTATTCGGCACGAAACGGGAAAATGCTCGGTAGAACCTCGCATTTTCCCGTTTCTAAGCCTCATACAAATAAATTTCATATTTCAAGACACTATACGTATATTGTCTAACTACACGTTGATCTAGTCATTGGTGGTCTTCACCAAATCCCGTCTACCGGTATCATTGTCAGAAGGACAGTAAGACAAGTTTCTGACCTCAATTTGCCTGGTTGCAGCACATTCATGTTTTCCTGTTTGCAGCATTCTAATGGGTTGATTCAGTATTTTTATTCCTCAGTCTTGGCAATATGAAGATTCAAACTGATTTAAGAGTGGCCAAGGATTGAAAGAACTATTGCACAAAGAAAAAAAAATGAAAAAATCTTTATTGGTTCGAAATTTCGCTTTCTGAAATTCGTGAGATCTCAATAATTCGGTAAGTTCAATGACCACAGGTAAGTCAGATGTTGATTTTTTCGAAAGAGAAAGAAGTATGATGAGCATGAATAGTAGTTGTATGAGGATCAAACATGATCTGGTAAAAAAATTCTCAAACATCGGTGTTGCGTTTTTAGAGTCAGTTAGTATAGAAATGTGACAGAAATTTTTTGTTTCCACGTGACTTTGGTTCCTCATTTCAAGGCGCATTAGGGATATTGTCCCAGGTACACACATCAATATTACTTCAATGTCAAACCGTCATACAATATATTGAAATATGGCAGAATTTCCATATCAGATTTAATTATTTCATGGGTTCATTAACGAAATTACCGTAAAAATGTTTGGCTGTTCCCGTTTTCTTCCCCATGTCAGAAGTATTTACACTATATTTTAAGATCTAATAAACATGATAAAAGGGAAAAATTGATCAAAAATTTAAAAAAAATGTGATAAAGCTTATGAATTTAATATATAGAGCAGCTACATTCTTTATATCAAACTTAGACAATTAATAATTGAAAATGCATATTTTCCCGGAACAAACCATATTTGTTTATTAATGTTCTACAAGTATTAAGATACATATGACACGTTGACTCGACTGTATTGGGTGCCTCAAATTCAGAAAAGAAAGACCAAAGCAGGTTACAAGGGTATCAATAGTAGCAGGGATCACGATGGAAGTTAATATAATTGTCTTTCAATAAGCCAATAAAAACTTATTAAAGAAAACAGATATACCAGTGAAAAACTATAGATAAGGACAATGCACCTTTTTCTGCTCTGCCATTACATGAGTATAGTTACACATGTTTTAGATTTGACAAACAGTGATGTTGGCATACAACTTGAAATTGTTATGCTGTCTGTGAGACATAAATGATGCCCCGTCTAACAAACTAAAATTGTCAAAGTCCAAACACCAGGCCATGCACACCTCAACTATGTGTTTGAACATCCTGCAAAATGTTTAAGCTGCATTTCAAACACTGTAGGATGAGATAGTCGGAAAATCAACGTTCTCTTTATACATCTTGTACAAAAAAAGCTACCCGTCTTATTTGGAATATTTGAAAGAAAACAAAATCCTGTGATCTTGCACACCTTCATGATGTGTATGATCATCCTACAAAATATTAAAGTTGTACTTCCAAAACTGTAGGAAGAGGAAATCTATGTATCTAAATATGGACAGACGGACGGACGGACAGGGGTAAATTGATATGCACAGAGACATTTTGTCACAGGGGCATGAAAATGCAACAATTTATTATTGAGTTTGTTACAATAGATAAAGATGTCATGGCTTTATATAAGCAGTCGATACTAGTACCTATGAATGTTGATAACACCTATGATATAAATCTGACATGCTCCTTAGGCATCTTGTAATCTTTCTCATTGGGAAAACTACCACATCTCCTTATTTTATAGGTTACAGAAAATAAAAGTTTTATATATGTAAAATATAATTTCATTCAAAGATAATGAGAAGTTTTCATAGTAAGTTGAAATTTGAAAACCCAGAAAGTGTTGCATCCAAAAGTAGTGTGTTTGATTTTTGACTGTGTAACAATATTTATCAAATTTGCATTTTGAGAGTACACAGTGTAGATACTATTCTGTACGCTATCCGGAAGTCTCGATTTTCGAAGCGAGGATTTCCAACTGGCTAACAGAACAGTTTTGCTTCCGGTGCTTTTTCTCATCATTTGTTTACTCCTATATCTATAAAGTGCTTTGAACATCTTAAATGTATGTATAGCATCATAAATATGAGTAACTGTAACAAAACCATGCATTAGAATATAAAATATACGTGTGCATCACACCAACTTCATAGAAAAAAGTGAAATCGATGGACAATTTTGCTCTCGTAGTACAAAGCAAATAATCTTTTATTGCAAATATTTGCATCAGTTTACAGTTAAATATATACTGTTTAGATATTCTTACCGTATTTAAGTAGAATGTTCGTATTTCAAATAAAAAATATGTTTTCCTTGAGGATCCCAAAATAAATTACTGTACGATCAGTCTAGAACTGACTGTATTCTAGAAGCGATTTCAGATTTTTTGTCTGTATGACCAGTCGTGATTTTGAAGGAAAAAAAAAACAACGGCAATTTGAAGGTATATACGTGTCTATGTGATATTATGAACTGTCCATGGAACTATAACGTGTAATTTCTTTCATCAGACAATACAAATATATTACTGATGATTTTTGTAGACGGCAAAATAATTATATTTTTGTTCCGTCAGTCTTTTTTAAAATCAAATGCCTAAAAAGCAATACATGATTCGCTTGTGGACTTTGTATTAGTGTGTCGTTACAGTTATCTGTTTAGCTATTACATTTTGTAAGGCTATTTACACCGTCTGCCGTTGACCAATTGCTGATAACATAAAACAAGCTTGTCTCTTTTAAAATTACAAAAAATAGATAGAGAAAGCTTTATTTAAAAACTTGAGGTATTGAGGAAAGAATTAACGAAATTATACCCCGCCACTTCTGAAGTCCATGTTTTGGAAAAAAAATAAACCACCACAAAAACTAACTAATAGGTGCACAGGGGCATCATTTAATAAAGAATCTGAGAAAGTTTTATTAATATATGGTAAGTTTTTAAAAGTTGCGTATAGTAAATACCCTCGTAAATGGGTACCACCCAATAAAGTAGTGGAAAAGTCCTCATCATGGAAATAGAAAACTGCTGAATTTTCGAAAAATCAAAATAAGAGGTGCACAATTGAATTAAATGATAAGGAATCTGAAAAAAAGATTCATCATGAGTGTCTGAAGGAAGTTGTGGATATAAAATAGGTACGCCCAATAAAAGGCTATGGCAAAGTCCGTATTTTAGATATATAAACATCAAAAATATGTTTACCAAAAATTCAAAATAGAAGGTCCATTATACATGGGGCAATTTTAGAAAACTTTAATAATTGGTTTTGGAGGTGTTGGAAATACCCGATGGGTGCCCCCATATAATGCAATGTTCAAGTCCGTATCTTATATAAAGAAACTCCATACTGAAGAGATTTTTAATAAAAATCGAAATACATTCCTTTTTTTTTTATAAATAAGGCCGTTAATTTTCTCGTTTGAATTGTTTTACATTGTCATTTCGGGGCCTTTTATAGCTGACTTTGTGGTATTGGCTTTGCTCATTGTTGAAGGCCGTACGGTGACCTATATTTGTCTATGCCTGTGTCATTTTGGTCTCTTGAGGACGGTTGTCTCATTGGCAATCATACCGCATCTTCTTTTTTATATTATCATTTATGATACGGAATCCGAGAAAAAATAATTAATAGTTATACCAGTGACGGATCCAAAAAAAAATGGGATCCGGCGGTTTGAAACCCTTTTTTTTTTTTTTAACTATCAGTGCATTTGTATGGGGACATATATTTGGAATCCTCTTTTCTCCTGGATTGGACCCCCCTCTCCATTTAAAAATGTCTGGAAACCCCAATGTATATTAAGTGGTTTATGAGGAGATGCGCTTACAAAACCGGCGAAATATGTTGTACCGGTCCAACGGACGAACGGAAAGACGGACTTCATTATCACTTTAAACCCCCGCTTTACAAAGTGGTGTACAATTGAGTGTGAAAGAGACAGATCTACATCCAAAACAAAGTGAAGGAACTGTAATCAATTGTAGGCTACAGTACGGCCTCGAATGTTTGTAAATACATGCATTTTTATATAACAATTAAATCTGTGTGTTTGTACAATTCTAAGTATAACGGAGGACATTTCTGAAACTTATATAAACAACAAACCTTCATCTTATTTTAGCAACATTCAAACATCCTTATACTAAATGTAGTAAGTCGAGTACACCCTATCAAGCTAAAACATGTTTGATAAGTTTTCAGGATGTGAATTTATTGAAATACATTTGTGTTATTTAGAAAAATGCCATCTTCTGATGTATTGTAAATAACTTGAAATCACCACTTGAATACAGTGAAATAAAGACTGATCATACAGTTTCAAAATATACAAGCGAGACTGATCGTACAGTGAGAAATTCAAACAAGTGTAATTTTCTTATTTATGGCTTAAAAGATCTGACTGAAACTTGTACCACCACTTAAAATATACTTTATTTAGTTAATTATGTCTGGGTTTTACGTTAATTTGTACACTAAGGGGGTAAAAAGATTGTTTTTATGTTCACCGACTGATTTTCCTTAGTGATGCACTTGAAAATCTCTTGATTAAGGCAAAGATACGAATAATGAATGTGCTGAATTTAATTATAAACCATTTGTGAATATCGATGTCAGTTGAATTAATCATTAAACAATGTACAGATGAACATCTTACCGTTTAATTCAGTATATCCAACAAATTTAAAATGTGATCCAAAAAGTTCTCGCTTCGAAAATTGCAACTTCCGGATAGCGTACAGAATAGTATCTACACTGTGGAGTAAGTTATAATTCAAAATAATTCTTCGAAATCAGAAATATTTTTAAGTCATCTACTCGCAAGAAATGCTTTAGTACTGAGTGAATAGTTTGACCGATATTCTCAACTCTTACACAAAAGAATGCAAGTCTTGAACAATTTGACGGACAGCTGGAAGATACTTCACATCCGAAAATTTATCAATTGAATTTTTTTCACCAAGAAAAAAAAAACCCTGTTCTGTCAAACAAGCAATGTTCCTTTTTCTTGCGGAAACTTTTTAGTGGGTATATCAGTTGATATTGTTTCGAGTCGTTTTGTTTATATGTCGCGCATGATTTCATGAGTTTAAATTTCAAAATCCTGATTCCATAAATTTTATTAAAATTAGTTCTCCGTACTTGCCTCGTTCTTTAAAATTTATATGTGGTTTGTGATATATAAACCACAAGAGTATGTGCGGAAAAATATTTTATATCAGATTGTGAGTCTATATTTTGTATTTCCAATCTTAAGCTAATTCTAAATCTTCCCTTTGAAAGTTTCACAGATGTATCTATGTATTGATTTCGTGCTTTCATTAAGTTTGATTGTTTTGTACTGCTAGTATCTCTTCGGCGAATAAAATAGACTTAAAAAGGGGTTCTAAGTAATCATTCATGTGATTTTTTAAAATTTATTTCTCAAGGTGGGGGGTTGGGGGGACTCAAGTTTGAAGTGAGGTCAAATGTGCTTGTAAAATTCCATTATAGTATAGCGCTTGGACATAACGTGAACATGGACAAGAAAGTCCCACTTAGGACATCATGCTTTTTCAGTCTGTGAATCTGTTAGTCTGTCGGTCCGTCTCTCCGTTCGTCTGTCCCACTTCAGGTTAAAGTTTTTTTGTATTCAAGTTGAAAGTTTCTCGTCCTTGTAGTTTTGGATGAAGTTGAAGTACACATGTTTCCTCTGATGTGATCTCTCTTATTTTAATGTCAAATTAGAGATATAACCCTAATTTCACGGTCTGCTAAGCATAAAAAATGATTGTGCGGAAGGGGCATCCATGTACTATGTACACATTTTTGTTAGGGGTTCATGCTTATATATTGGCGAGTTTTGGATGTGTCTATGGGCCACTCGATATCTCTCGGCCGGAAGTCAGAATAAAATTCTCGGAACGTCTCTAAAGTTTTCGGTCATTTATACAGGTCTTAACAGGTTGTTATCTACGTCTTTGATATGGTCCCTTGGTGGCCTTTGACGACGCAATTATATTTGTTTTAAAACGACCACTGTGCACTACATGTGTATCTGGGTCAATTATAACGTGGTATTGTCTGTTGTCTCGATAACATGTAAACTAATTATGTTTGAAGATTTAACCACGGGATACTGTGTATTTCATCATACCATGGAAGTAATATTTAGAAATATTACTTCCATGATCATACTATACTTACGGGAGACAACATTCTGGTTAACATATTAATATTAGATCGGAAAACAGAAAGATAATATTAGATCGGAAAACAGAAAGATAATATTCTTATTAAAAGTATTTAATTCAATCGGAATCAAACAAATATATACAAAATAAATACTGTATTTATGTTTATGGAGAAACTAACGATGATTGAAATCAGAATATTTTCAGAGTTGCAATTAAAGTATTTTATATGACAAGATACCCTGCTTTGGTATTTTTAGATATTCATTTGTAAAGGAATTTCCAAACATAAAATTTAAATCTAAATAAATGCTTGCATCCTACAAAAAAAAAATGTGTATACACAATAATCATTATTTTTCTACATTAATCATTTCATACCATTTTGGTTTTTATGTTTTATGAGTAATTATTATTTATTTTTTTGTATTGTAAAATATCCATAAAACGGAAAGTAAGATCAATTTATTAAATATTTAAATTTTAAACGGTCGTGAATAAAAATACTTGTGTGTTTTCAATTCATAAAGCATGATTTTAAATCCTTGCAGCTCACAACAACCGTACAAATAATTTACAATAATTACAACAAAATTTAATTACAACTATCGGTTTGCGTTCTCAAAAATTCCGGATAAAATGTCAATGAATCCGGAGTCAAAACATTTAATGTAGGCCGTTTGACATTCGATTTCAACTATAAGATTAAGATATGTGATGACGCAAATGCGTCTTCTTTTCCTGAGTATCAGTGAGATGCTTTCTATTTACTATTTCGTGCGCTAAAATACTACTTGCATGCAATACTATTAAATTCACTCGTGGAAGCTTATTTTCGTTTTTGTTATCTAAGTTCAGGACACGGCGGAAAGAGCTTTACATGTGACTTTCAAGCACGGTCATCATTACTAACGGTATTCTGACCTCGAGTTGTTTCTCTTTTGTTTCTTGTTTGAGTCACTGTTCTATTATAAACTTTGACCTTTTCAAAAAGGCTGAGGATTGTCTATCCAAGGAATAGATTCCTTAACTTTGTAATGTATTTAGCCTTTTAAATGTTTTCATTCGAGCGTCACTGATGCTTTTTTGTAGACTTAACTCGTGTCTGGCGTTTTTTATATCTACATATCTTTTTATATAAACTGGTTATTTTGAAAGTGTGTTCAGGTATTCATAAACTTCTGAATTAAGAAATTCTTTGGCAAAACTAATTTTCTCTGTATAATGTTTGAATTGGTTTAAGTAAAATTAGGAAATCCTTAAAACTTGAGGTGTTTTATGAGACCAAAATAAGTCTCTTTATAAGAGGTCCCAATCAATTGCATGCCACAGGTTTAACCGCATACAACATCTACCATGAGTAAAGACAGCTTCAAATACGAGTTGAGAATATAAAGGCATTCATTTAGGAAACAAAATATAAAGATATGATAGATAAAAAAAATGCATCTAGAATTCCAGATTATAAAGCAAACTGATTGCATAAATTTATATTGCGATAGGTTTGTGCAATTTGCAAAAGTCATCCGGTTAGTAGAAATTAGGATTTGCCAATGGATTATAATCGGAAAAAATATGTACATTCCCAAGTAATATATAAAATAGTCGAGCTTTAAAATAACTATTCAAATAGAAGCTGTAAATATATACGTTCAACTGGCTTCTTCTATTCACAGTCAATTATTTCAATTCAAAAGCAAACACAAATTCAGCAACAATCGTTTGGTGACCCGGCAGTCAGCGGTCTTAGGTTCATGTATTGCTTTTCTTTTTTTAAAGAAAGCAACTTGTTTTACCATGCATGTGAATAGCCTTCAGATTTATAGCTAAAAATAAATCAAAGTGTGGGGATCGAGTTGCTAGCATAAAAATCGCTAAATAACAACTCATCTGCGTTTTAAGATTTCTAGGATGCCTGAATATTTGAATAAATATTGACAAGGACATAGGACAAGTTATTTTTCAAGATTAATGACCAGCAAAAGTGTACCCGTTTCGGATTATTATTTCGATAATTTTGTTTTGATGGACAGCTGTAATGAGGGGGGGGGGGGGGGGGGGGGGGGGGGGGGGGTAGGACCTTTATCGGGACTCCGGGATCGGGTGTTTTTAAGCTCGGGATTTCGGGATCCGGGAATTTTTTTTTTCGAATTTCGGGATGTCGGAATTTAAATTTATTTAAATTCCGGACCTCGGGATTTCGTGTTTTTAAGCCAGGGATTTCGGGATATAAAGGATCCCTCTTAACCCCTCATGTAATGTGTTGCTCTTTGGATATTTTTTTTTTATATATATGGAAATTGACATGTCTAAGATTCGATTTAGTTCATATAGTATATATTCTTTTCCATCATAAAAATTAGAGAACTTCCTCATCATGAATATTGAATTTAAAAATGTTATTGTGTGTTGGATTTCTGCCACGTGTGACTTCTTCTTCTTTCTTGTCGTTTTGGTGGGGTTTTTTTTTTTGGCGTGTCTATCACAAGGGTTTCGATGAGGGGTGGCCTTAACTGAGGGCCTTAAATTCCCTTTTCTTTATTTTTTTAGCGGTTTTTTCCATTCTTTAAATGACTTTATAAGTTTTGCCCAGTATTCTTTATATTTCAACACCATATTATTACCAAAACCCATCTAACAATATTCTAAATTCTGTAAAACCCATCTAAACGATGTAACGTAAGAATATGTTCATAGTTTATTGTAAATTTCATCATTGTTTGGCCGTATATTCTTCTCTTGTCGACAACTATTATGTTACCGTGTAAGTTATATCTGTTTGTTATTTTCCACGCTTTTATTTCAGATGATTTAATTTTAGAGCATCTGTTGATTTTTAGAAAACCAGACTAATCAATTTAATCGTACTTTGCGTTCTAGAAATTAACCCCAGGTGTGCGTGCTACTTTAAAATTTTTTTTTATTTCAAACAACTCAGTATTCTACGCGAACATTGTGCAAAGAATAATCGGTTATTGTTTAAATGTGCGGAATATGCATATAATTGATATTAATTACCAGGAAGCGTGTTGCAAAGAAGCAAAGTGTCAATGACACTGATACTCCAGACGGCGACGTTCTCAATGTTTTCAAAAATCCCTGTTGATGTCTTGTTTGCAATCTTTGGGATGTTTTCGGGGTAGGTGGTAGACAAAAGAGAGATTGAGACATGATAGTGCTATTAGGTAAATATTTTTGAATTTTACGATGATGCCGGTTTCAATTAAAAAAGTAAAATCACAAAAATACTGAACTTAGAGGAAAATCAATTCGGAAAGTCCATAATCACATGGCAAAATCAAATAACAAAACGCATCAAAAACGAATGGACAAGAACTGTCATATTCCTGACTTGGTACAGGCATTTCCGAATGTAGAAAATGGTGGATTAAACCTGCGTAACCAGTAAAATTTATTCGGACTCGATCATAGTGGTATCTAACATCTGGTACAATGACGGAACATCAATAGACAGAAGAAAGATAAGTTTCTCCTTATTTTCTTATTTTTTTATGATATCGATGAATATATATATATACATATATAACTATTTTCTATTGTGATATGCAATATTTTCTACAACCGTTCTATATTAACGGAGAAATAAGTAAAAATGCACGTCAAAATGACGAATTGAGTGAACCTTGCCTCGAAATTGATTAATTTCTCGTTAAATTGTTCACATTGTAGACCTCATTGTACGGAAAGAAAGGTACAGGAAGATAGATAGTGACACGGAGATTGTAAAACTAGTCATTATGAGCATCTCAATGCTTGTATTTCTGAGTATGGAACGAAAGAAATGGGTCATGTCAAATTAAAATACACCGGTTTTGTCATTGTTGTTTACTACACAATCACCCGGTTTCGTCTATATATATATATATATATATATCACCCGTTTTATGGGGTTTTTTTTCAAACCAATAATTTATGAAAAGCAACGTTAACACGGATCTGAACATTGTCTTTCGAAAGAATTTGAATATATATTTATTGTATTTAGTAAACTTGGCGTGTTTAAATTTATTTTAAACGGGCACATTTGGACATTATAGTAATACACATTTTCCTAATGAAAGGCGTATCCATTATTTCACTGATCTTCAAACTAATTTTAAATGGAATATAAATACTCAATAGCAAACACTGATATCTAATTATTTTATAACATTATGATATTTTTTTATATAGGTTTTGAGATACATGCAATATGTGACCCCCTTTTTTACAGAAAAAAACTAAATAACGCTTAATAAACAAAATTAAAAACATCACCAAAGAGTATGCAGAAGTTTAGATTTATATTACTATGAAGTGTGTAAAGTTTGATGCAATAATAATAAATCGGTTTAGAGATATGGCGCGACATGTTACAAAACACTCCTGTTTTACTTACAAAGTCCTGTAACTCAAAAAGATTTAATTTGCTTTTCACTAAAAGGTTTACAGATAGTTTGGCCATTATAAGAAATAACTTTGTTAAGTTTCATAAAAATTAGATAAGCTGTTCTCGAGTTACGGTGCGACATGTTTACGATGGACAGAAGGATAGACGGATAGATAGACGGACGGACGGACGGACCGTGGACAGAATGACTTATAGATGGAGGAATGGGTGGAAGGAAGGAAGGACAGACGAACGGAAGGATGTATACAATAATACGTCCTGTCAAAATTGTGACGGGCGTGTAAAAACGCATAGAAATGAAGGAAAAAAACTCAATAAGTTTTATAAGGATATCGGTCGATTTATTTGTATATCTTGACTTCCTAAATTATTTTTGCTATATGACTTTTATATGTTTGAAAATAATAGATAGAAATTGATAAAAAGAACTTCAAATTCGTCATTTAAGGGCAATGCAAAAACTCCTTTAAGAATTAATGTGAGAATTTTATAGTAAATGGACAAAAAATAGAGCTCAACATTTTGAAGATAATTATCTGGCCCTTTCGAATTTTCTTTGTCTACGGCTGTTTTTAAATAATTAACATCATGCACTTGCATGTCCCCCTATGTTTATTTCTTAGTCATGACGGCCATCTTGGTTGACAAGCGGGGTCA
Organism: Mytilus edulis; assembly: GCA_019925275.1. Classification (NCBI taxonomy): domain Eukaryota; kingdom Metazoa; phylum Mollusca; class Bivalvia; order Mytilida; family Mytilidae; genus Mytilus; species Mytilus edulis. Next base: position 93,378,583 of record CM034356.1, on the reverse strand, counting down.
CAGTAAACTTTTTAAAACTAGATACCCTAATTATAATTAAAAAGGACATATGATTTTAGATAATGTTTAGAAATGCAGCCTAGTTATTTTAGATGTGAAAAATTATGTAAAAGATTGTAATGAAAGATAATGAACGACGGTCGACCGATCAAGTGATGAAAAAAAAAACTTTTCCTTTTGGGTCAAGTGAGCTAAATACAACCAAGAATTCCAAACAAAATTACACCGTTCTTGAATTTAAAAAAAAATTGTGTAACAACTGAAAATTTCAAATTTCGCGAGATAACTTGATCGGACATAGCAAACAATTTTACTGGCGGTTTTTTTTTCAATAAAAATATTATTTATACTTAACAGTACGCACTGACATGTCACAAATGCTTAAATGATCGCAATTCAATTTATTTTGAAGGTCTGTAAGATAAAAACAAAAACATGGTCACAGAAACTTAACCGATTGTTTATGGAACCATTTAAGTCGAGGTCTAATGAATCCTGCCAGACGGACATGATCACATTCTAATTATTAATAAAAGAAATATTAAGTTCACGGTCACATGAATCGTCATGTGGCCAAAGGAAAAATAATATAGAAATGAGGTCAAGGGCAAGGGCAATGGACATTTGGCAAATAGGGAAACAAATCGTTAGATCTGTGTTCCATACTTGTATATGTTCCAGTCAAACCTAAATTTTGACATATGCAGCATTATACAAATACATGTAGTTCAAAACGTTATGAATTCGAATCAGTTGGTCTCGCTTGTTTAAATATATCAATGAGAATGTTTATAATAAACATAATCAAACTCACATAATCCAATTTCGCGGGTGTCCCTGTTTTCTTATTTCGTACAATATTTTAATTCGGTATACACTTTATAAGAAAAGTGGCGAATCTAGAAGACGTATAGCTTGCACGCCCCCGACCCCACCTTTGATTGACAAAACTATACTGAGCCAAAAATGTTTAGCAACAAAAATATGAAATTTTATTTTATAACAAAATCATAACATATAATTTTAATAATAACAAAATGGAATTATGACATGTCAGAAGCAACATGAATGTTTATCACTCACATTTCTTTAGGATTTTCTTTGTATGGAGCGCGGGAGGGTCAAAATGCGGAAATGAGTATAGTGTTTATTAATATCTCAGCCATGTCCTTAGTGCACCAATGAAGGATTGGCAGGCACACCAGCAGCTGCCCTTAGTCAATGCTTTACTCTTGTGGCTGGAAAAAACTTGTCACGTCACGGTGTTGACGTAAAGCGAAGGTAGCGCTCCTCTCTGGACGATATGTTTTTTTGGGTCTAAGATATATCGACCTATCCTGTGCCTTTGCAATTTGTAGATATCTGTTTGTTAGTCTCTAAACTGTTGCCTTATGCACATTAAATTGAGCCACGATGTCAGCAACACTCAATCCAGCATCAACCATTCCAAGAGCTTTCTGACGGTCATTTTCGGGGAGGACTGGTTGACGCCCCATGCAATTTTTTCAAAGGTGTGTGTGTTTTTCTTACCAATGGTGTGTTTCTGAACGTTATTCAAAAAGACATTTTTAATATCGTTTTAAAAGTACAGGTACAGAAGGTAAAACACCAATCACACGTGAAAAGCTGATATGGCGCGAAATCAATCACCAGGAAAAAAGTACGACTGTTTTAAATTACTGGGTTTCATTCCATTCGGTGGTTCTCTAAAAGAAGACTTTTGTATGCATTTCCCATAGGGTCCTATGTTAAACTAAACCCCCCGCTGGCGGCCATCTTGGATGATGGATCGGCTACAAAGTAACAACACTTGGTCAGCATCTCATAAGAAACATTCATGCTATGTTTTATTTCATTCCATTTAGTGGTTCTCTTAAAGAAGAAATTTGAATGTATTTCCCATAGGGTCCTATGTTAAACTAAGTCCCCCACTGGCGGCCATCTTGGATGTTTGATCGGCGACAAAGTAACAAAACTTGGTCAGCACCTCATAAGGAACATTCATGCCATGTTTGATTTCATTTCATTGAATAGTTCTCTAAAAGAAGTCATTTGTATTATCATAGTATGTATTTCCCATAGGGTTCTATGTTAATCTAAGTCCCCCTCTGGCGGCCATCTTGGATGATGGATAGGCTACAAAGTAACAACACTTGGTCAACACCTCATAAGGAACATTCATGCCATGTTTGGTTTCATTCCGTTGAACAGTTCTCTAAAAGAAGTCATTTGTATGCATTTCCCATATGGGTCCTATATTAAACTAAGTCCCCCACTAGCGGCCATCTTGGATGATGGATGAGCTACAAAGTAACAACACTTGGTCAGCACCTCATAAGAAACATTCATGCCATGTTTGGTTTTGATCCATTCAGTGGTTCTCTAAAGGAAGTCATTTGTATGCATTTCCGATAGGGTCCTATGTAAATCTAAGTCCCCCGCTGGCGGCCATCTTGGATGATGGATCGGCTACAAAGTAACAACACTTGGTCAGCATCTCATAAGGAACATGCATGCCATGTTTGGTTTCATTCCATTCAGTGGTTCTCTAGAAGACGTTCAAAATGTAAAATGTTAACGACGACGACGACGGACGACGGACGCCAAGTGATGAGAAAAGCTCACTTGGCCCTTCGGGCCAGGTGAGCTAAAAATTAACAAAACAATAAGAAAAAACTTGTTTTTTTATTATTATGAAAGGGAGAAAAATGACTTGTCTAAGAAAATTGTGATACCAATTGCTATCCCTACTGAATTATGTTATTTTCAAAGCTGCCAAATTTTGTAAAATCATACTTTCTTTAGTAAAATGATTGAAGTTACTGTTTATGTTTATATAATATGTCCGTCTTCCATATATTTGGAAATGTATATCATGTATATATGTTAACTTGTTCATTGAATCAACCTATTGTGTTAATTTGTTTTCAATTGTATTTGTTCACATACCCTAGGTTAAGGGTCTTGAGAAATAAAAACTTGAAACTTGAGTATCAATGTGTAGAAACCCGATAATCTATACTTCGTAACCTTCACTGTGATCTAGACTAGTCATAAATGATTTTAGCGAATTTATATATATATTAATTTTATATTCTGTTGCATTTATCGAACTTTTATGGATTCTAGAAAGTCAATATGGCAGCCATGATTACGACCTGTCAACATTGTGCATTTTGGTGTTAATCGTCCGAGTTCACACTGCAATTACCTCTAGAAAAAATACCCTTTCAAACATACTTTGCAGTCAATGAATTGTATATTTCCCCTAACTTATAACCAGTTGATCCCAAATCAATACAAGGAATAATCCAAACATAAAAATAAGGTTCACCATAACAAATGGACAAATATGGCCGTATTTTCAACTCAAAAACTACTCTGTGTACAGACTTACCTGTGCTGTTTGGAAAGTTTTTATGCCTAGCACTCACTTGATAAATAAAAGTTATATGCATTTTGGGTTTAAGAAAGATGTTTTCAACTCAAAAACTACTCTGTGTACAGACTTACCTGTGCTGTTTGGAAAGTTTTTATGCCTAGCACTCACTGGATAAATAAAAGTTATATGCATTTTGGGTTTAAGATAGAAAATCTTTCTTGGTTTTTGATGGGCATTTTTTTCCCTTTCTGCAGAAGGTGATTAATACACTGGTACAGGTAAAATACCTCGACAGTCGGACACGTTCAGCAGGTGCAATTTTTCCAGGTGAACTTTATGGCGGGGGTGGGAATGGACTAAAATTTGTGACAACTAACTAACTCACCTATATCACCTATAGTTGTGATGATACCTGTTGTCCATGTCAATTAAAGACAATCAAAACAATACAAACCGTGTTTTTACCGGCACGGGACGTTTGCGCTTTTTCATAGGACATTTGCGCTTTTTTTTGTGGACACTTGCGCTTCAAAACATAGGACATTTGCGCTTTTTAAAAATGGACATTTGCGCTTTTTACATAGGACATTTGCGCTTTTTTTTATATATATATCTATAACTTCCCAGCCTCCTCTTTTATCCGGGCTTGGGACCGGTAGGTTTGACCTGGCAGAGTTAAAGTCATCTTTATGGTTAAAAGTTTAAAATTCATAGCACCTTCATATGTCATAGCACATTGTTGATATATGTTTAAAGTGTATGTACAGAAATAAAATCAAGTACTGTCATCACAATTACAGGTCAGTTTTAGCTTGATATTTGAAGCCCAATGAGTGAACAAATTTTGCTCTTGTTAACTGTCCTGATTGGTACTTATCCCACATCTCAAATAAATGAGCGAGTTTCTCATTTTCAACGGTACATCTCCTTAAAAGGTCTCCAATTTTTAGGGTTTGGTCGAAACGATATAAAAATCCATCAAGACATATTCATTTTTTTTCTTTACTAGTCACTATAACTTTAAAATCCATGTTCACTGTGTAAATGTGAACTAACTAATGACAAATATAAGTTAAATTTATTTATGTAATGATTTACTTCTCATTAAGATTACAGGTAGTCGACTATAGGTAAAAAGCGCAAATGTCTGGTGAATTTAATACAGGTGAATCAAAATTAAAAGCGCAAATGTCCATAGTATTTGAAGCGCAAATGTCCTATCGTTTTACAGGTAAAAAAGCGCAAACGTCCTGTGCCCGTTTTTACCTGAGGGAGCATCTCATAGTTGTACCACAACTTAGTTAATTTTCACACCTTTAGCATGAAGGAAAAAAAAATGCCCATCAAAATCCAAAAGAGATTTTATCTTTCTGAAACACAAAATGCATTTAACTCTATTATATCTAGTGGATGCCAGGCATTAAAACTTTTCCAACTCCACAGGTAAGTCTACTCAGAGTAAATACAGCCATGAGGGGGAGGACAGGGGTAAGGGAGACAGGGAGAAAGGGGGTAGGAGAAAGGAGAAAGGGGGTGGGAGAAAGGAGAAAGGGGGTAGGAGAAAGGAGAGGAAGGCTGGGAGAAAGGAGAAAAAGTTGGAGAAAGGAGAAAAAATAAAATATCTCTCCTTTTAAAATAAAATTTTTGCGGTCGTATAAAAATTTCTAATATTTCAAGAAAAAATATCTCAAAAGGAGATGTTTTATTCTAATGGGAGAAAGGAGAACGGGGGTATGAGAAAGGAGAAGAGGGGTGGGAGAAGGGAGAAGGGTACCCCCTGTCCTCCCCCTCAGCCATATTTGTCCGTTTGTTATGATGAACCTTAACAAATGATCATTCGATAACAGCACATAGTCATCAATATTATGATCGAGTGCGGAAACTAAGAAAAAGAGAAGAAGAACTCGTTTACTTCAGTGGGATTCGCATAGGTGTGTGGGGTTGCCCCCTCCCGAAGGACTTCGTCCGCTACTATGCCATTGAAATGAAGGTCATCTTGACCCACTCACTGGTACTGGAGGCCGTTAACCCCCTCCCCTATGTTGGGGCGTACACTTAAAAATGGAAAGAGCTACGCCAATGAAAAAGAAATGAGTAGCAAAATCCAGAAAAGTTTATAATTTTGATCAATTTTCTGAGATTATTTTTTATCTAAACTCCTGCCATGCATTAACACTTTTTCAGGTGCACAGGTTTGCCTGTACATTCAAGGCCTCCAAGGGACATTTTCAAGCAACATATTATTGAATACATACATAATATACGCAACAAACAAGATAAACAAGATAATATAACAAAACTTACCATGTTCTGTATCAAGACCATCTTTCCCAGGTGAACTAGATGCCATGATGAGCACCGAATACTTGTAAAATGCACACAACTTTGAAATCACAACCTATGTCACCTATCCTATAATTTTATCATGTGATTTTTAAAGTAGGTCGTCATTTAACACGTGTCTCGAGCATTTCCAGAAAACCAACTTGGTAGTATCGGGGGTAGTATACACCAGTGGGACCAAACTTTCGATTTGAATAAGACTTCAGGTCAGTAATGCTTAACTTTGATTTCATTATGATTTTCAAATATAAGAAGAAATAATGAAAACATGATTGTAATTAATACTAGCAACCTAGTTTATACAAAATACCTGGCTGATCAATTTTAATCATAGGGCGCATTGAGGGTTTATCGATCAACTTCCTACAGCTTTCATAATTTCTGCTCTACTGGTTAAAAGGGCTTAGTGAGTTTAATATTCACTTCGCGTCTGTCGTCCGTCGTAGTCTTATTTTTTTTTTTACAAAATAGAATATTATCATCATAAACTACTGGGCCAAATTTATCAAAATTGGTCATAATCAGCATAGGGATATGATAATCACAGATAACGACCCGATTTCTAGTGGGTTTTTTTGAAGGATCATATATATGTTTATAAATGTTTACAGTAAATATTCTTAAAGTAGTTTTTGTCCCTGTCCATAATATATGGTCTAGGTACAATTACAGCAGATTGAATATGTAACCCTCTATTCCTGTTGTGGAAAAAAAGAAATAAGGGACACAGTTTTTTTTTTTAACAAACACTACTGTTATTGTAAAATCGTGATTAAGAGCTACTGTTTTGGGAATGGGAATACAAATTTATTGTCAATAGGTCAATAGTACACCGATAGAAATATTTGATAGGATTTGTGAAATAAAATAAAACTCGGGCGGGGGGTTGTTGGCACTTCGATCTTTTTTGGTAGGGGTGAGCAGCTTAGACATCAAGTGTTCAACCCTTTTCCTATATTTTGTTTTTCAAAAATATATACCTTTTCTTATTTCAATTAACAAAAAAACATACCTATACATATATCGGATATTTTTTGTCTTGTAGAACATTAATTTAGACGGTGTAGAAATTTTGTATGAAGTCCAACTCATCATCATGTTTATGTTAAGAAGCAACGCGATCATAATAATCACTCCTTGCTTTTCCAATAAATTCGTCACACCTTTCAAAACACTTTCCTCTATTTGACCTTTTTATATCTTTCATTATGAAGAAATTTCAATTTCAACTAAAACAATAAAATATTTTGGTCTCCCCGAGAAATAAAATTAAGTAGGATTTTGTTTATATGATAATGGATATGAAGTGTAATCATTTATGATATATAAATAGGTTCATAAGAGCTTCTTGTTTTAAAGTTGAACACATGGAAAGCCTTAAGGACCCCATAAGACAAGCTTGATTAAGTATTAGTGTTCTATATATAATTTCTTTGATGTCGAGCTGTTTGTTTAACTTGGTAAAATTTCTATTTCAGTTTATAGTCATGGCTTGCATTTCGTGTAATGTGGAAAAACTATCTAATGAATACCCACCTCACAACGGATCTAGAGAATGTGATCATCCATCTCTAACATGTCTCCGGGTACTGTATATTTATTCTTTGCTGTAGTACTTGACCGCATGCAATAAATATTGCACAATTCCAACCGATTCATCTTGCATTGTAAAAAAATGTGTAATATATTTGCTATGCAATAATACAATCCAGTTTCTATAACTAATTTATTAACAAGTACATCGTTTGATGGTCAGACTACAGAATTACCACATGTGTATAAGAACTTCAATTGATCTATTTAATTATGTTTATTTAAGAACGTGCAGACATGTGAGAGTTGCTGATCTGTCAATTATAATTACTGTAACTGATGATACGGTAATAGAGTGAATACTTTATAACAAAAAGTGCAGTTAACATTAATAGTTGATATTTATAAAACAAAAATGCGTTTCAATTTTCTCAGGTTTTCTATATTCTTAATAAATATTTTTTTGTACCGTCATTTATTCTATTTTATAAACATGATGATCCGATGAACTTGTGAAACGATCACGACAATAAGCATTTCATTTTATGAGAGTGCATACAATACTGAGATAAATCATGCGAGGTTTGTACAGTTTCTGAATTATGAATTATTTTGATATGAGATGTGAGATATAAGTACAAGTTGCTTTCTTTAAAAAAAGAAATGCAATCGTGAACCCAAATGCTTGTTTGGCATTATATATTAGATAATTGTTTAGTAAAGGTGTATTGTTTTATATTACTTTTGTTGTATAAGAATTAGAAAATGACATTGATGTTTACAAGTTTAATGTAATACCGGCGTTACACATCAGCGTATAGCTCTGACGTACGCTGGCCGTGGTAAAAAATCATGCACGCTACTAATACGTTAGTACTTTTAGATGCATTCAACCTGTCAATCATATCTGTATCGTGTGCGAGAGGCGTACCTCAGCGTTTATCGGGCGTTCAGGCGACGTATGTTGCCGTATGTCTGGTGTTTGTCTAACGTAGATGGAATGTACGCTACGAAGGAAAAAAGTCTATTCAACGTATTTGAGACGCGTCCCGGTCATATCTGGAACGAAAATCCGTGCTGTCGGAGTGTCTGTGAGGTTAAATTATGAGGTGTACTGTTTGTTTTAGATGAGGTCAAACGATTTTGAAGCGTATACAACGTGCCCTTAACGTGTCTCAAACTTATCTGTAGCGTTTTCAACGCCCTTGTAGCGTGTATATTATGTGCGTGTAGCTTACAGGTATACGCGGGACACCATAAAAATTTCCTCGAGAAAAAGCGTTCACCAAGCGTATACATACCTTTGCATTTCGACGTACTTTAAACTTATGCAGCGCGCGTTTAACGCTTGCTTAGCGTTTCTTTGGCGTGCAACTAACGCATACGGACTTTGTTTGATTTCTGTTTTGACTGATTGTTTTACAGTCATTTCGGGGCATTTTACAGCCAACTATGCGGTATGTGCTTTGCTCATTGTTGAAGTCCGTGAAGTGACCCATAGTATGCAATTTGTGTGTTATTTTGGTCTCTTGTAGATAGTTGTCTTATTGACATCATACCACATCTTCTTTTTTATATTTGATATCTTATCGCCTACCCTACCAAGTCTGCTAAAATTGCATGCATGATTAATTTTAAGGTTATCAGTTGTAATTAAAGCGGCACATAAAATTCGTTGTTTCATTGCTTGAGGTATTATTTCTTACAGCTGAATGGTCAAATGATTTTTTTTCCAAATATATTTTAGATTTAGATTTCCGTTTTAGTTTTTTATTTCATATTGAACATCTACTTATCAGTCACACTTTAATGACGTAAAGGATCAAGAGGTTATGTGACCTCTTTGTTTAAAAAAAAAAAGTAAATAATGATGCAATATTTAAACAAAGAAAATAACTTTAAATTTAAAATTTTAATGAAAATAAAAACGGAAATATACTTCATAATTAACTTTAACATTATTTTCATTAAACGAAAAATATGAAAAGTATGAAAAATCCTTTATAATATTTTAAAGATTAAGTATGCACGTCCTTGTTCTATTACAGACGTAAAATTTCAAGAAAGTCAGTGCAAAAAAGACTTCGTTTTAATTTCAGCATGATAAAAATAGCCTGCTTTGTACATCATGCACATATATTCTCTAGACTCATAATTTTGAAAGAAATCTTTTATAGATTTTAGTAAACAAATCTCGTTTCGAATATAAATCGTATTGCTTACATGAAATCTTATCTTATATCTTAACACGGCTGGTTTCAACGTTAAAATAACTACGCATATATATTGAAAGTAAATATTAGCAGCTTGTTATTGCTTGCAAGGAAGTATTCAAAGTAGCTTGCGTCATAATTAATTATGCATCCTATGTAACATATCTCTATAGCAACTTTAAGATGCTAATGCTTATTCAACAGGTCAATTAATAAGCTATTGCGCATGTATATGCAAGGTGGCCATGAAAAGAACAGATGTATTCCGAATAACATCCGGTGTTCCGAAAGACTACGGATATCGTGCACTATATACTGCGTAAACCCTCACGGGTTTAATAACAGATGTCGTTTGATTGCCAAAGAGACAGCTTCTTACACCAGCCAACGAGCAAGGAACACAACGAAAAAATATAGTAAAACTAATAGTAATAACAAATAATATTTTGATATTTTGCTTTATAAATGTTTGTAAAAAAGTTGTATTTTAATTGTTTGCCTAAGTCGTAGATTGTGATCGTTTGAATATTTGCAATATGGTTTTGTGTATATTTTTAAGACCTCTGAGATAGTTTTGCTGCTATACATGCACATACGTTATTTTCGATTCAATCGTACTAGTTTAAAGATCGGTTTACTTTAGATCGATTCAAACTAAACTACCTCTTTTGGTGTTTTAGTTTAGACCGTTCAATGCGTTCTCATTAGCCCTTAAACAGATCTAAAGTGAACCGGTCTAGTTTAAATCGATAAAAATGTCCTAGTGTGAACGGGGTCGTCATTTAACATGTTTAACATGTTCCGAAGTTGGATAACGTGATGATACTGGGTCGCACAGCGTCATATGTATCGTCATATGTATCGTCAATAAATAACTAAAGATCACCATTAGCTTTTGATATAACATTTTTTTTTGCAGTGTTTGGTGGATCATGTTGACAAAACTGGGAAATGTCCTCATCCCGACTGCAGCTTGACGCTTGCAAAACAGTCTCCAACCATGCAGCTGTTTAAAGCCATTCTGTCAAAACAGTTTAAAGAGTACGAGTCGGCCTACACACCATTGGTAGATATTGGAGGAAGCAATCAGTATGTTAACGTAACAGGCCTTACTGGAGAGTCCGCGTCCATCCAATTTACTCCAAACATGACAGTCGATCAGTTGAAGTCATTGATACAACAGAAACTAAAACACGAACGAGGAAAACAAAAACTGTTATACGAGGGAAAAGAGATGAATGTAAGTTTATTTAACAGATGTAAACGTCAAGGTTGAAAGTGTCCTTTTCTAGACGCTGTAGATTTGTTTAAAGAACTTTTTTTGGCGTTTGCCAAAAATTCATTTATAATATGTTTATATTTGTTAAAACTCAATGTGGCCAGATAGTATATACAAAAAGTCATGTATGTACAAAAGACTAGATCACTAATTCGCGGACTTTTCTATTTTCAAAACACTTAAGAGTTTTCATATGAGAAATAGGGTTAACAACTGGCATGCGAATTGGATATTGCTTGATAACAACTCTAGTTATTTAATTTCAATATAATGATTAACGAGTATTTTGTTATGGAAACTACAATTAAATTATATATGTTCATTGATCCTGTATTCTAACCGGCAGAAATGACCACTATCAATTAAATATCTCTTTTCTACGGAATTATACAAAATATTATATTTTATGTAAAAACTATTAAATATTGCAGGTAACGGGACTAAACGGTGGATATACTACTTTGTCGGATCATGGGGTCAAACCAAACAGTACAATTTGTTTAGTAATTTGTTTGTTCAGTATACCGGACAATTTTGACGATGTTGTTTTTGATTTATACTGGGGCTACCCATACCAAAAAACAGATTTTCTTGATGCATCTTGTTTGATTTTTAATGGGACCACCTTACAAAAAGTGGTTGACTACAATCACAGACATGCAACTGCCATACGCCATTCTGGTGATGTAATGGACAATTTTCATCGAATAGGACACCATACGATCAATGTGTCTTTGAAAAATATACCCTCTAACGTAACGCATTTGTTTTTTACCCTTAGCGCGTGGAATTCACCAAATATTGCTCAGTATCCAAATCCCAGCTTAAAATTTTATGACGCTACAAAACCGGGGAAAGATCTTTGCAAGACAACGTTTCATCACGCTAGAAACTCACAAGCAGTTGTGATGTGCTCTGTTTCTAGGAATTCGCAAGGGAGATGGGAAATTTTCGAGTCGGGACAGCTTTCTGCAGGAAATGCAAAAAACTATAGTTCACTGGTTTCTACAATCCAACAGCTTATATCTAGAGGAGTTTAAAACATGCGTCAGTAAATAAAACATAGCGTTTCAGTATAAAATAGTTTATACGATATATGTTGATATGCAAATTGTATTCGGTATGGTGTTTACATTTTTCTCTGATGACATAAGAGAATGATACACACAATACTCAAGAAGAACAGGTTTATTGTAAATAAAGTAGATAATCAGACCACGAGTATCTTTTATTATTAGTGTAATCTGCTGTACAGCTAGTCAATTGACTGTTATGTAAAGCATCCAACCGCCTCGAAAGCACACACTCAAATAATAATTTCAGTGTAACAGGTATAAGTCTGTTGTTATTTATGTATTATTGTCATTTTGTTTATTTTCTTTGGTTACATCTTCTGACATCAAACTCGGACTTCTCTTGAACTGAATTTTAATGTGCGTATTGTTATGCGTTTACTTTTCTACATTGGCTAGAGGTATAGGGGGAGGGTTGAGATCTCACAAACATGTTTAACCCCGCCGCATTTTTGCGCCTGTCCCAAGTCAGGAGCCTCTGGCCTTTGTTAGTTTTGTATTATTTTAATTTCAGTTTCTTGTGTACAATTTGGAAATTAGTATGGCGTTCATTATCACTAAACTAGTATATATTTGTTTAGGGGCCAGCTGAAGGACGCCTCCGGGTGCGGGAATTTCTCGATACATTGAAGACCTGTTGGTGACCTTCTGCTGTTGTATTTTTCTATGGTCGGGTTGTTGTCTCTTTGGCACATTCCCCATTTCCATTCTCAATTTTATAAGTTCAGTTACCTTTTGTTTAAGGATCTTAGATATGTTCTAATTATAACATATTTATAGTCTCAAGTCTGGGAGGCTTTGGTTTCGATCACGTGATGGACCAATCTAAAGACTGAAGAACTGCAATTTGATGCTTCCATGGCAAGAAGATTAACAATTTATTTTCTCAGAGTCGGAATAGTTGCAAGTTGGTGAACGTTCCGTTATTATTATTTTTTATCAGATTAAGAACATTTTGAATTTTGCTTTATGAATCTTGAGGTTGACTTTTCAACTCATTTCTTTCCACTGCAAGTCACGTAAAAACTGTCGGAGGTTGAATATGCATTAATCTTGTACCTTGCAACGAATATTTGGACAAAAGTGTGTGTGTGTAGTCGCTGAACCATGCATACATTTAAGATAAGAAGAATCAATTTCTTCTATTAGTGGAGTGAAATTTTTAACTTTAATGGATCACCCTACCTGCAGGCTAAATTACGATTTTTCGTTTAAAGAAATGTTTAAACTTTAAATTTTGCCTGGTCGTAAAACGGTTCATTTTGTTAATTTTTTTTTTTACAAAATGAAGTTTTATTAGTTTTTAGCGCATCAAATTTAAATGAAAATATCAACATGTCTTTTTTCCCTATTTTTTTTAAAATTGACGACCTGGTAAAAAAGTAAGATTTATGTATAATTATAGCTTTGCAAGAAATTACTTTTCAGCTCCGCGTTATGCCGGTATATTAAAGTCGTAGAATAAGCACCTTTTTCTTGTCACTGCACTGTAAGCATATACCGTTAAGGAGGCGAAGAATGGGGTTAGACCTGCAGTCAGCATAATGTGTCCAGGTAGGGTGACATGTATATACTAGTACAACAGACCGATACTATTTAACTTTTGTATCAACACGTTCAAATTTCGACCGAGGATGCAGGGTTGATTTTCATATTACCAAAACTGAAACACTGAAACAGAGAAAATCGAATAAACGGCCGGAAAAATCCCAAAAAGATGAATAAGCGGACAATAACGACAACACAATCTAATAAAAATATAGAGCTATGATTTCGTTACTCATATGTAGTATAATGAAATCAGAGATCTTTATTTTCTTTAGATTGAAAACAATACAGAAACAAACACACAATATACTTCATACACGAGTGAGGATATGTTGTTAGCCGCTTTCTGTCGGTGACCAAATGTTGCTATTCTTTCAGTTGGAATATTCATGGTGGATAGTTGTCTCATTTGCGATCGAAGTTTTGCTTATATATACCTAACATATACAAGACGAAGTGCAGTGATAACGTACTCTTTTGACAATTTGTTTCATTAAAAGTTGAAATTTTAAAATTTACAAATAAGAAAATAGATGTGGTATGATTGCTAATAGATTCAACTATCAAACATGTTCCAAAAGCCGTGAAATTCGGCAATTATCAGTCCATGAACGGCCTTCAAAAATGAGAAAAAAATCATATCGTATAGTCAGCTATAAAAGGCATGACAAGACAACATGAAATTCAATTTTAACGAAAAAAAGCCCAACTTATGACAAAACAATTAACCAACAACAAATTCTACAGACGACAACCACTGAAAGAAAACCACTGCTTTATAGGCTCCTAATTGTGGACAGGAACATATAGAAAGTGGCGGGACCGATGTTTTCTTGAAAAATACGTATATTTTGATAATTTTTAAAATGGATTTTGCCTCTAGATCTTCAAATAAAGAGCACATGGGAGTACCAGCTAAAACATTTCCTGCAATGTTTGTATATATTTACAACTTATCAAATGCAAATTATTACTTAATGTTTGCATCACTTGTAACTATCTACACTATCTCGTATTTGTTGAATTTAGACCAGAGTTGTCTCATTTGCAATCATACCACATCTTGTATTATATTTGAAGTGTTCAAGTATTCAATTTTAAGATTGATTTGCATAGTAGCCTTAGTCTTACTATACAAATCCTTGATTTTAAGAACCTACTTCCATTGGTCTGCACAAAAATGTCAACAGTAAGAATATAATATCAACAACCTTGATATGACAATATAAAACAGAACTTTCAATACATTTAAATAATCAAATACTAGGAAGTGCCAAAGTTGTAACCCCACTACTAACCGTGTATTGAAATAAGCTCCGCCTCCCTACAATCCTAATATGGAATATACACGGTCTCCACGCGAACGCTTTTAACCATCATCATCATCATACTTTATTTCCTCCTATAGGAGATTGACATAAGACAAAATGCAAATATTATGTACGATTATAGTTTTGAAATCACATAATAGGAAATGTCAATAGCTTAATATTTGAATGGAAAAGTATTTACAGTTTGCAGTATTTTAGGAAGAAAAATCCTTCGTTAAGGACTTCCAAACGATGTTCTGGTATTAAAACGTCACAGAGATCTTCATGGTTGCCAAGCAAAAGATCTGAGAAGCTCTCGTCCGATTTTGAAACTGTTGTGTACACGAAATTGAAACTAGTCAATTCAGTTAATCTGTTGTACATAGTGAAAGTCTCTGTTTTTGAAGTTCTGTGCACATACATATTTGATGATTCAGTATATCTAGAACAAAGTGTCCACACAGTTTGCAATTTCCGCTAGTAGAAGGAGTAGTCCAGAGTTTAGCTATATGTTTCGCGGTTAAATGTCTACCACTACTTTTTGCATATTGCCACGGGAAATCATAGTTATTGTTTTCAGATAATCTTAAGAATTTGACGAAATCGTTGTCCCTGCGCATTCGATCTTCCTTTTGAAGTCTTTCAATTGGGTTAACAGCACTACTGACAATGTTTTCCCACTGAAACTTGGTCGGGAATGTGCCTGTAAATATATAGTTTGTCAAAAACTTCAAAAGGGAGTACTTTGATAAAATGTTAATTACATCTGGGATGAATCCATATTGTTTTCTAAATGTATCTCCGAAAAACTGGTATAGTCTGTAGATAAAAATTTGTTTTGTAAGAGATTCCGTCTTCATTTCACAAAGTTTACATAGGAACATCAGTTTCCGTTTTTCAACAAGTATTGGTAGTCTCTCGAGGTTGATCATCGATTCGCACATATCTGACCGTGTTCGTCTAGGAAGGCCTTGAATATGTTTAACGATGAAATGTTGGAAAGTTTCAAGAGACGTTTTGTCTTTCAATTTTAACCCATTCCAAAGCTCACATCCGTAAAGTACCGTAGGTATTACGATTTTATTGTAGAGGCTACACACAGTTCAGGGATTTAGCAAACAAGTTCCAGTACCGGCTATAGCAAAATACGCATTTCGGCCCTTCCTACATGAATGCTGAATATCCGAGCTTGGTGACAAGTCAATCGTTCTTAATATTCCAAGGTGCCTTGTCTCGGTTAAAATGTTAACATCATGATCTCCAAGATTAAATACGTGTTCTAATTCATTTTTGTAGCATAAAATGACAGATTTAAGCGGATTAAACTCAAATCTCCATCTAAGTGAGTAATCGTAAGCACAATTTAACAAAATTTGGAGTCTTTGTGGTGAGGTACCGATGCACACTACATGTACATCGTCAGCAAATGATGGATTACTTGTATGAATATTTGAAATATTTGCAGTTCCAACTAATTCTAATTCAATTAAAAGATCATTAATGTACACCAAGTATAGGAAGGTCGATAGTACACCACCTTGTCTGACGCCTTGTTGGACTTGAAGGGTACTGATACGTGTTCATTGACGTAAACGGCACTTGTTATATCGCTATAACAATCAGAAATAACTTGTAGTGCTTTACTATTTATCCCAAGACGGAATAGTTTGTATATTAGGCCACTATGCCACACTGTATCAAATGCACGGGAACTGTCCAAAAACGCAACGAACAATTTGCAGCCTAATTCTAAGAGGTAATAAATAGTTTCTTGGAAGTTGAAGGAGGCAGTAATACAGCTTAGTCCATTTAAAAAACCTTGTTGTTGTAAATTTGGGAATAAATCATTCTCCAAAGAGGTTACTAGTCGCTTCTTTAATACAGTTTGGAACAGCTTGTAAAGTATTGGCAATAGCGATATTGGACGATAGTTTTCGGGCGCTAGTTTGCACTTTCCATTACCTTTGTACAATGGGATCAATAAACCATGCTTCCAACACAAGGGAATACGACCAAAACGAATCACTGCCTTAAAAATACGGAGAATAACTGTTTGTAGTTTACTTCCACTGTATGTTCGTTTTGTAGCTTGTCATAGACTGGTGCCTTTTGTAGCTTGAGGTTTCTAATCGCTGTTTCGATTTCAGCTATGTTTATTTCTCCTCCTGGGAGGAGGCCATTATATTTTGTACATAACTCGAGTGTGCGATCTGCAAATTCAGTCACGTAGGCCTTGAAATCACGTTTTCGGTTGGTGTATACACGCCTGCATAAAAGTCAGCAAATGCATTGGAAATATCTTCAGGAGATTTACACTGTCGGTTATCATGCAGTATTTCTGACATTTGGTTGGTTTTGCGGCATTTCCGTCGGGATATTAAGCGCCAAAAGAGTCTAACATCACACTCGGCTGCTTCGTCGATTTCACGGTAAGTATTATCCATATACGCGTTATATGCAAAACGTTGACGAATACGAAATTCGTTTTTCGCAGATTTGTATTCAACATACGAAGGAAAGGAATTCCCTCGGGGTCTACCATGATTAGTCCATGTCCTGCGAGCTAAGCGTTCAGCTTTGTGGGCTTGTTTTACATCATCTGACCAGTACGGCTTAGTGTTGGGGTTAAAGCTACCGGTATTGTAATATTTGCACATTCTTTCAGTTTATATGTAAGTTTGCTAGCTAGTGTATCTAAATATAGAAATGTACTTAATGGCATATTCAAAAGATCACGGCCAAACAGTATTACCTCCATTTGACGAATTAGCTACACACGGTATACTCAGTTTTAAGAAAACAGGTAGGTGGTGTGAAGTAAGACTCAATGTTCCTTCAGGAATATTTTCGCAAAAAGTTACGTCATTAGCCAATTCCTCGCTGACGAGGAAATAATCCAGTACAGTACGAGTCGGAATGAACGTGAATGATGAAGGATCACAAAGACTGCTAGCATTAATCGGAACTATGTTATTCCTTAATATGAAATCTGAAAATATGATGGATTTGTTCACATTAGTTCGTTCAAGGTCGGTTACTCTGTAACTAGTGTTGAAATCACCAGCTACAATTACGGGACCAAATTTAGCATAGTTGTTGACACAATCTTCAACAATGTTCAGTTCATATTTGTAATTTTGCATATTATACTATCTGCGGGTAAGTAGACCGAGAAAACAAATCTAGAGTAGTTTTCGTTACACTGTATTTCAATTCCTAATAATCTTTCGGAGACCGGACAGTTAATTGGTTTTATGTTGAACTTCAAAGTTTTCTTGTACATAATTGCAACGCCACCCTTTCCACATTTACAGGTTTCGATGTTAATATTTGTATCTGCTCTGTGGTAATTGGTGTCTAATGTGTTGAGGAATTTTAGAGAGTTGTTAAATAAATTGTGCTCCGATAATACGGCAATGTCACAATTCGTATACTTAAAAAGTTCTGTTAGACAAACTGTTGATGACATGATACCGCGTACAATCCAAGTCACTAGAGAAAGCATGATTGTAGTTATAAAATATCCAAAATTTACATGAATGTAACTAAGAGCCATCTTGATAGTGATGTGTGTCAGTTGAATGCTCATTGTTAAGCCGATCGTTCCATGCACGATTATTATACCAAGGTCGACAGATTATGTTGTTGGGCCAAAACTCACTGTTTTGAAGTAACGGTTTAGATTCCATCGTAACGTTTATTCTACCAGAAATTCTGCCTTTACGTGGTTTGAACAGTATGACGTGCTTAATATTAACTCCACGTTGTTTCGCATAGCTCAATAGACCCTCCTTACTTGAGGAAGGATCAATGTTTGTGATGTAAAATCTGGACGTTCGTTTTCGGCTTACACCTGTAAAGTTATCATTTTCTGGTTTGGGATCATTATGAACCCCGTTGATCCGTACCGGGATTTGAAAGGCAGGTTTTATTGCTTTGGCCAAATTAGTAGCTAAGCTGTCAGCGTTTTCGTTTGTGCATCCCAGAAGTTTGTCTCTATATGAATCGCATTTTAGGTTCGAGTCAGTTGCAATTTCCTTTCCGCAAGTTGGCGTAATTGAACTAGCATTATTATCCGTTTCAGTGATTTCCGTTGGGCGTTTTCCGAAATGTTTTATAAAATCTACAGAGTCTTAGGCGCCAGGGATTATAGGATCGGATTGCTGGGGGTCGATCTGATACATCATACGATCTATTTCGGTTGTAATCATTGAATCGATTGACATATTTGACACAGTGGATTTATTCGTATTAACGGGACGCATAGGTGTAGACATGTGTTCACTCGTACCTATTGTCGACGGTTGTTTATTTACTAATATTTTGGGGTTCAATACGGGTTGACCTTTTCTGAGTGTTTATTGTAAAGATGTAATTGCGATACGATTTTGTTTTATTTCCGATTGTATTTCTTTCATTTTACTACTGTGCGTCTGTGCCATAAAATTGAACTCGCCCACGTCAGATGCTAACAAGCTGATGGTCTTGATTTCCGATTCAAATTTCACAACTTTTGGGGTAATTTCAGCTTTTAATAACTCAAATTGACGTTTGTTGTCGTCAATAACATTTTCAAGTTCATCAATTTTTGCTCTTAATTTCTTTTCAATCCGTCTTTACTTTTTATTATATTTTCTAACCCATTGACTCTTTCAATTAGCAACTGCAACAGGGACGGATCCAGCCATTTTAAAAATGGGGGGGGGGGGGGGGGGGGTCGGCCAACCCAGGACAAAGGGGAGTTCCAACTATATGTCCCCATTCAAATGCATTGATCGTCAAAAAAAAGAGGGGTTCCAACCCCCGGAACCCTCCCCCTGGATCCGCCACTGCGCAATGTACTGTCAACCTGGTTTACGTTTTTTTTTTTTCACAAATGGTATCAGTTTGCAAATGATCACTGTCTTGTCGAATTAACCGATCTACTGAAAACCGAGTCAATCTCAGAAGCGTCACCTTTTGTAAGCATTTGCAGAATATAACAATCCTTGGTGTATTTTTGTATGCTACTAGATTTGTTCGTAGTTTTTCTATTGCAAAGTTTCCCTTTTGAACACCCATCTATCTCACCCGCCCGGAAGAATCCGGGTCCGTCCGCCCTGATTTCGGTTCGCTCTAGTTACTGTTCGCCCTAGTTCCGTTTCGCCCTGAGACCGTTCGCCCTGATTTTTATTTTTTATTATAGTGTTGTGTTGTGTGTATTTAATTAAATATGTTGAAGTCAGTCTACAATTTCGCCGAATATTTACGATTTTTAATGTTTAGTTTAGTGTTGTGTTGTGTGTATTTAATTAAATATGTTGAAGTCGGTCTACAATTTCGCCGAATATTTACGATGTATTATGTTGTCTACAGGTAGCTGCTACTAGGTTATAAGTTCATGCCTAACAATTTGTACATCAGTGTTTTTACCCATCCAAGGATTTGTAACTATACAAATCCTTGACCCATCCAAGCTGACTATTTTATTTGAGAAAAATGTTATTTTCATTATTAATCCATCAAACGCATATACCAATCAGTGATATTAAAGATTTCAAATCATACTTAATCAGCAATAAAAATTCAATCAACAGTAATTAAAAGTAATTATAAACTAAAGTGTACAACAATGCAGCCAAGAATTTTATTTAATTAATATTCTGTATTTAACTGTTAATAGATATACATAAATTTTAATATATATTTATATATATTTCTTTCATTAATGTAACATATATACATATCATAAATGAAAATAGGTCGAACGAACCTAGGGCGAACGGATTACCAGGGCGAACAAACTCAGTGCGAACGAACCTAGGGCGAACATGTAATCAGGGCGAACGATCCCGATACCCGCCCGGAATAGCAGAATATTTCTGCAGTGGCGGATCCAGGGGGGGGGGGGGGGGAGGGGTTCCGGGGGTGCGCACCCCCCTTTATTTTTGCCGATCAATGCATTTGTATCGGGACATATGTTTTGCACCCCCCCCCCCCCCTTTTTGCCCTGGGTGCCCTGGGTTAGCACCCCCCTTTCGAAAATTCCTGCATCCGCCCCTGTTTCTGTATCAAGTAACTAATGATTCGTTTCCTTTTAAAGTATGCATAATCGTGTCAATGTTTTTTTTTCTCTGGGAAGGCCATCTAAAACCTTATCTAGGTACATTATAGTTTGCTGCGATGGAATGTACGAGTCTTGACTGAATGGAATAAACTTTGTGGTGTACATAATAGTATGCTTATAATTGCAAATTTATAATATAAACACTTTTTGTTAAAGTTTTTGCTTTCTTTATTCACAGCTTTCTATGTACAATTATTCAGTCCACTATATAAGAGTGAAGTCAATAAATAATTTCATTCACTAGAATATTCCTGCAATTCTTAGACAAAACATTTTTTCAATCTGTTCTTCAAAGATCTTCCTCTGTACATCTTTATTGAATGGAGAGATTCAAATGAGAAGACAAAGCAAGTTTATTTGGACAACAACATTCTAATATCTTGTTCATTCGTTCCATCTTTCAATTGATAATTACATTGTTGTATTTATATGATCAAGTTCTTGTGCATCAATGATCGTGATGATATGACTCCTTTTTGTTTATAGTCATCATGTTGAAATTTCCTCTTTCAAATAAATGTAGGAAAAAACATGTTCCATTTCAAATTAATAAAAAAGTCGCACTATGGAGAAAAATATCAGCTTTAAGTTTTCCGTTCAGTATTGATCTGTGAATGATGACCATGAAAATCCAGATTTCTGACCTACAAATACACAAACTCAAAAATTATCAGTGAAGAGATCAATAAAATGGCTATTTTATCATGTTTATGATTAATATGATAAACTTTCATTTAAATATTCAAGTACTAAATTACAGAAATCGCTTAAATTTTATAATAGTTTAGTTAAAGTACAGCTTATTTAAAATTATAATAAAAAATATAGGCCACCGATGAGTTAAATAAGATATTACATTTTTAATGCCAAAAAATGGCTTTTTTGCACCAAAGGGAGATAATTTGGAGCTTTTTCAATGATATATATGCATTTTAAAAGTCATCTGGGGCCAAACCGAATTGATTGTTTTGAATGATTTGGTGTACCATATGATAAAGATATAAATAAATTGAGTTATGAAAAAAAAATATTAAAACATTTTTCTGAAATTGTTATACCCTAGAGCCTCCTTAAATGTCATTTGATCTCTATTGGAGAAATGTCTCATTGGAAATCAGACTGCTAAGTGTTTCTTATTTTTATATCAACCCAGCCATATTATACCTGTCTAATATCAGGAGCTTGTACATAGTTCAGTGGTTGATGTTGGTTCATACCCATCATTTTTATTTTTCATAATTTTTTGTTTTTATAAATTAGTCTGGTATATTTGACGTTTGAATTGATGCTCTGTTTCAAATTTGGTTAGTGTTGACTTTTATAGATTACTATAACATGTATAGGGTATGGGTTTTCTCATTACTTACAGGTCATCAATGGCCTCTAATAAGTAATTACAATGCTTACATCCACTAAATTGAACTCTGATGGATAGTTTTCTCTTTCATCATACCACATCTTATTTTAATAAATATTTAATTATTATTCAAGGACAAAAATTTTTATAACAGTGGACTTACCATTTAGGCTTTGTTGACCTCTGTAAATCTTATTTTGTTGATCATTTCTTCTGTTTATAGTTTCCCCTTTATCTTTCATGTTCTTGCCCTACACATAAAAGGGTAAACATCATTTAATGACAAAAATAACTACTACATGTATTACATAATTAGTAGGCAACTGAAAATTTTGTCTTATTTGTATATAACATAAACTTACTCATCATTCTTGCTGTTCAATATCATGAATATTATCATTATTCTATGAATATGAGGTCACAGTAAAATTAACCTTGGCAGGCAGACATCTTTTTTTATATGATACCTTGTAGTCATTCCATACAACAAGTAGACCTATGCTTAAAAAATCTACGGCCAAAATTAAAAATATGTTTGTTTCCCCTCCCCCCACACGGGTCAAAAATAAGCGCCCAGGTCAAAAAATTATTTTCCACAAAAAAATCGAAATTATTTTTTTCCTGAAAATAATTTGTTTCCATTTTTGGAAAGTGCTTGAAAGCAGAAGGATTGATAATCTAAATAAATACACTCAAATTGAGCACAAACAACTGATAAGTGGCCTGGACTGGACAAGTCAAACCATTCATGTGACCATGCTATGACAATCACATCCAGTTAAAAAAAAACTAGAGGCTCTCAAGAGCCTGTGTCGCTCACCTGTTAATGTGTTTACTGATGTCGGCCATCTTCGTTGGTAGGCGGGGTCATTAGACACTTTTTTTTTAAATAGATACCCTAGTATTATGATTGTGGCCAAGTTTGGTTAAATTTGGCCAAGTAGTTTTAGAAATGATTTTTATACAAGTTACAAAAATGACGAAAAGTTGTTCAATATTGACTATAAAGGGCAATTACTCCTTAAGGGGTCCTCTAACAATTTTGATCATGCTGACTTATTTGTAGATCTTACTTTGCTGAACATTATTGCTGTCTACAGTTTATCTCTATCTATAATAGTATTCAAGATAATAACCAAAATCTGCAAAATTACCTTAAAATCACCAATTTTAGGGCAGCAACCCAACAACAGGTTGTCCAATTCAACTGAAAATTTGTGAGGGGATATATCTTATTCTGATGGACATTTAAATCTTGAAAGATTTGCCCTAAATGTCTTAGTTTCAAAGATATAAAGCAAAACCTGCATTTTACCACTATGTTCTAATTTTAGCCATGTCGGCCATTTTGTTTGGTAGGCTGAGTCATCGGACACATTTTTTTTAACTACAAACCACAATGATAATTGTGGCCAAGTTTGGTTAAATTTGGCAAAGTAGTTTCAGAGAAGAAGATTTTTAAAAAAGGTACAAAAAATTATGAAAAGTTGTTAAAAATTGACTATGAAGGGCAATAACTCCTTAAGGGGTCGACTGACAATTTTGATCATGTTGACTTATTTGTAGGTCTTACTTTGATGAACATTATTGCTTGTACAGTTTATCTCTATCTATAATAGTATTCAAGATAATAACCAAAAACTGCAAAATTTCCTTAAAATAACCATTTCACAGGCAGCAACCCATCAACAGGTTGTCCGATTCGTCTGAAAATTTCAGGGCAGATAGATCTTGACCTGATCAACAATTTTATCCCATGTCAGATTTGCTCTAAATGCTTTGATTTTTGAGTTATAAGCCAAAAACTGCATTTTACCCCTATGTTCTATTTTTAGCCATGGCGGCCATCTTGGTTGGTTTGACAGGTCACGCCACACATTTTTTAAACTAGATACCCCAAGGATGATTGTGGCCAAGGTTTGGTAGAATTTGGCCAAGTAGTTTCAGAGGAGAAGATTTTTGTAAAAGTTTACAGACGACGGACACAGGACGACAGACGACGAACGCCAAGTGATGAGAAAAGCTCACTTGACCTTTCAGGTCAGGTGAGCTAAAAAAAACCTGCCTTCCTGGTCTGTTTACAAAGGGTAGACCCGGGGAGGGGAAACAGACATTCAGGGGTTTCATTATTTTTTTAGACTGGTGGTACCTTTCAGATTTTAGGGGGAACCAAACCCAAAGGGCGAGGGGTCTGGGGGCCGCCTAAGGCCCCCAGTGGGTCCAGGGCAAGCCCTGGTAGGGGGGCCAGGGGGGCAAAGCCCCCCGGAAGCTCCTGGATTTTAGGGATTTCAGCCTTAATTTTTTACTTTAAAAAATAGGGAAAAGTCTGTAATATTTGCTTCAATTTTGGGTAAGTTAACATTGAATTGTTTTTTTTTCTAGAGTAATTATCTGAAAATAATTATTTTGTAATCAGTTATAAAATATGTATAACCTATAATGCAGGGGTTTCATGTGAAATGTTGTTTAAATGTTTTGTTTGTTTTTATACTTTTATTAAATGTTTTGCATTTGTTCAATATTCATTATTGTGAATGAAACTTCATAAGTTGCATACAATGTAGTATAGTATTAAAAAAACTGATAATAAAACTTGTAGCTTTTTTTTTATTGCTTTCAACCTTTTGTTATAATCATAACTGTGTCAAGTGTAAGTTTTTAGTGTCATATATGATTTATTTTAATCAAAGTCATATTCACTGTCATTATCACTTTCATCATCATCATTATCATCAATCTGCCCAAATTCAATCATCATCTGCTTACATGCAGCTCTCACTTCTTCCCTTATAAGTTCTTGCTGATTGTCTCCTGTTACATCAGTTTGACACTCCGCTTCAACTGTTTGAATTTCAATTACATTTTCTTGTGCTCCTTCACTTTCATTTGTCCTATTGTTGGGTTTCTGTTTTGGAAGTTTTCTTCTGTCTTTCTCACTTCTCCAACGTTTTACTGCTTTCTCTGTTACTTGCTGACTATCTCCTGTGTTGGGACCATTGATTGATACATTCATTAATGTCATTATCATGTCTTGTTTAAGAGAACTTCTGAGTCTAGTTTTTATTCTTTTAATTGTGCTTGCACCCCTTTCAGGCCAGGCATTTGAAACTGGCATTGATTGACAAATATCAGCAAGCTCAATAATATGAGGGAAAAAATTGCATAAGTCAGTCTTTCTCGCTAACATCATCTTTAACATCATTTGTGTTTTGCTCAAATCTGAAGAATTATTATTATCTATTATCATCTTTTTCCATTCTAGCATATTGTACTTGATCTTATTCCATTCAGTAACTATTTCATTTTTCTCGTCTTGTTCAATGTTAGGATAGAACGATTCCATCAAGCTGTCTAATGATGTTACACCATAATTTCTGAATTCTGTATCAGTTCTTTCTGGCAGAGAAACAGGGTTGAAAATATCAAATGCTTTCAGGACAGAGAGAGCATCTTCAAATCTCGAATTTATGTTTTCCTTAAGGGCTGTGACATACTTGGTCAATAGTGTTTCCAGTTGCTTAAAATCAGTATCACTGACTTTAAATTCCTTTGTTACCATAGTTAACTTTCCATCTTGTAAATCTTTTTTCATTTCTTCCAGAGGTTGTTTTGATTTTGAAATTTCTTCCATTGTGTCAATTGTATACTGAATGCTGGGCCCAATACTACTAAAATCAATATTGCCTGTTTGAAAAATCTTTGACAATTTTGATAAGGGTGGAAGTATGCATTTTAAGATGTAAAGTGTTCCAAGAAATCTTGTTTTCTTCATCCTCTTTAACAATCCATAGGCTGCAGTGTCTTTCTCACTTAACTGACTTAGGGTTTGCAGAACTGCAGCATAATCGTCAAAAACAGCTTGAACTGATAAGTCAAATGAAAGCCAGCGAGTTGTACATGCCTTTTTCAGTCTCTTTGCAACCATTTTTCTGGAACTTTCATTCAGCTTAAGATTTTTTGTACCTTCTTGTACTTTCAAGTAAACTGCAGTTCTTTTCGGAGAGTTTTGAAAATACTTCCATAATTGTATCAGAGTCAGCTGTGCCAGATCAATATCTTTAAGTTCTGTCTTTGTGTCTGCACATGCAAGTGCTAGTTTATGACAGATACAATGAATATTTATAATTCCTGGGTGTTCTTTTCTCAACAGTGCAGCCACACCATTCTTTTTTCCAGTCATCACAGAAGCCCCATCTGTTGCTAGGCTTCTGAGCATACTTATGTCAATCCCTAGATTCAGTAACTTTTCTTTTATTACTTTTACAATTGTTGCAGCATCTGCTGAATCTGATTCCTTCAAAAGGTCAGCTGTAAAAAGGAAATGAATTGTTGGGCACCCAGCTCTATCAACATACTGTATAAAGCAAACTAACTGTTCAATCAAAGAAATATCAGTTACTTCATCTATCATCAGCCCAAAACTATCAGCCATATTTACTTTTTGTACTAAGTCTTCTGTTATAACATCTCCTATACTCAAGAACATTTCACGGATTGACCCAGCACTGCTATGGTTAAAGTGTTTCATATGTGACACTCCAACTACTTCTAGCAAGTTAATCAGTGATTTAAATTTGCTATTTGCCACCTCTTCTTTGGCCAACCAATACAATGAGGTAAATGCAATTAAAAGTACTTCTGATGCATATTCTTTCCTGTTATTTACCTCTTTTTGAAATGGGGAAACTCTCTGTATGTTTTCTTCAAGTTCTGCAGCTTTGTGAACCTTGGATTTGGAATGGTCCTGTATAGCTTCTTTTCTGAATCGCAGACCTGGTTTCATACAAAAAATATCTTTGTTCTTTGGATTTAAATTGTGATGGTTTTTGCACAGGAGACAGTACATTCCTTCTTGTTCTATATAGACAAGCCACCATAACCCTGTATCTTGACTGAAGGAGGTATTTTTGTCCATCAAAGTGCTATGTTTAAATCTGTGTTTATTTTTTGATGTTGACTGAGGGTCTTCAAAACTTAGAGACTCACATCTATCTTTACAGATGGAAAAATGGTGGATTTTCTTAGTATTATCTTTAAATGTTTCTTCAAGTAGTTTTCTCTGTTTTTCTATGTCAATTTCTATTCTTTGAGTTTCAAAGTTTGTTGTTGAAGTTGTTGAAACTGTGCAGGGAGATGTAGAATTAGTTTTAATTAAAGGCGAGTTCTCAATCTCTACTTCATTATTTTTATGATTATCATGTTTATCTGTATCTTCTGGAGTGGAATTTTGAGTGGGGGCTGCCTCTGACTGTGACTCATCATCATCTAAAAAAAATAGATAAATCATTTGTCAAAACGGAAACAGTGGGAATAATAGTGAATGTAAGTTTTACTAAAATTTGTGGAGTAGTTTTCAATTTTGAATTTAAGATTCTGTGGGAGTTTCTTTTAAAATCATTCAGTTATTAAATTGTGGATAAAAAATACTTTTGAACAGAGGAATACACAGGTGGCAGTGCATTCATTAAGACCCGGTACCCGGTACTTTTACCCGCCTACGGAAGCGTCTGGTACCGGCAGAAAAAATAAAAATACAAAAAAAAATAATGTGTAAATTTTTTTTGAAATCGTTCAAATCTAATTTCTTTCTTTCCTGAAGTGATAATCTCCGTGTACGCCGTGAATGTGTATGTTTATAGGTGTCTTCGTCGAGGTCCGCGTTAAAGTATAGATCTATCTTCTGCCAATTTAGGTACACCTCCAAAGTAAGGAGTAGTGATTCTGATAAACCATGTGTCCGTATCTGTATCGTAAGAGCGCTTTAAAATGCGACGATTTAGCAGTATATTTTCAAGCGGCAAATTGTTGATGAATATAAACAACAACAGCATAACTATGTCTAAGAAAAGGAAAGCAGCTTGTATCACAGATTATTTTATGAATAAAAGGTTTAATAAAGGTGAACATTCTATGAAATTCAAAAAATCGTTAATTGTATCAAATCAGTTCGTTTCCCGTTGGACCATACGTTGTCCCTGATCACCGTTTTCTCTATATGTGTTCTATGTTGTGATTTAATGACTGCTGTCTGCAGGAAATTTTTAGTGTAAGACTTCGTGAAACAATATGAAGTAACATATATAACTGTTACGTTTACAAAATATAAAATTTGACCAGATTTTAGACTTCTTAAATTAAAAAAAAAGACAGCTCTGAAGAAGTGAAAAATCACAGTTTTACAATTACTTACTATAGTTAAGAAGCCTATAATTAATTTGCCCCCCTTTTCACAATCACCCCTTTATATCAATATTAAAGTTAAGCGAAAGTTAAATACATTTTTTTATCTGACAAGAACAATCATCACAACACTTAGCATATATCAAAAACGTTTGTTTGCTGTTTTGCATGAGAGCATGTTAATTGTTTTTAAATTGTTTGCATGACACTGTTAAATTTTTCATGTGTATACATGTACCAGCTTTCTGCTATGGCAGCACCAACATTTAAACAATCTACAACTACCAGACAGGACTGTGGCCAGATCATTGAAAAGAGCAACATCTACTACAGTTTATCTTAGGTAAGAGGTTTGCATGTATTATTTTCATTTTTTTAATTATTTTTAAATTAATTTGTTTGTTGTCTCTTTGACATATTCCCCATTTCCATTCTCAATTTTACTGTTGAAGTAGGCACATGGCTTCTGCATAGTAATATGATATTATAACTAAGATTTTTAATTAATTTATTATTTACATTTTGCCCAAATTTACATTTGTCTAAAGTGGTGGTAGCTGCTGCAAATCTAAAATTTTTAGCATTGTACAGTTTTGAAATTTTATTCATATATATATATATGTATTTTATGAATTAAAAGAAAATATAATTTATTTTTATTTATATCCTTGCTTTATAAAAACACGGAATGTCTGCTGTCCACCTGTGTATTCCTCTGTTCAAAAGTATTTTTTATCCACAATTTAATAACTGAATGATTTTAAAAGAAACTCCCACAGAATCTTAAATTCAAAATTGAAAACTACTCCACAAATTTTAGTAAAACTTACATTCACTATTATTCCCACTGTTTCCGTTTTGACAAATGATTTATCTATTTTTTTTAGATGATGATGAGTCACAGTCAGAGGCAGCCCCCACTCAAAATTCCACTCCAGAAGATACAGATAAACATGATAATCATAAAAATAATGAAGTAGAGATTGAGAACTCGCCTTTAATTAAAACTAATTCTACATCTCCCTGCACAGTTTCAACAACTTCAACAACAAACTTTGAAACTCAAAGAATAGAAATTGACATAGAAAAACAGAGAAAACTACTTGAAGAAACATTTAAAGATAATACTAAGAAAATCCACCATTTTTCCATCTGTAAAGATAGATGTGAGTCTCTAAGTTTTGAAGACCCTCAGTCAACATCAAAAAATAAACACAGATTTAAACATAGCACTTTGATGGACAAAAATACCTCCTTCAGTCAAGATACAGGGTTATGGTGGCTTGTCTATATAGAACAAGAAGGAATGTACTGTCTCCTGTGCAAAAACCATCACAATTTAAATCCAAAGAACAAAGATATTTTTTGTATGAAACCAGGTCTGCGATTCAGAAAAGAAGCTATACAGGACCATTCCAAATCCAAGGTTCACAAAGCTGCAGAACTTGAAGAAAACATACAGAGAGTTTCCCCATTTCAAAAAGAGGTAAATAACAGGAAAGAATATGCATCAGAAGTACTTTTAATTGCATTTACCTCATTGTATTGGTTGGCCAAAGAAGAGGTGGCAAATAGCAAATTTAAATCACTGATTAACTTGCTAGAAGTAGTTGGAGTGTCACATATGAAACACTTTAACCATAGCAGTGCTGGGTCAATCCGTGAAATGTTCTTGAGTATAGGAGATGTTATAACAGAAGACTTAGTACAAAAAGTAAATATGGCTGATAGTTTTGGGCTGATGATAGATGAAGTAACTGATATTTCTTTGATTGAACAGTTAGTTTGCTTTATACAGTATGTTGATAGAGCTGGGTGCCCAACAATTCATTTCCTTTTTACAGCTGACCTTTTGAAGGAATCAGATTCAGCAGATGCTGCAACAATTGTAAAAGTAATAAAAGAAAAGTTACTGAATCTAGGGATTGACATAAGTATGCTCAGAAGCCTAGCAACAGATGGGGCTTCTGTGATGACTGGAAAAAAGAATGGTGTGGCTGCACTGTTGAGAAAAGAACACCCAGGAATTATAAATATTCATTGTATCTGTCATAAACTAGCACTTGCATGTGCAGACACAAAGACAGAACTTAAAGATATTGATCTGGCACAGCTGACTCTGATACAATTATGGAAGTATTTTCAAAACTCTCCGAAAAGAACTGCAGTTTACTTGAAAGTACAAGAAGGTACAAAAAATCTTAAGCTGAATGAAAGTTCCAGAAAAATGGTTGCAAAGAGACTGAAAAAGGCATGTACAACTCGCTGGCTTTCATTTGACTTATCAGTTCAAGCTGTTTTTGACGATTATGCTGCAGTTCTGCAAACCCTAAGTCAGTTAAGTGAGAAAGACACTGCAGCCTATGGATTGTTAAAGAGGATGAAGAAAACAAGATTTCTTGGAACACTTTACATCTTAAAATGCATACTTCCACCCTTATCAAAATTGTCAAAGATTTTTCAAACAGGCAATATTGATTTTAGTAGTATTGGGCCCAGCATTCAGTATACAATTGACACAATGGAAGAAATTTCAAAATCAAAACAACCTCTGGAAGAAATGAAAAAAGATTTACAAGATGGAAAGTTAACTATGGTAACAAAGGAATTTAAAGTCAGTGATACTGATTTTAAGCAACTGGAAACACTATTGACCAAGTATGTCACAGCCCTTAAGGAAAACATAAATTCGAGATTTGAAGATGCTCTCTCTGTCCTGAAAGCATTTGATATTTTCAACCCTGTTTCTCTGCCAGAAAGAACTGATACAGAATTCAGAAATTATGGTGTAACATCATTAGACAGCTTGATGGAATCGTTCTATCCTAACATTGAACAAGACGAGAAAAATGAAATAGTTACTGAATGGAATAAGATCAAGTACAATATGCTAGAATGGAAAAAGATGATAATAGATAATAATAATTCTTCAGATTTGAGCAAAACACAAATGATGTTAAAGATGATGTTAGCGAGAAAGACTGACTTATGCAATTTTTTCCCTCATATTATTGAGCTTGCTGATATTTGTCAATCAATGCCAGTTTCAAATGCCTGGCCTGAAAGGGGTGCAAGCACAATTAAAAGAATAAAAACTAGACTCAGAAGTTCTCTTAAACAAGACATGATAATGACATTAATGAATGTATCAATCAATGGTCCCAACACAGGAGATAGTCAGCAAGTAACAGAGAAAGCAGTAAAACGTTGGAGAAGTGAGAAAGACAGAAGAAAACTTCCAAAACAGAAACCCAACAATAGGACAAATGAAAGTGAAGGAGCACAAGAAAATGTAATTGAAATTCAAACAGTTGAAGCGGAGTGTCAAACTGATGTAACAGGAGACAATCAGCAAGAACTTATAAGGGAAGAAGTGAGAGCTGCATGTAAGCAGATGATGATTGAATTTGGGCAGATTGATGATAATGATGATGATGAAAGTGATAATGACAGTGAATATGACTTTGATTAAAATAAATCATATATGACACTAAAAACTTACACTTGACACAGTTATGATTATAACAAAAGGTTGAAAGCAATAAAAAAAAAGCTACAAGTTTTATTATCAGTTTTTTTAATACTATACTACATTGTATGCAACTTATGAAGTTTCATTCACAATAATGAATATTGAACAAATGCAAAACATTTAATAAAAGTATAAAAACAAACAAAACATTTAAACAACATTTCACATGAAACCCCTGCATTATAGGTTATACATATTTTATAACTGATTACAAAATAATTATTTTCAGATAATTACTCTAGAAAAAAAAACAATTCAATGTTAACTTACCCAAAATTGAAGCAAATATTACAGACTTTTCCCTATTTTTTAAAGTAAAAAATTAAGGCTGAAATCCCTAAAATCCAGGAGCTTCCGGGGGGCTTTGCCCCCCTGGCCCCCCTACCAGGGCTTGCCCTGGACCCACTGGGGGCCTTAGGCGGCCCCCAGACCCCTCGCCCTTTGGGTTTGGTTCCCCCTAAAATCTGAAAGGTACCACCAGTCTAAAAAAATAATGAAACCCCTGTATGGTCCAACGGGAAACGAACTGATTTGATACAATTAACGATTTTTTGAATTTCATAGAATGTTCACCTTTATTAAACCTTTTATTCATAAAATAATCTGTGATACAAGCTGCTTTCCTTTTCTTAGACATAGTTATGCTGTTGTTGTTTATATTCATCAACAATTTGCCGCTTGAAAATATACTGCTAAATCGTCGCATTTTAAAGCGCTCTTACGATACAGATACGGACACATGGTTTATCAGAATCACTACTCCTTACTTTGGAGGTGTACCTAAATTGGCAGAAGATAGATCTATACTTTAACGCGGACCTCGACGAAGACACCTATAAACATACACATTCACGGCGTACACGGAGATTATCACTTCAGGAAAGAAAGAAATTAGATTTGAACGATTTCAAAAAAAATTTACACATTATTTTTTTTTGTATTTTTATTTTTTCTGCCGGTACCAGACGCTTCCGTAGGCGGGTAAAAGTACCGGGTACCGGGTCTTAATGAATGCACTGCAGTGAGACATTCTTTTAAATGTGGCCTGATAAAATGACAAAACCAAGAAAACTTATCATTGACCAAAGAACAATAAAATGCGGTCATGGTTTATATATGAATCTGCCATTCAGACATGCACACCTTACAATTGTTTCATATCTACCAAATATAATCTACCTGTAACTTTAAACATATGATAAACTGACAAAACAATGCAGTGTTTCATTGACCAATGAACCATGCATGAAAATGAGGTCAAGTTCATATAAAATATGACAGACAGCTAAGTGCATCTTACAATTATTTCATTCACTAAGTAAAGGGGCCTTATTGCTTACAGTATCCAGAAAATTGACCAAACCACAAAAACTAAATATTTTCAAAGTTCCTTATACCCTGCCAATTTGTTATGGTTGTGCCTGTTCCAAGTCAGGATCCGATAATTCAGTGATTGTCGTTTGTTTATGTGTAACATATCTGTTTTTCAATTTTTTTGTACATAAATTAGGTTGTTAGTTTTCAACTTTCAACTTGGCTATCATGTGTAAAATCACACAAGTGTTGGGAAAACAGGAAGTTGTCGAGTGATGAATCTGAAAATGCATCACACGGTATAGCTGACTTATTTAACCCTGAAACCAAATTTTAGAAATCCTTCTATTGTAGTTCCTAAGGAAAATGGGACGAAAAATATTCATCGGACGGACTGACTGACGCAATGATGGATGGACAGACAGGGGTAAAACAGTATACCCCCCCCCCTTTTTTAAAGTGGGGGCATAATTTTAATACGGGGCTATAAAAACCCATGCAAGATGTCAAAACAAAAAGAAGTAACCTAATTCTTACTTGTTAGGGGCTATTTATTTATTGTCGGTTATACATATAACAATACAACATACTAAAGGTCTGTAGAGCTTTTATCCGACATACATATATATGACAAGCACAATACATTTGTACATGAAACATAAAGCTCATCACTGAGATAGTAGTCTCAGATAGAGGGAGGCGGGGTCAACCAAACTCCCCTATTCAATCTGAATGCAGGACAGAAAGTCACAGTCAAAAAGTCACACACTGTCACAGGACAAAAAGTCACAATTTAGTTTTGAGATTATTTTTCTTTGAACAAGAAAACACTCTTTTTGTATTTTTCTTGAAGTTTTATACATGAACATGATGTAGCAACTTTAAATTAAAATTTATTAAAAACAAATAAATCAGTGCATTAGGTTTGCGCACATTACCATTACATTTGCGCACAAAAATCATTACGTTTGTGTGCAGCTTTTGATTACATTTGCACGCATTTTTTAACATGTAAATATAAAAAAAAAGATATAGTATGATTGCCTTTTACAGCTGACTATGCGGTATGGGCTTTACCTCGGGCTTTGCTCATTGTTGAAGGCTGTTTGGTGACCTATGGTTGTTAATGTCTGTGTCATTTTGGTCTCTTGTGGACAGTTGTCTCATTGGCAATCATACCATACCTTCTTTATATTGGCTTATGGTTGAAGGCCGTAAAGACCTCTAGTTGTTAATGTCTGTGTCATTTTGGTCTCTTGTGGACAGTTGTCTCATTGGCAATCATACCACATCTTCTTTTTTATATTATGAACAATTTCCTAAAATTAAAAATGAATATATGTAATAAAAAGAAGATATTTCAAAATCTTTTTTCATTTATATTCAATCAATTGTCAACAAATTGTTTGTGACTTTTTGTCCTATTAACTTTGTTACTTTATGCCTGAGTTTGACATGTGTTTGACTTTTGTCCTGTGACTTTTTGTCGGAATGTCCTGTGACTTTCTGTTTTTGCAGAAGTCCAGGGAGTGTTAAAAAATCACATGTGCAAGTTGAGAGTCAACACTTACACAGGGACTACACAATACTTTTTCAGAATGTCAGCAAAAAAGAATCACTGGTGACAGGGGAGTGTAACCGATGAATTGATCCTAAATCAGATAAGATTTTCCCGGTACGTCTAAACACCGCTCAGGAGGACCTCCTGGGTGCACACATGCAGGGCATACAAAGTGCACTCATGGCAGACCCTATATAGTCGCCGTCGTATCTGCACACATGATGGATGTATATATTCGTTATAGATCGTCATACACTTCTCATTTTAGAGTTAAATTTGCAAGCAACCTCTTAAGATTCTAAAATAATAATGCTACTAAAAATATATTATTTCCCCCAATTTTCGCAATTTTTTCGCCCTATAAAATATTTAGGCGACTGTGCTTTTAGTGAATATAAACGATGACGAGGCCTCACGAATAAATATAAATATGAAATATACTGGAACATCGATTAGCATAGATCGAGCAGCAGAGTAAACTTCCACATAAATCTCGAAGTTATTTACGCCGGATAATATAGACTGTGCTCCTGAATAAAGTTGTCAAATACATTAATTTGTGTTTTTTACTTCTACAAGAAATTTGATTCAAATGCTAATAACTAACATATTTTATAATTTTGTAATTTTTGTTTTGATAAACAAACAGCTGGAAATTATAACTCTAAAATGACTTTCTTTCATCATTCTGGGCAATCGTCATCTCAAATAGATTACATTTTAACAAGAAACTTATCAATCTTCAAAGAATACAAAATTTGGGACCGTTCAGCAACAAATAGCTCAGCGCATGTGCCAGTAGAAACAAACACCACTGTAAAAATTCCAAGTGCTGCTAATAGAAAACCATCTGAAGGAACCTCATACAAAAAACTTCTTTGGGATGAAATAAACACTGAAATATACACCTCAAATCTATCAGAGGGTCTCATCGTTGCGATGCAGTGACGCATGATATTGAATTCCGCCACAATAGCTGAGTGATCAGGCAATTTAGACTTGGCACCTATAAGATCGTGTAATTGAAAGTCATCAACAATCGATTGAACCGTTAACACCTTGAAGTAACTTATATCTTGAAAAATATCCTGCGGGACACATATGAAATCAACTACCGATTTTCCTTTCTTCGAAATTGAAGTAAAATTATCCCCGTCGGCAAATCTACCGTTCAGTACACAAAATTTTGATTCGTTTAGAAATTCCATAAATTCATGCCCGTGCTGGTTAATACACTTGTCTATTTGGATTCTTTTTGCAATTTCATCGGTCTCGAATAACAGTTCGGACAGGGATCCAATTCGTGAATTAAAGTCACCAAGAAGAAAAAAGTCATCGCTATCATTATTCATGTAAATTTGAGCAAGCAAATGTGCGAAAAATCCTTGGGCATCACGTCCTCTGTTTGAATTTTCAGGAGGCAAATAACATGCGAAAACTATAAAACTGAAATCTGTATTGCGGCTTTCGAATTTTAGTCCAAGTATTCCATCGACCGACTTGTCAATTACCGAAACATTGAAAATTTTAAATATCAGATCTTTCACAAAGATTCCAACTCCTCCCGAGGCTTTTGGTGCATTGATATGTATTTCTGTTCTATTAAATCCGAACCATCTATAACCCGCCATAAAAATATTGTCTTGCGCTTTTAAGTGAGTCTCGCACACCGAAATTATATCACATTCAATTGCATTGATGATGCCTCTTCTTAAATCACAATTTTCTCTAGTCCATCCCCCAACATTAATGTGTCCGAGTTTAATAGATGAAATGGGCCGGTTCTGGTCCTATGGATGTGGGTTCTCGTTTTCATTTTGCTGATTTTCAGTTGGCGGTGATTGGTTGTTCTTTGGTTTAATACGACCATTTGCGTCAACACGGAACGATTTACCCTGTGGCAGATTTCTAAGAACAGCACGAGCGTTCATCTCTATTATACGTTCCACACGCGACTTGCTGCTTTTAATGTATACATTTTTGTAAATTTCATTGTCTTTAAGTTTCATTTTATTTCTCAAAACTTTGACCTTTTCATCTTTATTTCTTAGACTGAATTTTACAATCCCTGGGCGATCATCAAATCTATTCGGCAGACGAGTTGCAGCGGTAACATGAACATATGAAAACACATCTTCGCCAAGTGCGCGGATAAGATTTATATTTTTCAACGTTTTCAAAATGAAATAACTTGAATTGAAAATTTCCCAACTGTGAAAATTTGTTATTTCTAAACGTCTTTAATTATTATTTCGGAAAAAAAAATTATTTAGCATATTCATATATTTTCATAATTTTTTCCGAGGAAACCTTTTTTTTTGCAAAGTTTACTTCTATATGTTTTTAACCATCACCAGCGACTTATTCTCTGCCATCACCAATTAGTCCTAATTATTAAAGATCAATTGCCCAAATTCAAATGATGATTGGTATATCGTATTGAATATGACCATCAGTCATCCGTGACGTATCCCAAATAACGACGCATGCCGATAGATAGATCATAGTTTATTAATTAGCGTCTCGCAATTTAATTAAACCAGTTACTATACAAATCTTGAAAAAACGATGTACATGTACTTTTTAATATTTTAAAACAAATTACGAAAACGTTTAGTGTAAAAATCACCGAATATAAATGTTTCTTTCTTGCAGGTTTTGGCATTTGTAAATAACATTAACGTTTTGGAATTCTAATGCAAAAGACAGTCGATTCAAACTGAAATAACTTCTTTAAAGATGGTTTGATTTTTTCAGAGACACAGTTAGTTGATTTCATATGTGTCCCGCAGGATATTTTTCAAGATATAAGTTACTTCAAGGTGTTAACGGTTCAATCGATTGTTGATGACTTTCAATTACACGATCTTATGGTAGCACAATACAAAGATTTTTTAACTCCCAATCAGACAACTTTAAACTGATGTAATTCATTTAATCCTTCTTTATATTTTTAAATGAGGTACCAAAAGAAAGAAGAAAGATTAATCTTTGAAATTGTGATAATTTCATTATGACATAATTATTACATAATTAATTATTATGTAATTAGTTGCTATATTGTGATGTCCACACTTGAATGAATTTAGCGTCTTTGTTCTTCACAGCATCCCTAAATATTTTATAGATTCTTTTACAACACAGGTTGACCTCCAAAACTGTGTCTCAGATTTCCAAAAACATCAATAGAATAAATTTTATACCCAATTGAATTTAGTGGTCTCTTATGAATTGATGTTGCAAACTTCATTGAAGATTTATGAGAGAATGAAATACAATAGAAAAAATCTGAGACACAGTTTTGGAGGTCAAACTGTGTTAAGCAAGAATCTATGAAAAAATTTGGGATGCTATGAATAACAAAGAAGCTAAATTCATTCAAGTATGGACATCACAATATGGCAACTAATTACATAACAATTAATTATGTAATAATTATGTCATAATGAAATTATCACAATTTGAAAGATTAATCCTTCTGCTTTCTTTTGGTACCTCATTTATAAAATTTAAAGAAAGATGAGTGGAACTACATCAATTTAAAGATGTCTGATTGGGGATGAAAAATCTTTGTATTGTGCTACCTTAAAGGTGCCAAGTCTAAATTGCCTGATCACTCAGCTATTGTGGCGGAATTCAATATCATGCGTCACTGCATCGCAACGCAAACAAAAGAAAAACGCAACTCAAATCTTCGTTATAAACTTAATCAGATACCGTTAGATTTTATGACTAGTGATATTCAACGTTCTGCCTTACTTACTTTAATAGAAAACATCGAGCGTTGTAGAGAAACTCAGGATAATATTGATAAAATCTACAATGAATTGTGCGAAATAATTTTTTCAGAGATGAACGATAAAATTCCAAAATTCGAGGATAATAGCTCTAAGAAACGTTACAAACACAGAAAACCGTATTGGAATGACAATTTGATGAGTCTTTGGAACAAGATGTCGATTAAGGAAAAGGAATTCACCCACTGTAAAGGAAATCGTAATACAAGAGCGTCATTACGGAACAGTTATATACAAGCCAGAGATATTTTCGATAAAACACTGCGACGAACCGAAAGAACATATAGAAAAATGAAAGCGGTAGATATTGAAGCTATGACTACGAAAAAACCGAACGACTTTTGGGAAAAAATTCGCAACCTCGGACCGAGAAATCACAAGTCTATACCAATAGAAATTGTCGACGAAAGTGGGAATATAGAAACAGATGAGCAATTAGTGTTGGATAAATGGCGGATTGACTTTGAAAATTTGTACACCGGAAGCAATAGTGACGAATTTGATTATGAACACTATAGAACTGTCATGTCACACAAATATCTACTAGAGACTAACATGGAGGATCCTTTATTTATACAGAATGAATACTTGAACCGAAACATTACATTAGATGAA
This sequence comes from Mytilus edulis, assembly GCA_019925275.1. Lineage (NCBI taxonomy): Eukaryota > Metazoa > Mollusca > Bivalvia > Mytilida > Mytilidae > Mytilus > Mytilus edulis. The sequence goes on along the minus strand of CM034356.1, from coordinate 93,339,440 downwards.
ATCCACGATATCGTTATGCACTCAAAATCAAAGTCGGCCAGTGGTTTCGACGAAATCCCGTACATTGTACTGAAGTTTCCGATTGTGATAGAGACTATATTAAAACTATTTCAACTCATTTTGGACACTAGCCTTATACCGTCAATTTGGAGAAAATCTGTGATATGTCCGATACTTAAAGATCCTTCATCGGATGCACGAATGCCCAGTGCATTCATTAAGACCCGGTACCCGGTACTTTTACCCGCCTACGGAAGCGTCTGGTACCGGCAGAAAAAATAAAAATACAAAAAAAAATAATGTGTAAATTTTTTTTGAAATCGTTCAAATCTAATTTCTTTCTTTCCTGAAGTGATAATCTCCGTGTACGCCGTGAATGTGTATGTTTATAGGTGTCTTCGTCGAGGTCCGCGTTAAAGTATAGATCTATCTTCTGCCAATTTAGGTACACCTCCAAAGTAAGGAGTAGTGATTCTGATAAACCATGTGTCCGTATCTGTATCGTAAGAGCGCTTTAAAATGCGACGATTTAGCAGTATATTTTCAAGCGGCAAATTGTTGATGAATATAAACAACAACAGCATAACTATGTCTAAGAAAAGGAAAGCAGCTTGTATCACAGATTATTTTATGAATAAAAGGTTTAATAAAGGTGAACATTCTATGAAATTCAAAAAATCGTTAATTGTATCAAATCAGTTCGTTTCCCGTTGGACCATACGTTGTCCCTGATCACCGTTTTCTCTATATGTGTTCTATGTTGTGATTTAATGACTGCTGTCTGCAGGAAATTTTTAGTGTAAGACTTCGTGAAACAATATGAAGTAACATATATAACTGTTACGTTTACAAAATATAAAATTTGACCAGATTTTAGACTTCTTAAATTAAAAAAAAAGACAGCTCTGAAGAAGTGAAAAATCACAGTTTTACAATTACTTACTATAGTTAAGAAGCCTATAATTAATTTGCCCCCCTTTTCACAATCACCCCTTTATATCAATATTAAAGTTAAGCGAAAGTTAAATACATTTTTTTATCTGACAAGAACAATCATCACAACACTTAGCATATATCAAAAACGTTTGTTTGCTGTTTTGCATGAGAGCATGTTAATTGTTTTTAAATTGTTTGCATGACACTGTTAAATTTTTCATGTGTATACATGTACCAGCTTTCTGCTATGGCAGCACCAACATTTAAACAATCTACAACTACCAGACAGGACTGTGGCCAGATCATTGAAAAGAGCAACATCTACTACAGTTTATCTTAGGTAAGAGGTTTGCATGTATTATTTTCATTTTTTTAATTATTTTTAAATTAATTTGTTTGTTGTCTCTTTGACATATTCCCCATTTCCATTCTCAATTTTACTGTTGAAGTAGGCACATGGCTTCTGCATAGTAATATGATATTATAACTAAGATTTTTAATTAATTTATTATTTACATTTTGCCCAAATTTACATTTGTCTAAAGTGGTGGTAGCTGCTGCAAATCTAAAATTTTTAGCATTGTACAGTTTTGAAATTTTATTCATATATATATATATGTATTTTATGAATTAAAAGAAAATATAATTTATTTTTATTTATATCCTTGCTTTATAAAAACACGGAATGTCTGCTGTCCACCTGTGTATTCCTCTGTTCAAAAGTATTTTTTATCCACAATTTAATAACTGAATGATTTTAAAAGAAACTCCCACAGAATCTTAAATTCAAAATTGAAAACTACTCCACAAATTTTAGTAAAACTTACATTCACTATTATTCCCACTGTTTCCGTTTTGACAAATGATTTATCTATTTTTTTTAGATGATGATGAGTCACAGTCAGAGGCAGCCCCCACTCAAAATTCCACTCCAGAAGATACAGATAAACATGATAATCATAAAAATAATGAAGTAGAGATTGAGAACTCGCCTTTAATTAAAACTAATTCTACATCTCCCTGCACAGTTTCAACAACTTCAACAACAAACTTTGAAACTCAAAGAATAGAAATTGACATAGAAAAACAGAGAAAACTACTTGAAGAAACATTTAAAGATAATACTAAGAAAATCCACCATTTTTCCATCTGTAAAGATAGATGTGAGTCTCTAAGTTTTGAAGACCCTCAGTCAACATCAAAAAATAAACACAGATTTAAACATAGCACTTTGATGGACAAAAATACCTCCTTCAGTCAAGATACAGGGTTATGGTGGCTTGTCTATATAGAACAAGAAGGAATGTACTGTCTCCTGTGCAAAAACCATCACAATTTAAATCCAAAGAACAAAGATATTTTTTGTATGAAACCAGGTCTGCGATTCAGAAAAGAAGCTATACAGGACCATTCCAAATCCAAGGTTCACAAAGCTGCAGAACTTGAAGAAAACATACAGAGAGTTTCCCCATTTCAAAAAGAGGTAAATAACAGGAAAGAATATGCATCAGAAGTACTTTTAATTGCATTTACCTCATTGTATTGGTTGGCCAAAGAAGAGGTGGCAAATAGCAAATTTAAATCACTGATTAACTTGCTAGAAGTAGTTGGAGTGTCACATATGAAACACTTTAACCATAGCAGTGCTGGGTCAATCCGTGAAATGTTCTTGAGTATAGAGATGTTATAACAGAAGACTTAGTACAAAAAGTAAATATGGCTGATAGTTTTGGGCTGATGATAGATGAAGTAACTGATATTTCTTTGATTGAACAGTTAGTTTGCTTTATACAGTATGTTGATAGAGCTGGGTGCCCAACAATTCATTTCCTTTTTACAGCTGACCTTTTGAAGGAATCAGATTCAGCAGATGCTGCAACAATTGTAAAAGTAATAAAAGAAAAGTTACTGAATCTAGGGATTGACATAAGTATGCTCAGAAGCCTAGCAACAGATGGGGCTTCTGTGATGACTGGAAAAAAGAATGGTGTGGCTGCACTGTTGAGAAAAGAACACCCAGGAATTATAAATATTCATTGTATCTGTCATAAACTAGCACTTGCATGTGCAGACACAAAGACAGAACTTAAAGATATTGATCTGGCACAGCTGACTCTGATACAATTATGGAAGTATTTTCAAAACTCTCCGAAAAGAACTGCAGTTTACTTGAAAGTACAAGAAGGTACAAAAAATCTTAAGCTGAATGAAAGTTCCAGAAAAATGGTTGCAAAGAGACTGAAAAAGGCATGTACAACTCGCTGGCTTTCATTTGACTTATCAGTTCAAGCTGTTTTTGACGATTATGCTGCAGTTCTGCAAACCCTAAGTCAGTTAAGTGAGAAAGACACTGCAGCCTATGGATTGTTAAAGAGGATGAAGAAAACAAGATTTCTTGGAACACTTTACATCTTAAAATGCATACTTCCACCCTTATCAAAATTGTCAAAGATTTTTCAAACAGGCAATATTGATTTTAGTAGTATTGGGCCCAGCATTCAGTATACAATTGACACAATGGAAGAAATTTCAAAATCAAAACAACCTCTGGAAGAAATGAAAAAAGATTTACAAGATGGAAAGTTAACTATGGTAACAAAGGAATTTAAAGTCAGTGATACTGATTTTAAGCAACTGGAAACACTATTGACCAAGTATGTCACAGCCCTTAAGGAAAACATAAATTCGAGATTTGAAGATGCTCTCTCTGTCCTGAAAGCATTTGATATTTTCAACCCTGTTTCTCTGCCAGAAAGAACTGATACAGAATTCAGAAATTATGGTGTAACATCATTAGACAGCTTGATGGAATCGTTCTATCCTAACATTGAACAAGACGAGAAAAATGAAATAGTTACTGAATGGAATAAGATCAAGTACAATATGCTAGAATGGAAAAAGATGATAATAGATAATAATAATTCTTCAGATTTGAGCAAAACACAAATGATGTTAAAGATGATGTTAGCGAGAAAGACTGACTTATGCAATTTTTTCCCTCATATTATTGAGCTTGCTGATATTTGTCAATCAATGCCAGTTTCAAATGCCTGGCCTGAAAGGGGTGCAAGCACAATTAAAAGAATAAAAACTAGACTCAGAAGTTCTCTTAAACAAGACATGATAATGACATTAATGAATGTATCAATCAATGGTCCCAACACAGGAGATAGTCAGCAAGTAACAGAGAAAGCAGTAAAACGTTGGAGAAGTGAGAAAGACAGAAGAAAACTTCCAAAACAGAAACCCAACAATAGGACAAATGAAAGTGAAGGAGCACAAGAAAATGTAATTGAAATTCAAACAGTTGAAGCGGAGTGTCAAACTGATGTAACAGGAGACAATCAGCAAGAACTTATAAGGGAAGAAGTGAGAGCTGCATGTAAGCAGATGATGATTGAATTTGGGCAGATTGATGATAATGATGATGATGAAAGTGATAATGACAGTGAATATGACTTTGATTAAAATAAATCATATATGACACTAAAAACTTACACTTGACACAGTTATGATTATAACAAAAGGTTGAAAGCAATAAAAAAAAAGCTACAAGTTTTATTATCAGTTTTTTTAATACTATACTACATTGTATGCAACTTATGAAGTTTCATTCACAATAATGAATATTGAACAAATGCAAAACATTTAATAAAAGTATAAAAACAAACAAAACATTTAAACAACATTTCACATGAAACCCCTGCATTATAGGTTATACATATTTTATAACTGATTACAAAATAATTATTTTCAGATAATTACTCTAGAAAAAAAAAACAATTCAATGTTAACTTACCCAAAATTGAAGCAAATATTACAGACTTTTCCCTATTTTTTAAAGTAAAAAATTAAGGCTGAAATCCCTAAAATCCAGGAGCTTCCGGGGGCTTTGCCCCCCCGGCCCCCCTACCAGGGCTTGCCCTGGACCCACTGGGGCCTTAGGCGGCCCCCAGACCCCTCGCCCTTTGGGTTTGGTTCCCCCTAAAATCTGAAAGGTACCACCAGTCTAAAAAAATAATGAAACCCCTGAATGCCTATGAACTACAGAGGTGTAAGCCTGTTGTCTTGCATAAGCAAATTATATAGTGCTTTTATGAATAAAAGGATAACATTCTACTTAGAAAACGAGGACATACTGGCAGACGAACAGAACGGCTTTAGGAAAGATCGATCTTGTGAGGATCACATTTACACACTCAATTCTATCGTCCGCAACAATAAATCACTCTTTGTGGCGTTTATTGACCTCAGAAAATGTTTTGACTTCATAGACAGGGATATGATGCTATATAAGCTACTTAAAAACAACATTGATGGCAAACTGTATAACTCTATCAAAAGCATTTATCAGAATTCCGAATCCTGCGTCCGATTAAATGGCAAGCTTACAAGTTGGTTTGACTGTAAATCCGGTGTAAAACAAGGGGACAATTTATCACCAACACTTTTCTCTATATTTATTAATGATTTGGTTAATGAACTGAACGATCTAGGTGTAGGAATCGATTTAGCTGATAAGAACTTGTCAGTTTTATTGTACGCTGATGATATTGCACTGATAGCTAAATCAGAATTGGACCTGCAGTGTATGTTGGATAAACTTCATCGGTGGTGTAAACAATGGCGAGTCTTGATTAATACTGACAAATCGAAATGTATCCACTTTCGAAATGGGAAATCCAAACAAACAGAATATAATTTTAGTGTTGGTAGAAATTCTTTAGAAATAGTGAATCAGTATAAGTACTTAGGTGTAACATTTAGCTATAATGGCAGTTTTTTTATTAAATGCGGAAATACTTGCTAAAAGTGCTGGCCGAGGACTTGGACACATAATTGGTAAAATACACGGATTCAAAGACTTTGGATATAAATCGTATGAGAAATTGTTTAATTCTTGCATTGTTCCTATACTTGATTACTCGTCTGGTGTATGGGGGTATCGGAAATATCAATCAATAGACAACATTCAGAATCGAGCTATTCGGTACTATTTGGGAGTTCATAGGTACGCACCAAATCTTGCTATACACGGAGATATTGGTTGGATCCCGAGTCCTGGGTTAGGACCCCCCCCCCTTTTTAAAATGGCTGGATCCGCCCCTGCGATTTCAACTTCTACCAAAATTTAACTCTAAAATAAGAAGCGTATAACGAATATAAACATCCATCATGTGTGCAGATATGATTACGGTAATGGGTCCTGAGTGCACTTTGTATGTCCTGAGTGCACTCAGGAGGTCCTGAGCGGTTGTTTAGACGTACCCGAAGAATAAATCATTTCCTGAACCTAAAATACATTTATCTGTAATTAAAGAAAATTCGCCTTAAACATTCTCTCATATATTTAAACAATTAATTGTAAAATAATTAATCCAACGTCGGACTTTCTGTCTGTTTACTAATACTTTTCTTGTTCAGTTTAGTTTATACCCATAATAGATGAACGGAAATAAGTACTTTTTTTAGGAAAATTTACAATTAGATGAACGGAATTAAGTACTTTTTAGGAAAATTTACAACTCAAATTTTCAAAAACAAAATTCTACACTTTTTACCTGGATGTTTTTCTCTGTCTCGAAGCCGCAACCTTTGACCCCGTATCAAACGTAGCGACCAACACCTCACATGACGTATTCTCGATGTTGAGGTATTGACAATATACAATCACATTTATCAATCACATTTATCAATTTACAGCAAGTAAGTAATTTGGTGTTGAATGCCAGTAGATCAGAATTTGTTAATTGAACTTTACCTGTTTAAGGGGCACTAGCTGCCAAATTCATGTTCTTCATCGATTTTAATAAAATTCACATAACGTGTATATAGTGGTGGTCTTCAGTTGTATTATCTTTTAAAAAAGAAATGACACCTGTATAGTGTATATTCTTTAGTGTAAATCAAGGGAAAATACTGTGAACTATCTGTGCTTGGGGCTTATTAAAAGGTATTTCGGGGGGAAGAAAGAAGGGAGGGTGAGTCCATGGGAGGTAATCCCCACCCCTTTCAATTTGAGAATATGCTATTATCTAGTAAACGGTCCAGATCCCCATCCCTAAACCATATATATTCTTGAATGGGACGATAAAACAAATCAAATGAAATTAAAAGGAGGTCTTTGGGGGTTACCCCACTCTGTTCAATTTGAGAATGTGCTATTATCTTGTGAACGATCCAGATCCCCACCCCTAAACCATATATATTCTTGTCGGGGACAATAAAATTAATAATGAAATAAAATAAAAGTGAAGTCCCACCCCTCTAGTTTGAAAACTTGTAAACGGTCAAGATCACCACCCCTAAACCATATTTATATATTCTTGTATAGAACAATAAAACAAATCAAAGGAAATATAGGGAGGTCCATGGGGTTCACCCCCACCCCCACATGTTTGAGAAACTTTTAAATGGTTGAGATCCCCTGTCATCCAGTGGTTAGGTGAAAAAATTTCAGGATCCCTGATCCCCACCGTCAAACCATATATATTCTTGTATGAGACAATAAAACAAATCAAATGAATATAGGATCATCCCCTTTGTCTTGGGTTGGGAACCCCCCTTTTTAAAATGGCTGGATCCGCCCCGGCATACCATCTAGCTAGCTTTAAAGGCTTTAAAAATATGAAATCAAACAAGGAAATTAACAGTGTAGGCAACTGTTTTGAATTTAAAAAAAAGTCTTTTACATATATATAACAATGTTAAATTTTTTGTGCATTTATTTTTGCTTATCGTATTTTCAATAATAGACAAAATTGCATGATTGAATATTGTAATTTAAGAAAAATCAGCATACATGATATAAAATGGGAAGTGGAAACTGGGGAATTTGACAAAGAGACAACAACCCAATCAAAGAGCAGACAACGGCCGAAGGTCACCTACGGGTCTTCAATGCAGTGAGAAAAATTCGGCACTGGTCTTCAGCTCATAAATATGTATCAGAAATGAAAACGAGATACAGCTTTCAGTTGTATTAATAAAAACCTCACAATAAGTTCTGAATATCAGAATATGCAGTATTGCAAGATTCTCTCAAAATGTACACATAGAGCTGAAAAACTGTCAGTGACTGTAAAATTAATCATGCTTACATTAAAGTCCATGGAGTCCATCTTAACATGCATACTCTCGTACAAAGGAATATAAGTATGCAATAGACATCAAGTTTTCAAAAATAAGAGTATCTATGCCATTAATTTACGACAAGATCTTAATCAAGTAATAATTTCGGTTTGTTTAAATATTTCGGAGGTTAGTATGACCTCCTCTTTGGTGATGATGTTTTCGTTTTAAAGTTGGGAAAATTGTTTGTACATGTACCAAAAAAATAAAAACACAAATTCAATCTAGAATTATGTTTTTATCATTTTTTTATGTTTAGGTTGTCAGCAAGATGAAAAGGACAAGTATGCAGTTCAAAATTCAAAATGTGGATAAGTTGAGGTTCTAGGTCTTACCTTTGCAGATTTTCATATTTTGCATGAATGAATTCAAAGGTTATATGATGGACAGCAGAGAAAGAAAAAAACAACTTTTCAATTATCCTGCTCCTGGATAAATGTAAAACATCTTGTTTTTCGGTAAGTTTTATGCTCTGTTTTGATAGTGTTAGTGCATTCATCTTTCCAGTCTTTCCTCTAAATTGTAAGTTTTTGGTGAGTGTTCACCATGAATTTCAGTAAGTAACTTGTGGATTTACATGTATATACGGTACTCAAAATTTAGTACTAATATTAATGGGATTTTAGCATGACATCCTGCCAAATGCTTGTTAATCATGTTTATGTTCCAGAACAAACAAGTATTTGGACTGTACGCATACAGTCTGCCCAATTTTAAGAAGTTGGTCAAGTTTATTACAAACAAATGTACAGTACAGATCAACATAACTGAAATCTTTAATAGATTAATACAAAAAGTTTAATTGCAGTTAAAATAAAAACACAGGTTTGGTTGAGCTGGTACCAGACAGTACAAGTATACTTAAATGGTCTGACTGTACACATATGGTGGGACTGTAAGTTCTGGACCATAAAAGTAAGATCCGAATACTGATATGGTCTGGAACATTTATACATGTATTGTAATAGAAAAATGCACTTTATTTTTGATTTCATATAGTTCAATATTTAATGCATATAAAATTTAATGTGAAAAATATTTTATAACAAAATATTGTTTAACTGTTATACTGTAAAGGCCAAATTTTCATGTCCAGTTTTTAGTTCAAATAAACTTCACGATGGTCAAACTAACTTTCTTTGGGTCAAATAACTTTCTGATAGAACAAATACTACTTAAATCTTTGTTTGAAAGTGAAGGATGAACAAACAAGTCATAAACTTCGGACAATGGTTCAAGTAGTGACATGGTCAACTTACGTCCATAAATTAACTTTGATAAACTATAGGGCACAAACTAGTACCTTAGTATCATCAATATCTTAATTAAAATTTATAATGTTATTTTATATTATTTTTTATATAGATTCTAAGTTGTGTATTGTTTATATTAAGGTTAAGAAAATATTAATGAATATATTTTGAAACATATTTTGGTAATTTCAAAAGTAGAAATTACAGAAATTAAAGAAAACTCATCTTTTACATAAATGATAATTATGTCCTAGTTCTGGACCATAACTATATTTGGTCACTCTTATTTTAATTTATTGTGGACTAACAATAACAGCTTCATGGCCTCTATGACACTTAGAAATTGGTATATAAGGAAATCAAGTCGCTAAAACATTAATAGCGTATTTCTTGATTTTCTAGGTGAGTCTCTTGGTGTTCGAATTAATTTAGATTAAAAATTATTTTTATTTTTATTTTACTTTGGAAAAATAAGACAAAGTGTATAAATAATTTATATTTTAATTTAAAAAAAAAAAGGTTTTATTTAATGGTAATTATTATTGTTATTATATTATATTTAATTTGAATTGTGATATTTAATTATTGTTTTCAATTTATTTTTGACTATAATATTTGTACTGTGAAATTGTATTATAATTATAATGATGTTCTCTTTATTAAATTAATAGCGTATTTCTTGATTTTCTAGTTTGGTTTTCTTTCCGTTGTTGATTCCGGCCTCCTACCGTGAGCCTCCCCCTAGATTGTACCAAAAGGTATTACAATTGTTGGGTACAACGTACATATACACCATTACCAAAAATATCAACACAATATAATGGTAGAGGACTATGTATAGCAACGGAAAAAAACCACAAAAGCCAGGAAAGACACCATCCAATTATAGCCACCATCGACAAATTCAGGAGAAACTTGACTCAGCATTTGATAATTTGGATATTTTCGATAAAACAGACAACGTTGTCACCTTCAAAACAGACAAACCATCATCTTATCCTGTTGAAGATTGTGACAACAATACAACTATTCCTTACGACGATCAACTCTTTTTGCAATCATCGCCAATTCATCAAGGCAGCAGCAACCATTTTCTCTCATCGTGGACCGGATATCCAGTAGCACCAACTCACATCACACCTTTGAGACCTTCCATTATTCGTAGACCAACGATTCCATCTTCTTTTAACACAAGACCACCACCTCCAACAACTAGTCTTCAAACGCCTCAGCACTTTTCTTTAATATATCCTTCTTTACAGACATCGACACCATCTGCAAGTTCCAGTGCCACTTCAATATCAACTGGACATACCGTAACATCTACCATATCCACAGCCGTATCAACATCAATACCAGCCTCTACAACGACTACAAGCACTGGATCAACAATAGGAACAGTTACAGGACAAATAACAACCGCACCAACTTCATCCACCTCTACAATTTCATCAGGTAGGACAGTACAACCTCCTACAAACATTTTTAACATGTCATCTATTTTGAAAATTGAGAAATTTAAAGGTGACAATACTCAAAATCCTGAGACTTGGTTAACTAATTTTAATCAATATTGTAGTTTTTATGATTTAACAAAGAAAAAAAGTGCAGAATCATTTCCTTTCCATCTGGAAGGTCATGCCAAAATTTGGTATGACACTGTTTCAGATTCAAAGAAACACCATTTTGATTTTTTAATTGCTGCTTTTAAAGATCGTTTTAAAGATAAGCAACATCTTTTAGATATAACTATTTTACAAACGCATCAGGGAAGAAATGAGTCTGTGCTTGATTTCTTGTCAAGATTGTTGAAATTGGCTACAAACAGGAATATATCTGATGATATATTGCTGGCGGTAGCAATGAATGGTTTAAAGGCCGATTTAAAAACAATTGTGATGACAAAGGAACCTAAAAATATTGAAGAATTTAGGCATGCTGCAACTTTGGCAGAAAAAGCTATTGATTCAAATGTAAATTCTGTAAATTCCATGAATCAAACTGTTTTAAATGAAATTCATTCATTGAAGGAGCATATCCAATCTATTAATGTAAATAGTACATCTCCAGATACTACCCAACATCAATCTTACCAACCTTCTCAATCTTATCAACCTCCTCAACACTCTGTTTATGTACAACAGCCAATTTATCATACCCCAAGAACACCATATCACACTATGTATCCTTCGAATAGGTATAGGGCACCACAACCTCAACATCAACGTCAACGGTTCAATAGAATGCCTCCTCGCTATCCAGTCAATCAAAATTTCCGACAACCATTTAGATATCAAAATCAACCGCAAGCACCATCGGATAGATGTCCATACTGCAATGGGTATTTTCATAATAGATCCCACTGTCCCGCTAGCAATGTCATGTGCCATCTTTGTAACAAAATTGGACATTTTTCTCAAGCTTGTCTATCTACTAGAAGAACGCAACAACAATAGCAATCAAGGCCTGTTCGAAGAATTTTTACTTTGGACAGGCGTACAAAGTTTAACCAGGTTAAACACAATTGTTCAACTCATGAAAATTCAAAATCTCAATCAAAAGAATTTGTAACAGACATGCATCAATGTCTTATTCCAGTAAATTTTGGCGGTATTCATATTAAAGCACTTTTGGACACTGGTTCAACAATATCTGCTATCAATGAAAAAACATTCTTGAAAACCAAATTTGCAAATACTCGTTTATTACACTCAGATATTAAGCAAATAGTTGGAGCAGGTGGAGCTACTTACCCAGTTAAAGGTCAAATTAATTTAAATTTTACAATAAGCGGAGTAGTTCTTTCTCAAAAATTTTATATTATACCAGCTTTAAGACATTCTATGATCTTAGGCACAGATTTTTGCAAAGAAAAAAGTGTTTGTTTAAATTGGAACACTAATAAATTATCTTTAATTAGAGATTCAATTACAATCAATGTTGTAAGAGTAACACCAGGTTATGCTAGAGTTTATTGGAAATCAACCATCCCTCCAAATACAATTATGAACGTTTGTGTTAGATTGTCTCAAGCTTTGCCGCATCAAAATTACTTATTAGAGCCATTCAAAAATTTAAAGTACAATTTTTTGACAGCTAGATGTTTAATTAAAAATCGTAACAACAAATGTTACCTTCAGGTTTTAAATCCAACTAATGAGGTCATTACTTTAAAGTCTGGTTTAATTTTAGCTACTCTTAACGAGGTAGACCAAGGTAATATATTTACTTTAGACGAAGATAAGTCTACAAATAAATCCACAAGTACATATATGAATTCAGTACAACCTCAATCAAGCCAAGCTGATATTCAATTTGATTTATCAAAAGCTGATTTAACAGATCAACAAAAACAACAATTGAGATCATTTTTAACACAAAATAGAAATGTTTTTGCAACCAATTTACAAGAATTAGGGAAAACTGATGTTTATAAGCATAAAATTAACACCGGAAATGCTCCACCCGTAAAATCTCGTCCTTATAGGACATCGCCAGCAGCGAAACAAGAAATCCAAAGGCAAGTGGAAGAGCTTCTTAAACATGATATAATAGAACCTTCAACTAGCGAATATAGTTCACCAATTGTCCTTGTTAAGAAAAAAGATAATACCTGGCGGCTCTGTATTGATTTTCGCTCACTTAACAAACAATCAATTCTTCAACAACATCCTTTGCCTCGTTTAGACGATGTATTTGATGCTATAGGCCAATCAAATGCTAAAATTTATTCAAGACTTGATTTGACAACAGCCTATTATCAAATGCCAATGGACGAACACTCAAAACATAAAACAGCGTTTATAACTCATGATAATCTATATCAATTTAAGAGAATGCCTTATGGTTTGAACAACGCTTGTCAAAGTTTTCAATCTTTAATGACACAAGTTTTAAGAGGTTTAACATGGAAACATTGTTTAGTGTACGTTGACGATGTTATTATTTGGTCAAAAGATTTTGAATCACATTTACAACATTTAGATTTAATTTTTCAAAGGCTAAAACAAGCAAATTTAAAATTGAGACCTAACAAATGTGATTTTGCTCAATCAGAAATTCTTTATTTGGGACACATCATTTCTAAAGAAGGTATTAAAGTAGACACTTCTAAAACAAAAGCTGTTGAAACTTTTCCGATTCCAAACAATCAACATGATGTCCGCAGTTTCTTAGGTTTATGCAATTACTATAGGAAGTTTGTTAAGGGTTATGCCAAAATTGCATCACCTCTGAATAGACTTCTTACTAAAGATACTCCTTTTAAATGGACTACAGATTGTCAAAATGCTTTTGATACGTTAAAGGAATCTTTAACATCAACTCCAGTTTTAAATTTTCCAGATTTCAATAAACCGTTTATAGTATCTTGTGACGCATCTGGTTCCGCAATAGGTTATATTTTATCACAAGTAGGGGATGATGAAAAAGAACATGTCATTGGATATGGGGGTAGAGCATTGTCCCCAGCAGAAAAAAATTATACCGTTACAGAACAAGAAATGTTAGCATTAGTATCAGCAGTCGCGTATTTTCACGTGTATCTAGCTACTAATAAATTTACTATTTACACAGACCATAAAGCTTTGACTTGGTTACAAACTATTAAACACACAAATTCAAGATTGATAAGATGGGCGTTAAAACTACAGGAATACAAATTTGACGTTATACATCGTTTGGGATCACGAAATCAACATTGTGATGCCCTTTCCAGACGCGATTATGAAAAACAATCAGAATCAACCCAAGTTTTAACTGAAATTACTTTCATTTATCCAGGGGAAACTTTAGAACAAGTTACTAAATCTGAAGAAAAAGTTCCGATCTTTTCCGTACAAGATATTTCTTCTTTACAAAAACAATGCCCATATTTTGGACCAATAATCTCCTTCTTACAAGACGGTACTTTACCAAATGATAAGAAAAGAGCACAAGCTATACCGTATGAGACTAGTCAATATGAGCTTCTAAATGATACTTTGTATCATTTCTTTCAGCCCCGTACCAAAACTAGGACATCAAAACATCAATTGATAAAGCAAATAGCAATTCCACAACCATTACGCAATGATATTTTATTATCATTCCATGATCAAAAAGCAGGTGGTTCACATTTAGGTGTTCAAAGAACTTATGAAGCTATTAAACAAAGATATTTTTGGCCAAAAATGTATCAAAATGTGTATGATTATGTCACTAGTTGTCAAATTTGCCAAACTGTGAAAAAAGACAGTACTGCTAAAAAAGCACCTTTAAAATCATTGCCAGTTCAAGGACCTTTTGTTCGACTTCACATGGATGTTTTAGGGGGATTACCAACTTCAAAAGATAAATACAAATATATTTTGTTAGTAACAGATTCTTTCTCACATTGGTGTGAAAGTTTTCCAATGAAAACTCAAGAAGCTGAAGAAATTGCAAACATTTTATATTCGGAAATTTTCACAAGATATGGAGCTTGTCGATATTTGGTATCTGATAGACATGCAAGTAATTTAGGCAAACTTGTCAATCTTTTATGCAAAATGTTTAATGTCACACAACACTTCACTAGTTCATATCACCCGCAAAGCAATGTAGCATGTGAAAGAACAAATTCCACATTAGCTCAATCTTTAAGAGCGTATTGCTCTGAACAACAGGCAAGTTGGCCGCAAATTTTACCTAGTATTATGATGGCTTTTAGAATGAGTCCATGTACTCAATCAACAGGATTTTCACCTTACTATATGATATTTGGAAGAGAAATGCCTTTACCAATAGATATAGCCTTAATTCCTGAAGAATTAATTACTCAATCTCCGGAGAAATATATAGATCAATTGATAAACAGAGTTAAAATTATTCATGATCTTGCTAAATCAAATTTGGAAGATGCTCAACTTAAAAGCAAAACATATTATGATAAAACTACTAAAATACCAAATTTTAAAGTAGGAGATCAAGTTTTACTTAAACAAGAAAAAGTACAAATAGGTAAGAAAAAGAAATTAGAACCTAAATGGACTGGACCATTTTCTATACTTGAAAATCGACATGATTTAATTTATAAGCTTCTTAATTTAAAAACTCTTAGGCCACTTAAGTCATTCATTCATGCAAACAGACTTAAAGCTTATAAAGATCCAAACGATTTCAGACCACCTCCTAGTCTTTTAAAAAATAATGAAATTTTAAATGATGAACCTGGTAATATAAATCCTGAAAATGAAAATGAAGATAATCAAAGAGAAAATCAAGAAAACAACTCTCAAACTAATGTTAATAAACCAACATCAAATAAAGGTCAAAATAAAAATGATGAATGGTATGAAGCTATTAAATTATTAAAATTAAAATGGACTTCTGGAAAGAAATATTATTTAGTCCAATGGAAAGATGACTCCAACCCAACATGGGAACCACAAGAAAACGTTAGTGAAGCTTTAAAGATAGCATTTCATTCAGAAAAAGCGCGAAAAAAATTTAAAAGAAGACGTTAAAAAAATACTAAACTATTTTACAAAAGTGGCATGCATATGACATTCACAGGAATCCTCTTAACTGCCTATATCCAAATTGTCCCTTATTTAGAACACTGGAAAAATTTATCCCCAATCTTTCGATCACCAGAAATCAAATTAATTCTTTGTTTTTATATTGTAGGCATGTTGAGATTCGGATTAGTGATTTTGCCATTTTTGCTTTTTGCCTTACTTTTGCCAACGTCAAACGCAGATGAACAAAGAATAAATTATGGAGTTATATTCAAAAATCAGCCTAATATTGACTTTGCTACAGATTATTGGACACATATTTATGAAATCCCAATGTATTTGAACTTACAACATAAGTTGGTCACTAAATGTCCAAAGGCGGCAGGTCGTCAATGTCAATCTTATAACAAAATTGTTTCACAAGTAAATTATATGAAAGAATATATGAACGCACAGGTTCAAGGCACAAAATCATTAATAGATAAATTGGTACCAAAACTAAATATGACTTTAATTGGCAAATCAAAGAGAGCGATTCTTCCATTTGTAGGAACAATAGCCTCGGGGTTATTCGGTTTAGTTACACAATCATCCATGAGAAAAATAGTTTCCCATATAAATACCTTAACATCCGAAAACAATAAGATTTCAAATGCTTTAAAACAATATGGAGGTAGTTTAGCATCTTTTGTTTCACAAACAGAGAAAAGGCTTGATAATGCAATGCAAGGAATTGAAAGAAATTATCAAGCTTTATCCTTTCTAAATACCCTTATTCAGAGAGATTATCAAAATCTAGAAGACCATTATACGGATTATTTTCAAATACTAACGGATCAAACCCAAGATACTAATACTCTTCAAAATTATATAATGGATTTAAAAACAGCTATTGTCAATTTGGTAGAAGGAAAATTATCTCCTCTTCTATTAACACCGAAAGTAATTCAACAAACTGTATTGGATATTCAAAACATTTTAAATGCTAACTATACTGGATACAAAATTTTATCTTCAAATTCACATTATTATTATAATTATGCTAATTTTATTGTTTTACAAAACAATACAAAATTGTATTTAGCTGTTCAATTTCCTTTAACAACTCATGGCAAACTATTTGAAGTATACAAGATAACATCTTTTCCTGTTCCAATTACTACTAATACTTCTCATGCAACTCAACTTTTTGATTTACCTAAGTATATGCTAATCACACATGATCGTAAATTTTTCACAACTCTTACCTTTGAACAAATGAGTATGTGCAAAGGTATAACTCCAAAGCATTGCAATTTTAATCCTTTATTTGAATCATCCAATACTACAGATTGTGCTTTTCATATTTTTAACAATGACAAACAGAAAATTAAACACTTTTGTGATTTTAAATTTTTGCCCAACTCTATTTTACCACATATTGAACAAATATCAGATGATTCAGTTCTCGTTTATCAATATGATAATTTATTCTTGAGGTGTAATGACAAAAACATAACGGTAACAGGTTGTTCCTTTTGTATTTTTAAAATTCCGTGTCACTGTATTTTAATTTCTAAAATATCACACTTTGCAACAAAATTATCAATTTGTGAAAATGGAACACAGGATTTTACAAAACTTCATCCAGTCAATTTAGCAATTTTACAACATTTCTTTGATGATACAAAAATTGGGAATATTCTTGCTAGCACAACTTTCACTGATCCTGTTTCTATTTCCTTACCTAATTTCACGATATACAAAAATAAAATGAATCATATTTTTGCTAAAGATGAAAAATATCACCTCAATTTAAAGAAATTGGTCACAAGAGTAAAGAAACAAAATACTATATATTCCACTTTGGCTGATTCTATGGTAGATGGACAAATTGATCTAAACTTCGACAAATGGCCTACTACAAATGATATATTGTCATTGGTTGCCATTATTATTACTTCACTAAACACACTTGTTCTTATCTGGTTATTTTATAAATTCAAAATTATTGCTGCTGCAATAGCTATATATCAACCGGTACAAACATCTGCCACAACGCTCCCAAATTTTAAATTTGAACCTGCAATAACTCAAGCACCTAATACATGGATAAATGTATTAAATTCCAATATAACCTGGGATCATGCTGTTTTCACATTAGCTTTTATTTCCTTTGTAATGACTATTATTTTGGTAATTAAATCCTTCAAAAGAACAAATATGAATACTAAATTATGCTTAGAAATAACAACTGGTTTTAATTGTGTTTGTATTCCTATTTTTTCAATGCCTTTATGCCCAACATACTGGGATGTTCAATATCCAACCATTATTGATAATTTGACAGTTGTAAATTACTTAAGGCCTAAATTACACATTTCGTATCCAAATTTTACAGTTCGAAACAAAAATACTTCTCAATCCATTCAAATACCTGAAATTATCGATCTTAATATTTTTCAAGCATGCGCACTTAGGACAATACTTAAACACCCTTTTTCTGTTTATATCCTATTACTTCATCATAATATTAAATGTCCTATTGACAATGTAAATATTCTCGCGACAAATACTGATAATCCAGATCAAGCAAACAACCGTAAAAATACTGTATACAATTCTACCTTATATTAATATTTTTTTTTTTTTCTTCTATTCCTTAGATTTACCAAACATGGACATGTTCAGTATGTCTCCAGAACAAGTCTGGTCCATGTTGTCCAATCATTCTGAAGATTTGGACTATTGTGATGCCGTAAATTATCTCCTGTCGTATAATTTCGACCCTTTTGTATATGACACCCTTTATGTTAACTGTATTATAAATATTATTGAAAATGAGGTAGATATACCTTACAATAGTTTGCCCTCTTCTATGTCTTTACACATAGACTATTTCGAACAATTAAACAAATCTTATATTAGACAGATAAATAACTACTTGCGTTAAATTATCAAATCTGTCATTTTTAATATCATATTATGCGACTTTCATTTATTCTTTATTCATGTTTAGTTTATCATTATTACAAAGGATTAAGACTATTTCAGTAAAATCCCCATTAATTGTTAATTCCTAAATCGCCTACAATAAATTCAAGTGCGCGGATAAACGCGAAAACTTGTATAATACAAAAAAAAATGTATTAGCTCAATGCCATTATCAAAAATAGACATATTATAAAAGAATTCAATGTGGTATTACCCACTATATCCAAACAATGGAAAAAAATAAGTCACTAGTATTTTCATGAAGAAAAAAAAAATCGTTAACGAAAATCAAAAGTTAACTAGATCTTAATTTTATGACACTTACAATACAGTAGTTATTGTATTTTGTCATTTAATTGATATCATTATGTACATCTGTAAATATTAAAGGCCTTTAAATCTTCAATGTATGTGTTATAATTATTGTATTTTTTTTATATATTTAATAGGTATATTATGTGTGCTTTTTGTGTATTTGTGTATTTCATTGCATCATGTTTAAAAAGAAAAGAAAAAATGGAAAAAAATATTATGAAAAAAAAATAAAATTAAATATATCTTGTTTATTATTGTGAGTTATTTTTTTTGTATATGACTTATGTTTTTAGATTGATGGAACAATCTCCTTTTCAAAGGGAGAGCGATTATTGTAATAGAAAAATGCACTTTATTTTTGATTTCATATAGTTCAATATTTAATGCATATAAAATTTAATGTGAAAAATATTTTATAACAAAATATTGTTTAACTGTTATACTGTAAAGGCCAAATTTTCATGTCCAGTTTTTAGTTCAAATAAACTTCACGATGGTCAAACTAACTTTCTTTGGGTCAAATAACTTTCTGATAGAACAAATACTACTTAAATCTTTGTTTGAAAGTGAAGGATGAACAAACAAGTCATAAACTTCGGACAATGGTTCAAGTAGTGACATGGTCAACTTACGTCCATAAATTAACTTTGATAAACTATAGGGCACAAACTAGTACCTTAGTATCATCAATATCTTAATTAAAATTTATAATGTTATTTTATATTATTTTTTATATAGATTCTAAGTTGTGTATTGTTTATATTAAGGTTAAGAAAATATTAATGAATATATTTTGAAACATATTTTGGTAATTTCAAAAGTAGAAATTACAGAAATTAAAGAAAACTCATCTTTTACATAAATGATAATTATGTCCTAGTTCTGGACCATAACTATATTTGGTCACTCTTATTTTAATTTATTGTGGACTAACAATAACAGCTTCATGGCCTCTATGACACTTAGAAATTGGTATATAAGGAAATCAAGTCGCTAAAACATTAATAGCGTATTTCTTGATTTTCTAGGTGAGTCTCTTGGTGTTCGAATTAATTTAGATTAAAAATTATTTTTATTTTTATTTTACTTTGGAAAAATAAGACAAAGTGTATAAATAATTTATATTTTAATTTAAAAAAAAAAGGTTTTATTTAATGGTAATTATTATTGTTATTATATTATATTTAATTTGAATTGTGATATTTAATTATTGTTTTCAATTTATTTTTGACTATAATATTTGTACTGTGAAATTGTATTATAATTATAATGATGTTCTCTTTATTAAATTAATAGCGTATTTCTTGATTTTCTAGTTTGGTTTTCTTTCCGTTGTTGATTCCGGCCTCCTACCGTGAGCCTCCCCCTAGATTGTACCAAAAGGTATTACAATTGTTGGGTACAACGTACATATACACCATTACCAAAAATATCAACACAATACATGTCTTAAAATTAATATCAAACACATTGGTGTTTTTGAACTTGGTAATAAGTTATGTGATAGAACTATAATGTTTTGGGATATCAAAATCAAAAATATCCCATTTTTACTTTTAATAAAGAAGAAGATTATTGATGTATGTTTAAATGTATATTAAAATGAGACAGCAAGCCAACAACACAAAAAAAAAGGATAAAACATACATATTTTGTTTGTATCAATGTTATAATTTCCAATATGTTCAAGGTATTTTTTCATTGAAATAAAACACAAATTGAAATCTGTCTGAACTTCAAAAGCTTAAAGAAATATTGTTTCTGTTGTCTGCATTTTGTATAATATATTGCAAATTCTTGTGAATAATGGAATGTTATTATAGTTGTCTAAAGTTTTAACTTTTAACATTGATCTTTATACTGTAAAATTCATAAATTATTGCGTGCATTTATTATTGCGATTCTGTCATTTGAGACTTAAATGCGATTTTAAATTTTACGATTTTGAAAAATCCTGTTTAATCCATATAAAATATTTCATAATACGAGTTTAAATTATTGCGTTTACAACTCCGTTGCATTTTTCGCAATAAAAAAAAACTTGCATTAATTCCGAATTTACAGTATATATATATATTATGTATATAACTTGGGAAAATACCCAAATTTTATAAAGAAGAATAAATTAATTGATTGTTATATGGTATTAGAATAGGAAGATGTGGTATATTGCTAATTTGACAACCCTCCATCAGAGACCAAAGGATGTAGGCCGTTAGCAACTGATGACACTGGACAACCTTTAACACATACCGCATAGCTATTTTTATTGAAAATCATATTATTGCTACATGTATGAAAACAATTTTGTATAATCCATTACTTTAGATTTTATTGGTTCTTTTTCAGAAGGATTGAAATTCACCACCTAAAATAAATGGAGAAAACATAGAAACAAGACCAGAATAAATTCAAAGAAAAAAGTTGGATCAGTTATTATTTTCATCACTCAGTCAATGATTTGAAGTTCTTTTAAATTCAAAAAAATATTGAAACCACAATAATGTCAAAGTTCTGTGCTGAATGTCCAAAAAGTGGACTATACCATCAAACAATGCTGGATGATAAGAAACTATTAATGTTTTGTGTTGAGGGATATTGTGAAAAAAATAGATTTACTTAAATAGCTACTAGTATGTTAAGCCTAACAATAGAGTTTTTATTGATTTCAAATGGCAAATAATTGTGTTTCAAGAAAGTATTCTATAATTCATGAATAAACATATATTGATGCTTACATTATCTGCTTTGTTGTTTAAAAGTTTAGTTTTGAACAGTTAAAGAACAATATGCTAAATTAACATTTCCCAAGAAAAAAAGATATTCAATTAAAAAGATTCATCTTATAATAATTTACTACCAAATAGAATACATTGTAACATACACATTACTGTTTATTTATATCTATATATTTACAATTAGAATCCCATAGGATTTTAACTTGTCCCATGGGATATTAAAAATCCCATGGGATATTAAAAATCCCATGGGATAATAAAAATCCCATGGGATTTTTTATGTCCCATGGGACAACAAATATCCCATGGGACTACAATAATCCCATGGGACAAAAAAAAATCCCATGGGATAATGGTAAATCCCATGGGATTTTGCCCTGTCCCATGGGATATTGAAAATCCCATGTTTTTATAATTCAAATTGCAAAATAAATATGAAAGTAACTGTAGAAAACCAATGAAATTATTGAATCCCATGTAATTCTGCACATTTTGGTTATATACATGATATTGTAGCTCTTGTTTGAGGCGGCGGCGGATTTGCAAATGAGTGTTTTGCAAATTAAAAGTGTCCAGTGTTGACTTTTTAAATTTTGCACGTGCGCTTTTAGATTATTTTACACAAATATCACATCATGTGATTTGGCAATTCATAAAAGTTTACCCCAAATAGAGTAGCACACTTAATGTTTCTTTTTGTTGTTAGTTTAAACATATTTATTTATAGTGGATTGTGAAACAAGTTTTTGCAACTTATATTAATCCCTTTCCACTTTGCGGGTGCGAGTGCTGCCTTGTAGCGGCATTAGCCTACTCTTTTTCGAAATCTACAAGGGTGTCTTTAACGTTCAAGAGATATGGCTCTCTTTTAACACGGGTCAGTCATTTATCGTCCCCTTCCGACGGACTATCATCGTTTCCTCAAGACCATACTCGCAGATGGTGTCAAGGGAGAGCAGAAAATTGAGTTTCTGAAATTTTTATCTCAAACGGGAATTGAACCAGGAACCTTTGTGTTAGTAGTCCGATGCACTAACCACTTCACCACGGTTTTTTGTTGTTGATAAGGTACTGGTGCTGATGTCGGGTATCTTGGACTTGCTATAATGAGTAAGAATTTCCGAATTATTTAGAACCTTACAAGACAGCAGCGATACATTTTTATGCCCCACCTACGATAGTAGAGGGGCATTATGTTTTCTGGTCTGTGCGTCCGTTCGTCCGTCCGTCCGTCCGTCCGTTCGTTCGTCCGTCTGTCCCGCTTCAGGTTAAAGTTTTTGGTCGAGGTAGTTTTTGATGAAGTTGAAGTCCAATCGACTTCAAACTTGGTACACTTGTTCCCTATGATATGATCTTTCTAATTTTAATGCCAAATTAGAGATTTTACCCCAATTTCACGGTCCACTGAACATAGAAAATGATAGTGCGAGTGGGGCATTCGTGTACTGAGGACACATTCTTGTTTTCTAAGTTTTCCTAGCCTTTTCCTCAAGCATCTTCGTATTTTGTATAATTGTTCAATGATCAAAGTTTCCGTCAGAACAACAACAGACAAAACTAGAGACACTGCAATCAAAACCCTTGTGTTCATATATAATATTGATATTATTCATGTTGAAGGCCATATTTTTTTTTATAAATTGTGACTTGATTGGAGAGTTATCTTCTTAGCACGCATACTACATCTGCTTACTAGTATCTATATTGAAGTATTGATCTTAATATTCTTGACTTTACAGACAGGTATTCCAACTTAATGCGAAAAACAACTGCCTGGTGGTGTTCAGGACAGCAATGTTGTGTAAAATTTGTCAGGTCATGTAATACGTGTTATATTTGAAGCAAGACTTATATTTGAAACAACATGTGTGACTTTGAACTTACAAACAGACTTTCTAACCTTATTCGAGAAGTACGTTCTAAGCAGGTTATGACTTTGTTCATTTAGAAAATGGATATAGAAATTTAAACTTAGTTTGTAACGTTCACCTTTCAAAAAGACATTCCAAACTTACTAGAACACACCTTTCAGTGGTAGACAACAAGAATACCATGTATCATCAATATCCTAAAAGGTAAATGTAATTGAAAGTTCTGAACAGAACACAACTTGCACACTGACATGCAGACAAATTGATAACTATATTCGATCGAACTATGTTTTCGGGAAGCATATTTTTTTTGTAAAACTTCTTAAATTATTTGTATTTACATATTTGTATATGAATGGAATTGATGGAAAATTTATTAAAAGCGCTAATAAAGGGCAATGTGGTCACAATTGTTTTGGAAAAAATAAAAATAAAATAGTTATAAAACATATTTATTCAAAATTTCAGAGCTATTGTCTGAGATAATCAACATAGCCAAATTAACAACATATAAATATACTTGCAATTATCATACTTGATTATAACAATCAATGATCATGCTTAATATGGCTAAACTTTCAACAATTATCACCAATTTCAACACATATTTATATCATACAAATCAACTACAATTAAAAGTTAAGACATTATTTTTATTTTTAACTAAATAAAAAATAATAATAAAAGATGAAAATTAAACTTCTTGTATTTCAATTAAATGAAATAATATACATAAGGAAATGATAATCCTATACTTATAGAGAAAATATAAAAAGAGCGATAAACCTAAACAAGAATCAAATTATTAATGAGATGAAAGTAAATGTGAATGCACGACTCGACAGGCGTCGGTTAATAACAAAAAGTAGCAGAAAAGGTTCAATGTTTTTTTTTTCTCTTAACAAAAACTTAAACTATAATTAACTAAAACACATACTGTGTTACGAAGCAATAGATGGATGCATATATATGATTTAAATGAAATTAATTTCAATGATTATTTTTTTTTAAATACATCAAAACACTTGTATACTACATGTACCAAAAACATAATTTTCCATGTCTACATAAATACAAAAAATACAATAAATGATTGCGTAAAATATATAGAAAATATACACAAATAATGATTAACTTTAAAAAGCAAATTTTTGGAATATCATCAAAGAATATAGAATGATCAAGTATATTTTAGGCATCACTATCAATACCTGATATTAAGATATTAGTATATCAATATCCATTGTATCTATTTAAACATTGGCTTGTCTCAAGATAATTATTTTTATCCCCAAAATCAATGATCTAACATGCTAAATATATACGCTACACATAATATGCCTTTACTGTCCAGTGGCAAATATCTCGCATTAAGGTCAACCACACAATGGCCATATTTTTATCATATAAAGATTGAATTTGATACTTTCAATGTGTCAAAAAATATAGACATTAAATTGAAATGACCACATTCTAGCTATCATCATTCAATTTCCAATGCGTGAAATCAAAATTATACAGCTTCATGATACATTGTAGGCCTATATACATGTAAATAATACACATTTAAAAAACAAAAACAAAAATAACATGATATATAATCAGGAAACAAGAAAATTAGCTAACTAAAAAAATGTTCATTGTCTTGCATTATGCAAGGAAGTCAAACAAAAATATCGGTTAAAAAGTATATGGAGTTGTTGAAAATTGTTCGATGATACCAACATGAAAACAATCTAAAGCGAATATGGCTGGCGACACTAGGTCAATTTAAAATAAAATTAAACCAACCTTTCCATTGAATGATCAGACATGCAAAAAGTTTTTTTTAAAAAGGGTATGGTGAACATTCTAGTAAACAGGTGCCATCATTTCTGTATCTATTCAGCATTTAAGATTATTTCATACTCAAATAGGTATATTGACAGAAATACTATTGGGAAAACTTTTTGAGTATTATCACTTATAATCTTTTTAAAAATATAAAGATTTTAAATAAATTATAAGTAAATTTAAATAATTAAAGGTTAAAGAATATGTAGTGTGCAATATAAAAAAAAATTGAAGTCAATTGATTTCTGAAAAAAATAAGTATTTATGTTAATTTCTGATACATTGGCAAGTTATATCTGGATACGCAATACGTTTTTTAATGTTTTGTTCCAGCTTTCGCACGACCATAATCTTTCATCCAGATGAGAAAAAAAACACACACACAAATGAAAACTACTTAAATTAAGTATTGATATGTTCATCAATTAAAAAAAAGATAACTACATTTTTGACCTAATGTCTTAAAGAATAATGTTCTGATACACATACAGTCAGTGTATATACAATGGCATTACATGTACTTCATAAGCTAGAAATTTACAAAAAAGAAATATACATATGCATAATAATTTTGTTCGGCATTAAAATTAAAAAAATATATATACATCTTAAAATATAGTTATAATGTTATATGATTGAATAAACTATACAGATTTGGACTACTTTTTCAGAATATTATTCCCATTAATTATCTTATAAATTAGTAGAATGAAGTTAAATAACTATATATTTAATAAAGTCAACACATCATTTCATTATAATTCTTATATGTAAAAGAATTCATTTTTTTCACAAAGTTTTCTTTTCATTTTGATCAGTATGCAACATAGGGTTCCCAATGGACTATTCCCTCAAATCTTGCTTGTTTAAGTTTTCATCATTTTCATCGCTGCTTTGCTTCTTGTTCGTTTTGGCAATTCGGTTTGTTTAGCAGTCTTATATGTAGAGTTAATACCTGATATACGTGCTGCTTTTTGTTGAGAGTCCTGAAATACAGATTAGAAAAAGGAGTTTAGGATTTTGAAATAAAAAAAAGTAAGTGTACATATAGAGGTCTTGACTGATTGATCCATATCTATTTACATCATTATATCTCCAAACAAGGTAATCAATGTGAAGAAATGTACCAAAAACATCGAACGCAAATAAATAATTCGTTTTTTATATATTTCTTGTTGTGTAAGTCTGACTCTACGTGCACTACTTTTTTGATTTTTGACAAACAGAGCTATTTCTAGCATCAAGCTTTTACAATTTGATTGATTGATTGGTATTTAATGCCACTTTCAGCACTATTTGATTTTTTGTTGGCGTTAGTTTTATTAATGGCGGAAGCCAGAGTGTCCGGAGTGAACTAAGAAAACTGCCAATTCCAGGTAATTTAAGATGGAAGTCGAATACATGTGCAACGTGCAGCGTTCGAACTCATACATTGCTAGTGATACCTTTCAATTTGATAAATTGGTTATAATGTCATATCTTTGATTGATTCGATTAAATCTTATAAACTTTATTCACTCGGATTTTGACTCAAATTTTGTTTAGACACCTGACTATTGTTTAAAACCTTTTGTTGTCTATAATCTATTGGTTAATTTGTCTATGGGTAGTCTCGTTGACGAATATATCCTTTAACTATATCAATATATAAATAGATGGTCTGATCTTAGAATTCAGTAACTTGAACTTCACTTACAGACATTTCTTTATGGTTTTATGGTTAGAATATATTTAACTACTTGAAATAGTCTTTGAATTAAACACCTGCCTTCTGATTGTTTAGTTTTTGATATTGAACTTTTGACTTCGGATATCAAATTCAGAATTGAATTTTATCCCGGAACTTTAAATAATTAAACAGTATTCCTGTTCTACATGATGGATGACAATCAATCATTTTCTATGCTATGAATAATTCCCAGACATAACCCACCTGACTACCAACATAATCTTTAAATATTCTGAGGAGGATCCATGCGTTTAAATAAGAAGCAAAGTATAAACCTGATAATACATTTTCATTTAGTATGAAAAGGGAGGGAGAGGGAAATGAGATTTGAAGTTTTCTATGTATATAATTATATATTACCTCCAAAAGATCTTTTATGTACTGGATGGTTTCATAGATGTGTTCAACTTGAATTGTTGGCGATAATATCTCTCTCAGAGAAATTCCGCTCTGTCCAGACAAAACAAGTTCATTTTGAAAATCGTCCTTCCACCAAAAGTGTTCATCACATATGTAGTCAATCAATGGTTGTTCCTGTCGAATTACATTATTACTTGACGATAAACATCTATGTACAAACACCTTTAACGCATGATCTAGTTTCTCAACAGTTTTTGAGTTACATTTTGATATTTTAATCAAACTTTCTCTTCCTTCTCTTGGAAGGTGTACACGATATTTATCTTCTAGCGAGCTCGCTATACTGTCTCCGTTTAGTTCTTCTAAAAATTGATAAAAGGGAATGATATGTCCGATCCTAATGTCTCCAGGTAAAAGATGTTTCAATTCTAAAGATGAAATTCCTGAAACATTTTCCCATTTAGGTAGATATTCGACTATAGGTTGGGCTGAATCTGCTCCTGTCTTTCGGATAAGCGATATGACCATTCCAGTTTGTGTCAACATGTTTGTTATTTGTGATGCATCTCTGTCTCTTTTATGCATTATTTCCTTTTTAATATCTTGTGTTAAATCATACTGTTTAACATTGCGTTGAATTTCTTTTAAAAGTGCTACCGTATTTTGGAACAACTCATCAGAAAAAACAATTTGTGGGAGATCCTGTATGGTTAGAAAACATTTTCCAAACAATACCTCTGCCTTTATTTCTTGTTCTATCTTTTCAAAATCAAAATCTATCTTTTGATCCAAACCATATCTTGTATCACACTGCGAGAATGTAAGAAAACGGTCACTCCATTTAAAATTCAATAAATCTTTACTTTTGATATCTAGCAACGACACAGTTATGGGATTTTCCTTCATGGATTTCATACTACATGCCTCAGATAGGAAATTATTTTGAATTTGAATTAATTTTTCTAATACTCTATAAAGTGGCGAGTTTTCTCCAATAATAGTGGCAGAGCTCATCTTTAACATTGTATGCATTATCTCTAGTATTTCAGAATCTTTATCACATGACTGGAAACAGTGAAACGATCTTATGTCATTCCAATCGTTTTTAAATGCTTCAAACCTAGATTTTAATACCTGTTTCTTTTTATCATCATTTTCCTCGGCGAACAGTTTTGTTATTGTCATATCTTTAAAATCAACCTTGCGAAACTTGTAACTTGCATAAATTACTAACGATAAATGCCATTTCAAAATTGACAATATCTTTTGTGGTAGACATAATTTTTCCATGTGGTCAATCACCAAATGAAGTATGGGGAAATCGTTTCTCGCGGCAATGTGAAGATTTGCGAATAAACTTTCTTGAGTTGGTTTAGTGTAAACTCTGAATAAATGCGTAAAACTGTTTATGTTCACATTGTAATTGCATGGCTCTACTCCAGTCACACAATTTTCCACTGATGAGGCACCTTCACTACATAGCAATGCACAGTGGTGTTTTAATGAACTGATATGGGCAAACCTATTTGGTAAAATCTCGTTGATAACAACTACATGTTTCTGCATCAAATTGTTAACTGACTCTTTTAAACTGGTGCCATCGGGCTCGGTTGTAAACAGGTGAAGAGAATTGAAAAGGATAGAATGCAGTATAATACACACATCATCACAGCTCAACTGAAGCACCTCTTGCAAATTCTGCCAGTACAGTCGAATCTGCTTGTCAATGTAGTCATTTTCGTAACCTATAAGATTCAGTACGTTTAGAGATGATATTTTGTTTAATCCAAAAGATATAACTAAACTGCTGTGCAGAAAAATTTGCATAATGTTACAACAAACCTTTGACATCCCTGCAAATGCTTCTGGTAACTCGTGTTCTTTTACAAATTTTTCAAACGGGATAAGTGGTAAACCATTCACAGCCGCGGTAATAGGCATTATAACAGTTTGATACCAAAATGATTCGTAATGAGTTATTGTTCCAATTATGCAAGCCATATGAACAATTACTGATGAGATCTGTGGCTGTGGTGAACGAACCATCACGGATAAATTGAACAAATTATGTTTAAATTCCTGTACACCAAGTAAGCCATTTATAATACTTTTGAGTTCTTCTTTAATATTTACTTTATCTACCATGGCTGCTATTTGTTCAGCTATCTGTATCTCAGTGTCATCATTTTCTTTTAAACATTTTCTCATAAAGAAACGTTGAGCCAGCACACCAACAAACTTCAGCATGCCAGTCCTTTCTGACAAATGAATATGCAGCGTGTTGTTTTTACTGCCTACGCTCTTCATCTGGATCAGGAACATGTTAAAAGACGCCGGATCAAGATAAAGACATAATGGATTGAAGACTGCTGATTTCTCTACAAAACTAATCGTCCACGTGCACACGACTTCCTTTAAAACCGGAATATATGGTTCCATCAATTGACATTTTCTCGCAATATCTTGGCAACCAAATTTCTGATTTATGTGTTTCAAGAATAAATGCAGTGTTTCGGTTGAAAACAATATATTGTAATCCGTATTGCTTATAATTGTCATAATTGAGTTAATGTGCTGAGCAAGAGTTGGCATAACAGAACAGTCGTATTTTGTTGTATCAAGTAGATCGACAAAAACCATCAACATTTTTTTCACAAAAGCCAATGCAACAACGAACTTAAGAGAGAAAATCCCAGTTTCTATAATTTGAAAGGAACGAGAGAAGCATTGGAGTATTTCGTCGGAACTACTCTGTACTGATTCCAAATTTTCAATTGTTAAATATTCTTCAAATGCGTAGCTTTCGAGAACATGTAATAATAAGATTGGTAGAGACATGTTTTTGATGTCAGTGACATCCAGATCAACTAAATAGGAATCAAAGCACATGCCAACAATCTCATCTGTCGTACAGGTTTTTTCTTTTATCAAGATGTTAAAGTATGCGTCTCTATTGTCGTTCAAATCTATTATTACTGCAAATTTCACAACCTGTCCAAAATATGACATTTCTGGGTCGAACATTTCGTTTTCTTTGATTTTACGTAATGTAAAAGTTAACGGTTCAGTATTTTCCGGGGACGATATCATACATCGCAGAATGTAAGAACAAAAAAGTTTCTGTAGTACGACTTGTTTCACTGATTGTTCAATCTGTAGCTTCCTTAAAATATTGTATAAACACTCACATACCGCCAATGCGCTCAGTTTTCCATTGTTATCAATTATACATTGCCCTAAATCAGTAATACAAGATGTGGAAATTGAAAAACCATTTTTCACGAAATCTTCTGTTAATTCCTGACAAAATTTTAAAGCCGTGAGTTCATCACATTCATCATTGATGATATGCGCAAGAGGTAAAATATTTCTGACAAGTGCTATCCATTCATCAACCACTAGTGTGTCAAATACTTGTTTTGTTGGTAGAAGTGACATGCATAGAACTTTCATAAAGTGTTCTCTTGATAGAATGGTGGTATCGCCATGCTCATTAGAATCTGTGACACAAACAGTCAAATCGTCATTTTCCTCTGATAAGCTGTAAATATTACTACCTGGATTATCTCCGTTCGTAGTTGGAAAAGAGTCATTCAATGCGACAGATGTTATCATTTCTTCCATCAGACACTTTATTTCTACCATTTCGTCTGTTTGATCATCAAACATTAAAAAATCGCTTCCGTTTTCAATCATTTCAATGTTTGTGTTATGGACTTCCTTCATGCTTACATTTTCCTCCTTGCCAGCACTTTTAGTTGTCGTACCAGTGATTTTGTTTTGAAAACATATCAGCTCCGCTACATTTAAAGTTGAAAGATTCATTGAGTACATGCTTAGTTTAACTATATGGCATATTGCATTGATGATGTGCCCATATACCCACAAACCTGCATGAAGATACGCAACAAGAGTAAGAAAATCAACACTTTCTATTTTTTCAAAGTCGACAAAGTTTGATAAGGCCCATTTGAAAATATCAATTCTCTCCAATTCGTCCGTATCCTTCAGTATTTTAACGGAAAAGTAGTTACAAAAATCCCGAATAAAATCTTTATTCCTTCCCTGATAATGTAAATCTTCAGATATACTAACAGCTTCAAAACAGATAATATCAATACAATTATTTGTTGCATTGTCGAATAGATCCCTTGGGAGTTCGTCATCTACGTCTATATCATTGTCTATTCGAAGTCGTCTGATAATATCCAAAAATTCGCCTTTTCGATCGTCTATCTGCAGCATTAACGACTGACTACATGGCATATAAAAGTTCAAAGGCTCACTGCTACAAAAGTAGCATTCTGGTCCAGATGGAAGAGGAATACCGTCAGTATTTACATAAATATCTGAAAGAACCACTCGTCTCCAAATTTTTCGTCTTTCAGGCGTGCATGCGTCCTCTAAAAATACGGGACTGAGTACGTTTTGCTCTAAAAGTTTGAAGATGTAGGGTGCAAGTGGAAGTCTTATGATGTCTGAGATGCTATTTTCTAACGCACACACAAAGGGACCTGCTTTTAGTAATTCATGTGGATTTTTTGCCACATCTGCGCACCAATAGGCTGAACAAAAGTCTTGTTGTTCAAAACCACTCGTCCTCAGTATTTCAAGATCAAGTGACGTTTTCTTTATCCACATAAGAACATAGTCCTCTAGAGTAGAAACGACCTCATTGCATGATTTAATTTGCATCATTACATCCTCGAGGATTTTCACGGAGTTCTGTCCATTGGTAAATTTGATTCTTGAAAATGCCCAAAACAGCATTTTATTGATATAGCTATCTAATGGTCTGCGTTCTGTAACAATTTGTAGTTTGTCAACATTCAGCAAATGTTCCAAAGGCGTTAAAGGTGTTTCAAAACTATCTATAAAGAATAAACTCCAACCAGATAAAAAGTTCAAAGGTATGTCCGAAGCAACGTTTCGTTCAAGGTGTATAACAATACACACATGTTTTTGTTGTTGATGCATATTAACCATATGCGTTCGAATGTATTTCTCTATTATTCCCTTTACAAGTAGTAAATGACGATTGTCCGTTGAACATGAGCACTGTAACACAAGAATATTATTGTCAGACTGGAAAAACTCGTCAATTTTAAAAGAAAATTGTTTTTCTGATTTAAATATGGCCAACTTTTCTCTCTGAATTTTTTTATTCTGGATCAAAGGTCCTAAGAAAGAATTAATACCCGAAAATGTATAGATAACATATAAGTATTCACAAACACCATGCACTTCTTGCTCCTTTATATATGTTATATGTAAAAGCTGTTCTTTGGGTGTATTTTTTATTTCAAAAACATCAGTAGGCAGTGTCTGTCTTGACAAGATGTTATCATTACCTTCCAAGATATTGCATGACGACGCTTGTCCATTATAATCAGTATTCTCGGAGGGTATTTGAGTTGTAGCCGAGTTTTCATTCTCAATCCCATCTTTTGATATAGTTGAATTAATGCTACTTTTCTCGGTCGTCTTTTCTTTTATTACGTCAAAAGAGGCATTGCACATTTTGTCAAGGAAATTAAACAAGCCTGTATGAATAGGCAATTCCAGATATTTATTCAAAATTTGACCAAATTCGTTTGGACTTTTTGATCTGTAAAATTCACTTTCCTTTGAGCGAATTATAACTTCTGGTGGCACCAACCATAGCAAAGTATCAAATGCATTCTTTTTGATATTTTCTAAAGAACTCGTGCTAGCCATGTTTTGCTGTAGCTTGATAATTAGTGATACAAGCAAATTTGTACTATATGATGGAATGACATCATTAGGGAAAAAGGCATGATTTGGAATCTTACAAAAATTAACTATATCATTGTTTAGTTCATAAACTGCTTTTTTGAGGTTCTCGTTCTCAAGTAGATCGAAAAATTCAAATTGTTGTTTTTCAAACCGGTTCAGAAAAGGTGGATCAGAGTAATCTAATTTAGACTCCTCTACTAATACAACACATTTAAAATCATCATGCACGTGGCACATCGGATTACTGTAATTGCCTAATGCTACTCGACAATGTTTCTTTTTTCCAACGACAGTATAGTTTTGATTGAGCATGTCATATAAACTACCGTAAATAGATTCTAGGTCTTTGAGTATTAAAACCATACCTTGTTCCATGCAAAGAATAATTCGGCTTAGAATTCTATAGTTGTAAGCATCTGTTAGATCATCTTGAAAGCTGCTACCAAAAATAATGTCAAATGGCAGTCCTAAATGCCTTAATTGGCTTTCCAGAATACTTATAACTGCATCTCCATTGGTAATAAGCATTAAATGGCGACAGGATTTGTCCTGTAAGTTTGCAATAATAAGCTTCGTGACAGGGATTTCTTGAGATTTAATACCCGGAATATTCTTTCTGAAAATTTCAAAAATTTTGTTTTTCTCTGTTGGAAGACCACCAAAATTTCGAAATATTCCTGTATGAATGATTTCGCAAATTTCTTCATCATCTGCATTTTGGTATACTGATTCCTTCCGTCCTAAGTATTTGATCAGGGAATAAAAATCGCGAAGCCCATGGAAGTTTGGAAACTTTTGGTCATGCGAACAGTATTCATAATATGCCTTTGCTATTCCTTCCAGTAATTGAGTTGTTAGTGGTTGTAAATGCTTTCCAAAATTATCATCAAGACTGGACTCAAGATCAAATAAAGCATTTACTGTGCAAGGCATCATGCTGTTACTGATAGATTTTCCAGTATATATGAGTTCCTCGAGGTCCATGTCCGGTCGTGACAGATGAATCGCTCTATTCATCTTTGCTGCATCTAATGCCCAGTTGGAAATCCCAACAACTGCAACTTTAATCTGTTCGTCATGTCGTTCTATAAGACCATGAAGCACTTTGAGAGGATTGAATTTTGAAATTTCTGCTAAACCTATTTCATCTAGTATAACAACTGACAAGACATCGCGTTCATCATTGTGCTTTTGATATTTCTCAGCTTTCTCAAACACTTTAATAATTCCATCAGAGGTTGATGACTCTGAACCTTGAAAAGACACACAAAACAGCTGAGGCATTTCTTGAAACAAGTGACCAGTTGAATCTTTTCCTCGGAGATTACTGCGTATCAACTGCATTGACAGCGACTTACTGCAGCCCGGTTTTCCAACCAGAAATATTGGTATTTTATTCAAAATACATACCAATAACATAAACACGTTTTCCTGTAAGGCTGCATTTAAAGCTGTACCTGCAGGAAGTTCTGTCATCATGTTTACGATGTCTTTTTGCTCTGTTAAAATAATGTCCAGGATTTCTTCTTCTGTTATCGCATTGGACATTTTTGACCAAATGCATTTCTTTATCTCCTCACGATACTTTCTCCTAATAATACCATCTGCAAATCTACTGTGATAACAAACGGCTAATCCCAAAATTACTGCTCTGATTTTTCGATCTGTGACTGATTGTATGTTCTGCTTCTTAATCAGAAAAGTGTTGTCGAACCACTCCACCAGCCTTCGACATCTATCAACATCTCTTAGACTTACACAGTAATCATTTGTTTCCAAATTTCGAACAAAATGTTGTGACATTACAAGCGTTTTGGTTAAGAGCATTGTAAGCTTTTTATCTCGAAAAGTAGAGTCCACCATTTTTGTGATATAAGACTTTTCGTCTTTTTCGCTTAGACTTCCATAATCCCAGACATAGTCAATCAGAGCTTCTGGTAGAGGATTTACTCTGTAAACTAATCTTGAAAGTTCATCGTTTCCGATTTTCCCCTGTAAACCAGTTGTCAGTATTTCCTCTTCCTGTCGAAGTCTGTATGGATTGCAGGCAGCCAGGATTGTAAAATTAGGAGCAATTTCTGTCCCTAATAGCATTCGATGGCACAGTAAATCTGTTATCAATCCCAGATGATTACAAGTGTTTATCTCATCAAGGAACAACCAGAACTGATCATTTAAATGTTGAAAGGCAGTTTGATTTATGTGACTGAATTTTCGAATTATATCAGATTCCTCAATGCCTGCATGAATGGTAAAAACGTCAAATTTAACATCACATACTTTTGCTAAGAAACGTATCAATGAAGTTTTCCCACATCCAGTTTCTCCCATAATCAATACAGGGACATTGCTATTGATTCTCAAGGAAATGAGTACCATTTTTAGTAAGTTGTCCGGTGTTAAAGCATATTTCGTCATAGACAGTGCAAGATGTTGCCTATCTGTAGATGCTATCGAATTTCTTGTAAGCTTTAGCAAAAGATCTTTTAAATCGTCTGTAGATTTTTCTTTAAAATCTGTCAATTTACTTTTCTTTTGACTTTCAAAAAGATTGCGTACGGACAGTGGCACATCTTTCACATTTCTATATAGAGCGGAAACAGTTTGAACATTTTGATGAAAAAGAACAACCAAATGATTACTGTCTTCCCAACGAATCATTCCAGAAACTCGATTAGCCAAGATATCTGCAATAGCTGTTGTTTTATGTAAAACTGACGCTGTTTGTGCAGATCTACATGCATTCACAGATCTAGCGGCAAAATCCATTGAGACATTTTTCAATGCTTTCACGAGATTTGATTTTACAGATGAACGTTGACCTTTTTCCATCATTACCTTCAGACTGGAACTCTTGAAAAACAAACTGGTTGACAACTTTTTGAGTTGATCTGCTAAAACATTGATAAAAATATTCATCACGGTAAATGACATATCCCCTGACACTTCGAAATGACTTCCAAGAACTCTTGCACACTCTGTACTGGTCAGTGGCTTCAATGCATTGATTCCGGTAAAGTACAAGTCCTGGGTATCAATCAAACCATCATCCAAACCTTTCAAATAATGACAAACGACTTGAACTGGGCTATTAATTTCAGAACTAACGCGTAAGTCGCTATAACAGTTCCACTGTAAATTTTCTCTAGAAAAACAGGTTACTGTTGGCAGGGAGTCCCTAAGTTCGTCATGTATGGTGTTTGCAATTTCTATAGATATACTGGTGGACGCTAAAGCATATGCCGTTGATCCTGCAGAAACGTATCGTAAAACAATAATTTCAAACATGAACAAATCTAGTTCATTAGGATCTGAGATAACACCAATGTCAAGATGTAATACGTGGTAATTTTTCAACCTAATTTTGATCAATTCTTCTATAATAGACAGTCTATTAAACGGTCCACTGATGTGAATACAAACTGGTCGTTTCTTATCAGCTATCGCTTTTCTCTGAATGAACTCAGATTTTCCTAGTCCAGGTACATCTGAAGTAACAACTGTCACGTGCGACCATTGTTCAACTAAATATTGTTTCAATTTCAAATCAGATAAGGGAGACGGTCTTGACAGGATATCTGCAAATTGGTCCAAAAATGGATGATTTTCGTGACCTCGGCATAATAAACACAGCAAGAAATCGTATCCGTTTGAACATATTGACAGTCGTCTAATTTCATTATGTAGACAAAATTGTACTTCTGATGGTAGTAATTCAATATTCGCTATTGAATATAATGCTTTTCGGATGGACTGTTTTTGTATACACCTATTCAAAAGAAGAGTTATTTCGTCGTATGTGGTATCTTTTCTGCAGAAAAGAACTTGATTAGCTTGAGGAAACATTCCAGTAGTATTTAAGTAGAGTGCAAGTAATGTTCTAATAACTAGAGGACTTCCATCGGCTAAAGACGTTACATACGGTACTCCAGGTTGGACTTTTTCGGCGAGATTGGTGTGTTCAGGACATTCCAGGAATTGTGTTGGTGTTGTTTTCATCCCGCTGTACAGTTCTTCTAAAGTTTGACCAATGTTTTCAAGTGCGGCAATGTGCTCACCGCTTGAAACAGTTTTAAGAGAATTATAAATGAGTGTGATCTTTTGTAAATCCTCAATGGATGGGTCAATAAATCTAAGGATCGCCATTACAATGACATCATTCTTTTTGGCATTGTGAAGAAAAGAATACAACTCATATAGTTGATCTGCATATAGAAAATTCAAGTAGTAATACTTCTTTCGACACGCATGAATCTCCGATATCCACTCTTCATATTGATGTTGTAATTGACACTTTAAATTAGTCAGGTTTTCACGTCTGCAGTTTTCTTCATACTTTGAAAATTCAAAATGGCCAGCTCGTTTTAGCTGCATGCAAATACCTGCAACTTCAAATGCTTCGTCTACTATATGAACAAATTTTTCTAGATCGTCTTTCCGAACACTTTTTGATTTACTTTTATCTTTATCATCTGCATTCATAAGTAGGAGAGCTCTACTTCTTAGATCACTTAAATCAGCGCCAGTTTGTTTATATTTCTTTTTTACCTTTTTGTATTCCGTGGTAACCTCGCATGATCTGGATGTAAGTAAAAAACGAAATACCCCTTTTTGTAGAATATTTTCTATAACTTCAACAGTGCGTTCGCCTCTATTAGCAGCATTGCGATAAAGAGCTTTCAACGAATGAAGGTTGTCACGACAAATATATATTTTCTCTGGAATCTTGTTATTTCCAATATTTTCAACCTGCCTCTGTAGCAATTCGAAGAGTTTACCTATATTTTCCAAAAAGTTCCCCTTCAAAACTGGATTGAAAAAACGCTTTATTTCTATTAAATCCGAAACAGTGGATTCCCTGACATATTGTTCAGAGTGTTCTTCTACTGCGTCAATCAGGTTGCGAAGGTCATCGTCTGCAACTTCTCTGAGAAAATCAAGCAATGCAGAGGACGTTTTTAACGCCTGAAGAATATCTTGTAGATCAGAGTTCATAACGTTGTGTACAATATCAATCTGGTTTAAAATTGGTGTCATGTCTTGTAATGTAATACCAGATAGGTTTCCACTTAACAAACCTTCAAATTTTAGCACAGTATCGAGATAAAGCGAGTCTTCCTTGTTATCAAATTTGAACGTTTTAGCTGCGACCTTTATAGTATCGACTGTTTGACCATAAGAAGGGAGATTTGAAAAACGAATCAGACTATTTCGCGTAGGAGGTTTTAGTCTAAAAATACATGTTTTTTCTGCTTGTCTAATCTCTTTGTCCATATCTCTCACGCCTAAGAACATGGTTCTGAGTTGAGAAATACTGTGCTCTGTTTCATTTGCATAATTGTCCCATAGCTGTTTGTATCGTCCAAAACAGTCTTTCGTAATAATTTCTACAATTCTTAGGACTGATTGTAGACTAACATGTTTTCCGTCATGACTTTTTATAAAATTTTCATCAAAGAGAAAAGACAATGATAATTCTTCGTCCGCGTAACCTTCTTCAGACTCGTTTTCAATTTCCTCAAGTTCTTTCTCATTGTTTTCAAAATACTGTCTTATTAGATTCCCGAAGACACAGGTTGAAACTGCAGTTTCAATGTGTCTGCAACGTTCTGCAATATCTTGAACTAACTGAATTTCAGGTGTTGTATTTGACAATTCTTGTACAGTTAAACTCCCCATCAACAAATTATCGTTTTGAGTTTTTGTATAGTCTATACATTTTTTCAGCAACAACTGCAGTTTACGAACTGGAATCCATTTCAATTTTCTAAATGTGTCTTCAATCATTTCTAGATTACACTGATAATCATTTATTTTCTTCTCATATCTATCTATTTTCCTTTCCAGCTGATGTTTATTTTCAGTCATACAATAAAGTAGGCTTTTTGATTCAAGTTCTTTGTTCAACAAAAGTAAAAGTTGCTTGCTATTTATGGTTTGTTTATTGATGGAAGATATTGTACTTTTTACTGCAGCCTCTACAGCCTTTACCTTACAGTGCTGCTTCATTTCACTCACTAGCGTTCCTTCAGCAGTCAAAATAAAAATCCAAAACTTGCTACTGTTCATTACTTCCCTAATTATGGTCTCCATTGATTCGTCTACATTGACTTCCATAGTGTCTAAAGTTGTTTTAATGATACTTAAAGTTGTCCTGTAAAAAGACGAATACTTGATATCATTGACAAAATACTATAATAGATAAACAGAACACCACTTGTAATGCATATCCATAATGAACACTTTTGACCATATCTATGCATACCTATAAAAAGAGTATCTATTTCGTTAATATGAATCATACAGTGAAACAATCTAGTCTCAAGGTGGAAATAAAAGAAACATCTCATCGAAAACTGCAAGAAATGAGCAAACAAGTAATCAATCAATGAATTAATCAATCAATCAACAAATGGCAATCCGCTGATATATAATAAAAGATGGAGACCATACTATTAAATTCAGAAGATGTGGTATGAAGGCAATAAAACAAATTATACCAGATACCACATGACGTAGAAGGGGAAAAGTACACGGTACGACACACGACCGTTTCACAAACAATTGTTCATTTAGTTCAAACTCCTTTAAACTCCTTTACATCTAATATCTAATAAGATTGAAACTGCAGACAAAGTTTAGAAATTCCTGAGGAATTCAAAGAAAAATCACATCAATATCATACTTATTTATCATTTTACCTTTTTGCTGTTAAAGCTATGATAAAAGTTAAAACATGACAGATTGCCTAATATCTTGAATAATTATTAGATGGAAACATTCTGCAGGCAAAATATGTATTACTGTACTTTTCATTTTACTTAATGATCAGATGACAAAAACGATACTGTCGATTTATTACTGCTGAAGTTTTTCTTAAATGATGATTTAACCATTTTTGCGTTTTAGGCTATTATCACTACAAATAAACCGATAAAGTGAACAAATTAATACTGATCAACAAGATACGATCTAAAAACAAGTTAACAAAAAAGAAATTTCTGATTTACTCTTTTATTGAGTTTATCTCCTTTGAAATGACAATGTCTACCAATGTTTGCTCTTCTGGATAATATCTTTAAAAACTATTATACATATGAAGATACATATAAATTGTACAAGAACAAAATGCACTGCTGTTCTTTGACCTTAATGTATATATACCATTATATCAAATACAATTGAGTATGGGAATGGGGAATGTGTCAGAGAGACAATAACCCGACTAAAGAGTAGAAAACAGCCGAAGGTCATCCATTGGTGTTCAACACAGCGATAACATCCAGCACCAAGAAGCGTGCTTCAGCTAGCCAATTTTTAAAAATGTGGACTAGTTCAGTGATTATGGACGTCATACTTAACTCCGAAATATATAAATGAACTATACATATGTATGTGTTTTTGAAATAATATCAATATTATTATTATAATGACGAAAATGTTATTTAAACCATAGGTTTCATACTGCGATACCATATTATGTTTATTTATTTCACTTGCTTGATTTTTGTGCCACAAGTTAAATACCTGTAAATTTATGAAGAAACGATAAGTTATTAAAAAATATATATTATCCTAGTTTACTTTGCTTTACAAAGTAAGAACATTCAATTTAGCTGATATCTTCTAGCAAGAGGCCCCAAGGAGCCTGTGTCGCTCACCTAATACTTTTATTTACAATTGATGCATAAATTAATGCAACCGTTATACTTTTGCTGATTTATATGCAGAGATATAAGCATACAAATGCATTTATCCCCTACTTTTTATTTTAGCCTTGTCTGCCATGTTGGTTGGCTGGGAGGGTCATCGGACGTATTTTAAAACTTAATAGCCTAATGATTATTGTGGCCAAGTTTGGTTAAATTGTTCTCATTAATTACAGAAGTTAGACTTTTGTAAAAGATTACAAAAATTTACTTTAAAAGGCAATAACTCCTTATGGGGGCAATTGAAAAATTGGTCATGTTGACTTATTTGTTGATTTTACTTTGCTGAACATTATTGTTGTTTACAGTTTGTCTATCTTAATATTCAAGATATTTACCAAAAACTGCAAAATTTCATCAAAATTGCCAATTTAGGGACAACAACCCAACAACGGATTGTCTGATTCGTCTGAAAATTTTAGGATAGATAGATCTTAACCCGATTAACATTCTAAAGGTTGTCAAATTTTCTTAAAATGCTTAAGTTTCAGAGAAATAAACCAAAAACTGCATTTGACCTCTGTGTTCTAGTTTAGCCCTGTTAGGCCATGTTGGTTGGCAGGTGGGGTCATCGGACACATTTTTTTTTAATTATGATTGTGACTAAGTTTGGTTAAATTTGTCTCAGTTGTGTAAGAGGAGAAGAATTTTGTAAGATTACAAAAATTTACGAAAATTTGTTATTTTTTTTTAATAAAGTACAATAACTCCTTGAGGGATCAATTGACAATTTTGGTCATGTTGACTTATTTGTAGATCTTTTATTGCTGAACATTATTGCTGTTACAGTTTATTTTTTTTTTAATAATATTCTAGATAATAATCAAAAACGACAAAATGTCCTTAAAATTACCAATTTAAGGGCAGCGACCAAAAAAAACCGGATTGTCTGAATCATCTGCAAATTTGAGGGCAGATAGATCTTAACCTAATAAACATTGTCAAATTTGCTGTTAATGCTTTAGTTTTAGAGGTATAAGCCAAAAACTGCATTTTGCACCTATGTTTTAATATTTAGCATAATAATACCTTATGTAAGAATCCTGGGTTTTGATTGGTTGATAGCTAGTGTATTTTTCACCAATTTACTGTTATAAAATGAATATCGTTCATTCTTTAACGCCGACGGGGTATATGAAAAAAGGATATGCCTTTTTTACCCTCTCTGCCGTGGTATTTGCCCCCCCCCCCCCCCCCCCAAAAAAAAAAAAACTCTATCAGACTGGATACTTGTAACGTCACGGTCATCAATGAGTTTTTTAACGTTAACATTCAGTGTAATTAACAGATATAGTATGTTCTTGAGGGGTATTCGCGAAATTAAACATTCTCTCGACTGGTATTTTTCGCAAATACATCTCCTTAACATGGTATATTTGTTTAATGTTAGCCATGCTGGTTGGCAGGCGGGGTCATTGCACACATTTTAAACTAGATACTCTTGTGATTGTGGCAAAATTTGGTTAAATTTTGCCTAGTTCAGATGAGAAGAATGTTGTGAATGTAAACAGACGACAACGACGACGGACGACAGACGACAGACGACGGACGCCAAGTGATGAAAAAAGGTCACTTGGCCTTTAGTTGTTGGGGTGCTGACTTATTAACGGATATCCTTTATCTCTTTATATTCACTTTAAAATGTATGCATATTTGGGATGCTGTCTCAAAAGGGTAGACCCACAATTATTATGCATGCTATCCCAATTATATATTTGAAATTTTTCAGCAGATTTCTGAAGTACAGACGATGTTTTGCACAGATATCGATTTTTTGCACATGTATCATTTCAACGACGATGAAAGCTTGTACAATAAGTCTTACCTTGAATTTATTAGAAGTTTTGATGATCCGAATCCACAAATGTCTTGAATTATCTCATTTGCACCTCTCCCTATATGGCCGCCTCGCAAAGTTTTGTTTATATGCTTAGTGTAGGTGTCTGATAAACCAGTTGAAGCCTCTATTTCTGGAATCGCACGAATCATTGCTTTGAATTTGCATTTTTGCATCACTTTCAAAATAATTTCTTCCAAATTTCTTTGAATGCTCTCATGCTGGTTAACGTAGTCCGTACACGTAATCCTTCCGTAATTTAAGTAATATTTAACAATCTGGCCCTTCTCATCAATTCCGGATCTTGTTTTGAAGTCTTGTAGAGTGTTTGCGAACCATATCGAAATGATTAGACACATTTTGTCCTCTTCTAAATTCGAATATTTTCTGTATTTCAATAAATCCAAGAACAACTGTTGCAAATCGTGATTTTTGCTTTCGGACAACAGTTTAAGAAGTTTAACTTGCTGCATTGGATTTTCAAAAAGATCTTCACCTTTTAAGGCACCCAGTAAGAGGGCAGTACTTTTAAAGAATATCATCTT
The DNA here is from genome assembly GCA_019925275.1 of Mytilus edulis. Taxonomy (NCBI): domain Eukaryota; kingdom Metazoa; phylum Mollusca; class Bivalvia; order Mytilida; family Mytilidae; genus Mytilus; species Mytilus edulis. The sequence continues at coordinate 93,295,974 of CM034356.1, read as the reverse complement.
TTCTTCATTACCTAGTGCTGTGAGAATCCCCTTTTCGGCAGAGTCAACTAATTTCTTCGAATTCTCTACACATAAATTGCAAACACGTTGCCATATCTCTAAAACATCTTCCAGTGCTCCTTTACTACCTAGTGCTATCAAATCCTTAATACTCTTAAAGGAAAGGGATTCTTCAATCACACTATAAACATGCCCATACAAGTCATACTGTTTCATCACTTCAACAAAGTCAACGTGGGGCGTCAGAGGCAAATGACGGAATATTCGTTCAACAAGGGGAATTGTACTATTATCGGCTAAAGCAAAGTTATATAGTCGGTCTAACAAATCTGTACAATCAAGATACTTTGATGGATTATGTAAATTAAGTACTCTTTTCTTTTCATCTAGGGAATTGTCTACAAGCTCAATGAAAACTTCATTTCCGAACAAATCGTAGAACTTGTCTATTAATAGCAACAGAGAAGCCTCATCTTTGTAAACAAGTTTGCATAAATGCTGCAACACACGTGCAACCCTTTTAGCTGATTTTGATGTGATGTCAATTTTTGCTATTCGGGAACAAGATTTTAATATTGTTTGTGCTTTCTTCACGTCAACGACGACCTTATCATCTCTTGATAAAAAAGAGAGGTCTCCAATAAGGAGGTATATCAAATAGCAGTAAACGAATACGTTATTGTCTTCAACTATTATATCCTGCAGTATGAATTTCGCATCATCAAGCCTGAAACCCCTGCGTTTAAGGCGAAGTGCAACATGCGAAGACAATGCAGTTTCTGACATCAACGAATCAAGTTGATTTAGTCCTTCTTTTGTGCCAGTGCTAGAAACAGAGCGTACGATGAATCTCATCATTTCAAACAAAGCGTCACTGTAATGCACACAATAACCACCTATTGGCATAACAATAAACACATAACTAAGAGATTGATATTCGGATAAAAGAGATGATTTGTTTTTCAGTTTGGACCTTAAAACACCAAAATATCCACCTACGTAGTAATCCACTTCAATTGTAAAATTAAAACGTTCTTCCATGTTCGATTGAAGTATGTACGTTTCCCAAAAATGTGTGCGATGCAAGTTCTTCATGTGCAAGATATTTGTTTTGTGACAAACCCGGACACTAATGACACTTTTAGGATCTGTGTGAACATAAACACGAATAGTCTTCTTCTGTTCCTGAAATATTCAAAACAAATATAAAACGTTAGCCATACACATAATTTTAGTTAACTAAATAACAGCCTCAGAATTATAAACATTCTTCAACTGTTGAACATGTTTACCATAACCAAATATAAAAACGTCATAACTAAAGATAATTTGAGACGTTTTACAGTAATAGGAGCGAGTTAGGTTATACTCCAACAGCGCCTGCATACAAAGTAAACATCTCCCAGTTGATACGTTATTCCATGGCTTGTATTTCCTTTTATAAATACATCGATAAAGGGTTACTGCCCACAAGTAAGCTAATAAGCCAAGGGTTCCAAACGGTGAAGTTGAAATAAACATTCATAAATTTTACGGACGCCATTACGAGTTGGTTGACCGTTATAGAATATCCGTTTCACGGATGACGACGGATATTTGTTCCTAATGTCGTAACAACTATCTCGTCACATTTTCTCTAATGGGATCTACGGAATTATACCTATTACTGGCTTTGAACTTACATAAAAGAGGGACGAAAGATACCAAAGGGACAGTCAAACTCATAAATCTAAAACAAACTGACAACGCCATGGCTAAAAATGAAAAAGACAAACAGAAAAACAGTAGTACACATGACACAACATAGAAAACTAAAGAATAAACAACACGAACCCCACCAAAAACTAGGGGTGATCTCAGGTGCTCCGGAAGGGTAAGCAGATCCTGCTCCACATGTGGCACCCGTCGTGTTGCTTATGTGATTACAAATCCGGTAAATAGTCTAATTCGGTAGGTCACATTCACTAAAGGGAAGGGGATTGTAGTTACGACGTAAGAAACATAAGTGAAACAGTCTTAGATATGGAGCAGCTTACCCTGCTTACCCTTCCAAAGCACATGAGAATCCCCAAATTTTGGTGTTGCTTAGTCTTTATTTAACTATGTTGTATTTGCGTACTATTGTTTATTTTTAAATATAACCGGGAAGATTTGGACAATTGGGACTTAGAAGTAAATCAAATTGAGACAATTTTAAGTGCTAAAGTGACAATTTGTTAATCCGTTAATCCAACCTTTTACATTTCTTCGTGTTTAATAAATTCTATTGTTAAATATATGTTTGTCGTAATGAAACTCACTTTGACGATGACAAGTTAATCCTTTGGACACTAAAAGTAATACTTTTCTATAGATACTTTTTCATTTATGCCTTTGTAAGATATTATGAAGGAGTTTAGGTCTTGTGTCTGGTACTGTCCGGACCTTGCTAATAAAGTTTAAAGTATCGGTATTCCGTCTTTGAATTACTATAACACGGAACACTCTAGGTTTTATATTGGTTGATGTTTCCGTGGCACGATTCTGAGCTAGTTCCCCAAATTAGTATATGAAAACCTACAGAAATGACAGAATGCAAGGACCTTGGAATTTCCAGCCTTGCAGAAATGGACATCCGTTTCCGATGAGAAGAGCAGATACCTGTTTGGACATTCTGTGCAAATACTGCGGTAAGACATTGAATGTTTTCACGTACAATCGTTGTAATGCAGTTAACGCTTATTGATACAAGCGCAGACATGATGGACATTTTGCTCGCATGTGTAAAAAGTAAAATAACAAAAATACTGAAATCCGAGGAAAAGTCCCAAATCAATTAGCAAAATCATAGGATAAAACACATCAAACGAATGGACAACAACTTTCATCTTCCTGGCTTGGTACAGGCATTTTCAAATGTAGAAAATGGTGGATTCATCATGTAATTTTCACCTGAAGTCATTTGTCAGCAACCCAAAACCAAAGAAGAAGTCAACATGAAAAATTCCGAGAGACAGCCACAGAATGAGACAGTTATAGAGAAGAAACAAATGTCTCAATTTTCATTCAAGGACTTGAGGACAAGGAACTCCACACTTGGTGAAATATAAAATTAACTACACAAATTAAAAGTGTCTCACCGAAACTCACTGAATGAAATAGCCGTTTTTAAATGTGAAAATTCAAAATTGGATATCGTAATGAAAGATAATGTGACGTTAAGGAACATTTTGGAACGTTTCATCATGGTCGAATAATCCCAAAGATTGATCACGAGTAAGTCGTGCATACAAGTAGAACTGAAAATTATGAAAAAGAAATAGTGCATTTGAAAGAGGAGGACCTTTATTTAACTAACAATAGATACAGTTTAACACGTTTGAAAAATGCTGAGATGCAAGACTTTCAGGCTTTCAAACAACTTAAAGACGAAATTCAGAAACTCATAGTAAAATATTTCGACGATATACGTGAACATCAAAATTTGCTTCATTAAAGGGGCACTAGCTATCAAATTCATGGTCACCAATTTGACTCAAATTATAGTATTTGATTAATGACAATGTAAAACATTTATCCAGAGCATAAAAAGTCTAAAATAAGGAATTTACATCATGGCATAGGGTCGAGAATATGCAGCTTCTTTTCATGTATATTTTAATCTAGATGCCATCTAATTAATTATCGAATTGGCCTCCAAATCCTCCCGATGACCATATAAGTGATATGAACAAAACGAAAGATATAAATAGATAATGCAAACTCGTGTATTGGATTTTTATATGTCTGTTTAATTTTATATTAAAGTTTAAAAATATATGTTAATCAACTTTTTTACCTGTATCATAATGAATCTTTGTGGATCGAAAAAGTCAATTAAATGATTTACCTTTGTTTCACTTTCAATGTTGACATTCTTTTCCGTTAAATAACTTTACACACACAATTCACGTGTTATTCATCACTAGCTAATGGGTTAAATTGAAGTTCACATGAATACCGATTTAATGAGGTCGAATTTTTCACATTATCAATGTTTCTTCGCGCTTATTTTGACAAAATAAACCCATACTGCCTGCTAAAAGCGAATTATTATTTCACTATTTCACTTTCATTAATGCTTAAACAAGTAAAGAACCTTAGTGAGCGCGCTCACATACCCCACGTCCCCACATTGTCATTGAAGAAATGAAATAAGTGTAAGAAAAGAAAATTGTATAAGAAAAAAAATTGAATCGTAATTTCCTGTCAATATGCACATCTACACAGTATGTCCTTATTATCTAAAAAGTTTCATGAAATTCTGTTGTATGGTTTCAGAGAAGTTGATGTGACGAACTGTTGCAGTAGTACATTAAAGCAAAAAAGTTCAAAGGGGCGTAACTCCTGGAAAAAGAATTGGATCGTAATTTCCTGTCGATATGCACATCTACGTAGTATTTCCTTATTATCTACAAAATTTCATGAAATTCTGTTGTGTGGTTTCAAAGGAGTTGCGATGACAAATTGTTGCAGTAGTACATTAAAGTAAATAAGTCCAAAGGGGCACAACTCCAACAAAAAAATTGAATCGTAATTTCCTGTCGATATGCACATCTACATATAATGTCTTTATTATCTGAAAAGGTTTTGTGAAATTCTGTTGTGTGGTTTCAGAGGAGTTGCGATGACAAACTGTTGCAGTAGTACATTAAAGCAAATAAGTTCAAAGGGGCACAACTCCTACAAAAAAAATGAATCGTAATTTCCTGTCGATATGCACATCATCATATTATGTCCTTATTATCTAAGAAGTTTGGTGAAATTTTGTTGTGTGGTTTGAGAGGAGTTGCGAAGACAAGAAACATGACTGACGGACAGTCGGACGGACTGACTGACTGACGGACGGGTCAAAAACATTATACCCTCCGCAACTTCGTTGCGTTTGTTAAAAAAAAAAAAAATATTTTAGATTTTGTATATATCTCGTAACTAGCATGACTAGTGCCCTTTTAACTTTTAATCGCCGAGAATCAAATTGAAAGTTTGCGACCAAACTATTCCCACAAACTCCCAGCTATATATACAATATCAGAAAGACAATCCATAACCTTGCACAAAATGATGCCAAATAAAATAATGTACACAGGTAAATAAAACTAATTTTTCTGTAAGGTATACATCAATGCAAAATAAATAATTTTGTTGATCATAGTACGAGAACAGAAGTGAATATTAATAGTCATACTAAAGCTGGTCTATATAAATAAAATAGAGAGAGAGGGGGGATATAATATTTAATAGGTAACCATTAAATAACAACTAGAGGATCTAAAGAGCCTGTGTCGCTCACCTTGGTATATGTGCATATCAAACAAAGGTCACAGATGGATTCATGACAAAATTGTGTTTTGGTGATGGTGATGTGTTTGTAGATCTTACTTTACTGAACATTCTTGCTGCTTACAATTATCTCTATCTATAATGAACTTGGCCTAGTAGTCACAGTTAAAATAAATATGTTATAAAAATTTACTAAAATTTACATACTTTATGAAATTTGTTAAAATTTACATAATTTATGAAATTTGTTAAAATTTACATAATTTATGAAATTTGTTAAAATTTACATAATTTATGAAATTTGTTAAAATTTACCATAAAGGACGATAACTCCTTACAAGGACAATTGACCATTTTGATCATGTTGACTTATAATTAGGTCTTACTTTGTTCTACATAATTGCTGTTTACAGTTTATCTCTATCTATAATAATATTCAAGATAATAACCAAAGGCTGCAAAATTTTCTTAAAATTACCAACTCAGGGGCAGCGACCAAACAACAGGTTGTCTGACTGGTCTGAAAATCTCAAGGCAAATAGATCTTGACCTAATGAACAATTATATCCCCCATAGATTTGCTCTAAATGCTTTGGTTTAAGAGATTTAAGCCAAAAGCTGAATTTTATGTCGGCCATTTTTGTTCGCTGACCGTGCCATCGGACAGTTTTTTTTTTTAAACAAGATACCCTAATGATGATTGTGGACAAGTTTAATTAAATTTATCTTAGTAATTTCAGAGAAGAAGATTTTTGTAAAAGATTACAAAAATTTACGAAAAATTGTCAAAAACTGACTATAACTCCGTAAGGGGTCAACCGACCTTTTGGTCATGTTGACTTATTTGAGGATCTTCTTTCCTGAACATTATTGCTGTTTTCAGTTTATCTCTATCTGTAATAATATTCAAGCTAATAACTAAAAACGGCAAAATTTCATTAAAATTACAAATACAGGGACAGCAACCCAACATCTGGTTGTCCGATTCATCTGGAAATTCAGGGCAGATAGATCTTGGCCTGATTAACAATTTTACCACAGTCAGCTTTGCGTTAACTGCTTTGGTTCCAGAGATAAGCCAAAATCTATATTTTACCCGTATGTTCTATTTTCAGCAATGGCGGCCATCTTGATTGGTTTGCCGGGTCATCGAACACAGTTTTTAAACTAGATACCCTAATGAGGATTGTGGCCAAGTTTGGTTAAATTTGGCCCATTAGTTTAAGAGGAAAAGATTTTTGTAAAAGTTAACGACGACGGACGCCAAGTGATGAGAAAAGCTCACTTGGCCCTTTGGGCCAGGTAAGATAAGAAAGCACTGTAAACTGTTACCTGTTTGGTATTTTCACCCTTTCTAAAGGGATAGATACATAACTTTTATATAACTACCTGTGAGTAACACCGTTTTTAAATCCAACCAAGAATCTCCATTATATCATTATGGTCTATGAATGTCACTTAGATTTTCACTTCTTTCTTAACAGTAAAGTTTAAAGTGTGTAGATCGTAACAAAAAGTTCTTGTAAGGTATTCAACGTCCCCGATGTTGTTACACTTTAATTTTACTAAATGATGTAATTTTGTATAGGATGAATCAAGTAGAAATTGTACAAGTAAGTCCTCTTTTTCAAGTCTATCAATTATATTCTCACTGTAGCTGTTTCTAATGAACTGTTTTATTTTAAGCAGATGTTTTTTCTCTAATGTCTTTAAATACAGTACATTCTAAAAAGAAATGCTTTGTGTCTTCCTCACTTAGACCACACGAAATACAGAAATCAGATTCTTTGTGACCGGAGAATTTTGACTTGTCATGTTGTAATGTATGTTCGTGTCACTAGTTTTGCTTTTACTTCAGCCTTTTTCACATCTCTAACTATGTTTGAAACCATTTTCCAGATTTTATGAGGTTTTCCGAAAGGGTTGTGCTTTATGTCCAAAAATTTCATTGATGATTTTGCAGTTTTTCTGAGTTTGTTTCCCAAATTTTTCAATTGCATGTTTACCGGTTGTTTTTCATTTTTCTTTTTGTAGGAGCTGTTTCAATCAATATTTCAGCTGTAGGTAGTTCATATTTTGCCAAAACAGTTCGTAATCTGTTAATAAAAGAGTTTGAGTGTTCCTTTCTCATAACCAATTGTCTTTCGATAATTTTGAATTCGATGCTACATTTATCTTGCAGTATAAACCTGAAAAAAATGATCAAAATTATGTCTACTATGGCCTGTATTGGCTCCATCCTAAGCATGACATAAGTTACGGCATTAGCTGTTGGTATTTGACGACAGATTTGCAGTTGGAGTCGTTCCAATTTCAGAATATTAGAAGATGTATAATTGGGAACTTCGGTGGCAAAGAGACTTTTATGTAGAGCATATGTCTGCCAAAGCTTAGCGGCTACAAGTGACGACATGCCATTTCGAGCATGTAGCCCAGATCCAAAAAGTGCATAAATAGTTCTTCTTTCTGTTATTTGCATGTCCTCAATATTTGATTTATTTCTTACAGTGCGAATTAAACCAAGATGTTTTGTTTCAGTTGTTTGTATCAATTTTGTCATCTCCAAAGAAAATGTTGAATTCCTGATCAGATTTGGTAAGTGGTACAATGTCAGACTTTGTAGGATTTATAGTCACTAGATCTTGTGCAGTAAGACTATGGACAATATTCAGTAGTGTCTGAGCGTCATGTTCTGTGCCTGTAAGGATGGCTATACCATCAACACATGTAGGAGCTGAAATGTTGATATTTCCTATTGATGCGCCTAATTTCGATCTCTCAAGCTTGAATAATGGTATTATTGTACCTTTTATAAAGAACAGTAGACAACTTTCCCCCATGTCGTACACCAAGTTCCTGTACAAATTCATCAAACAGGTTATTGTTCCATTTGACTTTCTTTATCACATTTTGTACATGTTTCTTCAGAGAAGCCAGGTGTTTCCAGTAATTCTATCATGATAAAGTTTGTTAAAAAGAATCCCATGACATATTTTGTCGAAAGCATTTTTGGCATCCAGCGTTACCAGTACTAGTTCCTGTAATATTTCTTAATAGTGTTCACCTGCCTCAGATACTTTGAAAGCAGCGTTAACGGTTTGGTCTGCGTCTTGAGGAGGTAAGGCTCTACCCGCTCTTTAAGTAAGGGTTGACATAGTGTTTGTAACCGTAATTCCCCGATAGTTTTCAGGATATAATTTATCCTTGCCAGTTTTGTGTACGAGGGTAATAACACCTTCCTTGATAACTTGAGGTACATCCTTGTCTTCGAAAACATTATAAATAATGAAAATGGTAAAAGTTCATCTGGCATGTATTTTAAGTGTTAACAGACAGCTTATCAGGTCCTTGTTTTTTTTCCTGATTTTAATTGGCTTAAAATATTATGTACTTCCTCTTGGTTTGTATTTTAAATTTTCCCATTTTTGTTTGACTTTGTTTTGTAAATCAGGTTCATAAGTATGCAAAGTTGTTCAAGGGTCCTTTCCATCCATTGAGAACTTGTTCATTCTCACATTGTTCTTCACCGTTAAAAACCATTGTGTCAGTTGTCATCATTTTCTTGTTACGTTGCTGTCGCACTAGCTTGTGAAAGTTTTGTATCACTGAGATGATGGCATGATTTCGTTAGGCTATTTCTTCTTGAGGCATGTGGTTTCCTCTGTGTACTCCATAGAGTCTTTCTTACTCTTCTCACTTTATTCTTTTTGGTGTCGTTAGTTATGTTATTTTTTCCATTGGTAAAGGCACATTTGGATGTCTTTGAGGCCTCACTAAATTCTGTATTACATATCCCTTTGCCTACAGACTTGCGGTAGTTAAGGAAAGTGTATTTACCCGCTTTGTGTAATATATTGTACAGTGTTTTCACAGCTCCTGGAGTATCAAATCGACAATTGTGCGTCACATCTTTCATTGATTCTCTTATAGGCTTCTTGAAGGTCTCTTTGTCACATTTTGACCAATTTGGCCTTGGTATTATTTTATTTTGTCTTAACGTCAACTTTGAATATTGCACAGACGAGAGTATTATCCGAAACATTGAATGCGTGAAAGTCCTCCATCGAAACGGTATATTTCAACTTTATTTCTCGTTGCTTGTGTATTAAATAGTCAATTTGTGAGGTGGATAGCCCATTATGATGGTGAAAAGTAGCCTTTTTTGGATAGTCATCTGACAAAAGAAGTGTATTACTTTCCAAGAATTGTTTAATTCTCTTATCTCTGGATCTAGTGTCTCTATCTAATGAGGCATTCAAATCCCCTCCTAGAACCACTTGATATCCATCGGCATATTTGTCGGTTGCACAAGCGTGTCTGTATACTGTTAATCATAGTTTTTATTTTCAGATGGCATATATATGTATACACCAATAAAACAGAACTGAGTCCCAATTACATTAAAAGATAAAACAATCATGATTCTTTCATTTCCATCTTCTCCAGTACACAGCTACACCTCCATATCATCTACCTTTAACAAAGATATGTTGTGTCATGTGTACTATTATTGTTTGTCTGTTTGTCTTTTTCATTTTAGCCATGGCGTTGTCAGTTTATTTTCGATTTATGAGTTTGACTGTCCCTCTGGTATCTTTCGTCCATCTTTTTTGTCAGTATCAATGTTGTCGTCAACAGATTTTGCACAGCATAAATGTGTGGAACTAATGTCTTGAAACTTATGTTTGTAAAAAGAGAAAAGCCAGTGTTCTTGTATAAATACAATATCACAGTTATTTAGCACATGGGTCTAGTATATTTGATTTAACAGTGCATTCTGAATATTTAAGATATCTATTCTGAAAGTTCTTGTAGGTCCCTATTGGTTGAGGCTCGGACCTGCTCTAATAATGGTCCTTGATTGTATTATAATTGTCATGTTCATATACGTGTATTGGAGAGTGTACATGTTGCATCACAGGTAATCGTTTAGAACATTCTCATTCTGCTCATTTCAGGGGGTATCGTTTGCTTTTATTAAAAGTGGATCATTCAGTTGTATTGCTTCTTCTGATACTGGTAGATGGTTCTAAAACTTCATTTTTCTGGAAGTCGCTTCCTTGTTGTAAATGCGTTTGGCATTAAAATTTTGTTTTGCACATTGCTTTTTATGCTTACTATTGCGATTGCAGAGTTTGTTGTTGATTCCTATGTTGTTGGTTGCGACTGTGTGGTTGCTGCACAGGATGAACAGAATGCTGTTGCACAAAATGAGCAGATTGCTGAATCCGTGTCTGCTTTGGGAAGTGCGGTGTCTGACTCATTCTACCAACTGGTTGCTGTTGCACATTTGTATAGTATATTCTACGTTGCATGCCATATTGTTGCCTTGCTGCCTGTGGCGGTTATTGCATTGGTGTGTATTACGGAGGTAAGATGTTTGTTGGAAAAGGTGTGTATCCAGATTGATTGATAGATTGTCAATGATGTGGTGTACAGCTGAGATGGCATGGTAAATGGTTATTCGGACGCTTGGAGTACAGTGATGGTGCTGTCTAGGTTGAGAAAAGTTTGTAAGCTGATCGATTTTTGCTTTCAAGTTGTTTACTTCCAATTAATGTTTTAAGTTTATTTCATGTAGAGCTAGGGTCAGTTGCATTTCTGTCTTGAGCATATCAAGCTTACTTGACACAAGCGTTTTAAATTGATGAAACTTTTCATTGAGGAAATGCACAGTTTGCTCCTGCAGTAAACTTGTTTTCTCATCCTTTATACAATTGCTGCTTAGTTTTCTTTGTAATGAAGTTGTTGTGTTTTCATAGTCTCTATTTAGTTCTTCTAGTAGAATAATTCTTGCTTCATGAACGGACAATTGCTCGTCTATTTCACAAGGTTCCTTTTTCCTTGTTTTTTTTAGTTTTGGTTTTATTATACAGCTTTGTGTTGTTGCTTCGCCAGTACGTTCATTCGAATGTGAGTCGTTTTCTTCGTCAGTTACTACTTGTTGTACTCTATCTTCATTATTTACCATATTTATAATTTCACCAGTGTTTGTATTAGAGTGTATGCCATTTTCTACTGCTATAGTTGTCTTTGAAACCGTCTCACTATTTCCCATATCAAAGTTTAATTGATGCGCATTGTCTGAACTATGTTGTGTCATAATGGTGTTTTTTATGTGTTTCTAGGTTGTCTGGTTCATCAGTACAAGAGTTGTCAGTTTGCGGTAAAAGCATTCATTCACATTAACTATCTGTGTTAAAAAAACATCAGACTGTTGTTACACTAATGAAAATCTAATTCGTTAGCAGACGTGTATACATCCAGATCTAGATTCTCACATATATGACATTTGTAAACCATTGAGATATCTTTAGTATAGGCTTCGAAGTTTCTAGTTTTGTACAATGTTTATGAAGCCACAAATCACAAGTGTTGCACTCTATTGAGACAGTGTCTTTCACTTCTGTTTCCCAAACTGGACGGATAGAAACATCCTCGTTGTGGCTTTCGGTATGATTAGTGCAAACTGTTTATATTTATAATTGTCAAAATGTTAGAATTGCTCGAATGGGAAAATGTATTATCACTATCAGGGGGAAAGATATCTAAGTTTTGTCGAGCATAATTTCATCTGGAAGTACGCCTTTTCGTGTCATGTGACTGATTGAATGGTTGAACTTGGTTTGCCAGTTCAGCTTCGCATATTTCTAGTATCATTACATCATCACTTACATTATCAATCTGAACTGTGTTGATTATTTTTGGCAAAACATGACAGATAAAGTTCTCATATTGTATACCATTAACATCCATTCGACTGGTTGTATTGAATAGACTTGTATTTTTTTTCTGTGCCTTTTCCCCTAATTGATAGTGACTCTTCAACTACAGCTCTATCTACCAATTCATTATTGGTTCTACTTGCTTTAGTTCTTTTCTCATAAGTTCTAGTCGGGTTTGACTCATAGTAGTCATAAATAGCTTGTTTCTAGAGTTCATAAGCACTAGGTGTAAATGACTTTACAAGTGTACCGATTTTTAAGTGAATATCAACATTATGGTCTCTTTTTGTTGCTTCAGTTTTCTTAACCATAGCTTTTTGCCATTAAGACTATAAGGCATATGCATTTCTGCCTTCGCAGGTGTGTAAATGACTCTAGGAGTGATTTGTCTCTTTGTTTTGTTACGGCAATGGAGGTAGCAATCTTGTAAAACGTTACTTCCGGTAGTCGAAGTCAAAATACATGATAACACTCAATATCGACAATGATGATCAAACGTAAACTGTAGATTCCTTGTGTGGGTTAAAAACGTATTAAAAGTGTCTATATAAAACAATGTTCATTCTTAAAATTATTTCTCAAGTGCGGGCTATACATATAAGTGCGCGGTAAAATCATCAAACATGTCGGGGTATTAAAGTTGTGACTAAAAGTTTATAACGCAACTTTTAAAAACTAAAAAAATGATCCTTGTTTTGTGAATGGTGCTAACACACAGTGCTTACTGCATAAAAAAAGGTGACAACTTATAAAACAATAAAAAAAATAAAAGTTTTGGGAGTGCCTTTTACTCGGCCATCAATATTAGGAAATATATAGCGATTGAGCTACACATTGTATCAACAGGTCAAATAAACACGAAAGAGTACTTGCAGTTACGTAAAGCTATTTATAAGCCAAAAACAATTAATAATAAAAGACATGCATCAGAAACTAAAATCAACTAAAACACATCACAGGGAAAAATTATTTTAACGTCAGAGACAATCAAAGAATACATGACTGGTGCTATTTTCATATTCTTAGTAAACATCCCATATACTTTTAAATGCTAACTATCCAAATGAAGCAACTTTACACCACTTAAGGTCTCTTGAGCACGTAAATGTCCACATCTTTGTCCTTTGGACTTTAAATGAAAGTTGGCTCTTTGTCACTCATACCTCATCTTCTTAACAAGATGGTCTTCAAATTCCGACGGAGACATTTGTTTAAACATATCTATTTGCATAAGCAGCAAAAGGGATTCGAAAAAAGTTCTTTTTTCTGACAGGAAGATATCAAAGAAATTATTTCGACTATTAATATTATCATTATCATTGATATGATTTCCAGCAAAACATTTTGCAAAGATGTTGGAATATATCATTTAGAAGTCTTGGACCAACGCGTAACAACACCGAACTCTTTCTCTTTTTTTAAATAAAAAAACATTTGTTTTAAGAAAACATTTACATATTCTTGTTCTTAAATCTGGAACAGTTTACCAAATGAAATAAAGAGAAATACACTTGTATCTTTGAAAACAGAATGTTACATTTTTTTTTATAAATTGTGCAAATTAAAATACTTTTTCATTTATACATATATACAATTGTATATTACAGTGACGTTGCGGACGATATTGGTGTCTCCATGGGTTGGATGGTGTGTTATTCAAATTCAAGCTCTCACCTTTACAACAAATATCCATATTCTGCATATCATTCGAAAGGAAATAAAACATTGAAATCTATCACATAAATAATTTTGTGCTTTGTCTATTTTTTAATGAAATTTTTGCTCATTTCGATGCCGATTACGTCATTTTAAGGGTGTCCCGCTGTTATAATTTCGTTTTGTTCGCGTCTTTGAAATACCAGTGCGGATTAATAAGTAAGCAGAATGCTACATTATTTTACAAATGTATTGTATACCTTCAACGTTCAATGAAGTCATAGATGTTTTTAACTGTAAGAGAACGATCGTCAGAAGAGTATAAACAAAAAGAGAAATAATGTCCCATTTAGCTGCTCAATCCGTAAAAATTGCTTTCTGTCTACTTTCATAAGATATAACTGATGAAAATGGATTTTGATAATATCAGTAAAATCATACATGTTCCGAAGAAGATAGCTGAAGTCGTTATGATGTAACCACTGTCTTACTTTAAAAACATCGTCATTTTTTCCGTGTCCAATAAAATGTCCCGATGGACAAAATTACACAAAGAATAATTCAGAGGCTTTTTATAAAACGAAATTCTACTATATCTCAATTTTTTAACACCTGTTAACTGATATAAATATAAAATACATTTATTTTCCTCTAAAATTATATGGTATGTACTTTTGTTTGAGTTGCAGGTAGAAAATCCGATACGATCTAAGACGTCCAATGACATATCACCGTAACCGTAATTTGACGTTCGCGTTATAATAACGTTTAACTGCATATGACTTTTCTTGGATATTTGGCATAAAATAATTTCATGGAATAGTCTGATCTATATGAATTAAAGTTTTGTTTAATATGCATTACAATATAGATCTAAATTGTTTCAAGAATTTAAGATGTCGAAATATTTAACTCGGATACTTCAAAAAGATGAGGCCCGGGGCAATAACAATGAGACAACTTTACAAATGATCACTCTCACTCTAAAAAATGCAAGATTGTATAATCGCGATAAAAAGTGAAATCTTCTTTATTATCCCTTATTCTTAGCGTTACTATCAAAAGAATCGAATATTTACAAATAAATAAAAATACTCACAAAAAAATCTCATGAGAAAAAGACTAGACTTGGTTTGCGTTTTTTGTTTGTTTGTATACTTTGAACATACATATACTACGAATAAAGTGTATTTGCTATCTGCTATCATTTTCAAGTTTACTATCCACGGCGTTCATAGAGTTTATTAAATAGAGAGGGTCTGTATAATATATCAATGATTGGAAATAAGACAGAAACAAGAAACGAAATATTAACAATTTTACTAGCCAATACTGGATACATCTTACGGCAGAGAGAACATTGCTAAATTTTAAGAAAGAGAAGAAACCGATAATACACAAAAAAGACATCGAAGGTTATAAGCAAAGACAGCCAATGTGATATGTTGGAAGTACGCTCGTCCTAAGAGTAAAGAGGTAACCTCAGATTTTCCTGCATTTGTTTCACTCGCAGTATCAAACTTAGTTGTAAAGTTTCAACAAATTTTGAAGATAAAAAACGCCTAAAAAAGTACAAAACAGACTTTAAATCATATAACAAGACATCAAATTGTTACAATGTGTTATTGTTGGAGACAATTTTTCTCAAAATTAAAAATTGTGCACTGCATGTGTTTAGATTTTTGCTTTAATTCAATCGAATTTTTCATTTATACACCAGTTTGAAAAATAAAAGTATATAAAGAAGCAACTTCGAAAAATGAATACTTGTTAGAATAATGTAAATTCTACGGTTACTTCAAGTTGCATTTTCACATAAGTGGGTTCTAAGGATAACGTTTGAAACTTTCCGTGGAACAACGTCAAAATCGTCGTTCTATTTGGAACGTCGTGTAACGCTGAGTGCCACCAATACCGTGCGTAACGTTTGTGTATAATATGTCATTATAATATTGTATGTACTTTATAACTATGTTATGATCTCAGAAACAATGAGATACAGAGACAATCTTCATGATGCCAGAACAATAATTACTCATATTTCAGATTTAAAAGGGATTTATATTGTCAAAACTGGTCAGTTGATGGAAATCTGTATTTGTAATGTGGGTTTAAAAAAGAACCTAAGACTCGTAATGCACTAAAATTACATTTTCAATTGTTGTTGGGAAGTATGAAAAAATTAGATCGTACTTCAAAGGATGGACGACATTTCAAATAACTGAAGACATATTTGTAAAGTTTGTAGACGTGTTTTTTAACAAGCCATCGGCATTCCCGTGGGAACCAACTATGCCTCTTTTATTGACGACTTGTTTATTAATTCATATGAGGATGACTTCATACAGGAACTTCTTGAAAAAAAAAGTTTGGAGTTTTTTTTAACTTTACTTTCCGCTTTATAGATGATGTTCCCTCAATAAAATTTGTAGTTATGTTGAACGCATATATTATCCTACCGAACTTAAGATTTATGATTCAACAAATACAATTAAGTCTACCTCATATCTTGACTTACATCTAGATATTTACAATGAGGGTCGATTTAAAAAAAATAATTCATTAATTGACAAACGAGATGATTTTGGTTTCCAAATTTTTAACATTCCCTTTCTATATAGCAACATTCCAGCATGGCCTGCATATTTAGTACAAGTATGTATCTCCAAGTTAACACGATATTCCAGGATGATATACCCTATCATGATTTTTATGAAAGAGAGGTGTTGCTCATGAGGAAGCTTTTATCTCAAGGTTTTCAATAGGAAAAGTTGAAATCATGCATTTTAAATTTTTCACGGGTTCCATTACAAGTTGATTCACTAGTATGGAATACTCGATTAATATTCCGGATATTTTTCAAATGTCGTTACTACAATCACGCCCCATTTTGGCGAATGTGACTGACCGAATTATACTTATTACCGGGTAAGCACTAACATGAGTAACGTGACGGGTGCCACATGTAGAGTAGGACCTGCTTAACCTTCCAAAACACCTGAGGTCACCCTTTGTTTTTGATGGGGTTCGTGTCTTTCAGTTTTTAGTTTTCTATGTTGTTTTTGTGTTTTGTTTACTGTTGTTTTTCTATTTCTTTTTTAGCCATGGCGTTGTCAGTTTATTTTCGACTAATTAGTTTGAATTACCTTTGGTATCTTTCGTCTCTCTTTTGATATTTTCTTTTATCTTAATAAGTAAGCTATATATTTTCTTCATCAAGTTCTTTTTTTGAATCGATACCAAAACATATCTTTTGAAAATCATTTGTTTTATGATTTCGATTACAGTTAAATATTGGCCAAACAGATAATCATCGCCGTGAATCATAGTTGTAATTGAGCGAAGACTTTGTTAGCAGAAACTTAATATTAAAAGTGGTAGATTTAGATTCAAGAACCAATCAAATAAAATAAGTAATTCTTATGTAACTCAGGTGATACAAATGTACAAGCGCTTTGTGTAACTTCATGTTTCGAATATTGCCCATGTTTTAACTTACGTGATGTTCATGTGCCTGATAAGTTTTTCCAATGTTCTCCACAACTTGGTTACTAGTCTGCATTTCTGTTGATACTTCTTTACAATGAGTCACAGGATCCTTTAATATAAATTACATTATTTCGATATTTTACTTTTTTCTAGAGATTTCCTATCAGCAGGTTAAGTACTTTCAACTTGATTTTTAAGTAACGTTCTAAATATAGTTATACTTATACCTCTGGAGTCGGTTTCACAAACAAAAAACTATTAAGAAAAACACTTAAGGCATGAACAATACAGTATGAATAGGATAAATCTTAGTCGTAAGTTTTTCTGTGAAACCGACTCCTTTCGATTTCTATTGCTTAAGTTTTAGATAAATTATATAATTACTATGAGCGATGTACAAGTAGAGAGCTTAATAATGAGGGTTATCGATGAAACATGCCATATAGATAATCTGTATGGAATATTAGGTAAATTAAATTGTACTTTTTGGTAAATTATTGTAAAGACGCTATTGCATTTCAATGAAGACCACAAATGACCTCTTGACATCTTGCTTGATTGATTGTTTGTTGCTTAACGTCCACTGGCAAATATTTCATACATGTTTAGGAAGAAAATAAGTTGACAATAAATACAATAGGTAGGTAATATAATAGAGGCTATCATAGATAATGGTCGGGAAAATTTGGACTGCCACTGGAAATGAGGGTATATTGGATAGAGACAGAAATTTTGCCTTGCAACAGGGCCACCTACGGACCCCTCAAAGAGTTTTTGCAATAGTTTTTTAACGTGCAAAGAGCGTGGCAATCTCTTTTTACGAGGGATAGGATTAAACGTCTCCATTTTGACCAAACGTGGCTGCAAACGTTATACGTTGTACATCCCGCACAATCAAACGGACGCCCCATTTTGGCGAGAGTATAAATGCCGGTCGGAAGAAGACAAAGTGACCATATTTCTATTCCCCAGTCACCCTTGGGGTCCTTTTGATATATGTTGACTACCCTTAACGTTTGGTTGTTGTTTCATTGTAATTTTGTTCTCTTAGAACCAAACCACACCTATCCGTACTAAATTATCTGCACATAAATTACAGTAAATCAAAACAAAGATCTTCTGTATAAAGGTGTAGTAGGCAATGTTGGCTTTAGATGGATTTGACTAGTTTGTTTTTGGTAATAATTTGTTTTAACAGAAGAAAAAAAGTTATAGAAAGAAGAAAGTGCACAATTTCCAAAATATATAACAATATAAAAGTTGATTCGTCGACATACTAAACTATATCATTTCAAAACTAAAGGCTCTCCAGTGCCTGTGTCGCTCACTTGATTCTACTTTGGTTTTGGAAATTATGTAAAATCAAATTGAAATCATAACATAAACCCTAAAAATGATAAAGGCAAATTTGGTTTCATATTGGACCCATAATTAATCAAAAGCAAAAGACTTGTGTAAAGATTACAGAAATTACCAATACATTCATTGAAATTGTAGAAAATGACATTATGAGGATATTAACTCCAATTGACAATTTTGCTCATCTTGACTTATGTGTAGATAACTTTTCTTGATATTTTTGTAGTTAACAGTATATCTCAATCTATAAAGATACATGTACATGCTTGGGTCTTATGTTAAACTACGTTTCCGACTGGCGGCCATCTTGGATAATGGTACGACTACAAAGTAACAACACTTTGTCAGCACCTCATTAAGAACATTTATGCCATGTTTGGTTCTATTCTTTTCAGTGGTTCTCTAGAAAAAAAACCAATTTGTATGTATTTCCCATAGAGTCCTATGTTAAACTTACTCCCCATTTGTATAACAGCTACAAAGTAACAACACTTGGTAAGCACCTCAAAATAAAAAGTCATACCATGTTTGGTTTCAATCCATGAAGCGGTTTTCGAGAAGACATTTGTATTTCCCATAGGGTTTGTAGATCTTAGCCCCCCGTTGGTAGCCATAGTTGTAGATGGAATTACTACAAAGTAACAACACTTGGTCAACACCTCAAACATTCATACCATGTTTGGTTTTAATCCATAAAGCAGTTTTCTAACAGAAGACATTCTTTATACTTCTCATATGGTATTTTGTAAAACTAAGTCCCCCGTTTGTCAACTATCTTGGTAAATGGATTTTCTACGAAGTAATAACACTTGGTCAGCAACTTATAAGGAACATACACGCCATGTTTGGTTTCAGTTCTAGAAGAAGACATTTGTATATATTACTCATAGGGTCCTTTGTCAAACTAAGTCCCTTGGTGGGAGCCATATTGGTTGATGGATTTGCTACAAAGTTTAAATACTTGGTCATCAATCCATAAGGATTATTCATGCCATGTTTTGTTTATTTCCATTTAATGGTTCTCTTAAAGGTCTCTTGTGACTATCTTGAATTATGCATCGGCTTCAAAGTAACAACACATCGTCAGCATCTCTAGGAACATTCATTTTATTTTCTGGTTTAATTCCATTCAGTGAGTCTCTAAAAGAAGACATTTGTATAAAACAAAATCCTCATCTGGCGGCCATCTTGGATGCTCGATCGGCTTCAAAGTAACAACACTTGTTCAGCATCTTATTAATGTCATGTTTGATTTCAATTGGTTTAGTGGTCCCTAAAAGAAGACATTTGTATGTAGTTTCAATAAGGTCTTATGTTAAACGAAGTCCACAACTGGCGGCCATCTTAAATAATTGATCGTCTTCAAAGTAACAAAATTGGTCATCACCTCATAAGGAATATTCATGTCATGTTTTATTTCATTCAATTTATCGTCTTCAAAGTAAAAAAATTGGTCATCACCTCATAAGGAGTATTTATGTCATGTTTTAATTCATTCCATTTATCGGTTCTATGAAAGAAGACATTTGTATATCCAAAGAGTCTTTTGTTTAAATAATTCCTCAATCTAGCGGCCATCTTGGATGATGGATCGGCTTCATAGTAACAAGACTCGGTCACCACCTCATAAGGAACATTCATGTCATGTTTGGTTTTATTCCATTCAATGGTTCTCTAAAAGAAGACATGTTATGTATTGTCCTATGTTAAACGCTGGCGGGTATCTTGGATAATTGATAAGCTACAAAGTAAAAACCATTTGACAGTACCTCATAATGAAACATTCATGCCATGTCTGGTTTCATTCCATATAATGGTTCAAAATGTAAAAAGTTAACGACGACGATGGAAGACGGACGCAAAGTGATTAGAAAAGCTCTCTTGGACCTCAATCGGCAGACAAATATAACTACTTTTCTAGTAACTTTGATTTTGTAAGTTGGAAGAATAGAGAGCTACAATCAATATAAATATTCGCAATCCCATATTGGAAGCAATGGTTTACATTCTTCTTTAACCCGAGAATGTTTGACACCAACAAAATTGAGAACGGAAACGGGAGATGTGTCACTGTTTCCTAGGTCTAACCAAATAAAAATTAATTATTTCTTTTTATTTCTATTTGCTTAAACCTAGGAAACAGTGGTCTAAGAATTAATAGGGGTCTTCATCTAGCAATCTTTACTGTATTCATTAAAGAAATTTACATATCACGAAAGACGGCTGTATGGACTTAAAATGACTAAAAACATTGAGGTTATGTACTTATTGGCGGACTAAGTCGCTAACAGATCAAACACTTCATACTTTTCCCCGTTGGGCAACCCAGTATTTTTGTGCTGCAAAAAATAAACAAAAGGCTCTCAAGAGCCTGAATTGCACACCTGTAATGTTTTGCTTAAATATTTCATCAAAGATTATGTTTGCTTTTCAATATACATCAATGTGTGGCTTAAAAATCCAATTCAAATGTTCTTTGTATCTGACATAGTTTCTTCAAAAGCAAAAAAATGCATTGTTACCCTATGTTCCATTATTCATTATGTACACAGCCATGTATCACCATCATTGATGGCGATCCGATGGATACATCTGTTGTAGAGTTGTCACTGACTCAGACGTACTTATAAATATAATTATTTTCTGTGACTGTATATTACATTAATTTGTAGGATCCTTTACTATAGATAATTTAGCTGATCTGTAACAATAACATCTTCATGCCTTATATATCATGTACTGTAGTACGCCGCTAGATTAAAACTGACGAGGAAAGGTAACACACGGCCAGCGAAAGCTCTTTTTTTGAGAGCCGAGGTGGTCGTGTGGTCTAGCTGGACGGCTGCAGTGCAGGCGATTTGGTGTCACGATATCACAGTAGCATGGGTTCGAATCCCGGCGAGGGAAGAACCAAAAATTTGCGAAAGCAAATTTACAGATCTAACATTGTTGGGTTGATGTTTAGACGAGTTGTATATATATATATATATATTTTCTGTGACTGTATCTTACATCAATTTGTAGGATCCTTTACTATAGATAATTTAGCTGATCTGTAACAATTACATCTTCATGCCTTATATATCATGTACTGCAGTACGCCGCTAGATTAAAACTGACGTGGAAAGGTAACACACGGCCAGCGAAAGCTCTTTTATTTAGAGCCCAGGTGGTCGTGTGGTCTAGCGGGACGGCTGCAGTGCAGGCGATTTGGTGTCACGATATCACAGTAGCATGGGTTCGAATCCCGGCGAGGGAAGAACCAAAAATTTGCGAAAGCAAATTTACAGATCTAACATTGTTGGGTTGATGTTTAGACGAGTTGTATATACATTATGTACACAGCCATGTATCACCATCATTGATGGCGATCCGATGGATACATCTGTTGTAGGGTTGTCACTGACTCAGACGTACTTATATATATATATTATATATATATATAGATATCTGTTATCCGAAATATCAAATAGAAATAAAAAGAAATATCTATAGAAATAAAAAGAAATAATTAATTTAGTTTCACCTTGAGAGATGCACACGCCTGATGAAGCTAATTTGCTAAAGCGAAATATTGCGTATTTCTATTTAAAATCTATTAGAAAATTAGCGTGTTTAAAATTAATACTAAATACTCTGAAACTCATTTAACCCAAATTTTGCTAAAATTAGTTCAGCAGTTTCAAAAGAGAATAAGTAAGCAAATCAATTGTGAAAAATAGTCCTAGGTTAAACGCTGGCGGGTATCTTGGATAATTGATCAGCTACAAAGTAAAAACCATTTGACAGTACCTCATAATGAAACATTCATGCCATGTCTGGTTTCATTCCATATAATGGTTCAAAATGTAAAAAGTTAACGACGACGATGGAAGACGGACGCAAAGTGATTAGAAAAGCTCTCTTGGACCTCAATCGGCAGACAAATATAACTACTTTTCTAGTAACTTTGATTTTGTAAGTTGGAAGAATAGAGAGCTACAATCAATATAAATATTCGCAATCCCATATTGGAAGCAATGGTTTATATT
This sequence comes from Mytilus edulis, assembly GCA_019925275.1. Classification (NCBI taxonomy): domain Eukaryota; kingdom Metazoa; phylum Mollusca; class Bivalvia; order Mytilida; family Mytilidae; genus Mytilus; species Mytilus edulis. The sequence goes on along the minus strand of CM034356.1, from coordinate 93,273,413 downwards.
CTTCTTTAACCCGAGAATGTTTGACACCAACAAAATTGAGAACGGAAACGGGAGATGTGTCACTGTTTCCTAGGTCTAACCAAATAAAAATTAATTATTTCTTTTTATTTCTATTTGCTTAAACCTAGAAACAGTGGTCTAAGAATTAATAGGGGTCTTCATCTAGCAATCTTTACTGTATTCATTAAAGAAATTTACATATCACGAAAGACGGCTGTATGGACTTAAAATGACTAAAAACATTGAGGTTATGTACTTATTGGCGGACTAAGTCGCTAACAGATCAAACCCCTTCATACTTTTCCCCGTTGGGCAACCCAGTATTTTTGTGCTGCAAAAAATAAACAAAAGGCTCTCAAGAGCCTGAATTGCACACCTGTAATGTTTTGCTTAAATATTTCATCAAAGATTATGTTTGCTTTTCAATATACATCAATGTGTGGCTTAAAATCCAATTCAAATGTTCTTTGTATCTGACATAGTTTCTTCAAAAGCAAAAAAATGCATTGTTACCCTATGTTCCATTATACATTATGTACACAGCCATGTATCACCATCATTGATGGCGATCCGATGGATACATCTGTTGTAGAGTTGTCACTGATTCAGACGTACTTATAAATATAATTATTTTCTGTGACTGTATATTACATTAATTTGTAGGATCCTTTACTATAGATAATTTAGCTGATCTGTAACAATAACATCTTCATGCCTTATATATCATGTACTGTAGTACGCCGCTAGATTAAAACTGACGAGGAAAGGTAACACACGGCCAGCGAAAGCTCTTTTTTGAGAGCCCAGGTGGTCGTGTGGTCTAGCGGGACGGCTGCAGTGCAGGCGATTTGGTGTCACGATATCACAGTAGCATGGGTTCGAACCCCGGCGAGGGAAGAACCAAAAATTTGCGAAAGCAAATTTACAGATCTAACATTGTTGGGTTGATGTTTAGACGAGTTGTATATATATATATTTGTATGGAGAGTTGTCTCATTGGCACTCACACCACATCTTCCTATATCTATATATATATATATAGATATCTGTTATCCGAAATATCAAATAGAAATAAAAAGAAATATCTATAGAAATAAAAAAGAAATAATTAATTTAGTTTCACCTTGAGAGATGCACACGCCTGATGAAGCTAATTTGCTAAAGCGAAATATTGCGTATTTCTATTTAAAATCTATTAGAAAATTAGCGTGTTTAAAATTAATACTAAATACTCTGAAACTCATTTAACCCAAATTTTGCTAAAATTAGTTCAGCAGTTTCAAAAGAGAATAAGTAAGCAAATCAATTGTGAAAAATAGTCCTAGGTAAACGCTGGCGGGTATCTTGGATAATTGATCAGCTACAAAGTAAAAACCATTTGACAGTACCTCATAATGAAACATTCATGCCATGTCTGGTTTCATTCCATATAATGGTTCAAAATGTAAAAAGTTAACGACGACGATGGAAGACGGACGCAAAGTGATTAGAAAAGCTCTCTTGGACCTCAATCGGCAGACAAATATAACTACTTTTCTAGTAACTTTGATTTTGTAAGTTGGAAGAATAGAGAGCTACAATCAATATAAATATTCGCAATCCCATATTGGAAGCAATGGTTTATATTCTTCTTTAACCCGAGAATGTTTGACACCAACAAAATTGAGAACGGAAACGGGAGATGTGTCACTGTTTCCTAGGTCTAACCAAATAAAAATTAATTATTTCTTTTTATTTCTATTTGCTTAAACCTAGGAAACAGTGGTCTAAGAATTAATAGGGGTCTTCATCTAGCAATCTTTACTGTATTCATTAAAGAAATTTACATATCACGAAAGACGGCTGTATGGACTTAAAATGACTAAAAACATTGAGGTTATGTACTTATTGGCGGACTAAGTCGCTAACAGATCAAACACTTCATACTTTTCCCCGTTGGGCAACCCAGTATTTTTGTGCTGCAAAAAATAAACAAAAGGCTCTCAAGAGCCTGAATTGCACACCTGTAATGTTTTGCTTAAATATTTCATCAAAGATTATGTTTGCTTTTCAATATACATCAATGTGTGGCTTAAAATCCAATTCAAATGTTCTTTGTATCTGACATACAGTGTTTTCAAATAGCAATAAATTGACTGTGTACCTTGTTCCAGATTTTAGGAACCAACACCAAAGGCGAGGGGTCCTGTGTGTAAGTGCCCCATGTGTCAGGCAAATTCCTGTACTGTGGTACATTAAGGTTGTAGAGCCTACTAAGAAAGTGCTGATTTTAGGCATTTCATGCCTTAATTATTATTTACTGTTAAAAAATAGGGAGTAAAACGGCCAGCGTAATCTTTTTTGACCATTTTGGGTTAAGTATCATGAATTTGTTTTTGTTCACTAGAGGTTTAATCAGGAAAACAAAATTTTGGAATAGTTAAAATTAAGTACTAACATATGTTGGGTTTGATGTTTAAAGTTGTTTTATATTTTGTTTGTTGTTATTGGACTACAAATTTTGCCTTTTTCAATATTCATATATTGTAATGAAACTATCAAATAGAATAAAAAGAAATATATGAAAAAAAACGAAATAAATTGTAGCTTTATTTTTTAATAGCTATCAAGCTTTTGCTATAATCGATAATTGGTTCAATTTAATTTTTAGTAAATTAGTGTTTAATTTATATCAAAGTCATATTACAATTGTAAATTATCAGCATTTCAGAATAATCAATCATTTCATATCCTGCCCAAATCATCATCTTATATCTGTATACAAACAGTAACCATTTCATACCTCTTATAAGTTCTTGCTGATTTCATTTCCCTATACATCATGTATTGACCGACTAACGGACGCATTAAACTCTTTGAATTTCCATTACATTTTCCTTTGTGGTGAATCCTACATCATTAATATTTGTCCTATTGGGTTGGTTTATTCTTTTTAGGAATGTTTTACACCTTCCTTGTCTTTCTCACTATCTAACCAAAATTTTATTCTTTTTCATTTTTATTTGCTAACTACTGTCCTAGTTATAGGGCCATTGAATTTTACGATTCATAATAATTACATTCACAGGCTTGGTTAAAGACTCATGAGTTATGTATTATTCGCTTTTAAGTCGCTACAGTCAAACCCCTTTCCCAGGCACCAGGTATTTTGAATGTGCAAAAATATAGACAAAATCTCAAGAGCTAATTCACATATGTATGCAAAAAATTGCATAATAGTCATGTTTCCTTTCATAACATCAGTTCTTAAAATCCAATTATGTTTTTGTCAAATCTAAGGGAATTTTTAGACTGGTGGTACCTTTCAGATTTTAGGGGGAACCAAACCCAAAGGGCGAGGGGTCTGGGGGCCGCCTAAGGCCCCCAGTGGGTCCAGGGCAAGCCCTGGTAGGGGGGCCAGGGGGGCAAAGCCCCCCGGAAGCTCCTGGATTTTAGGGATTTCAGCCTTAATTTTTTACTTTAAAAAATAGGGAAAAGTCTGTAATATTTGCTTCAATTTTGGGTAAGTTAACATTGAATTGTTTTTTTTTTCTAGAGTAATTATCTGAAAATAATTATTTTGTAATCAGTTATAAAATATGTATAACCTATAATGCAGGGGTTTCATGTGAAATGTTGTTTAAATGTTTTGTTTGTTTTTATACTTTTATTAAATGTTTTGCATTTGTTCAATATTCATTATTGTGAATGAAACTTCATAAGTTGCATACAATGTAGTATAGTATTAAAAAAACTGATAATAAAACTTGTAGCTTTTTTTTTATTGCTTTCAACCTTTTGTTATAATCATAACTGTGTCAAGTGTAAGTTTTTAGTGTCATATATGATTTATTTTAATCAAAGTCATATTCACTGTCATTATCACTTTCATCATCATCATTATCATCAATCTGCCCAAATTCAATCATCATCTGCTTACATGCAGCTCTCACTTCTTCCCTTATAAGTTCTTGCTGATTGTCTCCTGTTACATCAGTTTGACACTCCGCTTCAACTGTTTGAATTTCCATTACATTTTCTTGTGCTCCTTCACTTTCATTTGTCCTATTGTTGGGTTTCTGTTTTGGAAGTTTTCTTCTGTCTTTCTCACTTCTCCAACGTTTTACTGCTTTCTCTGTTACTTGCTGACTATCTCCTGTGTTGGGACCATTGATTGATACATTCATTAATGTCATTATCATGTCTTGTTTAAGAGAACTTCTGAGTCTAGTTTTTATTCTTTTAATTGTGCTTGCACCCCTTTCAGGCCAGGCATTTGAAACTGGCATTGATTGACAAATATCAGCAAGCTCAATAATATGAGGGAAAAAATTGCATAAGTCAGTCTTTCTCGCTAACATCATCTTAACATCATTTGTGTTTTGCTCAAATCTGAAGAATTATTATTATCTATTATCATCTTTTTCCATTCTAGCATATTGTACTTGATCTTATTCCATTCAGTAACTATTTCATTTTTCTCGTCTTGTTCAATGTTAGGATAGAACGATTCCATCAAGCTGTCTAATGATGTTACACCATAATTTCTGAATTCTGTATCAGTTCTTTCTGGCAGAGAAACAGGGTTGAAAATATCAAATGCTTTCAGGACAGAGAGAGCATCTTCAAATCTCGAATTTATGTTTTCCTTAAGGGCTGTGACATACTTGGTCAATAGTGTTTCCAGTTGCTTAAAATCAGTATCACTGACTTTAAATTCCTTTGTTACCATAGTTAACTTTCCATCTTGTAAATCTTTTTTCATTTCTTCCAGAGGTTGTTTTGATTTTGAAATTTCTTCCATTGTGTCAATTGTATACTGAATGCTGGGCCCAATACTACTAAAATCAATATTGCCTGTTTGAAAAATCTTTGACAATTTTGATAAGGGTGGAAGTATGCATTTTAAGATGTAAAGTGTTCCAAGAAATCTTGTTTTCTTCATCCTCTTTAACAATCCATAGGCTGCAGTGTCTTTCTCACTTAACTGACTTAGGGTTTGCAGAACTGCAGCATAATCGTCAAAAACAGCTTGAACTGATAAGTCAAATGAAAGCCAGCGAGTTGTACATGCCTTTTTCAGTCTCTTTGCAACCATTTTTCTGGAACTTTCATTCAGCTTAAGATTTTTTGTACCTTCTTGTACTTTCAAGTAAACTGCAGTTCTTTTCGGAGAGTTTTGAAAATACTTCCATAATTGTATCAGAGTCAGCTGTGCCAGATCAATATCTTTAAGTTCTGTCTTTGTGTCTGCACATGTAAGTGCTAGTTTATGACAGATACAATGAATATTTATAATTCCTGGGTGTTCTTTTCTCAACAGTGCAGCCACACCATTCTTTTTTCCAGTCATCACAGAAGCCCCATCTGTTGCTAGGCTTCTGAGCATACTTATGTCAATCCCTAGATTCAGTAACTTTTCTTTTATTACTTTTACAATTGTTGCAGCATCTGCTGAATCTGATTCCTTCAAAAGGTCAGCTGTAAAAAGGAAATGAATTGTTGGGCACCCAGCTCTATCAACATACTGTATAAAGCAAACTAACTGTTCAATCAAAGAAATATCAGTTACTTCATCTATCATCAGCCCAAAACTATCAGCCATATTTACTTTTTGTACTAAGTCTTCTGTTATAACATCTCCTATACTCAAGAACATTTCACGGATTGACCCAGCACTGCTATGGTTAAAGTGTTTCATATGTGACACTCCAACTACTTCTAGCAAGTTAATCAGTGATTTAAATTTGCTATTTGCCACCTCTTCTTTGGCCAACCAATACAATGAGGTAAATGCAATTAAAAGTACTTCTGATGCATATTCTTTCCTGTTATTTACCTCTTTTTGAAATGGGGAAACTCTCTGTATGTTTTCTTCAAGTTCTGCAGCTTTGTGAACCTTGGATTTGGAATGGTCCTGTATAGCTTCTTTTCTGAATCGCAGACCTGGTTTCATACAAAAAATATCTTTGTTCTTTGGATTTAAATTGTGATGGTTTTTGCACAGGAGACAGTACATTCCTTCTTGTTCTATATAGACAAGCCACCATAACCCTGTATCTTGACTGAAGGAGGTATTTTTGTCCATCAAAGTGCTATGTTTAAATCTGTGTTTATTTTTTGATGTTGACTGAGGGTCTTCAAAACTTAGAGACTCACATCTATCTTTACAGATGGAAAAATGGTGGATTTTCTTAGTATTATCTTTAAATGTTTCTTCAAGTAGTTTTCTCTGTTTTTCTATGTCAATTTCTATTCTTTGAGTTTCAAAGTTTGTTGTTGAAGTTGTTGAAACTGTGCAGGGAGATGTAGAATTAGTTTTAATTAAAGGCGAGTTCTCAATCTCTACTTCATTATTTTTATGATTATCATGTTTATCTGTATCTTCTGGAGTGGAATTTTGAGTGGGGGCTGCCTCTGACTGTGACTCATCATCATCTAAAAAAAATAGATAAATCATTTGTCAAAACGGAAACAGTGGGAATAATAGTGAATGTAAGTTTTACTAAAATTTGTGGAGTAGTTTTCAATTTTGAATTTAAGATTCTGTGGGAGTTTCTTTTAAAATCATTCAGTTATTAAATTGTGGATAAAAAATACTTTTGAACAGAGGAATACACAGGTGGACAGCAGACATTCCGTGTTTTTATAAAGCAAGGATATAAATAAAAATAAATTATATTTTCTTTTAATTCATAAAATACATATATATATATATGAATAAAATTTCAAAACTGTACAATGCTAAAAATTTTAGATTTGCAGCAGCTACCACCACTTTAGACAAATGTAAATTTGGGCAAAATGTAAATAATAAATTAATTAAAAATCTTAGTTATAATATCATATTACTATGCAGAAGCCATGTGCCTACTTCAACAGTAAAATTGAGAATGGAAATGGGGAATATGTCAAAGAGACAACAAACAAATTAATTTAAAAATAATTAAAAAAATGAAAATAATACATGCAAACCTCTTACCTAAGATAAACTGTAGTAGATGTTGCTCTTTTCAATGATCTGGCCACAGTCCTGTCTGGTAGTTGTAGATTGTTTAAATGTTGGTGCTGCCATAGCAGAAAGCTGGTACATGTATACACATGAAAAATTTAACAGTGTCATGCAAACAATTTAAAAACAATTAACATGCTCTCATGCAAAACAGCAAACAAACGTTTTTGATATATGCTAAGTGTTGTGATGATTGTTCTTGTCAGATAAAAAAATGTATTTAACTTTCGCTTAACTTTAATATTGATATAAAGGGGTGATTGTGAAAAGGGGGGCAAATTAATTATAGGCTTCTTAACTATAGTAAGTAATTGTAAAACTGTGATTTTTCACTTCTTCAGAGCTGTCTTTTTTTTTAATTTAAGAAGTCTAAAATCTGGTCAAATTTTATATTTTGTAAACGTAACAGTTATATATGTTACTTCATATTGTTTCACGAAGTCTTACACTAAAAATTTCCTGCAGACAGCAGTCATTAAATCACAACATAGAACACATATAGAGAAAACGGTGATCAGGGACAACGTATGGTCCAACGGGAAACGAACTGATTTGATACAATTAACGATTTTTTGAATTTCATAGAATGTTCACCTTTATTAAACCTTTTATTCATAAAATAATCTGTGATACAAGCTGCTTTCCTTTTCTTAGACATAGTTATGCTGTTGTTGTTTATATTCATCAACAATTTGCCGCTTGAAAATAACTGCTAAATCGTCGCATTTTAAAGCGCTCTTACGATACAGATACGGACACATGGTTTATCAGAATCACTACTCCTTACTTTGGAGGTGTACCTAAATTGGCAGAAGATAGATCTATACTTTAACGCGGACCTCGACGAAGACACCTATAAACATACACATTCACGGCGTACACGGAGATTATCACTTCAGGAAAGAAAGAAATTAGATTTGAACGATTTCAAAAAAAATTTACACATTATTTTTTTTTGTATTTTTATTTTTTCTGCCGGTACCAGACGCTTCCGTAGGCGGGTAAAAGTACCGGGTACCGGGTCTTAATGAATGCACTGGACATAGTTTCTTCAAAAGCAAAAAAATGCATTGTAACCCTATGTTCCATTTTAGCTATATACATATTGTTATAAATGGGTATTGATAATAATCTCAAAGAAACAACACATTTTATATTTCTAAATTTTATTGGGATCAATATCTGAAAACCTGAAAAATAATGGTCTTAGATGATTTTCATACACTAAGACAACTTTGGCAATCTCAATTTGGGGAGATCAAATTGCATATGTTTATAATAAGTACCAATTTTATCAGATAACATAACATTTAACATAACGTCTATCAACTTATCAAGTTGACATAGCGGTAAAACTCAACTGTCAGTGAACAGGCACTTCGATCACGATTTTCACGGGTCTACATTAAATTCACACTTTCAGGGGATAATGGGTTTATAAAACATGTTTGTCGTTACCTATTCATTCAGTCTCAGTGTTATTTGACACATCTTTTGGGTAGTTTTCCCTTAAATTCCATCGTGGCGAGTGCTTGTTTACGTATATTGGAAGTTGCCATTCCAACGAATGGTCACTTCCGGGTAACGGTACTTCTTTATAAAGTTATAATAATACATAAAAGTATTATTAAGATATGATTAAATTACTTGCTGGCCTTCCTTTTACTGTGTAGGATATTTAATAATAGGAAATAATTACGTTAAGTACGTTTTTGTGTAGCGCCGTTAAGGAACTATTTTGTGATTTCAATGACGTCATATAGTAACGTAGGTGATAAGGCTACGAGTATGGAATTTTAAGGTTTATATTTATTATATCACTTATTTATTGGAATTAAAGGCAAACTTTCGCGATTTTATGGATTTATAACGACATTTTGGGACATGAGCCAGAGTTTTCCTTGGTATTTCAAAGTTATAGTAGATTTTCAGTTCTGTGAGTCGCGGATGTATTTCACCGTCAAGTATAAATACGGCGTCACACTAGCACTTTGGCATATCGTATCTGGCTATCAAGCAGAGCAGTACAATAAACCAAACAACCCTTAAAGTCAAGCAAGCTATTTAGGTACAGGATGCATTTCGATATACAGCTATTTCACCTTAAGCTATGCGATAGCATTTCAAGCCTTTATTTATCTTTTTACATATTTTGGAATATTTAACTAAAAGCTCACATAAGAACGTCTAGGAACCAAATATCGCTTTTATAAATATTCCCGCTTAAGCAGGTCTTCAACAGGAAGTGGCTTCATATTAAGACAAGATGAGGAACCAGTTCAATGTTTACAATTTCTCATAGCAGTTTTTGGCAAATTACACAAATTATTAAAGATATAAAGATACGATGTCCCATCACGTTGACAACTTTCTTATATCGTAGTTTAATGAAATACGTATATTTCATTCTCTCATTATTGTATTGATAGGATAAAGTCTTGTAAATCTGTATTTATAAGTTATATCTGGGTTCGGAAGGCCAGCATCTTACTATTACAATTTATGGTTATACTATGTTAATGCTGATATTTGCATGCGTTATTTATTGAGATATACATGCCTACTGGACAAGAATAAAAGTCACTCTTTTACGCTGGATTCTTCATTTATATATGATTATGCTGGAGTCAACAAACTACACTCAAAACAAGACAAAGTAACGGAACACTATCAATAAGCAATCATACGGAATTAAAAGTACACTCGACCCCTACTCGCCCGCCTGTAACAAACTGGTGTCAGAAGTGGGATGTCACAGTCCAAAGTGGCATCCAGGATGCGAACCTCACATTTATTTTTAAATTCAACTATCTACTAGTATAGCAATATAATATGTCAACGTCTACGATAAAGATGGATCTTAACGTGGTGGAAATTTAATTTTATTACAATAATTATTGTACGTTATATATATCTAGGTTAGAATCAGTCTAAGTCTCAACATGGCCGAGTCGCCAGATCTGGAAATCAGATTTAGATCGGAAGAGAGAGAAAAAGAAGCAAGGCATGAAAGAAATACCGAATTTGCAGATGCAAATGAAACTTTAGAAGAACACAGAGCAAACGTATATGCACATGGGGAGGGAGACGTAAATAGAGAATATGGCATGTCTGGACAAAGAGGACAAAGGGGGATAAATACTGACGGATTCCGATACAACAACCCACACACAGTCTCTATTAGACCAGAACCATATGATGGAGGAGAGGATTGGGAGGAATATATTTCACACTTTGAGGTGTGCGCCGAACTTGGGAGATGGCGGGACGCAGACAAAGTATTAGCGCTAGCGGCAGCATTAAGGGGACCAGCAAGGACATTTTACATTAGTTTAGAACAGACGGAAAAACGGGATTACGGTATTTTGACTCAGAGATTAGGATTACGATTTGGGAGTACAAGGCAACAAAACAGATGGCTTTCTCGTCTTGAAATGAGAAAAAGGAACCCAGGAGAAGCAATAGCGGCGTTGGCGGACGATCTGCGCCAGATGGCCCAGAGAGCTTATATTGATCTTGATGCAAGGGCTCAGGAAGTATTGGCACTTAACCAGCTGTACAAAAGCGTTACACCTGAAGTAAAATACCAATGCACTAACCAGGGATGTAGAACTGTTGCAGGAGCTGTAGAGGTAATAGAAAGATATGAAGCTATAATAGGAGATGGCTCAGAAAAGAAGAAAGGCAGTGTCAGAATGACAACAGATACACATTTAGGAGAAGCATCTAATTTTTCACAGGAACCTTCGGAAAACCAATTTCACGATAGCATTGATGGACTAACAAGGAGGATTTCCCAGCTTGAAGGTACAAAACAGAATTATAGCAACTCTTGGCAAAATAATAACAACAGAAGGCCTCAATGGGGAAATACTAATAACAGGCAAGCTAAATGCTTCATTTGTGAGAGCACAAGTCACTTATGTAGATATTGTCCATTTTATCTTCGATACAAGCAAGAAAATGCAAGACATGACAATACTGGAGGACAGCAAGGCTCCAAGGACCAGGATAACAGAAACTCACAAAGTCTCAACCAGGGAAACTTCAGTTCCCCATTGGCTCGATAGACCGGGAACCAGTGGGAAATTTACGGTCACAGGAATTAAGTCACAATATTAGGATAGGACAAATGGGAAATACATGTGGTATTTGGGATAACGGATTTTATACTAAGGGATACCTACAAAACTTACCTTTGACAATATTAATAGACAATGGATCAACCTCTTCTATATTAAATTATAAAATTTACAGACAGTTAGCTGATGTACTGAAAAACGCAATACTAGAACCAAGCACATATAAACTTTTTGATGTAAATGGCAATCCTTTATGCTCATACGGGACACTTAAACAAAAACTCACTTTAGGGACAGCAGATTTTAACACAGAATTTCTGGTCTGTGATATCAAACAAGATGCGATCTTGGGGCAGGATTTTCTATTGGATCATATAGACAAAATTGATTATAAGAGACAGATATTATCTACAAAGGATACAGATATACGTTGCTGGATAGGAGGAGAAGCAAATGCAATATGTAGAGTCATTGTAAAGGAGACAGTCACTTTGCCGGGAAAATCTAAAATGCTCATTCCAGTAATAATAGAAAATGCAGAACACTTAGGACCACTGGGATACGTTGATAAAACTCAGAAAAAGGAAACAGAACATAACATCACTAGGGGAATTTTAGATCCACACCAGGAAGACATTAGAGTACAATTAATTAACTTTCGGGAAGAACCAATTACTGTACATGCTAAGGAACAGATAGGTGTATGTGAGTCGTACTACGAAATGCCAGCGGTAGGAGTATGCAATTACATTGGAACAGAAGGGACCAGTTCAGACAAGCTACCATCACATATTGAGGACCTATTTAACAGAAGTATTGTACATTTACAGGAAAAAGAAAAGCAATACCTGAAGAAACTTCTTCAGGCATACTCAGACGTTTTTGCAAAATCAGCGGATGATTTAGGGAGGACTAATAGAGTACAACACAGGATAAATACAGGAACTGCACATCCGATAAGACAAGCACCTAGGAGGCTACCATTGGGGAAAAGGGAAATAGAAAAAAAGGAAATAGTCAAAATGTTGGACCGAGGAGTCATTGAACCATCAAACAGCCCTTGGAGTTTTAGGACCGTACTTATAGCCAAGAAGGACGGAAGTACAAGAGTATGTGTGGACTATAGAGCTTTAAATGAAGTGATCATTAACAAAGACGCCTATCCCTTGCCTCGTGTGGACGACTGCTTAGATTCGTTAGCAGGAGCCAAATGGTTCGGATGTCTAGACTTAAATCAAGGTTTTTATCAGGTGGAGCTCTATCCAGATGACAGAGAAAAGACCGCATTTTCGACCAGTCAAGGACTCTTTCAGTTTACAGTCACCCCATTTGGCTTAGCCACTAGCCCAGCAGTTTTCGAAAGATTAATGGAGGACGTACTTAGAGGACTTCAGTGGGAGGAATGTCTCTTGTACATGGATGACATAATCGTTCCAGGGGCAACGTTTGAAGAAGAACTACTTAGGCTAGAGCACGTATTTCAAAGAATGAGGGAAGCAAACTTAAAATTGAAACCATCAAAATGCATTTTGTTTCAGAAAAGCGTCAAATTTCTTGGGCATGTAGTCTCAGAGCAAGGAGTTCAAACCGATCCTGAGAAAATAGAAGCAGTTCAAAAATGGCCAGTTCCACGGAATGCAAAGGAAATAAAGAGCTTTTTAGGACTTTGCTCCTATTATCGGAAATTTGTTAAGGGTTTTGCTGATCTATCCAGACCTTTACATAAAGCATGTGACAAGGGGACGAAATTTATTTGGACAGAAAACTGCCAGCTTGCTTTCAACTCACTAAAAGAAGCACTAACTACACCACCAATATTGGTTTACCCAGTTACAGACAAAACCTTCATTTTGGACACCGACGCCAGTAATTACGCAGTAGGAGCCGTCCTCTCACAGGAACACGATGGTCGTGAGCATGTTATTGCATACATGAGCAAGGCACTCAATAAGCATGAAATTTCATACTGTACGACTAGAAAGGAGCTACTAGCTGTAATCATTGCCTTGAAGAATTTTCATCCATACGTCTATGGTAGACCAGTTTTACTCAGAACTGACAATGCAGCCGTCAGTTGGCTTCAAAGTCTGAAGGATCCTACAGGTCAGGTAGCAAGATGGCTTCAGACATTAGGAACATACAATTTCAAAGTTACTCATAGGGCAGGAAGGAAACATACAAATGCTGACGCAATGTCAAGGAATCCATGTAAGTCATGTAAACATCAAGAGGATTTAAATCAAGCTGAAAACGATAATGATACGGAGAAAAGTGAAAAACCTGTAGAATGCCATTCAAATTTAGAAAAACAAGAAGAAACAGTAAAACACTTTGCTACACCCCTCACGGAAGCAGATGAAACAGCAGATATCACTGAAATTACAGGGCTAATTCCAGGAAATATCCGAGCTGTAACAAGGAGTGAACTCAAGGAACAACAGAATGAAATGAAAGTCAATGAGGCACTTTTAGGGGTTGGGAACCATCGGAAATAAGACAACAGCAATTAGAAGATGACAATATTGGGAAAGTATTTGCAGCATTTGAAAGCGGATCTCAGAAACCACCATGGGAAAGTATTTCAAGTGGAACATCAGCATTGAAAACTCTTTGGGGACAATGGAACAGATTAGAATTGCATGGAGGAGTTTTATACAGAAGGTTTGAGACAAACAATGGCCAAACAGCCCGAAAACAAATGATTGTTCCTAAGAGTCGAACACAAGAGCTGTTACACTATTTTCTTGACGTACCATCAGCTGCTCATTTAGGTGTGGACAAGACACTGGAAAAGCTCAAGAACGGATTCTATTGGCCTAACATGAAGGAATATGTTCAAGCATATTGCCGTTCATGCGACAGTTGCTTTGCAAGAAAACCCAAGAAAGAATCAACTAAAGCACCTTTGGGTACCTATGTCTCAGGAGAACCAATGGAAAGAGTAGCATTAGACATTTTTGGACCATTGCCATTAACAAAACGAAACAATAAGTACATCTTAGTCATTTCAGATCTTTTTACCAAATGGACAGAGGCTATAGCCCTACCAAATCAGGAAAGTTCAACGATTTGTACCGCATTTATAGACCATTTCGTAACAAAATTTGGAGCCCCTCTACAACTACACTCAGATCAAGGAAGAAACTTTCAAGCCGATATTTTCCAGAGAATGTGCAATCTACTAGGCATTCATAAAACCAGAACTACGAGTTTCAGACCACAATCCAACGGTGGTGTGGAACGTTTTAATAGAACACTTGCTTCTATGTTATCTATGTACTGTAAACAAAAACAAGATCAATGGGACCAGTATCTACAACAGGTGATGATGGCATACAGATCTTCCGTACATGCATCTACTTCAAAGACACCAAATTCTATGCTCTTTGGAAGGGAGGTAACTTTACCGCTGCAGGCTGTGATTCCACAGCCAGATACTGAAATTCAAGAAAACCGGTCACCAGATGACTATGTGGCACACCTACAAAATAAATTAAAAGAAAATCATGCATTTGCAAGGAAAGCACTCAAAAAGGTCTCTATATATCAGAAAAAGAGATATGATCTTAACGCCAAGAAAAGAATCTTTAAAAGGGGGGAAGCTGTTTGGATTTACGACCCAATAAGGAAAAAGGGAGTATGCTCAAAACTCACACCTAAATGGAAAGGACCATTTATAATTGAAAAGAGAATAGATGATGTTACTTACCGAGTAAAAAGAAGCTTGAGGCAGCCGTCGACTGTATATCATGTGGATCGTTTAGCACTGTATCAAGGGAGGAATGTACCATCGTGGGCAAGCAGATTTCGAAGAATGATGAATTTAGAGGAAGCAAATAACGACCAGCAATTGGATAAGCCAGTTGGCTAAATGTTGGAGGAATATTAAAGGTCCTCAGCATTCTGTACCTGTTCATACTTTTATTTTTGGATAAACTGCAGTATATATTTTTATGACAGATCTGTCGGAGAGCGATTTGGGGGTGGTCTGATCAACTACTAGTCAAATCATTGAGATATAGGATAGGGATCCTGGCTGACTAAGGAGGAGCCTAGTAGTCGAGTTTATTTTGGATATGAACAGTTATAGATATTTTTGGAGTTGTTTCGTTGGTGTTATTTGCATGGTTTTGAGTTGAGTTTACTTGCCTACGGATGCTGGCCTTCCATGAACACATTTATAGAACGGGACGGGGGAGGATTTTAACTTATTATATAAACAATACAGGGAATTAATGGCAGTATTCCTTGTATTTCAGAATGAGTTCAGTGGTATCGACAAAATGCTGGTTATGCCCGGAAACCTATGAAAAGAAAAAGGACCTGAAGAGCCATGCCATCTCCGAGCATTCGGTGTGCAGAGTTGTTTGTCCATGGTGTGTAGATAGTGAGAGGACGTTTGGCAGGATGTCGGAGCTCACCAAGCACAGTAAGAGAAAACACAATGATCTCACCATAGACCTCCTGGAGGGTGATTTCTTTACAGAGCCTAATGGATTTTGGTTAGCCAAGCGGCCAGATGATTATGTTTGAATTATAAAGCCTTCAGAATGGACGAGCACCATTGCCATCAGGACCAGGGCAGCACTGTTGGGATGGGTGGAAGCCACCAAGAAGGAGGGATCAGACAAACATAAGAAGTCATGGGAAGAAGGATGGAAGAAAGCACTGGGTCATTCTGTTACAAGTGAGCAGCCCACCAGCTCTAGGAAACGGAAATACAGTCCATCCAGACCTCTAGTGGACCTTCCTGAACTAGCAGTAGCCAGGATTGACCTATCATCTAAGGGGAACATAGGCTTTCTTAGAATGAAGGAGTCGTCAGCAGAAATATGGTTCAAGGTAGAAATGGTACATTGGGTCATGGAGGACTCCAGGGCAAAGGACAATTTGGTTAGGAGAATGAGCATTGCAAAGACAGACCATGAGCCACCACAAACTTGGGGAACAGAACTTAAGTTGTCTGAGTCAAAGCACACCTTGAATCAGGTAACCAAGGCGTTGGGAATTGGTGAGAGACATGTCAGGAAGCTGTTTAGGGGAAAGGTGACGTTTGAAACCAAGTCCAGGAAGAAGGCAGAGGAAACAACCAGGGAAGAAAGTAGTAAATCCGATATTGGAGAAGAGCCAGAGTACGAGATAATGGACTCTATTGGAGAAGTAGACAACCTAGAAGTTATATTAGAAGAAAAGGAACAACCAGAAACAGCTAAAACCATCTCAACAACACAGGAACCATCAGAAAAAGTTGCAGATGTCCTACCAACAGCAGAAAAGAAAAAACCAAGCAAGCCAGTACCAATTCAAGACAGCCCTCTTAAGAAACTAGACAACAAAGAGAATGATACATATTTACCAATGCTGAGTGAGGACGAGGAGGAAGAGGAGGAGGAAGACAAGGCAACATCAGAGAGGTCAGATGAACGAATCATAATGGTGAGCCATAAGGAAGTGTTTGATATTGACACTGACGAAGAAGAAACTACCAATATATCACTTAGGGAGAGGGCGGAGAAGCTATTAAAGGCAGGAGGGATGCCCCTATTTCCACCAGGGAGGAGACAATGGGCCGGAGAAAGGATGCAGGTGTCGAGTAAACCAACACCAATGTTCTGGCCGCCCAAGGAATGGAGGAAATTGACAGCGGATCAGAAGCTGACAGCCTGGAGGTTCGCTGCCATGACCTTGGCAAGGGAGCATGGAGTCGACACGGTCAAGGAAGAGAGAGACGTACTTGACAAGTATGCCATGCTTGCCTTGCCAGGTACTGCGTTACCTAATCAACCTGGAGAAGACTTGATTATAAAGGCTCGTTTGGCCAATTACCACTTGTTGAAGGATATCTGTCTTGGTAAACTGGAAGGAATTGAAGCTTTGGAATTAATAGATATGCTGGAAGCCGCAACCCGATCAAAACCACAAAATGACTTAGTTAAATTATTATGCAATGTACCTCTGAGATTGTCAGAAGATGTCAAGAAGGATAAATCGCATTAACTGTATACACTTTTTTTACTATCTAAGATGACAACGACCATCACCAAGAAGAACCGATCAAGAGAGACTTAGAACTGTCAAATTTTATTGTTATTGTTCTTTTGTGTTTTAATGCTTTTAGTTCATTGCATATATTTTATCATGTGTACAATACAAAAGAGAATTCGGGAGAATTCTTTTTTTATTGGGTGGGGAAAGTGTTATAAATGGGTATTGATAATAATCTCAAAGAAACAACACATTTTATATTTCTAAATTTTATTGGGATCAATATCTGAAAACCTGAAAAATAATGGTCTTAGATGATTTTCATACACTAAGACAACTTTGGCAATCTCAATTTGGGGAGATCAAATTGCATATGTTTATAATAAGTACCAATTTTATCAGATAACATAACATTTAACATAACGTCTATCAACTTATCAAGTTGACATAGCGGTAAAACTCAACTGTCAGTGAACAGGCACTTCGATCACGATTTTCACGGGTCTACATTAAATTCACACTTTCAGGGGATAATGGGTTTATAAAACATGTTTGTCGTTACCTATTCATTCAGTCTCAGTGTTATTTGACACATCTTTTGGGTAGTTTTCCCTTAAATTCCATCGTGGCGAGTGCTTGTTTACGTATATTGGAAGTTGCCATTCCAACGAATGGTCACTTCCGGGTAACGGTACTTCTTTATAAAGTTATAATAATACATAAAAGTATTATTAAGATATGATTAAATTACTTGCTGGCCTTCCTTTTACTGTGTAGGATATTTAATAATAGGAAATAATTACGTTAAGTACGTTTTTGTGTAGCGCCGTTAAGGAACTATTTTGTGATTTCAATGACGTCATATAGTAACGTAGATGATAAGGCTACGAGTATGGAATTTTAAGGTTTATATTTATTATATCACTTATTTATTGGAATTAAAGGCAAACTTTCGCGATTTTATGGATTTATAACGACATTTTGGGACATGAGCCAGAGTTTTCCTTGGTATTTCAAAGTTATAGTAGATTTTCAGTTCTGTGAGTCGCGGATGTATTTCACCGTCAAGTATAAATACGGCGTCACACTAGCACTTTGGCATATCGTATCTGGCTATCAAGCAGAGCAGTACAATAAACCAAACAACCCTTAAAGTCAAGCAAGCTATTTAGGTACAGGATGCATTTCGATATACAGCTATTTCACCTTAAGCTATGCGATAGCATTTCAAGCCTTTATTTATCTTTTTACATATTTTGGAATATTTAACTAAAAGCTCACATAAGAACGTCTAGGAACCAAATATCGCTTTTATAAATATTCCCGCTTAAGCAGGTCTTCAACAGGAAGTGGCTTCATATTAAGACAAGATGAGGAACCAGTTCAATGTTTACAATTTCTCATAGCAGTTTTTGGCAAATTACACAAATTATTAAAGATATAAAGATACGATGTCCCACCACGTTGACAACTTTCTTATATCGTAGTTTAATGAAATACGTATATTTCATTCTCTCATTATTGTATTGATAGGATAAAGTCTTGTAAATCTGTATTTATAAGTTATATCTGGGGTTCGGAAGGCCAGCATCTTACTATTACAATTTATGGTTATACTATGTTAATGCTGATATTTGCATGCGTTATTTATTGAGATATACATGCCTACTGGACAAGAATAAAAGTCACTCTTTTACGCTGGATTCTTCATTTATATATGATTATGCTGGAGTCAACAAACTACACTCAAAACAAGACAAAGTAACGGAACACTATCAATAAGCAATCATACGGAATTAAAAGTACACTCGACCCCTACTCGCCCGCCTGTAACAAACTGGTGTCAGAAGTGGGATGTCACAGTCCAAAGTGGCATCCAGGATGCGAACCTCACATTTATTTTTAAATTCAACTATCTACTAGTATAGCAATATAATATGTCAACGTCTACGATAAAGATGGATCTTAACGTGGTGGAAATTTAATTTTATTACAATAATTATTGTACGTTATATATATCTAGGTTAGAATCAGTCTAAGTCTCAACATGGCCGAGTCGCCAGATCTGGAAATCAGATTTAGATCGGAAGAGAGAGAAAAAGAAGCAAGGCATGAAAGAAATACCGAATTTGCAGATGCAAATGAAACTTTAGAAGAACACAGAGCAAACGTATATGCACATGGGGAGGGAGACGTAAATAGAGAATATGGCATGTCTGGACAAAGAGGACAAAGGGGGATAAATACTGACGGATTCCGATACAACAACCCACACACAGTCTCTATTAGACCAGAACCATATGATGGAGGAGAGGATTGGGAGGAATATATTTCACACTTTGAGGTGTGCGCCGAACTTGGGAGATGGCGGGACGCAGACAAAGTATTAGCGCTAGCGGCAGCATTAAGGGGACCAGCAAGGACATTTTACATTAGTTTAGAACAGACGGAAAAACGGGATTACGGTATTTTGACTCAGAGATTAGGATTACGATTTGGGAGTACAAGGCAACAAAACAGATGGCTTTCTCGTCTTGAAATGAGAAAAAGGAACCCAGGAGAAGCAATAGCGGCGTTGGCGGACGATCTGCGCCAGATGGCCCAGAGAGCTTATATTGATCTTGATGCAAGGGCTCAGGAAGTATTGGCACTTAACCAGCTGTACAAAAGCGTTACACCTGAAGTAAAATACCAATGCACTAACCAGGGATGTAGAACTGTTGCAGGAGCTGTAGAGGTAATAGAAAGATATGAAGCTATAATAGGAGATGGCTCAGAAAAGAAGAAAGGCAGTGTCAGAATGACAACAGATACACATTTAGGAGAAGCATCTAATTTTTCACAGGAACCTTCGGAAAACCAATTTCACGATAGCATTGATGGACTAACAAGGAGGATTTCCCAGCTTGAAGGTACAAAACAGAATTATAGCAACTCTTGGCAAAATAATAACAACAGAAGGCCTCAATGGGGAAATACTAATAACAGGCAAGCTAAATGCTTCATTTGTGAGAGCACAAGTCACTTATGTAGATATTGTCCATTTTATCTTCGATACAAGCAAGAAAATGCAAGACATGACAATACTGGAGGACAGCAAGGCTCCAAGGACCAGGATAACAGAAACTCACAAAGTCTCAACCAGGGAAACTTCAGTTCCCCATTGGCTCGATAGACCGGGAACCAGTGGGAAATTTACGGTCACAGGAATTAAGTCACAATATTAGGATAGGACAAATGGGAAATACATGTGGTATTTGGGATAACGGATTTTATACTAAGGGATACCTACAAAACTTACCTTTGACAATATTAATAGACAATGGATCAACCTCTTCTATATTAAATTATAAAATTTACAGACAGTTAGCTGATGTACTGAAAAACGCAATACTAGAACCAAGCACATATAAACTTTTTGATGTAAATGGCAATCCTTTATGCTCATACGGGACACTTAAACAAAAACTCACTTTAGGGACAGCAGATTTTAACACAGAATTTCTGGTCTGTGATATCAAACAAGATGCGATCTTGGGGCAGGATTTTCTATTGGATCATATAGACAAAATTGATTATAAGAGACAGATATTATCTACAAAGGATACAGATATACGTTGCTGGATAGGAGGAGAAGCAAATGCAATATGTAGAGTCATTGTAAAGGAGACAGTCACTTTGCCGGGAAAATCTAAAATGCTCATTCCAGTAATAATAGAAAATGCAGAACACTTAGGACCACTGGGATACGTTGATAAAACTCAGAAAAAGGAAACAGAACATAACATCACTAGGGGAATTTTAGATCCACACCAGGAAGACATTAGAGTACAATTAATTAACTTTCGGGAAGAACCAATTACTGTACATGCTAAGGAACAGATAGGTGTATGTGAGTCGTACTACGAAATGCCAGCGGTAGGAGTATGCAATTACATTGGAACAGAAGGGACCAGTTCAGACAAGCTACCATCACATATTGAGGACCTATTTAACAGAAGTATTGTACATTTACAGGAAAAAGAAAAGCAATACCTGAAGAAACTTCTTCAGGCATACTCAGACGTTTTTGCAAAATCAGCGGATGATTTAGGGAGGACTAATAGAGTACAACACAGGATAAATACAGGAACTGCACATCCGATAAGACAAGCACCTAGGAGGCTACCATTGGGGAAAAGGGAAATAGAAAAAAAGGAAATAGTCAAAATGTTGGACCGAGGAGTCATTGAACCATCAAACAGCCCTTGGAGTTTTAGGACCGTACTTATAGCCAAGAAGGACGGAAGTACAAGAGTATGTGTGGACTATAGAGCTTTAAATGAAGTGATCATTAACAAAGACGCCTATCCCTTGCCTCGTGTGGACGACTGCTTAGATTCGTTAGCAGGAGCCAAATGGTTCGGATGTCTAGACTTAAATCAAGGTTTTTATCAGGTGGAGCTCTATCCAGATGACAGAGAAAAGACCGCATTTTCGACCAGTCAAGGACTCTTTCAGTTTACAGTCACCCCATTTGGCTTAGCCACTAGCCCAGCAGTTTTCGAAAGATTAATGGAGGACGTACTTAGAGGACTTCAGTGGGAGGAATGTCTCTTGTACATGGATGACATAATCGTTCCAGGGGCAACGTTTGAAGAAGAACTACTTAGGCTAGAGCACGTATTTCAAAGAATGAGGGAAGCAAACTTAAAATTGAAACCATCAAAATGCATTTTGTTTCAGAAAAGCGTCAAATTTCTTGGGCATGTAGTCTCAGAGCAAGGAGTTCAAACCGATCCTGAGAAAATAGAAGCAGTTCAAAAATGGCCAGTTCCACGGAATGCAAAGGAAATAAAGAGCTTTTTAGGACTTTGCTCCTATTATCGGAAATTTGTTAAGGGTTTTGCTGATCTATCCAGACCTTTACATAAAGCATGTGACAAGGGGACGAAATTTATTTGGACAGAAAACTGCCAGCTTGCTTTCAACTCACTAAAAGAAGCACTAACTACACCACCAATATTGGTTTACCCAGTTACAGACAAAACCTTCATTTTGGACACCGACGCCAGTAATTACGCAGTAGGAGCCGTCCTCTCACAGGAACACGATGGTCGTGAGCATGTTATTGCATACATGAGCAAGGCACTCAATAAGCATGAAATTTCATACTGTACGACTAGAAAGGAGCTACTAGCTGTAATCATTGCCTTGAAGAATTTTCATCCATACGTCTATGGTAGACCAGTTTTACTCAGAACTGACAATGCAGCCGTCAGTTGGCTTCAAAGTCTGAAGGATCCTACAGGTCAGGTAGCAAGATGGCTTCAGACATTAGGAACATACAATTTCAAAGTTACTCATAGGGCAGGAAGGAAACATACAAATGCTGACGCAATGTCAAGGAATCCATGTAAGTCATGTAAACATCAAGAGGATTTAAATCAAGCTGAAAACGATAATGATACGGAGAAAAGTGAAAAACCTGTAGAATGCCATTCAAATTTAGAAAAACAAGAAGAAACAGTAAAACACTTTGCTACACCCCTCACGGAAGCAGATGAAACAGCAGATATCACTGAAATTACAGGGCTAATTCCAGGAAATATCCGAGCTGTAACAAGGAGTGAACTCAAGGAACAACAGAATGAAATGAAAGTCAATGAGGCACTTTTAGGGGGTTGGGAACCATCGGAAATAAGACAACAGCAATTAGAAGATGACAATATTGGGAAAGTATTTGCAGCATTTGAAAGCGGATCTCAGAAACCACCATGGGAAAGTATTTCAAGTGGAACATCAGCATTGAAAACTCTTTGGGGACAATGGAACAGATTAGAATTGCATGGAGGAGTTTTATACAGAAGGTTTGAGACAAACAATGGCCAAACAGCCCGAAAACAAATGATTGTTCCTAAGAGTCGAACACAAGAGCTGTTACACTATTTTCTTGACGTACCATCAGCTGCTCATTTAGGTGTGGACAAGACACTGGAAAAGCTCAAGAACGGATTCTATTGGCCTAACATGAAGGAATATGTTCAAGCATATTGCCGTTCATGCGACAGTTGCTTTGCAAGAAAACCCAAGAAAGAATCAACTAAAGCACCTTTGGGTACCTATGTCTCAGGAGAACCAATGGAAAGAGTAGCATTAGACATTTTTGGACCATTGCCATTAACAAAACGAAACAATAAGTACATCTTAGTCATTTCAGATCTTTTTACCAAATGGACAGAGGCTATAGCCCTACCAAATCAGGAAAGTTCAACGATTTGTACCGCATTTATAGACCATTTCGTAACAAAATTTGGAGCCCCTCTACAACTACACTCAGATCAAGGAAGAAACTTTCAAGCCGATATTTTCCAGAGAATGTGCAATCTACTAGGCATTCATAAAACCAGAACTACGAGTTTCAGACCACAATCCAACGGTGGTGTGGAACGTTTTAATAGAACACTTGCTTCTATGTTATCTATGTACTGTAAACAAAAACAAGATCAATGGGACCAGTATCTACAACAGGTGATGATGGCATACAGATCTTCCGTACATGCATCTACTTCAAAGACACCAAATTCTATGCTCTTTGGAAGGGAGGTAACTTTACCGCTGCAGGCTGTGATTCCACAGCCAGATACTGAAATTCAAGAAAACCGGTCACCAGATGACTATGTGGCACACCTACAAAATAAATTAAAAGAAAATCATGCATTTGCAAGGAAAGCACTCAAAAGGTCTCTATATATCAGAAAAAGAGATATGATCTTAACGCCAAGAAAAGAATCTTTAAAAGGGGGGAAGCTGTTTGGATTTACGACCCAATAAGGAAAAAGGGAGTATGCTCAAAACTCACACCTAAATGGAAAGGACCATTTATAATTGAAAAGAGAATAGATGATGTTACTTACCGAGTAAAAAGAAGCTTGAGGCAGCCGTCGACTGTATATCATGTGGATCGTTTAGCACTGTATCAAGGGAGGAATGTACCATCGTGGGCAAGCAGATTTCGAAGAATGATGAATTTAGAGGAAGCAAATAACGACCAGCAATTGGATAAGCCAGTTGGCTAAATGTTGGAGGAATATTAAAGGTCCTCAGCATTCTGTACCTGTTCATACTTTTATTTTTGGATATACTGCAGTATATATTTTTATGACAGATCTGTCGGAGAGCGATTTGGGGGTGGTCTGATCAACTACTAGTCAAATCATTGAGATATAGGATAGGGATCCTGGCTGACTAAGGAGGAGCCTAGTAGTCGAGTTTATTTTGGATATGAACAGTTATAGATATTTTTGGAGTTGTTTCGTTGGTGTTATTTGCATGGTTTTGAGTTGAGTTTACTTGCCTACGGATGCTGGCCTTCCATGAACACATTTATAGAACGGGACGGGGGAGGATTTTAACTTATTATATAAACAATACAGGGAATTAATGGCAGTATTCCTTGTATTTCAGAATGAGTTCAGTGGTATCGACAAAATGCTGGTTATGCCCGGAAACCTATGAAAAGAAAAAGGACCTGAAGAGCCATGCCATCTCCGAGCATTCGGTGTGCAGAGTTGTTTGTCCATGGTGTGTAGATAGTGAGAGGACGTTTGGCAGGATGTCGGAGCTCACCAAGCACAGTAAGAGAAAACACAATGATCTCACCATAGACCTCCTGGAGGGTGATTTCTTTACAGAGCCTAATGGATTTTGGTTAGCCAAGCGGCCAGATGATTATGTTTGAATTATAAAGCCTTCAGAATGGACGAGCACCATTGCCATCAGGACCAGGGCAGCACTGTTGGGATGGGTGGAAGCCACCAAGAAGGAGGGATCAGACAAACATAAGAAGTCATGGGAAGAAGGATGGAAGAAAGCACTGGGTCATTCTGTTACAAGTGAGCAGCCCACCAGCTCTAGGAAACGGAAATACAGTCCATCCAGACCTCTAGTGGACCTTCCTGAACTAGCAGTAGCCAGGATTGACCTATCATCTAAGGGGAACATAGGCTTTCTTAGAATGAAGGAGTCGTCAGCAGAAATATGGTTCAAGGTAGAAATGGTACATTGGGTCATGGAGGACTCCAGGGCAAAGGACAATTTGGTTAGGAGAATGAGCATTGCAAAGACAGACCATGAGCCACCACAAACTTGGGGAACAGAACTTAAGTTGTCTGAGTCAAAGCACACCTTGAATCAGGTAACCAAGGCGTTGGGAATTGGTGAGAGACATGTCAGGAAGCTGTTTAGGGGAAAGGTGACGTTTGAAACCAAGTCCAGGAAGAAGGCAGAGGAAACAACCAGGGAAGAAAGTAGTAAATCCGATATTGGAGAAGAGCCAGAGTACGAGATAATGGACTCTATTGGAGAAGTAGACAACCTAGAAGTTATATTAGAAGAAAAGGAACAACCAGAAACAGCTAAAACCATCTCAACAACACAGGAACCATCAGAAAAAGTTGCAGATGTCCTACCAACAGCAGAAAAGAAAAAACCAAGCAAGCCAGTACCAATTCAAGACAGCCCTCTTAAGAAACTAGACAACAAAGAGAATGATACATATTTACCAATGCTGAGTGAGGACGAGGAGGAAGAGGAGGAGGAAGACAAGGCAACATCAGAGAGGTCAGATGAACGAATCATAATGGTGAGCCATAAGGAAGTGTTTGATATTGACACTGACGAAGAAGAAACTACCAATATATCACTTAGGGAGAGGGCGGAGAAGCTATTAAAGGCAGGAGGGATGCCCCTATTTCCACCAGGGAGGAGACAATGGGCCGGAGAAAGGATGCAGGTGTCGAGTAAACCAACACCAATGTTCTGGCCGCCCAAGGAATGGAGGAAATTGACAGCGGATCAGAAGCTGACAGCCTGGAGGTTCGCTGCCATGACCTTGGCAAGGGAGCATGGAGTCGACACGGTCAAGGAAGAGAGAGACGTACTTGACAAGTATGCCATGCTTGCCTTGCCAGGTACTGCGTTACCTAATCAACCTGGAGAAGACTTGATTATAAAGGCTCGTTTGGCCAATTACCACTTGTTGAAGGATATCTGTCTTGGTAAACTGGAAGGAATTGAAGCTTTGGAATTAATAGATATGCTGGAAGCCGCAACCCGATCAAAACCACAAAATGACTTAGTTAAATTATTATGCAATGTACCTCTGAGATTGTCAGAAGATGTCAAGAAGGATAAATCGCATTAACTGTATACACTTTTTTTACTATCTAAGATGACAACGACCATCACCAAGAAGAACCGATCAAGAGAGACTTAGAACTGTCAAATTTTATTGTTATTGTTCTTTTGTGTTTTAATGCTTTTAGTTCATTGCATATATTTTATCATGTGTACAATACAAAAGAGAATTCGGGAGAATTCTTTTTTTATTGGGTGGGGAAAGTGTTATAAATGGGTATTGATAATAATCTCAAAGAAACAACACATTTTATATTTCTAAATTTTATTGGGATCAATATCTGAAAACCTGAAAAATAATGGTCTTAGATGATTTTCATACACTAAGACAACTTTGGCAATCTCAATTTGGGGAGATCAAATTGCATATGTTTATAATAAGTACCAATTTTATCAGATAACATAACATTTAACATAACGTCTATCAACTTATCAAGTTGACATAGCGGTAAAACTCAACTGTCAGTGAACAGGCACTTCGATCACGATTTTCACGGGTCTACATTAAATTCACACTTTCAGGGGATAATGGGTTTATAAAACATGTTTGTCGTTACCTATTCATTCAGTCTCAGTGTTATTTGACACATCTTTTGGGTAGTTTTCCCTTAAATTCCATCGTGGCGAGTGCTTGTTTACGTATATTGGAAGTTGCCATTCCAACGAATGGTCACTTCCGGGTAACGGTACTTCTTTATAAAGTTATAATAATACATAAAAGTATTATTAAGATATGATTAAATTACTTGCTGGCCTTCCTTTTACTGTGTAGGATATTTAATAATAGGAAATAATTACGTTAAGTACGTTTTTGTGTAGCGCCGTTAAGGAACTATTTTGTGATTTCAATGACGTCATATAGTAACGTAGGTGATAAGGCTACGAGTATGGAATTTTAAGGTTTATATTTATTATATCACTTATTTATTGGAATTAAAGGCAAACTTTCGCGATTTTATGGATTTATAACGACATTTTGGACATGAGCCAGAGTTTTCCTTGGTATTTCAAAGTTATAGTAGATTTTCAGTTCTGTGAGTCGCGGATGTATTTCACCGTCAAGTATAAATACGGCGTCACACTAGCACTTTGGCATATCGTATCTGGCTATCAAGCAGAGCAGTACAATAAACCAAACAACCCTTAAAGTCAAGCAAGCTATTTAGGTACAGGATGCATTTCGATATACAGCTATTTCACCTTAAGCTATGCGATAGCATTTCAAGCCTTTATTTATCTTTTTACATATTTTGGAATATTTAACTAAAAGCTCACATAAGAACGTCTAGGAACCAAATATCGCTTTTATAAATATTCCCGCTTAAGCAGGTCTTCAACAGGAAGTGGCTTCATATTAAGACAAGATGAGGAACCAGTTCAATGTTTACAATTTCTCATAGCAGTTTTTGGCAAATTACACAAATTATTAAAGATATAAAGATACGATGTCCCACCACGTTGACAACTTTCTTATATCGTAGTTTAATGAAATACGTATATTTCATTCTCTCATTATTGTATTGATAGGATAAAGTCTTGTAAATCTGTATTTATAAGTTATATCTGGGGTTCGGAAGGCCAGCATCTTACTATTACAATTTATGGTTATACTATGTTAATGCTGATATTTGCATGCGTTATTTATTGAGATATACATGCCTACTGGACAAGAATAAAAGTCACTCTTTTACGCTGGATTCTTCATTTATATATGATTATGCTGGAGTCAACAAACTACACTCAAAACAAGACAAAGTAACGGAACACTATCAATAAGCAATCATACGGAATTAAAAGTACACTCGACCCCTACTCGCCCGCCTGTAACAATATATATAGATATCTGTTATCCGAAATATCAAATAGAAATAAAAAGAAATATCTATAGAAATAAAAAGAAATAATTAATTTAGTTTCACCTTGAGAGATGCACACGCCTGATGAAGCTAATTTGCTAAAGCGAAATATTGCGTATTTCTATTTAAAATCTATTAGAAAATTAGCGTGTTTAAAATTAATACTAAATACTCTGAAACTCATTTAACCCAAATTTTGCTAAAATTAGTTCAGCAGTTTCAAAAGAGAATAAGTAAGCAAATCAATTGTGAAAAATAGTCCTAGGTTAAACGCTGGCGGGTATCTTGGATAATTGATCAGCTACAAAGTAAAAACCATTTGACAGTACCTCATAAGGAAATATTCATGCCAGGTCTGGTTTCATTCCATATAATGGTTCAAAATAACAAACAAAATGCCCATCAAAATCCAAAAGAGATTTTATCTTTCTAAGACACAAAATGCATTTAACTTTTATATATTGTTACGGCCAGAAATCACCTTTAAATTGTAGCCAACAAAAGACACAAATCAATAATAAAATTTAACAATATTTATTATACAAAAGTTTACAAGAAGTATTACACAAATATTACTGTCAACTTAACTGTCAATATATGAGTCCAATCTTTTATCTTTGTCTGTATCAGGAAATCTTTCGGAATCCAATCTAAATATTACGTTCACTACTAAGGTCACAATCCAGTATGATGTTGTTTGTAGAATAAAAATGTCAATCCAAATGCTATGATTATAAATGTCTATCGATGTCTAAGTCCAAGTGTAAGAGTGAGAGTTTAACTTTAGTGTCTGTATATATATAGTTGTCATGGAAGATTCTAGAACAGTCTATAATGGAACATCCTAGAAAGTTACAACAGAAGTTTCTAGTAAAATGTAGAAGTTTATATAACGCATCTTTTATTAGGATCATTCTGGAAAGTTCCAATCATTCTGTAATTGTTCCAGTGATTTCTAAACTGCACAGTTCTAAGATTATTCTGTAAACAACTATCAGGCCACACAACACAAATCAGGCCAACATAAATAAATACAATAATTATAATATCATAACAATATCTAGTGGATGCTAGGCATAAAAACTTTTCCAACTTCACAGGTAAGTCTGTACTCATAGTAGTTTTGACCTGTAAATACAGCCATATTTGTCCGTTTGTTATGATGAACCTTAAGGGGTCAATTGATACTTTTGGTCATATAAATTTATTTGTAGAAATTCCTTTGTTGAACAGTTTTGCTGTTTACAGTTTATCATTATCATTTATAATAGTCTAGATAACTACTAGCAAAAACTGAGAAAAAAAATCATTAAAACTACGAATTTGTGGCTGCAACCCAAGAATGGGTTATAAGATTCATCCAAAAATTTCAGTACTGATAGAACCTCACCTAATAAACACTTTTACCCCATGTCAGATTTGTTCTAAATGCTTTGGGTTCTGAGACATACGCCAAAAACAGCATTTTACCCCTATGTTCGTTTTTCTAATAGTCTTCGAGAATTAAGTAATTTGGGTAAATTTATATTTCGTGCACAAAAATTAAGATCTAACATGATGTAATATGTTTAACACATTACCTTCTGCTATCTATGTATACTTTGTGTAGTTTATATGTTGTATGCCTATAGTTGTTATGACTTTGGTAAATAAAGATTATACTTTTGTATTTTAAGCCATGTTTTGACAAAACAAAAATAAAACACAAACTTTATGCTAGATACCCTAAGGATCATTCAGCTCAAGTTTGGTGGAAATTGGTTCATTAGTTTAAGAGGAGAAGATGTTTGAAATATGGTAATTTAAACCAGACGGACGACGACGGAAGACGACAGACGACGAGTGTGAGCTAAAAAAGTAAGTAGCACATATGTAACTAACTAAAAACTTACCGACAATACATCTTTGCGATCTTCTTTTGCTGTCGGGTTTGACAATGAACGGCTGCTCTCATTTTCATTGTGATTAGATTTTTGCCTGTAGGTGTCAAGATATATATCAAAATAAAGCAATTGTCAGTTAAAATTGTTCGGCATATTGTTCAAAATAAAAACCTACAAATTAACCACTAAAGAACAAGTGATCAGCACGCTGGAATTTGTAATTGACAACGATTTTATTGTTTAGCTGTTGAATTTTTAGCAGGTTGTCGGCGTTAATTCTTTATTGTATTCTAACAGCATAACATGTTTTTCTTTATCCTTAAAATAAAAGTAGATGTGGGATGCACGTATATTGGATTAATATAACTAAAAGATAGAGATATCTGAATATCTTTGGTTATGTTCCGCAAATGGTTTGTACTTTCAATGAAATTTGAAATAACATATGTAACATTTTGTTCAAAATCTCACCTCTCTAAGCTATTTGCGTACAATTTAAGGTTTGCAGTTAGATCCAATCCCATATCCATGGCGATACTTATGCTTTCGCTGAATTTGGTAAAAATCTTCGTGAGACGTCCATTATTTACACACGTGAGAAATTTCCTTTGCTCAATGCCACTAGCAAAACGGCATGTGAAAATCATGTGAACATCTTGTTCATAATTTAAATTGAATTCGGTGCATTGGACTTCACATTCTTTCCTCAGTTCTTTTGGGAAATAGACTGGAAAGAGGCCATAATTTTCCTTGATTAATTTGTAGACCTCTTCCGTAATAGTCTTGCTATTAGAATTTGTTTGGGGTTTCTCAATTGTTGGAGTGATAGACAGAACACACTCTGTAAAAAGTAAAAAGTAAATTATTGTTGAGGAGAACATCTTTATAGCGGAAAGAGAAGTTAAAGGTTAATGCTCGATACATTGAATGTATAAGTCAGGGGTCAAGTGACAAAAGAGGATCATAGTTAACTTGGTTATGAAATAATAAATAACAGTGGTTTTGGGAAGAAAAAGCATCACAAAATCCTTGCGATCGTGGTTTAGTGCTTCACAAATTATTTTAGGTCTTGCAAGTACATTTAGACTACTAATACTAATTTTATTCATTCTTGTGAATCGAATAACTGTAAACGTGTAGTTATGTGAGCAGAGAAAATAGGGATTGTGGTTACGCTAATTGGAAATAATCCGTCGTCATCTATAAAACTGAAATTATATAACCATCAACCAACTCTGGAATATATAAACTGCATGTAAACAATATGAAGGCGCTGCTGGATATATTGCTACACAAAAATGGAAAGTTTAGAATTTGTAAGTTGAAATCAAAAATTTTATTTAGGGCCAGCTGAGGGGTGCGAGTGCGGGTTTGTCTCGCTGCGTTTAAGACCCATTGGAGACCTTCGACTGTTTTTTGCTCTTTAGTCGGGTTGTTGTCTCTTTGGCATATTCCCCATTTCCATTCTCAATATTATAAATTCTTTTGTATCCATTGATTTAAGTTTGATGGTATATATTTGCTCAACAAACAAACAACTTTGAATTATCTAGTAACTAGAGGAAATCAATTATAGAGCGGAACGTGATGTTTCAGGATAATGCTTTCTTATTCTAATCTTTCTAAGAAGGTCAGCTTCATATGAATAAACGAATAAGTCTACAAGAAGGGACTCAAAGTTGTATCACATGGGAATATATTTATGAATTTCTCACTTCAATTCGTTCTCGAGTTAAACAACCCTTAGAAATATTATGTATACAACCAGTGTTGTCAAACAGATGTTAATTCTTCAATAATTTAATGACCTATAATATTCCTCAATCATAATTTTCTATTTTACTGCACGACCAAACTTTCTTTTCTTCAGTGCGCAGCACTACAAGACAGTAACAAAAACCTGAAAAATTGCCTAAACATTTCCAATTCAGGGGCAGCAACCAAACCACAGGTTGTCCGAGTCGTCTGAAAATAGATCTTGACATGATAAACAATATCACTTCATGTCATATTTTCTCTATATGCTTTGGTTTCAGAGATATAAGACAAGATCTACATTTTACCCCTATGTTCTATGTTAAGCCATGGCGGCCATCTTGGTTGGTTGGCCGGGTCATTTTTAAATATAGTTACTCCTATGATGACTGTGGTCAAGTTTGGTTAAATTTGGCTCAGTAGTTTCAGAGGAGAATATTTTTATAAAAGTTAACGACGACGACGACAGCGGACGCGAAGTGATCAGAAAAGCTCTGGACCATGTGAGTTAAAAACAATTATTTATGAAGCATTTAGCGGCTAATTTTCTAAAAAAGAAATGTATAGATAAAAGTACAAGGTTGAGATTTGAAGCTACATTTTATTAAGCATCTTCATGTCCCATTCCCCTTACGAGAGAAATATCAATTTTCGCTATTATAATTCGGCACACGTTTTTTCGTGATAATTGAACTGTAGCGAATGCTTTATGTGATGGATGTGGTTGTTAATTAACCATTCTGCAAATCATAAACAGTGCGTATTGAAATGACTTTCGCACATAGGAAAAAATTGGAATAAAAAATTTCTTCTAACATATGTACATTTCACACAACAGACTGAACGGAAATTGAAAATGTCCCAAAAGAACATTTATTAAAAGGGAATATTTCTGATTATTATATTGAAAATCAACCTAGAACTTTCAGAAAAGAATACAACATACTGCTTGAAAGACGACAATCGGTGAGTGATAGCACATATCCCAGTTTTTTTTAAAATATTAACATAACATAAGTGTGTTATTCAACTATTCAATTATAGCTAATTACCATGTTCCATATCACTGTTAGAACTGTCTGCCATCTTTCAAATGTATTTCTTCATCCTAAAAAAAACCCCACAATATATGATTGATTAGTTAGATGAGTGCTCGGTATATCAAACAACTGACAATATACCAAAGTATTTGTCACAGTTTGACAAATACGTTTTTCAAAGTTCTCTGCATACTAAAGGCAGTTATTAACTAACCAATACCAACAGATATATATTCAGTAGGGATAATGCAAAAGATCTGCTTCATCTCTAGTAGAACCTAGTTTTTGTTAGGCCCCAGTTGTGTCTGTTAGATATCTACACTAATACTGCGAAGTCTATCTTTAATGTTTCTATTGTTACTATAAAAGAAAAAAAACCTTACAAAAATATTGAACTACACAAAGTAAATACAACAAGAGGCTCTCAAGAGCCTGTATCGCTAGCCTGACTCTACTTGGGTTTTTGAAATCATATAGAAAAAAATAAAAATTGGTTTAATATTGCATTCAGTTCAGTGGTATTCTAAAAGATGACATTTGTATGTATTTCTCATGAGGTCCTATGTTAAACTAAGTCCTCCGCTGGCAACCATCTCGGATGATGGATCGGCAACAAAGTTCCAACACATGGTCAGCACCTCATAAAGAGCATTCATGCTATGTTTGGTTTCATTCCATTCAGTGGTTCTCTAAAAGAAGAAATATGTATGTATTTCTTTTAGGGTCCTATGTTAAACAAATTCCCCGCTGGCCGTCATCTTGGATGATGGATGGTCTACATAGTAACAACACTTGTTCAGCATCTCATTAGGAACATGCATGCTATTTTTGGTTTCATTCCATTCAGTGGTTCTCTAAAAGAAGAAATTTGTATGTATTTCCCATAGGGTCCTAGGTTAAACTAAGTCCCATCCACTGGCGGCCATCTTGCATGTTGGATCGGCGACAAATTAACAACACTTGATCAGAACCTTACAAGGAACATTCATGCTATGTTTAGTTTCATTCCATTCTCTGTGGTTCTCTAAAAGAAGACATTTGTATGTATTTCCCATAGGATCCTATGTTAAATAAGTCCCTCGCTGGCGGTCATTTTGGATGATGGATCGGCTATAAAGTTCCAACAGTTGGTCAGCACCTAATAAAGAACATTCATGCTATGTTTGATTTCATTCCATTCAGTGGTTCTCTAAAAGAAGTCATTTTTATGCATTTCCCATAGGGTCCTATGTTAAACTAAGACTCCCGCTCGTGGCCATCTTGGATGATGGATCGGATACAAAGTAACAATACTTGGTCAGAACCTCATTATAAGGAACATGCATGCCATGTTTGGTTCCATTCCATACTTTGGTTCTCTAGAAGAAGTTCAAAATGTAAGAAGTTAACGACGACGGACAACGACGGACGACAAGTGATGAGAAAAGCTCACTTGGCCCTTTGGGCCAGGTGAGCTAAAAAGGAGAAGTCCATAAAAACTGACCGAAATAAACGCTGGACTAAACAAACCAACATAACGACTGACTTGGTATAGGCATTGTCCAATGAAAACAGTTGATTAAACACATTACATTATTTTGTCGTTATACGCTTGTTTATTTCGTATTTAACAGATATTTTCCCATATCATATCATCAAATATATTTTGATAATTACTTCTAAATCTTCATGGATTTCGTCGTCTTTATTGACGCTGCGTGAATGGAATCTGAAGCAGTGTTTTGAAAATACGTAAAGATAAACAAATATATAGAAATATAATCAAGAAACGATAAATTATTCACGAATGCGCGTAGCGCACGAATCAATTATTAGTAACGTTTGACCAAGAGTTGAATTCTTTTCAATAATTGAAATCTGGAATTAGACATTTTTAATTTTGGAGCTCCCAAAATTTTAGGGAAAAGACAAATCAACAACACAAATAACTAAGATTCAGTCGAGTTATAGTCAAACCCCAAAAACAACACCAAAACCAAATATAAAAAGTGCTAGAGTCCAACTATAAAATGTCTATAAAAAGTGCTAGAGTCCAACTATAAAAAGTGGTGGAGGAAAAGAAACGATTTCCGGTGGATGAAGCTTAAAAGTAGCAGAAAATCCAAAACAGCAAAGAAGATAATATTTAGCGTACGAGTATTCTTGACATTGGAAAAGAAAGATTTGTAGGAAATATATTTTGAAGACGAACGGCGAAAAAAAAGGAGAATGGAGAACGAAGAAAGTATAACAAAGAATGGTGAAAGGAGAACAGAGACAGGAGAACGGAGAAAGGAGTACGGAGAAGGATGGCCCAGGACGGAACATAATTTCGGACTTGTATTATAAACAATGGATTTTAAATTTAACTGTTGTTTCACGATATGTGTATGTATAGTATGTTCTATGGTAAAAATATTGTAGTTATAAATAGCAAGTAGGTTAACATTTATATAAGAAATATTTTGAATAGCAAACAAAAAGTTAAAGTTAAAATTAAGGTAGATAAATAAGCGATTAGGTAAAAAAAAAAGATAGAAGATAAATTTAAGTGTGTTTAAAAATATATGTAGGAATAAGGCTAAATTGAAAATTGAGTCATTGATAAAGGTAATTTTGAAATGAATCTCTAAATTGAAATAAACGGAATACTAGTATGAATTATGATATATAAGTGCTGAAACAGCTTCATTTAAAGTGTTAAAAAAAAATCATTTAATTTTGAAAACTGTCAATGGCAAATAAGATACTAATTAATGATAATTGATGTAAAAGATAATAAAAAAAAAGAAATATGAGATGATCAGAAAATATTGTTAGTTTACTTAATAGCAAAAAAAAACAACCCAGAAAGTAACGTAGAATATAAAATTGAGAATGGAAATGGGGAATGTGTCAAAGAGACAACAACCCGACCAAATAAAAAATAACAGCAGAGGGTCACCAACAGGTCTTCAATGTAGCGAGAAATTCCCGCACCCGGAGGCGTCCTTCAACTGGCCCCTAAACAAATATATACTAGTCCAGTGATAATGAACGCCATACTAATTTCCAAATTGTACACAAGAAACTAAAATTAAAATAATACAAGACTAACAAAGGCCAGAGGCTCCGGACTTGGGACAGGCGCAAAAATGCGGCGGGGTTAAACATGTTTGTGAGATCTCAACCCCCCCCCCTATACCTCTAGCCAATGTAGAAAAGTAAACGCATAACAATACGCACATTAAAATTCAGTTCAAGAGAAGTCCGAGTCTGATGTCAGAAGATGTAACCAAAGAAAATAAACAAAATGACAATAATACATAAATAACAACAGACTACTAGCAGTTAACTGACATGCCAGCTCCAGACTTCAATCAAACTGACTGAAAGATTATGATTTCATCATATGAACATCAGGCACAATCCTTCCCGTTAGGGGTTTAGTATCATACCATCATAACATATACGAGAAGAACATAACCCGTGTCATGCCAACAACTGTTTTTAGAATAAATGTGTTTAGTTCCGATGCAAAGACCTTATCAGTGACTCAATATTAACGCCAAAATATGCAATCTTTAATGACTTGACAACAGTATCGTAATTATATCCCTTCTTAATAAGTCTATTCAAAGGTTTTGTAAGTTTCTGAGGTGAATACTGACACCTTTGTGCTTTATAAAGAATATTTCCATAAAAAATAGGATGTGAAATACCTGAACGTATTAGAAGTCTGCATGTTGAGCTATATTTACGAATGATGTCTTTATACCGATGATAAAATTTAGTAAATGTTTTGACTAGTTTGTGATATCGAAAACCCTGGTGTAATAATTTTTCAGTAATACATAAATTTCTCTCGTTAAAATCTAAAACATTGTTACATACACGAGCGAATCGTACAAGTTGAGATATATAAACACCGTAAGATGGTGACAAGGGAACGTCACCATCTAAAAACGGATAATTAACGATAGGAAATGAAAAATCATCCCTTTTATCATAAATTTTAGTATTCAGCTTTCCATTAGTAATATAGATATCAAGATCGAGAAAAGGGCAGTGGCCATTGTTAGTATTAGCTTTATTTAAAGTAAGTTCAACAGGATAAATTTCATTAATATACATACTGAAGTCGTCATTATTGAGAGCCAAAATATCATCCAAATATCTAAAAGTATTATTAAATTTGTTTATCAGATGTTGTTTCGATGGGTCTTTGCTTATTTTTGTCATAAATTGTAACTCATAACAATACAAAAACAGGTCCGCAATAAGTGGTGCACAGTTAGTCCCCATTGGAATTCCGATAATCTGACGATATACCGAATCCCCAAAGCGAACAAAAATGTTATCTAGTAAAAATTCAAGGGCATATATAGTATCAAAGCATGTCCAATTAACATAGTTTTTTTGTTTATTGCTACTAAAAAATGACCTAAAAGAGTTTGAACATATATATTCACATTCTGATTTTTTGAATGCCCATTTAATTAGGTGTGTGAATTTTTTCTTAATGAGAATGTGAGGCAATGTGGTATACAGTGTAGAAAAATCAAAACTTTGAACAGATTCAAAATCACCAATATAAGCATGCAATTTATCAAGTACTTCCAACGAGTTCTTGACACTCCAAAAGTAATTTATTCCACTATTTTTGAAGGCCTTATTTGAAAAATTTATAATCAGGTTTTTAATTGTACCAAGTGTGCTGGTAAGAAGAATAGACAATTTAGTAGTTGAACAATGGCTTGAAGACGAAATAAATCTATATTTGTAAGGGGTTTTGTGTAGCTTGGGAAGCCAGTACATAGTTGGGACTTTCATTGTATTTGGCTCTGCTTGTAAAGCGGTGGCTAAAAGTTTATGTTTGTTACAGATTTCGTTTTCTGAAAATGGAGTCAGTTGGAATGTTGGTGAATTTGTGATTTCCTTTTTCAGAACCTCAATGTAAAATTTACGTCAAACAATAATAATATTATTAGCAGCTTTATCGACCGGGACAAAAACAAATTCCTTGGCTAGTTTTTTTAGTTTATGTTTGATACGAGAAATAGGTTTATTGTGGTTATTGTTAATAGTAAAATGTTCTTTAAAATGTTGAATACGTATATCAACTATCTTCATTACTGAATTAAAAAAAGAGTCCAAAGATTTTTTGTCAGCTTTTCCCGTTTTATCCATTTCATACAGTAAGTATGGAGTGAGTCGTGGATGATATTACGACACTCATTCCAATTAATAATAGACGGGGGCGATATTTAGGTCCTTTACTGAGGAATGATTTTAACTCTCGGTCTTTAACGATGTTAAGATCTCCTGTTATAACATGGGAAATGGGTCCATAAATATATTCGGAATTACTGCAATTACATGAAGTAGGTGTATTTTCACTGATATTAACATCTTTACACAATTGACTATAATTAAACACAAATTTCCGGGTAGATTTCTTGTAAATATAACAAATAAGAGGTAGCTCAGTATTGTCAAAATATCCAGGAATTTGTTCTTTAACAGAATGGTCGTTAAATATACCGGCAATATTTACAAAATCAAAGCCTTTATTGACATACTTAATTTTAATAAAATGTTTTTTATGATCTTCAGGGCGATCAATTTTGGGAAATAATTTAGAATAACAATATGCCATAATAATTTGAACAATTTCATACTTAGGACTGCTATATGAAATTCTCCAAAATTTTATTTAACTTATTAACCGGTAACGAACAGAGTTTTGTTAACAGATAATGTCTGCCGTTGTTTTTTGAAATAGAAATTAGGTCCGAAATATTGGTATGATTGGCCCGAAATTTTCTTTGATTGCGATTTGTTCTACGACCGTGAGAACGTTTTTTACGAACAGTTTTAGAAACTATATCCAAAATGTTAACGGAATTGGTTCTAGATATATTACCAATTCCCATGATATTATCATTTAGACCGAGAGGGTAAACTGTCTGTAATTTTTTAATCCAATTTAATTCAATTATTTTCCGTGATCGTACAAACTTTGAATGCGATTCACCAGGCTGCTTATTTACTACTTCTAAAGGTTGAACTGCTAAATATTTAAAAGGATGGTTGTGCTTCTTAAGGTGTTGGTAAATGATACTTTTGAATTTATTGGGTCTTTTAAAACGATACAGATGTTCTTGAGTGCGTTTAGATAAATATCGTCCAGTTTCTCCTACGTACTGAATACCACACCCCGGTTTGTTTCATGTGAGTAAATAAATAATACTGTTTGTTTTTCAAGTTATATCAGTTTCAAAATTTAAAGAAAATGTGCGACCATTAAACGTGGACCTTACCGTATTGTTGGTGGAAAGACGGGGACATGTAAGTCATTTTTTGGCATGACACTTATCGATAGAAGGGTAACCACGATTTTTATTGTTAAAAATGTTAGCGATGGTAGTATTTTTAGATAACCGATTTTGAAGATTGAGACGTGTAGATACCCTTTGAACAAGTTTAGTATTTAGTAATTTTCCATTTCTAAGCTTCATAATTGTTTTGTTAGTGAATATTATAATAAAGGAGCAAAGATTGGCGTCCAGAATATGAACCAGCATACAATAATTTAAGTTATATAAAATGGATAAATTTGTTCGGCTAAAAATGTCAAACGCTATCAGTATAAATTACCCGAAAAAGATAGGGTATATCAGGGTAGGACTGATGGCTGACTAAATAGTAGAATGGGGCTAAATATTGAAATACTACTTTTTGATAAATATTCCTAAAGTAATGAACTAGAGCAGTTCTCGCTCGGACACAATAACTATATTAAAATGTAATATCTCTTAGAAGCTAAAGTTCAGGCGGTTCAAATTCATTAAACGTAAAAAGGAAAGAAAGAAATATCCTTGTTTATATGAGAACTTTTAAATAATGCCATGAACTTTAACCTTTAAACGATAAAAGTACATTAAAAAATCAAATCTATAAGAAGAGGTTGGTTGTTTAAGAACTTAAAAACTTGATATTAAGTAGAATAAAATGTCTACATTAAAAAATGTCGAGATAAGGTACAGTATCCTATAAGGAACAAATATAGATTAATAGATAAATAGTAATTTTAAGAGAAATGCACGTGAAAAATGAATTATAAACTTGGTTGATTGTTAAAGTGTTTAATGGTTCTAAAGCGATTACGATAAAAATGTTAAGTAAAACATGTGTTTTATGGTTCCTGTGTGCAAGAATTTAATGTTAGTTTAATCATAAGAATTTAATTTTGCTGATCACCTAATTAAATTATTGTTAAATATGTTGACCTAGCTAGTCTTCATGTAAAACCTGGATTGTAGCAAACATAATATTATTCTAGCATAGGCAAATCCTTATCCATGTAATGCAAAATCTTAACTGTAATCAGAGGTTTTTAGTAAACTAACCATGGTAAAACAGACAACATATTTGACTAAAGTGATATAATATAAAATGAGCTTATGTCTTGCAGTAGTTCTGCAGTCGGAGCAAAATACCCAGGAAAATGAGCATACTCCAAAGAGAGAGTAAATGACTCGGGTATGTTTGGAGTTCGAGCAGACTACCAAGAAAAGAGGGCTTACTACAAAAGTAATAGAGAAACGATAATTAAATAATATTGATTAAAAAAACCCACCAACGCTCTTATAAGTGAAAAATATTTAAGACTCAAATTGGTTTTTTTTTTTTTTTTTTTTTTTATAAAAAAAAGAATAAGCTACAAATAAAATACTACATATAAATGGTCATATAAAGTCATGAATAAGAACAATTAAAACGCAATCAGTCATCTAATACATATGACATCAAAAGATATAAGCCTTATTCCATATGTTTCGAAGCGCAATCTTTTGAATTTGTTTTTTTAGAATGAAACATATAGTTTTCTTTTATATGCTTAATATTTTTTTATTTGTACATTATAATCTTAGTTATTTGTGTTGTTGATTTGTCTTTTCCCTAAAATTTTGGGAGCTCCAAAATGAAATGGAGTGGGAGAGTATTATTATAGAGAGATTTTCACTAAATATACTTCAAAGTTTGAAGTATAATGTAATCATAGTTTAGTTGCACTTGTCCAGATAAATGACCATGTATAAAATTTTATTGACCATGTACAAATTTAGCCAGTGGGGTTTATGATGTGAATAAACACTACATTCAGATAACTGAATGACCATGTTACATAAACACCATAACACATGTTACTTTTAAGTGTATTGGGGGAGTTAAGACTTTTAATAAGGGTAATTCATCGGTCACTTCAAAGTTGCAAAAGTTAAGTACCTACATTTATGACTTTATTTGAATAATGGGATAATTTCTCCGGGACTATATAAACAAGTTTGTTCAGTTGGAATACTATCTGTAAATTCCAGCTGAACAGAACTTTGTGTTTTTATTTTAAAGGTTAGTAAACTTTACACATTTTTGGTAACGACTTAATCAATTTAATTGAGAAATAATCTGTGGTTAAAAGTAAATTTTTAAACTGTAATCCGAAAATAGAAACAATGTACTCGTTTAACTTTATCAATTTAACGGAAAACTTAAATTATTCAATGTCATTTGATTTATTTACAACTTTATTGTATTTGTTAATTATCACTATTTTTAATTTGTATTTTAATTTGATGTTTTGTATTGTATTATAATAATTAAAACTGATCTGTAAATTCCAGCTGAACAGAACTTTGTGTTTTTATTTTAAAGGTACTATTTCTGAAACCCTTGTGGTATGATCCAGTCCTAAACACGAACAGCATAAAAAGTACTGGTTATCTAAATATACAAAGTTTCATCCAACCTCTTGCTAAACCAAGTCGAGTTAGTCAAACCCCAAAACAACACCAAAACCAAATATAAAAAGTGCTGGAGTCCAAATATAAAAAGTGCTGGAGTCCAAATATAAAAAGTGCTGGAGTCCAAATATAAAAAGTGCTGGAGTCCAAATATAAAATAAATAAGCTCTCTGTAGACAACCTTTTTCGCTTTTTAGTGATAGTTTAATGTAAATAATGTATTAACACAATTCTGAAATTAGATTTTGAAGCATAGGCATAGACCATGTTTGTGAAAATAATCTTTTTACGTAAAATATGATCCTTTTTTTATATGTTTTTTTGTTTAAAGTTAATGAAGACACATAACTAAGTAAAATGTTACTCAATGTGGCTAATCTAATAAAAAGTTACAATTTCTTAAAAGATAAATCGCAAAAAATTTTAGCAAAGTCAGATCTACAAAAAAGTTGATATGACCAAAATTGTCAATTGACCCTGAAGGAGTTGTTGCATTTTAGGGGAAAATGATCACAATTTGTTTATCATGTTTTCTAACTTTAAAAAGTCTTCTCTGAAACTACTGAACCAATTTCAAAAAAACTTAAGCTGAATGATCGTTAGGGTATTTAGAATAAAGTTTGTGTTTTATTTTCTGTTTTGTCATAAAAAGTATGGCCGCCGTGGCTTAAATAGAAGATAGGGGTAAAATGCAGTTTTTTGGCTTATATCTCAAACACTAAAGCATTTAAGAGCAAATCTGATAGAAGTAAAATTGTTCATTAGGTCAAGTTCTATCAGCCATGAATTTTCAGATGAATCTGATAACCCATTGTTGGGTTGCTGCCACTAAATTTGTAATTTTAAGGAAATTTTTGCAGTATTTGGTTATAATCTTGAATATTATTAATGATAAAGATAAACTGTAAACAGCAAAAATGTTTAGCAAAGTAAGATCTACAAATAAGTTGATATGACCGATTGACCCTTAAGGAGTTATTGCATTTTAGGTGAAAATATTCACAATTTGTTTATTATGTTTTCTTACTTTAAAAAATCTTCTCTGAAACCACTGAACCAATTACAACAAAACTTAAGCTGAATGATCGATAGGGTATCTAGAATAAAGTTAGTGTTTTATTTTCTGTTTTGTCAAAAATCCTGGCCGCCATGGCTAAAATAGAAGATAGGGATAACATGCAGTTTTTGGCTTTTATCTCAAACACTTAAGCCTTTAGAGCAAATCTGATAGAAGTAAAATTGTTCATTAGGTCAAGTTCTATAAGGCATGACATTTTCAGATGAATCTAACAACCCATTGTTGGGTTGCTGCCACTAAATTGGTAATTTAAAGGAAATTTTGAAGTTTTTATTTTGAATATTATTAATGATAAAAATAAACTGTAAACAGCAAAAATATTCAGCAAAGTAAGATACACAAAAAAGTTTAATGACCAAAATTGTCAATCGACCCCTTAAGGAGTTACTACCCTTTGAAGATTTTTTTTCTGAATTTGTTCATCTAGTTTGCTTGCTTTAAAACTGCTGAATCAATTTCAGCAAGTCTCAGGCTGAATGAGTTTCAGAATATCTAGTATAAAGTTTGTATTTTATTTCCTTGTACGTCAAGAAGCATAGCCACAATGACTAAAATCAAATATAGGGGGTAAAATGTAATTTTTTCCGCTTTTGACGAAAATATGACAGATACAAAGAACATTCAAATTGAATTTTTAAGACACTTATTAATATATATTGAAAAGAAAAATTATCATTGTGGAAATATTTTAAGCAAAAAAAACCAGGTTAGCGATTCAGGCTCTTGAGAGCCTCTTGTTTCAATACAAAATGGAACAATAAACAATTGTCATACAAGTGGGAGGCTAAGCTAGCTATATACATTGTAGCAAGGTTAAATATTGCCTGTACCATGTCAGATATCAGGCTAATTGCAGAAAGCGAAATATACGTTTTATACCGTTGTGACAACGTTGTTGTTACTGGAATGTTTAATACCGTGCAACAGGTTCTGTTGCTGAAACTGGCGAAGATGCCGAAACGAATGACAGTGACCGAAGACTGGTCCCCTGCCTATTGAACATAAATCCACTGGCGGAACTAACTCACAGACTGGTAGAGCGAATACAAACGAAGACTTTCAGTATGGATTTTATTTTCACTTTAATGAACGGATGATGTCAGTTCAAAAGGCTGACTCCGACTGAAGAATTAACTTCAGCCGACACATTATAAAGATAGACAATGTTTACAGGTTGCCAAAGAATTAAGATTACATAATAATAAAGTTGACAAATTTTACAAACATAAGATTAACACTTTAAAGTAACAATGGACCGTAATTGAAAAGCTAATTAATGTCATTGTTATCATACATGTCCTGGACAAGAACTGATAAAACAGATATTGAAAAGAATTATCTATGTGCGACATTAACGGATTAAAATAATTATGGAAATAAATAGTTGTGTAACATAAATTAATACAATGCCTTGCATAGTTTTTCTCACAGTTTTAGATTAAAAAAGTGACACACATGAAATATCTTCAAGAATGCATATCAAAGTACATTGTCTGTTAAATTAGAATGAAATTGTCCGAAAGATTAAACAGAAACTAGGAATAATATAAGTCCAAATGTCCGAAATAAGAAATACATAAATTAGTCCGACTTTTTCCACGTTCACAGATTTCTCCCTCCTCGAATGAAACGCGTCCTCGCGTTTCGCAAGTATTGAAAAAATGATAATTATCTATAAAAAGTTCGTTGGTTGTTGAAACGGCCATTTCCGGAACAGTGACTTGCATTGGGACGATTGATATGATGAGTCCGACAAATCCTTATTTGATTAGCCATATCGGCAGTTTGATCTGTTAGAGTTTTAGATTTGTCCCGAAGTTCATGGTTTTGAGTAGTTATATTTCCGATTTCATATGTTTGATATTCACATTTTAGAATTAAAAAATTGTTTTGGTCTGATCAATTTTTCATGCATGCAGCGTTGTCTTCCTTTTCTTTTTCTAGTTTGGTGATTTTGTCTAAGCATGCTTTTAACTTCTCTGTCGAATCTAGTTGGTTCTGACTTTCCACTAGTTTGCAGGTAAGAGTCATAATATTCTCTCATGCATGTTTTAAAAGTTCTGATGTTGCGGAAATCACTGATTTATTTTTCCGTAATTGAATGTTTGCTTGTTTCAGTTCGACTTTTAATGGGGCTGCCTTGTCGAAAAAGTTCACGATATCTGAATTTCGCACACTGCTGAATGGCAGTTTATCGATATTTGAGTTGGTGACACGATGAAAATCCGTGCGTATTGGATAATTACCGTTTTCTACGAAACACGGCTGATTGTTCATTTTGTAGTCCTTCCGAAGATC
Source organism: Mytilus edulis (assembly GCA_019925275.1). NCBI lineage: Eukaryota > Metazoa > Mollusca > Bivalvia > Mytilida > Mytilidae > Mytilus > Mytilus edulis. The sequence goes on along the minus strand of CM034356.1, from coordinate 93,228,503 downwards.
AGGTGGACACCACCTATTGAATTTTTGTTTCAATTTGTAATCCATTGTACAGTGGTAGAGCGTAGGTATGATCTTGTGTACAGTTTGTCTAATAAGTTTGAAACTAAGCAAACTGCCCGGGTCCTCCACCAAATGTGACAACGTTGTTGTTACTGGAATGTTTAATACCGTGCAACAGGTTCTGTTGCTGAAACTGGCCAAGATGCCGAAACGAATGACAGTGACCGAAGACTGGTCCCCTGCCTATGGAACATAAATCCACTGGCGGAACTAACTCACAGACTGGTAGAGCGAATACAAACGAAGACTTTCAGTATGGATTTTATTTTCACTTTAATGAACGGATGATGTCAGTTCAAAAGGCTGACTCCGACTGAAGAATTTATTTTTTAACTTCAGCCGACACATTATAAAGATAGACAATGTTTACAGGTTGCCAAAGAATTAAGATTACATAATAATAAAGTTGACAAATTTTACAAACATAAGATTAACACTTTAAAGTAACAATGGACCGTAATTGAAAAACTAATTAATGTCATTGTTATCATGCATGTCCTGGGCAAGAACTGATAAAACAGATATTGAAAAGAATTATCTATGTGCGACATTAACGGATTAAAATAATTATGGAAATAAATAATTGTGTAACATAAATTAATACAATCCCTTGCATAGTTTTTCTCACAGTTTAGATTAAAAAAGTGACACACATGAAATATCTTCAAGAATGCATATCAAAGTACATTGTCTGTTGAATTAGAATGAAATTGTCCGAAAGATTAAACAGAAACTATGAATAATATAAGTCCAAATGTCCGAAATAAGAAATACATAAATTAGTCCGACTTTTTCCACGTTCACACCGTAAAGCAGAGTAAAGTTAACATTTTTTTAATAGATTTAATGCAACAAAAAACATATATTTTCCAATCAATGGAGTCATATGCCATCAACGCAACCCACGATTATTATACGTTTATGATTGTTTTTACTTGCAAAATGTCAAGTGGCAAATATTTCATGGTTATTTCTGACGATTTATGTAAATGAAATATAAATGATACAAGAACGACAATTAGTCATTTATTTTTAAACTACAAAGTAGCGAGGTAAAAAGACTTCATAAGAAGAAAAGTACATAGACCAATGAATTTTTATTTTAATTTAACATACTTTTTTGGTCAACAAACAAAAGAGCTATGTCGATCGGACCTGCTTTGATACTTTAACTGCCCTTCAATTTTTGCAAGATAACTTTTTTGTTCGCTATGGAGAATCCGTATAATTATCGTTATCGGAATTCCAATGGAAATTAACTGTGCACCACTTAATGCGGACCTGATGCTGTATTGTTATGAGTAACAATTTATGACTAAAATCGGCAAAGACCCATCGAAACAACATCTGATACAAAGATTTTTAACATTTTTAGATATTTGGATGATATTTTATCTCTCAATAATGACGACTTCAGTATGTACACTAAAGAGATTTATCCTGCCAAACTGGGTTTAAATAAAGCTAATACTAATAATGAATACTGCCTTTTCCTAGATCTTGATATCTATGTCTTAAACGGCAAGCTAAATACGAAAATGTATGATAAAAGAGATGATTTGTTTCCCTCTTGTTCATTATCCATTTTTAGATGGTCACCATCTTATGGTGTTAATATATCTCAAATTGTTTGATTCGCTCGTGAATGTAACAAACGAAAGAAATCTCTGCATTATTGAAAATTATTACATATATACACAGGTAAAATAGCTACGGACGTTTTACGTCCGTAAAAAATCCGTAAAACGTCCGTATTATACGGCACGTCTACGGACGAATAGTACCACGGACGTAAAACGTCCGTTGCTTCCCATCCGTAAAACGTCCGTAAAACGTCCGTAATACAGATATTTAGTACCACGTCCGTATTACGGACGTTTAGTACCACGGACGTAATACAGATGTTTTGTACCACGGACGTATAACGTCTATTATAATTATGCATTATAATATATATATATTATAGTATATAACACACTTATTGTAGTACATATAACACACTTATTATAGTGTATAGTATAGTTTGATTTTTATGTAACAGTTGCATTGTATTGCTGAAACTTTTGATGGAACTGTCAATGATAAAATGCTATACTTTTTTTTAAGGTGATGATACTTTTTATTTGCATTTCCTTATATCATGTATATAGTCTCCTAGTGTTCTATCTAAAAAAATATTCTGATGCAATACACATACAAGGATTTTGTCCAAGAACTTTCTGTCATACAGTGACTTGTTGTTTAACAAGTTGAATATTGATGATATCTTTTTAAACATTTTACATGATATTTCAAGAGTAAATCAACAATAATCAGAAGTATTTCAGTGGTGGTCTTTGGTTCATATTTTGCTTTCATGTATTAACTTGATAAAACAAGGCTCTTAGTTTTCTCTATTTGTCATGTCCAAACCCTTTCACAACACACTATATAGTTCATTTTTTTCATTGTTGGAGGACATATGGATACCTATAATAGCTCACTATCACATCATGTGAACTCTGGTGGATATTTTTCTCATTGGCAATTCAACCAAATGTCCTTACTTTTATAAGTCCTTTTAATTATATATCAAGAGTAATTGATCTCAAGAGTATAAATTGAGAATACTGTAATGTTTCCTTTTTACAGTTTTGAATGTATCCTTTTTCTTCAAACTTTCTTAGAACAAACATAATCTTCAATCTTCTTCAAAGTTCAAAATTTTATTTCCAAGGATTTATATTCACATTATAATTTCTCTACTTTCCAAGTCTATGAATGTCAAAATAAATGTCTTCTTTGTAAATTTAAACGTTCTATTTTTTGTAAAATTCCCAAGTTTGTGAGGTAGTCTTCTGTGTCCTGTATTCATGGTATTGGTTATTCTTCACCATGTTCACTGTGATGGTAACTGAAATAAAATATTCATAAAGAATATAAATCTAACTTCCATGAATTACATAAGCTAATTGTTATATGTTTGCAAATTCATTCTGTTAATGCAAAATCATTAACTGGTCGGTTTTTTTTGTTGCTTATTTGAATGTCCAGTGGAAAATATTTTATGTTTTCTAAATAACAACGTTTACTTATCAAAACATAATATTGGCCAGTCTGACTAGGTAAGTTTGTAACGTAAATGCTATGATAGTCTGAATTTCTGACATCTCAAGTGTGTGTGTATGGAGCAGAAGGAGGCGAGCAGAGTAAGGCTTAATGCATGCATTGAATCAGAAAGTGAGAAAAATAAGCAACACTGTACATGTACAATTAAACTTGAAACAGTTTTAGGTAGATAACATAAAATTATTTAAATTAACTGCAATTCTACAGATGAACTTACTTTGATATCAGGTCTGTTTTGCAGGGCATTCACACCTACATGACATACATGTTCACCAGTAATATCAATCCTTGCCAATAATGTCCTTTCCTTTCATTTGGTAACAAGCTAAAATTGTATATATATATATATAAATTAATCAAGAAGTCCAGACAAAAACTATATGTAGTATGAACCGATGCTCACTAATTTATACCTTTCCTATATACTTTTACTTTTAAGTAAATTGAAACCAAATGTAAGCTAACAACAGAAAGAAGATCAAGTTTAAGCTTATAAAAAAATCCTATATACATGTATGTGCAGATTTTAATAAAAGAACAACCTTTCAATGTACCTTGGCAATTGATAAACTTCAATTGAATCATAATTTCCTGTCAATATGCACATCTACATAGTATGTCCTTATTATCTACTAAGTTTCATGAAATTCTATTGTGTGGATTCAGAGGAGTTGCAATGACAAACTGTTGAAGTAGTAATAAAGCAAATAAGTTCAAAGGGGCATAACTCCTAGAAAAAAAAATGAATTGTAATTTCCTGTTGATATGCACATCTACATAGTATGTCCTTATTATCTACAAAGTTTCATGAAATTCTGTTGTGTGGATTCAGGAGAGTTGCAATAACAAACTGTTGAAGTAGTACATTAAAGCAAATAAGTTCAAAGGGGCTTAACTCCTAAAAAAAAAAAATTGAATCATAATTTCCTGTCGATATGCACATCTACATTGTATGTCCTTATTATCTAAAAAGATTTCATGAAATTCTGTTGTGTGGTTTGAGAACAGTTGTGATGACAAGAAACAGGACTTGACGTCAGACAGACAGGTCAAAAACATTATACCCCCAAAACTTCGTTGAGTGGGACATAAAAATGCTGAATATCATGAAACTTAGTTAAATTGTTCATATTTTTTGTTGTAAGCTCCCATTTGATTTTTATAAATTTAAGTTTGTCAGTTTCTGAGTTATAAGATTTTCTTCATACATGTCATAAGAAAAGGGGTGACTTTCAAGTTTTTGGAAATACATGTATCCTTAAAATTTCGTTAAACTTTGATGACCGATTTATAGCTATTGAGAAAACCTCCTTTTAGTTTTCTTTTTATAAATTTCTGATATACATGTGACATTGAGAAATTATTGTTTGTTTGCAGTCTGACAACAGATTAACCAATTATTGCGCAACAGCCCAGTGTATTGCACAACAGCAAGAAATCTTTAATTGAATATACATGTAGATTCAATTCTTGAATTCATATAAACTGCTACTTTTGCATAGGTAATGTTTCTGTATTTAAAATCTGTAGTACTGGACATTTACTTTTGATATTTAGTATCATAACTTTCTTTACTTAAAAATTATTGTAACATTTAGGTACGGTACATGTATAAGTCGTTCCCAAACCTAATTACAAACATTAATGTGTAAACTATGTAAAAGTTTCACAGTCAATGAACCATGATGAGGGGGTGGGGCTATATAATCTCCATGGAAACAATACTTGCAAATGCCAATAAATTTGCATACCAAATATTATTGACTAAACATAAGCAGTTTATCTTAAACTGATCTAATCACAAACTAATACATGTAAACTAAGATAAGTTTCAAAGTCATTAGACTGTGACTGAGGGGGCGAGGCCAAATATTCTCCATGGAAATGAGATGTGCCAATGCTTATACAACTGAATACCAATTAACATTGCCCAACCACTAATGGTTCCCCTTGAACTGACCTAATCACAAACTAATACATGATAACTTAGAAAAAATTTCAAAGTCAATAGACCATGACTAAGGGGGCGGAGCCAAATTATCTCCATGGAAATGAGATATACCAATGCTTATACAACTGCATACCAAATATCATTGACTTACCACTTGTGGTTCCCCATAAACTGACCTAATCACAAACTAATACATGTATGAGCAAAAGTTTCGAAGTCAATAGACCATGACTGAGAAGGCAGGGCCAAATAATCTCCATGGAAATGAGATGTGCCAATGCTTATACAACTGCATACCAAATATGATTATCCTATCACATGTGGTTCACCATAAACTAGACCTAATCACAAACTAATACATTGTTGATGCCGTCGCCTCCGAAGCTACAGTACTACATATTTTTTGGTTCAGAAATAGTACATAGATGCAAAAGTAGCTGTGTAACCAATTTCAAGTTCTTTGACTACATTTATTCAGAAACATATAATATGTCAAATATTTATTTACAATCCAAATTAGGACCTGTATCAAGGAGTAAGAAACTTGTCAACATTTAAGTGAAGCACTAATTATAAGAATTTTTGCATACATGTAGCAATATAATACTTCCTACAGAAAGTAACCAAAAGTTAGTGTGCAATAAATTCTATTATTGCATAGCAATATAATATTTCCCACAGAAAATAACTAAAAGTTAGCGTGCAATAAATTCTATTATCATATACTTAGACTTAATAACATATGATTTTTACCGTATGATAATAGCATTAAATTAAAGTATTTTCTATATTTTTCGAATTGGTGCTTAGCGGGCTGATATGAAAAGTTTATCACATGCTTCGATTGTTATCACATGCCTTTCCGTAACGTTATCACATGGCATTTCGGTGATACTCGGCAAATTCCGGAAAATACACCTTAATGCTACGTTTTCAGTGAAAAACATTACAAAGTAGTGTACAAAACAATTATATGAATACTGGAAAGTATATTGTGTAAAATAATTAAATTAAATAAAAAAAAAATATTAAATAAATGCATTTTTTAAGTTTATCTGAAACATAATTTAGAAAGTTACTTTAAAAAAAGTTGACTTTTCCAAACAATTTTCATCATGTATATTGTTGAATTATTTTTTTGTCGATTCGTCCATATTAAAATGTTGGGTTTTTTTTTCTCTCTGTTGAGGCATATGATAGAAAGATTTCTTATTGAATGTATCAAATTTTGGGTCCGACGTCCGTGAACTTTTTACTCTTTCAAGATCTTTTCGGGAACCACGTAGAAGGATCAATATATGAATCTGTTATTTTTCTCTACTGTTGAAGCATATGATAAAAAGATCATAACATGTCATTTTTCATATCGCATGTATTATCAGCCCTCGGTCAATATCAGCCCTCGAGCCATGCGGCTCTTGGGCTGATATTGAACCTAGGGCTGATAATACATGCGATATGAAAAATGCCATGTAATAATCTGATAATATTGCACTAGTGCAAAAATCTTCAAAAAATCATGACGTTATCAATGACAAACTCTTAGTTTAAACCAATTTTTACTTTCAAATATTATATTGCTATACAATAAAAGGGTTATTGCATGAATATTGGGGTATATTGTCCCTCGTAGAACATATATTGCACTCGCAAGCTTATGCAATATAAAATTCAACTCGGGACAATATTCCCCAATATTCATGCAATAACCCTATAATATTGCACCAGTGCAATACATCTTCAAAATTATTGCATGAATATTGGGAAATATTGTCCCTTGTAGAACAAAAATTGCACTCGAAGCTCGTGCAATATAAATTTTACTCATGACAATATTCATGCAATATCCCTATATTATAACTACAATTGCACAATATTAATCACTTTACCATAAGTTATTATAAAAAAGAAGATGTGGTATGATTGCCAATGAGACAACTATCCACAAAAGACCAAAATGACACAGACATTAACAACAATAGGTCACTGTATGGCCTTCAACAATGAGCAAAGCCCATACCTATTGCTTGGTGTCAAGGTAATTAAGAATCTCAAATTTGATAAAAATAATTAAGCACGTATTCTTCATTTTGTGGTTTAAAGTTTCTTTAGACAAGTAAGATGCTGAAAGAATATAATATACAGATATAAACAATACCAAATATTCACATTATTTTTTCAAAATGGTCTCAAAGCTTCAAATTTGCAATTTCTTTAATGAAAAATGCACCAAAAAAAAATAATACCTGTAACACTTCGATTTTGTACATTTCATGAGCAGGAGATTATCATGATTATATAATTTAGTCAAATACAAACTTATAACTCCATAAAAGTATCGTGCTTAAGCCTTTACATAAATTTCAAGAAAATCAACCAAAAACTGACCAAAAAAGGACTCATTTTTGCGGAGTTATCTCCCTTTCCAATGTTAATTTCCAAAGGAAATATAAAATGCCACTTTTGAGTTTTCCTCAAGTTAGATTTTATGGGACTTTTTTCTGTGTATATAAAGGGCATAACGCTATAGATTAGAACTAAAACATTTTCTGTTTTAATTAGTTTGAGGTTAACCGTTTCCTCCATAATGACGCTTTTTGACCCCACCCCTTTACTCCATAATGACGCCTTTTGACGCCTGTGTAGTACCTCAGTTGAAACGCATTGACTACAAAATGTCTGCATATTAAAAAAGACTTTAAAAAAATTGTATCCAATATGAAAAGGATATTCAGGAGAATATCTGACTTGAATTTCATTGATGAAATGTTCGTTTTTACAATGCATTAATACTTTAAACCTAATGATTTTTTTTTTATTGAAAAAATCCTATGCGAATCAAGTTTGTAAACAAAAAATTCCATGGAGGAAAGGGTTAAATCTTAGTTAAATTGTTTATGGTTTTGTAAAAAAAATAATTTGTCACTTCTAACTGTTAACATGGATAATTTTCAAACTTGCCCACAACAAGAATCAAAACTTGGAACTTTATGACCTCAAATTTTAAAATAAATCTTGGAAACTACATGTCCATGATTTACCGAGTTTGACAAGAGAGCAAAATTATTAAATAAACTAGGCATCATTTTAATATAAACATACCTCTCATCACAAAATTATTCATTGACTACTGCTCCTCTGTGCTCATATGCACATAAATCAATATAATGACAATCTATGAATCCACTATATAATCTAGACAGCAATGACCCAAATGAATTCTGTTCTGTTGCTTATCTTCTCCTACTTCTCAAAGTACTTGTACTTGTACATTCTTTGAAAATGCTAAAAGAAATAATGTTTAATGAAATAAAGTTATAATATCTGCCAAAATTGCATTTAATATTTGATCTTGCAAAATTGGCTTAGTTTTGATCTTTTAAACTAGACCAACAAACTTTCCCTGAAAAAAAAGGATAGCTCTTCTTAACCTGGTAAACATTTTAACTCCAGGTCAAATTTGCTCTGAATGCTTTAGTTTCTGCTTTCAGAGATACATGTATAAGCCAAAAACTGCATTTTACCCCTATGTTCTATTTTTAGTCATGTTGGCATGTTAGTTAGCAAGAGGGGTCATCCGACACATATTTCTAACTAAATAAGTGTAATTTAGTGGTTCAATTTGTCTTATCTTGCTGTTTATCATATTTTTTTTGGTTCTGTTTTTTATATTTTACATTGTATAAATCAGTCTCTTAGTTTTCTTGTTTGAATTGATTTACAAATTTGTGATTCTCATATAGGGTCCTTAAAAACTGAATATGCAGTATTGGCTTTGCTCATAGTCATTGTTGAAGGATGTAAAGTGACCTATTGTTGTACATGTTAACAGTTAACTTCGATGTCACTTGATTTCTGGTGGAGAGTTTTCTTTTCTTGTTAAGGGTGCAATCAACAGTTTTTTTCTATGACGTCATATTTTGAGGGACCATGTATAAGTGACCCTTAGTGGTGGACTGATTAATAAAGATACTTGTATAAAACTAGATATCACTGGAATCAGAATGTTCTCTAGTTTATAATGGAATAAAAAAAAGTGTACTTTTAATAGTATAAAAAAGTTTTATCCAGAGAAACTGGGAAAAACATTGCCTAATTTAAGCTTAAACAAGAGTGCACACGCTGAAATGTCTCGCCTTCTATACTAATCATTGATATTATGTTGATAGTCCTAAGTATAAAGCTAAGCTTTAATACAACTGTCACATAAACTTAACATTAACCAACATAACTAAACAAAGACCAATGAACCTTAAAAATGAGGTCAAGGTCAGATGAACCATGCCAGGCAGACATGTACAGCTAACAATGCTTCTATACAACATATATAGTTGACCTATTACTTATAGTTTAAGAAAAATAGACCAAAACACAAAAACTTAACACTGTGCAATGAACTGTGAAAATGAGGTCACGGTCAAATAAAACCTGCGCGACTGACATAAAGATCATAAAATATTTCCATACACCAAATATAGATGACCTATGGCATATAGTATTAGATAAAATGACCAAAACTCAAAAACTTAACTTTGACCACTGAACCATGAAAATGAGGTCAAGGTCACATGACATCTGCCTGCTAGATAGGTACACCTTACAATCATTCCATACAACAAATAAAGTAGACCTATTGCATATAGTATGAGAAAAACCGACCAAAACACAAAAATTTAACTATAACCACTGAACCATGAAAATGAGGTCAAGGTCAGATGACACCTGCCAGTTGGACATGTACATCTTACAGTCCTTCCATACACCGAATATACTAGCCCTATTGCTTGTAGTATCTGAGATATGGACTTGACCACCAAAACTTAACCTTGTTCACTGATCCATGAAATGAGGTCTAGGTCAAGTGAAAACTGTCTGACAGACATAAGGACCTTTCAAGGTACGCACATATCAAATATAGTTATCCTATTACTTATAATAAGAGAGAATTCAACATTACGAAAAATCTGAACTTTTTTTTCAAGTGGTCACTGAACCATGAAAATGAGGTCAAGGACATTGGACATGTGACTGACGGAAACTTCGTAACATGAGGTATCTATATACAAAGTATGAAGCATCCAGGTCTTCCACCTTCTAAAATATAAAGCTTTTAAGAAGTGAGCTAACACCGCCGCCGCCGGATCACTATCCCTATGTCGAGCTTTCTGCAACAAAAGTTGCAGGCTCGACAAAAACCTGAAATCAGGTCATGTGCACACCCCTGAAGACATGATACCTGCACATTTTTCATAATCCAAGTTGTATGAATTTCATAGATTTTTACCTGGTCTTTCAAAAAATTCATGCTTCAGGGTACGTTCGCCTGCTCCATAAAGAGCTACAGTGTCTGCAAATAAGTTTTCAATTTTCACTGCAAAAAAAAACAGACTGTTTACAGTGTTGTCTCCCCTCAAAACATGTATATTTAATCTAATTTTTTTAATTATTTTAATCATTCAACCTGCTTTAATTGAAGTTAATTAATATATCTTTACAACCAAATACAAAAAACATGATACTTTTTCACCAATTATGTTGATAAAAAGGGACTTCCCTCCATGTCTATTTTTAGTTGGGGAATAACCCCTAGTTTTTATACGAAACTGTTTATAGCAACCTAAACAATATTTTATTTTGAAAATAAGGGAGCTACCATTTGATTTTTATGGGGGGGCTAGGATGAAATTTGAAAAAAATAGGCAGGACAGGAGTTTTGAGTGTAAAAAAAAGGCAGGATGAGACACTTTGCAAAAAAAATGCAGGATGACAATTTAGGTAAAAAAAAGTCGGAATAAACTAATAAAAAAAAGGCAGGACCGAATAGAGTGAAAAATAAAAAGGCAGGACAGAAATTACAACTGAAAAAAAATGCAGGACAAAATTTTTCATCCTAGCCACCCCCCCCCACCCCCCCTTAAAAACAAATGGTAGCTCCCTAATTATGTAATTTAAACATTATTATCAGAATTACAATATGACAGATTTATAAGTGGAAAAAAGTGAATTTACACTTTTAAAAATTCCTCTATTTTCTCACTCACTATCACCATGATCACCACATTTTTTGTATTTTTATATTAACATGATTAACATTACGTACATGTAAAGCAGACCTTTCACCTTCTCAAGGAGTCCACTTCCCATGTACAAGAGGAGGCCCAAACAGCTTGATTTTGAGTAAGCTAAAAAAAAGTTCAAATAGATTATGATACACTAAATAAATACATAAATTACATGTACATAATAATTTAATAATAAATATGAATCCACAATCATGGTTTCAGAAATGACACATCAATTTAAATCAATAGATATCATACATCTGCATTGGCTAGAGGTACATGTATAGGGGGAGGGTTAAGATCTCATAAACACGTTTAACCCCGCTTGAATTTTGCGCCTGTCCCAAGTCAGGAGCCTCTGGCCTTTGTTAGTCTTGTACTATTTTTAATTTTAGTTTCTTGTGTACAATTTGGAGTTTAGCATGTTTAGTATGGCGTTCATTATCACTGAACTAGTATATATATTTGTTTAGGGGCCAGCTGATGGACGCCTCCGGAATTTCTTGCTGCATTGAAGACATGTTGGTGACCTTCTGCTGTTGTCTGCTTTATGGTCGGGTTGTTGTCTCTTTGACACCATTCCCCATTTCCATTATCAATTTTATGTATATTAAATTTTTATATCAGTGTTTTCTAATTTCTGGGTAGTCTAGTAGTCCAAATTATTATGACGTCTTGAAAGGCTATTATAATATTATTTTTTGGACGCTTTACTCTAATGTACAGTAAGGCGTCAAATAAAAAAAATGTAATAGCCTTTCAAGAAGTCATAATTATTTGAACTAGGTAGTCTAGATAAGTACAAATTTATGTAAATAAGGGCAAATTTGCAGACTTTTATTTTTTATATAAATTAAATATTAATTATATTCATTTGGATTTTACCCAAGTCATGCAAGTTGGGCAAGGCCATTCTTTGCAGGAGTATATTTTACAGAGTTTAACCATTTTTATATAAAGTAGGGCAATTTTTTTTTAAAGCAGGACGAGTTGGTAAGGAAGCCACCACTTGACTTTTATGGGGTGGGGGCTACGATAAAAATGTTATCCTGCATTTTTTTTTAAAAGTTGACAGAACTCCAGTTCCGCATATTTTTCAAATAACATCCAAGCACCCCCCACACAGGCACTTGTCTCAGAAAAAAAAATCCTATATATATGTATTAAATATGTATTATATTAAGGTATATAGGGAATTTTTTTTCTGAGACAAGTGCCTGTGACATGGTGACCCCCCCACCTCCAATAAAACTCACGTGGTAGCTCCCTTAACAAGAGTGGGACATTTTTAGAAAGGGAGACGTGTTGTTAAAAAAGTAGGCCGTTTTGGCAGTGGGTCGAGTTGACTTGCGTCCGTTCTTGCCAATCTTCTGATCTTTGTCAGACTGATTTTCGGGTTTGCATGCGATGAAATTTATAAATTCAAATGTTTTTTCGTGAAAAGTATACCACTAGCATCTTCTTAAATATTTGCATGATAATATTTACCTTTCGGTGCGCTTTCCAAGTACAAAATAGCGGGTATGTAAATAATCCATCAAAAAGACACACAACTTTCTTGTTTAAAACCTTGTTTCTTCAAGTTAATCGACAAGCAAACCATTTCAATTTATCTGTTTATAATAACTTGTTGATCCAACAGTTTTGAAAAACCAGAGGTCCTCGTATTATCTATCAGACTAGTATACATCTTTCCATTCTTTTTAACTGTACAACATGAATTTAGCAGCCGACGAGCGTCCATGGATGAGTTGCGTCATAGTGTAAAAAACGGCAACGGTGATTTTTCCGGGTTTTCGTATTCCATTTGTCAAGCTTTCGAGAATACACTATACGATCATTTACGTATATGAATGAGAGCTAGTCCGGAACCCGGTCTGGAATCAAGAATGGGGATTTAAGTATTGAAAATAAATACAAAAAAGTTCAGAAGTGGTACACTGAGTATTTTAAAATAGGCCTCTGTTATAAACAAGGATTTGTCTACAAATCAGTCACGGCCGCTTTATATAAAACTATGAAGAAATGAATCGGAGACATAGGCCTACATGACATTATCATACATCAGTGGCGGATCCAGGGGGTTGGACCCCCCTTTTTGGGACGATCAATGTATTTGCAGGGGGACATAGTTAGAACCCCCCTACCCCCCCCCCTTTTGTAGCCGTCCCGCCGGCTAGACCACACGACCACCTGGGCCTCACAATGAATAAAGTTTTCGGTGGCCGTGTGTTACCTTTCCTCGTCAGTTTTAATCTAGCGTCGTACTACATTACATGATATATAAGCCATGGAGATGTTATTGTTCAGTACAAATTAATGCAAGATACAGTCACAGAAATTATTATATGTATAAGAACGTCTAAGTCAGTGACAACTCTACAACAGATTTATCCATCGGATCACCAGCAATGATGGTGATACATGGCTGTGTATATATATATAGTACAATCTTTATGAATTTGGTATGATATATATGTCTGTATGTTTGTCATGATGTTTGTGTATAACCAATGTGTATTGTCTTGGTATCAATCCTATGATTCTGGATTTCAAACCAATAAAAATTACTGACTTACTTACTATACACATCCTAGCTTAAATCAGAGAAGAATTAAAGTCTTGGACACTTATTATGGGCGGGGGAGGAAGGGGGGGGGGGGGGGGTAACTTATGTATTCATTTAAGTGCAATCAAAATTTTACCAATCGGACAGACCTTCAGTTAAAAATTCGTGTCAAGCTCTTTTGTAATCATGATTATTAGGAAACATCTTATAAGTTTTTCTACTGTCTCCTTGATTTACTCGATACAATTAAGATTCTAATAATAGCCAGTGCTACATTATCAGCCTGATAGATCCTTGAAATGGCTAAATTTTGGACTTGACAATATATTTTGTTTTATAATTCTCCTCCTATATTCAACGTTAAGCTCACAAGATCTTGTGGACGACATCAAAAGTTCAATGTGGAATAAACAAACTAAACACACCCCTAAACTATTTGATTTAATTTTTTTTATCCTACATTGATCTTTTAATGTCGTCAGTGTGTCACTTATGTTATCATGTTTGTCAATATGTCGAATCAAGTCAAAATTGTTCTTACTAAATTTGCAATTGAGATGTAGGTTGCCAAATTTTGAGAAGCCACGGGAAGTTTCGAACTGTTCGCTAGTACATTGCATGACTAGTGGGGCCTGTTTTTTTAACAGTCAGTGCCCCCCCCCATCCCTTTATACAAATTTCTGGATCAGTCAGTTTATGTTTAATGGTAAGTTTAAAGGGACTTTAAATATTGATATTTTTATCTTTTATTCTCTGTCTTATCTCGTTTGATTGTATTTTTTGTTACAAATTAATGTAATTGGTATCCTCTTTCCAATTTCATCGTTAACAATAGACCTACAGCAAAAGGCCCTGTACTTTAATTTTCTGTCTTGCCTAAAAATACTTTAAATAGTACCCCTTTCTTCCCATAGTCCCACAATAAAATAGAAGCTTAGCAGGTAATTTGCTCTTATTCCACACCAAAGGAGGATAAATGTATGATAACATTTTAATGTTACCGGCATTATTCTACATACATTGATTCTGAGACTACTTTAACATATACATTCTAAGGGCTTTAATATATTAAAGGGCGGGTACAAAATGTATAAGGGACGAAGGAACACCATGTGACTATTGCATTGGTTGTTGTGATTAAAACATGATAAGAGTGTTTCCTTCCCCCTGCATCTTATGATCCTCATTGAACAGTAGAAACTACTTCAGACATTAAACAATCTGAAACTTTTCAGGTACTTTCTATATGCTCATGTGCAATTTCTTGTTAGCATAGTTTTGTACTTGGACAGATAATCAGAATGATCAACAATCAAGTATAATAGACAACAGTCAGGTCTATTGCCATTGGTGAAACCTGGTATGAGGTAATTTTAATTCAGCCTTGTACAATATATACATAGACTACAGTCATTTTTGCTCAAGCATTGCAAATAAGGTTAAATGGGTTAAATGTTAGATGTTTTATATTGTTTTAACTGCTTTTATGGCAATTATTTAACCATCCATCATTAGCATGATTAGTTGGTTGTTTGAAAGACACCCAGCAGGGGCAGATCTAGTCCAAATAATTATGACGTCTTGAAAGGCTATTATAATTTTTTTCTTTGACGCCTTACTTCGACATAAGGCGTCAAAGAAAAAAATTATAATAGCCTTTCAAGACGTCATAATTATTTGGACTAGGGCAGATCCAGCCATTTTAAAAACAGGGGGGGGGGGGGGTCCAACTATATGTCCCAATTCAAATGCATTGATCGGCCAAAAAAAAGGGGGGGGTTCCAACCCCCGGACCCCTTGGATCTGCCACTGCCAAGCACTCTTTGTATTTATAATTCAACTTAATTGTAATTACAACCTTTAGAAAAAAATATAGAAAGATTTTTTTCAATTTCTTTTTTTTGTAATTAGGTCAAATAAAATAATATCTGTGTTCATGCTATTCAGCTATTACATCTTTGAAAAATAGGATAGGTAGGGATTTTTTTTAATTTTACATTTTACATATTTTTCATTGACTCTTTGGGCTGATGGGAGAGAAATTCTGACATTAACAGTGCTTATTGATAATTGGTACGCTATTTCTAGGCTTAAAATATAGGGTAGTTGCGAATGGATGTTCATAATGAACAAAAGTTAATTATTTTAATAATAAAAAATTATATTAGTTAAGTACATGCATGTCATGTATGTACTCATATTATGCAAATATTTAAAGTTATAGCCTTGAAGCAGAGATTCACTATACATATGTATGTCTGGCATGCAGAATGTTGAAAGCAAGTTAAGAATTTTACTTTATACATGTATAAGCAGTCGTGCGTATATCATGCATGGTACTTTTACATCTTTGAATATGATACAGCCGTAATACGGATGTTGTAGAAACGTCCGTAATATGTATGTTTACGATACGTCCGTGAAACGGACAATCCGTTTTACGTCAGTTTTTACACATACGTTTTACGGATGTATTTTTACAGACGTTTTACGGACGTAACCGTTTCATCCGTAATACATCCATATTACAGATGTTTTACGGACGTTTATTACCACGGCCGTGAAACGTCCGTAGCTATTTTACCTGTGTACAAACCTTGCCAACACGTACTAGTATTTGCTTCAATCTACTCGGAAATGAAAAGAGATTAATACCAATTTTCAAATATTCTATCTTGTCCCATCTGCAAATAACGGTTAGAAGGTACCTTACAGATCTTTAAAATGTTCACCTTCAACTACATGTGGTATCTGGTGGAGAGGTATCTCATACCACTGTTTTATCACGTATTACAACTTATCACTCTTTAGCTGCTTGCCCAATATAAATTATGTTAAGTAGCACAGAATAAAAGTGTGACGAACATATTTGTTATACTAATGATCTGAAAAAACACCACAGACAGACGGACTGACTAACTGATGGGAATGGTATATGCGATAAAGCTTCTCCTTTTACGGCAAGGGTATCATTTTAAAAAATACATGCTTTTTGTGACATTTCGGGTGGGGAATTAAAGATGTGATTTTAAACAATTGTGTTTTATACATTAGATTAAACAGCAATACGCTGTATATGATTCCTAACAACTAATGTGATCAAACTTTAAGGAAACACTGTAATCTTTAATTTTGTTTATATACAATTAAAATCAATAAATTCATAACATGAGTTACAGTTTTATCTCTTTACATCTCTATACATTAAATACTCCATGTGTGTGAGATTGTTAACTTAAACTTAAAAAATTAAAACATAATTAAAGGAAATAATCTAACTTTCTTGAAAATTTAAACAAAGGAGTAGGTTCAGTAAGACCCCTTTTTGGCCCCATAATATAAAAAAATTAAAACATAATTAAAGGAAATAATCTAACTTTCTTGAAAATTTAAACAAAGGAGTAGGTTCAGTAAGACCCCTTTTTGGCCCCATAATATAACAGTTTTAGAAAATTGTGAAAATGTAATCTTTAAGTTATGTTTTGGAAAGTAAAATGCTTCTGCTACATAAATATGAGCTGTTTTTGACAATACAATGCACAAATATCGCGTACTAGCATCATAAAGTCATGCTAAATTACTGAAATCTTCAAAATTTAAGCATTTTGGTTAATTTTTAGACAGTTTCCGTCTAAAATGAAAGTGGCCGCATTCGTGTTCATTCATAATATTGAAATGTAAGTTGTATTTGATGATAATACAAAACATATATAAAGGTTGAGGATGAACACGGATGCGGCCACTTTCATTTTTGACAAAAAACATCTGAAAAGTGACGTTTTTTGGCATAGTTGATAAATTTATCATATTTAAGCTTGAATCAGAGCGTTTTTAATGATTAAATCAGTTAAAATCTTTCACATAAACTAATCGAATCAATTGAAATAGACACTTAAGTGTTTAAAAAGTGTCCAAAAAATTTCGTTAGATGAACCTGAAATTTGAGGCCAAAATCGGCCCTTACCGGACCTACTCCTTTTGCTTTCTGCTTTTATGGTACTAAAATATTTAAAAAGGGCATTCTTAACAACTGTTGTGTAGTTTGGATTAAATGACCTGATAACAAGGCAGTTGTAAATTGTTTAAAGATAGTCGTCTAGCCATTTAAATAATCCAGTAACTTGATCGCACCTGTAGATCAAATGGTATAGGCAATACACAAATGTAAATAACCTATTGCGTCAGCATAACAACAGTTATATATAAGCAACTCTTATTCTGGTTGCATTTTTTTTCATGCATACAGTAACTGACTATCGGTAATATGGTACGCCAGAAATGCGTTTCGTCTACAAAAGATTCATCGGTAACGTTCGAACGAAAAACAAAAATATAAAAAGGCCAAAGAAAGTACTAGGTCGAATATCATTAATACTCCGCTAAAAGCGCACAGAGACTAGTTAGATAACAAACATAAACAAACAATTACAAAAGCACTAGAGGTAAGTAAACACATGTTTCTCATACAGAAAACAAAGCATAAAATCAATAGCGTGAATGGGAGTATCTGGTTTTGCTAGTGCTGATAGGCCAAGTATTTAAAAACCTTTTGAATTTATTTAATAGTGATTGCTTACATAGTTCTTCTTGGGCAGCTAATTTCGAAGTTTAGCACCCGCATACATTATAGAGTTATGCCATGTTGTGTTGTTCTCACATTTGGTAGTTTTGCTGTATTCTGGTACCTGAAATAGAAAAGAGTATTCTCTTAGGTTAAAGAAATAAATAACATCTTAGAACTTATGCAACCACACAAAAGTCTGCAATTAAACTGTTAACCTATGATATAAAAAAAGTCAAAATAAAGATAATTTTTACAATTAAAATAAAAGGCTGCGTCATGAGCGCATGATACACCCGTTGTCCTTTGAGCTCTTAATTATGGTTCAAATTATGAATCATAATCAACTAATTATCTAGTGTTACACTATAACTCGGTATAAGTACTGTGAAACATTGTCCCAGCACATTGGTACCCATCGACACAAAACATGAATATTTTTTATGAATAAAATACCGCAACTCGAAAACTTATAATCTTAAATTAATGAAAAAATCAGAGGGAGCTTACATCAATATGATCAATAGATAAAAACAATTCACTAAAGTTTCAAGACAACTGATAAGCGAATTTTGCGTTTCTTTCGATAAACTAGAAAATCAATCCAGCATCTTTTGATTTATTTGTTGAAATGCGACGTGTAATGAGTGGATTTTTGACCACTTGCTAAATCAAACAAATAAAGGAAGGCACACATGCTTGAAATAGTTTCAGTCTTATGTTTTGGGGTCTATGGAGTTGTACGGCAAATGCAAACGCTGGTAGTTACAAAATTTATAACTTGTTGCTTATATATTTTCAATCAATATTATAGACTATTCCGGTGAATAGCCACTGCAGTGAAATATCCCAGATAACCCTGCAATTTGAATGGTTATCAAACCAATTGATATGGAACCATATCCCCTGCGAAAATCCAAAATAACATAATGCACATATATATATATTCAACGGTAGATAAAAAGAAGCACAGAAATAATTTAAATTGTCTACCACTTTCGTTCATCTTGTGACTTATATTTTTAACGTTATTCACAAGTTATAACATTTGTACCACGAGTTTCAGGATCGCCTTGCTATTTCACTGCAAGTGCAGTACTTGAATGTGTATTTTAATAAAAAAATAAAAACAAAAAACATAGACGATATTTATTTCTGAAGTGAACTCGCTTCAAACTAAAGAGATAAAGAGGTAATTAAATTCCTAAACTCAACTTAACATGCACTGAGTAAGCATATATAAGCTTTGTATGAGGAAATATACTTGAACATTTAACAGCACTTTACTTGTTTTGGAATAGTTTGGGTAAATAGAACCCTAATTCAATGTCATATCAATATGCTAAAACTTTAAGTCATACCTTCATTGTCCCATGTCATCGGCAATCTAACGTAACGTTCCACGAATCAACACATGCGCAATAAAACAATATTTGCTTTTCAATACTCCACGACATAAATGGGTTATCTTAACGATATCATTTAAATCACCTGACTGGTTAATGGTTTTCAGAAAATTTAATATATGTTTGCAAAAATTCAATGGTTATGCACATGCGCATTATTTCATTTGCAGCAATAAACGATATACTTCTTAAATAGAAACGTTGTAACAACAAACCGTAAGTATACATAAATATTTCAACTGCTAGTCAATGGGAAACAATCACATGAATAGAAACAATACAAAGATGCTCTGGTCAATATTTTGTCTAGGTTAAACATGTTAATTTATTAATTCAGCCGCCTTGGTCGTCTTGTGTCGGCGATAGCGTACTCGCCCCGATATTGGAAAGTTTTTGCCACTGGATCTCATACCGCCATGATGACGGTTTATCGCTCATAAAAATGAACATCCCGCCACATTAGCTTTCTGGCAAGTCGGTTAATGTCTACAATAATGGCTTTTCAGTTATATTGTTATTTGACAATGTTTTAATTGGGTCATTTGAATTGTCCCTTGGTCTTTCATAACCTACCATACGGTGTAAGTTTTGCCCCCGTAAAAGACCCTATACTGACTTGTAGTTGTTAACATCCTTGTACTGTTTTTGGCGGTTGGGTAGTTATATGGGTCATTATAAAAAAAACAACATGCAAAACTATGCAATTTGGTCTTTTTAAGTCAAAAGACATGAACATATATAAAAATATAACAAAGTTACACTTGCATATGTTAAATATACATGTTTTGTGATACACGATATACAGTTTACAATATGAAATGTTAATAAAGACATCCTTAATGTTTTCTTAAACCCTTGGATATTGCCAGAATAAACTGTTATTTTATACTATAAATCCTTTCAGACCTGAAATATGACTATTATTCATATCATTTGTTATGAGAATTTATCACTATTTATTGAATTTTGATGCATACAAGCATTTTTTTTGTAATGATTAGGGAGGTGTATGTTCGTTTTATAATAAAAATTTACACCAAAATGAAAAGTCTCAATGTTTAAGTCAATGGTATAACCAAAGGACAATTTGGTAGGGTAAGACTTATCTTTCTCAAGATTTCAACATTTACAATAGTTTCTTCCTTAGCAATGTAACCTGTAAACATATTATGCAAAAGAAAACAAACATCTATGTTGAAAATTTAGTGAAAAATCTTAAAAGTAAGTAAAAAGCTATAACGTAAATGAAAATGGTGTCCATTTTAAACAATTTCCTGAAGTTTGATTTATGAAAAGATATTGATTGTAGAAACATGCACCAGGAACAACATATACAATATGGGAATGGAGCACTTATTTTGTAATTAAATCTAAATTTAAATCATTGGTGTTACTGTCAATGGTGAGACCACTTTGATAAAATAACACCATTGACCAGTTCAGTAACACCACTGAATATATTATGACAATCAGCATTTTTTGTGTTTCTTTCATGTTTAATAAGCGAAACATCATAATATTTATGAAAAACAAAACTTATTTAACAATGTTTTAATACTATCTTGTATTACATATACAAAGATTTCAAAAACTGGTGTATGCTGGTAACACCAATGAAACTATTTAGGACTATTGACATAATTAGTTATTGATGTTATAACCAGGGTTTTCGATATCACAAACTAGTCAAAACATTTTCTAAATTTTGTCATCGGTATAAGGACATCATTCGTAAATATAGCTCAACATGCAGACTTCTAATACGTTCAGGTATTTCACATCCAATTGTTTATGGAAATATTCTTTATAAAGCACACAAATGTCAGTATTCACCTCATAAACTAACAAAACCTTTAAATAGACTTATCAAGAAGGGATATAGTTACGATACTGTTGTCAGGTCACTAAAGATTGCTTATTTTGGCGTTAATATTGATTCACTTATAGGGTCTTTGCATCGGAACTAAACACATTTATTAAAAAACCAGTTGTTGGCATGACACGGGTTATGTTCTTCTCATATATGTTATGATGGTATCATACTAAACCCCTAACGGGAAGGATTGTGCCTGATATTCATATGATGAAATCATAATCTTTCAATCAGTTTTATTGAAGTCTGGAGCTGGCATGTCAGTTAACTGCTAGTAGTCTGTTGTTATTTATGTATTATTGTCATTTTGTTTATTTTCTTTGGTTACATCTTCTGACATCAGACTCGGACTTCTCTTGAATTGAATTTTAAATGTGCGTATTGTTATGCATTTACTTTTCTACATTGGCTAGAGGTATAGGGAGAGGGTTGAGATCTCATAAACATGTTTAACCCCGTCGCATTTTTGCGCCTGTCCCAAGTCAGGAGCCTCTGGCCTTTGTTAGTCTTTTGTATTTTTTTAATTTTAGTTTCTTGTGTACAATTCGGAAATTAGTATGGCGTTCATTATCACTGATCTAGTATATATTTGTTTAGGGGCCAGCTGAAGGACGCCTCCGGGAGCGGGAATGTCTCGCTACATCGAAGACCTGTTAGTGACCTTCTGCTGTTGTTTTTTCTATGGTCGGGTTGTTGTCTCTTTGACACATTCCCCATTTCCATTCTCAATTTTATGTTATATAATTTGAGAATTGTAAGCCTTAGAATTATTTTTTTCCTTTTCTTTTGCTCAGTGTTTTTTGTTTTGTGTTAATACTTAATAAAAGTAAAATTTGGAGTGCGTTGCCAATGGTGATACGTTTGTGTCGTTGGAGTTCCTGAGGGGTCAGTGGCGTTACTATATAAAAATGCAATAATTTTTATATTTTTATTAACAAATGAAAGTGTTTTCATGTCGTATACGGAGGAAAGGCATTATCTAATCATTCAGTTTTCAACATTTTACATATATTCAGTTTTTAGGGTATTTTTTAATATAAAAAAACGGCAATAATTACGACAGCTAACTTTTATACAATTTATTCTGAAATTTATGTTTAAATAGAATGAATAGCTATAGGAATAATGTCAATAAGTAGTAATTTCAACCTTAACAAGAAATTGGAACAGTTGTTTGATATTTAACAATAATGTTTAGTACCTAAATGCATGTTTTAAATTGTTAACACCATTGACACGATTATATCAAAGGATGACCCAAGTTGTTAGAATTGGAGGAACTCTTCATTTTTTCCCATTCCATATTTCTGAATATAGATGAATGTTACCATATTATAGAATAGAGGGAAACATTTAAATGTTTTAAACAATGACATCATTTTTGCAAATATTATCTCATCGAAATTTGCATGTAGTTGCGAACTTGGCAAACATCACAATTCCGTTATTCGAAAAGGTAGAAAAGGACGAGACTTTCATTTCCCTTACCTAATTGTTTTTGGTATTCTGTCATTAAGGGCACTTTAAATTGAATTCATTCAAAGAGAGGATTTTTAACAACACAACAGGTAAACTTATACCTTACCTTTCCTTCTTTCGTAAACAAAACTACCATGATATATTGTGATTTGGCTTCGACAGTTTCTCAAAATAGGTCAGTTCATTTCAAAAAAGATTTTTTTCTTTTGAAATTAATAATGAATAGTTTGGTTAATTACCTGTAACATTTAAACATCCACATATTGATCGAAAAAAATACCATGCCTGTTACACTATTGTCATACTATACATTTAAACTCTATTTAAATTGAGAAATTGAAAACAAGAATTACTTAACACGTAAGCAGCAATATCAAATATCATTTGATAGCATATTAATATGTTTAAATCCTACCTTTCTTCGGCCGTCAAATATAAAAGACATCTTAGTGCACAAAAAGCATAATTTACTATTTTATAAACAAACTAATGGATGTGGACCATGTGGTAAACATTGTGCATTATGCTCACATATAAATGAAACCAAGGTATTTTGTGACAACACCGGCAAAGAATATAACATTCAGGGACAAATAAATTGTAAAACAGTAGGCGTGGTATATGCAATTAATTGTACAAAATGTGAAAAAGTTATATATGTAGGACAAACGGGTGATACACTATATCAACGAATGCTATTGAACTTTTCAAAAATACGAACACAGAAAACAGAAGATCCAGTAGCCAACCATTTTATTCAGAACAATCATTCAATGACAAATTTAAAAGTTACCGCCATAGAAAGAGTATTTGGGACAGAAACTTACAGAAAACCCAAAGAAGCCTTTTGGATAAAAAAATTAAAAACTTTAGAACCTGAAGGACTCAACACAATGTATGAACGATAATAAAAATATTTATATTAAAAAAGCGAAAAAACGCGGCAAATGAACGTCATAGAAGTTATTATAACGTAATGTATCCAAGCAATGTAATTGTTGTTTCAATGTTGTAATTTATTCCAATGAAGAAGGCCGTAATGGCCGAAACGTATGGGAATTTGTGTTGTAGTTTTTAATATAATATATATATATATATATATATATATATATATGCAGGCGATTTGGTGTCACGATATCACAGTAGCATGGGTTCGAATCCCGGCGAGGGAAGAACCAAAAATTTGCGAAAGCAAATTTACAGATCTAACATTGTTGGGTTGATGTTTAGACGAGTTATATATATATATATATAAAAAAATTCTTAAGTATAATAATGGAGGAAAAAGTGCACTGTTTTACATATAGTAAAACTACTATCCCAGAAAAATAAAAGTAAATGCCAAAACCAAGCATGAAAATCTTTAAATCCTATATAAATCTCAGAGATTTGTGTCTGGCCTCTGGAAAAAGTTTTCTTTCATTGTACATTCTCTTGCCCCGTAAATAGATTAAGTAGATACAAACTATTTTTTAATTTTCCCAACCAAAATAATAAGAATGTTTCCAGGATTGTCTACCCGATATCTTTTATAATTATTTAAAGTATATTGATCATTGAATATTCTTGAATCGAAAGCTAGTTCAATACTTTTAAGTATCAAATACAAATCATGACACTTTTCCAATATAAAATACGCACTAACATTGATTCACTAACAATGTTTCATTGTAAAACATATGTTGCCATTATGCTTATATCTGAAAGTATAATACACGTTTGGATAAACGACAACTCAACGATGAAATTGTCGATTGGATAATCAATGGTTATTATATATACTTCGACCGAAAATTTGCCACATAAAGTAAAACTATATCACAATGAAGATTCTGTAGAAGAATGATGCCTATTCTCGTTAGATTTACACGGGGTCGCACAAAAGCATATGATGGTTGGTGATATGTAGATGGATTATATATGTTGTGTACAAGTAATCATTTTGTACAAATTATATTACAAAAAAATCGTACAAATTATAAATTGTATTTTGACTATGTACAAAATTTGTGCTGGTACAAATTGCAATTTGTACAAAATTTGACTTTAATTCACTTATAACGTGTTTAATAATTTATTACATAGATTTTGTTATTAAAAATCATTGATAACCTTACATAAAAAATACAAAAATACCCAGACGGAGACAGAAAATATGATTGATACATGAATGCCAGTTAACTCTGATAGTATACTAGAAATTTGCCTTAGTGAGAATTCCAATAAAATAATAAAAATTTGCCTCATTTACAATTCTGAATATAATAGAAGTTGGCCTCAGTGACAATTCTGATAGTATGATAGACATTTACCTCAGTGACATTGCAACACCAATCATATGTGCCAGGAACACAAGGGCAAAGAAGCGTGTGCTGTCTGTCCAACAGATTTATGCCATATATCTAATCATGAATATATTGTCATTATACCAATTTCTCAGTATGATCGTGCCCTTACAATTTCTTAGGGTAACTTATTGAATCTGGAGAATTTGGGTACCGCATTGGACTAGCTGTGTGAAATTAAACATGGCATTTGTCAGGAAATCAAATTGAAGCTGATAAAGACACATCTCTATTCGCAGCAACATCTCTTCAGCTTAAACTTTGTTACATGAAGCAGTTAAAAAGCCGTTAAAACTAGTGGTAAGGGTTTCCTTTCTTGTAAATACAAAGGGGGTGCAACACCCATTATGAAAGTTATTGTGTAATTTCCGATGCCATAATACATTCACATGCTCAAACAAATGATTTAGAACTATTATTGTATTTTGTAAATAAGATTAATTGTGTAGTGATTGAATAAAAATTTATACAATGTGTACCAATGCATTTTTATATAACAAAATCCATAGTAGAAATGATCGTACAAGTTATAAGTGAATTTTAGTCTCGTTTTGTACAAATTGTAATTTGTACAGTTACTTTTTGTACAAAATTGAAATTACAATTTGTACAATGTCAAAATACAAATTATTATTTGTACAATTTTGTTGAAAAAATTAAAATTTTTACAAAATGATAACTTGTACACAACATATACATCGCAGAACAGCAATGTTGCAGTCTAAAAGGATGTATAGAAGTAGAAGAATATTTTATTTCCAATTGAGTACCAAAAGGTTCACAATACAATACAAAAAGTGAGATAAAAAAACCCACACAAAATAAGGAACAATTTAAGTTCTTAAAGTAATATATATATATAGACGAAGAACCTATAACTTTAAATATATAATGCATCATAATACAAGTATGGTTGATATAGATGATAATCACACAGCCGAAAATATTATCCATATTTATATAGCACATAATTTGTTTAGATAAACATATAATTAACTAGCCAAAAAAAATAATTGAGCATATCTTCAAGGATCAGCAGCAAATAGGTAAATATTATGGTTTCCTAAAGGCAAAGTACCATGGTACGATGCCTTAACGATATAAGAGACTATTTAAAAAAAATATTATGTATCCTATAAATATATTCAAATAAAAAAAAAAAAAACAAGATGGTATGTTTGTGATATTCACATCAATATATTTTTCTAATATGTTCAATCAACTGAACATAAAATTTGGAATGGAAATGGGGAATGTGTCAAGGAGAAAAACAACCCGACCATAGGGTCTTCAATGCAGAGAGAAAATCCCACACCCGTAGGCGTGCTTCAGCTGGCCCCTAAACAAAAATAAGTACTACTTCAGTGATAATGGACATCATACTAAACTCCGAAATATACAAATCAGAAAAAATTATACAAGACTAACACAGGCCAGAGGCTCCTGACTTGGGACAGGCGCACACATACGGCGGGGTTAAACATGTTTTTGAGATCTCAACCCTCCCCTCTACCTCTAGCCAATCTAGAAAAACAAACACACAGCAATACACACATAGATTCCCATTGAATAATTTCACTTAGGAAGATGTTTGTATTTAAAATTACATATAATTTTAAGTATCTAAATATATATATAACAAATTTTTTTACAACTGACATTCTTTATCGGATCAAAAAGGTGCTCTACAGGGCCAACACCACAAATCACATATAAATCATATATATATATGCCGCTGAATTAATGACTATTCAATTTTCAAGGATGTACCAGTGAAATGACTTGCAATGTATGCAACCAAGAGAAGCTGTCTAAAGAATTCGCACCATTCAACGCCGCTGATGAATGTGATCACGCTGCTTTATCATGTTTGCGGGTATGCGTGAATAAATAAGTAATCTGATTCATAAATATAAAATTTCACCTAACATAGGTGCATCACGTGAACATTCGAGTCACGTTTGTGTATATTGAATTTTAAGAGAACGATTTATATTTGAATTTCAAACAGTCCCTATGTTAATCAATGTTCCGCAAAGAATTTTAGGTCAATACCAAAATTAATGATAATTTGGTAAATGACTATTCAGCAGTTGACTTATTAATCAAAACTATCAATTTAATAAATTTACAATAGAGTTTTGAAAAAATACAAACAATAAGTGTTGATGGCACTGGTAATCTGAGGGTTTATGATAAAACTGAAAAAACAAACTATTTTAGAAACAAGTGGTAATAAACTTGAACGAGATGAATCAGGTTGTATTGAGTATCTTTTTATATTTTAGTGCATGGTTCAGACTGTTGCGAAATATGGAAAGTGCCCATACCCAGGATGCTCACAACAAATTGATAAACGCAGCGATAAAATAACAATATTTGAAAAAATGCTTGCAAAAATGTTTAAGGAATACGAGACAAGCTACAATGACGTTGTGGATAGCAAGGATTCGAATAGTGATTGTTCCACAACATATATAAATATAACAGGTCTAACTGGCGAATCCATGCAAATCCCATATACATTAAAACTGACTGTAATGGAGTTAAAGAATTACATTCAACGCGAACTCCGAATTGACACCAGTAAGCAAAAACTTTTATACGAGGACAAAGAAATTGAAGTAAGTTGTTTATTTTCTAATATATACATAACATATATAAGCACGTCGACAGTTCAGTTATTTCAGTTAAAAGCACGAAACTTTGGAGAGTAAATACATCTTGTTTAAGCTGATTTCAAAAATTGATAGAAATTAATCTGAAAGCTGAATTCAACTCGTATAAAACAATTAATTATTCTTTAGTTTTCTATGTTGTGTTATGTGTACTATTGTTTGTCGGTTTGTCCTTTTCATTTTTAGCCATGGCGTTGTCGGTTTAGTGTCGATTTATGAGTTTGACTGTTTCTCTGATATCTTTCGTCCCTCTTTTTAGGAATATTCAAAGACCCAAATAAAAATCCATTAAAACAACAATGAGCAATATCCCTACCATATAGAGGGATTATAACAGGCCACAACGCAAACAAAATAAAAAACTATTAAAAAAATCACCGACGGACTGTTAAAAATAAAAAAAAAACTAGTTGAACTACAGCAATTACTGATGTTAAAGGAATATACTAGGAACCTCGCCATTCATTGTATTATTTTGTACTTGAATGTTTTTTTTTTATTGCTATCAGATTTAAAAAAAAATATGTTCTCTCTAACTTTTTCGCGTTAGATTCGTTGGCCTTGATTGAATGCCAGTTATGAATTATTTCTATAGTAAAATTAATGCCAAAAGCAACTTTTCACTTCTGTTGCCTGACATATTAATGAGATACATAACAATTTTTACAAACTCTTTTTCAACCTCTACTTATAATTTTGAAATGAAAAATAGGATATGTAATACAAATGGCAATGAAACAACTATCGATAAAAGGGCAAAGAAATAAACAAATACAGGTTACACTCCGGGACTTTGGTTACTTGTATTGTCATTAGGTTACTATATCAATCCTTTTAGTCATGGTTAAAGCTATACATTTCAGAACAACAATAGTACAACTGGAAGAATGGCAACTCTTGGTGACTACAATGTAAAACCAAACACCACAATTTGTTTGGTTGTATGCCTCTACAGCATTCCTGAAGATTTCAACCATGTCGTATTTGATTTATATTGGGGTTATCCTCGGAGTGGAAAAGACTACCTTGACGCTTCATGCTTAATGTTTTCAGGGACAACTTTTTACCGAGCTTGTGATTATTATTACATAAAACCACACTCATCTGTAAGACACTCTGGGGATAGAATGGATGACTCCGGAAAACAAGGGCACCATACTATTGACGTATTCTTGCAGAATATACCAGCGGATATTACGCATCTCTTCTTTACTCTGAGCGCTTGGAAATGCCCGAATATATCCAAATATAGGACACCTAGTTTAAATTTTTTCGAGGCTTCAAAGCCCAATACAAGCTTGTGTGAAACTTCTTTTAGGCATGCAAATTATTCGCAGGCTGTAGTCATGTGTTCTGTGTCTAGAAAAGATGGTAACTGGAAAATATTTCAATCCGGAAAACTTTCATCTGGAAACGCACATAAATACGGGCCACTAAAGGAAACAATCCGACGTCTGATTCTATCTGGATTTTAATTCTTCCTGAAAATATAATTTAATGAATTTAATGAAATAAACTTTAAAATAATTCACGGCTTAAGACATATATTTACATAAAAAATATTCCTAATCAGAATATAAATAAGAAGCAACAAATCAAATACAAAATGCAACAGAGAAACTAAAATTCACTTTAAGTACAATTAGAATATAAAGGCAACAGTAGTATATCGCTGTTCAAAACTCATAAATCCAGGGACAAAAAACAAAATCGGGGTAACAAACTAAAACCGAGGGAAACGCATTAAATATAAGAGGAGAACAACGACATAACACCGAAACGTAACACACACAGAAACGGACCAAGCATCAGACAAAACACCACGAGAATAACAAATATAACAAGAAAACCAAATACATGAATTTGGGATAGACAAGTACCGTGCCACGTCTGATCTCAATTAGAATATCAAAGAAATTCAATAGTAAATGATACGCAATATATTATGAAACAAAATGAAAACTACCAAACAACAGTTGGTTATAACTTCATTTGCCTTCTTTTAAAAGTGATTTTTTAAGAAAAATGAAAAAGCACATTGAAAGGCAATCACTCTATACATAAGGTTTCAAACTTAAGACAAACATATACAGATTGTGGTGGGGTTAAACATGTTTGATCAGACCAATGCAAAATTTCTGCTTAAAGAATTATTTATTGATTACATATCGTTTTTATTGGATTTGATCAAGCCGTCAGTAACAGCGAGTACCCTTAGATTAGTACTTTACACCTTTTGTCTATATGGTAGTTTTTGTTTTACGCTTTGGTACAGTCTGATGAGTCAAATCATTTCCGACTGATTTTTACAATTCGCTCATGGGTTCTTGCCTTATTAATGCAAAAGAAAGATATGATATGAATGCTAATGAGTCAAATAAGTCATCGACAAAATAGTAGTCAATTTACCTGCAGTTTTACCAGTTGTTTCTTAACGATCCTCCAGCTCAAGCCTCAGCAATTCAATAAATTGCGTGTCGCATGTTCAAATTTTGGTTTACTCTCTGCTTCACGCACACTAGAATTGACAAATAAATGAAATTATCCACAACATTTACCATAAACAGTACGACTATTATAGTTGTTTCGGTCTAGTCCAATGAAGAACAATTCGATTTTGATTTCAACCTTGATTACATTTCGTTAGAGCGAGTTAAAAACAAATCACTATCTTGTGATCTTCTTTCCAGAAATTACACATCACCCTTGTGACAAAATAAGTATGAGGATGTCAAACGGTTACATTTGTTCTTGTTTCAAATCATTCTAAAATACCTGCGACTGTTTTTCCCTTTTTTTCAATGAGATGTTCGATTAAAGACAACCCCCAGATCGGCGAACCATCAAATACTTTGATTGAGAATATGGCTATACATATGTGTGTAAAATAAATGAATAGTTTTCGGATTAGTAAGGTTGAGTACAATCAATTTTTTGATTAAATGAAGCCTTTCAATTGATATTTTATAGTGTGTTTTTCTATGTTGTGATGTTATATACCATTGTTTCAGAAAAGGGAGAAGGTTTGGTACCATTAAAACGTTTAATCTCGCTTCAAATGTTTGCACCTGCCCTAAGTCAGGAATAAGTACAGTAGTTGTCGTCTGTTTATGTAGTTCATACGTGTTTCTCGTTTCTTTATAGATTTGACAGTTAATTTTCCCTTTTGAATGGTTTTATTTTACTAACTTTTGGGGGCCTTTATTTAGCTTGCTGTTCGGTTTGAGCCAAGGCTCCGTGTTGAAGGTCGTACCTTGACCTATAATGGTTTACTTTTATAAATTGTTATTTGGATGAAGAGTTGTCTCATTGGCACTCATACCACATCTTCATTTATCTATCTGTATCTCAATCGGTATTTAGGTTCATGCTTGGCAAGTCAGGTTATATGTGGTGATTTTGTATCATAGGTTCGATATTTTACTGAAGTTACAGTTTGGCAGAGGCCTTATTTGATACATTTGTATATTGTACAATTTTGTACGTATTGGACAGGTGTGTTAACTTTTAGGGTACATAATAGTACCAAGAGGACAAGTTTTTTCCAGACTCAGAACATACAAGTTGTACTGTATTGTATTTTAAAATAGAAATAGACACGGTAACCCTATGTACACGTTACAATATGTATTACGGTAAGTGTACTCTTAATGGTAATATACTAACTCGCTATATCAAACAAACCTCTCAAACCATACATATAGGTAAATTGAAAAAAAATGTGCCTTCCCTTCTTTTTTTTATTGGACTCGTTCGAAAAATTCCTCGATTTCTTGCGATGATTTTATATTGGTATTACGGTAGGTGTGCTTATGATAACTCGCTATATCAAACAAACCTCCCATACCATACCTATAGGTAAATTGATACGACAGATGTGGGCTTAACTGATATAAGATTTAGAGGATGTGTTATAGTTGCAACGAGATAACCATCCACCAGAAGCCAAACGGCATGGATGTAAATGGCCGTACGGAAACTTAAAAATTATAGAAAGCTATAAACGAACGAGAAAATAACCCAACGCCCTGAACTAAATAAACGAAAATAAAATATCACAGACCAGAACCGAATCACAGAATCCAGCCGTAAGAGAGGCATATATACACTGTGGCGGTGTAAATACGTTTGAGATCGCTCAACCATTCCCTAAACCTGGTACACAACAACCCAAAAACAAACTCCAACCAATGCGCAAATGCATTGAAAAGGGTACATGCCGTATATTAAGAAATGTACCTACATGAAAGTTGTCCCCTATTTAAGTACAAGATTAGTTTTATTATCACAAGTAAAGAAATTATTCCATACCAAATATCCCTTGCAGTAAAACATTTATCAGTTATGTTAAAGTACATTTTCCCAGTATGAAAAATAAGTTTCAATAATCTACTGACAATTAATAATAACAAATAAACGTGGTATCATACATCAGATTTCAATCATCATTCATAATCATATTTATATTGAAATTTCCAGTATTTATTCATTGTCTGCACCAAGTCAGGAATATGACATTTGTTTTCCATTCGTTTGATGTGTTTGGGCTTTTCATTTTTATTTTGCCATTTGATAAAGGACTTTCCGATTTGATTTTCCTTGAAGTGTTTTATTTTTACTTTTTAATTTTCATGGATCAACAACATTAACACGTCTGCAGAGATGATTGTATGAGTAGTAAAGAAATGTAATATGTTATCCTTGTTATTTTTGTATATGTGCATGTGTCTCTATATCCCGATCAGAAACTCTCGGGAACTATGACATAAAGCCAAATGCATGTTAGTATGCTTATTGGCCTTTACAGTATTCCTGAACATTTAATTATGTGGTATTTGATTTATAAAGAGCTCATCCTTCGCATGGAAGGGAATAACGTAATGCATCTTGTTTGGTGTTTTCTGGTACGTCTTTCTATGGCGTATGCAATTGTGCGCACCAACCTCATCCCTCTGTAAGACAATCTGAAGACATAATGGACAATAAAAAAAATAGAGCATCCGAAAATGATAGTTTTCCTTCATTATATAGCACGGGGGTAACCTATTTGTTTTTTTACATTAAGTGCTTGGAGATGTCCCAATCTATCAACATACAAGAAGACAAGTCTAAAGTTTTATGAGGCTTCTAGGCCAGATGAAAGTTTGTGTAAAACTAAGTTTAAACATGCAAAACATTCACAGGCTGTCATTATGTGTTCTGTGTCCAGAGAAGGAGGTAAATGGGAAATATACGAATCAGGGAAGTTATCGGGCGGAAATGTAAGGAAATATGGACCACTTAATGAAACAATAAAACGTCTCATTTAAACAGGAATTTAAGTTTAGATACATTTCTTATACTATAATAATCAATGAAAAAGTAGTAAAATTTAATGAATTTATCAGTTTGAACTAAATAGTGTAAGAATTGCATGCATAATTTCTATGCTCAGAAACAAGCCGGATGTTGGTACTAGTGCTAAACTATTAAGGATACCACCGCCTTGTAGCCAGTGCTATGGTATTGGAATGATTTAAACAAGTAAAATAACAAAAATACAGAACTTCAAGGTAAATTGAAAACGGAAAGTGCCTGGTCAAATGGCAAAACATAAAGCTCAAACACACCAAAGATATGGAAAACAACTGTCATATTCCTAATACATTTTTAGTGTAATTTTTTGTTTTTTGATTATTTGGTTTGGAAAAATAGACATTGTTGAAGTGTTCTGATTAAATAATTTATGATTTGATGCGTTAAAATTCCTGCATTTTACTTACCGTAATGTCCTTGATGAAGACGTTCCAGATGCATGTATCGTGTGCACTGTAATTGGCATCATCGTTTATCATGTTCTGAAATGGTTTCAATTAACGTTACATGACTATGAGTAAAATGGTTTTGCTATCTCTTGACCTACCAGTGGGTATCGTACTTACAGTCTCTGATGTTCGGACTTTTTGTTTTAAAGCTATGTATTCAAAATTGGAAATTTGATGGTTTTAATACAAATTTAAGAACGTTAAATTAGGACAAAGAAAGGGGAAATTATAAAATTAAATAACATGATACACATTGTCAGCACCTAGAACCTATATCACTAGATCATCATGTATTGTTTGCGAATTTGACACTGAATATCTATCCATCAGGTCTTGGTACCCTTCGATGAACATTTTGAGAAAAAGGACGAGATATTCTTTAGCACAACCCTGGCTCATTGGTTTTGTTCTCATGCACTATGTTTTACAAAGTCTGGATACATGTTCCAACTACAAGATCTTGAATATCGTATGAGGTGAAAAATTTAAACTCAATACGTGGTTGAAGTTGGTTGCTGCTGAGGTGCGAAATATTATAATTTCATAATTTAAATCGTCTCGTTCGTCATAAACTCTGAGATGACGGCTGAGGTTAAAATACAGGTATGTGTCTTATAATGAAGTGGAGGAGCTGTTTATTTAGTTTCTTTATTCTTCTATTCAGGAGGATATATTAAGTGGACCCATTCAAACAATGTGGATGATGAATGGAGAGAATATCCTTAATATGTATCTGTATAGAAAATGTATTGATCCAGCTTCTTTGTATGGAGAGTTGTCTCATTGGCACTCACACCACATCTTCCTATATCTATCTATGATCTTGCCGTTTAAAAGTGGCTCCAGGAAATCTGGCTTAATTGAACATTATATTAGAATAACTCCTAAATACTGCTACCTTGTTCTTCTATGTACAATGGAAAATAACAAAATATGCCGAATATTAACTCCAAAAGTGGTTTCAGCTTTTCATGTAGTATGGAACACTTAATAATAGGAAAATGTATGGTTTTGATAGAATTTATTTCAGAGAAGGATCGAGATTAAATATTTTCAAGCAGTTTTTAAATTAAAAAAAAATATCCATACTCTAGTATGGTTAATAGACGAGTAAACAGTATCAACCCATTTTTGTAATACACCTTTCACTTTGGACTACATTTAGGTTAATCTTAGAAACATGCAGATGAAACGTTGTTTGTACGGAATTTTGTAAACTGTAGGTCTTCAATATAAACAAGATAAGTCCTCAGATCTGCTGCTCAATGACTTATTCACTCAAGCCTTAAGAACTTTTGATTTGGTTAGACCTCGTCCTTATTCAAAGTTATGTTTTTATACTTAAGATAACCCAAGTGTTCATGTATTTCTAATTCCTTGATAGGACACTCGTAGTAGTAGGAAACATAAAATTGTTGTCAGGAAGAGATCATAATCATATGAACAAACACAATATTGTTTATTCTTCAAACGTCAACCACTCGAAAACGTCTAGAGACTAGCACGTTTATCAATTTATATTTAACGTTCTTCTGATATCTCCCTATTTTGATAACATAAAACTATCTTTAGTTTCTTATATGTACAAAAATCCCAGTTTTATTGCAATTTTTTTGCCCTTCTTGATATTTGTGATATTATAAAAATGAATTATAAGGTTAAGATCTGAAAGCACATATTCAACGGTTCAAATTGTGCCTGATATTTGTTTTGAGATAAAGATGTTGCTGGCAGATATTTAGTATAGTAGTCTGGGAACAAAACGAAACTTGAAAAGACACCAGATATGTATTGATTGAAGAATGCATGTTGTTTTCTTGGTGACATGTCTTTAAGTTCGATGTCGTATTAATATCTACATAATTCAAATCAAATACAAAACAAAGAAGCATAAATAACATGTTTTAATATGAATAAAAAACATAGTCAAGAAAGATGGTTGCATCAAATTTTAAAAGACTGATAGTTTGAGTAATATTGTACGGTATTACTTCAAAGTTAAACTTATAATTATATATAGTGTCAGAACAAACACATAATCGTCATTGTAATCATAAATATGCTTAAAACCGTGAGCATCTACATTTACAATGTCTGCTTCGTTCTGCATCATATACACGAATAATTCATTAACATTAAAGCAGAAAGCAGAATCAAACAAATTATGCAAAGAGAGATATATATAAGCCTTGATGCAAATTATAAAAACCTAAAATAAGTAAAGCAGTAAATATAAGTCATAGTAACATACATCCAACACTAATTACCATGATTATATCATAAATGGAGACTTAAAGGTAACCTGGGGAGCAAAAGATTAATGAGTCAATGAAGTGAAAATATAGGTTGGATTGACTCTCCAAATATTGACCTAAAATCAAGGATGCATCCTACACTATTCTGAATAATCATCTTTTCAAAAGTGCTTATAAAAAATCCTGGATTTAAAAATGAACCAAAGCCATTGAAAGGAACAAATATGCCATGACTTACATTTGTTGGGATACTAACCTTTTTCTCAAGGATGGATTCAAACCTACATCTTCATGAACCTACTTTGTACAGTGTCTCAGAAATAAACTTCTTTGAAAATTTTGATGAATGGGAGAGTATAAGTCTAGGTGAGTTTATAGGCAAGGTAAAAAGCTGGCATTTAATCTAGCCTCTGCATTAAGCAATTCAAGGTTACCTTATAGTTAATATAACTAAACGTTTATGCTAATCTTTCCATTTTAAGTTAACAGTAAGAGTGAGCTGGTAAGAGTATATTCTATAAAACAAAACAAAAAAGCAACAAGTTAAAAATAAACTTAAATTAGAAATATGTAAAACTAATATGCTGACTTTTTATAAATAACCCTTTTACTTTTGTAAAATAAAGCTCTTCATATCAATATATTTGTTTGAAGACAAATGTTATCTGAAAGATGGTCTAGATCTGCTGGGAGCTTGTGTTAGTAAGGATGTCTGTATAGCTTCTATAACACCAGGTAGTTTGGATATGTTAGTTAACAAATCACCGGCACCATCTCTACAATGTCACATAGAATGATCAATGATAAACTGAACTAAATCAAAGAGCAAAGATAAATTCAAGTAAACAAAAATAATATTTATTTTTCTGATATCTGTATGAATCTAAAAAAGAAAAAATGGGGGTTTTGCGACACAAGTTATAAGCCTGGTATCTTTCATAAGTTTTTGACTATACAAAGTTAAGATTAAGGAAAAAAAAAATATCAACCCAACTGATGACTTATCTCTTGAAATTCCTTGTTATATGGAAAAGTTATTATAACAGATTTGTGTTCAATAAATATAAAGGATATTGTAAAAAGCCAGTAATTGAAAACAATAATTAATTATGTTGTTAAAAAAATGTTTTTTAGTAATAATACTGAAATATTCACACACGCTTTGTATTTAAATACCTTAAAAGTTCTTCAACAGTATTACTTGGTTTCTTAGACAGTAGGTGTAGCACAGCTCTCATTCCATGCATTTTAACAATATTATCTGGTGATTTCAGAAACTTGTACACTATCACTGGTAAATGTTGTAACTTTTAAAAACAATATGAGTTAACAATTTTAATTCTAATTGTTTTTACAAAAAAATGTTCAAAGATAATATATGTAATGAAACAGCAACCCAAGTAAACAGAAGAAAACTTGAAAGACAGATCAAGACAAATGCCTACAACAATATGCCAAACTCTAAACAGTCTTCACATTTGCCTTTTACTGTATAAATGAAAATGATTTATATGCAACATTTAATGAGTGAAGCTGTGATGAGATGACTATAGCTGTTTTTAGTTCACCTGGCCTAAAAGGCCACGAGAGCTTTTCTCATCACTTGGCGTCCGGCGTCCGGCGTCGTCCGGCGTCCGGCGTCGTCGTCGTTAACTTTTACAAAAATCTTCTCTTCTGAAACTACTGGGCCAAATTAAACCAAACTTGGCCACAATTATCATTGGGGTATCTAGTTTAAAAAATGTGTCCGGTGACCCTGCCAACCATCCAAGATGGCCGCCATGGCTAAAAATGGAACATAGGGGTAAAATGCAGTTTTTGGCTTATAACTCAAAAACCAAAGCATTTAGAGCAAATCTGAAATGGAGTAAAATTGTTTATCAGGTCAAGATCTATCTGCCCTGAAATTTTCAGATGAATCGGACAACCCGTTGTTGGGTTGCTGCCCCTGAATAAGTAATTTTAAGGAAATTTTGCTGTTTTTGGTCATTATCTTGAATATTATTATAGATAGAGATAAACAGTAAACAGCAATAATGTTCAGCAAAGTAAGATTTACAAATAAGTCAACATGACTGAAATGGTCAGTTGACCCCTTTAGGAGTTATTGCTCTTTATAGTCAATTTTTAACCATTTTTCGTAAATCTTAGTAATATTTTACAAAAATCTTCTCCTCTGAAACTACTGGGCCAATTAATCCAAACTTGGCCACTATCATCTTTTGGGTTAGTAGTTTGAAAAATGTGTCCGGTGACCCGGCCATCCAACCAAGATGGCTGCCATGGCTAAAAATAGAACATGGGGTAAAATGAAGTTTTTGGCTTATAACTCAAAACCCAAAGCATTTAGAGCAAATCTGATATGGGGTAAAATTGTTTATCAGGTCAACATTTATCTGCTCTGAAATTTTTAGATGAATCGGACAACCCGTTGTTGGGTTGCTGACCCTGAATTATTAGTTTTAAGGAAATTTTGCTGTTTTTGGTCATTATCTTGAATATTATTATTGATAGAGATAAACTGTAAACAACAATTATGTTCAGCAAAGTAAGATTTACAAATAAGTCAACATGACCGAAATGGTCAATTGACCCCCTTAGGAGTTATTGTTCTTTATAGTCAATTTTTAACAATTTTCATAAAAATTTGTAAATTTTCACTCGCATTTTCCACTGAAACTAATGGGCCAAGTTCATTATAGATAGAGATAATTTTAAGAAGCAAGAATGTTCAGTAAAGTAAGATGTACAAACACATCACCATCACCAAAACACAATTTTGTCATGAATCCATCTGCTTCCTTTAATATTCACATAGACCAAGGTGAGCGACACAGGCTCTTTAGAGCCTCTAGTTTTATCTCTTGATTTATCACAAGACATATGAACAATTGCAATTCTAGTTTCAGTATCTCAAATTCCAGAAAAATTTGAACT
This sequence comes from Mytilus edulis, assembly GCA_019925275.1. Classification (NCBI taxonomy): domain Eukaryota; kingdom Metazoa; phylum Mollusca; class Bivalvia; order Mytilida; family Mytilidae; genus Mytilus; species Mytilus edulis. The sequence goes on along the minus strand of CM034356.1, from coordinate 93,189,415 downwards.
GAATAAATATTTCATGAGAATTTTGTCATAGTATATACTTGAATCAGTGCAAATTTTGAAAAATCCTTGATATAGATTAATGACACTGAGATGTGTCTAAGAATCTGAATGTCTGTATGCATTCAGTCAGGAACCTCCAAACCTCATTGTTAAAATACGAAGATGTGGTATGATTGTCAATGAGACAACTTTCCACAGAATTTCTAATGAAGAGGATGTAAGCAATTGGATTTCTTTACTAACTCTAAATAGTTTAATTTATTTGGGAATATATAGTGTTTTGATAACAGCAGTTTTATTAAATTTATTTACAACTTTTTTCTAGCCTTACCACTGTAAGAGCTTAATAAATGATATAGACACATTAAGTATTGATTAGTGTTTTGTACAAATTTCCGTCTTTGATATAAATATACATACCAACTTATCTGTATTTTGTGGAAATGCAGAAAAATTAGCCACTCCTCTGGAAATCTGGACCAATAGTGCACTACCTTTGACATCTGATTTCATTACTTCACATAAGCATGATAGCAATTCTTGAAGACCTCCCTGAAATATACAAATCATTTATGCTACAACAAGCCCTTTATTTGATAGGAAAAATATTTTTCCTGAAAAAATGTGACTTTTTCTTCAAAGAATTTTGAAACTGGCATTTAAACTCTTACAAGCATTTAATTTTTATTGCTTTTGTGTACAAATGCATTTAATTAAATGCAATGAAAATTAAACTCTTCCAAACCATAGAATTTTCCAGAATCTTTGATGTTGCAAATATACATACAATGTATGTATCCTGTTATGATGTTGTTGTGAATGTTAAATTATGTGGTGTTATTGTTGTGTAGATGAAACCTTATGTCCAGAAAATTTGATATGGAATTGACTCAGATTCACAAATCAATAATTAAGTTGTTTGAAAAAATCTAAATAGAAATATATTTTTGTCCTGTCAACTGTCCCATACATTGATGAGATAATTGGTACCTGGTCTTCAGAACTTGTAGAAAGGTTTGCCACTAGACAGGTTGCATTGCATAGTATTTGGTCATTTTTAGGTTTACTTCTCATCACTTTCAACATCATTTGTCCAGCTGTAAAATCTTCCTGGAAAACATGTGTTATGTGAAAACAAAGGAAAGACTGAATGATGAAATATTTGAAAAAAAAACAAATTTATAGCTCTTCCATTGGGACAAGATTAATAAATTTTATTACTTTGAGAAAAAATGATCAACCTAAATCCAAAAGGATACTTTTCATATTAAACATGTTAAAAGCCAAATGTAATGAAGAATCACATAATTGCTGTTGAAACATGTAATTATATTTGTGTTAATGAGTAATGGACAGGCTCATGTTTAAAACTTAAGATAAAGAGTCTTAAATGTTCTTGTCTCTTTTGAGTAGTTGAGATATAGATGTACTTAGGAATACATTGATGTATGGAAATTAACATAAACACACAATTGCTGTATCAGAGTGGTAGCTGATGTTTTGAATATAGAGACATGCAGATATTTAATAGTGTCAGACCATGGTTTTACTATTGTCATAAAGTGAATCAGTGACATTTTAGATTTTAGAACATTTTTAAGGAAGTAACAAAGTGAATAACTTTTAATACCGTCCGTGTAATATAAGCCCATCGTCTTTCAACATATGCAATTGTGTTTTATATTGTAAAATAACAAAGTGATTTTAGCTATTTCGGACTGTGTAATATAAGCCCATTGTGAAAAATCAAGCAATTGATGTGCTCCTCACCAAAGGAGGAAGTTACAGAAGGAAGAAGAAGTATGTTAAGTAATAAGTTAAATGAAAAGACACATCAATTCCTATCTGGAGGTCTATGTAAACTGAAGATATGTAATTAATTGTTACTACCTGTTGAGACTGATGATATGGTAATTGTATACGACATTATTCATGTGTTTGATATAATAAAATAATGAATAATTCAATTATGTTTTCAAATTAGTTCTGTTCAAAAGAACTTGATTTGTGTTTGTATTCATAATATTTATAGGGTATCTTTTAGTTATCCAAATTAGATTAGAAAAACTTAAGATTTCCTGCCATCATTACCTGAACTATTTTATGTCTGTGCCAATCTGTTCCCATTGACAGGTGTGACAAAGTTTTCAAGGAAATTTCCTGCATCTAAAATAAAAAACAAATGTTATTTTTTTTAATTAAATATTTGCACTTGTAGAAACTGTGGAAGTTAGCATTTGGAAAGATGCTGTTTCCCTTGAGTGTATGATGGAATGGAGATTGTTAGTCATGCAACATATCATGACTTACATGTTATTGTTAAACTAGTATATGAAATATGTATTGTCCTGAATAAAGCAAATTAATATACAAAGGGTCATAACTCTAATGAAATTAATACAATCGGCTCAACTTTTTCTCCATCAGTTTCATATTTTATTAAAATAAATTCAACTTAATGAAAAATATTGCCTTTTCAGAAATTTCTCCCCTCAAACTAACCATTTCACAAGGATGTTTTAGTATAGTTTTCTCAAGTTTTCTATAAATTTAATTAATACAAAGTGTACCTGTTCATCTTCTGATCCACACAGAAGTAGCATATTCCTCAGTATATTCCCAGGGTTGTCCATGATTTTGGTATGAGTGTTAGGATTTTCCATGAGTAAGGATAGAGTACTGACTGCTACAAGGGATATGGCTGGTGTTGTCTGGGCCTGGAATAACTTTAATACAGCATCTAACGCACCGTCTTGTAAGGCTGGAAAATAATTATATATTTGAAGTACCAATGTATTCTTACATACATGTTTTGATAATAACTACCTTTAATCATTATGGGGTTTAACAAAAAAAAAGTGTGTCTTTAAAGATGATAAAATTCTCTTAAAATATTAAATTGTTTTGTATAAAAAAGAGGCAAGGTATATCAAAATTCATATATCAAGTAAACTGACAATGTAATGGCTAAAAAAAATAAAAAAATACAAACAACAGTATACAAAACAACATGGAAAACCAAAGACTGATCAACATGCATGCATCCCACAAAAAACTATGGGTGACCTCAGGTACTCAAAAAAGGGTAAGCAAATCTTGCTCAACATGTGGCACCCATCGTGCTCCTTATGTAAGTACAAACCGAGTGATATGTATAATTCGGTAGGTTACAGTGCTCTAGCTAGAAATCAAAAGGGGCAGGGTGCCAGTGGAGGGCAGGGCACTTTTTATGATAAGAAAAGGCACTGCTCATTTTTTTGTCTACGTTTCTGTGTGTATCACGAGTTAACGAATCTCTTTTTTTTTATACAGTATATGTTGGGTTTTTTTAAATAAAGATGCTTTTCAACTATAGTCTTTATTTCATTGTTTGTGTAGTTATGAATGATATAGTACATCTTCATCAACATATTATGTTTTTACAGTTTAACTTCACTCTACCCATTATAAAGAATATGTGTTTTTTTTTGTTTTTTTTTTATCTATATAGGAATTATAGCTTTTATCACATCATATGATCTGAAACAACAAATGGAAGTTTTTAACGACCTTGACTGGCTATACAGCCCTTGCACGGTCGGTATGATCTGAAACTGAGAGCATTACTAATTTAACAATGTTTAGAACATGGTGTGGTGCCGCTTATGTATACATAGAAGAACCAGTCCATATCTTACAGTATGCCAAGCAATACCTCTGGACGACTGACGTCACGAGGATTCCCTTCTACGCTCGTTTACTGTATTAACCACATGTATTATTATATTGCTGTCTACTGATTCATCAGATATACAGAGATTTACAGATATTAAAGGTATTCTGTTTATTACACATACACTTTACTTATTTGTACCATATCGGCACAACATTGGCGTCGTCGACAAAGAACGAATAAATTTTTAGCAAGTGAGGCGGACTCCACGAGGGCGCCTTTGCAGATTTAAAACTTTTTATGCTTCATTTTTTGTAAATTCATTACGTGCGCATTACCATAAATTTACATCAGATTGATTGTAGATTAAATTGCATCAAATTTTTACAGTTTAGCACGTATGAAATCTTCATATTTGATATTTTTCATCAGATAAGGTTAGGAACATCCGGTTATCGCCATTAGGTCCTTCTTCACGGAAGTCAGGTCAGTTGTCTGCAAAACTCCATTGCGCAGACGCAAACCGGAAACAGTCTTCATTTCAGTAGATTGGTTTCGTATAATAATTTATACTGAAATTGGACTGATATTTTATATTAAAGAAGGTATATACACTCATAAATATTTATGAGCAACATATTATACACCGTATAATAAAGTACATTGTGTCAGCGGAGTCTCTGTTCCAGTTCTGCCCTATTTTGTTGCCTGCATTTTTGAAATTGTAAAAGTAGTAGCTTTTATAAAAAAGCTGCATTGTTTATGTCTTGAGTCACACATAAAAGTTGTGATTTTGAGATTTATTTGCCTTGAGTAATTACTCAGTGCATATTGTCATATTGTTTTGAGTTGCATAATATTGTAATTTGAAATATTTAAGAATATTGTAATTTGAAATAAAGACAAAATGGCAGGAATTGGGGATGAGAATGAACTGAAGGAAAACATTGAAACAGAGGAGTTGATACATGATGACATATTCACAAAATAACATATAGCTGATAATACTTTAACAGAACAAGCTGAAAATACCAAAATGTCATTGGAACAGCTATACCAAGAGTTTCAAGCGGATAGAAAAGCAAATGCAATAAGAGCTGTTGAGACTGAAAACAGAGTGAAACAAAGTGAGGATCGCATTGAACAGATTTTCCACGGTTTGTTAAATATTCAAGCCGAACAAAAAGAAGCAACAAAAATCAGTTCAGAAAACATAGCGGCAATATCCCAACAAGTGCAACGGTCAGAACAGAGAATTGACGAGAAGATTGATGCTAACGGTAAACGTTTAGAAGAGTTAACATCAGATAAGATTAATGCCTTGGGAAGACGGCTAGACAAAATGGCTGCTGCTAATGATGAGGCAAGTACTGTGCAATTTAAGAGCGCATTTGAACACCCAGGTTCATTTCAGCAGATGGCATCAAGTGTTAGCACTTTGATTGACAAGAGGAATAAGGAAGTCAAGCTCCCTTCTATGGATACTCCTGTTAAACAGAAATCTGAAGCTATTCCGTATATTGCCAGTACTCCATTACTGCAAAATAAGCCTCCAGCATTTGGTCTCTCGCCAATTATGTCATTTGATCACACTACACAGCCTGAATCTAAGGCAGGTACAACTCCAGTATCGAGTGCCAAAGGTAATGTGTTAGGGCCCTCGGCTCTGCACAACACAGTGTTGTTTCAACAGCCTCAGGGCAAAGGTATGCCAGAAATTGTTGGTAGTGAGCAGGAGATTTATCATATGCAAGGTTCGTTGCCACTACTTAGTGACAAGGGAAGCGTGCCAGGGCCCTCGGCTCTGCATGGGACAACCTCAGATATGGTAACACAGCATCCATTCAAAGGCATAGAAGGAGCATCCACTGCATATAAACCCCAACATTACACAACTCCAGCAACGGCTACTTTTGCACCGTCCTATGTGGGTACGCCATATGTATCTCAGGGTATCAATGTTAGTACACCTTTACACGTTGCACCAGCTACCAGTAGCGAATCATATGCAGCGTCCTTAGTACAGAGCAGACCAGCTCTGTACCCTCATATAGGATCAATGATACAACAACCTCCGCCTGCGTTTATGACCCCTGTGATGACAACAGTCGCATCGACAGGTCCGTCACCAATGCAAATTGACACTAGCAGGTCATCACGATCACGCACTAAAAAGCAAAAGGAAAGAAGTCACAGCTCTTCGTCAGACTCCTCTCTTGATAGGGAGTACTCTAGATGGCAGGAAAACTCTGGGGCGAGAGACAGGAGTAGAAGTCCCCAGCTTCCTAAAATGCAAGTTTTCACAGGAAGAGGTTTTCTTACGTGGGAAGCCTTTATCTATCAGTTTGAAAGAACAGCAGGAAGGAGACAATGGGAAAATAGGAAGAAAGTTTGCCGACTATTGGACTGTCTAGCTGATGTGGCTTTAGAATATGCAAGAAAGGTCAACATCGATGATGACTATAAGGCTTTAAGGAAAGCACTGAAACAGCGTTTCTGCAAAAAGGACGAACCTGTATCAGCAAGACGTCAGTTGCAGTATGTGAGGCAGCAAGACAGTGAAACACTGGAGGAGTTTGCTGAACGAGTCCATTTTATTGCAATGGATGGGTATGATAAATGTGACAATTCTGTCATTGATCAAATTGGCACAGAGGCATTCCTCAGAGGTTGCAAGGACAAGGAGGCTGCCCGTCACGTGATAGAAAGAAACCCAGAGTCCATCAATAAGGCGTTGAAAATCATGAAAACGTCCATAGCAAATCAGAAGGCTATTTATGGATCTAGAAGTCCAAATTTTGCTCACAGACAGGTCTCATTTGCTGATAGCGCTGGTAAATCACAAGACAAAGAAAGTGCTAGTACTGTTAATAGTCCATTGGAAAAGGAAGTAAGGAACTTGACTCAACTTGTGACCAAATTGACAGAGGTGATGCTTTCTTCTGATCAACATACACGTGGTAGGTCTCCTGAAAGATATACACCACCTAAGTACAATGCGTATCGATCACCTACACCACCTCCTAATCAAAGTTCATATAGTCCTCAACAAAGGTCATATAGTCCTCAACAGAGGTCATTTAGTCCTCAACGTCAACGTTCACCATCGCCACGTCCAAATTCTAGAAATCCAGGCTACTTTAAACAACGGTCTCCTTCACCTGGCGACAGAGCTTATCCTAGCTCTAATCCAACAACTGAGTCGTTAAATGCCAACGGGTCGAGCCGGTAGGCCAACACTCGACTCTTAAATCACATGGCCAAGGGAAAATACCACCCGACAAATCAGAACCGAGGCCCACGGCTTCGTCTGATATTGTTATAAGACGTACGATTGGGAAAAGTTTGGCAGTAAGGGGAACAGTGTTTCAACAAAATGCAAGTATGATTGTTGATACAGCAGCTATGATTACACTCGTCAACGAGAAATTAATACCTGAGAATATAGAATGTTCCGAAACAGTGACGCTACGTGGTTTGGGCGAGCAATTAGTCATTGGCAAGATCATTAGGAACACACTCCTGAATATAGATGGGTTAGACATAAGATGGGACGTGTGCAGGGCACCACTTACAGATGATGTCATTCTAGGTCTAGATATCCTGGATACGCTTGGTGCAGTCATAAACCTCAGCACTCCATCACTTACAGTTAACAACAGAGTTATACCTGCATCATTCGTTACTGGATCTGATGATAGTGCTTCTCAACAAGTCTGTATTAAGCGTACAATCACAGTCTCGCCAAATTCAAAAATGATCCTTAGCATTGATACACACAGAGGATCTGCACAAGAGTTTATTTTGGAGCCATGCTCTCTTGTCAGTGGAGTTTTAATTTCGCATGTTGTCGGAAAAGGCAAATCTTGCCCTGTAACTATTCTAAATGATGGGAATCGTTACATACGGATTAAAAAGGGTACACCGATAGGTCATTTAGAAGAGATTGACAGTATAATGGAGGAGACTTCGGAAGAAAGTGAAAATCGAACTCCAGATGTCCGTCGTGGCATCGTAGAAACACAAACCCAGGTGCCCACGGCACCAGGTTTAAGCCAAGAAAAATCGTCTACGTTGCCATCCCATTTAACAGACCTGTATGAACGTTCTATAAAGCATGTGATTAGTCAAGAAGATAAGTTAAAACTCAAGAAGTTATTAATCGAATACCAGGATGTATTTGCACAGCACGACCTTGATCTCGGTTGCCTTACAGCTGTCCGGCATAAAATAAATACAAAAGACCACGCTCCAGTTAAACACCGGATGCGAAGAACACCTCTTGGATTCCAAGATCTCGAACAGCAACACCTTGACAAGATGTTACAAGCAGGTGTAATTGAGCCATCATCTTCTGAATGGGCCTCAGCTCCAGTGCTGGTAAGAAAGAAAGATGGAACCGTGCGCTGGTGCATTGACTACAGAGCTTTAAATGACAGAACAATAAAAGATTGCTTCCCTATTCCTATTATTGAGGACTGCTTGGACTCACTCCAAGGCACCACCACGTTCTGTACATTGGACCTTGCCAGTGGCTATTATCAGATTGAGCTTGAGCCAGAAGACCGAAAGAAAACAGCATTCATTACAAGATATGGGTTGTTCGAGCACACCAGAATGGGAATGGGCCTTTGTAACGCTCCAGCAACATTTCAGCGGGACATGCAACTCGTTTTAAGAGGACTTACTTGGACACAGGTGTTAGTTTATCTTGATGATGTCGTGGTTCTCGGTCGCAACTTCGAGGATGGTCTCATTAATTTGAGGGCTGCATTTGAAAGATTTAGACAGTATACCCTGAAGCTGAAACCGAAGAAATGCCAACTGTTTCAGCCCGAAGTTGAGTTTTTAGGAAAACTGGTGAGTGCTAATGGCATCTCCGTTTCTCCTTCTAAGATAGAAGCAGTGAAAAAGTTGCCAACTCCCAAGTCAAAGAAAGAACTCATGTCATACCTAGGGTTTGTCAATTACCACCGGGATCACCTGCACAACTATGCAGAAATGACTGCATGCCTATACGACCTTGCTCACCAAATAGGAGAAGTTGAATGGCAACAGTGTCACGAAAAGGCGTTCCAACAGTCAAAAACGGCGTTAATAAGTGCACCGTGCTTGACATATCCTAATGCCAATGATAAATTCATATTAGATACCGATGCATCTGACACCACCATAGGTGCAGTTTTATCACAATTACAAAATGGTGAAGAAAGGGTTATATGCTTTGCAAGCCATGTTCTCTTGAAGCCTCAGCGTCGTTATTGTACAACAAGGAAAGAGTTACTGGCCGTTGTTAAGTTTTGTCGGCATTTCCGTCACTACTTACTTGGTAGGCGTTTTATTTTACGCACTGATCATAACAGTTTGGTATGGCTGATGCGTTTCAAGCATATTGAAGGACAACTAGCGCGATGGTTGGAAGAATTGTTATCATTCGACATGGAGATCATCCATCGTCCAGGAAAGAAGCATTGTAACGCTGATGGACTAAGTCGCATCCCAGACGATGTTCCTGAATGTGACTGCTATCGGGCAGGACTTGATCCCACAACACTGCCATGTCATGGTTGTAAATATTGCCTACGAGCTCACGAACAGTGGAGCAGATTCGGAAATGACGTAGACGACGTGATTCCATTGGCTACTAAGTCAGTGATAGCATCAGTACGCACTGTTTCAGTAGTCGCTGAAAATGACAAGGACATGTCCACTGATCAAGAGCCCACGGCTCTGGCAGGGGATTGTCACTCAGATCCATCACCAAATTTAGACGATACTCTACCATATGCTGATGGTAACCCATGTAGCAACTGGGCACCTGAATACCCACCTGAACAGTTAAAGATATTTCAGCAAGAAGACCCTGATTTGGCTCCAATATTAAAATGGATGGAGGAAGACGTCGAGCCAACACAGGCTGAACTACGTTTGCAAAGTAGGGCAACTAGGTCGCTTTGGTTGTGTAGACCTTGCTTTGTCATGTTTAACCATGTTCTATACTACAAATTCATAGGTTGTCCAGCACGCCAAGGTCTTTGTTTAGTTGTTCCATCAGAATTAAAAGGAGAGGTGCTTAAAAATTGTCATGACACCAAAACATCTGGACACTTGGGTCAGAAAAAAACGCTCGATAAGTTAAAGCAGGCTTTCCTGTGGTATAACATGCGCAAAGATTGTGACGATTATGTAAGTACTTGCGCCACCTGTAGTCAAAATAAAAAGGCGCATGTGCAACCTAGAGCACCACTTGGGCAGTTCCACGCTGGGTATCCGATGGAGAGAGTACATCTTGATATTCTTGGACCTTTTAATACAAGTAATAGCGGCAATAATTATGTTTTGATGATGGTGGATCAGTTCACAAAATGGGTAGAGATGGCTGCGTTACCTGAACAGACTGCGAAGTTGATTGCTGAGAAATTTATTGTGCATTTCGTGGTGACATTTGGGTGTCCCTTGGAAATCCACACTGACCAAGGACGAAACTTTGACAGTGACTTATTTAAAACACTATGTGATGCCTTGGAAATTGCCAAAACCAGAACAACCCCGTATCATCCCTCATCAAATGGCCAGGTAGAGAGGTACAATACCATTGTATTGGCCATGATTAGATGTTTTATTGAGAAAAATTGTCGTAACTGGGACAGAGACTTGCCTTTCTTATCTATGGCAATGCACTCAATGGTGAATAGGCAAACTGGATTTACGCCGAATCAAATGATGTTGGGTAGAGAGACTATCCAACCTGTTCATCTTCTCCTCGGCTTGCCACAGTACGGTCAGAACAGAATGACCCCCAACGTTTGGGTAAAACATTTAGTCGGTAGGATGCAAAAGATTCACGAATTTGCAAGGCACAGTCTTCACACCTCGCAACTAAGACAAAAGCGGGATTATGACCTAAGAGTTGTTGAACATAAATATCAACCAGGCGATTTGGTGTACAAGGCAGACTCAACTACAAAAGTCGGGCAGAGCAGGAAGCTTAAATCACCATGGTGTGGACCGTTTCTTGTCGTGTCTAGTAGACCCCCATTGTACACTATCCGAGGAAGAAAAGGAGACTCAGTAGTGCACCATGACAAGTTGAAACTTTGCAATGACAGGGATATCCCGACCTGGATCAAAAGACTAAGGCATGCGTTATTCCAAGCTGAAAGTGAAATGGATGAGAGCTGGGATGATCTTGATGATACAATACCCTATGGTGTTGACTTTAATGTTCAGGGCATGTTCGAGATGCAAATCAGCCCACTTTTGAGAGTGTTGTTTTACCCCAGTCATTAGGTGACCCGTCCTATACCCATACTCCGTTGACACAAGAACTGGAACAGGGGCCCCAGTGTGATACAGTTACCGCTTTAGATGCTACTAGTAATAGCATTGATGAACCTCAAAATTTAGACATGGGGAAATTTCAAGTTCAGATAACGGTTTTAATGGGGACATTGTAGATGCCGAACTCAGTAGCACAGATGACGAGAAGAGGCCCTCGGCCTCTCCGTCTTCTGAGCACACATCAAGGTATGGTAGGCCAATCAGATGCCCACTACGATACCAAACGTAAAAGATATTGTGTGGAATAATTTCATATGTATATATGTATATATTTATTTTTGTGTGTTCGTACTGTAACGTTCCGGGGTTTTCTGTCAGGATGTACACCCGTAATTACTTTTGTGGGCCTCTGGTGAAGGAAGTAATAATAAAAACCATAATGGAGTTCATAAGTTGTATTAAATATTATTATCAATTCAGCATAAGTAATTCACAACAGATACAGTAGTTCATAAAACACATGAAATAGAGTTATATTAATATATAAAGACACATTTTTATTCTTAACTGCTATTATATAATTCCTATTGCACTCGGTGCAAAGAAATCTAGTCGGTGCAAGAATTTTAGTCGGTGCAAGAAATTTAGTCGGTGCAAGAATTTTACTTGATGCACACCGAGCAAATAATTTCAGATACTGCTTGGTGCAGGTTATATATTTTTAATCTCATAATTTATAAGGATAATAAAAGACTAATATTAAAATAATCTAGAAGCTTTCTATTAATTAAAAATACTTTTCTCCAAGTAATTCCACTTGGTGCAGCACCGAGCAAATGTGCTTGGTGCTAGCCAAAATGTAAACACCGAGTACGCTACTTGGTGCAATACGGCAGACGCAGGTTTTATTATATTCTCCGAACAAAGAATTAAATTCTCTTTACAAAGTTTTATAAATATATACAATTACCAATCTTTGATTAAATCTTAAGTGATTTTGCGTCATGTTCTGCATTAGTTTTATATATAATGTGCTTGGTGCAATATAATTTCTATTGCATGTTTAAAAGAGCTGCGATCGTTCTGCATTGAGGTGAAAATCCTCCTCGGTGCACGCAAACCTAGCTATTTATACTTTGGCCCCGCCCACAAATATGACGTAGTACACAAGAAAAACAAAACATAAGGAATGGCGCCGATAAGTGAAAGTAACGATAAACTGAGACAAAATTGGGCAAATGCATCGTCAAATGAAGATGACACATCGATTAAATAGAATCATTAGATAGGTTTAAGTACAGGTAAACCACTCCTCTCATAAAAATACCATACGAGGCGTACTCGGGGACATCTGCATGGAGAAGTGTGGAACGGGGGTCACAAATTACACACGATGAAAAATACACGTTTAAGTTTATAAATAAGGCCAAGGGCCAGAGCGTAACACTACTTAGTAATAAATGTGCATCATTTTCGCTATTGTATTTCTAATCATGTTATGTTTTGATTTCATCTCATTCTAGGATGGAAGAGGGGTCTCGTTCAGACCAAGATGTGTTGTCACTGAGTCCACACAGCGAGTGGCATGAAAGTAAATCCGATTGTACCGATCTTGACGTGGCAGATCTAATGGTTATAGATGAAGTAGGGCCAGATGAAGACGTATGTCTAGATGAAGCAGTAGGTCCAGCTGAAGAAGTAGGTCCAGATTACCAGACTGCTGGTGTAGCTTCTGGGGCCCTAGGCCCTGTTGAGACACACAGCAGTGTGGGTATAGATACTAGTATTGGTATATTCCATAGTGAGATCGATGAGGAGAGAAGCGGTGCGGTAGCAGTCTCGAAAAACAGATTACGGCAGTGTCCAATATGTGGGAATGTGTCCAGGGAAAAGACACGCCGTCATGTCCTCAAGAGACACCTTCCATGGTTTTGGTCGGGTGCTACTGCCTGTTGGGATTGCTGTGAGCAGGAAATCCAGGCATCTTCTCTAGCCAGGAGACACACAGAGGAACATAGGATTGGTTGTTTCTTTGATGAAGAACACCTTCATCTGTGGTGCCAGTTGGTGAGTGGCTCTCTTCACCTTGTTAAATCGTGGTTTGGTTTAACAGATCTCGAAGGCTTGTTACAGTATGTACTTGACCGGCAATTACATGAAACCGTCACCAGTGGTTTCAGTGACCAAGAGCAACAGCTACTGGTGTTCTATGCACAGAACTATAGTCCTGACCGCCTGTCGCACATCAGTGCTAACCCTCCCAACCATGTCATCAGTCTGACCAACTGGGAGATTATGACTAGCCTATTACGCAGAGTGGGACCTGCTCAACAACAGTCTCTTTTGTCCTGTGATAAATTCGTCACTTACGAAGGTGCATGGATTGTGGACACTGTACCAGTACTTCTAGAGCCATTTGTCTTTGTAGACAGTCATTTTCATTTAGATTTAATCCTCAAGAGACTACATTTTAACACATTTTTACATATGAGCTCACGAATATCTCCGGCTGAGCATAACAACACCTTTTACTACGGAATGCCAATTATGTTTTCCCAGAACATTGGGACAGCTGGTCAGTACAAGTTGGAGCTGCAAAGTCAGTGTATGTATCATTCGGAATACATCCCCATATTGCTGCCAAAGGAGTCAGTCACAAGCAACTTGAGGACTTGGACCACCTGTTGGGAAACTACAAGTGCGTAGCAGTCGGCGAAATAGGCCTTGACTTCACAACCAGATGCGGATGCAAGCGATGTCACACTCCACAGCAATGCCAGCAGCGAATGTGGGACTGTCAGGAAAAAGCCTTGTTGGAGATGCTGCAGATTGCACAACGTCGACAGTTGCCTGTCATCTTGCACTGTCGTGATAGAGGTAGTGGTGATGCTGCAGCCCGTGTATTGGCCATCATTCGCAGTGGTTTTGCTGAATTGCACTATCATCGCCATTGCTTTGATGGTAGTATTGAGGAATTGAGAGAATGGCAAAGCCTTCCTAATGTTGTGTTTGGAATCACGGGCAAGTTTCTAAAGGACACGAACACAAACAGTGATGCGATCTCAAGGATCTTACCACATCAGTTAATCCTTGAGTCCGATGCCCCGTTTCTTTCGCCAAGGTCATGTTGTGAGGTGAACCATCCCTGGAATTTGATAGATGTTGCTTTGGCAGTGAGTCAGCGCAGAAAACATTCCGTTGAACATTTTAAACTGGATGGCTAATGATAATGCCCTCCGATTCTACGGTATCCCAAAGTTAAGACAAGAGCCAGCTAGCTGGGGCCCTAGGCCTCGTTAGCAATTTTTCAATAATAGAGTTTTTGATGGATTTTGTAAATAGTTTTATCAGTACCAGGAAGGTTCCGATATATGCATATGCGTTTCTTTTGATATATGGATGACTTTGAGTTTCTTCAACTCAATATTTTATACAGAAACTGAATATTTTATACAGAGTGTTTTAATTTGCATCTCTAACTATTACCCGCAACATCAGAGAGTTATGAACTAGCGTTAAATTCTTGCCTGTATTTTATCTTGTTTTTAGGTTTATTTTTTAGTTTAAATATGTGACTGATTCTACATGAAGGGGACGGATGTGGTGCCGCTTATGTATACATAGAAGAACCAGTCCATATCTTACAGTATGCCAAGCAATACCTCTGGATGGACGACTGACGTCACGAGGATTCCCTTCTACTTCCGTTTACTGTATTAACCACATGTATTATTATATTGCTGTCTACTGATTCATCAGATATAGAGATTTACAGATATTAAAAGTATTCTGTTTATTACACATACACTTTACTTATTTGTACCATATCGGCACAACAATGGATTGCTAAAAGTATAATTATCAAGTAGAAATTGCAATATATATTTTTTAATATGTTCAAAGACAGTAAATATCTTTAAGGTAACATTATTATGTTATTATATATTCAATTGGTAATTTATTCCTTTTTTAGATACTAGATAATATTTTTAGAGCACAAATTTGTAATAAGCTAAAACAGGGGAAGTAACTCCAAAATCAATTTCCCCCAACGTTTGAGTGAATTAAAAACTGTGCTTGTCGCTAACAAGTTGAGATGGAAGGCATTTCTGTAAAAGGCATAGTTTTATTTTGATGACTTAAATTCAATTCTAAAGTCATGAAAGTCTTCATTTATATATGCTCTTCCATTGTGACTTGGAGATCGAAAATGCCGACCCAAGCTAAACACACTCGTTGACACATTCATCAAAAGTAGTATGACAAAAAGATATACATTGTCCTAATTAAATTACCTAGTTATTAACACCTTTGAAGTCTTTATCATTGTAATTGATTGTAATGACATTATTAACCTGGGGGCAATCACACAGATGTCATATATGTAATTAACTTGGAGATCAGAAATCGATGAAACAAAATTTTACCAAAACGGCACAAGATAATTTTGGAAAAAGACGTCAGGGCAGAAGGGCGCAGATGAAGGCACCCAGGGCGCGGCTGAGGGCACCCAGGGCGCCGCGCCTTCTATTGGGCCCTTCTATTTTGGGCTAGCGAGACCACTGGGGGGGAATGTTACCGTTTATTTTTGTATGTATGTATGGTGTAATTTTATTTATGATTTGTAATGAAATCAGCCATCATGTGTAAAAATGAACAACAGTTTATAATTTATTGCGTTCGAGCGCTTTGGATTTACCCTAGAAACGCTCAAGCAAACATTGAATGAGATGTTATACCGAAATCGTTTAACTTATGTCAAATACTAATAAATAGCCAATCATCTAAGCCATAGTGAAGCTGGTTTCTGAAGGCACTTTTATTAGACCCAACCATGCACAAAATTTTAATAAATTATTTCAAAGATAGTGATAGTTGCTAAAATAGCGATCACCAATCAAATCTTAACAAAAGTGTCAAGCAGTTTGACTCATTAAAATCTAGACAATGATATAAATCATGACTTTATAGTTTGACCAAATATTAAAAAAAAAAGATAAGTCCTTAATAACTTAACTTTTTTGGAAAGCATATAGCATTACATCCCTTAGCACATGTAATTTTAGTTATCTTACAATATAGCTTTGACATTTAATACCCATAATTTTTTCGACATGCAATAACTGGATTCAGACACTTTAAACAATTCGAACCAATGCACAAGGGTAATTGTTGTAACTTCCCGTGTTTTACCTTTCATCTTAAATTCATTGAGTTTACAGAAGATAGTTAATGCACTAAGGCTGTCAATAACTGCTTTTTCCTCCGTCACTATATCGCAGGCCGATATCATCCTAAAAATACATCATACAAAGAGGATGCATTAATGTAAACATTTTATACAACCTATTATAGATGATTAATAAAAACATAATGACTGTACTCCTACAACTATCAATACGGGAGAGTAATTATCTCCCCTTGGATACAGGTTTAATTTGTTTAACATGAAAGGTTTCCATTGATTTTCTATTCTTGTCATTCTCACTGATCCCATATTCAAGTCACTAGGTACAAATATATGTAGGATAAATAATTGAGAAGCAAACATCTTATTAATAATTATAAAATTGAAATAGCACTTAAAAAAAATGTACGTGTCCATTATGCATTTCTGGATCTACCTTCATCAGGAACCCTAAAAAGCCTTATAATTTAAAGTCAAGGATGTATAAGTATGGAAACAGGTGTAGAGATATATGACCAAAAGGGATCTAACATTAATAGTTAAATTCTATGGTCAATCTTGTCTTAGAGAGGTTGAACCTTAGTTTCTGAAAAATTTCAAAACTTTGATAGGAGCATTTTCCTGACAAAGTCTAAATGCTCAGTCAAGTTTTAAGAGTGTAAATTATTGGTAGAACTTACTGTTGTTTATTGGTATGGTTCATAAGTGTTTGGGTTTTCCCGTTTGAATGGTTTAAAATAGTAATTTTTGGTAAAGCTTGCTGTTCGATGTGAGCCAAGGCTCCATGCTGAAGACTGTACTTTGACCTATAATGGTTTACTTTTACAAATTGTGAATTGGGTGGAGAGTTGTCTCATACCACATCTTCTTATATTTATTCTACTCACACCCATTTGTTGATATCTTGTTGTTCAGTATTCAGTTTAATCAGTTATTGTTTTGTAAAGAGAATGATAAATAATAATAAGTAATAAAGGAATATAACAATACATTTTAACCAAAATAGACAATTAGGCCTAGTGGTCACCAAATTAAAGCAAGACAGGCTACAAAACAACATCTTTAACCATAAACATCACATCTCAGCTTACTTACCAACATAAAGCTTTGATAACACCAACAACAGCTAACATCTGATGTAGAGGCTGGTGTGTTGACAATATATGTAAGCCTTCAGCTATCATAGCCTAAATATAACAAAGAAAATAACAACTAAAAAAACATCCTCATGCCTAAGCAGTCCTTCATATCGAACACTTTGGTTGACAAAAGGGCAAAACATTGCTCATATTTCCCCCCCTTAAAACTTTATAATAACTTATGAATTTTTCTACTTCCTTTTCTTTATTTTTTCATATCTTACTTCCATGAATTTCGTTTTAAGATTTGTTATTTTATTGCAGTGATGGTGTATCAAAACTTTAACAATCAAATAAAGGATTTATGTCCATAAATAATCTAAAAGATCATAGATATATATTCATTCAAATTATTAATTTTTAGCTCTAAATTTACAGCATTTAGAGTTACCATGTAACAACAATTATTGGTCTCCTAGACATACCCGTAATGCAGCATCTGGCTCCTTTGACATAGAAATCAACATCTGTACACCTCCAAGTTCTACTAACTGAAATTTAAATGGTACAAGTGTAAGCACAAAACATCTAAGAGAAACTTTATAAATATTAAGGAATATTTTTTTTTAAACTTTCTTAGTAACCAATATCAAATTACATTGAAGCATTTCCAGAAAAAAATGCATTTTTAACCATAAATAGTTTCAAACCTTAAATCTTGTCTTATGCCATCCTGTGCATACAGTTGTTATACAAGAACGAAGGAACATGGTGCTTGTTCTCAAAATTGTTTATTTTACTCTTATAAGATTAACCTGTTTGTTTGAAATCAACTGTTTTTGTTTTTTTATCACAGGTTGTACTTTATTATTATGAATTTCTGTTTGAATTCGTTAGTTTTTCATTCACTTTTATGTCAATTGAAATTTCTATATCAATTTCTTTTACATTTGTAAACAGCAACAGTTCAAATCTATGAATAAAGGAATTAGACTATTTTTTTTTTACCAAAATGAATTATGTTTGTACTTTACTGGTCTCCTAGAACTTTGACCTAAACTAAAGCTATTAAATTGTCATACCTTACACAGCCCTTTTTCTTCTTTACACATACTAACAATACCTTTCACAGCTTCAAACTTAAAGGACTAAAATTAAAAAAATAAATTACAAATTCAAATATCTAAAAAGTAAAAGTTTTCAAACAAAAGGCTCCTTTGTAAACAAATGACTTACTGATATTTATTTTCATCTTTTTAAGTTGTTTTTTTCAGAAACAAATAATTTATTTTCAAATAAGCAGTTTGTTTTAAGAGCATGACATTCAGAGTGAAACCAGACAATTATCTTTTTCTTCTTCAGATCTACATTATGTAATATACTATAAACTTCAGATTTACCTACATTGTGTACTATAATGTAATAAATTGTTGACTTAAGATCTACGTTATGTACTATTGTAGTAAACTGTAGATCTACATTATGTAATAAACTGTAAACTTCAGATCTACATTGTGTACTAATGTAATAAAATGTAGACTTAAGATCTACATTGTGTACTAATGTAATAAAATGTAGATCTACATGGTACTAATGTAAGAAACTGCAGACTTTAAATCAACAATGTGTACTAATGTAATAAAATGTTTACACAGATATATCCTTTAAAGAAACTCATTCTAAAAGGTTACCTATTCAACACTGTAATAAGATCATTGAATATTGTTTTTATTGGTATAAATATTGATTTTGTTATCAGTAAATTAAAAGCTAACTAAATATTACTAGTATGTTATATGCATATACATATTCATGGATCTACAATCTGTCGACACCTGTAACTTGGCATTGCACAAGGTCATGTTTTTCTCTGGCTGTTTATGACGTCTTTACACTAAATCCATTGGATGTTGGATGTGTACAGATTGATAGTTTAGTCTTAGATGCATGATTTTTTTATTAGTTGTTAGTGGCTTTGAACTAGCTGTCAGATAACTGCGAGTACTCTCAGATCTGTTCATTGTGTCTTTTTGTGTCGGGATGTATAATTACCCGGCCACGTCCACTTGTATTTTTGTCCATCTGATGAGTAAAGCCTTTTTCAACTAATTTTTATAGTTCGTTCTTATGTTGTACTGTTATACCACTGTCCCAGGTTAGGGGGAGGGTTGGGATCCCGCTAACATGTTTAACCCCGCCACATTATTTATGTATGTGCCTGTCCCAAGTCAGGAGCCTGTAATTTAGTGGTTGTCGATTGTTTATGTGTTACATATTTGTTTTTCGTTCATTTTTTTTACATAAATAAGGCCGTTGGTTTTCTCGTTTGAATTGTTTTACATTATCTTATCGGGGCCTTTTATAGCTGACTATGCGGTATGGGCTTTGCTCATTGTTGAAGGCAGTACGGTGAACTATATTATTAATGTCTGTGTCATTTTGGTCTTTTGTGGATAGTTGTCTCATTGGCAATCATACCACATCTTCTTTTTCATATACTCACCTGTATGTTATATTGTTACTATAATGCTAAATTTAAAATCGAAGTTTTGATCTGTTATCTTACATGTATTCAAGCTCAAAAGACCATGATTAAGGGTTGGGCAGAAAAAACTGCAAAAAAATCAGAATGTGCAAATGTAACTTCAACTGAATACCAAATATTATTGACTTGTCATGAGTGGTTACCCATAAATTGACCTCTCTGATTGAAGCCAACTTACCAGTTTGGTTGAGCTTGACTTAGCTTGACATTTGCTGCAGGATGACAAATCTCACAAACTCTCTCTGGGTGCAGCTAACTTACCAAAATGGTTGACCTTGACTTAGTTACACATTCTGCTGCAGGACGACAAATCTCACAAACTCTTTCTGGTTCTTCACATCTAAGCTGTGGTAGGGGCATCTATAAGATAGCAGAAACCAAATAATATCATCATGATCATTGACATATAGATTCTATATTTTTCTTAGCTTTCAAATTGAACAATTTCAATTTTATATTTTATTTTCAAAATATGATTATTTTTCATAACTATGTACATGGAATTTAAAGATTCAATCTAATGGATATAGCAATTTGAATATAATAAGTGTCCCGTGGACCTGAAAAACAAATCTCAAATTTTATTTGTTTTGAATGAGGAAATGTCATCCTTTCAGCTTTTTTTTTTAATTTTCTTCAAAGTTATTGTTTCTTTATTAAATTTATTTCCTTTCTATCATCTTTTTAAAAAACAAAGAAAGTCTTGGTGTTCATCAGCTGCAGTTTTCCTTGTCTTTGACAAATGATCTTCGGCTGAGTTATTGACAATGTATACATACATGTATTTGATCATTAATGGGCCATTAGTCTACTCATTTGAAATGTTTTACATTTGTCATTACAGGGCCTTTTATAGCTTACAATGTGGTTACCGTTTGATCGTACAAATGACAAAGTAATTGTAATTTAATCAATTACATTGAAAGTAATCGGACCCATCTCTAATGCGGTATGGGCTTTACTCATTCAGACAGATTTGTTGAAGGCCATATGGTAACCTTTCATTGTTAACTTCTATGTCATTTCTGATGGAGAGTTGTCTCATTAGTAATCATACCACACCTTTTTATTTTCATATATATATATAGATGAATACACATTTTTTTTTTAAACATTGACAAAAATGTGCATAAATGCTCTACCTACCTTTTCTTTACAACATTTGCTGCACAAGATTCTTCCACACATCCTACAATGATGTTTTCTTCGTAGCTGGTTAAATTTGTTCTGACATAAGACACAGTTTGAAGCTTCATCATCTGACATCCATCTGAAACATTAATACAATACTTGTACATTTAGGTAAAAATTAAATAGAAATAATGTGGTGTGGTTTAAGTCTGGCACCACACAACTATTTCATTTGTTATTTCTGTTTAATTGAATGTTTTTGATGAATTAAGATCTAGAACACTGGATATTAAGGTTATCAAAATCAAACTACACAACCTTTTTACTTGTACATTTTGAATTTGTGTTTTTTTATCTATTATACTGTTATCATTGAGATATGTGTTTTTCTCATACTTATTCCTGAGTGTTGGACCGCTTGTCTTTCCACTGATAATCATTGTAACGGGTAGGGTTGAAATCCAGCCAGGCATTAATGTGTTGAGCTGTATGAGGTCAGGATCCTTGTTATAAGTTGTGATTTTTCTGAGCTGTATGAGGTCTGGATCCTTGTTATTAGATGTGATTTGTTTTTAAATTGGTGTATCTGACAGATCTGTGGTAGAGCACTGCTATTAAATTTATTTACAACAAAATTTCTTATTCATGGGACGGGTGTCAGACCTTGACGAACTGACAGTGTAAATGCAACTGCTTCAGTAATGGATCCAGGGGTCAAACCCCCCCCCCCTTTTTTTTTTTGGGCTGATAAATGCATTTGAGATGTTTGAATGGGATCATATACATTGTAGTTGGAAACCCCTCCCCCCTTTTGTCCTGGGATAGGAATCCCCCCTTTTTAAAATAGCTGGATCCGTCTCTGTGATTATTCTTGAAGACTATATGTTGAACTATAAATATATGTTGGCTACTTGGCTACTTCTGTTGAGGTAAATGTCTCCAAGATTTGGTGCAAGTGGTGTCTGTTTGGTGTTAATTTTGCTGATACATATTTTTCAGTATAAGAATAAACTTTAATAATGCTAACACAAGTGGGTTCCATAATTTGATATTGGAGGAGGCAGTTGGGTACTCCTGTGCATTAGGAATAGATGACCTGAGTTCAACAAAAACTTAGCTGTAATTTTATCTTAATAACATTTTTTTAGGGGGTAGAGGAGATGTGCTTGAATCCCCTCTTGCTTCAAAACTCATTTAAAAAAGTACACTTAATTGGTGATCACATTTGTACTTCGGTCTTTTATAAATGCATGTAGTTTTCCTATTGGCAATCATTCATCATGTCCATATCATATCTTTTATTTTTTTTTAAAGATCTTATTTAAAATTAAAAGCAATTTAATTTAAGTATATATACAGTACATTTAAACAGATAAAGTGCTATGTTTTATCATGTTATCTAGACAACTACATGTAAGTAAACAGTAATTATTTATACACCAGAAATATTTGAAGTTGTTGACAAGCCATTTGTTTCATTGGTCAAAGGGTGTAATAAGGGGAAGGTCTCAGAAACTTCACTCTTGCTAAATACAATGTATACTAAGAATTTGACAAATAGCAAAATCACAAATAATTATGACGTCTTGAATAAAATTTAACATGGAATGAAATCCCCCCCGATTCTATGATTCAACTGTCAATATGTGAACTGAAAAGTAAAGTCCATAAATTGATATGTATGATCTATCGTCTCAGTGTTTAATGTTTACCTTGCCTTTGCTAATATAAAATTTGGAGAACCAAATGTCTCTTGCAAACCTTCTACCGTAGCGGGATATATATCTAAACCCTCAAGCTTCACAGGTCGGATAGCTCCCATTTTCAGTTTCAAATTATTTCAATCTACATATTTAGATCATGCGATCCGTCTCGTTCTAATCTTATAACAGATAAATGAACTTCTTGAAAGTCTCGATAAGTTGAAGTCCCGCCTACTTGTTTACACCGGAAACTCTTTTTATAATTTACTTGTCGATAGTCGATATCGGAAAATAAGATCCGGAGTTTATCTTTATAAATTCATCTAGTTTCTCAAGCATGTCAAGTTAGAGCAAGGATTTGTATATGGTCTCACTATAAAAATCCTTGGTAAGAGTAATTAGAAGTACTGAATTTCAGAAAGAAACACTATATAGAAGTTTTATATTTTATTAACATAGCTTCAAGAACTTAAAAAGTCAGTGAAAGAGGCACATTTCAGTGTATAGGTAAATCTGGATGCAAAAATATTTGCTCCAACTCATTCAAAGCATTCTTCTCTAATGAGAAAGGTATACATGCTAGCCATGATATACTTACCGCAGATGAGATGATTGAAGCTGTTAATGTTCTCCTTGATAATGTTTATGTACGTTCCAGCAATAAAGTTTGTCGATAGGTTTTAGTTATTCCTATAAGATAAAGAGTAGAAAACTTTATTTTGATTCGGCCACAAATCCTTGATTCGGCATATGTACAAATATACAACACAAGCTCTAAGGAGCTTTTGACCGAATAGAAAAACATAATTTATAAATAACAGTCTAATTTGACATTTAAAACCACCTGTAAATCCTATGGGTACCAATTGTGTCCCTTAAATAGCAGACTGATATTTATGCTGTTAAGAATCACAGTTTATAACCAAACTCATTAAAGATCCAGTGGCGGATCCAGAAGTGACCTAAGGGAGGCCCGTTCCAGTCATGATTCAGTGATTTCCTATATAATCAACCAATTTTTTCAAACAAGAGTGGGACACTAGGGTCCACCCTGGAGCTGCCTATGAGACCCGTCTAAATTGCATGTTATTGATGAATTTAACAATAGTTACCGTTATCTTGATATTGTTTTCGTTAAATTGTTCATCTAGAATGTTCCAAATACACTTTCAAAATTTTTCGCGGAACGGAACTTAAAATAATCAAAAATAACGCTAACCGATAACAACTGTCTTTTCAAAGATTTAGATATTTAAGTTTTACTCGAGAAACTCTACACTAATATTTGCCACAAAAAGGACGATTTTTCTTTCTCTATTGTTAATTTTCCTTTTTCGAAAGACTGTATGCATTTCCATTCTCAAATTTATTTGGCACCATCTTTTGGTTGTACCTGTAAAAAACTCAATTCTAACGGGATATCGCATCCTAGTTTTTATGGAGATGTTCGGAAATTTCGATACACAAACTTATTCTAAAAGGTTATATATATATATATATACCGATACAACACTATACTTATAACTTTGAATACTGTTTTAATGGTATCAATATTGATTTTGTTATCAGTAAACTAAAATCAAACTAAATATTATCGTTGTATACATATTCACATGCATGGCTTTAAAAAAACCCAAATAAAATTGAGAATGGAAATGGGGAATGTGTCAAAGAGACAACAACCCGACCATAGAAATAACAACAGCAGAAGGTCACCAACAGGTCTTCAATGTAGCGAGACATTCCCGCACCCGGAGGCGTCCTTCAGCTGGCCCCTAAACAAATATATACTAGTTCAGTGATAATGAACGCCATACTAATTTCCGAATTGTACACAAGAAACTAAAATTAAAAAAAAATACAAGACTAACAAAGGCCAGAGGCTCCTGATTTGGGACAGGCGCAAAAATGCGGCGGGGTTAAACATGTTTATGAGATCTCAACCCTCCCCCTATACCTCTAGCCAATGTAGAAAAGTAAATGCATAACAATACGCACATTTAAAATTCAATTCAAGAGAAGTCCGAGTCTGATGTCAGAAGATGTAACCAAAGAAAATAAACAAAATGACAATAATACATAAATAACAACAGACTACTAGCAGTTAACTGACATGCCAGCTCCAGACTTCAATTAAACTGATTGAAAGATTATGATTTCATCATATGAATATCAGGCACAATCCTTCCCGTTAGGGGTTTAGTATCATACCATCATAACATATATGAGAAGAACATAACCCGTATCAACGGAAATCTAAATCACTGAATCGCAAGTGGGAGGATTCGTTAGCCGATTTACTGTCTCGTGGACTATCCTTAACTACATCTCTTTTTTTAAACGCCTAACATCATCGTCTTTTATTCTCTGGTGGATAGTTGTCTCAACATCGTCTTTTTATAATGTTTAGTTTATGTAAATTATGATTCATTTACTACAACATACTTATGATCAGTTTTGGTTTTCAGACCGTATTATATAGATAAACATTACTTTTTTCTCCAAAAACTGGAAACAAACTTTTTTTCCAAAAAAAACCCCATAGCACCCCCCCCCCCCCCGAAAATCAAATGGTTGCTGCCTTAGATGCAAACTATTTTTATTGGCTTTGAACTAGCTGTCAGTAACTGAGAGTATACATGTACGCAGATCTGCACTTTGTGACTTTTTGGTGTGGGAATGTATTTAAGTACCCTACCTCAACTCGGTATTTTGTGACAAGTTTATACTTTGTACATATCGATCTGATGAGTTAAGCTCTTTTCAACGGATTATTACAGTGTGTTCATATGTTGTACTGTTACGCCACTGACCCAGGTTAGGGGAGGGTTGGGATCCTTTTCTGTATGTGGCTGTCCCAAGTCTGAATAGTCTGGAGTCTGGAAGTCAATGGTTGTTGTTTGTTGCTTTATATGATATTTGTCGATCATTATTATGTACATACACAAGTTTCCTCCAAATGAAATATAAAAGGGAAAAAATTTATAAATTGTATAACCATAATCAATTATTAAGTAAGTCTCCATATACTATTACTGACGAGTTAATTTCCCGTTTTTTATCAATCGTCTTTTCCTTATCATCTAGTTTTGTTTTTTTAACCTTTGATGTCTAGCTTTGATGGGATGAACAATGCTAAAATAGAATCGTATCACCGTGATTAATGTTTATCTATATAATACGGTCTGAAAACCAAAACTGATCATAAGTATGTTGTAGTAAATGAATCGTAATTTACATAAACTAAACATTATAAAAAGACGATGTTGAGACAACTATCCACCAGAGAATAAAAGACGATGATGTTAGGCGTTTAAAAAAAAGAGATGTAGTTAAGGATAGTCCGCGAGACAGTAAATCGGCTAACGAGTCCTCCCACTTGCGATTCAGTGATTTAGATTTCCGTTGATATGAATTTCTTAGAAGTGTAATACGATAATACTGTATTGCAACATTATTATTATAAGTGCAACATTATTATTATCAAGAGGTGCAACACATTTACCAAAAGTGACTGTCTCGTTAATTGATCTAGTAGTACTAGTGTACTTGCACCAAGTGCAGAAGATAATGTTTTTTATTGCCGCCTTCATAGGTAAAAAGAAAGATTACAACACAATCATTTGCTGCTTCTCTTTAGCACATGTTATCATATAATATTTGCTTCCTTCGAAGTCCTGGAAGGGTGACATTTCCCCAGCAGGTTATCGGACGTTAAAGCAGAGCATATGTAATATGTATAAATGGTAAATGAAAGACTCATTTTACCATCCATAACCTGTATGCTAGATTTTTGTGCCGTATGACTTTAAATGATTATCAATTTCAAATAAACAATCTAGTCATCGATTTACTTATATTGCCAAAGAAGTGTTGGTCATATCAACGGTCACATCTTAGCAACACATGATTTTACACGAGAGATCTTTTACCACTAGGAGCATTTCGTATTCCCCATTTGCATAAAACAAAAGATAAACAATTAGAACAATTTTTAAGCGCTTTGGGTGCATGAGCTTTTATACAACCGTTCGATTTCTAAACTATATCCCAAATAGTTTATTGCTGTGAATTGTGTTGGAATTACGTGATATTTAGAATACGAATATAACACATATTGTGTAATAAATACTGACCACCTTTAGCCATTAATTCAATGGACCATAGAAAAAAGAAATGTCATTAGAGAACTAAGCGCTCACAATATTTGTAAGCACAACACACACGTCACATCTGTGGATGTTGTAGGATTCTCTTTCAAAAGTTCTTCATGAAAATTTATACCAGATTTAGATTCAAACCGGCCGTACTGTAGTTGCCACAAGATCTGAATATACCAGTTTAGCAATTGACTCAAAGTAATAGCAACTAGAACTTTATAAACAAGCTAACCAATACTATATACATTAAATTAAGTTGAAGTTTTCCTGCTAGGATAATAAGTTAACCAATACTTTATACATTAAGTTAAATTGAACTGAGTTTTCCTGCTAGAATAATAAGTTGACCAATACTGTATACATTAAATTAAGTTGAAGTTTTACCTGCTAGGATAATAAGTTGACCAATACTGTATACATTAAATTAAGTTGAAGTTTTCCTGCTAGGATAATAAGTTGACCAATACTATATACATTAAATTAAGTTGAAGTTTTCCTGCTAGGATAATAAGTTGACCAATACTGTATACATTAAATTAAGTTGAAGTTTTCCTGCTAGGATAACAAGTTAACCAATACTATATACATTAAATTAAGTTGAAGTTTTCCTGCTAGGATAACAAGTTAACCAATACTATATACATTAAATTAAGTTGAAGTTTTCCTGCTAGGATAATAAGTTAACCAATTACTGACAAAATATTGATATTTACGCAGTTCATTTATCCTTTATTGTATAAAAAGTCCTCGAGGTTTTTTTTAAAGAATATTTGTTGATGAATTTATTACTTTATTTTCTTCGCATGTCGTTGAACTACGAAATATTCAAAGCTTTGTTTTTTTGTTCAGATATGCAATGTAATGTAATGACGACTATTTGCATTACAGTCACAATAAGAAATCTGAAGCAATCTAACTAGAAGGATTCGTAAACGAAGATATATTTTCTGCGTAATGATTTCGGTTTTTTTTATAATGGCTTGGCTGTCTCCTTTATATTTGCTTTTAAATTGTTACTTTGGTTACTACTTAGATACAGGAAGATGTGGTGTAAGTGCCAGTGAGACAACTCTCCATCCATATAACAATTATAAAAGTAAAACATTAAAGGTCAATGTACGACCTTCAACACGGAGCCTTGGCTCACACCGAACAAAAGCTATACAGGGCCCCAAAATTACACGCGTAAAACC
The DNA here is from genome assembly GCA_019925275.1 of Mytilus edulis. Classification (NCBI taxonomy): domain Eukaryota; kingdom Metazoa; phylum Mollusca; class Bivalvia; order Mytilida; family Mytilidae; genus Mytilus; species Mytilus edulis. The sequence goes on along the minus strand of CM034356.1, from coordinate 93,161,483 downwards.
ATTCAAACGGAAACCAACGGTATAATCATATAAAAAACGAGAAACGACAATCACGTATAAATTACATAAACAAACGACAACTCTGTACATAAGATTCCTGACTTAGGACAGGTGCAAACATTTGCAGCGGGATTTAACGTTTTAATGGTACCAAACCTTCTCCCTTTTTCTGAAACAATAGCATAACATCACAACATAGAAAACCACACGATAAAAGGAAAAATTGGAAGGCTTAACTCAATAAAAAACCCGTAAATTAACACACTATGAACGAATAAATTTTATCTGCAATACTTGAATGCAAATGCACAGTTACAGCACATTTCAGACAGTATGTAGCTAATGGTAATATCTTTGGTTAGCTTGCTTGTTAGCTGAACCGTGAAGTCATTGTTAGGTAAGGTAAACTTCCCTCCTTTTAAAGTGGCTTAGTACTACAGAGAGATAGATTTTTTATCTGTTGGGCTAGTCTACTATTAAAGGAGGGAAGTTTACCTTACCTAACAATTACTTCACGTTCAGCTAACAAGCAAGCTAACCAAAGATATTACCATTATCTACATACTGACTGAAATGTGCTGTAATAAAATATTAGGGACAAACATTCAAGGCCAAAAAGCAAACATAAAAGTCCAAACAAAGCCATGGCAAAACACCACCGCGAAATATTTAACCCTTCGAAAATAATCACTTTTGAAAAAAAAACGGTTTTTATAATATCTACAGGTAAATGAAAAATAAATTTGTGTATAAAATTCTTCCAATAATTAGGAATACCAAGAAAGTTATGTCATATAAATACACAATTTAACACTAGATACAAATTGGGATGAATATATAACAATAAAACTGTACAATTAGAGCTTAGAGCTAAAACTTCCCTGTACAGATTTAAGGAGAATAAATGTAGTACGAAGAAGTGAAAATTAGTAGATAATCCAAATAATCAAGGCTGGTATATAGACAAGATCCATATTAATATAAAAAATAACATAAAAACATTATTAAAAGTATAAACAGGTCGAATTAACAAGAAAATACGATTTGAGAGTACTCGCAGTTACTGACAGCTAGTTAAAAGCCAAAAACAATTAATAATAAAAAAAATCATGCATCAGAGACCAATGTAATGTAACAACTTACATATGACAACAATCATGATTCAAATCTTAAGAAATTTGACCCTTATCATAGGAAAACCATGCATATATCGTTCATTGAAACGCATTTTGATGTTAGCAGAGGTGACTTCCTTTATGCATGATTCTCAAAACATCTTCATATCAATAAAAACTCCCAATCTGTGTCCTTCTCATCCGGTATTTGACAGTGTTATCATATTTATGATATCATCTCTTTCCTCCGACCTTGGTTAGGTCGTTTTGAACTGTTTCTGATGATATATCTGGATATTGAACTGTCTTCCGTTCGTTTTTTAATTAATGACGATACATACATATATCATTGGACAATTCTGCTCATTTGTCGTTGTTAACAACACTTTGTGTAACAAATCTAACGGAAACTGTCCATAATTCTGATTAAATTATTTATACAGAATAGAAATATACTTCGAGAAAACCGTGGGCACACTGCATATTCTATAGTAACATACAAATAAAAATATGCTTAATTTGAACAGACATTTAGAACCTGGGAGTATCGTAGATCTTTGAGTACATAGGCACTCGTCTCAGGAATAAATATTCCTATATACATTTATATAACACACTTGTGTTATATAAAGGCATATGGGATTTGTTTTTCTGAGACGAGTGCCTGTGATTCTAACGGTGCGCTGTTGGATCACTATCTTGAGGTGAGAAAGGTTGACGTTCACAATATAAAAAAGTGATATGATTGACAATAAGACAACTGTCAACCAAAAACTAATATACGAATATTTAAACAACTAGTCCATCATAAGGTCTTCAACAATGAGCAAAACCAATACACAAAAGAAAGCATGACTTTATGTGAAACAATTCAAAAAAGTTTAGCAAACATGACAAACGACAACCAACGACAACCACAGAAGTACAGGCTCCTGACCTTGGTCAGGCACAGTTTTATAGACATTACAAAGTTGTTGTGTTTTAACGGGAGCGCTTAGCTCTACAATTACATGAGACAGTGATGTAAATGCACAACATAAGACCAAGATACAACAACCATTTTAAGAGTCTGGGCTTATCATATCGACACATAGCACAAAAAAACCCTACGAAAAGACAAAAGAAAAGGAAACACGGTACCGATCGAAGAGTATTCATAGTTACTGAAACTTAGCCTAGTTGAAAGTCCAATTATGATTTATAGTCTAACATACCATGTTGTTCAAGACTAACATATCAAAAAATATACATCCAACAGAATTTGTAATATATGTCACCGTACGGCTTAAATTCCATTGGTGAATCCTGTTTCTTGATTTTTGTTTATTTGCCAAAGAAGTTGTTGTTATTTTTCAAATCTTTATTTAATTCAGCTCAACTGTTTTAGTTTGTGAAACTTGAGCCGGTTCAGAATTAATCGTAACTATGATGTAATATGTATGTTTAGACTTCAAATACTTTATGATATCATTAAGACTACATATAAATGATATTTGTTGTTTCTTTAAGTTATCGGTGTTTCACATCTTCCATTAGCCTTCTTTCCAATGACGTCATAAACCCTTTTCTTCTTCCCTATTGCAATTTGTCTGTTATTGCCTACTTTATTACCATGCAAGTAAGCTAATAATATCACAATTCTCCAGTGTTATATTTTGAAAAAATATTTATTTACATCATTACGTTTGGTGCATGAATATAAAAACGAATGTAGACATATTTATGCAGTTATTTAAACTATCATTTTGCATTACACGCAACGAACGTACAACGTAAATGAATATAATTTAGTATGCTTGAGGCTAGTTTTCTTCGCTAACACAAAATTTGATTATTATTATATTAGTATATGTAATACATATGTTCCAGACCGTATGAGTATTTGGACCGTACGCGTACGGTCTGGACCGTATGCGTACTTTTTCAAAATACTCATACGGTCGGACCGTACGCGTACGGTCTGACTAATATCAAGATGTTGGTCAAGTGTATTAGATACAAATGCATATAACAGATCAACATAATTTAACTCTCAAATTGTTATAAAAAAGTTCAATTGTAATTGAAATAAAACTTTATATTTTAACTATATAAAAAATTCACGCTAATTAAATCTGTTAATCTCTTGTATTTAGCATATACAGTCTATGGAAGAAGCGATTCGATAAAAGCTTTTCTTATATCAACGAGCGATATTGTCTTATATCAACGAGTTGCATTGTGGGAAATTATAGATGAATGTTAGCATTTGTACGAAGAAAGGCAGATTTCTCGGTATAAAGTAATGACTCTTTTCTTAAGACAGGGTGACATTTAACATGACATACGTCTGGTGTATAATTTTCATGAGTTATTTTATGTAATAACAAGCAAGGTGTATTTAAACGAGAAAATTGAATTATTGAATAAATGAAACATAAATGAACGATTTATCATTTGTAGATGTACACATTCTATAAATATCATGTAGCAAATTCAGTGGAATGCAATTGAGATAAATTCAATTGTTTGCTACGCCAAAATCACCTATAAGTCAACGATATTGCTATATTTTAAAATATCAATGCGATATTTGTCTTATATCATAGCGATGATTTTTTAATATAAAAAAATTTATGAATGCGATACTTTTCTAATATAACTGCTATAGTTTTCGAATATAGAATTAATACGATGACACGTCACAATGCATGTCACGAAAACTGCAAACATAATTCACAAACTTAGATCATGACCAGTTCAATGTTTAATAATCAACATCACCAAAATATCATAACTGTAACACAATTAACGCTTACATGAACTTATCATTCCGAAAATGTTGCTTGACTCTTTTGATAGTTGAAAGGTTAACAACCTGTTCAGTCTGTTGTTTTCAATCACATGGTTTAACCAACTAACTAACATGTTTAACCCCGCCACATTATTTATGTATGTGCCTTTCCCAAGTCAGGAGCCTATAATTCAGTGGTTGTCGTTTGGTTATGTGTTACATATTTGTTTTTCGTTCATTTTTCTTTTATATAATAAGGCCGTTATTTTCTCGTTTGAATTGTTTTACATTGTCTTATCGGGGCCTTTTATAGCTGACTATGTGGTATGGGCTTTGCTCATTGTTGAAGGCCGTACGGCGACCTATAATTGTTAGTGTCTGCGTTATTTTGGTCTCTTGTGGAAAGTTGTCTCATTGGCAATCTTACCACATCTTCTTTTTTATAATTCTATTTGAAGTGATGATGCAACGGCGGAATTTAAAAGAGGTTACAAATACGTCTACCGACCTATTAGATTCTAATTTACTGGTCACACTGCTATAGTCTACCCACCTTGGTAATATCGAAATAGACAAAAAATATCATTACTTAAAAGAAGCATTCATTCAAACAATCCAATCCAATACAGCTCCAAATTACAATGAATATTCAAATGGTCAAATGAATAATCCAAACAAATTAAAATGTACAAATGCTGATGTCCTGCTCTTTGAAGATACCAACTGAGTAGCCTCAGACTATAAAAATTGGACAACTTCAGATACAACGAAAATCAAAAATCTTGTCAAACAGAAAATAAATTTATTATTAACATAGCAAAAGATATTGAGAAGGAAGACAGTTCTTTTTGGATATCAAAGACTTTTCCCCGTTGGTAAATCGATATCTCTATGAACATAATCAACTCGCCGCCTGGACGCTCTTTTACATCGCGATGACCGTGAGGGTATTCCGATGTATTGTTGCCACAGAGATTTGACTTTCGTTTTTGGCTAGTAACCGATCGTATAAATACGCGAACTTTTCTTAGTGCAAAATAACAATCCGTATCGCTTGTTATAAATTCATTTCTTCAATGAGTACTAAAAAAAATGTTTAGAACACAAATAAATAAGATGTAAATGTCTTTTGACGTTAGAAATGTGTATATTCGTTCATTCGTTCATTGTGTATTAATTTACGTTTTTTGATGGAGTTAAGTCTGCCAATTGATATTTTATCGTGTGTTTTTCTATGTTGTGATGTTATGCTATTGTTTCAGAAAAAGGGAGACGGTTTGGATCCATTAAAACGTTTAATCCCGCTGCAAATGTTTGCACCTGTCCAAAGTCAGGAATCTGATGTACAGTAGTTGTCGTTTGTTTATGTAATATATACGTGTTTCTCGTTTCTCGTTTTTTCATATAGATTAGACCGTTGGTTTTCCCGTTTGAATGGTTTTACACTAGTAATTTTGGGGCCCTTTATAGCTTGTTGTTCGGTGTGAGCCAGGCTCCGTGTTGAAGGCCGTACATTGACCTATAATCATGGTTTACTTTTTTTTTTAATTGTTATTTGGATGGAGAGTTGTCTCATTGGCACTCACACCACATCTTCTTATATCTATATATCTTTTCTATATTCATAAATTTAGATTGTTCAGTTGGAGGACTGGAAAGCAGTTATTTATAAGGGGAAATTTTAAAGATTTATAGATATAAGAAGATGGTGCATGAGTTCTAATGAGACAACTTTCCATCAAAGTAATAATTTGTTTAAAGTAAACCATTATAGATCAAAGTAGGTCCTTAAACACGGAGCCTTGGCTCACAGCGAACACCGCGTTATATAGGAACAAGAACATTGCTAGTGTTAAATTCAAACAGGAAAACCAACGGTCTAATTTAAAAAAAAAAGGAGATTCAAACAGTGTATGTAAAGTGCGGATCCTAAAATATTATTTTCACTGTATATGCCAGAAATTTTTGATGTAGAATGATAAATAAACAGACGACTTTTTTTTATTTTGAAGAAAATGAAGAAAATTAGTTAAAAAGTATATGTTAAGAAACACATAATACTCATTAAACAAAGTAAGAGATGCGAACGGGTTTTTTTCGCGCCTAAATCCAAATAGCTGTGAAATATATATACCAAAATAGGTGAATATTTAGGACATTTCACGAACAGATCGTGCAGGTGTTTTATAACTAACAGGTAAGATGTTGTTGCAGAAAAAATATTCATTTCAACACAATTATTAAAGTTGTATAACGTAGAATAGGTTTTGTCATTCAGTTTCTTCATATTGAACTGAATTCCACTATGATGCTTTCTTTATGCGAGCCATGTTTACTGTCGAATAATGATACTATTCTTTCATTTTCACTGTAGAGCGATTCATTAGTATTGTATATGCGGCGTATTTTCACTGTATGATATATTTTTTTTTATCTATTACAGCGTATTTTTTTAAGCATGTAAAGCAAGACTTTAGTTAGCGTGCTTGCTTTTTTTTGTACAATTATTATGATAACACCCAATTTAATTCAAATATGATAATTATATAAATACAGGTTAAACTATGCCGATACATATTGTTTAAAGATGTCAATCTTATTTACAAGGTTTGTATAAACAATTATACAAACTAAGCAATCAAGTCAACCAAAGTTTTGCTTTACATGCATTAGGAAATTAGCTGTAAAACTTAATTTAGCCGGCTTGCTCAAACAATAGATAAAGTAAGAGACGGATTTGATAAAATTTAACTTACGGAGGAAAGTTTGGTTTTAAAACACTCTAAATAAATTCAATAGAAATAACATTTATTTCAAATGTATTCCATTTTTAAAATTTCTTATGAATCGTATAGGGATCTTTATCCTTGTTTTTTTTTATATCCATTTCCATATCCTTGTTTTTTTTTATCCATTTCCATGACACTTCACCACTAATTACGTACATCTTGATAAAGATTGAATCGTTGGTTTTCCCGTTTAAAAAGTTTTACACTGGGGTCCTTTATAACTTGCTGTTCGGTGTGAGCCAAGACTCATGTTGAAGACCGTATTTTGACGTATAAAGGTATACTTTTATAAATTGTGACTCGTTTTGAGAGTTGTCTCATTGACACATATGACATCTTATCTATCTGTGGCTCAACCCGAAACGAGACGGGATAAAAAGGGATAAAAAACACACTTTTTTAATATATTTATAATGGGCTTTATATGAGTCAGAAAAGAGTAGAATAGTGGGTCGCGTTGGGGTATAAGCGTGACGCGGAATTGCCGATTTTTTTGTAAGCGTGACACGTGATAGTCAAATGATTGTGTCGTGATAACGAGAAATAAAGTATAGCGGGACACGGAAAATTAAAAAAAATGAGAACTGCATAGTATAAGCGGGATGCGGGAATCTGATAAATCAGTAAGCGGGATCAGGGATCAGACCCCCCCCCCCCCCCCCCCCAATGAGACCCCAGAATAAGATATTTTGTTTTTATCTTCATCCTATTGTTACAATCATGCCTTCAATAACAAATGTATCCCATGCATGTATTTTTATAGACAAAAGACCTTATGGATATTTGGGGTTCTTTGACATGCTGAATCTAACCTTGTATCCAGTTTAGGGATTTTTACCAAGTTACCGAAATAGCCCACATAGAGGTCCAAAGGGTCTAAGATCATCAAACATGAATTGTAGCATGCATGTTGTGTACAATTACCCAAATGTGCATTGTTTGACCTCTGTGGTAGTATCCACTCGCGGATCTAGAAATTTTTATAAGTAGAGATCCAATGACTACTTAAGAGGGGGCCCGCTCCAGTGATTCCATATAAAAGTAACCAAATATTTTCCCAAAAAGGGGGCAACCCCCTGTCCCCCTAAATCCTACTCTGGTATCGAGCTGTTCATTACGGATACTTTTTTTTGTATCAAGGGTGCTCTACTTCACGTTCCAATGCAAACAAAAAAGTTCGCCCACACCTTACATTTCATGTTTTAATGACTGTGGATAATTTATGTCACATATCGTTTCACCTTATACAGTTATAATCATGCAAGCAACAATCGAGTCAAGAACATTTGTTCTACCAAAACTGTCTTTTTCAGAATATGGAAATTGAAGCAGTTGAGGGTATAACTGGGGAAAGTTAATCTTTTATAAGCTTTTCTGTCGCCATTGCGTTTCAAGATGCATATTTCTCTGTTCGCAAGTGTATTTATTGCGTGGAAGATAACGTCCTCAAATGTACTCGTCTCTATTTTACACAGACTGCACTTAAACTCCGCAATATCAATCTTTGACTTAAAAAAAATACAGAAATATCTTTTAATTTTTTTTTAAATCAAGGAAAAACGTAATTTGAAGAATACAATATGACATTTTGAGAAGCGTTTTTGTTACAAGTTTGAAAAGCTATATATTTGATAAAGAATGAATGAGGAGTTTGTATTTCAATTTGAAAATACATTTATCATAAATTCTAAAGTCATCAACTAAGTTTTTTTATTTGTTTCAATAGCATTTATCACATAATTCTACAATCAAAATTCCTCGCATCTTCGAAAATTCCACATCAGAAATGACTGCACTAACAGTGATAATTCATCGCATCTATAGTTAAAATGGATCGCTTTCAAAAATCGATATGCTATATTATGTTGCTTTTATAACACTTATTTGAACTTTAATGCTATGTTTGTACATAATAAAGACAATCACAATGAAAATATGTAAAAACTTTCCTTCAAATCAATTAATTTGGTATTTTCAAAACGTAAACAAATACAGTTTTCCAATGATCCTTTATTCTACAATAGACATACCCGCATATGACAGTGAAAATGAACTAGCTGGATTCGCACTTTATATACACTGTTCAAAAGTACAGGTCAATCATTTTGATACTTAGTTATTTGATTATTTGATTACGGCATTGTTTATTAAACTCTTATTTGATTATATTTGCTTCCAAAACCAATTGAGAAATTTGTAAGATGTTACCAAAAACAATTTGAATTTAAGCAATGGTCTTAAAACTGCTTATTTACATACAATACTACTAAGAAGTAAAATTTAAAAAAATTACTGAACTCCGAGGAAAATTCAAATCAGAAAGTCCCTTATCAAATGGTATAATCAAATGATAAAACACACCAAACGAATGGATAACAACTGTCATATTTCTGACTCGGTACTGGCATTTTCAAATTTTGAAAATGGTGGATTGAACCTGGTTTTAAATAGCACTTCACCTCTCACGTGTATGACAGTCTCATCAAATTCTGTCATATTTACAACGATGCGTGAACAAAACAGACATAATAGGTAAAATTGTCAAAATATGGGTACGACAGTCTAATATTAATACAAATCGGTACTAATATTGATATAACAAAAACTCCGCTATGATATTTTAAAAGTATCGCATTGATATTTTAAAAGTATCGCATTGTTTATTTATGTATATAGAAAAAACACAGCACTTCAAATTTTACACTGACATAAACGTAAGCTTCTAACTAACTTCTGCGTGTATATTTAGACTCAATTGTTGTTTATATTTGAACAATAAGTTTTAAAATTAGTATTTTCTTAATTTTTCGTTGCCGAAAACAACATTTGTCGCATGGAATGTCTGCATATTTACAATTGATATTAGACAATATCGCTATGTGATATAAGAAAAGTTTTTTATCGATACGCTTCTTCCATAGACTGATATAGATCAGTAATACATTAATTGAATTATATGATCACTGAACTTGAAGATATCGGAAGGAAACATAATTTGGGAGGACAATAGCAAGTGTCACCTTGGGCGAAAGTACCAAAATAGGATCCAGATATACAATTGAACAAATATTTAATTTCAATTGTTCCTTTGTTCATTTTATCAATCTATTTGTAATAATAAAAATTTGTAAATCTAAAAATTGAGATTGTGATAAATGTTTGTTTAAATTTAACCAATATAATCCATAACATGTAGGGTCAGCTCAAACTGGACCATACGCGTATACTCATACGGTCCGACCGTACGCGTATGGTCGGACCGTACGAGTATACGTATACGGTCCGGACCGTACGCGTACGGTCCAAATACTCATATGGTCTGGAACACATACACAGTTAAAAAGTTAAAAGAATATCTTACATTTAAGGAAATGAGAGTTAATTTGTCACATTTATGAAACAAATATGTATTGTGTTACTGAATTAAGTGTTCTATTATAAATGACTATAAAGTATTGGTGATAGTTTTTGCAACATCATAACCTATGATTTGACATTGTCAATAATAGTTCGTTTCATTCTCACATTATCAGGGTATCACAAAATAGAGACGAAATATACCAGAGGGACATTGAAACTCATAGATCGAAAATAAACTGACACTAACGCCATGGCTATAAAAAAAAAAGAAAAAGACAAACAGACAAACAATTATAGTACATAAATAAATATAATTTAGTATGCATGGGGCTATAGAAAACTAAAGAGTAAGCAACACGAAACTCACCAAAAACTGGAGTGTTCTATTATTCATATATATTGGAGACGTACATGTATGATTCTTCCTTTAAAGCTAGCAAGTAAATGAATAGTTGTTGTATTACTCTTTCTTTAACCTTAACGGACACAATGCCAAGGGGTATAATGCAACTGTTATAATTGTTTATTCCTTGAATCTGGTGTCGTTTATAATTAAAACAAATTCGTTCATTCATAGATTGAAGCAAGACTAACTATTGCATTGGAATTTTGTACAGGAGTTTTGTAAAAACTATCTTCTTCTTCTTCTTCTTCTTCTTCTTCTTCTTCTTCTTCTTCTTCTTCTTCTTTTCTTCTTCTTCTTCTTCTTCTTCTTCTTCCAGGTAAGGAACCGAAATCAAATTTGAATGTATGAGGTCCCGCGAAAACCAACGCAATGTCGGACAACACAGAAAGTTTTCTCTTGGCTATTTACAGGATAAAACGTTCTCTATATATATACAATTAAAACTATGTACAGGATGTTACTGTCTATATTTTAGCAGAGCATGCCTTCAGGGCAGCTCTGAATCCATCAACTGTGTCAACTGTGTCAGCTGATGTTGCTGATGTTGGCAGTTGGTTCCATTCTCTAATGATCCTTGGAAAAAATGATTGTCCGAAGGCGTCTTTTGTGGCCCTTTCTTGGAAGAAGCGGGTTTTACCTCTGGTCCGACTATCGTTTGGCGTCAGATATTGGTGCCTATCTATGTCTATTATATCATGTTGGATTTAATTCAATCTTGAGTTGCATCAACGTTTCTTGTAAATGTCATCTGGATTTTTAAAATGTTTGAACTGCAGTGTTTTGTACTTTTATTTTCTATGACAGTCCTTAAACGACAAATATAACCTTGTAATGTCACTTTTATCTTCTATTTTGATGTCTGCTGTTATTAATCTTCTAATTATTTTCCAACAGACATTAAGTTGATGTATAAGATAATATGATTTTCTATAACTATACATCAAGTATTCAATCGTAAAATGACTGACAAAAACATATCAACGATCATCCCTTTAATCTAATCCCTAACAGTTGGGTGCAGTTATTGGTCTGTTATACTGATCTCCGCATATCATTTATTTCGTAAAAGTACTATAGTGTTATTAACTGGCTGTTTCTGTATTGGCACTGTTATAGATTCAAGGTTTGCTGTATTGGCCTCGAGACCCGTAGGGTCGAGGGCCAATACAGCTGACCGAGAATCTATACCAGTGCCAATACAGAAACAGCCAGTTAATAACACTTTTATTAAATAATTATAAGAGAATTAAAAACCGGAAGTAAACGTCCCGTATGAGCCCATGGGCCAATACAGCTTTTTTCCCGCTTTTTTCTGTATTGGCCCTGTTTTTTTTCGTTTTAAAACTTTAAGACGTTACAAAACATTGCACATCATTAAACCTGTTTATTTTATGACTTTAATTTAAAAAATATTATACAAATGTTTTTATGCATAACGATACTTCCAAAGTTAAGTAATGGCGTAAGAAAATTGAAAACCGGAAGTGAACGTCCTGTATTAGCCCTAGGGCTAATACGGCTTTTTTCCCGCTTTTTTCTGTATTGGCCCTGTTTTTTTCCGTATTGGCCCTGTTCGAAGAGCAATATTAAATCTTGATTTATATCGACAGTGGAACGTTTTTAGTATTGCACATGCTGATTTATCCGTATTAGGGCTTATTTGCTCCATATCATTTAATAAAACTTTTTATCATACTCATTTTTCTATACCTAGATGTAATATTGATGGGGTTGTCCATCCGTTCGTTTCTACTTTTTATCCTTTATCAACTTTTGAATAACATGGAACATAATCTTTACCATATAACGTCATAAAATTGTGCACCTCCTATATCATTTTTATGAAAATCATGAAAGTCAGAATGTGAATATATATGTTCAAACTCTTTTAGGTCATTTTTTAGTAGCAATAAACAAAAAAAAACTATGTCAATTGGACATGCTTTGATACTATATCTGCCCTTAAATTTTAGAGGTACATTATTATTAATTTTTACGAGATAACATTTTTGTTCGCTTTGGAGATGCCGTATATCGTCAGGTAATCGGAATTCCAATGGGGACTAACTGTGCACCACTAATTGCGGACCTTTTTTTTGTATTGCTATGAGTTATAATGTATGACAAAAATCAGCAAAGACCAATCGAAACAACATCTGATACACAAATCTAATAATACTTTTAGATATTTGGATGATATTTTGGCTCTCAATAATGACGACAAGAGCCTCTAGCCTTTGTTAGTCTTGTATTATATTTTATTTTAGTTTCTTGTGAACAATTTGGAGTTTAGTATGACGTTCATTATCACTGAACTAGTATAATTATATATTTGTTTAGGGGCCAGCTGAAGGACGCATCCGGGTGCGGTAATTTCTCGCTGCATTGAAGACCAGTTGGTGACCCTCTGCTGTTGTCTGTTCTATGGTCGGGTTGTTGTCTCTTTGACACATTCCCCATTCCCATTCTCAATTTTATTTATCTGGTGTACCATTTTATGCAACTGTGCTTCCTTTTTCAAAATGTATCAGAAATTGTTTGGGGCTTCGCTTAGCAACACGTGGATTTGTCAATGGTTTATGTGGTACGGTGTATTATTGTGTGAGCGTCGTTCGCTGGAACTCTAGATTCATATTCACTTTCTTTTGTAAATTTATTTTGATATCATAGTTAGTTACTCACAGTGTTTAAGAACCTTTCGGTTTTCAGTTTTTAGAAGTTACTACGAATGATTGTTTCTTCCATAATCAGTTTAAAGACATATAGCCTGAATTTTGTTACATTAGGGATGGAACGCTGGTTAGTGACTCATCCCCATTTATGTGGTAATCTATATGTTTATGAAGATTTTTTTTTAAGATTTGGATGAGCAAAGCGAATGACAATATAGTTATAATAACTTAAGACCCCGATATATATCGAATGTTCTGCTTTTGGAAATTTAATCTGAGTTCATAATTAACCTAAATATCCTTATTCGATTTTTGGAAGCTCATAATACAATTATATTTTACGGGAGCATATTGAAAATGAATAAAAAGATATTTCATGGTAAATATAGAGCTAAACTCATTTAGTCAAATAGGTAATTGCATTACGCTTTCATAGTTCAATTAAGCACGGGGCAATCCAGCAATCATCTATATAATAATTGTATTGTCGTGTGTTTTACGACAGAAAATGAAACCCTAGGCAGTAGCATGAGTTAATGTGGTAGATAAAAACATAATATTCTCTGTTTCTTTAGTACTATTTAGTATCAGTGGTGTAATTAAATATGATTCTTGGACAACTCGTTCTAGGAGGTGATGGTATTTATCTGATTTAAACACTGCAAGATTCGACCGGACGCGCTCATGACAATTCACAAACGTATGACATATACTAGGGTATTTCTACCAAAAGGAAATATGTTTTAGTTATAAGAGCCGTTAGGTCTGTATTGTATAAGGGAGGTGATTATCAGGGCGGATCCAGGGAGGGTTATGTCCAGGTGTTGGACCCCAATTTGTTTTTGACGATCTATCGTTTAAATAAGGGTCATATGGTTGGAACCCCCTTTTATCCTGGGATTGAGCCCCTTTTGAAAATGGCAAGATCCGTCCCTGATTAGATATTAAGATATCAATAGCAACATGTGTTACGTTTTAGACAGGTAATTGTATATGTTGACTAGGCGATGTCGTTCTGGTCTGAATTGTTTCATATTTTGTCATGCCGAGGACTTTTATAGCTTTCTTTACGGGTCAGGTTTTACTCGGGAAAGCCGTACGATGCCTATATGTTGAGTACTTTACTCGGGAAAGCCGTACGATGCCTATATGTTGAGTACTTTACTCGGGAAAGCCGTACGATGCCTATATGTTGAGTACTTTACTCGGGAAAGCCGTACGATGCCTATATGTTGAGTACTTTACGACCTCTGGTAAATAGTTGTTTCCTAATCAATCATACAACATCCTATTATGTTTATACTGGTTACTCTTATCAATCAAACATACTGTATTATAGGTGACCTTTACTATGCTTCAAAATGATCAACTATGTCATTGGTAAATAGGGTCTAGATTTATGTAGTGATGAAATACACTGCCTTGCATAATGTAAATCTTATGGTCTATATATGTATTCTGTAATAAGTGCACGGTTATTTTTTAAAATATTTGTTACGGATCCCTAACGTCTTTAAATATTCGATGATTGTTAATAAAAGCAATTGCTGTTAATTAACTTTCAGGATGGTGTCGTCGTTTAACAACCGAGAAATTGATAAACAATCAAAACATATTTTGTAAATCTCATCTGGATTTAATGTTTGAACTGCAGTGATTATGGAGCACATGTAGGATATATGAGATGATGAATTATTTTATATCTTAAACTGTGTATCAACGTACAATAAATATAATTATATATATTTTTTTAACTATAAACAGCTTTCAAACAAGGAGGAGATTTAGCTACATGTAGCTATAAAACAATGGGGAGATTTAGCTTCATAAACCTATAAAACAAGGGGGAGATTTAGCTATACTAGTATGTAGCTATAAAACCAGGGGGAGATTTAGCTATACTAGTATGTAGCTATAAAACAAGGGCCGGAGATTTAGCTTCATGTAGCTATAAAACAAGGGGGAGATTTAGCTACATGTAGCTATAAAACAAGGGGAGATTTAGCTACATGTAGCTATAAAACAAGGGGCCGGAGATTTAGCTTCATGTAGCTATAAAACAAGGGGGAGATTTAGCTTCATGAACCTATAAAACAAGGGGAGATTTAGCTACATGTAGCTATAAAACAAGGGGGCGATTTAGCTACATGTAGCTATAAAACAAGGGGGAGATTTAGCTTCATGTAGTTATAAAACAAGGGGGAGATTTAGCTACATGTAGCTATAAAACAAGGGGGAGATTTAGCTTCATGAAGCTATTAAACAAGGGGGAGATTAAGCTACATGTAGATATAAAACAAGGTTTAACCCTCTATTATCTTCCGGGACTGCCTGTACCGTCAGGAATATGGCAGTTGTTTTTTCGTTTTTCACTTATGTTACGTTGATAAAACCGTTTGAATTTGTCAGTTGTATGAACTTCTCCTTATTGAATTTACCTCGGAGCTCGGTATTGTTGTTATACCTTTTTTCTGTTGTCTCCAAATACCTTTTGCCAGATTCAGTGAATGTAAAAAAGATAACAAACAAATGATATTTCCAGAAACAATCATATCATGTAAATATTTTGTAATTTAAGTTTCAAAAAATATTCATGAATGAAAGGATATAAGGAAACGTATTTTGTGGAATAAATTGCAAGTAAGTGGAATGTACTTTATAACACATTACCAAGACTTAATCATAACGGAATCGGAAGTAACTATCGAGTCTTTAGCACGAAAAAAACAAACATGTGCAAGATTTATAAGGAGAATTAATTTTACAATAACATTTATGCATTATTTATAGCAATGAGAACCAAATTGAAGATTATTTTCGAACCCTTGACTCAATTAACTGCAACTGCATACAGACAACTAAAATTTATTAAAATATCATTAGTCAAGATGCATATGACATAATAGTTATTGCCGATCTTCTTAGAAGACAAGGATGGTTCGGATTCCTATATTTCCACTGTATTTCTAAACTTTGCAAAAGAGGGGCTAAAGATACCAGAGGGACATCCAAACTCGTTGATGGAAAATAAATTGACAACACCATGGCAAAAAAAGAAAAAGACAAACAGACACATAAAGTACACAAGACACAACATAGAAAACTAAAAACTAAGCAACACGAACCCCACCTACAACTTGTGGTGATCTCAGATGGACCGGAAAGGTAAGCAGATCCTTCACATGTGGCACCCGTCGTGTGACTCATGTTATTACAAAACCGGTGAGTAGTCTAATTCGGAAGGTCATCTTCGTGACATCCGTTAAATTGAAAATGGTAGTTATCTTATTGTTTGTGCTTTTTTTTTTATTCTTACAGATTATTTACTGCTCCCACAAATGTCAAGAGAACCTGTTATATGATTTCTTTCGCATTCAGATATATTGATGATGGACTTAACAATACCAATCCAATTTTGTTCTGATGGGTAAAGTTAATTTATCCTCTATAACGATAAATTGAATAAACAACAGACTAGACTTCCTCCACCTCATGTTTAGACCTTTACCTTGAATTTGACATAAGAAGTCATTTCAGTACCAGAATCTATGAGAAAGGTGTTGATTTCAAAATCAATACTAGTATACAAACTTCACCTGCATTGGTTATACATTTCACAACTCGTTCGACATTCAAGAGCTTGCAGCGGATACTTAGACTTTACAAAATGTCACAACTTCAAGTGTCTGATCAGAAAGTTGAAGGACCAGAATTTGTCAAAGAACGTCTCATCGGAATATACCACATACCTTGTTGATAAATATTCTGTATCACAAATAATACATGATGGTCTTGAATTATAGATTCTAGATACTGATTTTTGTTCATCTTAATATCGCGTTATGGTGTTCTGTTCATTTATCTTTGTGTATTTTTAATCTTTACAGGTAAGTTTAAGTAATATCCTTTTGACGTGGCTCGATTTAATATACATCCCAACATTGTGTCGTTGTTCTATTGACATTTGTTGTAAAATTATCTTTTGGTTTTACTCATATGCCTTGTCTATAAAGTGTCTACATGCCTTTTTGTTTTCTTTGTTTGCACTGTTATTTGTTTTAAAATTGATTAAGATTATAACACACTGATGATTGCTGTTCCTTAAATATTTCGACATTTTCCCCTATTTTTTTCTGTTTGGTTTGCTCATACTTTGTTGTCCATATAATGGAATTTATAAACCCACCATTTTCGGTTACAGTCGATCTCCATTGTTCCATTAATAATAACCCGAAAAGGTTTTCCAAAAACTAGTCCTTATAAATATGGATATAGATCTTCTCGAATATAGTATTGAGTTTAGAACCTCTATTCCAGTCTTTTATTTGTGCTTAACTGAATTTTATATTTGCCGTTGTATACACATTTACCCTAATGTCTTTTTATTCATATCCATATAAAGAGATGTCTAAGTTCCACACTTTTATAGATGGATTGTCCCGAATTAGACAACCGTCCACAAATACAATTGCGGACAACGTAGAACTTTAACTATGTGCAATACTGGTATCGCATAAGCATAGGGATAACAAAATTTGAAACAACAATCAAAATGATGATCGTCTTATTTATTATGTGGCTTGTATTAGAAATTGATACTATTGGACTGTTTTTAGTCTATTTACATCTATCATTTATTTTTCGTCGATTGTTTTGTCGTTAGAAAGGCCATTTATTATTTTTCAAATGATTCATTTTGTTATGTTGAGGGCTTTTATGGCCGACTATAAGGTTTGGGCTTTGCTTATTGTTAAATGCCATACAATGTTGACCTTTAATTGCCTTCAGTAATATCTTTTGAACTCTGTTGGATAGTTATCCTATTTTCAATAAAACCTCATCTTGCTTTTTTTATAAGTTTGATTTTGAGGTCTCAAAAATAGTCGATATCTATAATATCACAAGTAAAAAATTATTATATCCATTATTCTAACTATTACTTTATTAAAGTCATATGAAACTTCAAATTGTGACATATATATTTGTCAAAATTTTGAAGAAATGTAATATGTTTAAATTGTTTGCTTCCAACAATGTTTTTCGTATGCAAAGTGAACTCAGCGAGACCTTTCTCGTAAAAATCCGGTGATCGCAATACGCATGGACTTGTCATTTAAATAAACTATGATCTTATTGTTTGTACATGTTATACACGTACTCAATATCCATGCCTTTTTGTTGATTGTTTACCATAAGGTAACAATCGGTAAACTACGGCTTCAAACTCAAAAATTATTTAACTGCCATATTTTCTCATCATAACAACAGGCAGAGAGAAGATTTTTTTTACGATTATATGACATGATGCGTAAAAAATGATTAACGCGTGCACAACAGACTAAATTTAGGATATATGCATGCTTTGGTTAAAGAATTGAATAAACATATGACTTTAAATTCAATAAAAATTTGTGTGTAATTATTGTAACAAAAAGAAGATGGTTTTTCTTCTGTTGATGATATGAAGTAGTATG
Source organism: Mytilus edulis (assembly GCA_019925275.1). Lineage (NCBI taxonomy): Eukaryota > Metazoa > Mollusca > Bivalvia > Mytilida > Mytilidae > Mytilus > Mytilus edulis. The sequence continues at coordinate 93,142,894 of CM034356.1, read as the reverse complement.
TTGGTTGTAGAGTTAGTTGTTCTTTGATGACCTAAACTCTCAACAGACGAATGACTCTGTGAGGGTTGGTCTTGGAATCTTTCCATGATGGGGGAAACTAGCTGTGAACGATGCCTAGGATGGTGTATGGCATTGCTGCCGCTGTAAAGGCAGGCCGGGCGTTGTTGTCGATGTAGAGGCAGGCCGGATCGACTGACACCTATAAGTTTCAAAATTCAAACTTTTTAATAAAATAAATAAAAACAAAAATAGTACAAAACAGTTACAAACAACAATAAAGCAAAACAAATATTTTCAATTATTTCCCTAACAGAGAACAATAAATATTTTGATAAACTTTATTTATGATGGCTATTTATTATCTTTATTTTAGTTAAACTTATTTTAAAATAATTTACTTTAAATCTTTTATAATACTTTTAAAATCATGACTTACCTATAAGTTTCAAAATTCAAACTTTGACGTCTCAAAGCAGAATTTCTACTTATATAGCAATCACTTAATGACTTTGGTACTAGTTTGTGCCCTATAGTTTATCAAAGTTAAATTATTGACGTAAGTTGACCATGTCAACCATTGTCCGAAGTTTATGACTTGTTTGTTCATCTTTTACTTTCAAACAAAGATTTAAGTAGTATTTGTTCTATCAGAAAGTTATTTGACCAAAGAAAGTTAGTTTGACCAACGTGAAGTTTACTTGAACTAAAAACTGGACATGAAAATTTGTATGTCAAATATCTGTCACAATACATCACTCTCCTTAGAAATTTTGGACTCCAAAATAAAATAAATAATAAAGAAAATTTTAAAGAAATTGTGTATTTTTATGTTTACTATATTAGTTTGAAAATGGATTTATAACTTTTAATTATTAATGTAAGTAAATAATCAATATCCATATTTAAACCTCAAAACAATATAGAAGACAAACAATTGAGTGATGAAAAACCAATGGATGCATAAACATACAGCATTTACTTTTTGATTTTAAACGGGGGAAAAAAACTTGAACTTAATTTTAATATTTTTCTTTTTTTTTCCTTTTTTTTTTTTTCATTATTTAGATTCCTTAGTCATACTATTCAATTGGTGTTCTTTAATTTTTTATTTGTTTTATAATTTAATTGATGTTATGATGATAAAATACTATTAAGTATTAATTTTAAATCGTTGTTCTTTAAAGTTTGTTACTCACATGCTTACAAATGAACGTTAATTTTTACAGTTGATGAAATGTAATTAGAAATATATGCAAAGTGTTTAAACAAAATGTTGCAAAAATATATGAATTATGAAAAACTTGAATAAATCTTAAACAAAATTTTATTTTGCTTTTATCAGTCTCTAAGTTACTGTCTTATCATTTTGATGGCGTTCCTGCTCCTGAGGTAACCCATTTTGTCAATTGATTGTGGCGTCCCTGCTCCTGAGGTGACCCATGCGTATATTTTGTATGGCGTTCCTTCTTGTGAGGTAACCCATTATATCTATTAATTGTGGCGTCCCTGCTATTCAAGTAGCCTGAGCATTATGCTTGCCTATATATGTGTATATTAAATGATTATATCTCTGTACCGGTATTTGATTATCCAAAATGTACAGTAAACGGCAACAAGAATTTGATTAACTTGTTCCTTATAGGTAACTCACAAACAAGGATATTTACATTATGTAACCCTTAATGAAGTGAACCTAATCTTAAAGACGACTGATTGCAAATATTAATATTGACATGCGTTTGAAATACAAACATTCAGTTCTAATTAACATCATTCATTCTGAAAAGTTATTCAATGGATGATTTAAATGAATAAAATTTTACAACATTTTATGAAAAACATAATTTTATAACTTACATGTATTTAGACAGTTTTTTAGAAAAGTTTTTCTTGAAATTTTAAGACATGAAACGCAATACGATTTGTGAAATGAAAATGAACATTTTGTTTCATATTTAAAAATTTAAATTAAAAATTTAGATTTTAGATAAGCTTTATGGTGTACTTACAGTTTCATGAAAATATATGTTTACAATTGAAATACACAATAATATAAATTATCTTTTAATGTCATTGATGTTGATAAAGTTCTTCTCTTATGATAATATGATCCTTGATATTCAGCTGATGTCTTTGTTAAATGGTGTATTTCGATTATTCACAAATAAAGCATTCACTGTACATATATAAAATTAAATAGTCCGAACGGTAAACAAATTATGTCCAACTGTAAATCTTCTGATTCTAAATGTTGAAACACTGTCTTAGTTTCTGGCATGCTTTAGGTTTAGATGTTAATGTAGGTGTCAGCATTGAAAAAGGTCGTCCACCATATATTATAACAAAATAAGTGAATATTCGGGGAGTGAAGCATGGTCTGTTGGATGTGCTTTGATCTTCAGACTCTCGACAACGAACTACATGTGTGAGAGTGGGTTCTGGAATCTTACATTTTGTGGGGGAAATAGTCGTGGACAATGCCTTGGATGGTCAAAGTTAAATTATTGACGTAAGTTGACCATGTCAACCATTGTCCGAAGTTTATGACTTGTTTGTTCATCTTTTACTTTCAAACAAAGATTTAAGTAGTATTTGTTCTATCAGAAAGTTATTTGACCAAAGAAAGTTAGTTTGACCAACGTGAAGTTTACTTGAACTAAAAACTGGACATGAAAATTTGTATGTCAAATATCTGTCACAATATATTTATGATTTATTGTGGCCTCGTCTATTTTTATTAAACAACAAGACATGACTGTGGTATGTTATTGCATTTAGCAGACTTCGTGTATATAACAATCTTTCCTGATATGGTGAGAGGTATTATTAGTTACTTGACAGGTTTCTTTCTCACATATTTATCATTCTATGTAGTCAAAAAATAGATACTGTTGTATTAATGTCAAACAAGAAGACTAGTAACGCCAGGTGAAAAACATGTCAGACGTGAGGGTACATTTAGGTCGTTGTCAAGTTTGTTGAAGGATAGTATATCTATCCTCAGTCAAATATAGCTTTTTATTAATGGCGAAAAGCTCGGTAAGGGTCATATTAGTCCCCGATTATAAAGTTTAATGTTACAAGATAAAAAATATTTCAAGTTGACCTAAAGACATGTGAAGAAGTTAAATAGAACTATTTGTGTCAAAGTTTTATTCTAAAGCGTTGTTTTTTACATTCCAAATAGGTCAGAAATTTGGCGAAATTTGTAAAATTCGGCCAGATTTCATCCAAATTTAAGACCAAGAAATAGAGAGCACAGGCGTCGACAAACTAAATATTCAAGTAAATTGTAAGACATGTAAAATGTCATTACATACATGCGCTCTATGTTTTCTGTCCAATAAATAATGGATATTTTATCAATTTTTATTGTTTTTCGTGAAAAATTCAAATTAGTACTATTTGTGACGTAATGAATAAAACTTAGGAACGTAAATTTTCAACACAAAGGCTTATTTCCTGTCTAGTCACTGTATTAGCTACATTTGTTGTATGATTCATTGCGATATTGGTAGAAAAATCCTAATTTGAAATTAAGCTAAAAAGGGGCCATTTTAGAGCCTTATCGAACCTGCTCCTTTGATTTCTTGACATTATATAATTGGATGTCTTTCGTTTTGCAGGTCATAATAAATTAATTATGATTTTCTTTAGTAGAAAATAGACACTGTTGCATTGTTTCAAGCAAGTAGACTAATAACGCAAGGTGAAAAACATATCAGACGAGAGGGTACATTAGTATGTACGTAGATGGTTAATTTCACTGGTCAAGTTTGTTAATGGACAATGTATCTATCTTAAGACAACCTTTTCTGATTTTTTAAAGTTTTATTTCTTGACGTTAGATAATTGATGTATTTCTATTTGGCGGTCATTATAACTTGTCATTCAACTTAACCAGATCTGTCTACTGATCTCTTGATTTTTTTTTATTCCTTAATTGGATTGAAACAGAAATAGAAACAGTTACAGTAACCAGCTTATACGTTACAGATATACATCAAGAAGTGGTATCTGGAGAGATTTCTAGTGTAGTTAAATTTCCAAAGTTTGCAAGCACTTCGATTCTGTGAACAGATAAGAGACATGAATATATAAGTTTATATTTCTTTTATTTTAATAAATACATTTTCTCAAATGTTTTGGAAAATTAATAATGCTTTGTCGGTTTTTTCTTTTTTCTTTTTATTCAACAACAAATTGTTATCAGTTTTTTTCATGATACTGGTTCAATGAAATAAGCTATTTATAATGTATTACAATATTTTAAAGAAGCAACATCTTAATTTAATAACACAACTAATTGGAATACTTTTCATAATACTATATGTACTGTACCTCCTTTTAATATTTGTTCTGAATCTTGTATTCCCAAAGTAAAGAATAGATGTATAATTTTACGTACACGGTTACAGAGTTGTTTTACAGACATCTTAAATAGAAACAAAATATAAAAGACTTTAGTCGTTTTAATTTAAAAATTTTCAACTAGATGGACAGATCTTTTAAATTAATGAAACAAACAATATAATTAAAATAGAAGCATTTCGTTTTTGATGTTTCCTTGTATTTGTGAATGTTTAAAGAAAGTTTATTCATTTGTATTTCTTTGTCCAGTGATTAGCCAATTTGTTTGACGTTTACTACACTTAATTTAAATGTACTTTTATAATAAACGTTAAAACATTTTAAACGGGTTTTTCTAGCCTTATACGTTATTTAACTCAGCTTTATTATCGTTTGTGGATTTTACGTTTAATTCTGTCGTTTTAATGTTTGTAATGTACTAAATATTATTATTTATAATTTCTTTGATGCACGAAGGTGGTTTTTGATTTTTTGCATGTTTTCTGTGAAGTTATGCATTTTAGCGGTATTTAACCATTACATATAACGGAATGTTTGATTCTAGCCTTAACACCAGGTTTAAGCCACCTTGTTTTTCAACTCCGTACAAAATAGTGAATTTGAAACAAAATTTAATTCTTATTATAAAATAATGTTTAATTGGTAAAAAAATATATAAATTTGACAAAGTGTGGTGAAGCATTTTCATGATCCTATTTGATATGATTGATATGTTAAAAACTAGTGCATAGCTCACTTGCCAGTTAGATATGAGTGGACTCTCCCTCTCAGTTTTTGTAAGTTGTTTACAATCATATTGAAGAATACCTCATATCTACTTTTATAAAATTTGTATAACCGATAACGCCTAATATAATATATTATAGCACAGTATTTCATATTTTCTTAAATATTTGAAGACATGCAATAATTTCGTCTAAATGACTTTTCTTCCGATATGGATGTACGATAGATATGATTTGATTGGCATTTATCTTTATTGTCTTGTGCCTGAGCGGCTTCAATAAGACGTCGATAACTACCTTGTCAAAAGGCAACATTGTATATATGAATAGACATGCTATCTTGAGTCATAGAACAATAAACTTTCTCAATTGAGCATACTATGGACCAGATTGAAAATCATCAAAAGAAAATACTTGTCCAATGGTACGTGTTATAAATAGAATCAGCAAAGTGCATTTATTACATATTGATATATGACATATTAAATGCAAATAAATACTATTGAAGACTACAAACTGCCTGCTTTACATATAAAAAAATAAGAGATCGCTTTCGAAGAAGAAAACAAATATCGAAGTTGCAGTTTATTAAAATTGCATAATTGTGTCATATACTATCATATTGTGATTACGTCTGAGACTAAAAGTAGAATCACAAAAATAATGAACTCAAAAAATTCAAAAAGGGAAGTTCCTAATCAAATTGCAAAATCAAAGACTCAAACTCACCAAACGAATGGATACCAACCGTTATATGTCTATCTTGATACAGGCATTTTCTTATGTAGAAAATGGTGGATTAAACCTGTTTTTAAAGCTAATTAAACATTAAACCTCTCACATGTATAACAGTCGCATAAAATTCCATTATATTCACAACGATGTTTGAACAAAATAAACAGACATAATAGGTATAAATTTTAAAAATAGGGGTACAGCATTAAACATTGTGTTATTATCTCAATCACCAAAAAACCAAACAAACATTTAAACAAACATTTACCATGTCTATGAAATGATTAAAACATATTTTCAAAGAAAACAAAATATGATTCTTTATTTGAAGGTCATGTTGGGCAAAAAGTAAATCCACAAAAATTATAAACACCGAGAATTTTTCAAAAACGAAAAGTCCTAAATCAAATGGCAAAATCAAAATCTTAATCCCATTAAACCAATGGATAACAACTGCTATATTTCTGACTTGGTACAGACATTTCTTGATTGTTACCAACCCAACCAATGTCAGCATCGATCTATTTATTTTTAAACATTTTCGTTTATGTTCCTTTACCACTACTACTAAAAATCAAATATTAGCGTTAAACTCTAAATTCCTTATGTCCAAAACTAGTCCCAGAAAAACTTGCATTTACAGGGTAAGATCTATTAGAGAAAGCGAACAACCCCCGTGTTGGGAAAAAACCGTCAGTTATGTTTTTTGGGTATAATCTAAAAAAAAAAAAAAAGACTTAGAGAAGTCGACACTCAAATACAAAAACTAAATTGAATTGTCAACAGCTTGAAAATAAGTTACTATAATCAAAGTCATCAGGCGACTTCTTGAAGAGTAATAACCTTTGAAAGACGATTTGTACTCATTTTGATTTTTTAAAGTATATGATAAATAGAAGATTATGTTCACAGCAAAATTCTACAAGTAACTCAACATGAATAAAAATGTCAACTCTTTTGAGAGTCGTTGTCCGAACAATGCACTGTTTACAATACTAATAACCTGTGATATTTGCTGTCATCTTGAGAACTATGATATATGGCGTGAAACTATAAACAGCAAGATAACTACTTAAAGGACATACTTACAGTTGAACATATCATGATTTGTTGACCAACACCTTAACTGAATTACTACTCCTTAACGATGATTGTTAACTTTTTTTTTTTTTTTTATTATTTTCAATTATCATAAAAACTATAAAAGATGAAGATACAATTGCTAACCTAGTCAGCAAGGCAAGATTAGCAAGAAAAAGGTGATGGAAATCACAATTACATTCCTTTAGGAGTTCATAGTCTTTGAGTATCTTGAATATTAAAACCATTTTCTCCGAGTTGATCTATATCAAACTTTGTCCAAACTAGCTTATTGACTGGAAGATCACTGTTGCATAGTTTTAAGGTTACAGGGAGACAGACCCTTTGTATTAATGTATCAATGTATTATATTTGTATATCATGTACATGATTTGTATGCCCCATTTATGAGCATTATGTTTTCTGGTCTGTGCGTCCGTTTGTCCGTCCATCCGTCCGTTCGTCTGTCCCGCTTCAGGGTCAAGTTTTTGGTCCAGGTAGTTTTTGATTAAGTTGAAGTCCAATCAACTTGAAACTTGGTACACATGTTCCTTAAGATATGATCTTTCTAATTGTAATGCCAAATGAGAGATTTTACCCCATATTCACGGTCCACTGAACATAGAAAATTATAGTGCATATGGGGCTTCCGTGTAGTATGGACACATTCTTGTTTAAAGTAAAGTTACATGAAAATGAAAGTATGGTTTTGGTTAATAATTTAATGATCAGCGTATGATTCTCTTTATATATTTATCGAAAAAAAATGACTGTTTTAACAGCACGTAAATTAAATTCTACAAGTAACTCAACATGAATAAAAATGTCAACTCTTTTGAGAGTCGTTGTCCGAACAATGCACTTTTTACAATACTAATAACCTGTGATATTTGCTGTTGTCTTGAGAACTATGATATATGGCGTGAAACTATAAACAGCAAGATAACTACTTAAAGACATACTTACAGTTGAACATATCATGATTTGTTGACCAACACCTTAACTGAATTACTACTCCTTAACGATGATTGTTAACTATTTTTTTTTTATTTTCAATTATCATAAAAACTATAAAAGATGAAGATACAATCGCTAACCTAGTCAGCAAGGCAAGATTAGCAAGAAAAAGGTGATGGAAATCACAATTACATTCCTTTAGGAGTTCATAGTCTTTGAGTAACTTGAATATTAAAACCATTTTCTCCGAGTAGATCTATATCAAACTTTGTCCAAACTAGCTTATTGACTGGAAGATCACTGTTGCATAGTTTTAAGGTTACAGGGAGACAGACCATGTACATAATTTTTATGCCCCATTTATGAGCATTATGTTTTTCTGGTCTGTGCGTCCGTTTGTCTGTCCCGCTTCAGGGTAAAGTTTTTGGTCCAGGTAGTTTTTGATTAAGTTGAAGTCCAATCAACTTGAAACTTGGTACACATGTTCCTTAAGATATGATCTTTCTAATTGAAATGCCAAATGAAAGATTTTACCCCATACTCACGGTCCACTGAACATAGAAAATTATAGTGCATATGGGGCTTCCCTGTAGTATGGACACATTCTTGTTTAAAGTAAAGTTACATGAAAATGAAAGTATGGTATTAGTTGATAATTTAATGATCAGCGTATGATTCTCTTTATATATTTATCGAAAAAAATGACTGTTTTGATATACAACTGCATGCTTAACAATTAACAAATGAATTTTATAATTACAACATGTATCAGAACTCCCTCAACTCCACCATTGACAGTTAACGACATATTTTTGAATACTGTGTTGCACAATCTACCGACATACAAAGTCACTATCACTACTACTTCGAATTAGAGCATTTTCAGTACTTGTATCTTAATGCATGTTTGACACAAAACAGAACAACCGAAACAACTTCAATAAGATAATAACGAAATCTAAATAAATCGATTCACCACAGGTTTATACTTGTGAATCCCTGACACTCGTTCCTTCCAAATGTAGTACTAAATGTTGTCTTATGTTTTGGAGGTGAATACTCAAAATATGTCACGTTGCAATAAATTACTTATATTTTTTACCTTTAATAGGTATCAAAATACCAGGCTTATAATTTAATACACCAGACGCGCGTTTCTTCTACATAAGACTTATCAGTGACGCTCAAATCAAAATAGTTTAAAAAGCCAAGAAATCCCTTAGTTTTTCGAAAAAATTATAATTTTGTAAAGGTTTAGAAGATTTTTTTTTATGAAAATAGAGGTTTTGAAAGCGTTGTAAGATTCAGTAAAACTAAATAGTCTTTCACCCGATTGGAGATAAGGTTAATATCTCTCTTCCATTTGGTAAATATTAAACGTGATACCTTAAATGTGCGTTTTGATTTGATGCAGGCAGTTAAGACAGCGACAAATTAAACTTATTATCCACTGGATCAGAAATTACTACTTAATCGTTGACAACTTATAAGAAGGGATCTGGATCGTAACCCATAGGTAGTTAAAATCTGGTCAGACGACGTGGACAATAATCCAATTGTCATCCATTGTTAAAATTAAGAAGACCAGAGTAAGATTTTGAAGATTTATGTTTTGAAAAAAGGGGTTTTGAAAACGTTTTTTAGATTCAGTAAAACTTAGAAGTCTTTGACCAAATTGAAGATAAGGTAAATATCTCTCTTCCATTTGGTTAATATTAAATATGTTACCAGAAAAGCTGTTCTGCATCAACGGGAGTCAGATGATATCGAATAACAATTTTGTCCGCATGAAAACGATAGGGAGCTCACGTCAATTGATTTAAACAATTTCCCAAAGTTTTATGTAAAATGGTTAATGAGTGTTTGAGTTAATGTCCGACATGTTGACGACGGACGGACACGAATATACCAAATACATATCTAGATACATAATTCTAAAAAACATTTTCATAGAAAATGGAATTCATTACAAAGAATTATACCCGTAATAAGAAATACTGGATTTGTGAAGGACCCGACTTATTTTAATATTTCATTTACTGTTATCTGCTTTTGTCCATTTTAATTCCTTGTTATCTGTTATAAGCCAAATCAATTTGCTGTTTTGCTGTACATTGGGACCCCCCTTGCCCCCCTTTTATTTCAGGCATATGTAGTAATGCAAAGGCATATACTATCATAACAATAAACAACGCAGTAAAGAAGTATTGACGAAAAATTAAAGGATTTGTCCATACTTAACCAAAATGAGAATATATTGTGAAATATTTAAAAATATAACAAAAAAGGTAATCGAGCTTTTTAAAGTGTTTAGGTGGAGAAAATGAAACATACATTATGATAGTACAGCCATAAGCATTATTGTAACAGTAAAAGATAAAACTAATAGATAGATGTTTTAAACTATATACGATATATATCTGACTTTGCACATGTATTTTCCAAAGAAAATGGTAGGTAAACATCATGACTGATTTTATAGCTATCTACACCTGATACTTCATAATTGGCGTCTAAAGTTCCGAGATATTGACAAAATGTAGTGAGTAACCTAAACAGACATACTAGATTATGTTAAAGGGATAACGCTGTTAAAACTATGCAACTATACATCACAGACGTATAACACAACTTACTAAATGATATACTCTCAAACATACAAACCAATAAATAATAAAAAAAAGGCGTTTATTTAACAAAAAAAAAATGTTGTAGTTAATAGTATACTTGTTAAGGTCAGCAACAAAAAATGTTTGACAAAGACGCGACCAAGTAGGTTTTTTGTAGTTGATAGCACATAAAGTATAAAACATAAATACAATTGTTAACAAAATCAAAACAACAGTTAAACAGCATTGCGTCTTAGTCGTACATGAACAATAAATGCCCAAAACAAAACCAAAACCTGATAGCTGTATACATGAATACCGAACTACATCAAGAGTCATACATTCAAAACGAATATGATAGCACAAAACAAAGGAAGGGAGAAGTAGACCGTAATTCAAAGATAAACAACTTAAGCACCAAGAATGGAAAAAAGTGTCAAGAAAATAAACAGATGCACGCACAATTTCAGCACATAGAATCAATTACTCTAATCATCATGTATTATTTGTTAAGTCATTTTCATACTTCATACGCGGGTGATATATGTTTGTTGCTGCTAAGGTGATAAAAATTTATAATTGCAAAAAGTGAAATCACAAAAATACTGAACTCCGCGGAAAATTCAAAACGGAAAGACTCTAATCAAATGGAAAAACCAAAGGCTCAAACACATCAAATGAATGGATAACAACTGTCATATTCCTTACTTGGTACAGGCAATTTTTTATGTAGAAAAGAAACATGGAATCAAGAATAAATGTTGCACCTCAGTCAACATGTTAGTAATCATAAGATAAAATCATAAACATTTGTTTATTCAAATGGAAAGTCCTTTCAACGAATTCCATTCTTGAGTTTAAGGGTGCTTTCACAATCTGATAGTTAGTCAATATTATGCATCGGTTTGGGATAAATTACACAAGATCCCTTATCATATATTAGTTGTATCATGCATATTAACAGTATATTGCTGTACGAATTCTTTTAAAGATTTACATTTCGTATATTTCCCTTTTGTAACTTTACTCTTAATTGTAAAAATGAATGGCGATAATGTGACAAATTCGATATTAGGTTATTAGCTTTTGATACATTCTATTTATATTTATTTGAGTTATCATGTCTTCATATCCATTACTCATTCATATTTGTCCTAAACATGACCTCACATTATAGCCATTATTCCACTATTCTTAGATCATGTCACATTCCTAATTAGCAAGACGACAGTATCACTCTTATTAAAGTATAGATCATATTTCCAACCATCGTTAACAGGGATATGATAGTGCTCTAATATTCGATAAGGCTTTTTCCGATTTAGATTTTCCTTGATTATGTTATTTTGTAATTTTACTCTCTATTTTGAAGAACTTTTATAGATTCTGCGCTGTTATACGTTGTAAAACGCACAAAATAGATATATAAATATCATTTGTTGACACTAAGAATATGAGAAGAAAAACAAGACCAGAGCGTTGTCAAATGCTTGTGAACTATTTGTGGACAACAGGATCTTTTTTGCAATCAGATTATTGACTCATAAGTTGGATACATAATCTAAAGAAAATTCAAAGTATTTAAAAGTATGCAAAGTATAAATATGTGCATCTTGCATCACCATTTATTCACCAACTTCAAAGTAATTACAACAGAAATATTAAAGGGATATAACTATAAACGTCTGTCTCAGTTAGCAAGCTTATTCAAAATATCATGGAATTAAAAAAACACCAATCGTGTAAAGACCTATAGACATTATAGACCAATGTGATTTGAATTTCTGTTCATTATTTGTTTCATTCTACAGATTACGGACTACATGAAAAAAAGAGATATGTATCTACAATATTCAGCTACTTGAACGCACTGTGATTTAAATTTCCTTGTATGTTTGTTACAAAATAATGTCACATTTATCACAATAGAATTGAGGATATATCATAGTCTAGTCATTTCATAAAAAGACTTTCCATCACATAAGAAAAAATTGACGTTAACTTGAAATAACAAAAATGCGTACTATGATTTTTAATCAAAACACACACACTTCAACTGGTGAACCGCTCACACACGTGTTTTGTTTTTACACTTTATAGTTCTTACACTACAGACCGTACTTTCATATTTTGTTGCAATATGTTTTATAAAAGCTTTACATTTTAAAGATGCAATCTGAAATATTCAGTACATTGATTCGTTAATAAATCTGTCAAACGCAGTAATTTTTGGGGTCCTTCATAGCTGCTGTTCGGTGTGATCCTAGGCTCCGTGTGGAAGACCGTACCTTGACCTATATTTGTTTACTGTTTTAATTGTGATTTGGCTGGAGAGTTGTCTCAGTGGCATTCATACCACATCTTCCAATCTATGTGTCAAAGAAATAGAAATGTCATGAACATGTTGGATAAATCCGAGTCCCCCTCTCTCTCTCTCTCTCTCTCTCTCTCTCTCTCTCTCTCTCTCTCTCTCTCTCTCTCTCTCTCTCTCTCTCTCTCTCTCTCTCTCTCTCTCTCTCTCTCTCTCAGAACCGAATATCAACTGTACACTGTAAGTTTTATTCAGTCCATTAATCAACTCGTTTAAATGAAAAATCATAGTACTTTCTTTGATTGAGAATATTGTATATTCCAATGATCTGTATATCTACGACGTCAGATCCGCAACATTAATTCACTTTGACACAAGACGCAATTCAGTCAAATGAACATTATTTATTATATAATAAGGAAAGCAAAGATTGACAGTACTGACAGTTGAGATTGATTTAAACTCTGTATTAAGGGGATCCGATGTCTTTAATGTATCACTTCAAAAACTCATCTTAACGGTTTATTTATCGAATTATTCCGTTTATAATCAAAGTTTTCATACAATTTACTGAATTGAAAATAGAAGGTCTTTCGCTACGCTACATATCAAGTCCTGACAAAACAAACAGTCAGACGTTTGTCCTTATTTAAATAAAATGTTTATGCACACAACTATCAATCATTTGTTTCACATGAACATCACAATATCATTCATGTCTTATAAAAGCTTTACAAAGTTTTTGCACCAGTTTTTTCTAATAAATTTGATCTCTGCCTATCTTTGTTTATGTTCCGCATTTTTATATTTTTATGTGACCTCAACCTGTTGCAAAATTGCGGGATTACGTAAAGGAATGCATAAGCATGAAATTGAGTTAATAGGGAATATAATGGACATCAAATGAAACTGTATATAAACTGTAGAACTATAAAATGTCACGTGATAAGAAATAATCATTGAATTCATTACCTTACATGGCTAATATTATCGTAATTTCGTTTTGTCGGATCGAGTGTCGGAACCGACACGCTCACTAGCAGTTGCATCGCTTCAGTGGTTGTAAACACTCGTCAAATATTGAAGGCAAATCATGTTCGTTTAAGTAAGGCTTACCAGATGCACTCAATTCAAAACAGTTAAAAGAACAACCCAAATATTGCGAAGTTGAAGAGCAATCAAAAATAAACATTAAAAGAAGTGCCAAATATGACTAATAAAATTCATTCCTGAGGTAGAAAACCCTATGCGTTTTGAATATTTCAAAAGTGTGTTAACAACTATTTTATAGGTAATTAACGTATCAATGTTATTTCACATTACCACAAAAATGCCTCCCACTGGGCTTATGATACTGTCATGGACGAACTGTCCATGAACAATGACATACATCCTGTGACTGGCTGCATAGACGCATCGCATATTCAAAGGTTATGATTTGGTGTGTCAGACGCGCATTCCGTCTAAATGACAAATAAAATATGACGAATTAAAAACAATCATTATAGAAAATTAAAAAGTTGTGAAAAATGTAACTTAGGCAATCTATGCCTGTGAAAGACCAACCTTATCGTTTTAAATATTTCAACTTCTAATAAACAGCAAATTTGCAGAAAACAATTTATGTCACCACAAAAGTGTTGACTTCTGGGCTGGTGAAACCACAAAGAACCAACGTCCACCAGCAGTGGATAGTGATACTCATCAAATAAAACATCAGATCAGATTGTTTTTTCTAAGTGAGAAAACAGTTGCAAAGACAAAGCTAATATTATCAATTGAAGAGTATGAATTATTCAAAACTCCAAAATGTTGTATCAAATACAGCTAAACTACAAGTTGTGTCAATTCTTTTTTTTCTTTTACATTACCTTGACAACTATATAAATTACAAAATGTACTATCACTTGCATTTAACATCAGTACGAAAAGATCTGCAAATAGGTCACTTTGACACAAGACGCAATTCAGTCAAATGAACATTATTTATTATATAATAAGGAAAGCAAAGATTGACAGTACTGACAGTTGAGATTGATTTAAACTCTGTATTAAGGGGATCCGATGTCTTTAATGTATCACTTCAAAAACTCATCTTAACGTTTTATTTATCGAATTATTCCGTTTATAATCAAAGTTTTCATACAACTTACCGAATTGAAAATAGAAGGTCTTTTGCTACGCTACATATCAAGTCCTGACAAAAAAAAACAGTCAGACGTTTGTCCTTATTTAAATAAAATGTTTATGCACACAACTATCAATCATTTGTTTCACATGAACATCACAATATCATTCATGTCTTAAAAAAGCTTTACAAAGTTTTTGCACCAGTTTTTCTAATAAATTTGATCTCTGCCTATCTTTGTTTATGTTCCGCATTTTTATATTTTTATGTGATCTCAACCTGTTGCAAAATTGCGGGATTACGTAAAGGAATGCATAAGCATGAAATTGAGTTAATAGGGAATATAATGGACATCAAATGAAACTGTATATAAACTGTAGAACTATAAAATGTCACGTGATAAGAAATAATCATTGAATTCATTACCTTACATGGCTAATATTATCGCAATTTCGTTTTGTCGGGACCGACACGCTCACTAGCAGTTGCATCGCTTCAGTGGTTGTAAACGCTTATCAAATATTGAAGGCAAATCATTTTCGTTTAAGTAAGGCTTACCAGATGCACTCAATTCAAAACAGTTAAAAGAACAACTCAAATATTGCGAAGTTGAAGAGCAATCAAAAATAAACATTAAAAGAAGTGCCAAATATGACTAATAAAATTCATTCCTGAGGTAGAAAACCCTATGCGTTTTGAATATTTCAAAAGTGTGTTAACAACTACTTTATAGGTAATTAACGTATCAATGTTATTTCACATTACCACAAAAATGTCTCCCACTGGGCTTAGGATACTGTCATGGACGAACTGTCCATGAACATTGACATGCATCCTGTGACTGGCTGCAAAGACGCATCGCATATTCAAAGGTTATGATTTGGTGTGTCAGACGCGCATTCCGTCTAAATGACAAATAAAATATGACGAATTAACAACAATCATTATAGAAAATTAAAAAGTTGTGAAAAATGTAACTTAGGCAATCTATGCCTGTGAAAGACCAACCTTATCGTTTTAAATATTTCAACTTCTAATAAACAGCAAATTTGCAGAAAACAATTTATGTCACCACAAAAGTGTTGACTACTGGGCTGGTGAAACCACAAAGAACCAACGTCCACCAGCAGTGGATAGTGATACTCATCAAATAAAACATCAGATCAGATTTGTTTTTCTAAGTGAGAAAACAGTTGCAAAGACAAAGCTAATATCATCAATTGAAGAGTATGAATTATTCAAAACTCCGAAATGTTGTATCAAATACAGCTAAACTATAAGTTGTGTCAATTCTTTTTTTTTCTTTTACATTACCTTGACAACTATATAAGTTACAAAATGTACTATCAGTTGCATTTAACATCAGTACGAAAAGATCTGCAAATAGGTCGGCATATTTGAATATGTCTATATCACATATTTGTTTTCTTAAAGTGTTAATATTGCACAAAGACACGTGGTTTGGATACCCACATTTGATAGGCAATTGAAATAAGTAATAATCGTATCATAGTATCAAGAAAATTATTTTAGTATAACAATATAAAAAAAAACCAACTAACGATTAGTTACAAAAAAGGAAAACAATTTATTTGCAAGTGTATCATAATTAAGATTTCATTTAGAATAGATATAGGAAGATGTGGTATGATTGTTAATTGGACAACTCTCTATCCAAGTCACAATTTATAAAAGTAAACCAGTTAAGGTCAAAGAACGGTCTGCAACACGGAGCATCGGCTCACATCTAACAACAAGCTATAAAAGGCCTAAAATTATTACTAATGAAAAACCATTCAAACGGGAAAAGCAACGGTCTAATTCATATAAATACAATTCTTATATTTCATGTCAATCTGATTTCAATAAAAACAAACCAGTTACAATTTTACAACTACTATAACTTTTTTTTTAAATGTTGAAGGAAATTCTTGTAAACCTGTCAGAATTTAGAAAAAAATAATAAATAAAGAAACAGGCAAATGAATGTCCTCAAAGGAATAATGAAGTTGATAATGAAGTGGCTGATGATAAAGATAGACATGGAAGATTTAATCTATTTATTGCTTTAATTAGATTTTGAATTTTCTCCGCTAGTACGTTTAGGTTGATAACTTGTGTTGCGTGTTATTAAAAGTTACATAAAAATTATGCATTAATGACGAGTTAAGCATAACATTTCATGAAAATTGCACCTTCTGCAATTAAAATGATAATAACAAGAAAGACAATAATGTCTAGATATATGTACAGATTGTAATCGACTTTAATAGACACGGATCGATTATTAAAGCAGACAAAAACTCCCTTGATATCAGCCATCAAAACAATCCGAGTTTGAAAAAATAAAAAAAAACACGTAATAAATTTCAAGTGTTCAGAAGCTCTTTTCTGAATTGACCTTCAACAGGATCGCCCAAAGCCGAATATTAGAAAGCCAATGATGTAATGATGTATATGAACCGAACAAGTTGCTCTTACCCAAAATGGATCTAAAGCATGGATCTGTCAATCATTGTTAATTTCTAGAAGAAAATAATAATTGAGATTCCGAATCCCTCAGTTAAAGTGCACAGAAGATGGAATAAGGTATTATCTTTATGCTCCTTTCTGTCATATTGCTCTTAAGTGTCCAGGTTCTAATAATTTTAGGACTTCAATTTATGGAGTGAAAGTGTTCCTGTTGATGGTGAAATCCAGAAAAATTTGTTCGGATGCAACGCATTAATATATCTTTCGCCCCTCTTTATAAAGTGTGGTTTTATATAGACAGAGAAAACACTCTTCGAAGATACCGATTTTATGATAAAGTACACCAATCGCGCGTTTCTTTAAAACAAAAAATACCAAATGAAGATCTCAATTCAAATTGATATTGAATCAAACAAATCGTACACCATCTATATTACAACTAGTATTATCCTTAGTATAAGGCTAGTGAAAGTTATATTATTCAGGCACGTTTTGTGTAAAATGTCATGTAAGTCCTATGTTTATTTTTACATAATGGTAAGTGAAGTCTAAGTATCTATGTACAATACATGTTAAGGTTAAAGTATCACTGTAAGTCTCGATTGTATATAAGTAAGTATATGTTATGGTATGTATGTCTATAATGTCCAGATAAGCTCACGTTTAAGTATCGAGGTAAATATATGTAAAAGTATTCAGATAAGAATATTAAGAATTTGTGAATTTTCCTCGGAGTTCGTTTTTTTTGGTTCTTTTACTATTTGAAGTATACACTAGATAAACTAAAAAAAAAAAAAAAAAAAAAAAACAGAGAAAGGCGAGGAGCAAAGCAAGAAAGTGTCATTTTATATGAATTGAATAAAAAAATAAAAGAAAAGTGAAAAATAAAAAGGGCAACACAAATCAAATTATAAAGAATAATCAAGCATATTAACACTTTGGAAATCTGATTGATAATGGATCAATGTTAGTTAACATGGATGAAAAACTCTATCGGGAGGAGAAACCAAATGAAAAAGTGGATTGATGCAACAGAAATCAACAAGCACTCGCATAACAAAAAACAATTCAAAGGTCAATAATAAAACTTATTTCATCATAATCAAGAATTCACGGTCAGTATTTAAACAATTATCAACATTAATCAGTGTATCACAGGCGTGTTCTAATAAAAAAGAACGAAATGAAACTTTAAATATAGAAAAACATTATCTGGCACTCATTTTAACATAACAATAGTTAATGTATCAAAACACGTTTTCTGAAACTCGTAAATTCTGTATACTATCAAATATGGCCAGACTTGTAATTACTGTAAAAAAAACTTCCCGCACCTACATTTTTAAAAAATAACCCGATACTACTGACAACCAGTCGTTTAATTCAGAATGTTTTTTATTTAAAAACTAGGCAGATTTGCTTCACACCTTTCATATATCAGTATTCTCAAATTGATGTACACGACAAGGTACTGGTGCGTTATATCATAAACCACGGTTAATTTAAAAAAACAAATCCTCCTATAACGACTTTTATGCTGGACTCTTTTATCTCAAAAATACTTTGAGAGTTTAAGGACTTGATATTCAATCTGTCAGTCGAAATTTGTTAAATATATGATTGTTTTGTTCTAATTGTGATCGTGACACGGTGATGACTGCTGTACCCTTATTTTGACAATTTTACCTATTATGTCTGATTTGTTTACGCTTCGTTGTAAATATAATGGAATTTGATTCGACTGTCATACACGTGGTGAGAAGTTTAACGCTTTAAATCTAGGTTAAATCCACCATTTTCTACATTTAAAAATGCCTGTACAAAGTGAGGAATATGACAGTTGTTGTCCATTCGTTTGATATCATTTGATTTTGTCATTTGATTAGGGACTTTCCGTTTTGAGTTCAGTATTTTTCTGATTTTACTTTTTAGATGAATTCTTATCGAATATTTGTTCTTTATAATGTTCATTTTAAGCAGCCTCTCTTAAAGAAAAATAATTAACATAAATTGATTTTGTTTTATATATCGAATATTCCGTCACTATATAAGCTCAAGTTTTTCCTAAACAAGTAAACTGTAAGATTAAAAATACAACAAGGCTATTAATAAGAAACACTCAAATCTTCAGGTGTATGACTGCAATTGTTTTGTTTTAAAATTTCTTGAGTCTAGGGGTAATAGTTATCAAAAGTACCAGGATTATAATTTTATACGCCAGACGCGCATTTCGTCTACATAAGACTCATCAGTGACGCTCAGATCAAAATATTTAAAAAGCCAAACAAATACAAAGTTGAAAAGCATTGAGGACCCAAAATTCCAAAAAGTTGTGCCAAATACAGCTAAGGTAATCTACTCCTGGGGTAAGAAAATCCTTAGTTTTTCGAAAAATTCAAAGTTTTGTAAACAGAAAATTTATAAAATGACCATATAATTGATATTCATGTCAACACCGAAGTGCTGACTACTGGGCTGTTGATACCCTCGGGGACGAAACGTCCACCAGCAGTGGCATCGACCCAGTACCAGGATTATAATTTTATACGCCAGACGCGCGTTTCGTCTACATAAGACTCATCAGTGACGCTCAGATAACAGTTTGAATAAAGTGGCTCTAAATGGTTAAAATTGTGATATGATCTTGACCATACAATAAATATGTAATAAACTGGTTCAGGCATTACAGATAAAAATGTATTATAAACATACAACTTCAAACATTTTCACTCTCAAAAAGACCATCAATAAAATGAATAAATAGATATAGTGAGATGTGGTATGAGTGCCAATTAGACAACTCTCCATCAAAATCATAATTTATAAAAGTAAACAATTATAGGTAAAGGTACGGTCTTCAAATCGGAGCCTTGGCTCACACTGAACAGCAAGTTATTAAGAGCCCCAAAAAATTACTAGTGTAAAAACATTCAAACGGGAAAATATTTGAATCGATTAAGGGGTTATAGAAGCAAGGGCAAATAACTCTCCTGGAGGATAAACTGACGAAGTGAGTGACGGACGGATCGAGTATATTTCTAAAATTCGTTTCAGTGTCGTCAGTAGAGAAACCATTTAAGCAATTTATAACTACATTGCATGTACAAATAACGCCAAATTAATAACACATGCTACATTATACTTATTTATTGTAAAAGCTTTCAACAAAACAAAAAAAGGAACCCGATATCAGTTGAAAAAGGAAAAAGTTCATTAAACTTGACAAAATAAAACGTTAGACTGACTATAAATAATCTCCTCATAGATACCAGGATTAAATTTTGTATTTTCGCCAGATGCGCGTTTCGTCTACAAAAAACTCATCAGTGACGCTCGAAACCATGCATTCTCCGATTAAAATTTATATTGTGTACGTTATCACTTATGAATTGTATAATACGTTTTTGTACATTTTATATCCGATTTGTTGTACATAGTTACGTGAATATTTTTGTTTTGATTTAACATTTTTATGATTTGACATACTTGTTTTATCTTTATCAAAGTTGAATGCATCATCAATACATAAAATCAAGTATAACATTCCTTCTTAATGAATTATGAAATCAATAAGTTTATCCGAAGTTCATTTATTTCTGGATTCTTTTTACGTCAAAATACTTTGAAAAACAATAATTCAATAAGACAAGGCTAACATATTCTTCCAATAAACATTTATTTGATTAATAAAACAATGAATGTAAAAATATGTAACTTTCTTTTAGAATGCAATTCATACATTCATCGTCATGTCCCTCTATGATGAGTTTATTAATATTACTATTTATTGTAGAAAGATCCACGGGCAGCTTATAGTAAAGCTGGTATCAGAAGTGTTGAGAATTGTTGTAATAATAGTTCATAGAACTGTTCTTAAACTCTGTAAGTGTCGAGAACTGTTCAACTTTTAATAAAGTTTGTGAGTAACGGTCAAAATATGTTCTGTTGGAGGAAAATTCGAGATGTGTTCTATATAAAGAATGGTTGGAATTTCCAAAGCTGTTGTACAACTATCAAACTTGTTTCGGCAGAACTGTCAGATCCCTTTTTCGGTAGAACTATCAGAGTATTTAGCGATGCCCAAAAACCTGTTCTTGAGTAGATAATATACTTGTTTAATATAATAATGGCATAGCTTAATACATGGCTTATAATCTGAAACGCGCTTAGTTTACATTATTTTCGAAAAAAAATATTTGGAAAGCCAATTCAAATATGAAAATGAAGAGCGTAAAAACCATAGAAATGCAAAAACCTATGCCAAATTATATATTTGATCAATCTATCATATTACTTATTGTTAGTAAATATCTACAGAGATGGCATCTACTATCAACTGATCGCAACATTTATATCACCAATATATAGTTTCCTAT
This sequence comes from Mytilus edulis, assembly GCA_019925275.1. Taxonomy (NCBI): domain Eukaryota; kingdom Metazoa; phylum Mollusca; class Bivalvia; order Mytilida; family Mytilidae; genus Mytilus; species Mytilus edulis. The sequence continues at coordinate 93,121,130 of CM034356.1, read as the reverse complement.
AAGACTAACATGGCTTAATTTACCATTTCTACATCATTGGAAAGTTATTATCTATTGGTTTAATGTTTGAGTTTTTGATTTTGCCATTTGCTATGGGACTTGTCGAAGGTATTGTCATTTTTTTTTGCTGTTCGTTACTTTTTCCTTATTTTAGAGAGAAACTGTATGTCAATCAAGTTGCATCGAAAATACTGACACTTCACGTTTTGATGCAAACATCATTACACTGTTATACACCAAAATTAACAACATCATTTTAGCTTATAGAATTTCTATTGATAGTTATAAATGAATGAGATCGAATGAAATTATGCATGGTTCTGAATATATTTTGAAGTTTGTTTCTCAACAACTAGACGAGATTTAAATTTGTGTTGTCTTTAAACAGAATGATTTATAATTTAATCTTCTAATATGTCACACTTAATGATTAGAAATGCCTTGGTTTTCTTACAACGAGTGCTATAACGATGGACAGACGATCATAATTCATATCTCAATGATAGTAGGAAAATTATGACCAGGATTTAAGAATAGCAAAACACAAGGTTAAATGCTGTGTGTCCTTTATATGTTAAATTCATTGTTCTCTTTTTGTATATATGTTAATGAAAATATGCCTCAGAATAAAGATTAGTTATAGACCTGATAATTTATAAACGATTTCTTTATGTCGTGAAATAAAGTTTTGTTCTCCTCTTCGACAGATAGTGAATATCATCTGTTACAATGGTATTATACTGTTTCTTTAATTAATCCCCCCTTATTTTATTGATTTTGTATTAACATTGTATCAAAGATAAAATTAAGTTTTTCAGTGTATGTTCACTTCATATGCCTTTTGATTGAGTTAAGCCATTTCAATTGATATTTTATAGTGTGTCTTTCTATGTTGTGATGTTACACTTTTGTTTCAGATAAGGGTGATGGTTGGTACCTTGGAAATTTTAAACCCGCTGCAAATGTGTGCACCTGTCCTAAGTCAGGAATCTGATGTTCAGTAGATTTCTGGTTTTAATATAGACTAGACTGTAGGTTTCCCGTATGAATGGTTTTATGCTTGTCATTTTACGGGCCCTTTATAGCTTTCTGTTCGGTGTAGGGCAATGCTCAATGTTGAAAACCGTACTTTGACCTATAACGGTTTACTTTTATAAACTGCGACGTGGATGGAGAGTTGTCTGATATGCACTCATAATCAATCTTCTTAAATCATTATCTTTTCATTTAGTTGTTTTAAAGTTTTTGTTCCTATAATTTTGATTTGAAAAGTTTTACCAAATGCATCGCTTTTCCAAGCAATCAAAGCATAATAATAATAATTTAACATATATGAAATCACCCAAAAGCACTTAAATGAGTGATTTTTATTGATATTGTGGTATAATTGTAAAAAGTACATGTATAAAAACTATGGAATGATAATTCACTTCAATTCCAATCAGCTACGAACAAATTCAAACATATATTTGTATATGATTTATCATTATGAAGTTTTCTTCGCAATCTAAATTTATTTATTCTCTGAAATAGATCATGAATATTTATGTTTTTTTATAATTTCTTTGTGTTGCAATAAAGGAGCACAAAAATCAAGTAATGGGGCTAGCACTAATTGTAGAGTCTGATATGGAAAATAATAGACATTTGTGCTTCTTTATTACATCCTTCTTTGCTACATATTTGTTTGTTTTTAAGGTGATGAAGCTTATTACACATTGTTGAATGCTGTACTCAATTTTTGACATTTTCACCTATTATGTCTTTGTTTTGTTCACACATCGTTGTCAATATAATAGAATGTGATGCGACTGTCATACTATTGAGAGGTTTAGCTAGCTTTTAACTAGGTTTAATTCTTCGTTGTCTACATTAGAAAATGCCTGTACCAAGTCAGGATTATGATAGGTATTACCCATTCGTTTGATGTGTTTGAGGTGTTGATTTTGCTATTTGATCAGCGACTTTACTTTCTGAATTGTCCTCAGAGTATTTTTGTGATTTTACTTTTTATAGAATTCTTTTTTTTTTATAATAAGAACTGCTTTTATGATTATTATTCGTGACTGCATTAATACCTTTTATAAATAATTAAACGGAAATTAGTCGTGCACGACTTTACCCATTCTCTTACGAAGGTAGACTTTACCGGAAAAAGATGTAATATAAGGAAAAGCTATTTTATAACTGGCTCACATGTGTCACTTTAATTCAAATTTAAAAAGGCGGTGTCGAAAATAAAAACTGTGTCAATAAATGGTTGTCAATAATCTAGAGATACTTTCCTGGTGATTTGTATATTTTATGTAAATTCTGTGTTCATTTTCAGGGCAAATATTTTTAAGTGAATTAAAAATACATCAAAAACTTCTTGTATACATAATATCAAACCACTTGCACAAGGTTTTTTAAAACTACATTCTCCGTTTCCATTCTCTATTTTATGACTTTTGAGTTGGTGCGCAATAGCAAGATAGAAAAGTTTTTTTTTTTTTTTTTTTTTTTTAACACTTGAATATAAATTTATTGCACTAAAGCTGTTAACAATAACCTTACCGCTACAGCTTTAACTGTAAGGTACCCTGAAATGGTTAGTATCTATAAGAACAGGGTTTCATATAGATAAGTATTATTTTCTTAAATTTTATATTAGAATATTACAACTAAATACAATGTTCAATAATAATATAATACAATTCAATACTCTGATCTGAAATTAATGATATACTTTTCTTCAATACATAATTAAATAACGCCCATATAATACACTTGTCCGAAATTGATTGTCTGGTGTCAATTATCTCGTTTAAAAATTACATGATTTAAGAGTGTGTGATATCGATTTTCTTGATCGGATGGTTTACCTTGTTTAAAGGCGAGAGAGAGCATGCTTTTTAAAGGATGTGTGTTGAATTTGGCGACTTTCTTTCTTTTTATTTGGATTTAAAACATATTAGGTAAGTCATTTCTTTATTTATATTAGTTAAGGTGTTCTAGAAATATCTTCTTTAAGAGTGTTTTATTTTTGGAGAAATTAAAGTTTGAAGCACTTGGACTGTAGTATATTCTTGTAGATTGTAGGATCTTACGTATTCTTCAAATTCAGATTTAAAGAGATTGAATACATTAGTAGATTTATTTCTTTGATTGGATACATAGTATGATTTGTAGATAGCAAATCCTATCAGTGTCAGAATTATATTGAATCCGATATACTCATCATCTGTTATTTTGTAGCCTATTACAATATCTTTTAAGTTAATGTTTTTATTAAAATTCATTTGAGATAAGATTTTATTAATGATTTCCCAAAATTCTTTTAGAAATTTACATTCGATAAAAAAATGTTGATACGTGTCTTTAAGTTGACAAAGTTGACAAAATGGACTAGTGTCGATTTTCCATTTGTAGAGATTTTCTCTATTTGGTAAAATGCAACTTATTAATTTCCATCTAAACATTTTAAGTTTATTCAGTTTTAAATGTTGGTGTATAAACTTAAACATATATTTGGTAAAATTATAATTTATTTCTAATTCATTTTTCCATTTATTTATGCCTATGTTTGGAGAGATTTTTTTTTGAACCAGCAATTGATACACGTTTTTGTTGCTTAAATTTTCAATTTCAATGTTTTCTTTGTTTATATTGATAGATAATCTGTTAACATTTACTTTTGATTTGATGGATTCTTCCGTAGTTAAAGCTTTTAGCCATGAAGTTGGAATTGAGTTTTTGACTTTTGAAATTTCTGCTATCCAATTTTTAGTGTTTCGCAGTTTTTTAAATATTTTATCTTGGGCAATTTTTCCTTTATCGTCAATAATATCGTTAATATAAATAAAATCACTGTGTATCCAGTTAAGCATAATAAGCGGCTTATTTTGAAATTTTATAAATTTATTACCCCATATAACTTGCTTTCTTATTTCGACAAAGTTTTTCAATTCTGTGTTGTTCGTTTCATGAAATAGAATCCAACTTTTTATTATTTCTAAGTAAAATTCTGGAATGTCCTTAGTTATGTAATCTAGTTTTTTAAAAGTTTGGTTGTTTAAATTCATTCTAAAAATGAGGAAATTTTCTCCTAATTTATTTAAAAATAGCTTTGGTATCAATGTCCAATTTTCTTGTTTTGCCTGTAGCAATCTAGAGACCCATCTTATTTTAAGAGAGGAGAAGTAGCTTTTTATGTCGGTCATTTTAAGCCCTCCTGGTTGTAATCTGCTACCAAAGTATGTCTTTTAACTTTGTCTTTCTTACTATTCCATATGAAACTAAAGATTTCTCTTTCTATATCAACTATTTTTGAGTTACTTAAAACTGTAACATTTGCTAAAAAAGTAAATTGTGGTATAATGAGAGTTTTAACTATAAGAATTTTACCTAAAATGGTTAAGTTTCTTTTTTTCCACGATGTAATCAGATTTCGACTCTTTTCAAATCTAGTATCCCAATTTAATTTTTCACAATCTTTTTTATTAATGCCGAAATATATACCTAGCACTTTAACAGGTTTGTCCGTGAAATTAATTTCATCTACTTTATCTCTACAATGCTTTAGTTTACCAATCCAAATTCCTTCCGTTTTATTTTTGTTAAGTTGTAATCCAGAAAAAGTTCCAAAAATTTCGATTATATTTAATGCTGTTCGGATTTCTTTTTTGGATTTTAGGAATAGAGTTGTATCATCAGCCACTTGCGTGATTTTTAAGCAATGTGTTTTACTATTAATTTTTAATTCTATGCCTCTTATATTGTTATTTTGCCTTAGTTGGTTAGCCATTATTTCTACTGACATTACGAAAAGTAAAGAAGAGCACGGGCACCCCTGCCGGATACCTCTTAGGGGTCTAAAGGGGGCAGATATCCAACCGTTATTAAATATAGAACTATTTATATTTGTATACAAGGTTGTTATCCAATTTATGAAGGGTTTATTAAAACCAAAATATTCTAAAGTATGATACATAAAATTCCATTCTAATGTGTCGAAAGCTTTCGAAAAATCTATGAATAAAATTGCTCCTTCTATATTAAACTTATCTGCGTAATCTATTACATCTTGTATTTGGCGTAAGTTAAAACCTATAAATCTGTTCTTTATGTATCCTGTTTGATCAGCATTAATGATTAAATTTAAGATTTTTTTTATTCTTAAAGCTAGAGTGTATGAGAGTATTTTGTAATCACTATTCAATAATGATATTGGTCTATAATTTGCCAGTTCTAAAGGATCATTTTTTTTATAAATTAGATTCAGTAAACTTTGTCTTTGCGTAAATGGAAGATGTTTATTTTCAAAGCTAAAATTAAAAATTTCTACAAGCAGCGGTCCAAGAAGTTCCCAAAACTTTTTATAAAAGTTTATGCTTATTCCGTCCATTCCCGGACTTTTGTTTATCTTTAGATTATTGACTGCAATGGTTAATTCTTCTAACGTTACGTTTCCGTCACAAGACTTACTTTCTTCTTCTGACAGTTTATAATTATGTTTTGTTTTAGAAATGTATTTTTTAACATCTATATCCGGTTTTTGTTTAGTGTCGTATAGATTAGCATAAAAATTTCTTTCAAGATTTAATATTTCATCTTGATCTGTTACTATTACCCCCTTATTGTTTCTCAGTTTCAGTATTGTCTTTTTCGTTTGTTTAGATTTTTCAAGACCTAGAAAATATGCATTATTTTTTTCTCCTTTTTCTACCCACTCTTGTTTTGATCTTATTTGAGCTCCTTTTGCTTTGTATTCATATTGATTTTCTAGCTCTTTCTCTAAAGTGGATATTTTTTCTTTTATAAAATTATTATCTTCATTATTAGATTTTTCATATAATATTTTTAATTGTAGTTCTAAATTACGCGTTACATTTTTTCTCAGTTTAGCTTTACTTTTACTGTACTGAATACTGTATTCCTTTATTTCTAATTTGAGGGAGTCCCACACAAGTCTAGGATCTATTTCATTTTTTCCTATCTCATTACTATGTTTTTGTATAATTTTATTTATTTTGTCTTCGTATTCTTGTTCGTTGAGAATACCGTTGTTAATTTTCCAATACCCCGGGCCTCTTGTTTCAGATGATACAGATTGTAATTGTATTGATACTGCTTGGTGGTCAGTACTTTTAATAAGAATAGGCCTAATATCACATGACTTTACGTTTAGTACGAAATCTTTTTTTAACTAGGAACATGTCAATTCTACTAGACTGAACTGGATTTTTACGTCTCCATGTATATTGGATCTTTTGAGGGTTAACGTGTCTCCATATATCTATAAGATCATTTGATTTTATTAGATTTTTTAGGCTGTTGACTGGTTTACTTGCTTTTTTACGAATATTTGAACTTAGAAAAGTTTTCACTATATATTCATATCAGAATAAAAACAATTTTGAACACTGATGATAAAGCATGCTTGCTTGTATGGGTTATTAGATCAACTGGTAGAAATTTAGGATCAGTCAAAGTAAAATATTGCCCTGGAACGCTTTGAATTTAGTATTTGACTTAACAGTCATTGAACAAAAGTGAGTTCCCACACAGAAAAAAAGTCCTATAATTTCAACAAAAATCGATATTTTTCAAAATTGTTTACCAAGTGACTCTTTGAGTGATTTTTATGATATAGATACCATAAGATGTAGAAATGTCTGAAGTTCTATTGTTTATTTGGTCATAACTTTTGTGTTGAAAGTTTTCATTATCTATTGGGTTAAACACAAACCACTAATAAATATACCTTCTTGACGAGTGTTCTACAGTATATATCGATAAGTTTATTAAGTAAGCCCTTTTCAACTGACTTTTAATGGGTTTTTCATACCACGTTATGAATGTTCCTGTGCTAAATTGGAGCGCTTTATTTTGCAGTTCTTGTTTGTGGCTGTAGTGTTTATCATAATTGTATTTGATGGTAAGCTATCTATTATTTCGACTCCTTAGAAATCAATTTATTTCTTATGTATAAAATTTTTGAATACATATTTTATGTATTTGTTCCGGACCATATGAGTATTTAAAGCATACGCGTATTGTGGTTATCATATTCATGTATACTTATATGGCCTGACGGTACTTAACAAACTGAACGTTGAAAAGGTGTTCCATACATTACATGGTCAATCATATTGTAGTCATGGTACCTTGATTAATAGGATTCAGTAAACTTTACTCACAAGAAATATACTAGAATCATTTTACAAGGTCATTATTGATTTGTCCTTACATTTGTACGAAACGCATGTATGTCGACTTATAAAAAAAACTTTAAGAATTATCTACATGAAATGTTAAACAAGAAATCAATTGCTTAACTCAAATAAACTTTGGTCATTGTACGTACTTTCTTTTCTTTTTGAAAACTGATTCCGGTGTTTTTCTTATAAAATTAAATAGTTCATATTATTTTAAGTTTTTTAATGCGGTTTTGTACTCATACTTATTCGATCTTACAATAACAGATTAACGTATGAAAAGGAGAATAAATACAATGGTTAATTGAGAATAAGTTGAGATTAGAAAAAAATTGTTTTTGAAATAACAATTTAAACTCTAAGAAAAAATGGTCCATGTCATGACGGGTATTACATGTGGAGTAGGATCTGCTTACCCTTCCGGAGCACCTTAGATCACCCACAGTTTTTGGTGGGGTTCGTGTTGCTTAGTCTTTAGTTTTCGATGGTGTGTCTTTTGTAGTATTATTTGTCTGTTTGTCTTTTTATTTTTAGCCATGGCGTTGTCAGTTTATTTCAATCTATGGGTTTGAATGTCACTCTGGTATCTTTCGTCTCTCTTTCATAAGCGCCTATAGTTTCAATTGCATTCGGACAAGATAAAACGTTCTTGAAATGTGCATCATGTGACAACTAGATAGGCACCTGAATGTTATTTCACAAATTGGAATATATTGCTTTACTAGATTTGTAAAAACTATCAACTCTTTGTGCGTTCGTTGACTGGGATTTCTTTTCACTTTATGCAATTGTCATTTATAAAAAAAACCACATTTACTGTTTAAATATAAATGTAAACAATTTCAAATTTGAGACAGATAACATGAATCAAAGTTATGTGATTTAAATTTATATTTGTTTTATTTATGGCGCCTCTTTGCAAAACATCGGATTCATGAACTTTAGTTATCTTGTATAATGTTGAAAAAGGAAGTTACTTTAGCTTATAAAAACATTTCTCTACGTTTGATCATCAACATATACCAATTTCAATGATTATTTATCATTTAACAGCATAAAATCTGATATCGCCCAACAGCTTGCTTGATTTATGTTTCAATTTATGGAAAAACGTGCATGCAATAGTCTTAAATTGTTTATAATAAACTAAACACGTCTTTTTAATTATCAATGCAAATTCTTTTCTATATTAACGATTTTTGTTAATTGAAGAAACCTCCCTAACAAGCTGTTGTTAAAGACATAGATCGAATGTCTTTAAGAAGGACGTATCTGCTTTACATTATTTCATTCACTAAACCATATAATACTCTAGGATCAAACATCATTACAATGCATTCATTCACAAGGAATTGTATTCAGCATAGACATTTTTAAAGGTAAGATTTTGCCTGTTGTCTTTAGATTGTCGACTTATTTATTATTATAGACACTATAATTGAATGGACGTAGGAAAATGTCTTTTATCACGTCATTAATACGATATTTTATTACGGATCCAAGCTTTGCTATTCTTTAAAATTGTAGAGTTTATTGTTTTCATAGTTATAAGGCAAAAAGGAAGCTTGTTTAATTGATCAACCATTATATAAGCGATTTTTTTACCATATTCGATTTACACCAATTTGTAATTTCTGCTCTAAAGAATATCAAAGGTATCCTCTGTTTGTAAATGCTTGATATAAATTTAATGTAACAATATGACACATGTAATGCCAATAAACAGATAAATAAATTGGAATCCATGAAAAAAATTCAAAGAAGATCACTGTTATTATACCCAGCGCAATGAAAATGTAGAAGACATATTCTTATACACTAGTAATTATCACTTTGTTGTCGCCACGGTAGCACCATCTTTTATTTTGAGTTCTTTTCATTTCATTGAAAGGTTCGACTCAAAAAACAAATGCGGATAAAAGATATCTAAACTCATAAATTGATAAAAAAAAACCTGATAACGTCGTGACACGAAACAAAAAACGATCAAACGACAGACAACAGTATAAAACTCAATTTAGTAAACAAAAGACTAAGCAACACAAACCAGACCTCAATCCGGGAAAAGAAGGTAGACATTGCTTTGTAAGGGTAAACAGATTCTTTTTCACATTAGAGTCTTGTCGTGTTGCTCTTAAAAAAAAGTAAAATCACAAAAATACTGATCTCCGAGGAAAATTTAAAAAAAAAAGAAGTCCTTAATCAAATGGCAAATGGTCTGTTAAGAGATATCAGTTTAGCAGGTATACATACCTCAGAGTATTGATTATTGAATCTTATCTAAAACTTAGACCATATAAAATTTGCTAACCAAAGATCATTTAAATTTATCACCCTCAGACTAAACTGAATGTTAATTCTAAGAATTGAAATACGGTTTTCACGAAAAACGATAGACACGACTGTTACCAGTATACATCTTATCGCTATTTGATAACCGTTCAATTTGACCCGATAATCTGTCCCGCTTTAACTATTGACGTCATACAACAATAACCTTTCCCTTGTGGCGTCAGATATTTTGTATTATGACGTAAAAATTTTACGGTAACCTTTGTGATGTCCAGTAATGGAGGACAAATAGCAATAAGGTGTATTGATAAGATTGACATTGAAAAATAAAATTAAAAAAAAACTCAGAAAAAAGCAATTGTAAGGCAGCCTATTTGAAACCAACTATGGATGCCCTCGAAGGTTGAATATAAACCATAAATGAGTTCGATATTAAAAAAACTTGAAATTTGGAACACTTCTTTTCGGGAGATGGCCTTGTTAACACAACCTTTACTATAATTCTTAAGCAAGTATTATTAGAATAATCACAACAAATCTCTATCTTGCTGTAGTCAATAAAACTAAACCTTCTCCACATGGAAACACCTTGTAGACAATCTGAATATTTTCGGAAGCACCTTGGACAACCCCCGTTTTATGTTAAGGATCGTGTTGCTTAGTCTTGTTTTTTTTTTAGTATTTTGGTGTACTGTTGTGTGTCATTTGGTCTTTTTTTCTATTTTTCGCCTTTGCTTTGTCAGTCTATTTTTGACTAGTTTTTCAGTTTGCAGTCCCTTTGGTATCTTACGCCTGTATTTTGTAATTGTTTGGGAAGTTTGGTTTTTTTATCGCCGTACGATAATAATGGTGGTGGTTATGTGATTCGGTCACAGTTTTGATTTATATGTAGTTATCATTCTACAACAATAAGACCATGAAAACACAAAATATGCAACTAAAGTAGCATTACATCTTTTTAGTTCAGTATATTAATACTTTTATGGCCTTCATAAAGAATTAGTATCAAAATTACACAATCATGGTATTTTATTGCATTCGATGTATCTTTTCTTTTATATATTTGAATTTGTGGCAAAAGATATAGTTCCAATCAATTTCTGCCTAATTTACATTTAACGACAATTAAAAAATAAAAAAAAAACCCTATCAAACATTTCAACTATTGAAATATACTACTCTCAAGACCGGTCCAGTAAACATTGATTTTATTGAATGAAACTTTATATCACATTCATTTAGCAATGTATCTCTAAAATAAAAGTCTATCATAATTTTAGCCTTAGTTTATTTTTTTTATATAAATTTTTAACATGAATAAATGCCATAATATTATGAATGGGTAAATGAATATTACATGCACTACTTAAACCATTCGTTCACCAACGTTGAACGACAACATTTCTTCCAATGTGACGTATACATTTTTTGACGTCAGACACGCGAAGCAATGAATGTTTTTTTTTATTTAATAGATGCTTTTGTGCTTTTTTGTAAAATTGTTTCTTTTAAAATTGTAAGACAGTGATGACTGCTGTACCCATATTTTTACATTTTTTTTAAAATTATGTCTATTTTGTTCACGCATCGTTGTTAATATAACGGAATTTGATGAGACTGTTGTACAAGTGAGAGGTTTAGATCTATAAAACCAGGTTTAATCCAACATTTTCATCATTTGAAAATGCCTGTACCAAGTCAGGAATATGACAGTTGTTGTTCATTCGTTTTTAATGTGTTTTGTCATTTGATTTTGCCATGTGATTAGGGACTTTCCGATTAAATTTTCCTCGGGGTTCAGTATGTTTGTGATTTTATTTTTTAGTTTCTGATCTATAAATAATTAGAACTGAATACTGTTAAAAAAGCCAGCACATATGTTAATTTTATACAACACCCATATGTAGAGTTTGACATAGAAATGGCTATTAGTTATTTTATCAAGATAATAAAGTATACTTGTAAGATATACTGATTACTGTATTTTTTTATTAGCGTATATACGAGTAGCCAGTTTATATATAGTGTTACCCACCTCTTTTCTTCTGTCACCCTGGTACTCCTGTCATACACATGCACGGCCAATTCTGTTCGATCTTGACATACTTATTAGCATAAGATGCGGTAATGAAATTCTACGTTATAGTTTGAGCAAACAGGTGTTTACCCTTGCTAGCAAACATCGGTTTCAGAGGAAATGTGTGACGACATTATTTATTAAACTTATGGATGAACAGGGTGAAAGAAATCCTTTTCGTTAATGCTGGGTATATAAATTAATGCGGAAGTACATTAAGAATCTTAATTTCTAAATCGTCAAAAGTAAAACACATACATGTTAAATTCAGACATTTCAACCTATTAACCAAATTCTTTCAATAAATTGACTGAATATATGAACGTCTGTGTTTACATTCTAACTTAGAGTAGTATCGTATTGTAACAAATGATTATATAACTTTCTAGTAGAAAGTTAATAAATCAACTAGTGCCTTGTATACATTTAATGTATTTTAGCTTCTTGTTATTTTTAGATCTGTTATACAACCAATCAGTCCCATGTGTTCCGTTGATCCAATTAAGTTTCCTTACAATATCTGTATTCATATTTCGTTTTATATATATACAAATATTTTTTTCACAAAATACCTGTTCCAAGTGAGTAATATGACAGTTGTTTTCCATTCGTTCCGTTGGCTGATATAAGCTGGCGTTGATTTTTTTATTGTATTAATGGACATACCCGTTTTTAAATCTACATTTGAGTTCAGTATTTTTGTAAATACCTTTATCATTCTTTTTCTTGTATTTAATTTGTTACTGTCTTATTGACGTAAACACATGTAACCCCTGTTTCGCATTGATTCTAGTTGATAATAAAATTCACATAATTACAACTTTGCCTCAATTGTATTTTCAAAATAGGAACTAGTAGTTCCGAACTATCGTGATAAAATCGATTGTAATTTTGTTCGAGCCAGTGATAAACACATGATCAATTGACAATTTTGTTTTGCAGTTTCGCACGTTTTACTGAAAGGAGTAAATCATTAAGAACAAAGTTTTGCTTTATCTACAACATTTAAACGTATTTATTCATGTTTTTGCGATAGTTTACGTCAAGGCATGCACTATAAAACTTTCATATTATCTGTGTTATTATTTTTATTGATGTAAGGGTGTTTCGTAGTGAAGTCATAACATAGTGGTTGTAAAGATCACGATAGATTTTTGTTTTCCCGACACAATGTTAAGAATTTGTTATTATCGGTATTGTAGTAACATAATAATTACTGTGTAAGGGACGACATCAAAAGATCGATGTAGGATAAAAAAAACTTAAATCGAATAGTTTGGGGGTGGGGGGTCAACATTGCTATAAGTTTTGTTAATCTAAAATCGATTTTACACATATCCCTATAGGTAAATCAATTTTTCCCAAATTACGTTAAGAAGGGGGGTAGGGGGGTCAGCGAAAAAACTATGTGAATTAAGTTTTTTATCCTACATTGAACTTTTGATGTCGTCCCTAACAAAGAAACAATACCAATTACTTTCATTTAATCTCGTTTGAAATACAGTTTTTTTGTCACCGTCGCTACAACATTATTTCAACGGACAGTCGTTATGATAATGATAACTAAATGAGGCCCACTATCATAAATTTTGTTTTGCATTTATATGACACAGTTTCCATATAGAATTATCTGAATAACCAACAAATTTTCAAAGACGGACAAATCACACTAGAAGCTATGACAAACGTGATGATTGCAACTTTTTGATTATCAACCAATTGTTTATCAGTTATATATCCTTTGCTCCTTTGTATTTTTTCAGTTTGGCGATAGTGAGATTTTAACAAAATTCGCACGGCGCGTGGCGCGTGATGCATTCATTACAGGAGACTCTTAAACCGTCGAAGCACCCGATCTTCCATGAGTCCATGCAACTCCATCAGCGTTGTTTATTACCCTGATTTGTCTTTCCATGTCGATTTATCAAGTTTAAACATATGTAAATACTGTTGCATGTATTTACCGGTTGATCAAAATAACATGCCAGCATCGTAGACATAACGTGTGTCATTTATGATAAATTACAATAAAAACGAATATGTGGTAGAATTGCCAATGTCAATAATTCAACAGACACCAACATGACGTAGATGATTAAACAGTACGACGTCAACATTGGGCAAAATCCGACATGGCAAATTTAAAGTAGTTCAAACAAGGAAATCAAGGACCTGATTTAAAAAAGTGTGATAACAACATACGACAACCAGTTTTACAAGCTCCTAACTTGGGGCAGCCACATGTAGGATGTGGCAAGGTTAGATATTTTCTCCAGGTGCGGAACATCTCGCTGCGTTGAAAACCCATTAGTGGCATTCAGCTATTATCTCCTCTTTGGTCGGGCTGTTTTCGCTTTGACATATTGAATTTCACATTTTACATTCTCAACGTTATATATAAACAAAACATGTTTTTTTTTTATTTCAACCAAGATACGGACCATGTTCTTTCATATCAAAGCATTAATCATTTACACCGCCAACATATTTGGTGTAAGTATGTTATTTATTAGCAATCACTACAAACCATTTAAGTCTGAAATGGCCTATATCTGTACTAGACTGTACTGATTTTTACTCGACCAGTCTGAATTGGTCTGACTTTTACTTGACATTACTCGACCCCAGTCTGAACCGTACTTGACTGTACTGAATCGTACTTGACCCTTATCTTTGCCGTGGAAAATAGTCTGAACTATTACTCGACCAGTCTGAAACAGTCTTAACCCATTCTCGACATGTACTCGACCTATTTTTCCAGTCTCAACCATACTTAACCAAAGGTCTGAACAATACTCGACCAGTCTGAACCATACTAGACCAAGAAACCTCTACTTTTTTAACTGTTAAAATAAATTTCTTTTTAACTGACATATATTACAACAGCCAACAAAATTTATAAAAATATTTAACCTTATAAAAGAAATATAACTCTGATTATATTTAGGATAAAAAAAATATATTATATATAACTTATATCAAAAAGGGATAAAATTAAATAAATAAATAAAATTGTTTTTCTGATTAGTGGTGAAATATAAAGCATCACCTCTGCTTGGGGGCAAACTCATTAATAAGATCACACCTGGTCAGAGGTATTAAATTCTAAATAACATTGATTCAAAATTGCAACATCCTGTTTAAATTAAATAACAAGGCCTTTTGTATATACATGTATGTACTATATCAGTAATACACGAATTTAAGAAAATAGGTCTTTCTTTTTACCTGTAAAACACATATGTACTTAGGTAATTAGAATATATTAAAGTGCTTTATGTATGCCATGTTAATTTGACAAAAAAATACTTAAATTAATTGAAAAAATTGCTTACTGTTACTTTGGGATACATTTTCTTTTTTAAAAAGGTTATCATAGATTGCTATGGAAATTCTATCATAATGATTATATTAAATTCTTGGTTTAATAAAACACAACAATTAAGCTCTCATTTTAAAAAAAAAAAATTAAGTTGTTTTATATACTATTTTAACTGCTTGATAAACGAATTAGGTATTGACAATTCACTTGGAAACTCAACATATACCCTCACGACACTTACCAAAGAGGAAATCCTGGATAATCATAGGTCTGTTCTATGTTCCTTTGGAATTTCAACCAAAGATGAAGAACTGGATCTTCCATCACTGTATTGGATACCTAAACTACATAAGTGTCCTTACAAACAACGGTATATTGCTGGGTCTTCCAAGTGCTCCACGAAACCTCTTTCTAAATTATTAACATCTATTTTATCAGCAATCAAAGACGGGCTTCAAAGTTATTGTGAAACTGCCTATTCTAGAGGTGACGTGAATCAGAATTGGATACTTAAAAATTCCAAAGATCTTTTAGAGTACATACAATCTAACTCTCTTTCATCTTGTAACAGTATTAAAACATTTGACTTTTCTACTCTTTACACAAGTATTCCACATTCCAAACTAAAAGACAAATTGAAAGAGTTGGTATTACTTTGCTTCATAAAAAAGAATGGCCAACGTAGATACAAGTATCTTGTCTTAGGGAGGGATAAATCCTACTTTGTAAAGAATCACTCTGATTCAAACAAAAAATTCTCTGAAACTGATATTATCAAGATGCTTGATTTCTTAATTGACAACATATTTGTTACTTTCGGAGGACGTGTTTTTTCAACAGACTGTCGGCATTCAAATGGGAACAAACTGTGCCCCTCTACTTGCCGACCTGTTTCTTTATTATTATGAGGCTGACTTCATGCAGGAACTTCTTAGGAAGAAAGATAAGAAGTTAGCAATATCATTTAACTCTACTTTCCGCTATATAGATGATGTTCTTTCACTAAACAATTAAAAATTTGGTGACTATGTGGAACGCATCTATCCCATCGAACTAGAGATAAAGGATACTACAGATACAGTTAAGTCGGCTTCATATCTTGACTTACATCCAGAAATTGACAATGAGGGTCGGTTGAAAACAAAACTTTACGACAGAAGAGATGATTTCAGCTTTCCAATTGTGAACTTTCCATTTCTAAGTAGAAACATTCCAGCAGCACCTGCATACGGGGTATATATCTCCCAATTGATACGATATTCCCGTGCTTGCATTTCCTATCATGATTTTCTTGATAGAGGGTTGCTGCTTACAAGGAAGCTATTAAACCAAGAGTTCCAAATGGTGAAGTTGAAATCATCCCTTCGTAAATTTTACGGACGCCATCACGAGTTGGTTGACCGTTATGGAATAACCGTTTCACAAATGATATCGGATATGTTCCTTACGTCGTAACTACAATCCCCTTCCCTTTCATGAATGTGACCTACCGAATTAGACTATTTACCGGATTTGTAATCACATAAGCAACACGACGGGTGCCACATGTGGAGCAGGATCTGCTTACCCTTCCGGGGCACCTGAGATCACCCCTAGTTTTTGGTGGGGTTCGTGTTGTTTATTCTTTAGTTTTCTATGTTGTGTCATGTGTACTCTTGTTTTTCTGTTTGTCTTTTTTATTTTTAGCCATGGCATTGTCAGTTTGTTTTGGATTTATGAGTTTGACTGTCCCTTTGGTATCTTTCGTCCCTCTTTTATAGATATCTTAATAAAAATACATTCACTGCATTATTACCTGAACTCAACTGACACCATAAATCTATACTAGGCTTAAGTTAATGGTGAAAATAGTCCAGTTACCATAAAATACTTCATAAAATTTTGAATAATATTGAAAATATTAGTCACAATTCATTCTTTAAGATCATTTGGTCAGGTTGTTTTATTTATATTTTAAAAGTTGATATATATTATTATGTAAGTGTTGATTAATATTGAGTTGAAGTTATATTATGATTGATTATTGTGAAATTTTAATTTCAATACTGTATTGAATACATTTTTAATTTCAAGTTATTGTTCAAATTTCATTTTTATTAAAAAAAAATCCTAAATTGATAAAATCCAGTTGATAGATACAAATAATATGTCTATTTTGGTTAAGACTTGGTCGAGTATGGTTCAGACTAGGTCGAGTATGGTTCAGACTAGGTCGAGTACGGTTCAGACTAGGTCGTGTACGGTTTAGAATAGGTCGAGTACGGTTCAGACTCGTCTAAAACGGTTAAGTACTGGTCAAGTACACATTCAGACTTTTAAGTATGGTTCAGAATACAGTCGAGTATTATCAAGTAAATCTTAGACGAATTAAGACTGGTCGAGTAAAAATCAGTACAGTCGAGTACAGATATAGGCCATTTCAGACTATTAATGGTTTGTAGTGAATGTAGAACAAAGAATGCATAGCAGTGTGTATTGTTTACAAAAGAAAGAGAATCATATATAATAATGATTTGGAAGCAATAGAAGTTTTGTATCAAATCATTTAAATAATAGCTATGTTTAGACGAAGACAGTATTGAAAGATCGTATTGTAATTTTTGAAATAAAGTAAAATGATGACTACTGAAATTATAAAAATCAATATACTGTCGTCATTTCAAATATATTTTGATGTAATTCAAAAATATTTAAGGAATATGTTGTATGTGTATTTATGCATTGTCTTAACAATTATTATAGCATACGATAACTGGTGTCAATATTTCTTTTTAAGAAGTACAAGTATTAAAATGGATGGGAGTTAAAACGTAACTGCATACGTATTTATGTGAAAAGCAGTGTCGATACGACACACATACACATGATTTAAAACAGCTTATATTTAGAAACCAAAATCGAACTGAAAAATTATCTTGAACACCAATCTTGTTACGTGATAAAATCTTTATTAGAAACGGTTGAGACCAAAAGTTTGTAAAGCCATGCACAACGATTGAGAGCCATAACACAAAATTATTTGAAGAAAGCAGTGTAAAATTAACCAAAAGTAGCTGATACTTCAAATAAGGAACTGTAAAGGGAGTAAAGATAGAGTTTTTTATAATTGTAATTGACATGTTATCATTCCAAAGACAATCTTACAAACACAAATTATAAAAAAAAATTATTTTATTTTGTATTTCACATTGCCTTGTCAAGCACTTGTCTAGACGAAGGGCAATTTAAAGCTGAACATATGATTTAGAGGATGTCCTTTGTTAGAGGACATGTTATCATCTTAACGTTTAACTAACGCTATTATGTTGCTGCTTCTCAAATTACCATTTTTTTAACCTTGCTATTGGGAATAAAAATATTATTACCGACTGTTCAATGGTTTGCATTTGATGAAACAAAATGTGGTTTATGAACTTTTAAGTTCAAAAAGCAGTTGCCGTGTACATTCTCAACTTTAAACGTATTGGTGTTAACCAAGATTCTTGTGTGTTTGTTTCTCTAAGTTGGAACTGCTACTGCTATTATATTTTGGGTTTTTAATCCTACGAACTACTAAAACATGATATGAATTTACGTCTTTCGTAAAATAGCTGATAATAGTAAGTGTAATACAGATACTATTTTTGATGTCAATAGTAATTCGAAATATATGCAATAAGAAAGGAACATAAACAAAGTATCACATATGTGAATTTACAGGAAAAATCTAGGTTTAAGGTACAAAAAAATCTTCCGTAAAACAGGGTGTTACCCATACTATTGCATACAAGAGCATGTTATATTATCGTAAGATGATTTATATTATATCTGTGAAAATAAACATCAACAGATATGTACATAAATATAATAACTGACACTCAATTTCTCTTAATAAATACTTGATTTCAGATAACATCAAAATATATAATTATATGTGTAAAATAACGGAATAATATTTCTCTATTACAATGTTATTCAATGCAATCAGCATTATGCCAAAACATTGAAAAGCTTATTTCGTTGCTTTATACAGTGATATTGTTTATTAAACTATAATGATTACACTGATACAAATACATGTTTTATAGTCGTTTGTCTAAATAAAGTTAACAAAGGAGCATGTAATGCAGTGATTGTCGTTTTTTGTTCAGTTGCATATTGATTTTTGTTCATTGTTTTGTACCTAAATAAGTTTTTCTATATCAAAGGAGTTGACTTCTCAGTTTCAAAATAATAAGCTTTTAAAAACACTAGTGTATATTGATAAGGGATTAACAATGAAATCAAAAGAGCAAAAAAAAAAAGAAAAGATAAAGGTCAATATGCATGTTTTCGAGATTTAAGCCATTGAAATTTTGGCGGGAAAATGATCTCTCTTGACTTCTCATCAGCTTTATCATTGGCAAGTTTAAGTTCTCCAACACCTAGACAAGAACACCTTATATTTTTTGTAATCTCGTCAACTTTGGATGATCACCTGGCATTACAATATTATTAGGTCTTTTAATTCCACAAATCTGACTCCCATACTCATAGTTCTCCAAACATTTGAAAAATATCTAAAATTTTAAAAGATTTATAAATAGAAAAATGGGGTTCGATGGACAATTTTGGTAAAGGCATTCAAATGAATAAAACCAGAGAATTCCGAAAATCTAACAAAAATTCAAAAACAAGACAAGCGAACATCCTTAAGTAAACTGTTCAGTAGTTTATCTATATAAAATAAACGGTTCAGTATTTTGTTTATATAGAGTAAATGGTTCAGTAGTTTGTTTATATAAAGTAAACGGTTCAATAGTTTGTCTATATAAAGTAAACGGTTCAGTAGTTTGTTTATATAAAGTAAACGGTCCAGTAGTTTGTCTATATAAAGTAAACGGTTATTGGTTTGTCTATATAAAGTAAACAGTTCAGTAGTTTGTCTATATGAAGTAAACAGTTCGGTAATTTGTCTATGTAAAGTAAACAGTTCAGTAGTTTGTCTATATGAAGTAAACAGTTCGGTAGCTTGTCTTTGTAAAGTAAACGGTTCAGTAGTTTGCCTATTTAAAGTAAACGGTCCAGTAGTTTGTCTATATAAAGTAAACGGTTATTGGTTTGTCTATATGAAGTAAACAGTTCAATAGTTTGTCTATGTAAAGTAAACGGTTCAGTAGTTTATCTATATAAACTACTTTACATAGTTTGTCTATGTAAAGTAAACAGTTCTGTAGTTTGCCTATGTAATGTAAACGGTTCAGTAGTTTATCTATATAAAGTAAACGGTTCAGTAGTTTGTCTATGTAAAGTAAACGGGTCAGTAGTTTATCTATATGAAGTAAACAGTTCGGTAGTTTGTCTATGTAAAGCAAACGGTTCATAAGTTTGTCTATATGAAGTAAACAGTTCAAAAGTTTGTCTATGTAAAGTAAACGGTTCAGTAGTTTGTCTATATAAAGTAAACGGTTCAATAGTTTGTCTATGTAAAGTAAACAGTCCTGTAGTTTGTCTATGTAAAGTAAACGGTTCAGTATTTTATCTATATAAAGTAAACGGTTCAGTAGTTTGTCTATATAAAGTAAACAGTTCAATAGTTTGTCTATATGAAGTAAACAGTTCGGTAGTTTGTCTGTGTAAAGTAAACGGTTCAGTAGTTTATCTATATTAAAGTAAACGTGTCAGTAGTTTGTCTATATAAAGTAAACGGTTCAATAGTTTGTCTTTATGAAGTAAACAGTTCCGTAGTTTGTCTATGTAAAGTAAACGGTTCAGTTGTTTATCTATATAAAATAAACAGTTTGGTAGTTTGTCTATGTAAAGTAAACGGTTCAGTAGTTTGTCTATGTAAAGTAAACGGTTCAGTAGTTTATCTATATATAGTAAACGGTTCAGTATTTTGTCTTTATAAAGTAAACGGTTCAGTGGATTGTCTATGTAAAGTAAACGGTTCATTAGATTATCTATATAAAGTAAACGGTTCAGTAGTTTATCTATATAAAGTAAACAGTTCGGTATTTCGTCAATATAAAGAAAACAGTTACAGATAGAAGTTTGTTTATATCAAACAAACTGTGACACTTATACAAAGACAATTTTCACAGTAGTTTGTCTGTATAAAATAAACTGTTCAGTAGTTTGTCTGTATAAAATAAACGGTTTAGTAGTTTTTCTATATAAAGTAAATGGTTCAGTAATATCTCTTTATAAACTAAACGGTTCAGTAGGTTCTCTGTATAAAGTAAACTTAAGGTATCAACAGTCCAGTAGTTAGAACTTTGATGTTTACATACAAGTTTAATATCATTAACATGTTAATTTTCTCTAAATTTGCTGTATATAGGATTATCCTTAAGAATTTTCTACCCCTAGGATTTCACTTTTTCAATGTCCATGAACTAAGCATATGAAAAGCCTTTTATCTGTTTTGATTCAAGTGTAATGTATGATTCTGATGTAGACGAAACAGTAGTTTGTTCTTTATAAAACTAGTAACAGTTTATAGCACAGCAGCGTAGTATTTAAAAACAAATAATAAACTAATAAACATTATGATGACTTATAGATTATTATTGGCTCCGTGAATATTCCTGAAATGTTAAATGAAATCAAACAATGCTCGTCATCTCTTTCAATTATCATACATTAATTATCTAATTTTATTGCCTTTACCGAAATTAGTATGAGTACAACATGTAGTAGTACACTAAAACATTCCAATGATATGCTAGAGTACATACAATGTAGTAGTACACTTATACTAAAACATTCCAATGATATGCTAGAGTACATACAATGTAGTAGTACACTTATACTAAAACATTCCAATGATATGCTAGAGTACATACAATGTAGTAGTACACTTATACTAAAACATTCCAATGGTATGCTAGAGTACATACAATGTAGTAGTACACTTATACTAAAACATTCCAATGGTATGCTAGAGTACATACAATGTAGTAGTACACTTATACTAAAACATTCCAATGGTATACACTCATACTAAAACATTCCAATGGTATGCTAGAGTACATCCAATGTAGTAGTACACTCATACTAAAACATTCCAATGGTATGCTAGAGTACATCCAATGTAGTAGTACACTCATACTAAAACATTCCAATGGTATGCTAGAGTACATACAATGTAGTAGTACACTCATACTAAAACATTCCAATGGTATGCTAGAGTACATACAATGTAGTAGTACACTTATACTAAAACATTCCAATGGTAAGCTAGAGTACATACAATGTAGTAGTACACTTATACTAAAACATTCCAATGGTATGCTAGAGTACATACAATGTAGTAGTACACTCATACTAAAACATTCCAATGATATGCTAGAGTACATCCAATGTAGTAGTACACTCATACTAAAACATTCCAATGATATGCTAGAGTACATCCAATGTAGTAGTACACTCATACTAAAACATTCCAATGGTATGCTAGAGTACATCCAATGTAGTAGTACACTCATACTAAAACATTCCAATGGTATGCTAGAGTACATCCAATGTAGTAGTACACTCATACTAAAACATTCCAATGGTATGCTAGAGTACATCCAATGTAGTAGTACACTCATACTAAAACATTCCAATGGTATGCTAGAGTACATCCAATGTAGTAGTACACTCATACTAAAACATTCCAATGGTATGCTAGAGTACATCCAATGTAGTAGTACACTCATACTAAAACATTCCAATGGTATGCTAGAGTACATACAATGTAGTAGCATACCATTGGAATGTTTTAGTATAAGTGTACTACTACATTGTATGTACTCTAGCATACCATTGGAATGTTTTAGTATAAGTGTACTACTACTAAAACATTCCAATGGTATGCTAGAGTACATACAATGTAGTAGTACACTTATACTAAAACATTCCAATGGTATGCTAGAGTACATACAATGTAGTAGTACACTCATACTAAAACATTCCAATGGTATGCTAGAGTACATACAATGTAGTAGTACACTCATACTAAAACATTCCAATGGTATGCTAGAGTACATACAATGTAGTAGTACACTCATACTAAAACATTCCAATGGTATGCTAGAGTACATACAATGTAGTAGTACACTCATACTAAAACATTCCAATGGTATGCTAGAGTACATACAATGTAGTAGTACACTCATACTAAAACATTCCAATGGTATGCTAGAGTACATACAATGTAGTAGTACACTCATACTAAAACATTCCAATGGTATGCTAGAGTACATACAATGTAGTAGTACACTCATACTAAAACATTCCAATGATATGCTAGAGTACATCCAATGTAGTAGTACACTCATACTAAAACATTCCAATGATATGCTAGAGTACATCCAATGTAGTAGTACACTCATACTAAAACATTCCAATGGTATGCTAGAGTACATCCAATGTAGTAGTACACTCATACTAAAACATTCCAATGGTATGCTAGAGTACATACAATGTAGTAGTACACTCATACTAAAACATTCCAATGATATGCTAGAGTACATCCAATGTAGTAGTACACTCATACTAAAACATTCCAATGGTATGCTAGAGTACATACAATGTAGTAGTACACTCATACTAAAACATTCCAATGGTATGCTAGAGTACATCCAATGTAGTAGTACACTCATACTAAAACATTCCAATGGTATGCTAGAGTACATACAATGTAGTAGTACACTCATACTAAAACATTCCAATGGTATGCTAGAGTACATACAATGTAGTAGTACACTCATACTAAAACATTCCAATGGTATGCTAGAGTACATACAATGTAGTAGTACACTCATACTAAAACATTCCAATGGTATGCTAGAGTACATACAATGTAGTAGTACACTCATACTAAAACATTCCAATGGTATGCTAGAGTACATCCAATGTAGTAGTACACTCATACTAAAACATTCCAATGGTATGCTAGAGTACATACAATGTAGTAGTACACTCATACTAAAACATTCCAATGATATGCTAGAGTACATACAATGTAGTAGTACACTCATACTAAAACATTCCAATGGTATGCTAGAGTACATCCAATGTAGTAGTACACTCATACTAAAACATTCCAATGGTATGCTAGAGTACATACAATGTAGTAGTACACTCATACTAAAACATTCCAATGGTATGCTAGAGTACATACAATGTAGTAGTACACTTATACTAAAACATTCCAATGGTATGCTAGAGTACATACAATGTAGTAGTACACTTATACTAAAACATTCCAATGGTATGCTAGAGTACATACAATGTAGTAGTACACTTATACTAAAACATTCCCAAAGGTATGCTAGAGTACATACAATGTAGTAGTACACTCATACTAAAACATTCCAATGGTATGCTAGAGTACATACAATGTAGTAGTACATCATACTAAAACATTCCAATGGTATGCTAGAGTACATACAATGTAGTAGTACACTCATACTAAAACATTCCAATGGTATGCTAGAGTACATACAATGTAGTAGTACACTTATACTAAAACATTCCAATGGTATGCTAGAGTACATACAATGTAGTAGTACACTCATACTAAAACATTCCAATGGTATGCTAGAGTACATACAATGTAGTAGTACACTTATACTAAAACATTCCAATGGTATGCTAGAGTACATACAATGTAGTAGTACACTCATACTAAAACATTCCAATGGTATGCTAGAGTACATACAATGTAGTAGTACACTCATACTAAAACATTCCAATGGTATGCTAGAGTACATACAATGTAGTAGTACACTCATACTAAAACATTCCAATGGTATGCTAGAGTACATACAATGTAGTAGTACACTCATACTAAAACATTCCAATGGTATGCTAGAGTACATACAATGTAGTAGTACACTCATACTAAAACATTCCAATGGTATAGAGTACATACAATGTAGTAGTACACTCATACTAAAACATTCCAATGGTATAGAGTACATACAATGTAGTAGTACACTCATACTAAAACATTCCAATGATATGCTAGAGTACATACAATGTAGTAGTACACTCATACTAAAACATTCCAATGATATGCTAGAGTACATACAATGTAGTAGTACACTCATACTAAAACATTCCAATGATATGCTAGAGTACATCCAATGTAGTAGTACACTCATACTAAAACATTCCAATGGTATGCTAGAGTACATCCAATGTAGTAGTACACTCATACTAAAACATTCCAATGATATGCTAGAGTACATCCAATGTAGTAGTACACTATACTAAAACATTCCAATGGTATGCTAGAGTACATACAATGTAGTAGTACACTCATACTAAAACATTCCAATGGTATGCTAGAGTACATACAATGTAGTAGTACACTCATACTAAAACATTCCAATGGTATGCTAGAGTACATACAATGTAGTAGTACACTCATACTAAAACATTCCAATGGTATGCTAGAGTACATACAATGTAGTAGTACACTCATACTAAAACATTCCAATGGTATGCTAGAGTACATACAATGTAGTAGTACACTCATACTAAAACATTCCAATGGTATGAGAGTACATACAATGTAGTAGTACACTCATACTAAAACATTCCAATGGTATGCTAGAGTACATACAATGTAGTAGTACACTCATACTAAAACATTCCAATGATATGCTAGAGTACATACAATGTAGTAGTACACTCATACTAAAACATTCCAATGATATGCTAGAGTACATCACAATGTAGTAGTACACTCATACTAAAACATTCCAATGATATGCTAGAGTACATCAATGTAGTAGTACACTCATACTAAAACATTCCAATGATATGCTAGAGTACATCCAATGTAGTAGTACACTCATACTAAAACATTCCAATGATATGCTAGAGTACATCCAATGTAGTAGTACACTCATACTAAAATTCCAATGGTATGCTAGAGTACATCCAATGTAGTAGTACACTCATACTAAAACATTCCAATGTATGCTAGAGTACATCCAATGTAGTAGTACACTCATACTAAAACATTCCAATGATATGCTAGAGTACATCAATGTAGTAGTACACTCATACTAAAACATTCCAATGATATGCTAGAGTACATACCAATGTAGTAGTACACTCATACTAAAACATTCCAATGATATAGCATAGAGTACATCCAATGTAGTAGCTAGAGTACATACAATGTAGTAGTACACTCATACTAAAACATTCCAATGGTATGCTAGAGTACATACAATGTAGTAGTACACTCATACTAAAACATTCCAATGATATGCTAGAGTACATCCAATGTAGTAGTACACTCATACTAAAACATTCCAATGATATGCTAGAGTACATCCAATGTAGTAGTAACATACATACTAAAACATTCCAATGATATGCTAGAGTACATCCAATGTAGTAGTACACTCATACTAAAACATTCCAATGGTATGCTAGAGTACATACAATGTAGTAGTACACTCATACTAAAACATTCCAATGATATGCTAGAGTACATACAATGTAGTAGTACACTCATACTAAAACATTCCAATGATATGCTAGAGTACATCCAATGTAGTAGTACACTCATACTAAAACATTCCAATGGTATGCTAGAGTACATACAATGTAGTAGTACACTCATACTAAAACATTCCAATGGTATGCTAGAGTACATCCAATGTAGTAGTACACTCATACTAAAACATTCCAATGATATGCTAGAGTACATACAATGTAGTAGTACACTTATACTAAAACATTCCAATGGTATGCTAGAGTACATACAATGTAGTAGTACACTCATACTAAAACATTCCAATGGTATGCTAGAGTACATCCAATGTAGTAGTACACTCATACTAAAACATTCCAATGGTATGCTAGAGTACATACAATGTAGTAGTACACTCATACTAAAACATTCCAATGATATGCTAGAGTACATACAATGTAGTAGTACACTCATACTAAAACATTCCAATGATATGCTAGAGTACATACAATGTAGTAGTACACTCATACTAAAACATTCCAATGGTATGCTAGAGTACATACAATGTAGTAGTACACTCATACTAAAACATTCCAATGATATGCTAGAGTACATACAATGTAGTAGTACACTTATACTAAAACATTCCAATGATATGCTAGAGTACATACCAATGTAGTAGTACACTCATACTAAAACATTCCAATGATATGCTAGAGTACATCCAATGTAGTAGTACTACACTCATACTAAAACATTCCAATGTATGCTAGAGTACATCCAATGTAGTAGTACACTCATACTAAAACATTCCAATGATATGCTAGAGTACATCCAATGTAGTAGTACACTCATACTAAAACATTCCAATGATATGCTAGAGTACAACAATGTAGTAGTACACTCATACTAAAACATTCCAATGATATGCTAGAGTACATACCAATGTAGTAGTACACTCATACTAAAACATTCCAATGATATGCTAGAGTACATCAATGTAGTAGTACACTCATACTAAAACATTCCAATGATATGCTAGAGTACATCCATTGTAGTATACACTCATACTAAAACATTCCAATGTATGCTAGAGTACATCCAATGTAGTAGTACACTCATACTAAAACATTCCAATGATATGCTAGAGTACATACAATGTAGTAGTACACTCATACTAAAACATTCCAATGGTATGCTAGAGTACATCCAATGTAGTAGTACACTCATACTAAAACATTCCAATGATATGCTAGAGTACATACAATGTAGTAGTACACTCATACTAAAACATTCCAATGATATGCTAGAGTACATACAATGTAGTAGTACACTATACTAAAACATTCCAATGATATGCTAGAGTACATCCAATGTAGTAGTACACTCATACTAAAACATTCCAATGGTATGCTAGAGTACATACAATGTAGTAGTACACTCATACTAAAACATTCCAATGATATGCTAGAGTACATACATTCCAATGGTATGCTAGAGTACATCCAATGTAGTAGTACACTCATACTAAAACATTCCAATGGTATGCTAGAGTACATCCAATGTAGTAGTACACTCATACTAAAACATTCCAATGATATGCTAGAGTACATCCAATGTAGTAGTACACTCATACTAAAACATTCCAATGGTATGCTAGAGTACATCCAATGTAGTAGTACACTCATACTAAAACATTCCAATGGTATGCTAGAGTACATACAATGTAGTAGTACACTCATACTAAAACATTCCAATGATATGCTAGAGTACATACAATGTAGTAGTACACTCATACTAAAACATTCCAATGATATGCTAGAGTACATACAATGTAGTAGTACACTCATACTAAAACATTCCAATGATATGCTAGAGTACATCCAATGTAGTAGTACACTCATACTAAAACATTCCAATGGTATGCTAGAGTACATCCAATGTAGTAGTACACTCATACTAAAACATTCCAATGATATGCTAGAGTACATCCAATGTAGTAGTACACTCATACTAAAACATTCCAATGATATGCTAGAGTACATCCAATGTAGTAGTACACTCATACTAAAACATTCCAATGGTATGCTAGAGTACATCCAATGTAGTAGTACACTCATACTAAAACATTCCAATGGTATGCTAGAGTACATCCAATGTAGTAGTACACTCATACTAAAACATTCCAATGGTATGCTAGAGTACATCCAATGTAGTAGTACACTCATACTAAAACATTCCAATGGTATGCTAGAGTACATCCAATGTAGTAGTACACTCATACTAAAACATTCCAATGGTATGCTAGAGTACATCCAATGTAGTAGTACACTCATACTAAAACATTCCAATGGTATGCTAGAGTACATCCAATGTAGTAGTACACTCATACTAAAACATTCCAATGGTATGCTACAGTACATCCAATGTAGTAGTACACTCATACTAAAACATTCCAATGGTATGCTACAGTACATCCAATGTAGTAGTACACTCATACTAAAACATTCCAATGGTATGCTACAGTACATCCAATGTAGTAGTACACTCATACTAAAACATTCCAATGGTATGCTACAGTACATCCAATGTAGTAGTACACTCATACTAAAACATTCCAATGGTATGCTAGAGTACATCCAATGTAGTAGTACACTCATACTAAAACATTCCAATGGTATGCTACAGTACATACAATGTAGTAGTACACTCATACTAAAACATTCCAATGATATGCTAGAGTACATCCAATGTAGTAGTACACTCATACTAAAACATTCCAATGATATGCTAGAGTACATACAATGTAGTAGTACACTCATACTAAAACATTCCAATGGTATGCTAGAGTACATCCAATGTAGTAGTACACTCATACTAAAACATTCCAATGATATGCTAGAGTACATCCAATGTAGTAGTACACTCATACTAAAACATTCCAATGATATGCTAGAGTACATCCAATGTAGTAGTACACTCATACTAAAACATTCCAATGGTATGCTAGAGTACATCCAATGTAGTAGTACACTCATACTAAAACATTCCAATGATATGCTAGAGTACATCCAATGTAGTAGTACACTCATACTAAAACATTCCAATGATATGCTAGAGTACATCCAATGTAGTAGTACACTCATACTAAAACATTCCAATGGTATGCTAGAGTACATACAATGTAGTAGTACACTCATACTAAAACATTCCAATGATATGCTAGAGTACATACAATCGAAGACTTGACTCTTTTATCTTACAATAGTATTAAAACATTTAACTTTTCTAAACTTTACACAAGTATTCCCCATTCCAAACTAAAAAAACAAATTGAATGAGTTGTTATTGCTTTGTTTCATAAAAAAAATGACCAATGTAGATACACGTATCTTGTCTTAGGGAGGGATAAATCCTACTTTGTAAAATATCTCTCTAATTCAAACAAAAAATTCTCTGAAGCTGACATTATCAAGATGCTTGATTTTTTGATTGACAACATACTTGTTACGTATGGAGGAACTTTCCATTTCTATGTAGCAACATATTAGCA
This sequence comes from Mytilus edulis, assembly GCA_019925275.1. Taxonomy (NCBI): domain Eukaryota; kingdom Metazoa; phylum Mollusca; class Bivalvia; order Mytilida; family Mytilidae; genus Mytilus; species Mytilus edulis. The sequence continues at coordinate 93,091,244 of CM034356.1, read as the reverse complement.
GCGCCTGCATACGGAGTATATATCTCATAGTTGGTACAATATTCCCGGGCTTGTATTTTCTATCATGATTTCATTGATAAAGGGTTGCTGCTCACAATGAAGCTATTTAGCCAAGATTTCCAAATGATGAAGTTGATATTACCCTTTCTTAAATATTACGTACGCAGTCACGATTAGGTTGACTGTTATAGAATATCCGTTTCAAAGATGATATCGGATGTAACCTACCGAATTAAACTATTTTAACTGAGTAATGTAATAACATTAGTAACACGACGAGTGCCACATTTTGAGCAGAATCTGCTTACCCTTCCGGAGCACCTGATATCACCTATATTTATTTTTGTAGGGTTTGTGTTGCTTACTCTGTAGTTTTCTTTGTTGTTTCTTGTTTACTATTATTTGTCTGTTTGTCTTTTTTTGTATTAGACATGGCGTTGTCAGCTTTCTTTCGATCTATGAGTTTGAATGTCAGCCGGTTTTTAAGGGTATCACCACAATCAAAATTATTATTTTTATCATATTAACATTGCGAGTTTTAAATAATGAAATAATGATATATTGCAATTTTAAGACATATCAAAGTAAAATAAGATTAATGGCCAACATTTCATTAAATCATTTCCAGATTATGAAAAACGTTTTCTTTCTCATTCTGCAAACATTCATGTTTTCTCGCTGTGTCGAAGACCCATTGATGGTCTTCGGCTGTTTCTTGCTCTTTGCTCGGGTTGTTGTCGCTTTGACACATTTCCCATTTCCATTCTCAATTTATATTGTTTTGATGCACCGAATTTGCTTTTAATCAATTTATAAAACTTGTAAAATTATAAAATTCCTATAAAATTATCATACCACAAGCTGTCTAGAAGCTAATTTCGAGTTAATATAATACCTTACTATAAATGGAAATATTATGCTAGCAGCTGTGTAGAATATAGCGCAGCATTTGTATTATGAAATATAGTTTTATGGACATAAATAGAAAATGTAATACCTTTCTTTTGTTAACAGTAGATGAAATAAAGCACACATCAGATTCATATTCGAGACTTTTATCATAAAAATAACTATATATTGAACAGGTTTTCTTTTACTACTTATTATAGAGACCAGGTATACTGAGTGCAAATTTGTCTTTATATCTTGCCGTAACGGTTGTATATATTGTGAATGGGTAATAAGACATCTCTAATGATTATATGCAGGCAAAAGAACCACACATACTAGCTGTAAATGATACCTATAATTAACATGGAATACATTTTGCATTAATTTATGATTAATTTAAATAATGTGCACAACCGGAAACAAGACGTATAGGAAAAAGGTTTTTGAGTCTTTGTCTCAAAACCTTAACAAACTAGTGAGTATACATGCTTAACTAAGTACACAATTTAAAGATGTCAATAGTCTTATACATTTTTGCTTTTAAGTGGTTTTTTTTAATCAAAAGTAAAATCCTTAAATTACTGATTTCCGAGGAAAATTCAAAACGGAAAGTCACTAATAAAATGGCAAGATCAAAAGCTCAAACACATTAAACGAATGAATAACAACTGTCATATTTCTGACTTGTTACATGCATTTTCTTATAAAAAAGTAGTGGATTGGACCTGGTTTTATAGCTAGCTAAACCTCTTACTTATATGACCGTCAATAGGTAGCAGGAATTTGGAATTTGCTTAAGGTGGTATGGGTGTCTTTCGCCATCTGGGATTGTAAAAAACAGAAAATCTAAGGTCCTTAAGGTATTAACAATTATATCTTCGTAGTTCTATGTTGCATGACGCATACAAAAACAGCATTATGTTCTCCTTCGCTATGCTCATACGAACATACAGATTGTCTTATCAATGCGTAAATAAACAAAACGCAATATGGTTTGAGAAACTGCACGCATAAAGAATCAGTCTTATAGCATTGTCAGAATCGGCAATACAGTAACATTATTTGAGATGGCTTGTAAAACTAAGCTTTATTGGCAGTATTGACCACAGCTTTTTATTATTAAACACACATTTAAATATGTACACATATAGATTCAACGATATATATTGTTCAACTAGATAGATTCATAGATAACTAGATTCATAGATGTATAGATCATTTTTGGTTACCTCTGGCAACCTACAGATAACTAGATAGATATATATATATAGATAGATAGATAGATAGATAGATAGATGTATGATCCTGGGATACAGTGATCAACTAACTTAGCTGTTGGATCCTGGGATACAGCGATCCACAAAATGTACTTTTAATATCACTAAAATATAGACAACTGTAGCTGTAGTTTATCACACGCAGCGAAGTTGCCAAACACATTTTTCACTTTTTAACGATCAAATGTTTCTATACAACCAACATCTAACTGACTACTGCAATTTTTGACATCACATGGCAAATCATCAATGGAGAAGAATTTTTCATACTGAAACTCTAACTACTAGTAAATACATGTACCTGAAAAAAAAAGAACAAAAGAGCAGTACCCAAACAAAACTACATGGTTTAACTATATATAGTGGAGGGAGGGTGGGTATTTTCAAAATACTTCTCTCTGTAATTATACACGTCTGTTTACTTGCAGCTCAAAGTTAAAAAGAACGCTAACGTCAAATTGACGTCACCACTATACATCTTATCGACTACATATGAATTTATAAAGGAAAGCACTGCAACGGCCGAGATTAAAACTTTCCACTAGAATAACCGAATTTATGTATATAACATAAATTCTATTATGTTTGATCATCATCGATATAAGACTTTCGGAATGATTTTAATTGCACATTTCTGAACTAGATTTCAATAAACATATATAATGTTAATAGATTTAGTGCAATGTAATGTTAAACCAAGTATTCGGTGAGGGAAGGATTTGAAGTAATTGTCAGTCAATAACATTCTGGTATATAAAACCTTTCTGATGATGTGGTCTTTCAAATTAGTTATGCAATCTTATATTGTATATAAACTCATCATAGATAACAGGATTGAAATTTCATATTTACGACAGTACGGGTTTCGTCTACAAAAGACTCATCATTGACGCTCGAATAAAAAAATGTTAAAAAGGCCAAATAAAATACAATATAACTCAATGTAACTACTAAAGTTTTATTATAACATTGATTTATTTTGTGATTTTACAAATGTGATACACATATGTACAATAACAACAGGTGGTATGATTGCCAATGTGTAACACATATGTACAATAACAACAGGTGGTATGATTGCCAATGTGATACACATATGTACAATAACAACAGGTGGTATGATTGCCAATGTGATACACATATGTACAATAACAACAGGTGGTACGATTGCCAATGTGTTACACATATGTACAATAACAACAGGTGGTATGATTGCCAATGTGATACACATATGTACAATAACAACAGGTGGTATGATTGCCAATGTGATACACATATGTACAATAACAACAGGTGGTATGATTGCCAATGTGATACATATATGTACAATAACAACAGGTGGTATGATTGCCAATACACATATGTACAATAACAACAGGTGGTATGATTGCCAAAGTGATACACATATGTACAATAACAACAAGTGGTATGATTGCCAATGAGATACATATATGTACAATAACAACAGGTGGTATGATTGCCAATGTGATACACATATGTACAATAACAACAGGTGGTATGATTGCCAAAGTGATACACATATGTACAATAACAACAGGTGGTATGATTGCCAATGTGTTACACATATGTACAATAACAACAGGTGGTATGATTGCCTATGAGACACACATATGTACAATAACAACAGGTGGTATGATTGCCAATGTGATACACATATGTACAATAACAACAGGTGGTATGATTGCCAAAGTGATACACATATGTACAATAACAACAGGTGGTATGATTGCCAATGTGATACACATATGTACAATAACAACAGGTGGTATGATTGCCAATGAGATACACATATGTACAATAACAACAGGTGGTATGATTGCCAAAGTGATACACATATGTACAATAACAACAGGTGGTATGATTGCCAAAGTGATACACATATGTACAATAACAACAAGTGGTATGATTGCCAATGTGATACACATATGTACAATAACAACAGGTGGTATAATTGCCAATGTGATACACATATGTACAATAACAACAGGTGGTATGATTGCCAATGTGATACACATATGTACAATAACAACAGGTGGTATGATTGCCAATGTGATACACATATGTACAATAACAACAAGTGGTATGATTGCCAATGTGATACATATATGTACAATAACAACAGGTGGTATGATTGCCAATACACATATGTACAATAACAACAGGTGGTATGATTGCCAAAGTGATACACATATGTACAATAACAACAAGTGGTATGATTGCCAATGAGATACACATATGTACAATAACAACAGGTGGTATGATTGCCAAAGTGATACACATATGTACAATAACAACAGGTGGTATGATTGCCAAAGTGATACACATATGTACAATAACAACAAGTGGTATGATTGCCAATGTGATACACATATGTACAATAACAACAGGTGGTATAATTGCCAATGTGATACACATATGTACAATAACAACAGGTGGTATGATTGCCAATGAGACAGTTAACCAAAAGAGACACAAATTAAGGGTATTTTTAACACTGAATGTTTTGATTTCATATTTATAAATGTAATTAATATATATTACAATTATTGCAGTTTAATTCTAAATTTCATATGTTTATGCACTATTAGACCAAACAAGTATTGTATGGGGGTGTCCAATGATTCACGGAACAAAATCTAAATCGAACAGTTTATATGAGGCCATTGAACTGTAATACAAGTGAATGTCTGGCTTCTTTAACTTCGGGAAATGTATCTTGTTTATGACACATAAAAAATGATTAAGTATAAAAAAATCCGCAGAAGCAACTTTAAAGATTTAAATAGCAACGTTATATTGTTTTACGTTTTTCTATGGTTGCCACTATCATATGGCTGTCATGTTACACTTTACTTGTAATTTGTTGATTAAACTTAAAATTAATAGTCTTCCGAATAAACCAGAAACAGAACATGCTTCTTTAGTTGAAGTTTAATTACTTAATATCAAATTCACAGAAACTTGTTAAAGACGTAGAAAAAAGCTTTTTGTGGAAACGTCAGCAAAAGAAGGTTTTGATTTATTTCGTATACTATTATAATTTAACATTATACTACTCCTGATTAATATGTTCTAACATTGAATTTTGAATCACAAAGCTACTTCTGAAAGACAAAAACAATTAGACATGTTTACATCACCAGGAACTTGTTTCATAACGGAAAAATGACATTTACAAGCTTCACAAGAAATGTAAACAGTTATATAAGGGATAGAAGAAAACATGATTCAAATTAAGAAATTGCATTAACAAAATTAACAAATGGCATTTTACGAATTAAGAAACTGCATTTCACAAATTAAGAAATTGCATCTTACAAATGTTTAATTATGGCAGATATTTTATTCCATAGAAACATCCAATCACATGCAACAGTATGCATATTTCAGGAATATATTTCCCTGATGCTTACTTTAGTGCTTGTGATCAATTGATTCGTAACAAACAATCTTTTTCAAACAATCAGTAAAAATCTTGTTTTTATTAAATTGTTTTTGTTGACATTTCCTAGCAGCAATAAATAATCAGATCTGATAATTTATTTCCCTTTACCTAATCAAAATAAAGAATATAATTAGAGTACTTTCTGAATGAAGAGCTATTGGAGAAAAGTGTTGAAAAACACTTTCAGATGAGTTGTTCCTTTATTATGCAGGTCAACTTAACCGACTATCTATGTTTATATACTAATCTATAGACTTGATGTATGTATTTATTATGGCATTGATGCTAGTTCATAGTACTACATGATTATTATTTAATTTGATTGTCGATTGGAATACAGCGTTTCATAGACTGCAGCTGACTTTTCATTAAGATTTAGATATTTATCTTTTTTTCAGTAATTACTTTTTTCCTGGATCATGTCTGACTATATATTCTGTAGTAATACACAGAACTATGTAACTCTAGCTATTAACCACTTCGTATTGATCACACCGGTATACCAGCAAATCACTTTCTTTGATGACTTTTTTGTTAAATAGCAATATATTACGAAACAGGAAAAAAACGATCCTATTTATATATAATGTTTGACACTTTCTTCTTTATTTAAACTTCAGACGTTTTCTTAGTGCAAACAACACATAACTTTGTAAACAACGTGGGAACGAACGTTGTTTCTCATATTTCATTTACCTTTTTCAAAAACCAAATCTATCTATATACAATCTTACCATAAAGGACAGCTATGGTTAACGGTGATTCAGTAGCATTAACCATTAGTTACAAGCTGGATGCAGGTAATGCTTACCCATCCAGAGTACATTAGATCACTCCCGATGTTTTTATGTGATTGATATACTTGTGAATGGAAAATATGGTTTGTCTCAACGAGACAACAAACCTTCCAAAGAGGCAGAAATCAGTCTAGTTTTCAATGTTCTATTTTGAGTACTTTTTGTCTATTTGTTGTTTTCGTTTTTTTCAAGAATTGTTAGTTGTTTTTTTTTTCTCGACTTATCAGTTTGAATATCTCTTTGGTATTTTTGGCCTCCCTTTCGATAGATCCACTTTCTTTTAAGATAATCTACTCGAGATAAAATATAAGACAAAAACAGATCTTTCAGATACAAGTTAAATCATTAGATAAATTCACCACACAATTATACAGTTGACAGCATGCAAACCTGTCCTAGCCTCGCGTTTATAAATTTACAGTTTTCATCTCCCAGATTTCTAATTGAGATAAAGATTGTAAAAAATAACAGGCTTATTAGTTGGTTCGCCAGGTGACATACGTTTAGTATACATTGGACCGATCTATGGTGCTGAAATAAAAACAAATGAAATAAATGAAAATCATTTAAAACTAAACATTCAAGACAGTTGTGCCAAATGTGACTTGGGCATTATATCGTATGAAAATTTAAAAACACTGCTTGATAAATTAATTAGATATCGACAATTCACTTGGAAACTTAACTTATATCCTCTAGACACTTACCAAGGAAGAAATCCTTAATAACCATTGGTATTGTATGTTCCTTTGGAAATTCGATCAAAGTTCAAGAGCTGAATCTTCTTTCACTGTATGGATACATAAACTACAAAAGTATCCTGACAAACACTGTTATAATGCTGGGTCGTCCAAGTGCTCTACAAAACATCTTTCTAAAAAAATAAAATCTGTTTTATCAGCAGTCCAAGTAATCGACTAAGACTCGTTCATCTTGCCTTTCCTACACTTCAGTGTACTTTAGTGTTCCCCATTTCAAAATTAATGACAGATTGAAAAAGTTGTCTATTCTTTGATTTATAAAAAAGAATGACATAAAGATCTACTGCTTAATCTGAGATCTCAATCTCTGCAACGTTAACTTTAAGAGCTTTAATTTTCTACGCTTTACACTACTATTCTCCATTTTCAGTTGAAATATTTACTTCAACATCTCATTTAACAGGTTTGTTTTTCTTTTAAAACGGGAATCGTAAAATCGTATTTTTCTTATTTTGTGTCATAAAAACCTCACTGATCTTAGCAGAAAATACAATGAAGATGATATTATCAAATTGCTGGACTTTTTAATCGACAATCTATTTGGAGGATTAATATTTCAACAGACAGTCAGTATTTCAATGGGTACTAATTGTGCACCATTCTGGTCGACTTGTTATTACTAGTATGAAGCAGAATTAGTTTAAAACCTTCTTGTCTTCTGAAAGACAAGAAGAGAAAGCACCTTCCCCATCACCGAACAATCCATATTTCAGTCAATACTTGTATCTCATATATCCCAGTGAATTTGAAATTAAGGTTACTACTGATACAAGATGGACTGCTTCATACCTAGATTTTTTCCTTCATACTGACACAGATGGACGACTTCACACTGAAATCAATAAAAACAACGGGATGATTTCAACTTCCCAATATTCAATTTGACCATTTATCAGCGGTTAAAATTTCCTCAGCTCCGTCGTATTGTGTTAACGTATCTCAATTGATACGTTATGCTCGTGCATGTTCACACTATACTGCATTAATCTACAGAAGTGTATTCCTGATGAAGAAATGCTCCAACAAAGTTATGAGGAGGAAAGCTTTTCTCTGTAATTTTAATCGGATATTGTTTTATGTCTTATCGTTTGTAGTTGCAGTTCAATCTTTTATTTTTATTTTCGTACGAAAAGGTAAAGATTGATGAGGAGGAAAGATACTCCCTAAATTTTATTGACACCATCACGAATAGGTTGACTTATACGATGTATCTTTGTCTAAACTTACTTATGACAATTTTAATCTTAGATTCTGGTTTAAATTCTATGTCGTCTGTCTGCTAAGTACCGAATGTTACATATTTCCGAATAAGACTGTTTTACCGAGTGTGAATTTGCACTGCTATATGACTTGTCTCGGTATTTCATGTAGACAAAACATTCATGGATTTATTGTTGATGTTTCTGTTATGGTTTTGTTTGAATAATATGTTATTTCTTATCGTGTGTACAATGTAGTCCAAATAATTATAAATTGCCTTTACATACCATCATAGTCAGAGACGAGTATTGTGGAAATAATTGTAAAAGGTCAAGATTGCATGATATTACGTTAGTGCGTTACGCGTTACTGTTTGTGATATCTTGTGGTGTCTGTCATTGATGGAATATATTCCTTGTTGTTCTGCAGTTTGCTGTTGTGTCAACTGTTATATTCTGTGTGTGCGTTTTTCTGTGATAAATGTTCTTGTGTGTAGCAATAACAAGCACATTTTTAAATGTTGCAGAAACATTACATGTTATACATCAATGGAAAGGTCTCTTAAAATGCAATTGCATGGTGTAGTTTTTAAGGCTCAATCTTAAAAACTGACTGAGTTATGGCCCCTTGAAATTAAAAAAAGGGGAAGGGGGGTTCTGTCAAAATTGATACTTTCCAATTTCTTAAATTTTTCCTGTAAAAAAATGAATAATCATCAAACAGAAGCTTGTTAAGTAAGAAGATATGATAAACAAACATCATGCCTACCTTATTTTCAATTATTATGAATCCTTCAACAATGGAATCATTGCAGATTCCAACAGAAAAAAAAGTATTTTCACAAATAACATTACAGCATGTTCCGGAAGCAGCAAACAAAAATCAGTAGACAATGTAAAACACACAAATTGTTTGTCAAATCTAAAAGTATCTTTAATCCTATTATAAACACAGACTTTAAACTTTGATCACAAGGTCTCCAGCTTCATAATCTAGTTTCAATTTGTAACTGTAACCAGCTTCATCATTGTCATATTTTACGTTGTACCACTCACAAAAAACAGGCACCTACAATTTATCAATAAGTGATTATGAGAATATTTATTAAAAATTGTAAATATCACATCATGTGCAACAAATAAAAAAGTACCAATAAGTATTTATTAAGCCTTTTATTAATGAGCTTAGTCCTTTGTGGTGAATACTAGTCTACACAACCAGGTCTATGTTTTTCAATATTGTTCTAATCTTGGTTCTCTTGTTTTCACCTTAAGATTTAATAAGGAAGTTTGTTGTCTCTTTAAAGATTACCTCAAACACTATGAACACAAAAAAGAAGCTTTCATCTAGATCTATAAACCCTTCATCCAAATTTAAAAAAAAGATCTGTCATCTTACATGTGAAAATTTCATTTACTTTGATAAAAAAAGAAGCTTTCATCTTAACTATGAAAACTTCAACAAATAACTGAAATAAAAAAAGAAGCTTTCATCTTACCTATGAAAACTTCAACAAATAACTGAAATAAAAAAAAGAAGCTTTCATCTTACCTATGAAAACTTCAACAAATAACTGAAATAAAAAAGAGACTTTCATCTTACCTATGAAAACTTAACAATTAACTGAAATAAAAACAGAAGCTTCCACCTTACCTATGAAAACTTTTCAAGAATTGTAATAAACATCAACAGTAACCATCAACAGTAACAATCAACATGTGCATGTAGAATACCTGGGATATTACATGTCCATCAAACCAGTGAGTTTGTTCATTGGTTACAAACTTGTGTTGTACATCTTTCCCATTAAGAGATAGTCCTTCAGATCCAGATCTTTCACTTGGCAATGTAAATGATTCCAAAATTAGTTTTTTTTTACATTTTCCATCATTTCATTCCATGACAGGTCTTTTCTCTTCTTGTTCACAACTGTGCTGAAATTGTATATTTTTGGGTTGCTGCTTGTTTGTCGAAGAATATTTTTACGGAATCTCAGTTGCGATTTCAGAGCCTCCATTTTTTCCTTAGCCTTCATTGTTGCCAGCATTGCATCCACCTGCTCAACAATCTGCCAAAGTCCCCAAAACAAAATATCATTAGTTTGCAGAAGGTTTTCTGCCTCCTTTCTTCGCCTTGCTTCTTGTGCTTTTTGAATTTTATTTTGTAAAATAGCTTCTTTCTTTCGGATTATTTCGTCTCTGCGTACCCTATATAACTCTCTTGTTCTAGCAACATTTCTGTACGCGTCCTTTAGTTGTCTGTTCATTTCATCAGTATCCATATTTTCTAGCCAGGCTTTAGTGTTGTTCATTGAGAACATAATATAAGCTTCTGCTGACAGTGTTTTGATATGAGACTTATATCTCATAAGGCCATCCAAATAGGCAAAAACTGACTCGCTAAATTTGTTATGTTTGGCTACGCTCTTTGTAATTTCTACCAATTCTTCACTTGGACTTTCAAAGATACCCCCAGGCAAATGGTCTTTAAAGTGATTCTTTGTTAGTTTGGCAATTGCTGGAAGAATGATAGTAAGTATTGTACATGTCTCCCCATCGTATTCAGATGGCGTTATCAGTTTCTGATATACATTGTCTCTTTACATTTAAGTAGCATCCCCAAATGGCAAAATGTTCCCAGACATAAAGTCATCAAGGTTATTTGAAGCATCATTCAAAAATGTTGTTAACTGCAAATAGAACTTATTCATATCCATTATGTGAATGTCTTTCTTCTCAATTAAATTCCATAGGGGAGATGTGACAAGCTTACAGATCAAACCAAGTGCTTTGCATCCTGCAACGAAGAATGAAATATTCAGGTCATGTAAAACCCACTGATTTGACCCATGGTCTTTCAGGAATGTTACCATTTTTTCATGGAAAAAATATACTATCCCAGCCTTATGAAATAGGATATTAAATCGACTTCCTTTGAATGGTGTGAGTGGTAGACTGTGCATACCGTTTTTTCTTTAAGGAAATCTTTTATAAAGGTAATAAAAGGACCGTGACATCCTGATTTTGCATCACCATTATAGGAAAATGCTTTACAACACGTTCTTATTAACCTTAAAGTCCCTGATTCAGAGTTTTTCTGAAATTTTTTGTTCATTATAGGGATATCTTCATTGAAATTTGTCTTCTCAACTTCAATAATGGATTTGTTGGCAATGTCAGCGATATGAACTAGGGAGTGTAGGCCACAGAAGAAGTTATTTAAATGTGACAAAATGGTTTTGTCCTCTTCATCGAGGTCGTTCCAATCATTAACTATTTCTGGAAGAATTTCACTTCTGTATTCCTCGAGTAACTGGTGGAATTTTATTTCTGTGTCGGCACGATCAGACATTGTGTTTCTTATATGATACAAAATGTTCTGGGATGCTAGATTCTTAGCCTCATAGTATCTCTGATCTAGATCGAATAGAATTTCTTTAAACGTATCTAGCGTGTCTTTTCCTGATTTGGTTACAAGTTCCCTCAATTCTAATACGTAGGGATTTCCAGTAGAGTCTCTTACTGCATATACGCCAAACTTTGTTCCAAATTTAGAGGTTTCATCGGTTTCAATAGTTATATTTTCCTTCTTTGATATCTCTTCAGACAGCTGTTTCTGTGATATGATCAACCGTTGTACATTCATATTATTGACAGTGGTAGTTGATGGAAGTCTGTCCGGTACTTTACCAACCATTTTTAAACAAGCCTCTATTACAGGTCCAATCCTTGTTGTGCTAATATGATTACTTAATAGTGTATATACACACGTCTGAAGTTCTGTAGTGTATTTTAAAGTATGTTCATCAAATAGTTTTACCAAATTTCTTTGTTCTGCATTAATAATTTCCTTGTCAATTTCCTTTTCATATTCCATTTCTATAATTTGTCTCTTTAAATCGTGGTTTGCTACTTTTAAAATTTCGATTTTATCCTCCAACATTCTGTAATTTTCATCTTCTTTATGTTCAGTAACATCTTGTTCTAATTTGGAAACTTTGTTTCTATAATAAGATTCTCTCATTCGTGTTCTTTTAAGTTCAGCTGATTTTTGACATTCCTTGATAAACAATAGATATAGAAAGATGTGGTGTGAGTGCCAATGAGACAACTCTCCATACAAATAACAATTTAAAAAGTAAACCATTATAGGTTAAAGTACGGCCTTCAACACGGAGCCTTGGCTCACACCGAACAACAAGCTATAAAGGGCCCCAAAATTACTAGTGTAAAACCATTCAAACGGGAAAACCAACGGTCTAATCTATATAAATAAAACGAGAAACGAGAAACACGTATATATTACATAAACAAACGACAACTACTGTACATCAGATTCCTGACTTAGGACAGGTGCAAACATTTGCAGCGGGATTAAACGTTTTAATGGATCCAAACCTTCTCCCTTTTTTTGAAACAATAGCATAACATCACAACAAAGAAAAACATACGATAAAATATCAATTGGCAGACTTAACTCAATCAAAAAACGTATGATTAAACAATGAACGAATAAATTTGATCTGCGATATCTGAATACAAATGCACATTTAATTAAATATTAGAGACAAACATTCATGACCAAAAAGCTAACAAACAAATTCAAACACAGGACATGACTGAGAAATATTTAACCAATCAATGTTCACTTTAGAAAAAAACCGTTTTTTTTATAATCTTGAAGTTGATACAAATGTTGTAAGAATAAGTGAAAAATTGAAGATATTACAAATAATGAAAGCTGGTGTACAGACAAGATCCATATAAATAAAAAATAACAAAAAAGCATTATAAACCGTATCAACAGGTCGAATTAACAAGGAAATACGATTTGAGAGTACTCGCAGTTACTGACAGCTAGTTAAAAGCCAAAACCAATAAATAATAAAAAAATCATGCATCAGAGACTAAAATCGACTAAAACACATCACAGGGATTTAGTATTTTAACGTCATTAATAGTCAAAGAAGACATGTCAGACAAGTCTTTTTTTTCCTTGCCTACTTTAGCTACTTAGTCCACTATTCTGTCAATGAACAGGTCTTGCCTTTTTCTGCTTGTAATTCATTTGTAATTTTTGAAATAACATATGCAGAGGTTGTGCTGTCGGGATTTAGGTGAGCTATTTCCCTTTCAGTCTGAAATGATTCAATAGGACAGGAAGTTGGCAGACTGAACTCTCCTTCCAAAAATTCACGATACAAATCAATATTCCTACCCTTTTTCAATTTTATATTTGTTTTTGAAATCCTTTTTACCTTTTTATAGTATGTGTTAAACTTTGTCGAAAAACTATCATTGATTTTTCCTTTATCAAACAACTCGCTAGCAACCTGCTTAATAGGCTTATCTGCCAGCATTAAGATGATATCAGAGGTTTTCATTGTTGACATAATCTTTGCAGTCTTTCTGTTACTCCCAATGAAATCAATGTTTGTGTACTTTTCTCCAGAGGCCCCTCACAATTAACCAATTGATTTCCAGTGAACAAATCGGAAGAAAATATCTGTATGTTACTACATATATATGTCTGAGTAGTGAGATTAGTGTTAGTATTTGTCGTACCTGTTGTACCTGTTGTAGATGTCTTTTCCACTGCTCCTGCTTCCGTACTTGGTTTGGTTTCTGTTAGAAAAAAGATCAGTAATCAATAAAATGTATTTAAGTTTGTCAAAATCAGACAAATTTAAAACTGATACTATTTTTGTGATTACACTCTTTTTGGAAAATAATTTCTTTTGTTTATATGTGGTACGGTGACCTATAGTTGTTAATGTTTGTGTCATTTTTGGTCATTTGTGGATAGTGGTCTCATTGGCAATCATACCACATCTTCTTTTTTATATGGATTGTCGCTTGCTACTGAAGACCACACGACAACCCCTAGATGATGTTATTTTTCTAGGTTCTTATGTTTCATTGGGTTTGTTTTAATCATTGGCGCATGCCCCGTATCCTTTCTTTTTCATATGTTGAGTTTAATGACACATTTATGACAGCTTAGATATTTATGAAAGTGGAAAAAGAAGAAAAAAAACCAGCATCAAATATAATAAAAAGTAAAAATGCATGAGGAACATTAATACAAGTCTCATATCGTAGGTTACCCTATGTGGTATCTTTTGTAATGTTATACCTTGTAATAACTCTTTTTTAAATCTCTTTAACAGTCTTGGACTAGGTGGGTATGACTCCAAATCTTGTTCTAACTCTAGATCTTCTATAATGGGCGACTGCAAATAAATGGAAACTATTATTGAAATGCAATATTATGTGTAATTGTCAATAATAATTTTTTATTTATCAATATCAATATTAATGCACTAAAAGTCGCAATACAAGAGATAAACATTATTTGGTGTATTATGGAATTTTATGTCAATTGCATCAATCAGAATTGAAATAAAAATAATCCTGGCCAAGTGTAAAATTTCAAAAACATAAAAAGTTTCTAACCCTTTCCTTTGTAAATTTCCTTTTTTCTGTTGTTTCAGTTTCAATTTATCAGGGGTTGGCGGAATTAAATCTGAATCTGGATCTGGTGAACACGTTTCTGATCCACTTGAAGATGTCGGACTTAATCCTCTTGGACTGAAACAAAATATAGTGATCAATTAAACTCCAAAATAAGAAAAATATAGTAACAGAAAAATAACACATTCAAATAATAATATTTATTTCAGTCATTTAAAAAAAAAAAAAAATACCAATCTGGACTCAGATTGTACTTTGAACTTTTTTATGTAAATTGTCTTTTATACACGATTTGTAATGATTTTAATAATATGAATTCTACATACTATGAATTATCTTCACAATCTGAAAGTTGACTGTCGTCTATTTCGTACCAATCTGTTATGTCCTTCCCACAATAACCTCTAAACCTTGACATATGGACAGTTATATAGAGAAGATGTTTCCGTCTGAGAAAAAAAAATCTGTTAGCCAATGCAAGGTGTCACAAAGGGAGGGGGGGGGGGCATAGCTTGGAAATCTTTTTTTGATTTTACAGGAAATTGTACTCATTCTGTATTTTACAGTACTATACATTTGTGCCAAGTCTCAAAAGAATTCATTCATCCGTTTTTGATGTAAAACTAACATGACTATTTGACCAGGGACAGACAGACGGACAAATGAACATACACTAAACAGAAACCATCACACAGTACATCATAATTTGACTATGTATGGTAGAGTGAAAAAAAAAGTTACACAATCAAAAATATGACAGTAGTTGATTTTTAAGTTGTATCCTGTCATGTTTTTGTGAAAAAAAAGGGGGGGGGGGCAGAAAGTTCAAAATGACATAACTGTGTTCACATAAATTGATACTAGTGATAGGATGACAAAAATGATCCCATCTGGGTATGGATATTCATGATGTATTGCTGATCTTGTGAAGAGTTACACTTCACACACTATTAAATGCAGTCTATCTGGGAATTTCAATATGGGTGCTCCATTACAGGAGGAACAAACATATTCACAGGTAAACATGGTCATGATGGTTAATATTTTGGGTTGGGGTTACCTTTGTTTGACAGCTTTGTGCTTGTTTGCACCAGACTTTGGAGGTGAAATTATTACTGTTTTGTGAGGAAAATTGGTGAAGGATTCATTATATTTGTGTCACAATATTGCCACAGGGGTAATTGAAGGAATTATTGATGATTTTCCAAGTACCTTGTCAAAAACAGCATGTATTTTGCAGATAAAAATCATAAAAGGAAGCCCTTATTAAGTTTGGATGATACCTTATCCTTCCCTTGATCTAAAACGCCCAAAAGATATGGATTATCATGTGATTTCCATGTGTTTTTATAAAATTTTCAGAACCACATGATCAACAGAATGGCCGACATTTTCACAGAATAATGTAACTTAGGGTCACCAAAAAAATATTTCTAATAATAGAAAAATTGAACTACAGATCAAGAAAGAATAAATAACGAAGAAAAGAAATATTAATAACAATAATGCAACAATTGAAAATGAAGAAAACACTTTATTTGCTTGAAACAAGCTATATGAAGTTGTTCATATTTACTATTGTGCAGAATGATAAAATGACTTAAATCGCGCATGCCTGTTATTGCTATTGTGTGTATCGGTGATGTTTTACTGTCGCGAAGTGTTGTCATTATTGTGATTTTTGTTTAACATTGTCCTAAAAGTGGATGTTTAGCTAGCCATTAAACCGGGTTCAACCCATAATTTTTCTTAAAATTTATGTACCAAGTCAGGAATATGGCAGCTGTAATCAAATAGTTTACTTCTATATATATTGGCGTTTGCTTTCTGTTCTTTGTAAAGAATAACTCTTATTCATACATTTTCTCTAAAACAAACAGTATAAAGATACTTAGTTTCTTTATTCTGACAAATATTTGTTAGATTTGGAGGACGCGTTTTTTAATAAACAATCGAAATACCCATGGCAACCAACTGTGCTATTTTTTCTTTCCGACTTATTCCTTAATTTATATGAGACTGACTACAACTTTTTAGGAAAACAGATAGAAGTAAGCAGTATCCTTTAACTTCACCTTCCGCTATCAAGATGCTGTTCTCTCACTAAATCATTTAAAATTTGGTGCCTATGTTGATGCATCTATTCCATTGACCTTGATATAGGACACAACAGATACTAACATTTATAAATTAACAATGAGAGTCGGTTGAAAACAAAACTTAACCACAAAATAGATGATTTTAGCTTCAAAATAGTTAACTTTCCATTTTATCAGCAATATTCCAGAAGCACCTGCATACAAAGTATATATCTCCAAGTCAATACGATATTCTAGAGCTTGTATTTCTTATGATTTCCATGAAAGAGGGAAGCTTCTCACAATGAAGCTAATAAACTAGTTACTCGGGAAGGGTGATCAGATCCTGCTCCACATGTGACACCCCACTCTAAATCAAAAATAAAGAGATAACATATTTCATCTCAAACACGACCGGACTAACTACTAGGCGGATGATATCATCGTTGACTGTCAGTTTGAAAGGAATAGTTTTCAGCAAGTGTTAATGAAATGAAATAATGATACTAATATCATTGCACAAACAATCTTCGATACTTGAAAGTAATAGTATACACATTTGTCATAGATGTTTGTGTTCATGTCTGCTTTACTATGCGTAATATTTTCAAAATATCAATTGTATCTGTACTACGTAATAATATGATATCACAATCTCGTTACATCACAGGTAGTGATATAGAAAAGTAATTATACATAACAAACATCTTTTGAAGTAAAGCATAAACTTCATATATATATATTTTGTTTTGTCATACAAAATGCAATATTCACATTAATTTAATGAGAGTAAAAGTTTGCTTACATTTTGTTGCAGAAGCATTTATTGTGCATATAAAAAAAAATGTATGCCTGTTGATAACTTTTATTTAGTAGACTTTCTAATGTAAATTCCCTCATCTGAAATCTGGATTTATATCAAATAAGTTTTTTACAATTTGACTTTTTTGTGTAAAAGAGACCGAGTGTTTGATATAAATCATTCGTCATTGAAACTTGACGCATGTTTCCTATTGTTAGCATTATAGATTGTAACTCAATATTAAGGCAATTTACATTCTTCTAGTAGATGTAGATTGCATGTTTTATCTAATATATTAAGGGAAGCCACTTAGGAAACATTGATGATTCTAATATAAATATCTGTCAAGTTGCTTATATCGTCTAAATGTTCACGTATAAGATATATCATTCGATATACGACATCTCTATTTTCTAGAAATATCGGAAATTGAGTTTAATTAGTTACCCTCTTGATGCTCGTGTCTACCTGGAAGTTAAACCATGTGAAATACTAAACACAATTAGTGCCGTCTTTATTTCTGGATTTTATGATGATTATCATAGTATATTGATAGAGCCCATACTCATGAACATCTATAAATCATCTGACAAAAAGGACACAATACAACAGTAAAACCCTTAAATAAGTTTATCTTTATTGATGATTTATTAACTCAATGACGGTATTGTCAGTTTTGCATGTGAACAAATCATTAAATCAGGAAAAGTCAAATGGGACTTTTTAAAGTATTTTTCTCATTTTAGTAAAATTGAATTTTTATTATAGATAAAATTGAGAATGGAAATGAGGAATGTGTCAAAGAGACAACAACCCGACCAAATAAAAAACAACAGCAGAGGGTCACCAACAGGTCTTCAATGTAGCGAGAAATTCCCGCACCCGGAGGCGTCCTTCAGCTGGCCCCTAAACAAATATATACTAGTCCAGTGATAATGAACGCCATTCTAATTTCCAAATTGTACACAAGAAACTAAAATTAAAATAATACAAGACTAACAAAGGCCAGAGGCTCCTGACTTGGGACAGGCGCAAAAATGCGGCGGGGTTAAACATGTTTGTGAGATCTCAACCCTCCCCCTATACCTCTAACCAATGTAGAAAAGTAAACGCATAACAATACGCACATTAAAATTCAGTTCAAGAGAAGTCCGAGTCTGATGTCAGAAGATGTAACCAAAGAAAATAAACAAAATGACAATAATACATAAATAACAACAGACTACTAGCAGTTAACTGACATGCCAGCTCCAGACTTCAATTAAACTGACTGAAAGATTATGATTTCATCATATGAACATCAGGCACAATCCTTCCCGTTAGGGGTTTAGTATCATACCATCATAACATATATGAGAAGAACATAACCCGTGTCATGCCAACAACTGTTTTTAGAATAAATGTGTTTAGTTCCGATGCAAAGACCTTATCAGTGACTCAATATTAACGCCAAAATATGCAATCTTTAATGACTTGACAACAGTATCGTAATTATATCCCTTCTTAATAAGTCTATTCAAAGGTTTTGTAAGTTTCTGAGGTGAATACTGACACCTTTGTGCTTTATAAAGAATATTTCCATAAAAAATTGGATGTGAAATACCTGAACGTATTAGAAGTCTGCATGTTGAGCTATATTTACGAATGATGTCTTTATACCGATGATAAAATTTAGTAAATGTTTTGACTAGTTTGTGATATCGAAAACCCTGGTGTAATAATTTTTCAGTAATACATAAATTTCTCTCGTTAAAATCTAAAACATTGTTACATAAACGAGCGAATCGTACAAGTTGAGATATATAAACACCGTAAGATGGTGACAAGGGAACGTCTCCATCTAAAAACGGATAATTAACAATAGGAAATGAAAAATCATCCCTTTTATCATAAATTTTAGTATTCAGCTTTCCGTTAGTGATATAGATATCAAGATCGAGAAAAGGGCAGTGGTCATTGTTAGTATTAGCTTTATTTAAAGTAAGTTCAGCAGGATAAATTTCATTAATATACATACTGAAGTCGTCATTATTGAGAGCCAAAATATCATCCAAATATCTAAAAGTATTATTAAATTTGTTTATCAGATGTTGTTTCGATGGGTCTTTGCTTATTTTTGTCATAAATTGTAACTCATAACAATACAAAAACAGGTCCGCAATAAGTGGTGCACAGTTAGTCCCCATTGGAATTCCGATAATCTGACGATACACGGAATCCCCAAAGCGAACAAAATGTTATCTAGTAAAAATTCAAGGGCATATATAGTATCAAAGCATGTCCAATTAACATAGTTTTTTTGTTTATTGCTACTAAAAAATGACCTAAAAGAGTTTGAACATATATATTCACATTCTGATTTTTTGAATGCCCATTTAATTAGGTGTGTGAATTTTTTCTTAATGAGAATGTGAGGCAATGTGGTATACAGTGTAGAAAAATCAAAACTTTGAACAGATTCATGAATTTTAGTCAAATTATAAAAAAAAAATCAGAAAAAACAATTTACTATTATTGTATTTTTATTTTTATAAGTTTTTTGGTTGGTGGATCTGGTTACTTATAATCACTGCTCTATCTTTCGCAGCAAGAGCGTTTCCAAATAACCTATACTCAATGCGTTGAACATGAGTTGCAGCACATAAAAAAATACTTTCTATATATAGTTAGACTACTATTACAAATGATTGAAATGTTTTTTTATTCTTACCAAAAGATAAGAATGTTTAGATTGACATAACACGTCAGTGTCAACTTTAAATATGCAATATTGATTAAGAAAAGTTAATGAATATCATTTTTTGATATCAAGAGAAAATGGAATGTCTGAACTAAAGCTAGATTTGCCTATAATTCTTTGACCAAATTGGCTATGACATACTTTTAGATATATTTATTCGTCATTGGACGTATTTCAAACATGAATTGTGCAACAGTTCATTTACATCAATTATACAAATGAATTTGAGGTATGATTCATTTTTCTGTGTTTTATTTTTGACGTAATATGTTTGTCTTGTGACTATTTTCAGATTCCTTCTGGAATCAAAAAGATTTAAATGTTTTTAAACTATTGTAAATATTGTAAGGTTTGGGTCATAGACCAAATATAAATAGGTTTCCCGCACACACACAAAAAATACTACTCAAGCCATATAATGTTCTAAACCATTTAAAAATGATAAGCATGTAAAAAAATCTTTCGAATAAGAATACTACCATTATATAGGTGAAGCAAAATACTGATTGAAGAACAATTAAATTGAAAAAAAGACTATGAGGAATATCCTCCACATTTTCTGCATGCTATGCATTTGTTCTAATCAACTGGTATTAACAGCAGTATATACTACTGTTGCCTGTATGAAAATACAGATACTGTGTGATTAAACTTTGCAATGTGAAGATCTTGGAATAATCTTAGGAATATATCTTTCTCGTGGAAAGCCCGCATTAATTCCTTGTCCTGTATTGACTACTCTTTGGATATATTTGGTTTAATTTTTATTATAATTTGGAGAATTAAATAATTGAAATTGAGCATCGTTAAAGAGAAAATTAATTTTCGAAATGCTCATCTGATAAATACAGTTGATACCGTTAAGGATATAACTACCACAAGGTCGATACCTTTCCCCTCGAATTGGTTGTCCATTAGAGAATAATCAGCACTATAGCCCGTATTTTGGCGGGTATAGAAATATGGATATGGAAATTGTTTAGTTGACAAGTTACATTAGAACTTTTCTATTTACATTGTTATTGAAAATAAAGTATTATACTGTGGGGAAGTCAAAGTATATATAGAAACAACGTGTGCAATAGGAAAGAAAACCTACCAAAAACAACAACCCACTTAAGCTACTCTGTAAAAAAAGAATGCATTGTGAACCTCAGGAACAAACCAGGGAATGATAGGGGCATTAGTTAAATAGTTCTATCGCGTAACTAATTAAAAATCTTTGACATGGTAGTCATAATCGGTGCTCAACAGACGACTGGCTTACCAAAAATTAATTCAAGCAGCTTTGATGAGCTTTCATATGAGCTTTTTATGAAATGATTGATAAATGTGTTTTTTTAAACGAGGATATAACAAAATTCTACAACCCCAAAACGGTTTAGATCTTTTACCCTCAACATAACTGATCTGTAAAATTTTGTAAAGGTGATACATTAACAAGGAATAAAAAAAAAAATCTGAAATGATGCAACAAAATAATAAACATTTCGGATGAAAAAAAATATTTGAAAATAGCAGTCATGGATATATTGTCATATATAGATGGTACGTGTACTAGTGAATAGAAAGTGCATAGTAAGAAAAGTAAACATGCAACAATTGTGTCGTACAAGATTATTAATCAACAATTATTGTAAATATTTAGATGTATCTCAAGATATGTTACGCATTAAACTTTGTTTAAAGTTCAATGAGATAGATGCAATTAAAGATAAGTTAATTGACTACTTAAAACTTAACTTTAAATTGCAAATTGGAACATCTCCTGTTTGCAAATGTAAACGCAGACAAAACGAAGTTAAAGAATAATTGTTTAAAAATTTGTTGAAAGTATTGTTGTACATCTCCAAAGTTTAAGATACACATGGATAATAATTGAACGCATCGGCATAAACATTTAGTTTTGATATATAGTTTTCGTTCTTTTATTAAGCTCAGCAATAGTAGGACTGCATTGTGAATTGCCAATTTATATTGTTCTCTTAGCTAAGCTCGCTTTCAAGTATTAATTGTACTTCTTATATTCATTAAGGTCTTTCCTCTTCCCGAGGAAAGACCTTATTGTTTTTCTAATGTTTTTTTTTCTTTTTTTTTCCTTCCAGCATTTGCTTGGCACGCCCTCCTACCGCTTCTATTGGAGTTATCAATACCAAATTTGAACCATCGATAGACCTCATCATAAACTTTTACCAGATGCACTTTCGTAGGATTTCATCATCCCCTTTAGAAGTTATCTCCCTTTTATTGATTTTTTTCAACATGGCCCCCCTAAATGTTTTAAAAGATATCATGACCTTATATAGACAATAGGTAGATATTATCATGATGTATTACCATATGAGGCTGCATAGGATTTCATCAACCCCTTTGAGAGTTACATCCCCTTGAAGCAATTTCTTTTATTTGTATTTTTCTTTAAAAGTATTAGAGATAGAATCGATTTGAAAATGGCAGCATATACAAGAACAGATGGCAATGTTTATAAACATAAACAATTAATTTGTTACTAAGCCTTATAAGGAGTTATTTCCCTTTAAAAAGTATAAATATTTTTTGAAAAGTTCTATCTCGAGAACCAGAATCATAGAGACTTGGAACCTTCACCAATAATCTTAAATTTATATGACCTTTAATATGCACCCAAGGTCAAAGGTCACAGAGTGCAAAAAAAAAATTACGCTGCAATTTCAAGCTTACATATTAGGAAAACGATAAGACTTTGCTGCATATATACAGTGTATAAAATGTTCCTGTTGACGAGCTCTACATTTTATATTATAAGCCCATAAAGGTCCGACCGTCTGTTCAAAAGTTACAACGGGATGATTCTTAAAAGAATAGTCTTTTGTGTATATCTTTTTAAATGTAACAGATATCAACCTACTATAAACTGCAAAGATGATCAGGAATTCAAGACCTTCAATTTGAGGTCAATGTCAGGTCATGATGAAATTTCACCTTGACCTTAACAGTATATAATGACCTTGACCTTGTGATAGTTGAAAGGTTAAGTGGTCCTGAGTTGAATGGCGATAGTCCCATGTCTCTACGACTTCCGGTTCTTAAGTTTAGTATTGCATCATATATTTGATGATTAATTGTGACCATGGTGAACTTTGAAATTGTCCCAATTCTTTTTCTATAATGTTGTCCTTCAACTGTAGATCATTTATCATTTAACAGATTTGAGATATCTATTGTCGTTTAAGAGATAATGCAGTTTGAAGTTTTGCGAGCGGAGGCATGTATTTCTGAATCAACAAGAGCTTACCACTTAAAATGTTTTAGAAATTGAAGAAGTTAATATAGTTATATATTTGCCCAAATACCAAAAACATTCCATGGAAAATAACGCCAAAAATTCAATTTGAAATTTTCAAGTTTTGCATTGACTTTGTAAGTTTCATAACTTCTATTTATATAGTTGATATTGCATCATTATTTGCACTTTGTCAAATGGGGTCATCTGATATATCAAATTGAAGGTCTTAATAAAGTCTACTAAAAAATGAAAATTTTAAACCCCTTTGTCATCCCAGGGGGACGGGTGGGGTCATTTAGTGCAAACATTCAAATTTCTTTATGGTAAGGTTGTCGCATATCAAATGAAAGAACATAAAGCGTACATTTCAAATTTCAAATTGACCTTCCCCAAAAATTGGTTGGATGGGGT
This sequence comes from Mytilus edulis, assembly GCA_019925275.1. NCBI lineage: Eukaryota > Metazoa > Mollusca > Bivalvia > Mytilida > Mytilidae > Mytilus > Mytilus edulis. The sequence continues at coordinate 93,067,083 of CM034356.1, read as the reverse complement.
CATTGAGTGCAAAAAATAAATTTTCTTTTACGATAGGGTTGTTGTATATCAAATGAAAGGTTGTGATATGTACATTTGAAATATCAAATTCCCGACCTCCAAAAATTAGTTGGATGGGGTAATAAAGTGCAAAAATCAAACTTTCTAGAACATGGTGTTGTCTCATATCAAATGAAAGCTCATCTACCCTGTGTTACATATATCATACTTCCGGTCTCAAAAATGTAGGCGGATGAGGTCATTAAGTGTAAAAAGCGAAAAGTTTCAGAAGGTATGCTTGTCGTATATCAAACGAAAGGTCATACAAAGTACATTACGAAAACATCACTTTTACAGGAAAGACCTTTCAATTGTTTTACAAACAATTGAGATACTAGTGGTTTCAATTATTTGTTAACATAGTGAATTCCTGTTGTATAAAAATCAAAGGCCTGGTTTTCCAAAGTATCTTATGATTAAGACATGTATTATGATGGTCTTAGGACGAGCCATAGTCGTAAGACATGTTAACTAAAGACACCTCGAGACCTGACTTATGATCTTCTTTTGAATATCAACTCAAACTTTAATTACTTTTCATGTATAAGTTCATGTTCCTTACAATAAAATCACTTGTGCTAATTAGTAAAGATTTACTTTTACCACTTAAAATTAAAGTCTCCTGCAAAGTAAAATTTGAACTACTTTTCTTACTTATAATTTTGTATAATAAATATATATATATATTTATATATTATTTTTTCCTTGTATAATTATTTATCGACGTTTTTGTACTGACATTTCGTTAAGCAGGAACTCGATGTACCGAATGTTAATAACATGCATAATTGAAAAACACGAAATGTATTATAATACATATACGCAAAGTTTAAGATTTATTATAATCAAACGAAATTTAAACTAATTGACAACTCAGATTTTTATTCCCTTTCGTGTATTATTTCATGTTTATTATAATGAAAAAACTTAAATATTCGTAGAAAATAAGAATGGATATAATTAGTATATGCATATCTATGTTAATAATTTTTTATGAATTTTTAAAATAAAGGAAAATATTTTCTCTTATGACAGTCATGAGGGCATCAAATGTATGACTATCTTAGGAAAGCTTTAACTTACATTCAATAACATGTCATATGATAGTCATTCGATGGTCAACATTTTTTTCCAAAGATATCTCTTATGACATACTTTCGAAAACCAGTCTCCTGGTTCCATTGTTGAGCTTTTATAATGTCAATCTCATATTACAAATATTCTTTTTACTCGCGCAGGTATATAGCTATTCATCTGTTTCGGTTCTTAGAAGTCCAATGCTATGAGAGTTTCTGATAAAGGTAAATTCAGATAAGCGCTTAGTACGCATAACATTTAAAAACAAAAGAAGTATTGCAATAATTTTTATTTATCGATTGTCTTTTTCATTTTTAGCCATGGCGTTGTCAGTTTATTTTCGATTTATGAGTTGCTGTCCCTTTGGTATCTTTCGTCCCTCTTATAGTTCTTTATAATGCCGATGTTAATTCTTTATTTTACCCTTATTTCTACAATTCTTTTGAGTTTTGTTTTGTGCTTCTTTGATATTTTTATGATTAAAGACAATACTGTATGCTTCATAATTAAAAATCTTCTGTATGAGTTTAAATATTCTAGGCAAAAAAAGTAACGTTACATTGGTTTTTAATTTGAAAATATCACATATATTAATTTCAAATATTTTCATGATTAAAACTAATAACCTGAATGATTTATCTATCAATTATACTCATTTGTAAAAATATCGGAAATGACGTGACATCAGTTTCTGATTTCAAACAAATAATCATTTTCCAAGATTATCTGTATAGAGACGGAATAGAGTTGTCCTTTTGGTCATTAATTGTGTCGAACACGATTGTTAACAAAAGGTCGCATTAAAAAAATGAAACAGTTACACGTAAGTCAATGCCCCGTCTACGTCAAAATGAGAGAGAACGAGCTATTGGGATGTTGGCAGCAGGAATGACTCAAGTGCAGGTTGAAAATCATTTTAATGTCTCTAGAATGACTATTGCAAGGCTTAAGACTCGTCTTAGAGATACTGGCACAACAAATGATCGCCCCGTAGTGGCAGGCCACGTGAAACGACGTGACGTCAGGACAGGGACATCCGCATCATTCATCTCCGGAATCGAGTTGTAAACACGTCACAAACTGCACGACACACCCAAATCGTCCATTGAAGAGACCTATCCTCACGCAGCGTCACAGGATGGCGCGACTTAAATGGACTCGGTTACAGATTCAATGGAATAGGCAAATATGGAGACAGGTTCTTTTTACCGATGAATCTAAATTCAACTTGAAATTTAGCGACGGCAGAGCCAGGGTCTACCGAAGGCGCAATGAACGATTTTCTGATGCGTGCGTGCAGGAAACAGATCGGATAGGTGGTGGCGGAATCATGGTATTGAGCAAAATAAACTACCAGGAACGCACTGAGCTCAAAATGATCATTGGTTACCTTAATGCAACAAGGTATAGGGACGAAATTCTTGCTCCAATTGTTCTCCCGTTTCTCCGAAGAAATAATTTTAACCACGTTTTTCAGCAGGACAACGCCCGTTGTCACGTGTCACACATTTCGATGACTTTTCTGGAGAATTACAATATTCGTGTGTTGCCTTGGCCAGCAATGTCTCCAGATTTATCGTCAATTGAACATCTTTGGGACGAACTGGGACGACGTATCCAAAATAGCCAAAATCCACCGGAAACGCTCGCCCAGCTCCGAACAGCATTTTTCGGGGAATGGAACAACATCCCGCAAGACTTTATTCGACATCTTGTTGATTCCATGCGACAGAGGTGTCAGGCGGTCATAAATGCAAGAGGTGGTCGTAAAAGGTATTGACATATAAACCTGAATTCTGTACTCGTCCTGATGAAATTGTCCAAAATGTGCAATATTGTTTTCAATAGAGAAAACTTGTTATTGTTCTCTTCAAAATTATGTGAGCTAACTATTCCATTAACTTATTTGGTCTTTCCACTTTCGTGGAAAGACCTTTTGTTTTTCTTCTGATTATTTTTTTTTCTTCTGCCGTCTGAGATGTTTTTTTGTCTTACAACATATCGAATGGATTTTTTGGCCAATGATGTTGTACAGTAATGGGGGTTTCAAAACTCACCCTGTGTGACCGAACACTTATTCTTATAGGAGTTATCTCCCCGCGTCCCCTTTTTCTTGTTATCGCTATATCTCTAAAACCGTAAAAGATTTTAGCAAACTGTTTTCACTAAATTGTTTGTCTACTCTAGAGGATGATTTGGTTTTTTTGACTTCAGTGATCGGAAGACATCTTATGGGAGTTATTTCCCTTTGAAAATTTAAGAAAGGCGATTTGTTGGATCAATTCATACGGTATAAGTCGTAGAGGCCTACAATCTTTTGATATGAAGTCCTTGGTCCATTTGAAGGAAATTGAGGTCAAGGTCATGTTCTAAATTTTGAATTTTGCTTGTTATCGTTATACCACAAAAACTGTGACAGTAAATGATATGATGTGTTTGTCAAATAACTGTTTACAATAAGGCACAACTTCAACCTTTTCAGTCAAAGTATTTTGGTTAACCCTTATAGGAGTTTTCTCCCCTTATGTATTTCAAATCAGTATTTCTACACAACCATACAAGTGATTTACATCCGGTCTTCCGTTTTGTGTTCACTGACCTATGACCTTGAAATTGAGATCAAGGTCGAAGGTCAAGGTCATGTTATAAATTTTGAATTTTGCTTGTTATCGTTATTCAAAAGAAACTGTTACAGTAAATGATATGATTTGTTTGCCAAATTGCTGTTTACAAAAAGGCGCAACTTCAATTTATTTCAGTCGAAGTGTTTTGGTTAACCCTTATAGGAGTTTTCTCCCCTTATGAATTTGAAATCAGTATTTCTCTACAAGCATACAAATGATTGACCTGGGGTCTTTTGATTTGAGACCACTGACCTATGACCTTGAAATTGAGGTCAAGGTCAAAGGTCAATTTGACCTTCTAGATTTTGACCTTTGCTACAAATTATTTCAAGTCTTCTGCATATACCTATTAGTCTTATTTTTTATATCAATTTGAAGAACCAAATAACATCAACAAGGAGTGACATTTTCTAACATCGTTTTTTAAATTTCATTCTTATTATCGAGGTGGAAAGACCTTCAATTGTTCTCTAAAGAATTGGTTTTTAATTGTTATCATTTTTTTGTTATAAATTTAAATGATCTTACAAGCATGTAACGTTTTTTTGTTTGCCTAGTATATATAATAAACGGTAGCTATTAGTGGACGTGGATATTTGATTATTCTTTTATATATTTTGAGAATGATCACTCTGCATTAAATTGAAAGCTAATATCTGATTGCAACATTGTGTAAGTGTGAGTCCTGCCGTATGCCTTGTAACTTTTTTTTTCAAAAGTAGCTCATGCATTCATTGAATTATTTGGTCGCCTTTACTGCTGCATTTTAATATGAACTACAATAGTTATCAAAGGTACCAGGCTTATAACGTGATACGCCAGGCACGCTTATCGTCTACATAAGACTCATTAGTGAAGCTGACGTCAAGATACAACATCTTTTAAAGAGTCCTTTCTGCCATTGTGAAATCTTTATAACTAAAATAAGTACATTAACAAAATACAGAATTTTTAATATTTAAGTCCTGTTATTTTATGTTGAATTTCGCTGACATGACATTCAAAAGTTAAAACAGTATTTCTCCGAGATGAAAGCAAAGTTTTCTCGCACTAACTTTTAGAAAATAATTTGACCAAGTTTGAAAATTTAGTTCCTTTGCATTCATTTGTATATTTTCCCCCTGTATACTTATGATTGAAATATAAGATAGTGCGTTATTGTTATTTTATACATGCATTTTTATTGATTTTTATAGTAACGGAAGTAATAATTGTTTTATATGGATACTGAAAAACCATTCCAATTATTTACAGCTCAGAAATATCAGGGTATCTAAAGAGGGCATTAAACAACAGTTAAATGTAATTTTATGATGCTACATATAAGAGACGCTTATTAAATGTGGCAAAAAGTAAAATCACAAAAATACTGAACTCTTAGGAAAAGTCAAATGGCTAAATCAAAAGCTCAAACACATCAAACGAATGGATAACTGCTGTCATATTCTTGAATTGATACAGCCATTTTCGTAAGTAGAAAATCAAAGTCGAGTTGAATTACTTCGTCGCAAAATAATCAAAAGTTGTGTTAGCCACAGGACAACAATAAAAAACCCAAAAAAAAACAAAACCACCAGCCCATCAACTAGAAAAATAACTTAAGGTTTCTGATTGATACAGATGGAGAGTATGTCAGATAATTGGTAAATGGGTACGGACACTTTGTCGGAATGGATCAAAAGTATTCGATTCTGCATTCAGAAGCGCATTCAGAAACAATGATGTACTATGAGCACAAGGGTTTCTAACCTATTCAAGAACTCGAAAAGTTATGAATATTTTATCCTCTTTTTATGAAAAATATATCTTCCAATAATATTATCTTCATATGTAAAAACTATAATTTGGAATGTTTCAAAAAATAGTTTGATAAAAACTGTAAAACTTGTACATGTAATTCTGCATCATTTACTAATAATGAAATTTTAGATAATTCACAAATCAGTACTTCTTTCTTTTGGTATCAACATAAAAGAAAACAAAGAAAATCTAGCGTCATTATACGGAATACCAAAAACTTAACAAATCGATTTATAAAGAACTGAAAAAATGTTAAAAATATACTGCCCAATCTTAGATCACAATCTCTGCAATTTTGCAGCAATATTTAAAGACCTTTGAGATTTATCTAATCTTTTCACTTCTATTCTCAGTTGAAAGATCATTTAACCAGATTGTTTTGTTCTTTTTTTATTTTAAATTTATTTATGAAATAGAAACTATAGATTTTAATGCATTGTTTGAGTAACAAATACTTCCTTTTTTGTGGAGAAACTTACTGATAAGCTTCTTCATTTATACTAGTTTAAGTTTAAAACAACTATAGGCACATGATTTATTTATTTTACACAGTTTGGTTTGCAAGAAAAATCGACATGGTTAGAAAATACAAATATTACAACACTACAAACCCAATTCTATTTTGATAATCTTGTCATGATTGAAAGTACAAAAAGTAACTCCATAACAAACAGCAATATGACAGCTATTATCTATTTTGTGTTGGCGTTTGCCTTTCTTGAAGTTCAATGTTTCTGTTGCTCCGGTTTTTTTTTCCTTTTATAATTTATCCTGATTTGTTTTTGCTTAATCGAATTATGAACGGTAAACTTTTATTGCCTTTCTTTATATATATTGGCACAAAAAAAATCATGGTGTAAGCTTATTCCATACGTATATATCCATACAATGTTTCTGCAAAATTATATGATATGTTTAATTATTGATGCAATACAATATAATTATTGACTTACGAGGAAGCTAGTTCAATCAAATAAACAACACAAAAAAATTGTACACATGAATTCATAAGCTTTAATTATCCATGTGCTTTTCATGACATAATTTGTTTTATATAATTGCTTATAATATAGCTACCTATAAAACTTATTTTGAAATATGCTGTCATTTCATTTTTTTTTCTCACGATGGTCGGATGGTGAATAGCTGCTTTGTATTGTGAAAATAATCAATTTATGTCTGAAACAAGACGCTGTCAACACATGAACAAAAATATCTAGGGCAGATAAATAACCACACAGTCATATAGTAAACACCTATTATAGCAGCTACATCTCACATTGAGCCCCTTCCTACACATTTGTTACAAAAACTGGCTTATCTACCCAAAAAACGTTTAACATATCATTGAAAAACTTTCATATCGGTGTCTTTTAAGTACCCTTCAGCTTATTTATCAATGGTTTTTACAAGATAAAAAAAACATATGAAATAGTAGAATTAACTATTTATGGATGATTTTTTTTTATATGTTTTAGATATTACGTGCTTTTGGTGTCGCTTTTATAAAAGGACTTTTATTTTATTCTTCAATTCTTCACATAACGCTCTCACACAATCTTATCTAACCCTTTTTAATAGTATACTTTTACGCAAGATTGTTCATTTGTATCAGTTTAAAAAATGCATTATTAAAAGAACACTCATAAATAGTATCAAAATATTTGTTTAACTCGACCTCAACTCGAATCAGGATTGACTTACTCGAAAAAGACTAGCCTTCTTCACGTTTTAAGCCTGGTTAAAGTACATGTTGTACTTATGACAAAAAAATATATATAGGTCATATAAAAAGTTAATTCTATAAAATGAACCTTATGATCATTCAAACAACTAGCAATCAAGTTTAAATTTCACTCATCTACGTCCATTATAACCAGATATATTTCACGAATCACTGTGCATATTCAACAATTAAATTATAGGTCTTATGTCGTTTAATCTTATATCTAATTGTCAATGAAACTTTCATCCCAGCGGATCTCTAATTTCTTTAGCAATAATCCATTTTGATTTGAAAGAAAAGAATTAATCATAAATATGGCAGCTATAATGATATTAAAGTTCTACTCAAAATGATTTGTCATTAATTTTAATTTTAACGTCAATGTTGAATTTTCAATATGGACCATGGTTAGAGGACATCAAATAGCTTTCCAATGTCACCATGACCATGACATATTGATATACAAATCTATATACTTCTATACATATTTAAGCAATATTTTTGTACAAAAGAAATCTAATAAACGTTAGTATCCCACCGACATTAAGATGTAATAGACTTGATCAAGGTATAGATTAACAAAGTACCATCTGTCTTATTGTTCAATGGTGATTATGGCCTTTAAAACATACTGTATTTGACAACCTCTAACATGTTTGTTGAATGAATTGAAATAAAAATTTCTAACTGCTCTTAAAAAATAACTAGGTGATTTGTTAACCAGCATTTTGATAAATTTCAGCGCTTTAATTCAAACTATATAAATTGAATGAATTAAAGAGAAAAAAATATGGCCTCAAATAGTTGCAATAATTTAAAAAAAAAATATTATACAAACAATCCTTGAAAAAAGCAAGTTGATCTTAAATACAGTTGGTTTTCTTTGAGTGTCTTTTAAGTCATATACATACTTTCGTACTATGGAATGTATACATCCTTGACTTTACAACTTGGAGTTAGATCTTTACTAAAGAAGGAAATTGGGTGTTTCAGTTAACAGATATAGATACTGGTAGTTTAATATATTATAGTAAGTTGAATAAAAAAAAAAGTTTGAAGTCATAATCCATTACTGAGTTGAAAAGCTTTAAAAACAAACATTGAAAAAATGTGCAAAATTTACAATAGTCATCAATGCTAAACAATGGAAATCCGTAGTGATTCAAATGATTTTAAAAATATTTAACTAGAAATAAACGTATTTATCTGTCTACATTAACGCAATTGAAGAAAAGGTGTCCAATTTATTTAATTTCAGCTTAAAAAAACCAACATATACATTACTTTTCAACATTTGTAGTTCGCTATAAATATTGTGATTCCAAGTATATTTCATAGTAAGTACCGCAATCGTTTCAATAGACAAAAAGAGATTCGAGAACATCTGATTTGATATTAAATTGTATGCGAGCAACTTTTCAACCTTGAACTTAAGATATTTGCTATTTTGATACAGTTGACAGATTGATGTTTTAAATAAATGCCCTACTTTTTCGAGACTGTTTAAACATTTGTTTATCAATTCCTTTTTCCATATTGTTTTTATAATGAAGCAAATTTTAACTCAATATGGCTCAGACAGGTTCCGTTGAAAATCAAATAATCAATTTTAAAGTTTCGAAACTGTGAGGTTGATATAATGCATAAATTTCATGATATTGCATGGCAAATTTAAATTGTTTACACCATATTTGATTAATTGACAAATTTGTCACCTGTTGAGTTAGAAATTTAATCTTTTTGTAGACCTCCTCGGAAATTGTCTGTCTCCACATCAAAAGTACATTGTAAACTATGAATTCTGTAGTGTTTATTTAATTGACAAAAGAAAGTTGAACTATACTTAGTGTCATAAGTTAGTTTTATAAATACATGAATTCATGTTTAAATTGAAAAATAAATCAAACAGAGATTTATTAAACAATTGCTAGTGAAAATATATTAAGCTTATAAACCGGCAATTCTCTTGCACATGATCAAAATCTGTTATCTCTTTGACTATCAGGGTATGTATAAGTATTAGTAGGAAATTCCACCCTAGCTAATGTTAATCATCCAAAATATTGACGTCAAATAATGTTGGATTAACATGTCATTTAAAGTTTATCAAATTTTTAATCTGCTTTTATAAGTAAATTTTTGTCAGCAAAATTAATAAATGACCGCATTTGACAATTGACAGGAATGAAATTCGTACACTTACACTGACATAGCCCAGAGGAGAATCTACAAACCAGACATTAAGAATTCAATGATTTAGTGCAAGAATAGCACCAACCCAACAAAAACTACGTTGCATAATATAGCATTATACAAACACAAATGCGATTAAGACAATAAAATTAACCTAGCGCATAGGAGATCAAAATTCTTGGAAACACATCATAAATAGTTTAGGTGCACATCGAAATCTAGCGACCATTTAAAATTTACTTTAACTAAAGAAATAGAAAAATTAGATAGTAATTTGAATAAATTATATTATAATGCTTACAATAAAGGTTCTTTGAAATTTACTACTAAATCTAAGATCACGATGTCTGTAATTTAGCAGTAAAATTAAAAAAGAAAGATCGACTTCATCATCTCGTTAACAGAGTATTCTATAATAATGGGAATCGTAGATATTAATTTCTTGTTTTGGTTATATTTCTTTTTATTTTGTGAAGAACCACACTGATTATATCAGAAAATATACACTGAAGATGATATTATCAAAATACTGGACTTTTTGATCGATAATATACAGTGTCGGTATTCCAATAGTTACTATTTGTAAATCCCTACTGAATGATTTTTTTTTGAGAAGCAGACTTTATAAAGAACCTTCAACAAGACAAAAAAAGAAAACGCACCTTTTTGATTTTTTTTAATCAATTTTACTGTCAGATATATTAAAAATGTCCAATCACTGAAAAACCCATATTTCCTTAAGTACTTGTATCTCATATATCACAGTAAAATTAAAATTAATGATACTTCTGATACTGGAAGGACTGCATCATGCCTTGTATGTTTTGCTCAAAATTGACACAGATGGGCGATGTCAGACTAAAGTCTGCTACAAACGGGATAATTTCAACTTCCCAATGATTAATTTTCAACTTGTCAAAAGAAACATACATGTACTCTCTGTCCCGTCGTATGTGTGTACATATCTGAACTGTACGTTATGCTCGTGAATGTTTCACACTATAAAAACTTGAGTAGTTCAGTAGTTTGTTGATGTGGTTCATTAATGTTGCTCGGTTTTTATTTAGCTTAGACCGTTGGTTTTCCCGTTTAAATGGTTTTACTATAGTAATTTGTAGAGCCCTTTACAGCTTGATGTTCGGTGTGCCCCAAGGCTTCGGGTTGAAGATCGTACTTTGACCTACTAGTATAATATTTTTTCTTTTACACATTGAGACTTTGATGGAGAGTTGTCTCATCGGCACGTAAACCACGTCTGCGTATAACTATTCATATACAGGAGTGTGCTTCTTACTGAGAAACTGATCTAACAGAGTTATACGGAGAAAGGATTAAAAATGACTCTCCGTAAATTTTATGGACACCATCACGAATTGGTTTATCTATACGCTGTGTCTGGGTCTAAACTAACTGACAACATTTATACCACGTCTAAAACTGTGGTTTACCATCTACATCGTCTTGTCTGCATAGACGTGGCTTCTTCCCGAAAATGACTATTTTACCTCCCTCTGGTATCTTTCGTGCCTCTTTTACCGAATGTGAATTGACATTGCTTTACGACGTGTATGGGTATCTATATATCCTAAATTCATGTATTTATTTATGATAATTCTTCTGGAAGTCCGGTTAGATATCTTATTAAGTGGCATGTTCGCTGTTGGAGACGACGTGGTATTTATATATCCTCCTTATCGGCATTTTGTTGTTCCGTTCTTTTATGTGTGTGTCAAGTGGTTCATTTTGTGTTGATTGTTATCGGATTATTTCGTTTGTGGTTTAAAATCTTTATGTTCCATTTCACATCTGTCTTATATGTCAGTATGGTCGATTTAATTGTGGTTCATCTTCGAGTTTTTGTTTTCTGTTGTCTGTTTTTATTTGGGTTTACTGTTTTTGGTCTTGTATGATCTTGCTTTATATTACAGTTATTTCACTTTTATTCTTTATATGTTTGGAAAAGCTGAGATAAAAAAAAAAGCTTCTTCATTTACTTGAGTTTAAGTTTAAAGGAACTATATGCACAGGTTTTTTTTTTTTTATCTATACACAGAACACCCGAAATGGTTAGGAAATACAAATAATAACACCATAACAAACACAATTCCAATTCAATATTCTTGTACGTGTATATAAATAAAACAAATCTATTATTCTTTTTTTTTAAATTTAACTGTGATTAAACAAAGTCACAAAATATACGTCACTTTTGTGACGTTGATCCTTTCATGTGACGCGCAGTTTATATGTTGTTGTTGTGTCCTGATGTGACATCGTGAATTCATCGGAGGTGCCCATTGTTATTCTGCAGTTTACATGTTGTAAAATACTATAATTATTATATGTTATTTATTTACGAATTTGTCTGTGCTTAGTGTTCTTGCATTTGTTTGAACTGTATTCCTGTCACTCAGTGTTTTCATTTTAGCAACATTTGTAATATTGAAATGTAAGCGGAATGTCTTGCTAGCCATAAAAGCATGTTTACCCCACCATTTTACGTATAATATCCTGTACCAAGACAGGAATATGACTATTGAACAGCGGTATACTACTGTTGCTTTTATCTAAACCAAATATATCAAATAATGTATGTAAATGTACAAAACCAATTCAAAATGAGTACCACATGGTGTTCCTTGATTAAGCAGGGTATCATAAAAAAATTATAACTTTTTAAAAAATATTTTGGAAGCTTTTAAAACAAATAGTTTTATGTTATATTTTCCCCAAGTAGACACAACCTAGGAAATACCAATGTAATATATAATAATCACAAAATCCATGTATAATTTAGAAATACTCATGAGTTATCATTTACAAAAAAGCAGAAAACAACTTATGCCCCAAAAGCATAAGATACTAAAAGATAAAAGTTAAATATATTGTTATATGTACGACCTCTCGTGTACAGGTTTTTATTTTTGATGTAGAAAAAAACTTTCAGAAGTAGTGTGATCTAATATTCCGGCGAACGTTTGATCCATAATAATCATAAAGTAGTAATTGCTATTTTGATATAAATTTTAATGGTTTTAAAAGCTCTTAAGGATTAGTAGGTCTTTCTGATTACAAAATCATCCACAGAAAGGTATAACAGACCAAATGGGTACATTTTCCATATATTACAAGTTATAAGAGTAAAATAAATCCTGTCAGATAGTTGTCACAGGATAATTCTTGCAGGTTATCTGGAACACAAAAGTCTAAACGAAATCTGCAAAATCATACTCAATGTATAACGACATTAAATCTTTATATCGATATCCACTTAATGTTTTACTTGTTACATTCAGTATTTAAAACACAAGATATAATTTTATGGCGGCATTTAAGAACAGGAAAAGCAGTTTTTCAATTGTATAATCAATACTAGAATTACAAAACTTGCATTGCCTCAATAAGAAAACTATTTTAGTGTCAACTCGGGTAAAGGATTTCAATGTAAAGGAAAATACTAGTTTGTTATGTAAGAAAAACGCTGACCAAGTTCGCATAAAATATATTGATTATTTGAGATATGTGTGTCTTCTTATAAATAATAATACTATTATAAACATCGATGAAAATTAAAAACTACTGAAACTTTATAGAAATATACGGGATATATTGGTCGTGAACATTTTATATTTGTCTTTTAATGATAGATTATATAGCTATTGCCATGATAGAGTTTCCACAATGAAGTATTGATATCAGAAGTATAAATCTAAATTTGAATTAATTGACAATAGTTTTAAAGGCAGTATTTCAAATGATATAAATGGTTTAACGTTTTGTAAGGATATTAAACAATAGTTTTGATATTTGTCAGAGTTGGGTCATGTCATGGTCGAACCAAGCAGTCACAATTAATAGTACTATTTTTAGATTCACATAAAATACAAATAGACAAATTCAATGTGCAGAGTTTGTTCTTTGTTGAATATTTTAAATCTGACAAAGATTTAATGGATAAGTTTGGCGATAAATAGACCATTAGTTTATTATTCTATAATGAACGGGTGTATCTATACGAGAAGTAACGATTGGCAAGCTATTTGTGTATTGTTATAGGAGGATAACGAAACACCTTGAATACAGGTTTGTGACTTTGATAAATTTTAACTATAAGTAAATAATTATTATATCAGTCTATTAAGAAGGGAAATAGGGATAATGCAACATCTTATAACTTTAGAAGTACACTCGCCAACTTTCGATTTCTTTAATTTGTCTCCAATTCTTTAAAATGATAAAATGAACGATATGACCATTTTGATTTGTATTATAATCATTAACAGTCTAATAATGGACTGGAAATAACAACAAAAAAAAGTTAAAAGTAATATTCTAGAAATTTTAAAGTTATAAATTGATGTCTGTCATTTTATCATTTTTAAAGAATTGGAGGCAAATTAAAGAAATCGAAAGTTGGCGAGTGTACTTCTAAAGTTATAAGATGTTGCATTATCCCTATTTCGCTTCTTAATAGACTGATATAATAATTATTTACTTATAGTTAAACAGCTCTATTTTAAGAATTATTTAAGCGTTAGGAGGAGATGTATTTTTTTCAACAGGCAATCAGCATTGTTATTGGAAAAACTTCTGTTCCTCATTTTTTTTCTTTATTCATATGAGGATACAGGGATTTGTTATAAAGATAACATTGTCCCTTAATCCAACGTTGGCCCTTACATGAATTTAGTGCCAATAAAGATGAAATATGAATGAATGAATGAATGAATGAATGCATGAATGAATGAATGAATGAATGCATGAATGAATGAATGAATGAATGAATGAATGCATGAATGAATTGGAATTTGAATGAATATTTTATGCAGAAGAAAACATTATGCGACAGCAAAATAACATAATATTTAATGACAACAATGACAGTAAACATGCAGACAACAACACAATAATGTCATAACAAGCACAGAACTATAAATATTATGCAATGATCATTTGTGATCTTAACTTCAAGTTAATCTTCTAAACAAAACTCATTTTTCTATGTAAACACAGTTTTTCACAATCTTTCTAGATAGCTAACCAGTTCTGGTAGTAGTGATCATTTATACGACATTTTATATATTCAAATGTTACATAAGTGTTCTCTTGGTCATTCCATACATAATTCATACCTAAACTGAATAATAAATCATGAACATTTGGGACCCGTTTGCTCTTGCCATTTAAAGCATCAATGCGTAGGAGATATAAATACCATATACTATATTGGGTTTATATATGCAATCAAAAGTTTATAATTCTATGTTTCCTTAAAATGATCATAGGTAGATTACCAAGTTCATCACATAAAAAGGCCATTGGTACATTTTTACCAAGCTCTAATATAAAACGGCAGAAACGGTTATGAACGAGTTCAATGTCATTTGCTCGATGGAGTCCCTAACTTTCAGACACATAGTTAAGTATAGAGGCCACCATACTGTTTAACACAAAAAAAATTGGTTGACTATGTTCAATAAAAACTCGCTTGCGATTGTTGAATACGGAACAAAGTGCCCTTGCTTCTTGCTGAGAAATCCACTTCTGTGAGCGCAAGAACTTTCTATTGAAATGAAGTAACATTCCTAAGCTAGATAAGATAAAAATTTACAATTTCCAGCTTCCAGCTTCTGGCTGTGAAAGAAAAAGCGGTTATTTACAGGTTTTCGACCTTCTAAAAACGACTACTTTTTTCGTGTCGGTATGGTATTAACAGTAAGATTCCACTTTTAACAATGAAATGAAAGTTTTCTAGTAATGATTAGGCAGATTTTCCGATTTTCCGATTTTTACGGTATCGGCAGCAAACAAAATTAAATATAATAGATATACATTGATATTAAAACCACCGTTATCATTGTCCATAGGAATAATGTCATTCACGAAGAATAGAAACAACAGAGGTGATAACTAAACTCATCATAGATACCAGGATGTAAATTTTATATTCACGCCAGACGCGAGTCTACAAAAGACTCATCCGTGACGCTCGATTCAAAAAATGTTTAAAAAGCCAAATAAAGTACGAAGTTAAAGAGCATTGAGGACCAATCATTCCTAAAGTTTTTGCCAAATACAGCTAAGGTAATCTATTCCTGAGGTAGAAAAAGCTGAGTATTTCAATTATTCAAAGATTTGTTAACAGTTAATTTATAAGAACATGTTAATGATAACCCAAGTCAACATAGAAGTGCTGACTACTGGGCTGGTGATACCATCGGGGAATTAAAACTCCATCTGCAATGACATCCACCCAGTGGTTGTAAATAAACTCATCATAGATACCAGGATGGAAATTTTATATTTACGCTAGACGCGAGTTTCCTCTACAAAAATTCAACAGTGACGCTCGAATCAAAAAATGTTTAAAAAGCCAAATAAAGTACGAAGTTGAAGAGCAATGAGGACCTAACATTCTTAAAGTTTTGTCAAATAGGCAAATAGAGGCAGAAAAGCCTAAGTATTTCAAAAATTCTAAATTTTGTTAACAGTATGTTAA
The DNA here is from genome assembly GCA_019925275.1 of Mytilus edulis. NCBI lineage: Eukaryota > Metazoa > Mollusca > Bivalvia > Mytilida > Mytilidae > Mytilus > Mytilus edulis. The sequence goes on along the minus strand of CM034356.1, from coordinate 93,051,125 downwards.
TATATGAACATAAACAATAATAACTCAAGTCAACACAGAAGTGTATGGTTCACCTTGTTTTACTCCAAAGAAATTGTCAAAAGCCTCTGAAAATTAACCTTCAGTGCGAATTCGTAGACGAAAAGTTTCATAAACTGCTTTTATGATTGAAACAAATTTCGTGCTATATAACCCTTCAATAGCTTGCACTATAGAATTATACTGATAACCTTGTCGAATGCCCTCCGAAAATCGACGAATGCGCAATATAATTTCGATTTCTGTTGTAGAACATGTGTTTTAATAAATACCATGAAGTACAAATATAGCGTCAACAGGTCGAAATCCAAAATGATTATCGATAAGTTTTTCCTCGTCCTAACCCCAGCCGAGTAATCGCTCGGTTAATATCAATGTAAACAGTTTTGATAAAACACTCAATTAAATGATAGGTCTATAATTATTCGGGTCAGTTATGTCACCATTTTTCGGAACCGCTATAAATATGCCTTCCAACCACGTATCAGGAAAAAACGCCAATTTCAAACATAAAGTTGAAGAGAGTTTTAAAATAAGAGCGAATAAAACTGGATTCGATGACAACATTTCGGTGATAATGGATTCATTCCCAGCAGACTTTCCAGATTTAAATTTATTTATAGCACGTATAATGTCATCTTCCAAGATCTCGTTATCTAAAGAGTCTATTGTAAAAGTGTCCAAAAACGAGCTATTTGCAATTTGACCAATAACTTCTTCACATATATCTGAAAGGTCGGTTATGACGTATAAAATTTTCTGACGTCAGACACGCGAATCAATGAATGTGTTTGTAGATAGATGTTTTTGTCTTCTGTTAAATTGTTCCTTTTAAAATTGTAACACGATGATGACTGCTTTACCCATATTTTGACTATTTTATTTATTATGTCTGTTTAGTTCACGCATCATTGTAAATTTAACGGAATTTGATGAGACTGTCATCAAAGTGAGAGGGTTAGCGCTATAAAACCGGGTTTAATCCACCATTTTCTACACTTGAAAATGCCTGTTCCAAGTCAGGAATATGACAGTTCTTGTCCATTCGTTTTTGATGTAAAATTGAGAATGGAAATGGGGAATGTGTCAAAGAGACAACAACCCGCCCAAATAAAAAACAACAGCAGAGGGTCACCAACAGGTCTTCAATGTAGCGAGAAATTCCCGCACCCGGAGGCGTCCTTCAGCTGGCCCCTAAACAAATATATACTAGTCCAGTGATAATGAACGCCATACTAATTTCCAAATTGTACACAAGAAACTAAAATTAAAATAATACAAGACTAACAAAGGCCAGAGGCTCCTGACTTGGGACAGGCGCAAAAATGCGGCGGGGTTAAACATGTTTGTGAGATCTCAACCCTCCCCCTATACCTCTAACCAATGTAGTAAAGTAAACGCATAACAATACGCACATTAAAATTCAGTTCAAGAGAAATCCGAGTCTGATGTCAGAAGATGTAACCAAAGAAAATAAACAAAATGACAATAATACATAAATAACAACAGACTACTAGCAGTTAACTGACATGCCAGCTCCAGACTTCAACTAAACTGACTGAAAGATTATGATTTCATCATATGAACATCAGGCACAATCCTTCCCGTTAGGGGTTTAGTATCATACCATCATAACATATATGAGAAGAACATAACCCGTGTCATGCCAACAACTGTTTTTAGAATAAATGTGTTTAGTTCCGATGCAAAGACCTTATCAGTGACTCAATATTATCGCCAAAATATGCAATCTTTAATGACTTGACAACAGTATCGTAATTATATCCCTTCTTAATAAGTCTATTCAAAGGTTTTGTAAGTTTCTGAGGTGAATACTGTGTTTTGTTATTTGATTTTGCCATGTGATTATGGACTTTCCGATTAGATTTTCCTCTAAGTTCAGTTTTTTTGTGATTTTACTTTTTTCTAGCAATTGTTCAAAATGACGCAACATAACATCATTATCAGCTAAAGATTTTGATTTCTTTCGCGGCTTAACTGTTGACCCAAGTTTTCGTGGGTTTGTTTTAGCTATTTTTAAAAGTTCCTAGTCTTTATGCACGTTTGAAACTAGCTCGAGATACACGTTTAGCCTTATTGTAATTATTCCGGGCTAAGAAATATAAATATTGATTTGCGTCTGTAGAATGACGTTAGTAGAAATTGCGCGATGAATTAAAGTTTTCGACGTTCAAGGGAACAGCATAATTAGTTGTTATGTATTTTCACATTTGTCGAATTGTTCACCAATATGGTTTCCCAAAAAGTTTAAATGTCTTGTCATACAGAACACAGCTTATCTGCCTACCAGCATAGTTCACATCGTCTGCGCTGGATCAGTTATTTACGAAAAGTGATGCACTGTGTTCTAAAAGAAGTTGATTAAACTCGTGACTCTTACTTGAGTCCCACTTGATATCCCTAACATGTTCGATAATTTTCATGTCTGAGGACATGAAAGGCCCAAATATGGTGTCAATGGCTTCCTTCTCTTTCAACCCAGTTAAATCCTTGTCCTGTGTGGTCTAGTTGTTTAAGTACAAGGGTATTGACGGCGTGATTAACATTGAAATGGTTACATTTGCTCCTAGTGCTTCTGTCGGCATTTGAAATGGCTGTTACTTGCCAACGTTCAATCACAGATAACTTAGGCTTTGCCATTTTACACAATGACTTGGCGATGGTCAAATTTTACCAGGGTTGAGTTCAATATAGTAGCCGCTACGTAGCGGATACGTAGCTGCTATCAATATATATGTAGCAGCTAGTCTATAGCTACACGTTCAATAGTCAAAATCCACGTAGCACTACGTAGCAGCTACGATATTGAATGCAGCCCAGGGTTGAGTTCTATATCATAGGCTAGCAGCTACGAAGCGGCTATGTAGCTGCTATCAATATATATGTAGCAACTAGTCTATAGCTACACGTTCAATAGTCAAAATCTATGTAGCACTACGTAGTAGCTACGATATTGAACGCGGCCCTGTACGTGGGACAACATGAAGACGATTTAAAGGTATCGAAACTGTGTATTTGAAAAAGTGCATATGACCTTTAATAAAAAATTGCTTGACGGGTTTCAATATTTTGGTCGTAATGAATTTGCTTAGTGTATGTTAGAGGCAATTTATAACACCAAACATAAATATTTTTCGAAATAGTTAAAACAGTATTGCCAGTTATATTTAGGTGGTGTTTAACTTTTGGCGGACTGTATATGTACAATGTTGATGTATGCGAGTTAGAAATTATAGTTTTGCAGGTTGAATCTTATATTTATAAACGCAAGTAAGGTTAAAATCAGTTTCTCTTCTACATATGGGCTTAGAATGTCCCCTTGTTGCCTTCTGCCACTTTGTTAGATGTTATTGTTGGAAGCTGAATTCCATGTCGCCAAATCAACAGATTTACTTCTCAGTAATTGTAGCTATTCTTGTTTTATTTTATTATTTATTTGTTTATTGAATTAATTGATTATTTATTTTATGTTCGCTCGTCAGATGTTTTATGCGTGTTCTTTACTCTATTATTGAATGAATAGTTTCTTCTTGATTGACTTTTACTGTGGGTTTGATTGTTTTTAGATGCTTCATATTTCCCCAGTCATTTATATTTGTAGTTGTGAGTTGATACAGACATTTCTGTAAAATAGAGTTCTGTAAATACTTTATTTGCCTATGTAAAAAAGAATTTTTGCAGTATATCAGTAGTTTTGTTAAACAAGATATACATTGTTTGATAATAAGTGTAAACGACCAAATTACAACCATGCAGATATATAAAAAAATCAGTGTAAAGAAGTCAAACTCTTTTATTCAATACAAAGAAATAAAGAACCAAAATCTGTGAAAAAAAACTATTTAGATTTAATACAAATGTGAAGTTTAAGTTATGACTGATCTATACACAGAATTGACATAAAAACATATTGTTATTCATCTTCCATAGGACGAGTTAAATGGTCATGGTTATTTCAAAAAAAGTGTCATCGCAGGATACTATTACCGAGTAAATTATAAACGAACAAAGAATTGTCCATTTTTTCACAACTTTTTCAATAGCAAAAATATTTTCCAATTTTTTATATTGTTTTACTAAAATCAATATACTATGCAACTTGGTTATGTATATTTATCATACTGATGCTAGGAGCTGTCTTAACTTGTCATGGTTGATGTGTTTTGTACCATGTTGAAGGTTATAACTTAAAGATGAAAAACAACTATAAGAGCGCTGTTCTTTTTATATGACTAAAAACTATAATTATAAAATTTAAACGTCGTTATACATAAACAAAAATTTAATTACATAAGGTATACTTTTAAAAGACATTCGTGCACTATCGAAGAAGATTTGTGTGAGGTATACTCATTTGTGAGAAAGTAGATACAACTGTTTAACATGATATTCACTAATAGCAATATTGAACTATAGTTGATTGACTTATCATATTCATTATTGAGTGTTAATGATTGAGAATATGTAAGGTAACATCAGATGTTGCTTTTACACAATGCAAACTTTTCAGTCGTTTTAAATGATAAAAGACTAAAAGATAACCTTCTGACAGTAATGTGAGCAGAACTCTAGGAAAAACTATGATCAGCTACAGATATACCATTCAACTTTATTACAGTATTTTTATTAAGCTGAATGTAATGTATTTTCTGTATTAACCATCATTTGTTTATATATAATAAATCATAACATGGTTATTCCTATATAAATGATTCGTGTAAACAGTAATTTACCATACAAATTTAATTTAGTCGGGTTTCTGACAGTTCAAGGTTATTTCAAGGGTATAATGGTGAATGTATAATTGTTACCAGACATTGTCTTTTAACAGTATGTCATTGATTAGACATTATTTGATATTCGATCTTATAAGGTTTCTTTACCCATAAAAACGATACTTTCATTGATTATATAAACAATGCAATTAAAGCTATAGAGCAATACATTGTAACAGTTACCGTTCAATTTTATGTTCTGAAGTTTTTGAGTCTTAAAAAGGAAATAAAGAAATTTACTGAACTCCAAGGAGGTCTCTTTAATCGAATGCATAATGTAATTAAGCAAACAAAGAAAAAGAAAACAAACCACTATACCCGTTAACTGCGGAATATAAAGTAGAACAATCATCTTCCTGAAATCTGAAATGGTATGTCCACTTTTAATAGGATACACTGCCTTTTTCCTTCATCGTTGATGATAAGTCGGGGGGGGGGGGGGGGGGGGGGGGGCAGGTATAATTGTAAAGATACTGACACGTTGTAGGGTCGTTGTACAGGACTACAAAATGAAATTGACGACTCGTCACAAATAGGGTTCATAGGAAATCCATGCTATAATTTATACTTATCATATACACTTTTAAATATGTCTTGTAAATGTTCATGAGAAAAAAAATACAGATATTAAAATTGAGAATGGAAATGGGGAATGTGCCAAAGCGGCAACTCGACGAAAGAGCAGATAACAGCCGAAGGCCACCAATGGATCTTCATTGCAGCGAGAAAATCACGCACTCTGAGGCGTGATTCAGCTGTCCCCTCAACAAAAATGTATACTAGTTCAGTGATAATTGACGTCATACTAAATTTCAAAATATATAAAAGAAACTGAAATTGAAAACCATAAAAGATTAACAAAGACCAGAGGCTCATGACTTGGGACAGACGCAAAAATTCGGCGGTGTTAAACATGTTTTTGGAGATATCAACCCTCCCTCTATACCTCAAGCCAATGTATTTCATGCTTATTAGAAGTGTGGACAAATTCGTGGCATTATGTAAACCGGCGCCACCAAGAATGTGTTCTGTATCCCTGATTTTCGTTTGTGATCAATTTCGTGAAAAATGACTCTCATATGCACTCGCGAACTGTTTCACTGGGCGCAGGAACTTGAGACAAGAACTTTTTTAAATAAAGATGAATAGATTTTGTATGATTGTCAATAAGACAACTCTCCACCAAAGACCAAACGACACTGAACTCACCAACTATAGTAACCATGTCATTGTAAGACCTTCAGCAATAAGCTAAACATATACCGCATAATCTGTCTGCAGAAAAGATGTATCTGTTTCTGTACCAAACACTTATTGGGGGAAATTCAATGTTCTTAGTTAAACTATTTTTTTTCAAGTTTTTGAAAATTTGAAAATTCGTTATACACAAATATAATATAAAGATATTACCAGCAATGATCTTGAAGATAATTAAGATTTATTCAAAATTCAAACTACGTGCATGCTTAGACGGTGTAGTGGATTACTTATTCGGCTCCTTTTAATTAACTACAGTGTAATATTACACGTTTTTCTATTAAGATTTTATCTTTTGGAAGTTAGAATACTAAGCTGCAGATTTTTTTCCTTTTTCATTGATGATAATAATTAGTTTTTCTTTTTCCAATATTTCAATCTTAACAACAGTGCCTAAAATAATCAAATTGAAAGCCTATGTTAAGATATGATACATCTGCAATAAAGATGTCTTTTTTTTTTAGCCCACTACAATACAGTTATAGCTGTAACTAAGATATGTGTATCTACGAGTGTAATAGCAAATGTGTTATGCATATGTCAAAAATGTCGAAATGTATTGTTACAACATGTACAATGTACATGTATATACGACTACATATTTTCAATTGGAAAACAAATATAGAAATGTTTGGCGTATATTTGCTTAAAATAGATGTTATTTAAAGTAGCAGATCAACCGTATTTTTAAAATTTTGATAATTTTCCGTAAAACATAGGTGCTAAATCCATATCAAGCTTTATATCTTGAGTAATCCGAAAATGCAAATAGATCCCCCTTTTCACACTTTAAATAACTATAGGATCAGTAGTTTACACCAAATACGGATATTTCAAGTCTCCAATGTTAGTAGAAAATACGTAATTACTACTGGACATTATTTTGATTATAATATTGAAACAATATACTAAACCATAAATGGACAGCTGCTCGCAAGTAGCATCTTTGGTTAAGACTTTTTTCAAATTAATTTTATACTTTATTTTTCACTATCCCAGGTAAGAGTGTGGGATTGAGCGCTCGCTTACATGTTTCAACCCGCCATATTCTGTTTGTATGTGCTTGTCCTACGTCATGAGACTTGTTATGTGGTTGTCGTTGGTTCAGGTTTGACATATTTGTTTTTCGTTAATTGTTTTACTATGAATAAGATACAGTAATTGTCGTCTGTTTATGTAGTTCATACGTGTTTCTCGTTACTCGTTTTTATATAGATTTCATTTTTATATACAAATAAGGCCGTTAGTTTTCTCGTTTGAATTGTTTTACATTGTCATATCGGGGCCTTTTACAGCTGACTATGCGGTATGGGCTATGTTCATTGTTGAAGGCCGTACGGTGACCTATAGTTGTTAATGTCTGTGTCTTTTTGGTCTCTTGTGGACAGTTGTCTCATAAACGTATTTACACTTTTGGTATTTAGCTGAATCTTGCCTCCGAATGACCTTAGATCTACTCCGAATGACCTTTTGACGTCAAGCAACAATCACGTTTAAATTGTGACGTCAACTAATTTAAATTATGATGTCAAAGTTTACGGGAACCTGTGTGCATGATTTTACGTAATGGCGGGAAAATGTGCATACAAGTGTAAAAACGTTTATTGGCAATCATACCACATTTTTTATATAGACCGTTGGTTTTCCCGTTTGAATGGTTTTACACTAGTAATTTGTTGGGCCCTTTATACATGTAGCTTGCTGTTCGGTATGAGCCAAGGCTCCGTGTTTAAGGCCATACCTTGACCTATAATGGTTTACTTTTATAAACTTTTATTTAAATGAAGAGTTGTCTCATTGGCACTCATACCACATCTTCCTATATATCTTTAGTTTGGTTTTCTCAATTGAATTTCTTCATATTTTTCATGTTGGCTTTCTATAGCAGATGGTATTGGGTTTTTGGCTCTAATAGTTGAATGCCGTACGGTAGCGTTTAATTGCTAATATCAACATGTGAACTTTGGTGGATAGTTGTCTCCTTGGCAATCATACCACATATTCTTATTTTTATATTGTTAGTTTTGGAAACAAGAAAGGTTAATTATACGACTCAACTTTTCACCCGGTCTTATTTTAATATACCTTTCCTGTTGATTAACAAAATACTATAAACATTTTACAGACATAATTTATGATCAACCAACAGTTGATGACCTGGCTTTAGTTGTAATAAAATTCTATTTAAAAGCGTATTAGATAGTGTTCAGACAAATAAAACAGTTACAGATTGTTAATATGATAATAAAACTGGACATACATGTTTATAAATATTGATAACAAGATAATTAGTTTCATTATACACTGACCGTTCATGGCTATCCAACCCAGTGAATAACTTAAAACCATAGAATAAAGATATTGTTAAACTTAACCTGGTGAAAGATTAACTACACGCTTATCTAAAATGATAAATAACTCGCGTTTGATCATTGCCAACAAATAAAAAAAGAAAAGCAAAGAAGTAATATAGCTCGATGTCGGTGTTGAATATATGTTTTGTATAATTTCTCAATTAATCTTCTAAAAAATCGAGAAAAATAAATCTGTTCATAACCTTATTTGTATTATGATTATGGTTGAGTCAATTAATTACCAATTTAAAAATTTAAAAGAAAATATATTTGAAGGCGATCCCGAGTATATGTCATTTCGCGATAGTTCGATACAGTACTCGTTCAACTTATCAGGATATCGAAAATATGAAACACGTATCATTAATTCTTCCAGAAATACAATCAATTAACCACTCGTAAAACGATCTATGCTTGAAAGTATAGAACGTACTTAAAAAGCAGGAGGAAAAACCCGCATGGATATAGATATAAATTGGTCAAACCTATTACTAAAATGAATGTATATATAGAAATTTATTGTACAATTGGGATTCTCTATTAATAGAAAATATATCCGAGGGAATACATCAAGGAGAAAACAATCAAATGGCAAAATAGTAAAAACATATCTAGAGGGCAAGACTCACAGTAGAGTACAAAATAAAGTTGTTTGTGCAATATGTCAAGCTTACGTCTTCCCGAATAACTAAAAGTTGCGAATAAATGTACAAGAGACAATAAAACTAACCTATTTCTCTAAGTAATGAAAAAAACGTCTGTACTGACTATGTTTGGTCTTGGGACCTGTTTTTAGAATTCGACAGGGTTAATTTAGTTTTGTTATATCTCAATCCTCTCCTTTATTAATCTCGATCAGTAGATTTAAACTCGTTTATTAAAAACATCGAATTCAAAACAGTAGAGGAAATTAGGCACTTTTAAATCAAATTCTTTATTACCTTGAACTTTACAGTTCATCGGTGTAAATACAAATTTGCATAGTAAACAAGTAAACAGAGAGAGAATGTTCATGTAATATTGTCTCTGGTTTTAAATTCTGTGAAAATGTATTTTCCAAAATATGTTAACTGTTTGATGTTCTTTAAACTAGACCAGTAATATTTCGATATGAATTTTACTCTAAATTCGACATATTTCGGACACACTAAGATGAAATGGAATTCGTCTTCAATACACTGATGGCAAATTGTACATCTTCTTATTAATTATTACTTACATGTACGTATAATAGATAAAACCAATACAAAATAACCATTTGATCTCATTCTCGCGACTATACTAATATCGAACTCATATAGTTCTTTACCTATTGATACGAAAATCGTAGTACTACACTCTAATATCGGCTGTTGCACTTCATAAAAGATTGCACACGTCATAAACAGTACAGGAAGCCATGATATTGCACAATGCCCAAAGCAGACATACATATAGGCATTTTGTAGACTGTTGTATGCATTTTGTTGTATTTGTTTTTTTGCAATGATTTGTCCATCTGTCTTCTCTTTATTTTATCCTATTCTACCTACGATATTTTCAACCTCTTTTTGATAGTCTGGAACACAATTCTACGAGTGTGTGGTGGAAATTTCCCTAAATGATAATAATTTATCATAATTCACTTTGTAGACCTACCAATTTGTAATAAATGATAATCTATCCATGTCGATTTTAGAAATGCATATAACAGAAGCCCATTACAATGGAATATCGAATTCAAATTTAGTTTTTGATGGGTCCTCAATGGGCCACAATAGTACATTCGATTACAAAAACACTGGTTCAATAGACGGCAAAATCATTTACAAGAAATATTTGTTTCATCTTCTGACATCGGACTCGGACTTCTCTTGAACTGAATTTTAATGAACGTATTGATATGCGTTTACTTTTCTAGATTGGCTAGGGGTATAGGGGAGGGTTGAGATCTCATAAACATGTGTAACCCGCCGCAATTTTGCGCCGGTCCCAAGTAAGGAGCCTCTCGCCTTTGTTAGTCTTGTATGCTTTTAAATTTTAGTTTCTTGTGTATAATTCGGAGTTTAGTATGACGTCCATTATCACTGTACTAGTATGCATATTTTTTAAGGGGCCAGCTGAAGGACGCATACGGGTACGGGAGTTTCTCGCTACATTGAAGACCCATTGTCTGCTCTCATGGTCGGGTTGTTGTCGCTTTGACACATTCATCATTTCCTTTCTCAATTTTATTCTAGTGGAAACTTTATGTAAGAAAAAACAAAACATTCATTTATTGATAAATCTCAAGAGCATTGCTTGATCTAATAAACCTTTTTATGGATTTTATTCAGGGAGTTTTCTGCTCTTCAGAATATATCATTCTAAATCGAGTATGAAGCTAAGAAAATCACGGCAATTTAAATTCTTTTGTTCTCCATAGAATCTCATTATGGTTTATTTCTGTGCAGTAGGTGTAACAGAACAATCTTTTGTTATTTGCTTCTTTAATTAATACAAAAGCTTATGGAAAACATATAAACGGTGTTTTCTTTCAAATGAAAGAAATGGAGATTTTAATTATGAATCAATGGGTAGTTAAATATAATTCTGTTTACGGTATGTATGTTTTACAAAGACTCGTACTGAATCGCTCAGATGATAAAGCAAATTTAACTACTAACAAATATAAAGTCGGTGTATAAAAACAAACTTGAGAACTAGTTCTATAAATGCGTTTGTTTCTATAAATACTCCATAATGATGCGGTTTTTCCTGCCACATTAACCTGATAATTAATTATTGAAATGAATTTATTAATAACGTATCAATACATTCTTCATTAATACGATTAAATCATTGCTGCTTCTTTAAGTGAACGCTTTTTTTCCGCCATAGAATTAGTCTTAAATAAATTTCTTATGTGCTCAGCTGTCGATATTTCATTTGCTATAACGTCATGTAGTTAAAGCATTAGATTATTGTATTTACACAATGTCTCTATGACCAGTAACTTGGATGCCTAGGGATTAATACATTGATAGTCATTTTATATTTGCAGGTGATAATTAACTGGAGATTTTATAATTACTGTCCTGAAGGACGGAAAGCCTAACGGAGGAACGTTTTGATTTGATCAACATGTTTACATAGTTGTGGAATATGATCGGAAGTTCTTCACGATGCAACATGCCAATGGGTCTAGTAGAGCAATTCAATTATGATTATTTTATATTTTCACGTGTGCTTAATTTTTACTACTTGTGTGTCGTTTGAAGTAATTTCTGGTGAAAAATTGAAAAACATAACAATCGGATATTTGACTGTGGATAAAGTTATTCCCTGGCAACGAGATACCCAGGGAAGGATTATATCTGGAGCTATATCATATGCTGTTGATCTTATCAATAATGATACAACAGTGTTACCAGACTATCATATACATTTAGTGTGGGGAGACACCAAAGGGGACACCATCACCGCCACAAAACTATTACTTGACCAATGGCGACAAGAAGCCGTAGCCTTTTTTGGTTTAGAGGATAGTTGCAGCGTTGAGGCTAGGGTGTCCGCTGCAGTAAATCTCCCGATGATATCATATGTAAGTATAGTTTTCTTAATACTACCCCCACCCCCCAAAAAAATAATTAGAAAAATAAAAATTAAAAAAAACCTTACATAAATGGGTCAATCAATGTTCATAGACACATGTAACAATTCTTTACACTAATGCTGTTTTCAGACTAACTTGTCTGTCTATAATTTAGTTCTCCTTGAGTTGTCAAAAGACAACAGGTGTGTGTTTGATCTGATCTGTGGTGGCTTTTCATTCATGCATTGGACCTTATAACACTATGTATAATGTTTTGTATAATATGTATTTCGAACTCTTCAATTACCCAATTTGGAAACTTTATATAGCCATTTGTGCAACACCAGGACTGCATGTAATTTTCAACAAAAGACTGCATAATTAATTAAAGTTTCGATAAGTGGTAACCCTTCAATTACAGAAACATTTCCAGTTATTATATTAATCATTTACACCATGACAAACATGAATCATGTCATTGGTTTTATTGTTTGAATTGTTTTAAATTGGTCATTTCGGAGTCTTTTATAGCTGACTATGTGATATTGGCTTTGCTCATTGTTGAAGTTCGAACGTTGACCTATAGTTATTAACTTCTATGTCATTTGGTTTCTATTGGAGAGTTGTCTCATTGGCAATCATACCACATTTCCTTATTTTTATTTGATCAGTTTTAATATTCATCGGACTTTTTTTTATATTGAAACCAACTTTTATTTATGTGTAGAATGATCACATAAAACAAAACAAAATAGATAATCAGTATTTGAAAAGTAAAAATAAACAATAAACAATAAAACAAGACAGCTTGATATTTATGATTACTTTCAGAAGAAAAATCAAAATATCCCAAGTTAAAATAAGTGGCAAATGCTATTTAGGCAATCTGATTTTCATTTTGTGTCGGTGTGTCTGATAGTTAAATAAATGAAACGACATGAGTTCATACGTTATTCTTATATACAAATAATAATATAGAAAATAAATACTTCAAATAGATTATGTGTTTTAACAAGCACGTTTGTAACTGAACATACCAAGAAGTCATTTTTATATCATACGTATTGAAATATAACTGAAAAAAAAAAATGTTAACACTTTTTGCTCTTTACACAAATCGATACGAAGATATTAGATTAGCTTACACGAATATTCAGTAGGCAACATACATCGTTTTTAAACCAAAATCACGACTATCACAACAAGGATCAAGAGCTCTTTCGTCACTCTTAAAATGTTTAGATAATATTTACATTTCTACAAAGCAACAATGTCTTCTTTATGACAGTATGGTTGGATCGGTACTGAACTATTCTTCCGAAATATGGGGTTTTCACCGTGCCAACGACATAGAAATTATTCATAACCGTTTTTGTAGGTTTGTTTTAAAAGTAGGTAAACGTGCTCCTATTAGTTTTCTTTGTGGCGAGCTTGGTCATCTACCTATGTATGTTTTGAGAAAACAATTAATCTTAAAATATTGGTTACGTATTGTTATGTATAAACCAGCTTTTGTATATGATGTATATAAAATTTTGTATGACGATGCAAATCATGGTAAAATTAATTGGGCATCTAATGTGCGTGATTTTTTATTTAGTCTTGGAATGAACCATATTTGGATTGATCAAAATAATATTGATATATCGTTTGATGTTATAAAGACACGCATTAAAGATCAATATCTACAAAAATGGTCAGCAGATATTTGTGACTGTGAGAAATTAAGTGTGTATAGAAGTATAAAGTTTGATTTTTGTCTTGAGAATTATTTTAGCTACATTAATAATATTAACATTCTTACAAAACTACGAAGTGGTACATTGAAACTTAATGTTGAAGTTGGTCGCTTCTCTGATATACCAAGAGAAATGCGTCTTTGTGTATGTTGTAACATGCAATGTGTTGAGAATGAATTCCATTTTGTATTGGTATGTCCAGCATATAGGGCAATTAGAATATTGTTTTTGCCACGCTATTATTGTTCATGGCCTACTATTTTTAAACTATCTTGTTTGTTGAAAGCTAATTCTAGATCTTTAACAATTAAGCTCTGTAACTATTTGAAGAGTGCATGGAAAGTTAGATCTGATATTATTGGTTAGCTACAACATGTATGTTATTATTGTATTGTTCTCTGTTACCAGTCTTTTGTCACATTATGTATATATTATGTATTGCCATAGCATGTTCTATATGCTTTTGCAAATAAAATATTCATTCATATTCAAAATGAAATTTTGCAATCAATTTGTATAATTTCAGTCAATTAACAAATTGAGAGTTATTCAGAAATTTTCAGTTCTGCAATGTACCATATGTTCACTACTAAAAGTTCTTGACACTCAGTGTACATGTATAATTCATTTAATGGTGCTATTGTTTATATCGCAAAACAACAAAAAACAACCAAAAAAAAACAAAAAAAAACACGTTTCATTTTTAAAGTAGAAGCGTTTTCTAACCATTTAACATAAGTAAACCAAGTGAATTTTCCAGATGTAGTTATACTTTCTAAGAATGTTTTCTTGTCAACTGTGTGGGAATTATATCTAAATTGCTTAATATATTTTGCTTTGATGTCAGAAATTGGTATCTTATCGCTGTTACTGTGTGGACATATGAATCGCCATTAAATCATCTCTTATTTATGATTTGATTGCCAAAACATGTATTTCTAACTTATGTTAATAAATGATAACAATTCTATGTAAATATGGGTGTAGAAAAGTAGGGTTGGAGCTGGTTATTTGGTATTTGTTAAAAAACGTTTTGCCTGATTTAATCATAAATATTTTAAAACAACTCGGTAATAATTCAAAATTAGTTGGAAAAGTCTGTACTAAACGGAGATATTTATACTAAATTTTAAACACAACATATGCCACACCTGATTTGACAGGTACCACGTTACCTGTGTAGTACCTGTATCCAGAAGCACTACCTTTATCACCTGTATCATCATATTTAGGATCTACGTTCGGCCCAAGGATACGCGATAAACAGAGCGTTTTGTGAGTGATTCTATCTGCTTTCATCTCTTCATCTACTTGTGAAAGATAAATTGTTTCTGATTTATTATTTATGCTAATTGAGGAAAACCGTTTCTTTCTTCAGACAATTAAATGAGATAAGGTTTATTTGTATAAGAAGTCATATTTAATGTTTTATTCGATAGCAGGTTTATTGCCAATACATTTAGAATGCAACTGCAAAGGTTGATAAATTCTGCGTATATATTTGTCCTATATCTTTGAATGAATAACACCTCGACAATTGCATTGATCTTAATTTAAAAGGGGGTTAACTGCATAAAATGTTATCTTAATTTATAGGGGGTGTTAACTGCATAAAAGTTTAACAGTTTCTTTGTTAATTTAGACAATTGCATTTGATGGCAAATCTTCAGTTGTCTGAGTTAAATGTTAACTGTAAATTAGAGCTTGGTATATTTTGAAGACTATCTTAAATACACGTCTTTGGTTTTTGTTTTATTGCGTTGAACCACAGTTACCCAAAGTATGATATTTTTCTTGTGCATGAATTTGTGGTCATTTCATGATGGCAGTTTTTGGTAACGGTCTTTGAGATATTTTTCAGGCTTTCAAAAATAGCAATTTATACTTGTAAGAGAAAATAGTTTGAAATTAAAAGACTATACCCAAAAGATTTTATTCGTAAAGCAACTGGGAAAATGTTAACCGAATTTAAATTAGGGAAATATTTTTCTAAAAAAATGATATTCCGTGATTTAACATGTTGACAAGTCTTCTTTTCTCGTCAAAAAAATGTGCCATAACTATAAAACTTTTCTGGAGTATTGTGCAGAAATAGAATTGGCCATTGAACCTGGTCTGAAGTATAATAGTTTTGTCGAGTATTGTGTAGCTTCAGACATTTTCTTATTGATTGCAATTGAGATGCAAAAATGTAATAACTGATTTCCTGAATTTAAATACTGAAACTCAATATATGTTCAAAGTTAGGCACAATGCACAATAACATTCTTGGTGGCGCTTTTGGAAATCGAGTTTCAATTTATCACACTAACTGTCAGTCATCTGTGTTAAAATGAAGTTTATTTTTTTCGATCAATTACTATGCTTAGTGTATAGAATGTTTAATCGAACACTGTCTATCAGACCTTTGATTAGTCTTTTGACCTGACATTGAATAATATTTGCCTTTCATGTTTTTTTATGTGTGCAAACTAATAAAACGCATGACAGATATAAAATACAGTATGTCAAATAACTCCGACTTTTAAAACCCGATAACTTTTATTCACTTCGTGCCTAAACGTTAGTTACAGTAATGGAGATTAAAGTCTTGTTGGATGTTTTATTGTTTTACCATTTGATTGTGTTCAGATAAGTTATCAATTGCAAATATGATACAAAATAAAAGGTTTACTTATGGTGTTTAACATGGGTTTTTAGAAAAAGAGTGGTTTATACAAGGGGATTCATAGAAAAACAAAGGATGACGAAAAGACTAACAATTGCAAAAACACTTGATAGAAAACAAAAGACAGAAAGAACAATACTAACAGAAGTAGAGGCGATAGAGAAACCGGACAACAACAAGGAAAAGAGAAGGCGAAGAAAAGACAAACGAATTAACTCATTATCTGATAGAAAACTATATAGAATAGCACGAAACGCGCGTCTGGCGTAAATGTAAAATTTTAAACCTGGTATCTATGATGAGTTTATTTGCAACCACTGGGTCGATGCCACTGCTAGTGGAGATTTATTAACTTACACTTAGCTGGATTTATTGCCGTCGCATTATGCCCGCGTCACACTGTCCCGATTTTTACGCCGATAGCAACACGATTATGGAAATTTTCAAAATCGGGACTGATCGTATCCAGATCGGGCTATTCGTAATGCCATCTTTAACCATCGTAGAACCATCGGCGACTTTTTCTAGCCTTCGGGGAAAACGTCGGGAAGGGTTCTAAATTTTTTAACATGTTAAAAAATCCCCGAAGGTGCGTCCGATGTTGAGGGTTCGTATTGAGTTCGTATCACCATCCTCACCATCGTAATGTCACCGGGAATGCATCTTTGAACATCGTATTGCATTCGTGTTTCCATCGTTTCCATCGGGCAGTTTTGACATTACGATGTCTATACGAATGAGTCACGAAGCTACCAGAGGGTCTTACGATGGAAGCACGACTTCGTGAAGACCTCGTATTCCCGTCGTGTTGCCATCGAATACAAGTACGAAGGCGACAAGATGGAACTACGACGGCAATAAATCCAGCTAAGTGTAAGTTAAGTTTTGGCGCTAAATTATTTAAAGTGCAATGCGCGATAAAACATGGCCTCATATCATATGATTCTATGAGAACAAGAAAGACGACAGCGTTGTTTCTATTAATTCAAATGGAACAAGAAGAGCAGCTATTACAGGCTCAGTATTTACTTTTACAAGTAAAATATTATCTTTTGTCAATTTTTCATATCAAGTAACATAATGAAAATCATAAAACGCGACTCATACACCAACACTGCATGTACACGTTTATATAGGGAAACCAACTTTTTCTTCATTATTCTGATTTTTTATGTATCGTATGAGTTGTTGTCACACGAATCTTTATTCCATAACCATTTTGTTTTCTATATGTCATATTTTGCCGCATTTGTTGCTTTCCCTACATCCTTCCTTTTGTCTATATTATTATGATATTCTACTGGAAAGAGCTCTTTTTAAATAAAAGGGATCAACGAACCCATTACCTTACTTTTAAGATAGATCAGTAAACATGGGCATAAATATGGGTAATTATTCAGACTAGTGCACACATTTTACAGTCCAAACAAGGCAATGCCGAGCGTGGCATCCCTCGTATGTAACATATTGGGGACAAATATGGACACTATATTTGTATATGACACATGCAGAAAATGGTAAATTGAATATGCATCTTTGATACATAAACTATTTAGAAATCAACCAAAACATTCAGTAACTGAAAATACCTTTTATATTGTCTTTAGAACCAGCAGGTAAAAAAATGAGCAACCAATTTCCTGTGTACTACTAGTATGCTATTTCAAGGAGAAAAAACAAGTCCATATGCATAACCTTGACCTTTGGCCTTGAACGTAAAAAATGTCAGATCATTACAAGGAGGAACAATATACAAAATGTGGTTAAAATCTTTTGAAGCATATTGGTTTTAGAGTGTCCACAAGGGTGATATTGCCTTGTATGACAACTGCCACTGTGACCTTGACCTTTGAACTTTTAAGTTAATAGCGCTTAAGATATTCTTAACGAGTAACACCATACCAAGTTTTGAGCATTTTGTTTCTAGAGTGTCCATAACAACTCTATCTACACGCAACTTATATGTAGTAGGCGAGGGGATAATACACTAAGTTTTATAAGAATCGATTTTCCGCCATGCACGGCAGACTTGTACAGAAACAATATGTTGTCGAAATTCTGTTCGTATCATAAAAAAGTTCAAAACAGGTAGAACGCATTTTTAGATCGTTTGTATACTTATCGTAAGCTGTACACGACGTCTTTTATACATCGTATGGCCATCGCGCCATCATCGTAATCCATCGTGTAGCCTTCGTGATCCATCGTATCGGCTTCGGCTGAGTTATGAAGCTTAAATACCCTTCTTCGGTTAACTTTCGTATGTCCATCTTTTGCTTTCGTATATAATTTCGGCACCATCGTATAGACTTCGTTATTCATCGTATTTTCTTCGGTCACCTTTTGGTATTTTAACAAGATCGGGACCAACTTCGTACGAACTTACAATTTTCGTATTCGGGTGACCATCGTATATAAAAATCGGGACAGTGTGACGCGGGCATTATCATTGATATGTTCATAATTCTAAATTAACTGTTAACAAAACTTGTGAATTTTTGGAGAAAAAAAAATAAGGCTTTTCTACCTCAGGAATAGATTACCTTAGCAGTATTTGTCAAAATATTTCAGGAATTTCTGGTCCTCTATGCTCTTCAAATTTGTACTCTATTTGGCCTTTTAAACATTTTCATGATTCGAGCTTCACTGATGAGTCTTTTGTAGACGAAACGCGCGTCTGGCGTAAATATGAAATTTTAATCCTGGTATCTATGAAGAGTTTAATTACTCTAAAAAATAAAAAAAAAACCCTGAAATTCCAGCACCAACACAAGCAAATAAAACAGACTAAAATACTGAGCTAACTTAAAATCATCATATAATCAGCCTAATAGAAATATCCTAAAATAATTAAATTGTTAATCTAATCTTGGATAACATTTTGAAGTTGGTATTATGTTTTCATGCTAATTATTACTACATATAACAATGTGTGAGTGTGTCGTTCTTGAAGTATTTCTTAGGTTTCTGATTTCTAATAGTTATTACTCTGGTAGGCTAATTATGCTCATTTGAACTCTTTAATGTTTCAAAATTTTTTGTCTTGCGGTGTCATTTCAAACATGTTACACCTTGTTAGTGTCTTGTTCCTGAGGCATGGTCTCTTTGATTTTAGATTTCTAATGGTCTTTGGTGTGCTAGTTAAATAGATCTTATTTCTTTGTTTTCTCTATATTTTAGATTTCCTTTGTCTTCCCGTCTTCTGTTGTAGTTTGAAACATTCCGGAATCAGTGTCTTTGCTCTCGGTTTTTCAAATTTTTAAATATTTCTGTTAACAGGACACCAAGGTTTTGTAAATTGCCTCAAGTTCTTAGAAACTGACGTTATGCTTTGGTTTGTCTTTCGTGTTGTCTGTGTGTTATCTTCAGTGTTGTCTATGTGTTGTCTTTCGTGTTGTCGGTGTGTTATCTTTAGGGTTGTCTGTGTTTTGTGTTTTGTGATTTATATTTTTCTTTTATTAAAGTGAGCTTCGTTTTTTGCCAATTGTTCAGTTTTCCTCTTCTGTTGTCCTTAAGGCAATGGTGTTGACTGTCAATTCCGAACTACAATTTAAATTGCACATATAGAGTCTTCTTACTTGTTGACTGTCAATTGAGGTACTTCACTCTAGAATCTTTTACCTGATTTCATATAAACTATCTGATTTTTCTCGAGAACATAAGACGCTTTACTTTAATAGTGTTCTGTTGTTTGCAGATTTTAGATATAAAAATAAGAAGATTTGATATGATTGTCAATGAGACAACACTCCACCAGAGACCAAATGAAATAGAAGTTAACAACTACAAGTAACTGTGGAGTCTTCAACACATGGCAAGACCATACCACATAGTCCTCTATAAAGTCTAAAGATGACAAAATGTCAATATGATATTGGTCTATTGTTTTCATATTTATGTTTTCTCATGTTGTACTACCAAAATAAATCTTTTGGTCTTTTTGTGCTGTTAAATTTCAAATATCTGTGTTGTCCTTTGTTGTCAGTTTAATGTGTTTGCCGTATAAATTATTCTGTTTTGAAATTTTGAAATGGCAAGGTATCTTTTAACAATGAATCATGACACAACAGTATATTTCCGTTTATTGTTTTCAATACACGTACCAGGATGTAAATAATGTTTCGTATCAACTAAGACACATATACATGTATACATGTATTTAATAGATCTTGAAATCCTTCAGTTCTTTTTTAAATTATAGTTACTATAGTACTGCAAATGAAACTATTTGGTCATTGCATTTATTCGTTCCTCTCATATTTTACTTAGTCTTTCTTTTAAGAAACTTTTTTTGATTTCTATTTTTTGTTTCTATTTCACCTATTAAGTCCAGTAACAAATGTTTTATAATACGCATGATCAGGAGAACAAATTAACAATATTTAAAAAACAGTTAATATAAAAAAACTTAATCTGCAAAATGGGTCGACCGAAATGAAACGCGGAATTTATCTGCCTCATAAAAAATTCGTTATGTTTGATAGCTGTGTACGTTCATTTAAAGAGTTTCTGCAAGAATTATCTAACGCAAGAAGAGTGTGGCACTCTCCTTACACGAGTCGTTCATTCCAACTGAGTATTTGGCTGCATATTCATACATCTTTCACAGTCAAAGGACACACCACTAGTACTATAGCCAAGTTTTAAGTGCTAGATGGGATGGGAGAGTCAATAGGTTATCATATTTCTAAACTCCCATTTATTCCTCCATGATATACGATTTATGCTGGAATGTCAATTTTGACAAGCAGGTCTCGATATGTATCTTGATTTCAATTATCTATAATTCCGTTGCACTGTTAAATTAAACAAATCAATCTTGCGGCGTATTCCTGATTTCGGATTTCTAATTCCAACATTCATTGGAAACACTCATGGGATGTTATTTTTCAGGAACATTTCGTAACTCTTCACATTTTATAATGAAACACATTTTATAATCTGGTTAGTTTTGTCCTACGCTACCCCTCATCAAACTATGATATAATTATCGATATTAAAATATTGGAAATAAATATTTTATTGTTATATTACTTGAAAATAATTGCTCTCATAATAATTTTGGAAAATAATAATTAAGGTATATTTTCACACCTGAGACTGTCTTTAATGTCATCCTTGATTATGCGTGATAATATACAACAGATATAAATCACAAATGAAAAACACTTTTTCGAAAAGGAGGCATTAAATGATTGGTTATGTAAAAGTAAATAAGTAAATTATTTATTATAGTGACATGTGTAAATTATGTACAGATTATAAACATATAATATATGATAAATATTAATACACCCGGCCCAATGGACCTTTAAGTCACCTCAAATAATAGAATAAATAATTATTAAACAATTATATCACGTTCTAATATTTTATTGACGTAAGTATATTTCAAAAATATATAGACATAAAAATATTTGTAAACAAAAATTTAAGCTTTATATATGCAAAAGGTAGTGTTATACAGCAACTGACGTCTTATATGAAACGCACGAACTATATATTTTGCTAATTTTCTAATGTGGAAAGACATTAAAAAGTTCAATTTGTCAGCATGATTCAAATCTGTAAAGTTTTCCTCAACTAAAAGTTTACCAAAAAAGTTAATTCGACATTCAATATACAATGGGGCAATCAAACATCAAATGGAACTCAGTTATGATGAACTAAATAACTTTATTTTCAAATATAGTAAAGTATAATGAAATCAATAAAAAGACCCATAAAACAGTTTTGCTCATCGTAAAACATAACCTTATTATATTTTCTTATAGAAAACATAGCATAAACAAAACAATTGTCCGAGAATATGCTCTTAGTAAAAGTAACCCTTATGAATTTGGCGGGCTTTTTGCAGTCGAATAATTTACAACTTATTTTCCTAATTTGTTGTCGTCTGGTTAAAATACTTAGATCTGTACTGGCACGTACACTATAACCTCGTTATGTTTCTTTAGACTAAAGGTTGTCCAAATGAGGAACACAACAGAAAAGTCGTCGTTAGACAGAATAATTACTAACGTGTACCAGGAAATAACGAAGACACAAGAACTCGGCTATTACGAAGTTAACCCAAGCCTTTGTTTTAATATATCATTATAGACTAAAAAGTGAGAAATGAGAGGGTAAAAACATTCCTTAGAAGATTTATGGATTCTTCTCATTCATTTAATTGAAATTGCTTGTATAATCGCTAAAAGCAAAAAGACCATCCATTGAAAGATCAATTCCAACTGAATGAGTAGTACATACTTTAAAACCGTTACTGTTGAACTATATGTACAAACTATTTCTGGTATTGGTATATGTATTGCTATGTTTTAATTCTATTTACGACATACAATTGAAGGTAGCCTTAGTAACCAAATGTCGATTCACAATATATACCACTGACGATGGAGTAATGTCTATTCTTTCATGCTATTTTATTTAGAAAATCAACCGATTGTTTCTTTAAACGTGAATTTACGTGTCTACTATCGTGCCAGACCATTTTGAAATATAGCCGGTACATCAAGGACATGTTCCTCATAGATTTTATTTTATAAAAGTTATATGAAATAAATGTATCGTGTCTCCTATATTCATTAAATTCTTTTGTTGATTAATGAATCATTTGATTTTTTAAAATTTAATAGTGACTTAATATTTGACGTATTTGTATTTAAAGATTGCTTCTAACAACAGATGGATACTTACAACCACTTATCACTTTAAATAACGGTTTACTCAAAATTCCGTACACCGAAAATATGACAGGTCGTTGCTCTATTTTTGTCTGTTTCATTGATGTTAAAATTTAATGGAATCACCAGATTTGACTATAACATAATTTCAATTTGTCTCGATAAAAGATCAATAACATAACAAACAAATCCACACTACAAAATCTTCGATAAGATCAAACAAAAGTCAACAATTGCTTGTTAATTCCTGGCTTTCTTATACGACAATAAGCATACCATAAAGCTATAGCATGCCCTGGTATCTGATATCCTAAGAGCACACACGGTGTCAAAGAAATCTACAACTGCAACCTCAGTAAGATCATTTAGCATCGTTTCAGAGAGATCAAAATAAAAAAAAGCTGTTTGAATACGTAGTAAAATATGGTACAATATTATCATTTGTATAAATAGAAGAAAATGCTTGACATCAACTTGTCATTAGTGAAGATGAATATCCAATATCCAGATTATATTCCATTCACAACAAGGATTACACAGAATAAGGGAAGATGATCAGGAAAGCTTTAGTCAAATTAATGTAAAACATCAGCCGCTGCTTTTCTAATGTCTTTTTGTCACACTATATAGTCGTCTCGTATTTAACCGTATTTCAAGTCATCAAACTATTTCTTCTTATTGCTAAAATCTCAAAAATACTGAACTCCGAGGAAAATGCAATCGGAAAGTCCCTAATCACATGGCAAAATTAAATGACAAAACACGTCAAACAAATGGACAACAACTGTCATATTCCTGACTTGGTACAGGCATTTTCAAATGTAGAAAATGGTGGATTGAACATGGTTAAATAGCGCTAAACCTCTCACTTGTACGACAGTCGCATCAAATTTGATAATATTGATAATGATGCGTGAACAAAACAAACAGACACAATAGGTAAAAATATCACAAAAAAGGTAAAAAGTCTCATTCGATAGGTCACGTTCGTGAAAAGGGAAGGGGATTGTTATTGCGGTGTAACCATATTCGCAATGAACATAGATTTGTTCGTAGTGTGATAGTTTTCCTCGTTTGTTTTACCCAGGCATGATATTATATGAGAAATTCCGTAGGCCATGTATCATGTTTATTTCTTGGTCCTTGTAAAAGGGATTTTGATAATTTGTTTCTGTCTGATCATCATAGTTCCCTTTTCACCCTGACTACGTTTAGCGAAGATTTGACGTATAAAATAGTTTCTTACTTTCCTGCAACCGGAACGCATACGGAATTGCACGCATTTTTCTTTTTTTTTTCTCTCAAAAAAAATCCAAGTAGGAGCATGTCAAGTCCCCTGGCAAGGTGTCCGACACAACGTATTTATTTTAGCTAAGATATTCTACTGTTTTTGATAAAGTTTATTTTTTTCAAATTCTGTTTTCTATACTTTGAAGTTGATTTAAAAAGTCATAAATATTATGTAGAATTGTTGCCCATAAAACTGGGGTTTTCAGGGACGAAATTTAAGTGTCAGGAGATCGTCAGAATGCAGGATTTTGCACTTTTTATAAAAAAAAATGCCCGAACCTCCTGCCGTATAACCAACTCTACGAGGCGGGATGAGTTGCTTCGCGACACATTATACTTTCCTGTCGTACCAATATAAGTTTATAATCTATGGTTGGGTTGTTGTCTCTTTGACACATAATAAATTTGTTGATACGCCTCTGTACTTATTTAAAACCTCATAACAGCGAAAGCTGATCTATTGAAAAGTCAACTGTGGAATCCTCAGGATAAAAAGAAATGAAACAAACTAAAATAGATAAACAGATACCTATTAGGTTTATGAAGAAGGTATACGGATATAAATATAAGGATGAGCCTGAGCGAAATACCAACAAAGATCAAAAAGAAACATGTCGGAATAACATTTGCCTGGAAGTGGAACCAATACTTGTAACGCTTATATTATAATTGATTGTCTTGATAACAAAGCAAATAAGGTACGATTGCTTATGAAACAACTTTCCATTCGAGTTCAAATAAGCTAAACATTTCATTTCTAACTAATTTTGTTTTGACTCGTCAAACGTTTAGGCTAGTATTTGTATAATTTATACTTGCACTTGTTACTTGCAAGTGTTTTCACCATCGTATAATTTGACCAGTTCAAAACAATTCTAAATCATAAATGTTTTTTTTTTCTCTCTCTCTTTTAAAGAGAGGAAGATTGACCACTGATTGATACTAAGTGTTGATGCCTCCACCACTTTTATTATAATGAATTGTCTAAAATATTAATAAGTTAATTATAATCGACAAGGTTGGTTGGTTTTTACGACCTGATGAGTTCCATATCATACAGACCTTCTAAAATTCAAACTGACCACACGCACGATACACGCACGCACGATACACGCACGGTGAATGCACGATACACGCACGGTACACGCACGATACACGATACACGCACGATGAGCGATGAGCGTTACACGGAGGATTAACGCAAAATGAATGATGAATGATGAACGCACGATACACGCACGATGCACGATGAATGATAAATACACGATACACGCACGATACACGCACGCACGATACACGCATGTTGAATGATGCATTGACGAATGAACAACGAACGCTTTTTACACGATTGTCAAAGCTATTATATTTAGAATAGTATTTAAAATTGATATGCATTGTAATTAAAAACAATACTTGTAGCTGTTTTGCCGATACCAGCATAATAGATAATATGCTTTTTTGCCAGCTCAGATTCTAATAACTAAATGAAAGTCGGCTATTTTATAGGCACCAGAAATATTTCTGAACTTAGACAGAAGCTCCCAACAATCAAAATATAGTGTCTTGATTAAAGTTCAGCCTGAGAGTTCAAGTTTACGGCAAACGAAGGCCAGACATTGTGTTCCGCGAAACCCTAAACTAATTTTATTTCATACAGTTAAGAATTTAAATTTTATTTTTATGCATACAATGTCCGACGCATTATATCTTTAGGCAGTGACTGGTTCTAGAAATTATTTCAACTACATGTTTGATATAATTGATTGCAATAAATGAATGATCTATGTATTTTTATTTTCATGTAATATAATTTTTCACTTTGACGGTTTATATGTATATATCTAAAAAAAAAATAGTAAGCTGTTTTCGTATTCACTACAAGCATAGCAGAAATTATTTGATTCTTTTAGTTAACATGCACTGCAAATTTTTGTAGTTCTGTACATATTTACTTATCAACAGGACATATTAGGTTAATTTCACCAATAAATTAGTAGTTGAAAATTATTTAGAACGTGTCTGTTTTTCCTTTATATTGCGAAAATCAGTGATCTGACTGACACGAGCGAACTGACAAAACAACTGATTAAACAATCATAATCTCTTATTTTATGTAAGTTACAATGTTCCTTATTTTATCCATTGCTATCAGAATCGTATATGTTAATTTAGAGCAAAAGATATTTTTTGTCAGAAAATTTGATTCGTACAAATTAATTAGAACTAGCTAAGAAAATGACATTTACCAAATAATTAGAAAATTTAAACATTTGTTAAACCAAATTCTTCATTATATACTTCTGAAAGGACTTTTCGTCCTGAATATGAATGAAACATTTGCCACTGGACGTTTAAACAACCACTGAATAATCAATTAATCATTTTTTTT
This sequence comes from Mytilus edulis, assembly GCA_019925275.1. Taxonomy (NCBI): domain Eukaryota; kingdom Metazoa; phylum Mollusca; class Bivalvia; order Mytilida; family Mytilidae; genus Mytilus; species Mytilus edulis. The sequence goes on along the minus strand of CM034356.1, from coordinate 93,024,375 downwards.
CTCACAGTAAAAATGAATTAAAACAATATAACTGACACAATTGGTGTCTGTTGTTTTTTTGTACAGTAAACATACTGAATTTGTTTTTATTCCTTATAAACAATTTCAAGTATGTAAGAAAATTCAGTCATATTTCCAAACATCCTGACACTTCAAAATTCTAGGAGGTGATATTCTCGGGGTTTTACCTAAAACTCTTTGGGAAAATGCAATTTTTTAATTCCAATTTGAAACCAAACGGTTATAAATATCCCATGTTTTTTTTTTTAAATGCAGGTCTAATTTGATAAGGAGATTTGAAAAATCGATCTTAATGGTAGTTGAATTTTTTCAGTGCAATCATTTTGTGTCCGTCGTTGTCTTTCATACATATCAATTGGTGTATTCACTTTTTGCTGTTCGTAATTTGTTGTTCATGGCAGTCGGGCCTCGCGATCGGTGTTCGAATTTAAGCCCCCACTTAGGTAAATTAATGATCATTTATAGGGGAGGGGCTATTTTTCTCGATGCAAACATTATTGTCCTTCCTGAAATAAAAAAAACAGCTTAACAATTTTTCTATATTTTTTTCATTTAATCACAAACCGATGCATATTAAATGATATTTTAAAAATTTTAAACATATTTTTATGGTAAATATATCTAAATGTCAGGGTAATTTTCTTACCCAAATAAATTTTTTTTCTCCATTTTTTGAGGTAATAGTGTTATCAGTTATGTAATTTGACACGTGTCTTATAGTTCAGTGATTTTCGGAAAAATTAAAAAAAAACCGCAAAGGCATTGTTCTATTATCATTTGTGATCTTTCATTGATTAAATTTGAATATATGCATTAAATATCAATATCTTTCTAAATATGAAATGTGTTTACTTTGTACAGCACCCCTTTTAGTCCTTAGTACCATATTATAACTCATTAGTGCACTTAGGAGTCCTTAGTCGTGTTTAGACGCACCATTTACTGCTCTTTGGTCGGATTGTTGTCTCTTTGACACATTCTCCATTTCAATCCTCCATTTTATTCAATTAGTTGTGATTTTCTTTATCTCTCTGTCTGATGTTTTTACAGACCAAAACAATTCGCAGAATTAATCTAAAAAGCAGACATTAAACTCTTTCTTCTAAAAACTTTTGGCATTTAAACCTTATTGCATTACATTGAGATAGTATTTTATTATCAGTCTTATCACATATTATATGACCTTAATAAAAGTTTCCTATATAATGATTTTTGACAGAAATTTTCTTACTTAATAATTGAAGAATTCGTTCTTTTTGACATATTTAAAATTGCTGCCGTAAATGTTATTTTGCGCGACGTCAAACTGTGAAATATCGGGAAAAGATGCATTTTTTTCGAGATTTAACCATTAGCTTAAAGGAAAACTCCGTTAAAAAATCAAAAATTGATATTATGTCCATTCTGTATAAAAATGCTCAAATTCATTGAAATTAAATTTTATTCTGCTAGACAAGAGATCACCATCGATTTTAGAATTAGAGTATCAATTCTTTGCGTGCCGACAATTTGACCATCTTTGACAATTTTTTCCGTTTTTAGCCACGATATGTCTATGAACCACAAAAGACCAAAACAGTAACCTAATGTAGTCGTAATTGCGAGTGGATATCTTGTCAATCGTACGGTTGTATTATCCGACTTATTAATTTAATACGGACAATTTTTTTTTTGTAAGTAACCAAGGTCTGCATTTTTAACTGTTGATATGGGAATTGGTTAAAAAGTCATAGTTCAAAGTCATAAATGATCATAAATAAGTGTTTCGTGAAAATTGTTTTCAAAAATCTAATTTGTTCATAATTCTTTTATGCAATACACTTATTTTAATAAATTCGGACCTTCCCTTGTCTGATCACCTGCATGGCTAAAGGTATTACTCCCAAAGGTATTGTGAGGTGACACGTCCAGGTATTCAAGCGATTTCCTGTCGGGTGTATAATATACGAATGTAGGACAGAAAGTCACAGGACAAAAAGTCACGGACAAAAAGTCACGGACAAAAAGTCACAGGACAAAAAGTCACAATTCATTTTTTCTGATTATTTTCTATGAATAAAAAATGCTAATTTTTTCAAAAACGTTTTTGTATTTTTCTTGAAGTATTGTATATTAACCAACTTTGTTAGCTAAATTTATCAAAAAAATGTCAAAGATGATTAAATAATTGTTAAGAAAACAAAATGTCAAAGTAGATTGGCACTTAAATGGCTTTATGGGGCCAAAAAAAATGTCCTTTGCATGATTAAAATTAAATAAATCTTCATTATTCAAGTAAAATGATAAATATCATTAACTTCAATATGAGTATATGTATTAAAAAGTAAATATTTCTAGATATTTCTCTTATATATTCAAACAATTGTCCAAAAAATATTTGTGACTTTTTGTCCTGTGACTTTTTGTCCTGTGACTTTCTGTCCGTTTACCTAATATACATCTCTGTCTTGCGTGTCCGATAGTGATATACTAGTCAATATTACTAAAACTCATACGCTTGTTTATAAATAACATTTCTGGTGTAAATAATATTATTTATAAAAATCTAAATAATTAAAAAAAAAAAAAGATTTGATAAAATAAAAATTTGTTTACACATTTTTTACCAAGGGTAAATTCTGGAAAATATAAGTACTCGTCTCGTTGTCAAAAGTGAAGGACAGTTTGTAACATACAAGAAATATTGATTAAACAAAAAAAATACGCACTTGTCGACCATTCGTTTATACGCCTGAATAGAAAGTTACGGAACTATAGATAGTTGCAATTTAAAATTATATACCGGCATTTTTACATTGAACAAATGAAAGAAACATACATTTTATTTAATTTGGGTTAAACGTTTTGTAAATAGACTTAGTCCTCGCATGACAACAGTATGTTATCATGGAATATCGATGAACTATTGTATACCAAAAGAAGAAAAAGAGAACCATTTTGAATTAACTTTGGTTCATCGAATTTATGGACATAGTAAAATCACAGATTTCTATTTCAATAAGATTGTTCTCGAACAAAGGAAGGAATTCGTCATCACGGGATTTATTTTCTTTCTTGGTATTCAATAACAGAATAAAGAATAAACTGCTTGTCAGCTAAAAAGAGGTATTCTTGCCATATAAAAGACTTATAGTTATATAAAAAAAAGAGGGGAAAATGACATTAAATTGGTTCTGTCTTTTTTTTTAAACATCGTTAAAATGTGTGTCTAAGGTTAACGACACAAGAACCCCTTCATACTTTAGTACGAGAGTATAGCATGTAAACATTCCTTCTCAATATGGTTGTATTGGAAATCTTTTATTACAGATTGACAACTCATGGTCCGATATGCATGTAATATTTGCCACATGACGCCCATAGTTCTTTCTGCCATCATCATCTTATTCTTTGATATTGCTGTAAACATCGATGGTTTACACACAACAAAATGGGAGTGATGTACCTTCAAAGCTTCTCCGTGTTATAAACTTGTGAAAGATATAACCGAAATTTCAATATTGAAGTGAATCTACATCTCACACCCAGGATTTTTAAATAACGATTTTGAGTGATCACCTACCAAACCAATATAAACGTATGGCAAGATATAACCATGCAGGAATTTAGTTTTCGTCAGAAACAAAAGCTCATCACTATCATAAACGTATACGCATATGCATGCAGTTTTAAAATATCAAGAACAAGCGGTCGATGTCGTTAGTCCGTTTACTAACTGTTCAGAGTCAGACATGGCACTTGTTCAGAACGAAGAAGTATTTTCTCAAGGGTATTTTGTAAATATTTCATGTAAATAATAAATTTGTCAACAGAGCATTATATCTAATGTCGGTATTTAAAAGACCGCATACACATTTTGCGTTCGTATACTGGTGTTACTTCGTCCTCGTCCGTCGTCAGTTTGTGACTTGTTCGTGGAGCGTTTTCACAAATTCTGGTATACTTTGTAGTTTCCAGTTAATCGCCATTTTGAATACGTGTTTTATAGATTCGCAAATGATACTTGTCCACAAATAAACATGTTGAAGCTGGTTACGAGGTAATACGCAATCGTACAATCGTTCTTTAAGTTTTTGAAAGTACGTGTTGAAGTTTTGATAACAAGATTGGGAATGAGACAACTCATCGCAAGAAATAAAATGACATAGAAGTTTTCACCGTAAGTCACCCCACGGCCTTTAACAGTGAGTAACGAACATACCACAGTCATTATATCATAAATTATCTCATACAATATGTTTAACAGACAATTTGTTGGAAAAAAAATCGTAAGGGTTCCGCGGAACCCAGTGTCTCGCCTATTCTTTCTGTTAATCGCAGGCTCAACAAAAATGAGGAAATAAATCAATAAAATATTCCTGTTGATACTATCTTTTGATTGGAAGACGCTTATTACAAAGTTTGGTAAAAATCCAGAACAGTTTATGAATCTAATAAATGCTTAAACACTTCTTGATACTATCTTATAATCATAAACAAGCTTCTGTCCAAGTTTGGTAGAAATCCAAGATAGTTTAAGAAACGGTTATTAAAATTTCAAAAACTTTAACCACAGAGTGAATATTTGTAGACGCCGCCGCCGCCAAAGCCGACGGAATGTAAGATCGCTTAGTCTCTCTTTTTCGACTATGTCGAAGACTCGACAAAAACATACAAATCGTATTTCCTTCTGACATACGGGCGCACTACGCTTTTTGCATACGCCCGTCAACATTTTTTTGTCATATGCGATATACACAAATAGGCAGTGTTTGAATACGGGCGTCCACATGATGCGGAATTTACGGGTTTTATTGATTCAGAAACCATTTGTATATGCACGCATCTTTGTCGGAATTGAAATAAAAAAAACACTTATATATATATTCCTTTTGTCTTCGTATATCTTACATAAACATTTTAACAAGCTGATCACACTCCATATATAAGTTAACGCACATCAAAGTCGTGCTCATATGACAAACAATTTTGTTGGAAAATAAATAAAACAACAGCAAAATTATTTGTCCTTTTTATCATTTTAAATAAAAACACTTATTTGATTTTAAATATTTGAAGCATAAATATTTTCGATACAATTGTTTTAAATTACTTAAAATAAAAAGACCGTGATTGTTTAATCAGTTGCTATGTTATTTGGCACGTGCCAATCGGTTCATTGATTTTCGGCATATCAAAGAAAAACCGGCACGTGTCTTAATAATGTTGAATATTTTATTTATTTACGAATATTTTTCTGTAAAATTTGAAATTTATGCATTAAATATCATTCTCTAACATGATATATCAAAATAATACATATATAGCAGCACTCCTTCTAGTCCTTAGTAGCATAGTCAAGGCCTTAGTGCACTAAGGACTCCTTAGCAGTGTTTAGACGTACTGAGAGAAAAAAAACATCCGTCATTGTTTAATAATCATAGAAGGTTAACAACTATACATGTAGTCTGTTTCTCGGCCGTTATTGAAATTTTCGACAATACCTTAATATTTGTTTATTCCGAAGGCATACTGAATGTTTTACGGAGGGACCAACCTAGTGAACAACATACTATTGTGAATAATTTTCTCGGATAATAATCTTTTAGACATATATAACCCCGTAAATTCCGGCATAAGTCCGTGAAGTTCGGCACGGGTCACATTAAAGTCTGTAGGTCTATAATCGACACTATGGCTGCTTTAAACGCAAGACCGTATAAAAAATATACAAATTTATTAACACAAGTTTACAGTTCGAAAGCTAGGGGAAGACTGCCCCAGCAACAGTTTACAAAACATACAATAATTCATTAATCCCAAGTTAAGGGTCTTAAAAACATTATAAAAGGTTCTCATGAAATATAAATATACTTGTCCAATATTATGTAATAATAATAGGATTATTGTCCTCCGGCTAAACTTTATAAAATAGCGATAATTGCTTTTGTAGTTCGAGTGCCGTGAAGTTCGGTACGGGTCACATTAAAGTCTGTAGGTCTATAATCGACACTATGGCTGCTTTAAACGCAAGACCGTATAAAAAATATACAAATTTATTAACACAAGTTTACAGTTCGAAAGCTAGGGGGAAGACTGCCCCAGCAACAGTTTACAAAACATCAATTAATTCAAAGATAAGGGTATTAAAACATTATAAAAGGTTCTTATAAAATATAAATATACTTGTCCAATGTTATGTAATAATAATAGGATTATTGTCCTCCGGCTAAACTTTATAAAATAGCGATAATTGCTTTTGTAGTTCAAGTGTTAGATACATGTATTATCTCTCACACTCTTGACAGCCATCGGATTAATTTGTAAAATAGTAAATCTATAATCTCTTTGGATATTTGAAATAAGAAACATTATATTTAAGAATGAAACAAGAAATATTCAGCTAAAACTAAAAGGAGAAATATTCAATTTAAAACTAAAACGAGAGTTCATAGAAATATCAAATCTTAAACAGAGTTCATATCAATATTCAATCTAAAATGGGAGTTCATATAAAGCACTTTTCGAATTATGGTAAAAGTTCCCAACGTCACTTTTCTTCCGGTTATACATACATTAAAAACGGTATCATTGATAGGCAACCATGAACACAATGAAAAATGAATCCGTGAAAGTGTTCCATGTTTATTCCATTCAAATAAAGACTTGTTATGATAATACCATATTTTATTAAAAAAAAAAGCAAACAAGATTAAATCTTAACTTGTAATTTCAATTTCAAGTTTTAAAAGTTCCTCAAATTAAAATACTTCTTAAGGAATATGATGATACATGATATATTTGCCTGATCTTACATTTGTTTAATTAAAAATTAAATAATGCCTTCATATAATGTTTATTTTTATTCAATTTTCCACAAAACATAATTAGCTTAGTTCAAATGAAATTCAGAACAGCGATTTTAAACACTTTTGAAGAGGATATACATATTTGTGTTAATTTGCCTCAGTTAATTTGTTAATTCAAGTTTGACATTTAACATTTTAATCCGCAATCCACATTTTACCCGACAATCTTGTATATTGTATTTTCTCAATGGAATAACATTACGTCCATGTGACCATCAGAAACTAAGACAAAATATTTATAATGGTATTCATCAAAACTTAAATATTTGGAAATATCTTAGTAGCATATGAATTGGCCAAATAATCGAAGAATTTTAATCTAGCATAGTTCAACCAAGGATTTTTATAGTTTCTTTTAAATAAAACATTGTTGGTGTTTTGGCGACTAAACCAGCAACATTGCCGTTATTAAATAAAAATATAAAACTTTCGCCAACTGATAATGATAGGTTACAATGTTCATTTAAATGTATAATATTTGTCTGAAAACTGCATATAATGGGCATTTTAAAATGACATGATGTTCATCTTCAATAATAGAACTACAACACATGTCATGTCGTGGACTACTTTTATTTCATACTTAAAAGTTTCCAGACCATTCTTTTTTAGTGGAGCTCCCCACATATAAATTTTGCAAAAACATTTTTGTTTTTAATTGACAGAATATTTTTAACAAATAACAGTTGGCCAACAGTATATTTTTAAGTCCATTTCGCTCAGTGGAATAGAAATTACAATTTTAACTCTTCTGTCGTAGAAATGTCAATATCTTGTTATTGTTTGTACGTACAACATGTATCATTATGTCAAAATGTATAGTCCCAGCCAAGATTCACTGAATAACCACGAAATATTTACAGATGATAAAATATTTACACAAAAAGTCATGAATCTGTATGAACGTTATGTACGATGATGTTAATTAAGTGTTCACAAGAAAGTAAGCATGACTGTAAGTTTTATTTAAAGTCGGAACAAATATATACTTTAACCGTGAGAAAAAATATAAGCTTTGGTGAGCTCTATAACCGACTATCATATAAAAACCGCAATGTATGAACGCTACACAATTAGAGATGAACGTTTGACAAATGCACGTTATCTGATATATACACAATTATACACGATTGACGAACGCACGATACACGGTTAAGAATGAATGATTGACGAACGCACGATACACGCACGATACACGGTTAAAAATGAATGATTGATGAGCGCACGATACACGCACGATACACGATTAAGAATACACGATGCACGCACGTTACACGGAAAATACACGGAACGATGAATGATGAACGCACGATTGGTACACGCACGATACACGCACGATGCACGCAGGCAACACGCACGATACACGATGAACGCACGGAATAATGGTCAGTTTGAATTTTAGAAGGTCTGTACTAAATACTGGACATTGACGACTAAGATTTTAGAAGATAGCTGAGGTTTACTATAACCTTTAGCTTTATCTACATACTGTGTCAACTGCCATTACTGATAAACTTCATTTGACTGGAGCTTATCTATGGAAATTATCAAATCCTCATAAATATTGTAAATAAATCAACCGAAATGATTGATAAATATATCACGAATTATACAGAATCCTTGAGACAGCATTATTGGTTTGTCCAGAGTACCGTTCTACTGTTATGCTCTGATGTTTCTAGAGTTTTAACAGCTCTTCTATTATGATTTGAATATCTTTAATGTACTTGTATTACTCGATTTATTTCACTTGACTGGGCGGAGTTTAACCAATTCGCTCACAATAAACCAGTGTTTTAGGATAAACTCAGTCATTGTAAATTCCTTTGATGATAGTGAAAGGTGATTAGAAATCAGTAATAATTATAACGGCAATCATTCTTATCACACACATCTTCAAATAGACTTTCCTTATTCAAATTAAAACAGAAGCTCCGCCCGATCAGTTGAAATAACATTGGTAATACTCACCGTAAATTTGTCCTTAATAATAAGACAATAAATATTAGAAATTTTTTTTTGTCTCTTATTGTTTGTAGTGACTTGGGGCAAATTCCTCATTGAATGAAGATATAAATGTAGACTAAGTACTCAAAAATGAAAACGTTTCTCAATTGTAACAGAGAAATAAATAAACTGAAACACAGAAATAGCTTCTTTTTTTAGACGATACTGTGTATGAGGTTGAAAAAAAAAGAATATTTTCAACATTGCAATTTTAACAGTTCAGAAAATCTTTATAAAAACAACATTTTGTAAATTGAGTTTGGTTAAAACCGATGAACAGTACATGAGCATTGAGAAATTGAGGTGGCCATCTATCCGGGAGCCCTTCCAGTGCCGTCTGGTCAATGTTGTAATTGTATTGTCAAGTATGCAATCTGGTTGATCAGTGTGGCTGTGGGTATAGCAGGGGCGGATCCAGCCATTTTAAAGGGGGTCCAACTATATGTCCCCATTCAAATGCATTGATCGTCCAAAAAGGGGGTTCCAAACCCCGGACCCCCCTTCTAGATCCGCCACTGCCTACAGTCAAGTTACATTCGACAGTAGTATTGTTTGCAATATGCCATATAGATATACTGTATTGAATACACTGATTAGCCATCAGGTTTAACGTTCTAAATAATAATAAATTGGTTATGTCATATCATACATTAGTTAATGATTGACATGCAAGTATATTTAAATGAACTATTGATTCATAATGTATTTAAAATAACGATATTTGTTGGAACATCATCTTTTAACAAGAAAATTCACTTGAATTAAAGTAGTTACTAACAAACTTGATTCAACAAATATTCATTAAGATTGACATTTTCTCTCTTTTTACTAGATAAATGAAGAAACTGTTGTCATAATTCTGTATTGTATTCATTTATTTTGATTTGATTTTATCTTGATTAAGACTGGTATATCCATTAAAACCTTTTAAAAGTAGATTTAGTTTTTTTCTTTAGTGCGAATTTCAATAAGGTGTAGTTTTTTCTTTAGTGCGAATTTCAATATGGTGTAGTTTTTTCTTTAGTGCGAATTTCAATATGGTGTAGTTTTTTCTTTAGTGCGAATTTCAATATGGTGTAGTTTGGCCTTTTTAGAATAAGATTGGTTTCTTGTAACACAAATATTTTTTTTAAGATGAGTCGTTTTTGAAATTGTTACACTTTTGAAATAACTAGATGAAAATTATTTTAACCTTTAGATGATTACCTTTATTCGAAAGTATGATTATTTTTAATAGGCATGTGTACATATGTTCATATAGATTAACATGTCTTAATAGAATGGTACTTGTATTTAAATCCGTATTAATGTAGCAAAGCATGAAATGCAGATATAAGTTATATATTAATGTCCTTAACTCTTCAAGATAGAACTGGCAGAATATGTTGTAGATTTGCAATATTGGAATCAGATCTTATAGTAGAATTGTCCTTAGCCCTTCAGGATATAATCTGTTCTATATTAGAATTTTACATACCCGAGATAAGTGTAAATCTCTGAAAGTCAGACTCAGGGTAACAATATTAGAATCAGGTCTAGGTTTAAAATATCAGAATCAGTTTTCAGGAAGTATGGTCTTATAAGCTCTTCATGGTAGAACTGTTTAAATATTTTCTTGATTAAAACTGTCGGAATATCTTCCGGGACAGAACTTTTAGAATGTTATCTGGAATAAAACTTTTCAAAACTGTTCTTGAATTAAACTTTCCAAAGCTATTCTAGAATAGAACTTTCCAAAGCTATTCTAGAATAGAACTTTCCAAAAATGATATGTGATGTAGAATTTTCAAAATTTTCCAGGATTTTTTTTAGCATCAGTTATATGGGAGATAAGAGATAATGGTAAATAGAGATTGCCTCATATAACGACATGCTCAAGTTGGTTCATTTTACATGTCTTATAAGAATCTCATCGTCACCACTTGGTGTATTTTAAGGATGATATAAATGTATTATTATTTCACATAATATTTTCTCGAATATGAAGAGAACAGTTATTTTACAAAAACATATGGTAAGCATATGTTCTAAGTTCGTTTAAACGAACGTTCGTGAATATAAAGATACTAAAAGACATACAGAGGTATCAAATACCAGAATACAAGAATACATCTACAAGACACATCAAAGTATATAAAGAAACAAGGACATATATATATATGTATATACGTTACGCACGGTATTGGTGCCACTTAGCGTTACACGACGTTCCTAATAAAACGACGATTTTGACGTTGTTCCACGGAAAGTTTCAAACGTTGACCTTATATTCTACTCATCATGTAAAAATGCCGCTTAAAGTAAAGAGATGTTCGAAGTTGCTTCTGTATATGGTTTTATTTTTTCAAGCCGGTGCAAATACAAAATTCCATTGAATTAAAACCAAATTTTTGATACATGAACAGTTTTTAATTTTTGCGAAGAATTGTCTGCAACAATAGCACAAAATGACAATTTGATGTCTTGTAAAATGATTTAAATATATATAAAAAGATGTGGTATGATTGCCAATGAGACAACTCTCCACAAGAGATCAAAATGACACAGAAATTAACAACTATAGGTCACTGTACGACCTTCAACAATTAGTTTCTTCTATTTCTTAAAACTAAGCAATGCTCTCTCTGCCAGAAGACGTCTCCTATCTTTGTTAGTGAAATTGTAAATATTTCGTTTCTTGTTTCTGTCTCTTTTCCCCAATTACACGTTTATATATGTTTGTTGTAATTTGGTAATTTCGCTCCCTCAATTAATATTCAAATGCTTCTTGATTTGTCTTTGATTATGTGAAAGATGTAGGTAGTATATCGCAAGCTATAATTTTTCTTTTCATTATCTTATTTTATCAACACTTTAATCCTGGGACTATTATACTGAATACTAACGTTAATATAAAAGTCCAAGAATTTTTCTTAAACAGTGACTTATAATTACATTATAATTCATATTATTTATCTTAACGTATAAGTAAGTCCACAATCTTAACATCAATCCCGATTTTATGGAAAATGTTAACTATATCATTATTTAAAAAATCTCTAACAAAAAACTTTATGAAATGTGCATCATGTTTGAAAAAGAAATACGTGTTCTTATGCTGCTGTTGCCAACTTTCAATAATTTAAAGTTGGTCGGGGTCTAAATTATTTTGTTAAAAGGAAAACGTTTTCATTGATTACATTTTTTAAATCAGGATTGTTTTACCAGGCAAATAATTAAGAAAATTCATGTTATGTAGGAATTTACACATTTTGCACATAAATCAGGCCGTTAGTTTTCTCGTTTGAATTGTTTTACATTTGTCATTTCGGGGCTTTTCATAGCTGACTATAGGGTAAGGGTTTTGCTCATTGTTGTTTGCATATAGAAATTATAAATTGGTCTTATACGGCCGTATCTTCTACTTTATTTTGAAAATGAGAACCGTGATTCTGTATTGTTTTGTTTTTGCTTTCGGAAACATATTTTGCAAGCTATCCTTTCATCTGATATTTTTTTCACAAACTCAAGCTTCAAAAAAGGGTCGGTAATCAATACTGATTTTTTTAAATATTTGAAATTATAGAATTTGGCAAAGTATGGAAAACTTTTACACAGAACAATACCTACATCACAGATTACCAGCAGGTCGAAATCCGATTTTGAATAATACAACTTTTTTTTACTAGATGTGATTTTTTTAAGTAACTGCTATATGTGCATGTTTACATAGTTCAGTGTTTTCTCAAGCGAACAACTATGGACCGTCAGGAATGCATTTCATACATTTTTTATACTATACAATATTTTTGGTTCTGCGCTACCATTTTCAACATATAACTGAGTATCGGTTTACACAAAATCTTCTTTGACATTCATCTAATTATTTTTATGTTTTCGGTTTCAATCTTTTTGGTTTCGTTTCAAGTTACATTGTTTTAAAAGTATAGTCAGAGTACTGAAGTACTGAACCTCGGATGACCGCAACTTCTTGTGGATGGTCACAAGCACTTGTCTCAGAAAAAAAATCCCATTTCTATACCGGAAAACTGAGGTTTATGTACACAGATATATTTTTTCTGAGACAAGTTCGTGCGTGGATGATGAATAAATGACAAGGAATTAAACTTCACTGCTTTAATATCTATTATATTGTGGTGATACAAATACGTATACTCTGGTTTGTTGTTATATATTATATTTATAATTGTATATAGCAGTTACATGTATGTATAATTTTCATCCAATTGTATATCATTCTATTCTACGATTCTAATAAAAGTGCAGTACAAGTGCATGGTGCATGGACACTCTTCTATAACAATTCGATTTTTCCAATAGATTGGATTTAAGTAGACATTCATATTTTCCCAAAAAAACTTTCTTGTGATATTCTTCCGCATGCGTTAACACAATTTTGCTGTACGTGTGCATTTTTAATGCATATAAATATTTGTAACGACATAATATTTTCGTATTATAAATTTCTGTTCATATGAGTATTCATTGAAGAAGTGAATTTATAACAAGCGATAAGAAATGTTATTTTGCACTCGATGATATCCGCGTATTTATACGATCGGTTACCAGTCAAAAACGAAAGTCAAATCTCTATGGCAACAATACATCGGAATGCCCTCACGGTCATCGCGATGTAAAAATTAAAATTCAAGCAGTATGTTTTGTGGCGTTCTGCGAAGATAAAAAAAAGATTTACTTTACACCGCAGATTGATTGGTTGATTTTTTTTCTAGAATGAGTTGGGAGTGTGTAAATTAATACCTTGGCGCTAGCTCCTACATGTTTGTGTGCCATCCATCATATATGTCGGACAACTACTCTCTCTGACACTCTCTCTCTTTCGTTCTTTCTCAAATTATGGTAAAAGAAAAGTTTCAATTTTAATAAACTAGTTTCATCACATGCCTATGTACCAGGCAATACTGTTGGGGATTCGAAAAATTAATCTTCATTCTGCCACACTACTTCTAAATGTAATAACCTTATTTTTCAAACATATATTGCTAGGTAGATGACTAGGAATTGTTCTACTCACAGTAGATAAAAAATGATCGTTAGCTATACTGAAATGTTTATGACATACAAGTATTTCTCTGATAAAACGTTTTGTTAAATGAGTCGATGCGACAAAAAAAAAATGATTGCACGTTTTACTGAAATGTTCACGACTAAGGTGTACTTTTTCTCATAATTTTTTTGTGAGAATTTTCATTCATGTGTATAGCTTCGAATCTTTTAAAAGCAACGCTAGGAATTACAGATACTATCTGGCTTAGGAGGATAATTAAGATTTTGGATCGCATTTTCTTTTTCGATGTATCTTGCTTCTATAAAGTGGGAGTGTGGTTATAAGTAAGTTATCTCTTTGTTATACCTCCGGGGCCTTGTCTTTATGAAATATCCGAGTTAAATATTTCGACATCTTATATGCATGAATTAATGCAGATCTGTATTTTAATGCATATTAAACGAGAACTTTATTTTATATAGATCAGACCATATCATGAAATTATGTTATGCCAAATATGCAAGAAAATTCGTATACAGTTTAACGTTATTATAACGCGAATGTCAAATTACGGTTACGGGGACATTTCATTGGACATCTTAGATCGTTTCGGATTTTCTAACTGCAACTCAAACAAAAGTACATATCATATCATTTTAAAGGAAATTAAATGTATTTTCCATTCATATCAGTTAACAGGTGTTAAAATATTGAGATATAGTAGAATTTCGTTTGATAAAAAGCCTGTGAATTATTCTTTGTGTTATTTTGTCCATCGGGACATTTTATTGGACACGGGAAAAATGACGATGTTTTTAGAATAAGACCGCAGTTACTTAATGATGACTTCAGATAGCTTCTTCGGGACATGTATAATTTTTCTGATATTATTAAAATCCATTTTCGTCCGTTATATCTTATGAAAGTGAAGACAGAAAAAAAAATTACGGGTTGAGCAGCTAATTGGGACATTTTTTCTCTTTTTGAATTAAACTCTTTTGACGATCTTCCTTCTCTTAAGTTAAAAACGTCTGTTACTTTTTTTTTTAAAGTTAAATGTATACAAAACAATTGCAAAATTTTTAACCATTCTACTTACTAATGAAGCCGCACTGGGATTTTAAAGACTCGCATAAAGCAAAATTGTAACAGCGGGACACCCTTGAAATGACGTTATAGGCATCAAAATGAGCAAAGTTTTTCATTA
This sequence comes from Mytilus edulis, assembly GCA_019925275.1. NCBI lineage: Eukaryota > Metazoa > Mollusca > Bivalvia > Mytilida > Mytilidae > Mytilus > Mytilus edulis. Next base: position 93,009,284 of record CM034356.1, on the reverse strand, counting down.
AAATATAGTCAAAGCACAAAATCATCTATGTTATTGATTTCTGTGGTTTATTTCCTTTCGAATGATATACATAACATGGATATTTATTGTATAGGATAAGAGCTTGAATTTGAATAACCCGCCTTCTAACCCATATTTCCAAAGTGACACCAATATCGTGCGCAACGTCATACGTACATATTTAACACTTTTTACTGCAAAAACACATGTTAGGCTTATGCTCTGGTTTACGTTTAAACAACTATCAGTGCATATTAAATTGAAAACACTAAAAAACTACAGTGGTATTAAATACAAGACTCCACAAATAAGACAAAGTAAAGTATACTAAGAAACCAGAACGCATGCACACTTGACACTCGTAATAGTTATAATATCGCTTTTATAAGAAATCTTTTCTCCTATTTTATCTCTACAGCAAAGTAACATTTTCTTTCACGTTTCGCTCACTCGGATATTAAGAGCTCATAAAAATAATTAGATATTACAAACAAATTAGTGCATGTCAATACATTATCATTTGCACACTTATTAGTTATATTAACCACAGGTGTAAAGCCTCATAACAGGTGAAAAAGGCAAATTCCGCGCAAAAATAACTTATTTAAGTACATCATCTAACTACGTCCTGTTTTTTCTTTCAAAACATATGAATATGATTAGCTTGTTAAGCTACTTAACGAAACGAATACATTACAAAACGTGTAAAAAATCCAAGTAGATTGTGATGGTCAATTTATATCATTGGGTTGATGTTTAAAGCGTGTATACAATTATCCTGGAATAATAGAAGGAGTTTAAGTGTTAAATATTACATTTTGTACTTTACTCTAGTTAAATTCTGTGTTTATAAGTTAAGAAGTTATTAAGAAACAAAGTTTCCAACTTTTTCAAGCACAGTAGTCTTTTGATGTAGTAGTTGCCTTTTGGTCAGTTAGCGCTTCCAGTATTCCGGTATTTATATCACACCTTGGTGGGTTTAGTCAAGAGTGGGTTTAAGCGTTAGAAACTTTACTGTGTTGCTATCGTTACTTACCACAAAGATTTATTAGGGAATAATGTCACATGAACTTATCGCACTGAACTGAGAAAGGCAATCTCTGAAGATACGAAACATGTTATTAAGGGCAATTGTTTATTTGTCAGTAGAAGCGAACTGTGTCTGTCCTTGTCACCTTCTTTCTGTTCATTGGCTACATTATACTATGTCCAAGGAATTGCCTTATTTCTGAAGTTGCTTTCAAACAAAACTATGCATGCAGCATTTTGCCTGTGAACATGACAACACCGATGATTATGACACTATATTGATGTCAGTTGAATGTAATGAAATTAAGAATATTAGAATGACAATTAAAGATACGGGTTAGAGGAATATAAAATTTTAATGCATGTCAAAACGAAGATCAATTTTACCCTTATCATTATGATTTTTTTTATATAAAGTTGAAGAAACATCTTGAAAACATATAATTTGTCTACGTCTAAAATGAGTGTTTGTGAAGACTATATAGAAGGCAAAACAAAACAATCAAACGACATTAACATTTGAAGGATGTTAAGAAAATCAGCTGACTCCAATTAATCATCTGGATCAAAACACAAAGTTCAATAGAAAGGAACGTTTTCGCTCAACTAAAATCTCTACATGGAATTTCGAGCACTAACGTATATATGAATGAATACTTGTGCTATTACCACCAGAATCAGTATATACATGCTCTAAATTAATTATTTACTAACTGCCTCGCGTTTAAACTGTGTGAAAATTGATGAGTGTTCCCAAATGATTAATTGTTAAGCAAACATGACAGGTATTGTAATCAAAACAATCAAAACAATGTCATTTTACAAATTATTTTCCTTAGTCTCAGGTTGACAAATTTACATTTCTAATCTCAAGGCATACATAGTTTATTTCTGTTTCCTGATTCATATTTCCTTCGACAAAGGGTGGTTTTTTTTTTAAGAAAACGTATTAGAAAGAGATTACATCTTGTATTTGATATTAGAATTCAAACTTCAAAATTAATGTTGGGATAAAAAAAAATGCATATAAATAGGGTTTTTTGTTTACGTTAATTTGATTTCTAACCACTAAGTAAGCCATATTTGTTTTTCTCACTTGAAGTCCCATTTATTAGCAAGGATGCTAAACATTTGTGTTGTCCATACGTTAGTCACTGCACGTTTGAACGCATTACACGTGGCTAGCTTAGAGCTCTGATCAATCATCCATTCTCTTGGACTTGTCGGGAACGAGGTAGAATTCTATAGAAATGGTTTGCACTAGCATTTTGGGGGCCCTTATTAACTTGCTGTTCGGTGTGAGCCTAGGCTCCATGTTGAAGACCGTACCTTGGCCTTTAATGGTTTACTTTTATAAATTATGACTTGGAGTTTTCTCATTGGCACTCATACCACATCTTCCTATATCTATTTTAAGTTACACAAATGTTATCAAGAGTTGTGAAGAACATAAGGTCATGCATGAAAAAAATGTGTTGAGTTATGTGTTCAGTGTTTCAGAGAGTAATATATTCTGATTGCATTATTATTATGCAGTATTTCTTGGATTCTCATAAATTAATCTCGACGTATGTTTTGTCATTTGATCTACAGTTGCATTACAAAATGCACACGTGTACTATTTTATAGCTTTTCTGTTTTCATTCAGACAGAAGGTTAATCTAGTAGGGTATAATTAAAAGGTAAGGATAAAACAATTACTAACATTGCTGAAATTTAATTGTTATTCATCGCTTTCAGATTTAGAATTAGGTGACCGTTATTTAGAAGTGATGACGAAAGACAAACCTGTTCAAAGACCATATTGTGTAATAAGACTTGTTCTTCTCAGAAACATCTGTGCAAACAATTGAAGGGTCCTTTCTGTGATTGATATGTCCAATCCTAAGTAATCTGCAGGATCGATTTATTATTACAACTTATTATTGTCCAATAACTTAAAATTGTCAAGGTTATTAACCGACAGGACTCTGTATATGTGTCAAACACACAAAAGAATGCTAGCTGGCTTTATTAACTTATTATACACAGAGAAGATCACGTTAAGATCCTTTGCATATCTATAAAATGCAAAGGCTACTTATTATTTAACACAAAAGGCATTTTCAAAAGTTAATGAACTTTTTCTTTATATAAACGAAAAACCCAAAGGCTTAAATATCATAACAAAAGATTAACTGTTCACCACAAGAATTATAAAGTCGTTAATACCAATCATTACTTATAACCATTTAAAATAGATAACATTTTTATTAAAACTTTGTTTTCGATTTTGACAGAAACGTCTACGAGCAAAGCTTTAAAATGATCGAATGAGATTATGACAATCTTTTTCAAGATACATAATACATTTTCCTCTGCATTTCAAAGGCAAACTTTAAATGAGAGGTAAATATCTAAAGCTTACTGATACACTTTCATTTGTCACGCTTCGTAAAAATGCATGAAATATTTGCCACTGGACGTAAACAACAATCGTTCAATCCGTTTATTGTTTATCAGCTCACACGTTTTCTGTTTTTATCAACAAGTAAACCATACTGATGGAATTCAGGATAGTAAATACCTTAAAATATATGAATTTGTTGAAGGATTTATATGAGAACAATAGACGATATTGACTTCTTAAAATCAAATGAAAATCTGTCTGAAACACTACTAACAATTGTTTTAAAATTTGTTTGAAAATGTTTAGCTTTTATATAAGTCAGTTTAGACTTGCAAATATCATCATATCTATCAATGCTTTTGTTTTGTAAAAAAGAGGCACCAGATATCTAGGGGACATTCAAACTCATAAGTCGAAAATAAACTGAAAACGCAATTAATAAAAACGAAAAAGACACACAAACACACAATAGTACACAAAACATAACATAGAAAAACTAAGACTAAGAAACACGAACCCCTTGGAACAAATGGGGCCATCTCAAGTGCTTCTGAACAGTAATCAGATCCTGCTCCACATGTGATACCCGCCGAACTGCTCATTTTAATGCAAATCCGCGGTAATAAATTCGGTAGGTCACAATCGAAAAAAGGGGGCGGGATATGCTATCAATTTCTCTAACTTCATAAATGGTCATGTTTCCACATTTGGAAGAAAGGATGATAAGTGGTGTTTTAGTTATAGCAATTAATTGTTTTCTGCTATATACGTCCTTATACATATTATATATGCTATGTACGTTGTTCCCAAAAATACTTGTCCGTTGCATGATTTGTTGAAGAATATTTAATTAGATTTTCGTTCGTTTGACACTTTTAATAGTGATGACAGACATATTTGATTTAAAATCGTCTGATTAAATATTGAATGTTGAAGTTAAATTAGAAAAAAAAAATCAAATATTTGTACGAAGACTTGTGAACTTACATTCCTTTTGTCTGTCAATTTTGTGAAATATTGAAAGATTTAAATAAAGCAAGTCTGGATACCGTGTCTAGGGAACACATTAAATTGTTTAATTTAAGAAAACTGAGTTGTAGTAAAATCATGGGAATTCATCTACTGAATAACGGAACCATCTTTGGTATCGATTGTAATATTAATGACATACTAATATGATGTAATAAATTAAATAAAACAGCCAGTCATAAATATATTAAGTTTATGTGGCTTACTCTTTTAGGATAGCCTTTTAATTTTTAAAACACTGACGTATTTTTAGTCATTATTCTCCGTATTATCAAATGATTGACCAAACAAATCTTTCAACGTAGCTTTGGGACATAATAGTTTTTTTTTTTTAACTTTTATCTAATATCGAATCAGGGGTTGTTCGCATGTAATATGTGTCACTGGGAGTTAAGCAAAGCACAATCAATCAACAAATCTATTTTTCCAGATAACGATGAACAAATATGGATTTCGAAAAAAGAGATTGATCTTAATATCATAAACATTGTGAATTGCTGGGATAAATTCAGTTAAGCATTATGGGTTAAACATGATAAATTATAATATATCGTATTGCTGTTAGTTTTTTTTACCGATAAACCAATTATCGCAATAGAATTATTTTCTTATCCATATGTTTCTATATTTCTGTTGAATTTGAATGTACATGAATGAAATATATATGGTATTCTTCAGATTATTGCAATTGTTGAGTGAAATTAAATTTTATTTAATGCAGAAATCAACATATTTTTATTATTCATTTAAACGGAACCATTTTTTTGTATTCTTCATACATAAATGTAACAACAATATTCTTTGATATAATGACCCAAAATATGTGTACTGGAAATAAATGAAAAACAATTCGTATACCGTTTACTATCCGTACGCTTGTGCACGCTGCATTTATATTTCCTGAATCGTAGTCCATGAAATGTATGCCGCATGCTGACGTGTAGGTAGTATCAACAATGTTTATGTCAAATTAATCAATTTGTTATACCTTACTTTCTATTTTTTTTTCTAATAGAAGAGTACTTTGTTTATTAATTCTTTTTTGTGTAATTGAAACCTGGATGAGACTCTTTTGCCGTTTTCATGTACTATGTGATGCAAGTGCTCATGACTGGGAGTTATCAGACTATTGTTTTTGCCGAAATATTAGTTTTAAAAACTATAAACTTCCGCATTATATAGGTCCTGGTAGTACTGAAATGAGGAATTATTCCCAAATAAAGGATGAAATATCATTGTATGCATGTATTCATACTCTTTTTAAAAGACGGCGAAATAAGAAATAAAGTTTAATCAAATTTCTCTTCGATGTTTGTCAAAGTGTATCGTGACTTATGCGATGAAAGACCTTAAGGGACTATTTCTTGGCTTTTGATTTCATCAACTGCGTGGTTAGATATTCTGTTCTATTACAAACATCATTCAATTTTATATAGTCTCCTTCCTATTTATACATGTGTATGCTTTAGCCTAGACACGAAGCTGACTTTCATTTTGTACTATTACGATCGTACAACGCAATAATAAGATACAGATGATCGTTGAACTGTTATTATTGTAAGAAAATGCCAAGCTAATTAAGATTGGCCTTTGATAGAAATATCAGATTGAAAGTAAAGTAAAGTATTTAAACAATCTGCAATTTGCTATAATTTTCGTAATAAAAGTATTACAAAGGACATATGCACCTGGTTTACATAAGGAAATGCTGTATAATAGATTTTTCTTTCATCGGTTGTAAAAGAGTCATGGCCACATCTCGAGACTTTTGTTTGTAATTTCTAACACATTAGTTTAGGGAAATATGACAACATGCAGTTGATACCTCGGCTACATTCAATACTTGAAAATTATCATGTAAAGTGTGAAAATGTACTATTATATGTAATAACACAACTTTCAGTAATTGTTTCATGATACTTCAGAAAATAAAAGAAACAGTAACAGCGATAACTCACCGAAATAAACATTAACATGACGTCTATAGTCATAAAGTATATATTTGCCTTAGTTTGTTTAACACGTTATAAATGCATTCTATGTAGTAAATGTAGCAGCTAATTATACAGTAAAGTGTAAATACATAATTTGCAATGGCGTTAATTATTTTTTTTATTTTGTATTTCAGAAATGTGCCGACCTTGAAGTTTCCGATAAATTGAAGTATCCCACCTTCGTGCGGACTTTTCCACCAACAACACAAGTTACTAATTCTATTATTTCACTGTTACTTAACTATAACTGGAAAAGGTTTACCCTTATCTTAGGATTATCACATAAACCACAAACTATTGCCAAGAAACTGTTGGAGCAGGCTAAGGTTTATAACATCACTATCAATGGTCAACAGTCCTACAAAGATCCTCACCTTCCCCTCACCTCAGGCAATCCATTTCCAGGAATAGTTGAGAAGACTTTTATTGATACGAGAGGTATGATAGTTAAAGTTAGTGACGACAATCTGTTGATTACCTATTCATTGTATTAGTCTTGTAATCTCTTCGTCTTTAACGGAACACTGACTTATACGACCACACCAAAACCACATGTCTGGCTGAAAACGATACCATTAGTTGCCATAATGTTTCCCCTAAAATGATATCAAAGGCACTTTTTTAGCTATTTTGAAATATACGATTAATAAGAAATGTTGGAACTAAATGTTCCTCTTATGTGGATCATTTTAAAGACTTTTGGCTATTGTGCTTGCTGCTAGAATAACAAAAATCCTACTGTGTTGAGGGTTAGAACAGTAAAGAAATGTAATCTTTTAAATAGATGTATATTTCTCAAATATAATTTATCAAAATTACATTGTAAATATAAAATGAAATAATATCTTGAAGGTTCCAAGTCAAATATTCCGTTTGTGATGTAATATACACGCCGCGTCACATTAGCAAATGCGTCACATTGGATTACTTGACTTGCAGCCAAAGATCACAAAACGCTATCGTCATCTTTTATTAAACATAATGTGTTCTTGCAATATTTCCAGCACTTCGTCTAAATGCTTACTGGCTATTGATGTCCACGAAGCATTTAAACCTAATATGCGAATGATTTGATGGGTTGTTTAATGTGTATTTTATACGTTCATTGAGACCAGATTCATTCAATATTTACGATTATCAATTACGATATAAACCCAGAAAACAGATACAATTCTGGCTTTTTATTGCCCAATGAGTAAGGAGATTAACACAGAGTGACATATATTGCAAGGCATGCACCAATGATAATACAACGTTTACTTTATACATTTTCGCCTTGTGAAACAAACGTTTTCGCAATCTCCACAGTGACTGTATTGACTGTATTTATTGTATTATAGTGTCACCATTATTCACAACGAAGGAGTATTGGATTACAGATAACATGATTTATGTATTGACCATGTATCTTAGATCTAAATGACCATGCCAGATCCTTCCATTCAATATTTATGTTGGTGTCAATAGAAAATGACATTAGTTTAATGCGTATAACAATGTAGTGCCATATTTAAAATTCAGTCAAACCTCACCAGGCAATAATAGAACGATAAGTGAAAGGAAAATCATTTTTCAACCCATCATTTAGATATGTGTTTGATAAATGACCTATCATTATCTCAAAATAAACCAACTAAGTGCTTTTAGCCTCTAAAACAAAGAAAAACAGTCATTTACTTGAAGAAAGCCATTTAGTGAATACAGAGTAATTATTAATCTTGTTTACCGCAGCAGTATGATCATTAGACAGACAACATCAAAACTCTTAGTGGGATATTCAGTTCAGCAATATGACACGTATCTAACCAAGGGAAAACAAAAACCATGTAGAACTTCAATAATAATTGGGTTTTATTCATTTGATGTTTGTACTTAATGTTAGCCAATTAAACTGAGAATTGAGGTCAGCAAATGTTTCATTTTAATCAAAGGTTTCATTTCAATTACCCATGTCGTGTTTACAAATATTGGTCAGTTATCAATAACATCAAAAGCACAGGATAACAATGTATCTAAACTGGTAACTGTGGAGGGTCTCTCTATCCACAAATACTTGGGGTTATCATACTCCATCTAAGTATACACCACAGGATTACAATGATCTAAACTGGTAACTGTGGAGGGTCTCTATCCATACTACTCTAGTATTATCCTATTAAAGTATACACCACAGGATTACAATGTATCTAAACTGGTAACCGTTGTGGAGGGTCTCTATCCATACTTATACCACTAAGTATACACCACAGGATTACAATGTATCTAAACTGGTAACTGTGGAGGGTCTCTATCCATACTTATACCATCTAAGTATACACCACAGGATTACAATGTATCTAAACTGGTAACTGTGGAGGGTCTCTATCCATACTTATACCATCTAAGTATACACCACAGGATTACAATGTATCTAAACTGGTAACTGTGGAGGGTCACTAATATACACCACAGGATTACAATGTATCTAAACTGGTAACTGTGGAGGGTCTCTATCCATACTTATACCATCTAAGTATACACCACAGGATTATAATGTATCTAAACTGGAACTGTGGAGGGTCTCTATCAATACTTATACCATCTAAGTATACACCACAGGATTACAATGTATCTAAACTGGTAACTGTGGAGGGTCTCTATCCATACTTATACCATCTAAGTATACACCACAGGATTACAATGTATCTAAACTGGTAACTGTGGAGGGTCTTTATCCATACTTATACCATCTAAGTATACACCACAGGATTACAATGTATCTAAACTGGTAACTGTGGAGGGTCTCTATCCGTACTTATACCATCTAAGTATACACCACAGGATTACAATGTATCTAAACTGGTAACTGTGGAGGGTCTCTATCCATACTTATACCATCTAAGTATACACCACAGGATTACAATGTATATAAACTGGTAACTGTGGAGGGTCTCTATCCATACTTATACCATCTAAAGTATACACCACAGGATTAAATGTATCTAAACTGGTAACTGTGGAGGGTCTCTATCCATACTTATACCATCTAAGTATACACCACAGGATTACAATGTATTAAACTGGTAACGTGGAGGGTCTCTATCCATACTTATACCATCTAAGTATACACCACAGGATTACAATGTATCTAAACTGGTAACTGTGGAGGGTCTTATCCATACTTATACCATCTAAGTATACACCACAGGATTACAATGTATCTAAACTGGTAACTGTGGAGGGTCTCTATCCATACTTATACCATCTAAGTATACACCACAGGATTACAATGTATATAAACTGGTAACTGTGGAGGGTCTCTATCCATACTTATACCATCTAAGTATACACCACAGGATTATAATGTATCTAAACTGGTAACTGTGGAGGGTCTCTATCCATACTTATACCATCTAAGTATACACCACAGGATTATAATGTATCTAAACTGGTAACTGTGGAGGGTCTCTATCCATACTTATACCATCTAAGTATACACCACAGGATTATAATGTATCTAAACTGGTAACTGTGGAGGGTCTCTATCCATACTTATACCATCTAAGTATACACCACAGGATTACAATGTATATAAACTGGTAACCGTAGAGGGTCTCTATCCATACTTATACCATCTAAGTATACACCACAGGATTACAATGTATCTAAACTGGTAACTGTGGAGGGTCTCTATCCATACTTATACCATCTAAGTATACACCACAGGATTATAATGTATCTAAACTGGTAACTGTGGAGGGTCTCTATCCATACTTATACCATCTAAGTATACACCACAGGATTACAATGTATCTAAACTGGTAACTGTGGAGGGTCTCTATCCATACTTATACCATCTAAGTATACACCACAGGATTACAATGTATCTAAACTGGTAACTGTGGAGGGTCTCTATCCATACTTATACCATCTAAGTATACACCACAGGATTACAATGTATCTAAACTGGTAACTGTGGAGGGTCTCTATCCATACTTATACCATCTAAGTATACACCACAGGATTATAATGTATCTAAACTGGTAACTGTGGAGGGTCTCTATCCATACTTATACCATCTAAGTATACACCACAGGATTACAATGTATCTAAACTGGTAACTGTGGAGGGTCTCTATCCATACTTATACCATCTAAGTATACACCACAGGATTACAATGTATCTAAACTGGTAACTGAACTGTGGAGGGTCTCTATCCGTACTTATACCATCTAAGTATACACCACAGGATTACAATGTATCTAAACTGGTAACTGTGGAGGGTCTCTATCCATACTTATACCATCTAAGTATACACCACAGGATTACAATGTATCTAAACTGGTAACTGTGGAGGGTCTCTATCCATACTTAACCATCTAAACTGGTAACTGTGGAAGGTCTCTATCCATACTTATACCATCTAAGTATACACCACAGGATTACAATGTATCTAAACTGGTAACCGTGGAGGGTCTCTATCCATACTTATACCATCTAAGTATACACCACAGGATTACAATGTATCTAAACTGGTAACTGTGGAGGGTCTCTATCCATACTTATACCATCTAAGTATACACCACAGGATTACAATGTATCTAAACTGGTAACTGTGGAGGGTCTCTATCCATACTTATACCATCTAAGTATACACCACAGGATTACAATGTATCTAAACTGGTAACTGTGGAGGGTCTCTATCCATACTTATACCATCTAAACTGGTAACTGTGGAAGGTCTCTATCCATACTTATACCATCTAAGTATACACCACAGGATTACAATGTATCTAAACTGGTAACCGTGGAGGGTCTCTATCAATACTTATACCATCTAAGTATACACCACAGGATTACAATGTATCTAAACTGGTAACTGTGGAGGGTCTCTATCCATACTTATACCATCTAAGTATACACCACAGGATTACAATGTATCTAAACTGGTAACTGTGGAGGGTCTCTATCCATACTTATACCATCTAAGTATACACCACAGGATTACAATGTATCTAAACTGGTAACTGTGGAGGGTCTCTATCCATACTTATACCATCTAAGTATACACCACAGGATTACAATGTATCTAAACTGGTAACTGTGGAGAGTCTCTATCCATACTTATACCATCTATCAATTTCCACAGGATTATAATGTATCTAAACTGGTAACTGAACTGTGGAGGGTCTCTATCCATACTTATACCATCTAAACAATGTATCTAAACTGGTAACTGTGGAGGGTCTCTATCCATACTTATACCATCTAAGAGAAAGTATAACAATGTATCTAAACTGGTAACTGAACTGTGGAGGGTCTCTATCCATACTTATACCATCTAAGAGAAAGTACAACAATGTATCTAAACTGGTAACTGAACTGTGGAGGGTCTCTATCCATACTTATACCATCTAAGAGAAAGTACAACAATGTATCTAAACTGGTAACTGAACTGTGGAGGGTCTCTATCCATACTTATACCATCTAAGAGAAAGTATAACAATGTATCTAAACTGGTAACTGTTGAGGGTCTCTATCCATACTTATACCATCTAAGAGAAAGTATAACAATGTATCTAAACTGGTAACTGAACTGTGGAGGGTCTCTATCCATACTTATACCATCTAAGAGAAAGTATAACAATGTATCTAACTGGTAACTGAACTGTGGAGGGTCTCTATCCATACTTATACCATCTAAGAGAAAGTATAACAATGTATCTAAACTGGTAAATGAACTGTGGAGGGTCTCTATCCATACTTATACCATCTAAGAGAAAGTACAACAATGTATCTAAACTGGTAACTGAACTGTGGAGGGTCTCTATTCATACTTATACCATCTAAGAGAAAGTATAACAATGTATCTAAACTGGTAACTGAACTGTGGAGGGTCTCTATCCATACTTATACCATCTAAGAGAAAGTATAACAATGTATCTAAACTGGTTACTGAACTGTGGAGGGTCTCTATCCATACTTATACCATCTAAGAGAAAGTACAACAATGTATCTAAACTAGTAACTGAACTGTGGAGGGTCTCTATCCATACTTATACCATCTAAGAGAAAGTATAACAATGTATCTAAACTGGTAACTGAACTGTGGAGGGTCTCTATCCATACTTATACCATCTAAGAGAAAGTATAACAATGTATCTAAACTGGTAACTGAACTGTAGAGGGTCTCTATCCATACATAAGTATACACAATGCAATCGACAATAAGTTCATCGCTCATTTTAAAATTAAATATATTGCGGTATGAACATGATGAAAGGAAACCCAAACGTCATCGTTTATTCTAGTAAGTAAGTAAGTAAGTAAGTTAATTTTATTTAGAGTCCGGCGTGATATGTTCAAATTAATATACAGTAAACATGAGCTCTGTAGAGCTCTTATCGGACTAATACAATAGAAAAAAAAAAAGTTTGTTGATATGTTCAAACGCCAAGTTTACCAAGTCCGCTGAGCTCATTTAAAAAAAAAAAGATTACAGTACCAATGATAACACTGTAAGAAATATCGTCGATGCCATTCAAGACGAGGTTTATATGTTGTTATGATAATTTCTCCTTTGAAAATATTTTCAAATAACTCTTTCAACCGATCTCTCATGAAGTCCTGCAACAAGAGTCTCCTTTAACTTAAATATGGTCGTAATGTTCGATCTAATGAAAAATAATTTGTATTGCAACACTAGGCTAGTTATAATATATTACCATAATGAAAGATTTTACATATTCATTTGTTACAGTATATGTGCTACTTGGAGATATTAATGCTGTTGTGGATTTAATGACAAACTTATACGACAGGGGGCTGCTAGATACTGGTGAATACATCGTCATATATGTAGACCTTGATACATTTGACAGTACAGTTCCGCTTAAATATTTCAAAAGTAAGTTATCAATTTTCACAGTTTATATACATTTAAATATAAAAACAGTGTAAATTGAAGGCCGTACATTGACCTATAATGGTTTACTTTTTTAAAATTGTTATTTGGACGGAGAGTTGTCTCATTGGCACTCACACCACATCTTCCTATATCTAATATACCATATGATATGATTTCTATATTGTTAGTGTTGTTCTATATTTAAAAGTGGAATATATTAGCATTAATCAAATTATTGTGTCCATACATTGTCTTCAACAGATGACTTCAGTTTTTACAATTGAGAACATTAGGTACACTAGCTTTCTTGTAAACAGAAACCCACCATCAAGAAAATCATGACAGAAAACCGTGAAATATCGTATCAAATTTGCAATATTATATCTTAGATGCTGGTGCAGATCTAATGTTGCTGCATCGTAAAGTATAGTTCTTAATTAACCTTAACTGTTCAATAAAGCAGTTCCTGCAGAGCTCAGTATATGTATATCTTTGAATAATCTAACTCAAATTCTACCAGAGATTTCATCAAAATATTCACAGTCGTTTTAGTAAATGAAAATTGATTGACAAGCAGAACAGATAATAATAGCTTCTGTTCATTCTTCCGAAGAAACTCCAGTATAAATTCTGTCTCGTAATAATAAACAAAGTCTGTCTCGTAACAATAAACTGGTACACATTGTTCATATGATTTTTTCAAGTATGTAATTGTTTAACTTTCGGGTCAAAAAAAGAGAAGTATTCATTAATAAAGAGTCTCTCTTTCACAAATATTACAAATCAACGAACAATTAATGTATTGCTGCATCACTATCCTGATCGTATCAAACAAGAATATATGCCTAGAATGTTTTTTTTTTATTGCGTAATATTTCAAAAGTATCGTAATGAAGAGTTCGTGGCACATGGAGATTTATTTTAGTATTTGTTGATATAATCAGATTAATGCTCCTATAATGCTAGTAATCAAACACTTATCTTTATGGTTGCTCTACAAATATGTTCATGGAATGTTTAAACTGCTGTTAATAAAATACCATTCAGGCTATAAATAACTTCGATTTTTTTCGGAAGCAATAGCGGATGTTACCCCCTACATCACTTAAATGCAACATATCAGAAATAGAATTCATCGACTACAACTTTTTGTTATTTTCTATTACATATATTTTTCTACTGAACCAAAGAAATCAGGACAACTCAAATAATTGATACCTTATGGGTTGGTCTATGATCTATGCCATACTAATTACATAATGATACCTTAATGGTTTATACCTGATAAACCTTAACTTCATAATTGATACATTAATGATTGATATATCTTTTCCCTATGCAAGAGTTGATACCATAGAGGTTGATATATCTTTTCCCTATGAAAGAGTTGATACCATATAGGTTGATATATATGTGTACCTCATGTAAGGACTGATACCTCAGAAATTAATATATTAATCCCTTATCTATATGGCAGTTGTTATCAAATAGTTCGTTTCTATGTTTGTTGGTGTTTGTTTTTGTTGCACATCGGTGTTTCTGTGTTCACTTGTTTTCCTGTTATAGTTGATGTGTTTCCCTCGGTTTTGGTTTGAAACTCGGATTTGTGTTCTCTTGATCGATTAAGAACTTTTGAACACCGGTATACTATGTTGCCTCTATTTTATATATCTTGAACTTATAAATAGAATGATTTATCTTATCTTTTGCCTTGATATTTGAGGTATCTTATCTATAAAATAATTGATACTAAGGGGTTGATATTTCTTCAACTGAACTAAAATTTCAATTCACAAGGGGTCCATAATTATATTTATACTTTATTTAATGGACGTATCTATACGCTTTCTAAGATTGAACCTCAGGGATTGATATATTTTACCTTATCTAATATACATCAATACCGTAAGGGTTTTGATATATCTATTTGTTATCTAATGAATTGATACCTTAAGGAACGATGTATCTATACCTTATTTAAGAATTGACACCTCAGGGTTGATTTATTTTACCTATTGCCTCATAACTTTTACCTCAAGGGTTGATTTATTTTACCTATTGCCTCATAACTTTTACCTCAAGGGTTGATATATCTATACCTTATCTAGAGAATTGATACCTCGGGATTAATATATCAACGCCTTATCGAATGAATTGATACCTAAGGGTTGATATATCTATACCTTATCCAACGAATCGATACATAAAGGGTTGATACATGTATATATATACGTTATCGAATGCATCGATAACTAAGGGGGTGGATATATCTATCATATCTTATCTAAGAAATCGATACATAAGGGGTTTGATATATCAGTACTTTCCGAAAGCTCTTATATATAATGTATTGATATATTTATACTTATGCTAAGGAATCGATAATTACGAAGGTTGATATATCTACATATTAGGCCGTGTTCACACCAAACGCCATGTACAGTAAACATGTTTACATTTAGTTTAGTGTAATGTACACTTGTTTCACATTAAATTTGTTCACATTCATACACCTTGTTTAGTTACCTGTACATAAGATTTGTTCACACTTGTAAACTATGTGTCATTTAAATGTTCATTACGTAGAACCAAATGCAATTTTTTCAGACAACTTTTCTAGCAGTTATAGAGAACAACAGTTTGACTTCCAAAAGAGGGGGGATTTTTTCCTTGCTAAATATTCTGATCCCCAATTTGATAAAAAAAAAAAAATTCTGGTCAAACAGATGATTAAAAAAAAAATCGGAATCCGGAGCTTCCCCATACATTATAGTGTTAAATATTGTAAAAAAATAAAATTTGATTGCAAGCATCGAAAAAAATGAATATAAACGTTCGCGCGAGAAAAAAAAATCTGACTCCCCCCCCCCTGAAAGTTAGTGGTTGCTCCTTTATAAAAGCCATTTTGATGATTTGCAGTAGTTTAAAGAGTAAGCTACTTCAGCATGATTACAGACGAAGAAAAAGGATTGAGATGTTAAGGAGCACTACATTTCTATCTTCTCTGTTTGTTTCTATTTCTTTTGTTGGTATTTTTTCTCCAAGGAGTATTTTGCAAAAGTAGGGGGTAATGTATTTTTTTGATATTTCTAAGTGTATTTTAACGGATCTGAGATACTAGACAAACAAAATAATTTATCTCACACTTTTTTAGTAATGCATTTATGAGCGAATCGTTGTTTGAGAAAAGACCAGTGACAAATATTTCTGTGTACGTCCAGTCGATTCGGGAAGACCTTTTCAAATGAAATTTTGTTCGGAAATGATGATGCTATGAGTCTTGATAAGGGGTTAATAAAGAAACGTTAAGTGGTATTTATAACAATTGAATATATCAAGTTTATACAAATATTTCTGTAAAGAACTTTATTAATAATTGTTATAAATATCAATTTTATTCAAAAACCGTTTCTTCTTTAAATATATATGATAAAATTGATATTCTATATGCCTAGTTTTGTGTACACTTAACCTACACAAGGCCTACATTGACTATCGACTGCATGTAGACAAAACATTATTTAAACTACATGTAAACATTGAGTTTTATCAATGGGAACGTAATTTTGTTTAGTTTACGTGTGAGTTACACTAACACAACACCGAGTTTAGGTCAATGTGAACACGGCTTTAGCTAACGAAGTGTTACATAAAGGGTCAAAATATCTATTCCGTATCTAATGAACTGATACCTTATCTAAAAAACCCAGGAATTATGTAAAACGATACCTACAATAATAATTAGCAATGCGCGTGGCTCTATTTCTTTTCATCAAATTTCTTTTTAAATTAGTTAGACCTTTAGTATAGAGGTGCATAAAAAGCAAAATCACAAAAATACTGTACTCCGAGGAAAATTCAAAAGGGAAAGTCCCGAATCAAATGGCAAAACAAAAAGCTCAAACAGATCTAGAATGATTTTCGTTTATTTCTGTCACTCATTAGTCAATACGGAAAACATGCTACATCTTTATGTTGCCTGCATACTAGAAGAAGACTAGAAGAAAAGAAACTGCCGAAGAAAGTATTATCTACTTTTTCCACCATTGGTTCAATATTTTGAATGAAAATAAAAACGCATTCATTACATGAATTTCTACACATGAAAGATACTTCATGGAATTTTGAGCAATACCTGGATAAGCCTGTCATGTTGACACTGTGTTTTTCATGATATAAAACGAGTTTACTCTGTGTGGTCGTTCCTGCAATACTTTTTTTACGGCGTATGTCATAAAATCAATGTACAATTATGTTAAAAGCATTTAGGGTTAAAGATTGGACCAACTGATGATTTGCCATAATTTGATATTATTTTTACATATCTTTTAAGACGTATGATGTAAATCTTTGGTCACTTCGATTATTGGGTCGTGTAAGGATCCACCTGTTTTGAAGTGTTATCTTCAATTGTATTCATAAAACTATTAATGTGAAATCACAGTCAACTTTTAATAATCTTTTGTTACGTACTTCTATTATATGTTTCTTCTATAGCATAGTTCTATTGATTAATTTTCATCATTTTGTTCTTTTGCAATGAAACGGTTCTGCCAACTCAAGGTTAATTTATAAAGAGGAGGTCCATTAAAAGCTGACACACTTAAAAGCTCTATGCCAACCATGCAGCGTAACGCCAATTGCTTGGAATATAGACCAGTGTGTACATATCTAATAGACGTGACAGATTATGGCCAACAACTCTACATAGGGAAACAATAAGACACAAGAAACTGGGATATGTTATGTAACGCTTTTATTAGTTGACCTTTTACTGATCGATTAGTGAAACATTATTCCCAAATATAAATTGATCGTACTATAGCCGGATAAAAAATATACATTAAAACAATTGAAATACTAAAATGTTGTTTAAAAACTAATTTCATTGCACTGTCCAAATAGTCCGGTCATATATTCCCGCGGCCTCTGAAGACACGTCCCGGGTCTTAATATCATATTCAACTGAAATTGTTCCTAAAGTTTCTTCTGTGATTGTAGCGTCCTCTGTAACGATAGTTTTGGTTTGGATGATTATCTTCTCTTGTATTTTTCCGAATATTGTCCAGTTCGTCTTCTAGTGTTGTGATTCGATTCAACATACGTTCTTTGTCGCGCTGTAATTGATATTGCTGGTCGATTGCCTCAATTCTTTGATTGTAAATCCGAAGATTAGCCTCTTTAAGATTAGTAATGCTTTTTCGTAATATTTCCATTTCTTTTTTATCATCTGCACCTTGTTTTTGAAATTTTTCTAAATTGCGAACCACACTGTTATGCTCTTGTTTCAGCTCTTTGAATTTCTTTTCGTAATGAACACTTTTGATTTCAAACTTCACTCTCTCTGAATGCACTCGGTCGTGCCTGAGTGTAACGCTATCAATGAATTCTCTATCATAATTAAAGGCGGGAAAGAAATCCATCAGTTCAATAGTGGTAAGTTCCGCACAAGGAAAAATTGACATAGCTTTGTTTTCTTTGAATATCCTCATCCTTTCTGCGTCGCGGCGTAACTTTGATTTTGATTTAACTTTAACAAGTTTCACGTCCGGTTTTCTATGAAAGTTACACATTCTGGCGAAATGTCCAAAATTTCTGCACTTATAACAAAATGACGTTTTTGCTATACATTGTCTAAAATGAAATTGATTGTTCACAGTCTTTCCACAAAACTTACATAGGCAGTTGTCCATATGTTGTGTTGAATTTCTGGTCTGAAAGGTAGCTCCATTATCAGACATCTGGTATCTCCAGTTTCGGCCAAAATTTCTGGTTCTCTGCGTATCCATTTTTCTGTTTGCTGGGGGATCAGCTTCACAGGTAGAACAAGGTATCCGAAAGATCCGTTGCCCGTACGTCCTAACACCAGATATAGCCGGGTTAAATGGCTATTCGACTAAATGTAAATCAAGAAGGAAGATTCGCTCCTTAAACTTTTATTTTAGCAGTCCGGCAAGACCGAACAACAAACTCCAAACTCAATGTAATGTAACATACAAACAATAACAATATATATAAGCACAAGCAATTAAAGGATTAAGCAGATTAACAGATGACAAATTAGAAATAACAATAGATTAAAAGAGTAATTAGTGTCCGACACGTATTTGTGAATTATAGTCTAAACTGTCACAGAGAATAATAAAACAAATGCAAAACCTAAATATACATTAAAACAATTGAAATACTAAAATGTTGTTTAAAAACTAATTTCATTGCACTGTCCAAATAGTCCGGTCATAGTACCAATGTTTCTTTATAGTGTTGAAATTAGGAAACATTATAACGAGCGCGACACAACCTTTCGAGTTAATCGTTATACTTCTCTTTTTGTGGTACTGTTTTCTCTAATTTTTGTGCTATTTTCACAACTCTAGTGAAAAATTTGTTTTCGGCAAATGATTTGGTTGAAATTTAATTATAACGTAAATTTTCATATTTTTTTCTTAAATTTCCTATTGGGAAGTCATAAAAAAGACGACCATGCTTGATGACGTTACATATATCTAGTATACAACATTCCGCAAATCATGGAATTTAAAAAAAAGTAATTAGAGAAACAGATTCCACTACTTTAACTAGTGTAAAACGATATTTCTCCATTTTCAGCAGTTAAATTTGAATTATGTTAAAAGCTCGGCAAGCCTCGCGCTCAAAATATTAAACTTTATCTTCTTTAGAGGAGAAATATCGTAACACATTTGTTGCAGTGGTGAAATCTATATATCTTGAACATTTTCAATCAGGTTACTTTCAGTACCAGTCAAAACTACGAAAAACTCTTATTATCCCCTAGTATTTGAACTGTAAGCCTTATTGGAATTTAATTACATCCAGGAAGCTTAACCGATTTTATGCTGATACCAGTTTAAGTTTTGTAAAATTGCTTTCAATTGAAAAACGCATAATACTTAAAAAATCTTCCAATTTCATGCTCCCTAGAGTTTGACAAAATTAGGCATGATTGTCGGAATATTAAGGAATACTTTGTGGTAATCATAGCGTTTGAAGTGAAAAATTAGTTCAATATATTTTTAGAATGAATAGTACGAAAAAGACATATTTAATACCTTACGTTGATAACTTTATATCACATTTACGTTTATACAAAAATACTCATTCCAACGTGGATTTTGCCGACTGTGCTTCGTCTTTTTTCTCTTCACTTGGTGTCCGTCGTCCGTCGTCGTCCGTCATCGTAAACTTTAACAAAAAAATTTCTCTCATATCTCTGAAACCAAATAAATAATGTTTAGCATATCTGTCGGGAATAAGATTGTTCATTATGTCAAGATCCATTTGCCCTGAAATTTTTAGACTCATCCGTCAACCCGTTGTTGGGTTGCTACCCCAGAATTTGTAATTTTTAGAATTCTTTTGCAGCTTTTGGTTATTATATTCAATATTATAGATAGAAATAAACCGTGAGCAGCAATAATGTACAACAAATTAAGACCTACAAATAAGTCAACATGACCAAAATGGTCAATTGACCCCTTAAGGAGTTATTGCCCTTTGTAGTAAATTTTGAACAATTTTCATAAATTTCATAAATTTTTGTATCTTTTTACAAAATATTTTCCTTTGAAACTACTGGGCCAAGTTCATTATAGATAGAGATAATCTTTTAATATGCACATAGACCAAGGTGAGCGACACACGCTCTTTAGAGCCTCTATTTATCGTGATGTTTTCGATCTTTATTGGACCTTATCCAAACACTATATCCCACCTTTTTTTTCTACATACGACTTTTCTTCTTGAAATGCACATATAAACGCACCAACCTTATTTTTTATTAGAAGAACGTTTGCATCTTTCCACATTAAAGAATACAATCTAACACAAAGTAATGCTACAAAAAATACAATATCAATGAATATCGCTAATCACCTAACCATAATTTTGCAATGATGGTATTTTTTTTTAAAATTATGTAATCAATTTCAAATGGTCACTTTATACAAGTGTAATCGGTAACCGTCATAAGTTGCATATAGTCCCGAATCAACTGAAAATGTACGGGAACATACGACATTTAGATAATTATTTTAAGATGATCAGTGCAACCACATTGCAAATCATGCATTGAACATAAACATCGATATATTTTGAGACGCAAAGTGTTATCATAAGTACTTTTTTATTGTTCATAATAACCATAAAACAGGATAAATCATAGAAACAAATACATGTAAGCACTTAGTCTAATATTTTTTTAAATATAAAACTTATTTTACTTTCAATGAAGTTTAGTAATTTTAGGAAATTGAAATTAAGTATTTTTATAGTATGGTGTTTTAATTGATTTTTTTCCCCGTCAAAAACATGAAATTAAAATGTTTATTTATTAAACAGATATCTCTGAAAGTTTAAACGTAGAAATCGTGTGAAACGTTACGGGAACATGCATATTAATTCGCAAAATGCTAACAGAATTACGATTTATCGGCTTTTTATGAAGCTTAAAATATTTTATGCGAGTACTTCCGTAATTGAGTAAACCTTCTGCGATAGTTTGGTGTGATTCGTGCCGATTTGATGAATTACGCCCTTTCATACCGATTCTTACAGTGTATCTTTATGTCGTTTCACCATGGTTCTCTGTTGTCAAAGGTATTGGGTAGGACTGAGTGCTGACAATACATAATAAACACCATATAGATAATGGCGATAGAGTAGTTTACAACCCCTAGAAACATTGTAAACAGAGGAGTAGCATGAATTAATCTATTTCAATGATACATTCTAATGCAACAACGTTTGTAACGTTCATTTTGATTGGATAACGTCACTTTCTTACATGGCATCAATTGACAATTGATGCTATGGGACGTACGCGCAAGCGCAGACAGCATATGACAGATTTTAAATACATGTTTTAACGTTGTTTTCTGTCAGTTTCATTAGAATGGAGATAACAATATTGTATTTTAAGCTCCGACGGCATCAATTTGGGATTTGATGGTCGCAAATACCCGTTTACTGTCTCCGCTAACGCGTCGCCAGTAAACTTAATTTGCGACCATCAAATCCCCAATTGATGCCGTCGGAGCTTAAAATACAATACAGTTATCTCCTAATTGCTTTGTTCGCTGAGTTATTCATTTTTTTATGTCAAGTTATTGTTGCTAAGATTATTTAAGTCTGTTGTTTTTCAATCGCTTGTTAGCCATGAGAAAGAAGGACTAACCTTCACATTCAACCGATTGTCTACAGACCATATTTTAAAATAAAACGCAGTTGCTAAACTTTTACATGATTATTTCAGACTATATCGTGATGAGGAACTATATTTTACTAGTATTTCAAAGTTTTAATCTATTTTCAAAATATGATTTCCCCGGTTTACCACAGTAATAGATCCATCATCCGGAGATATACGTCTGCAGTAAATTATTACTATTATTATTTTTTTTCAAAGTAATTATTCGACATCATTTTGTAGAGACTACAAGTTCGTTTGTCATCAGTATGGTAAATGGAATTTGAATTGATCTGACTTTGTTACGCCAATCATTAACTAAGATGACATGATTTGGTCGCTAACTTGTTTGTCATGTACAACGGCCTACATTCTCATAAGGGATTTATTTTGATCAATGTAGTCATTTTGTCTTACTCAAACCAATCATGCTATTATCAACTGGGCAAATAGTATTGCATAAATAAGTGTTTAGTTTCTTGTCCGCAATGTACATGAAAAAATTTCCACTGGGCGTTGAGCAATCGATTTAGAAGAAAATAATATTGCTTCAATAAAGATTAATTTAAGTATGTGTTAAGAAAAAAGTAAAATCACAAAAATACTGGACTTAGAGGATTAGAGGAAAATCAAATCGGAAAGTCAATAATCATATGGCAAAATCAAATCGGAAAGTCAATAATCATATGGCAAAATCAAATCGGAAAGTCAATAATCATATGGCAAAATCAAATCGGAAAGTCAATAATCATATGGCAAAATCAAATCGGAAAGTCAATAATCATATGGCAAAATCAAATCGGAAAGTCAATAATCATATGGCAAAATCAAATCGGAAAGTCAATAATCATATGGCAAAATCAAATCGGAAAGTCAATAATCATATGGCAAAATCAAATCGGAAAGTCAATAATCATATGGCAAAATCAAATAGGAAAGTCAATAATCATATGGCAAAATCAAATCGGAAAGTCAATAATCATATGGCAAAATCAAATAACAAAACCCATCAAAAACGAACTGTCATATTCCTGAATTGGTACAGGCATTTTCAAAAATAGAAAATGGTGGATTAAACCTGGTTTTATAGCGCTAGCCCTCTCACTTTGATGACAGTCTCATCAAATTCCGTTATATAAGATTATATTTCTAAGAGAAGTTCTATACATCCTTTACTAATTCCATTAAACAACCCTTGTGGCATATAGTGTTGATTGTAAATAACTAATTTCATTGAAGACCTATGGCATATAGTGTTGATTGTAAATAACTAATTCCATTGAAGACCTATGACATATAGTACTGATTGTAATGCTACTTTCTGTTGTCGTCTGTTGTTGTATGCCTCCTCAGATCATACAAATGCATCAATAAATCATATACAAAATGCAGAGTTAGAAACACAATGGAGAGAAGCTTTTATTCGAGTTCACTAATTAAATGATTTTGCAAAAACATTTTTGTCATTTGTTATCTTTTGTGATAACATGAAGATCTTGGAGACAAGTATTGTAATTTGTTAAAGCATTCATCAGTGAATAGATATATTTTAACCCATGTAGTAGTAACAAATAAAAAACTAGATGTTTTCCTTCATATTTAATTCATGCGTTGATTAAATAGAATTTTAATAGAACCAATAAGGAAATTCATCACTGAAATTTCTGAAATTTAAATAATAGCATTAACGGTACCAATTTTCCTGCACCAGATGCGCATTTCGACAATACATGTCTCTTCAGTGATGCTCGTGGCCAAAATATTTGAAATCCAAAGCTTATATAAAAGATGAAAAGCCATAATCCAAAAGGTCCAAAAAGTATAGCCAAATCCGTGAAAGGAATTAGAGCTTTGCATGAGGGAGATACATTCCTAAATTTATAATAATTTCTAACATTTTGTAACAGCAAATTTTGTTAACAAAACAAAATCCGTTTTTTCATGCCGTTACCGAAGTACTGACTTCTAGGCTGGTGATACCCTCGGGGACTAACAGTCCACCAGCAGAGGCATCAGCCCAGTGGTAGTAATAACATTAATGGTACCAATTGTCCGGCACCAGATGCGAATTTCGACAATAAATGTATCTTCAGTGATGCTCGTGGCCAAAATATTTGAAATCCAAAGCTTATATAAAAGTATCTACACGAATATGCTTGGATACTTTTCTTTAAATCTGTCCACTTTATTATAAGTTATTTTTTTTTATTTATATTCATACTTTGTGAAAGAACCAACAGCCATACAATTGAATCGAACCGATTCTAATCATCAGAAAAGACGTCATGTGGAAACAATCATAAACAACGGAATAACAGAAACACCGAACTGCAACAAAAAAAAAGCATTAACATCCATATACACGGGCTATTTGATAACAACTGCCGTATTCCTGATTTGGAACTTGACTTTAAAAAAAAACATGGTGGGTTGAATTTGGTTTTATGGTTAATATCTGGTAGCTTAAATCATATTTTTCTCGTCAAAAATCGTAATGCCATGATCGATTTACACAAACAGCTTCAAAAATCGTAATGCCATGATCGATTTACACAAACAGCATTAAAAATCGTAATGCCATGATCGATTTACACAAACAGCATTAAAAAAGGACATTTTAAATGTTTATAAAAGAAAATAATCTCAAAAACGTACTATCCACTTAACACTAAAAACATTAAAACGCACCCAGTATGCTTGTTTTGATTGATATCTTCTTCATCATAGCAAAACTTCAATAATTATTCAGTTAGGACATTACTGTACAAAATTCAAGATTCAAACCCCTTGTCTTTACAAGATATCAAAAGAGTCCTGACTTCCTTAATGTCGTTATTTGTTGATTTTACCAACAACTAAAACTGTTAAATTAACTTTTGATAATGAAACGGATGGTTAACATTGTTTATTTTGTCCGTTTTACCTATCTATTTCTGTACATTTTGCAGCAATAAATAGAACGGCTTTGATTTTTAAATAATGTAAATGTCAGACTTCATTAAATATTCTGTGTTTTGTGCTTTTAATGTTTAGTTTTAATGGCTGTTATTGGTGGAGATTGCTTTTCCATATCCTAAGATGTTTCATATTTTTTATTTTATATTAAACCCATGATCATTCTACCGTCTGTAACTTCTAATGTTCATATGATTAGTTTCAAAGTCAGTCAGTTCAAATATATTATTGTTTTCTGGTTAATGCAGTTAGTTAAATTTATAGTAGAAAAATATGTAAATTGAAGGATTTCCCCAATGAAACTATTTAGCATTGTGAATTGTTCTTTGCATGATTCAGTATAATTACAGCTCCGTTTATAACAGTAATATGTCTACAGACTCGTAAAAAATTGGAAAGAATTTACCCGAATAAAAAAAAGTTCAAGTTATCAGACTCGATTATTATGATGCAACCACAAGTCTAATTTGACACACGAAGCAGCAATATGATAAGTTTACAACTATTGTTTTGGTGAACTGCAATTTTATTAAATAATCTTAGCAAACAAATACCACGATGACTACAATATCATAACACATAATTCAAACAAAAAAGAACAAGATGAAAGGTTACGTTCAAAATTATAATGTGCACACTTGTCACCTGCAAAGATTTGTACATGTAGCTTTCTCTGCCATTGGAAAGTAATCAGTGTTTTCTATTTAACATAAGTATCATGGGAAAAGACATAAAGAGGTTAAAGGTAAAATCACAAAAATTCTGAACTTCGAGGACAATTCAAAACGGAAAGTCCCAAATCAAATGGCAAAATCAAATGATAAAACACACCAAACGAATGGACACCAACTGTCAGGTTCCTGACTTGGTACAGGCATTTTCAGATGTAGAAATGGGGGATTAAACCTGGTTTTATAGCGATAAAAATCTCACTTGTATGACAATCGCATCAAATTCCATTAAATTTACAACGATGCGTGAACAAACCAGACAAACTAAGTAAAATAGTCATAATATTGGTACAGCATTCATCAAAACAAACAAAATATTTTAACAAAAATGCACAAAAAATATCTATCAAATTTAAAAACCACATTCATTGCTTCGCGTGTTGGACGTCAAAAAATGTAAACGTCACATAGTAAGAAATATAAAATAATTGTGTCGTTCAACGTATATTCAACAAAATTTTAACCTAACATGGGGAATGGTGGTATAAAGGTTTAAAAAATCAAAAGTTTTGTTAGAAACAGACCGAGATTTGAAATTATCCAAAAGTTCTTTAGGATTTGTAAGAATCCACAATTTAAGGTAACGCAGTATTTAACAATAGACACGTAAAATTGCAATATGTCATATATCGTCCCTATCATACAAAATGGATAAAAATTAAACTAACAGAAGCAATAGGAGTCACTGTCACCATACATAAAAACAAAACAAAGCAAAACAACATAATTAAACACAACACAGAAAAAAAACAAATAAAAGAGTAAAATATAAGGCAACCATTTTTTAAGTTATTGACTTGAAACAGGCACATGTATTTCTGGTTGGGTCGGGAAACATTTTAAAGTTTTTTTCTACATAAGAAAATGCCTGTACAAAGTCAGGTATACTAGTCAACAAAAGAAACGATACACGACTTTGAAATAAAATTTATCAAAAAGTATTAAATATAAAACAAAATGAGAAACACTATTTTAAAAAGCTTTCATTTGCAATGTATGCACATGTGATAATGAAAATCAAACTTGTCGGAAAGTATCTAAATTCCGTGTAAACGATCATAGGGTGCAAATTAGTTGTGCGGAAAGTTGAATAAAAAATCGACACATAATTTTCTAAGTACTAAATAAAATTTCAAATTTGTTTAAACATATTCCATATGCTATTAAAGTTATGTTCATGTTGTAACTAATGGGTTGAAATATTGGTTTTTTCAAATTTTTGGGAAAAAAAAGTGTTTTTTGAAATCTCAAAAAATGCAAAAAAAATAATTTTATTTTCGTCTCAAATCAATGCTTTAGATATCAAAACAACACACAGTAAATTTGGAACCTTTCGGATTAGTTTTAAGATTGTTACCGCTTTTTGAATATCTCTTTACACATACTGTCTATGGTAAAGCAGTTGATAATGTACACATTTTAACGATTTCTCGTGAAGCCTAACTTTGCTTAACAAATAAACGAAGAAACTGTATGATTTTTTAAAACAAATTGATGGCAAACATTGTCTTACCTTTAAATGAGAGGTTGGCATCATTAGTTGGAACTTCTTTTTTTTTAAATTGTCGGTTTATTTAAATTTTGTAAAAAAAAAAAATCGCGAAAAAAAGCCACGAAAGCAAACAAAATAATTTTTTTTAAAACGGATTTATATTTCCATAATGATTTAGTATGACTACCTTCAATATTGGTCCAATGAACGGAAAACTTTATCTTTAATTTGAAAAAAAGGCTTGTATCGTTTCTTTTGTTGACTAGTATATATGACAGTTGTTATGTATTCTTTTGATGTGGTTGAGCGTTTGATTTTGCCATTTGATTAGGGACTTTCCGTTAAGATCTTTCCTCCGAGTTCAGTAATTTTGTTATAAACTCATCATAGATACCAGGACTAAATTAAGTATATACGCAAGACGCGCGTTTCGTCTACACAAGACTCATCAGTGTCGCTCGAATCCAAAAAAGTTAAAAAGGCCAAATAAAGTACGAAGTTGAAGAGCATTGAGGACCAAAATTCCTAAAAGTTTTGCCAAATACAGCTAAGGTAACCTATGCCTGAGGTAGAAAAGACTTAGTATTTTAAAAAATTCAAAAATTTGTAAACAGTAAATTTATAAATATAACCATATCAATGACAATTCATGTCAGCACAAAAAGTGCTGACTACTGAGCTTTTACTTTTTAAACCTCTATTAATGGATTAACAAAAAGTATACAAAAGAATAAAAAAACACCGAACTACTTTGTGACGTCATGTAATGAATTTCATAATGTTGTTAAAAGTTTTATAAAAAAATATCTATGATCGATTATTTGAAGAATAAAAAATCTTCAAGATGTAAAAAAAAAAAAACCAACGAAAAAAGTGAATGAAATAACAACTAACATGTTGTAATTGTCTAGGTGACAATATAATATCTATAAAATTCCAACAAAATCAAATGACAATTTTGATACAAATATGGTTGGACATTAATAATATAACAGTTAAAGTCTATTTATGAGGTCAATGCAAGATATATCGTCCTCAGTCAATATACTTCTTTCATGTCAACATATCCTTGTATCGACCTCATACAAAGATCATAATTGTATAAAATATTCATGATATAAATAAGCTGATGAAAACAAATATAGGATGTATCAGTCCATCCTGCTGTTATTCCAAGATATCGTCTGTAATCTAATTATCCTTCATCAAGTTTTTTAATCGTCCAAAATAAGTATATATCGCGTACATATTATACTACAAATGTTGTTTCTTCTTCCATTTGGTCGAAACCTATATTTCTTCAATTATGTGCTCATTATACCAAAATGGCCCAATTAAAGCCAAACTTTACATGACGCAATCTTGTTAAATCTATATGCATCCGTTGAAGTTACTTTAACAAAAATTAAAAGTTCAATTATCTCATAAACATTAATGTAAGGCATGGCTTCCGACGGAACAAACAAATATTCAGGAAAAAATCATTTCATAAGTTCAGCTTTTCCGAAGTTTTATATTTTATCAGTAAATTTCCATGACTATCTGATTGTACGTTAAAACAAAAAAAAAAGTCCACAAATGGATACATGATTAAGGAACGGAAATCTGTCAATATCAGGATACGTAATACTTCCTGAACATAATGAAATTATAAGTATTTAAAAAATTATAGTATGAACCGTAAAAAAAAAAAAGCGCTTTATAAAGTACATGCGTCCAAAGCACTTTACTAGATTTACCTTTTTCAGAAATGCCAAAAGCCCAATTATATGATATTATATACTTTTCTAGATTACCTTCATCAGGAACGACCAAAGGCGTATAGTTATAATTTCAAACAGTATTGTTTTGTTTCATTGTAACATAATTCTATGCATTAGTTAATAGTTTTTGAGAAACTTAGGTTTTAACATTGATATTTTATATTTATTTTTCCTACATAAAAGTAGATGTATGGAGGAATAATACGAAAAAACATATTTTGTTTCAATTTGATTGTTATCATGGTTATAATGGACGATTTGTAATTTCACTTGATAACTATCGGAAGTAGTTACTCAACAGACATTGTTAAACTTAGTGCAGGTTTAAATAAATTCAGATTTTTTAAAAACCAACATAATGTTTAGAAACCAACATAATATATATAATTATGTAACTGTACATATTTAACAACTGTATCTTTAATTGTAAATCGTCACATTATCAATACCGTTTATCATCGTCAATATTTAGGATACTATATTTATTTTTGTTGTCTTTACAGGAACAGCAGATAATCCCCATCAACCAAGAAATGGCGATGCCGCTAGATCATTGCTGGTTGTCACTCTAAGTCCACCCAGTAATCCACAATACGATAAATTCCGGAAAGCTGTTAATGATTACAACGAACAACCTCCATTCGAATTTCCAAATCCTTTTATGAAACCTAAAAAGGTATTTATACTTTTTATATGAAAAGTTAACTTTTATTATTGACTATTATTGGCTGAAAGTTGATTGATTCTCAAATCAATTTCTTGATGCTATCGAAGTATGATACCGTATATCAGTTTTCATGTCGGGTGTCACTGTTTGCGTTTCACAGCATTTTGCATGCATTTAAATTAGTATATAATTATTCGCCATCTTGGAAATTATGATTTCAGATTTATAATGACAAACAATCTGTTTTGATGCAGGAACGCAATTCAATTGTGAGACTTTTCTTTCAACTGAGATAGCTTTATTTTATAATTACAGGTACATTTTTGTTTGTTTTGTTATATGAAAAGATAAAATAAAATAGCAACCCCATGTTTTCATTATGTTTGGAAGCGTTATATTAAAACAATCTTTTTATATTTATTTTAAAATTCTGTCATTCACCTTTTGCCTTATCACATAATGATAGATTTCCTCGTTACAATCCTTCATTAAAATTTGTTAATTTTTCACGGTTAGTGCTAAGGATACAATGTTTGGCTCAATTATCTAAACTTTATGTTATCATTTCCCCATACTTCTCGAATTGGACAGTTACAATTTACGTTTGGTACATTGCGCGAAAAAGAATATTTTTGTGAATGTAGTGAAAATTTCCGATATATGACAGTTGTGTTGTGTTTTTAATTTACATTTTCATTGAAAAAATTGTACACCTAGTATGGAGACAAAAGTAGTATACCGATGTGTTTAAAATTCGTACATCTATTTTAATATACGAATTAAAATGCATGACGTAACCACTTCAACAACAAAAGGAGCAAGTCTGCGAAGATCTACATGGTATACGTCACATGCACCAATCGTCATTTGTATCATTATGTAACGGTAGGGAATATGACATGCTTGGTAAATTTTCAGCCATGGTGACTATTCTCAGATAGAAAAAAATGTCTATATAATAGTCCAAATACTCTTGTTTTTTGGTCGATAAATGCTCATATTTGCAATCGTATTGAAATATAACATAAGAATTATTGTTCTGCAGAACAAAGTCTTTCTTGTCATGTATCATCATAATTTAATGAACATTTTTTAAATAACAAATTGCTAAACTAAAAAACATATTGAGTTAATAAAAAAAAAAAGCTCAATGTAGGTACAAGTCATTTAAACTGTTTTATATACTAATGATTTATGTATTTAAAGATAACAGTATATGCCGCTTATTTATATGACGCTGTGATGTTGTGGGCAAAAGCAGCTGATAATATGACACGTTCGGGAGGATCAATCAAAGATGGGAGAGCTATCATTGAAACCATGCTCGGAATTAGTTATCAAAGTAAGAATAGCCTAGTAAATACTTCCACACAGGCAAAAAGGTAGACATCATGTTGTCTATAAACCATAGAAAAAAACAAAAGTAGGTATCACGGTGGTCTACAAACCAAAGACAGACATCACACCGGCCATTACCAAAAGAAAAGAAATGACAAATAACACTTCAAAGATAACTTAAGACTTTTCTATAGCTACCTCAGGCATAGATTACCTTAGCTGTATTTGGCAACACTTTTCGGAATTTTGGATCTCAATGCTCTTCAACTTCGTACTTTATTTGACATTTTTCAACTTTTTTGGATTCGAGCGTCACTGATGAGTCTTTTGTAGACGAAACGCGCGTCTGGCGTATATATAAAATTTAGTCCTGGAATCTATGATGAGTTTATTTAAGCAACATGATTCCAGTAAAAAACGGGGCTGAACAACAAACATATAAGGCTTCCGTGGTCAAAACTACATATTGTGTCTCATAAAATATATATTTGATAGCTACAGTCGTTCAGACGTGATGCATATAGGTATAAACTTGGTATTTATTTTGGAATAATTGAATTTGTTTGGTGCAAAATTTAATATGTTTATTTCGTAAACTTCAAAACGTTTGATATATTCAAAAGAAATAGTGTAGGACAAACACTAAGACAGAGAAGATACAATGGAAGAAATCAAAACAATGAGCCGAAAATATTATATTAAAAGGCAACAATCGATAAAACTAAAAGACAATACGAAACTTGCTAAACCCAGGGTCAAATGTATGTACTGTTGAAAAATTACAGACGTTCTTTCTTCAATAAAAGAACATTTGTCTTGTGTTCAAGAATATAAAACCTAACGAAACAAAACAATAAATATATCTTACGAAGCTTTTCTTGAATCTTATATATACTTTAACTGTTTCATATTTCAATTTAAACCGTACTTCAGTCTTTCGTTATTTTATATTCACAAGGTATACAGGGAGTAATATCCAGTATTGATAGTAATGGTGATGCAGAAGGCAATTACACTCTACTTGCTCGAGTACCATATGTTTCTCAACATGCCAATTTTTCAATGCAACCTGTTGGGCACTTTCTGATTGGAAGCAAATTACCTGTAAGTGTATTTCATGCTGATACTAATTAACAAAGTTTAAAGAACATATAACACGTTTTAGCAATATGTGTATATAATTGTTTATGATAAAAACAAACATCTACAATTATTCTTTTTCTTTTCTTGAATGTCGGACACATGCATATATCGAAAGCTTTACAGGATGTGCTTATTATTTTGTTCAAAAAGGAGAAATAGGCTATAATGACAGACTAACCAGAGACCAATAGATGAGGATGTTAACTTCTATAGGCCCCCTATGACTTCTACAGTACGCAAAACCCATACCGTATTTTAAGAATGTTTTCAATCATTTTGCGAATTATCGAAAATACGATTCTGTTTCGACTAATGTCTAATTCTTTATATTTGTTTATTTGTCCGGGATGTCGGGTATAAATATAGCAACTTCTAGTTCCTATTAATAAAATAAAAAATAAAAACATGTCATATTTTATTGTAGAGGCTTTCCCTCTTTAGAGACCACAACATAGACTGGGTGTCTGGGATGGTTCCTTTAGATGAGCCAGTTTGTGGTTACAGGAGAGAAAAATGTATTCCACCAAATGGTAGGCATCGAATTCATTTCAGTTTATACATGTACCCTACTAGATAAACGTATCAATTTAATTATATGTAATTATTTAAAATTTTATACAGTACAATTGTATATAGTAAATATTGTGTCAACTACTTTTTTTAATGAAACATATCAGTCATTTTAATAAGACGTGTACTACTAGAAAGGAATAAGGACTTGCATGTAACATGTAAATGAGGGACGCAAAATGTTCATATGACTCGGTCAATATCTATGTCTTACTTAGTAAGTTACAATAAAACATATCAAAATACAAATGAACAAACAACTAAAATATAGGATTAATCCATGAAAACACCAAACACAAACATTGACTATATGACTAGAACGTAACCGACGCATTTTGTTCGCTACAAATGGTCCTTATCATTATTTCGTCGTGTTTGACATTTCAGTTTGAAAAAAAGTTTGCTGTTTTCATGTTCATAAAATTTCATAGTATAATGCTGTAAATAACCAAAAAAACCCATTTAATTATCGCATTTAAAGTGACAAATCATGTTTCTTATAGGCACATACAAGTGTAATGCAACTGGATGATGCCTATACTAGAGCTTCAGTCTTCATTTTTACTTGAAGATTCAAAACAATTTTAAATGTTTTTAATTGCAGTGTATACACTTGAATATTGTTGACATTTTATGTTTTTAATTGCAGTGTATACACTTAAGTATTCTTGACAATTAGTGTTTTAGTTGCAGTGTATACACTTGAAATTCTTGACAATTATATTGTTTTTATTGCAGTGTATACACTTGAAATCGTTGGTGGAATAATAGGAGGAATTTTATTAATAGTCTTTATCATAATATTAGTAGCGTACAGGTGAGCCAGTTGGAGGGATGTTATTAATAGTTTTAATCATAATAATAGTAGCCTACAGGCATGACAGTTATCCCCACAACACCTCAAATGTGGAATGGAATACTTCTCTACACATATTTAAACAAAAAAATAAATGTTAAAACGTATAATGACTGTTTCGAAGAAAGGTATTGAATGGAGAGTTGTATCATTGGCACTCATAGCACATCTTTTTGTATCTATAAACTTCTAATTTCAAATCATTTGAAATATACGAATACATTAAACATTGGCAAGATGCCTTTTTTGAGGATCACAGTAACCACAAATAATGACAGAATACACGAATTACATTACAACTCTTCTTATTCTGAATACATACATTTATACGTTTAAATAGATAAAACACATAATATGTACGCTGAAACAGAGTCGTGTTTAGCACTGTCAAGACCATGACTTGCATCAAGTTTTACTTGAAGTGCTTCTGTTTGGAATCGTGTATATCTATTTACAACCATTATATTGGTTAGGTTCGTGACTGTTAAAAGATGACATGCATTCTAGCCAGGTCCTTATGTATCTAAGTAATATACGATTATCAAATTGTCTGTCAAGGGTCTTCTCTGAAAAGATTCCATACATGAAACGGAGCTACATCATTATTAACCACTAAAAGAATAACAAAGAATCGTATAGTTCATATGTTCTTAATCATTAGTAAAAACAAAGTATTCAGACAACATGACAGGTTTCTTTTGTCTTTAGGGAATATGTTCGTTTAAAAACCTTTAACGTTTTTATAATCGTGACATGCAAGTTTTATAACAATACGTCCTTTTGAAAGGTTGAAAAACAATCTGGAGACTTTCCAAAATTTACATTTTATTTCTCGACAAATGCAACATTTATGACTGCTTCCCATTACAACGTCATTACAATGCATAGGAGAACAAACGAAAGCTTGGTATAATTTTATAAGGATGTAAAGATTTGATCATCCGCACATTGCACAAAATGTGCTTTGTTCAACACGCTATTATATAACAATACAATTATTTTAAAAAACAAAATAAAAAGTTTGCACCTGTTTAAACTCGAAACAATTACGTCGTCCACACTCGTTTCCTTTTCAAACTTTGAGTCAGATTAAGTCATACCTACCTTATCATGTTAATTAAGTTCGATAGGATATGATACACTTAATAAAGTAACCAAACTTCAGCTGGACCCGAAACTAAAAGATAATGCATACTAATCTCAGTGCTATAAAAATTGGGCTAGACGAATAAAGTAGCAAATTGAAAACACATGAAGGAGTTCAGTTGGTTGTCATAGGTTTGCCGTCTTTCTGTTGGAAAATAGTAATCAAAGGTACCAGGATTATAATTTAGTACGCTAGACGCGCGTTTCGTCTACATAAGACTCATCAGTGACGCTCATATCAAAATATTTATAAAGGCAAACAAGTACAAAGTTTAAGAGAATTGAGGATCCAAAATTCCAAAAAGTTGTGTCTTGGATAAAAAAAATCCTTAGTTTGTCGACAAATTCAACGTTTTGTAAACAGGAAATTTATAAAAATGACCACGTTATTGATATTCATGTTTACAAAGTCAACTCGTTTACAAGTCAACAAGTTCGCGAATCAAACAAGTTGGTGTTGATTATTATGATTTTATCGAAGAGTATTTATAGAACCATGATACTTTATTTTAAAGGAACTGGAAATATGAACAGGAAATTGCTGGTTTATCATGGCAGATAAATACACACGATATTAAGTCCACTCACACTAATGGTAAAGTGTCGCCATATGTAACAATGGTTAATGCAGGTAGTACGGTAAGTAAAATGTGTACTTATATATTCGTATCTTCCTTTTTAGCGCATTTTATAAGATAAATGGTTCGTTCCCTATGAAATGTTTAGCTGCATTTTATTCATTTTTTATATTAAATAACAGAAACAAAAAATATTCAACGATTTTAAGGGTACATTATATTCAGTTTTGTGTTCTGTTTGATAGTGAAATGCGTTTTTTTCTGCTTCCTGCAGTCTGTAACTGTCAAGACAATAACTTTATGATAATCATTGACCTTATTTTTGTTGATAAAATGTCAATGATTAAAAAAGTTAATGTTTTATTTATCCTCTGTTCAAATACTAAAGAATCATGTTCAAAGTATTAAAGTTTCAAATTTCATTTTATATTCCACAGGTTTCCTTAAACAGTAACCAATCTTTAGATTCACGGATGTCGTTCACCCAAGTATATATAAAAACTGGTACCTATAAAGGCCAAATAGTGGCACTGAAAGTATATGAAAGTAAAATGCTGCATATTAACAGAGACATTAAAAAACAAATGAAAATGGTAATATTTATGCATCATTATTTTTCTACATACCATGCACACATAGGGTGAAAAGAAAATATTTTTAACCAATATCTTCAAAAAACCCGAAACAACCTTATGCTATTCCACACAATTTGGTAACACATCTGCAAAATTAAGTGACCTGTGATCCCGCATGCATACTGAAATGAATTTACATATTTTTTTTACAGAAAGAATGTTTTACAGTAATTCGGAAACATCAGTTATCCTAGATGAATACAACAAATGTTTATTTCTTAGTATATCTGAAGTGATTTGAATGTAAACGTGTTTTCTCACAACTAGATATAGCAAATAACAATTTGATCGATACAAGCATTCTCTAAGATAAATGCTATACAAATCCGGTTATTATATAAATATTTTCTTCAAGGTTATGTTTGTGGGAATTTTATTTTGAAACGCGAGACCGTTGTACATACTTAGATGTAAAGTGCACCTTCAGCTATTTTGATTTTATTAACATTGCATACGGTGATCTAATATCGTTCTGATGATAATTTATTTCAACAGACAGTTAAAGAAAGGAGAGGATTAGTAACATCAATGAGACAATAGTTTATTCACCTAATGTCACAACAACTTTTCATGTATATAATTATCTCTATACAGTCGTAACGATGATGGGAACGGACAAATACAGAACTGCACTCTGTTAACAAGTTTGAAATGATTTCATCATTAACTACATAAACCATAATATATAAAAAATGAATCTGAGATGAAAAATATGGGAAAAACGTTACATAGAGATATAGACAGTCCAAACAAACACACACTGCACATAGTCTCTTTATACAGAATGGTAAAATTGTAACGTTTTTGTTTTCACCTGTGTATTTTGCATATGCAATTATGGTTTAAATTTATGATACTAAACACCACTTAATGTTTTCAGATGCGAGATTTACGGCATATGAATATCAATCCATTTGTTGGTGCTTGTGTTGATACACATAATTTTATTATTGTCACAGAATATTGTTTTAAAGGAAGCCTTCAGGTATGTAACACGTTTACCTATCTCACTTTTGTCATATCTTCTTAGCTAAAGACATGCTAAATATATACTAAAAGGGCATTCAAACTGAGATGTCGAAATAAAATAACAACGTCATAGCAAAAACATAGATAGACCAAACGAGAAATAACAGTTTAAAAACACCAAATAGAAAATTAAAGTATAATTAACACGATCCACTTAAAACGTCCGCAATTAAATCCACTTTAGTTATTCTGTTTCGAGCATTGTCATTCATACAACACACACAAAATCTGTTTACGGATAATGCTATGCAACGTAAAGAGATTTTGATTAAACAGAACGAAGACCCATTTTTCAAACCAAGGCTACAAATTGGTAGATATATTTCGCTATGTTTTCTAGATGATAGTTACCCTTAGATATGAAAAAAAAATGCATTCGTGTTGCGACACAATTTTAACAATTACTTATACTAGGATCAATCGTGAGCCTTTAAATTTGACGCCAAACTATCACGGGACATATAATTCTTATTGAACATTTTGTTGGTAAATATAACAACTAGGGAGTAAAGCAATGTGTAAATTATTACAAAATCAAACAGGAGTTGAAGGCAATTGTACATTTTTGTCAAGATTCATAGATTTGATTAAATTTGTCTACTAGTAGAAGTTTTTTTAAATGCAATTGTATCTAGGAAGCTGGATACTAATCATCTTTAACGATTTCTGCACACTATATTCAAAAGTAAAACATTATTTTTGTTCAGTTATCATGGTTATAGATCACGTCGGTTGGGGTTCTCCGTTTGATTGTTTCACACGTATCGTAATGTCTAGGCCTTTTCAGATTACTATACGGTTTATTGTGCTAATTGATAGAGCCCGTAAGATAACGTCTGAGAAGAACAATGCCTGTAATATATTTGTCACTTATTTAGACGTATTTGTACTATTCTTTGTATTTGTTTCTTTACTTAACTTGTTGTCGTGTATCATTATTTCGTTTAATGACTTCTGGTTTTGTTGTTTGGTCTTTGCATCCTTTCCCCGTCTATATATAACAACAATAGTCGGGATCCTTCCTCATCAACTATAAATATTAAACGTTACTTTTAATATGATTTTACAACTGTGATAGCGACTGAAATATTATATAATATTGTCAGGATGGAAAAAAAAATTAAATCTGAAGGTTCCTTATTTCTTTTGAAAAACGCGATTACCGATCTTAATGGAGACATCCATGCTATTTAGTCATATCGAAGAGAAGCATTAAATGAAGATAATGACATAAGAAAATGGATAGTTTATGAAAAAGAATTATTAATAGTTTTGAAGCAGCATTAAGATGACACATTTACAAAACTAAAAAAAATGTCAAAGTAAAAACAATTATGAAACAAACAAAACCGAAAAACTGTCGTCATATCCATTAGGTTGTTATATCATGCATTTGAAAGTATATTTAAATTTGTTCCTTTCAAATGATTGTAACATCTTGATGTTAAAAAAACACTTAATCATTGTAAGTTTTAAACTTGATCACACCTTGCGAGATAGCTGGAACGGACGCCGAACAGATGAAAAAAAAATCTGTTGACAAAATTTGTATCCGTTGGGTGTCCGTTGGTATACTGATCATATAAAACGGACGGTAAACAAAGGTCGAACGGAAACTTACAGGATATGCAACGAACGAGAAACGGAAACGTCCGCCCATATCCGTGTCATGTCCGTTTAGCGTACGTTTTATCCGTCAACGTTTGTTCTGTCCGTTGGAAAATTTTGAGCATGTTTAAAACTTTGAACGGACGCCCAACGGATGAAGTATCCGTTGAACGTCCGGTAGGCGTCTGTTTTGTACGGTACTCGTTTTGTATCCGTGACTTGTCCGTTATACATCCAACGGACTTTTACCAGACGTATAACGGATACAACGGATGTTGAACGAATGAGAAACGGACTCCTACCGGACGTTTAACGGATAAAACGGATGATGAACGGTTCTGAAACGGATAAATGCCAATTGAAAATTTGGCGTCAGAAATGCCAATTATGGTATGTCAGATTTCTGGAATGTCATGAATTTTTATTATGCATAATCGATCTTACAGTAAGGGCACGTATTCACTTTCAAACAGCTCTTATTCAGGCCAGACACTACCCTCTGGGGTCATTTTGAAGAACAAACCAAAACCTGTTACTCAGAAACTTTTTGAATAATTATGCGATTTACATGTATGATTATTGTCGCCTTTAATTTTAATCCGGACGTCGACGGATAAAACGTACGCTTAAACGGACACGAAACGGATATTGAAGAACGTCTAACGGATATGAACGGACGTCCAACGGACATAAACGGATTGAAAAAAAGTTATCCGTTCGGCATTCGTTCGAGCTATCCGTTAAGGTGTGACCGACGTTTTAGGCGTCCGTACGTGCTATCCGGTAAGTTGTGACCGAGGCTTTAATGTGTAGTCGAGGCTGTTAATTTGTATGCCCGTCACAGTAAAGTTGACAGACCTATACTTTTTAACTTCTATGTCATTAGGACTCTTGTTGAGTGTTGTCTCAATGGCAACTATACCACATCTTTTTTATGTTATCTTTCAACACAAAATAAAGTAAAGAGTTTTAAAAAATCGTTTACAACTTCAGAACTTAAAAAAGATTGAGAATTACGACTGCTAGTACTATATGTCTCATTGGTTCTTATTTTTAATTTGTATGTATTTTAAACATTCTGCTAATATCGTCGACACGGGTCCAATATTTACTTTTCATTACAACAACAAGCAGAACATTGTTGTAAAAAGGCACAAAAATAAAAGTCAGACGTGCATAAGAACCGAAAGAGTCGAAGAGCTCAACATGGGTCCAATACTAACCTTATATCATAAATACCAGATGTACATTGTTATAACCAATGAATAAAGGAAACATGTCTTATTTATATAAGTAGTTTACATGAAGTTTACATGAAAACAAATAATGAACTATATGACACACCACATTGTGTATTAGCTCCTTATAAGTTTCAAGAATTTCCAATCAATCTCAGTTTTCTGTGAGATCCTTCAAACCTGTCTAAACGTACAGGAAGGATGACCAGAAACAATCAATTCATTCTACAAATATGAACAGCTATATTAACAATAAGTACAATCTACCGAATTTTTATAGGAAATAATCCTGTCATCTATAAAACTGATAGCATAGTAAGTGGTGGTCTGTTAATCGGTTATTGTCAATTGCAAAATTGTATTAACAGTATTTTGTCATGTCAAAATGCAATTTGTTTGCCGTTTCGCATTTTTCAAAACGTTAAGCGGTTGTTGAGGAAACTTATTTTTAAAGGAAATTATCAAACCACGCATTTCTGTCAAGTATCTCTTCCTTGTCTGAGTTCACCATCTTCATCATATGTTATATCACATCCGAGGATGAAAATATCACTTCATAAAGTTTGTGCGTCTGAAGTCTAAGCCATTAACATGGTATTATAAAGATATAAATTCATTAAAAGAAATGAAAAATAATGACATTTTCTACATGCATGTATTGCCTTTTGCAAACTGACAAAAGTATGTTTTCTTTTCAGGACATTTTAGAAAATGAGCTTATAAATCTAGACAAAATGTTCATAGCGTCTATGATAAAAGATGTTATTCAGGTATATATTATTAATTCCATAGGTAAATATGATCATAATTTTGGAATGTTGAATCCTACAGTGACCTATAATTCTATGTACGTTTGTATCTATTTGAGAGTTCTCTTCCTAGTGGTTATACCACATCTTTTATGAAACGTCTATTTGCCTATAATGAACAGTCTTTCAACAACATTGCCATTGTTACTAGTTTTATATATTTCCATTTACTGAGCCCCTTTTTGTATGTATAAATTTCTGTGTAGTGTTTATTAGTCTGTTTTTTTCTTTCTGTCCCTGTAAGCCATTGAAAAGTCAGTATTTCTTAACATAATTGTTTTGTATGAATTATCTACCCCTTCAATAGTAATAATACTATAATTGCCGTTTTATTTTGAAACACTCGTTAGTGGCAAAACAATTTTTACAGTCTTATGTAATGTTAGAAAATATCAATTTTTGCAGTTATTTAGTAAATTGTTCAAACTGTAAGTTTGAAGTCATTGCTTTATAAGTTTTACGGAAACCACTATTTAATGTTTGATATTATGGAATATGTGTGTAGCAAATGACTTCATGTATTTTTTTCTTATATCCTGATGATCTTACTGACAGTTTTCTATCAATGTAATGGAATACCAAGTCTTGTCTTTGCTGTTTGTGTTGTAGGTTTTGTGTTCAATAACGTATACATGTTGTTAAACAATATGTGTTTTGTTTAGACCTAAAACATGTTATTCTATAAAGTCCCTGCTTTATATCTTTCAGGGTATGATATTCCTTCATAATAGTGAATTGATGTTTCACGGAAATCTGAAATCTTCTAACTGTGTAGTAACGAGTCGATGGAATGTACAAGTAGCGGACTTTGGACTATTAGAATTCAGAAAAGCCACTTATAAAAAAGAAGATGAACATGCTTATAATCGAAGTATGTGAACGTGTTTTGTGTTTTGTTTTTTATAGATATTTTTAATTTTACATTGCTTTCCATAATTCTGGTTTCGAAAGCACCATAAGATATATATCACTAAAGCACGTGTCAGTCGCAAACCTTCAGTGAATAAAAGTAACTCCAACGACATCATATTAAATGAAATAACTATGATCGATGCCTTTATTGTACTTTATATGAACATTTAATGCTTTAATCTCAAGTATCTACGAAATACATATAGTATCACCATGAAATGTTTTCATGTATGCAAACTTGTCTCGCCGAATAGTTTAAACACGAAACATGCATGTGTGACAATCATACTGTAGATTGACCTTTAGTGTAACAGATCATTGATAGTTATTGTTTAATTAATTTACAACTCAAATAAATTTGAAGAAATTTGAACTGCTCATTGTTGAAGACACTGCGTTTAATAAGTCGAAAAAACACTTGATTTGGTGTATTTGAAAAGAGTGCAGTTTTATGTAGAAAATAATCCAAGCTATCAAGCGTATTGTTGCCGGTTCGATTATGTGACGATTGTTTTAATTTTTACTGGTTTTGTTTATTGACAAGACGTTTTTTCTTGGTTATTATGTATTTTTTTGGTATTTGCCTCAGAGCTTGACAAATGTATTATAATTCCTTTATAATTCCTTTTAACGAACGAGGCGTAGTTCATTTACTTAACTTTATAAGAAAAACACATGACCAAGCAAAACAATCGCACCAAAAACTGGGTTTCAATGTTTGGTAATAAATTTGTTTCATTTTATTTTTAGATTTGTTCTGGACAGCTCCTGAAATACTAAGAAATCCAAAAGTTTTTGGTTCTCAAAAAGGAGATGTTTATTCATTTGGTTTAATTTTATATGAGATATTTAGTCGTTTGGGTGTTTATTGTTACTGCAATATGGAACCAAAAGGTGAGTATAAAATAAAACTGAGGATAAAAATGTATATAGTATGATTGCAAACACCAAATGACAATGCTTTAAACATCTTCAAGTGCGGTCGTCGTCAACTTTAGCATTTTGACGAAAGCTGAACCGAAAATATAAGAAAATACGATTTGGACTTTCAAATATTTTGTCGAACAGTGCATCTGGGGCATTAACATTGTTACGGTTAACCTTTTTACTGTTAAGGGCGCCTGCATCAATATTGATTTCTGAAGGCATGATCAATGAGTGTACAAGTAAAGAATATGAAAAAATACTATATGGACATTGTAGCAATTTGGGTAGTTCATAGTTTATCAAAAGTCTAAAATTCGACGCTATAAAACTACAAATCAAAATATCTATTCTGTATATGACACGGAATTGGAAACATATGCTAATGTAATAAACTGTGTTTATTTATATCCAAACATGTATATAAGTAGTGAGGTAGTAAATAGATTAGGGCAATAATGTGATGCTTGACAAATTTTTAAATATTCGTATTAAATGACTTTTATCTTATTTTGTAATAAGCAACGAAGTTAGAAAAAAAGATAGCCCACGTCTTGCTGAAGTGTTTGATGACTTTGCTACTAAATTTCAGATATAGTTTTAAATGTAAAAAGTGTTCAAAGAGTTGAACCATTCCGTCCAGATGCAAAATATTTAAATGCTGAAGATTATATTGTGAATTGCATGAAAGAATGTTGGGATGAAATACCAGACAACAGACCAGACTTCAGAACCATTGCCAAAAAGTTACATGATTTGTGGCGGGGAATGTAAGTGTATTTATATTTTGATTCTCTTGGTCAGTTTTATTGATATTTAAACTATTTGAAATTGATATAACCAAAATGCGATTTAACAAAATAGAATAATAAAATCACTTTTTAAAGAAATTTAAATTGATCATAGTGTTCGACTTGGTTCCAAAAGTGAAATATTCGCATCTTTTTCGTAATGTTTTTTCATGCCAACATTGCGGCAATTTATTTTCGCGATCTTCCAACTTTCTTGCTATGCATGTATGTTTACAAGGAAAGTTTTGCAAATTTGGGATGATTTTGCGTTATTTTTGTTTTTTGCTATTCTAAAGTGTAGAAAATAAATCTTCCAAAAATGAATAATATTTTTTTCGTCAATTTACTGTTCTCACTTATTTCATTCAGGAAACGCAACATATTCGATAACATGATGGCCATGATGGAAGCATATCAAAATAACCTCGAGAATCTAGTAGAGCAGAGGACTGAGCAGTTGGTGGAGGAAAAGAAAAAGACAGAAACATTACTACATCGTATGTTGCCATCGTAAGTATAGAACAAGCAATTAAAACCAATTGAATATCATGACGTTTTTAAAGAATATACTAGGCTTTTATGGATATTGCAGTGTATCTAGGTATGTCATGAATAAAGATTGTTATGTTTATACCACACTTCGTATACTATATAAAAACACAGTAGCATCTTTAACTGGTTTTTATACGACCGCAAAAATTGAAAATTTTTTGGTCGTATATTGGTATCACGTTGGCGTCGTCGTCGTCGTCGTCGTCGTCCGAATACTTTTAGTTTTCGCACTCTAACTTTAGTAAAAGTGAATAGAAATTTATGAAATTTTAACACAAGGTTTATGACCACAAAATGAAGGTTGGGATTGATTTTGGGAGTTGAGGTCCCAACAGTTTAGGAAATAGGGAAAGGGGGATGTGAAAAAAAAATGGAGGGGGGGGGGTAAATTTTTCTCATTTCAGATTTCATAAATAAAAAGAAAATTTCTTCAAAAATTGTTTTGAGAGGATTAATATTCAACAGCATAGTGAATTGCTCAAAGGCAAACAAAATATTTTAAGTCTCATTAGACCACATTCATTCTGTGTCAGAAACCTATGCTGTGTCACCTATTTAATCACAATCCACATTTAGAGCTAAATCCAGCTTGAATGTTGTGTCCATACTTGCCCCAACCGTTCAGGGTTCAACCTCTGCGGTCGTATAAAGCTGCGCCCTGCGGAGCATCTGGTTACTTTTGTTATTATTGTTGC
This sequence comes from Mytilus edulis, assembly GCA_019925275.1. Classification (NCBI taxonomy): domain Eukaryota; kingdom Metazoa; phylum Mollusca; class Bivalvia; order Mytilida; family Mytilidae; genus Mytilus; species Mytilus edulis. The sequence goes on along the minus strand of CM034356.1, from coordinate 92,964,320 downwards.
ATATTATCGGCACAGTTCTATGTTTATCTTTAACAATTGAATCTAGTATTTCTGCTATTTTAATAAAGCTTTTCCTTATCATTATGAGACAATGTGTGAGATTGTTTTGTTCGACGTTTGTTATAAAGATCAATCTATCATTTTGTTTAAAATATTATTATTGAATATACGTGTGTTTCTCTATATACAACCTTTAAACCTCATGTGTTCCTTATGAAGAATACAGCAGTATGTATGCATTAACGTTTACTGATGAAACATAGAAGTGAGAAGAGACATTAATAAAAAAAAAACCAAAAGCAGACAACAGCAAGAGGACGATAAAAAGTAAATAAATAATCATCAGTTAATGAAATATAAGACTACAACATGGAAAAAACCCACATTTATCCCACAAAACACCGACTGTGTTCTCACGTGCCGCGGAAGGTTGAGCAGATAGCTGATCTACTTATTGCACCAATCGTGTTACTCATGACAAGTAAAACCTCGGTGATAATTTTCCTTTGTTTATATCTCAAAGGTGGACAAGATGACAGACATTTTACTTTGTGCGGTTATGCAGTTGTAAACTTGAATTCTACTGGCTGCCTTGCCATCTGCTAAATAACCATGTTCGCCGTACACAACCCAATCAAATTATCCTAATAGAAGAAACCTTCTTACAAAACATGTGCCTGTAGCCAATCAGAAATCTTGTTGTAATATGTTGACCTTTAACCTATAACTATTGACTTGAAATCATGTGTGCTATAAAAAGAACAAAGTAAGGTACACGCTGTCTTGTGATAACCTTTGTGTATTTATGTGAAATTTCCACATGTTGACATCTATACATGCATGACGCAATCAATGGATTTATCAATGTAGAGAAATTCAAATAACATATATTTATTACACATCTCTGTATTGTATTTTACAAACTTAACAGTAATAACAGATTAAAGAAAATGTTTTTCGTCCAGAAAACCGTTTAAAATATAAATAAGAAAAAAAAAGTTTTTATAAACAATAGTTACGGAACAGTTGTTGAAAACTTGTGGACAAAGTGTAGTACGATTTATGTTTACGGCAGTTTCAGTAAAATCGTTAAACAGCTCATTTAGATTAACACCTTGCAATGATTCATTAAATGACTGTGTGCTGTTTCCTTGTTGGGTCGTACTTAAATGTTTTGGCTTAAACGTATTGCATGGCAAAGGTCCACTAAATGGCAACGGCGGCGCTTTGTGTTCCTTAGCAGATGTATACAGAGTCTTTTGTCCAACGTTATAAGTAACGGAACTACGTTCTGTGCTCATAAGTGTGGTGCTGGCTGTTGTAATATTCGGTAGAGGAAGAAATTTAGAAGGCGCAATTGCTAAAGTTTTAGGAGGCACTGTACAACTTGAGCTTGGTAAAGCAAGAATATTTGATGATGTTTCACCAGCAGTTAAAGCTAATGCTTTAGAAGGTTCAGTGATGCTTTCTGTTAACATCTGTCCCATACGTATCTTATCATCATTATCAACCCGCTGATACAAAGAAAGGGATGCTAATGACTTATGTCCAGTTACGGACATGATCTGTGCATTGCAATATGAGTTTATTAGCTAGAACAGTAGCCCCGGTAGCACGTATTGAATGGCTAGTGTAAATTTCAGACAAGTTGCACTTTTTGCTCAGGTATGACATCAAATTGCCAAGCCTTTTTTCGCCCACAGGAATGTTATAATACTACGAAGGGTCCTCTTCCCAAAGCTGATCTTTTGGTCTCTGCCATAGTTTGTCACACTCTGGATTTAATTTATTTACATACTTTTCAAAAGAGGACACGGGACAATACTCAGAACCGGAATTTTCTGTCATTATCCCTGAAGTTTTTTCTTTGTCACTGCTGCGATGGTCTTTTGTCAACTCATCTAAAGTTTTAACAACATATTTAAGCCCCGTTTTCGGATCTGTTTTTACAGAAGTGGATTTTCTCATTTGTGGCATATTTTCCATTCCCCTTCGACAAAAATACAGGCGAATATCAAACTGAACTTTATTTTGAAGTCCAAATGGAGAATTTGGTGATAAATGTATTGAGATATGCATTTTTCTTCTGTCAGCTTCGTCAATACACGGATAATGATCGACGTCTCCTAATCCCATGCGTTTAAGTTCTGCCATTGCCGCATAAAAATTTTCTCTGGAAGCGCTAAATAAAGGCAACAGTAGTATACCGCTGTTCAAACTCATAAATCCATGGACAAAAAACAAAATCGGGGTAACAAACTAAAACTGACGGAAACGTATAAATATAAGAGGAGAACAACGACACAACACTACAATGTAATTAACACACACAGAAACGGACCAAGCATCAGACAAAATCCCACGAAATAACAAATATAACATCAAAACCAAATACAATGTCAATTTTTTTATTGTACGGTGGAGCCTTTAAATATCTATTCAATGAGTATCTCAAGCATTGCAGTGAATTTGTTTTATAACGATTTCCATCAGCTTTACGGACATCCATATAAAAATGACGCAACACTTCATCTAGTTTTAAGGTGTCATACTGTTCAAATCCAGGATCCATTTTCTTTACTTTTAAATACTCCCTGAAAATAGTGGCTGGGGCTATATTCTGCTTTATTGTTTTGTCAGCACTCATTTTCAAACGTTTTTGTTCAATTTCTTCATCACTAGTATCAACAAATCGTCTTTTACCAGACTCCATCTTTAGTTGGCATAAAAACACATGAACTATGCACTACTTGGAAAATCAATAGATCATCAGGTTACACAATACACATTAAGAGTGAGGTCAGTGGGCGGAGTTAACATATTACTATTGCGTAGTGAAATCTAGGACACTTGTGTATTAAACGTTTCATTAATTATATACCTAATACGGTTAGCATAACCGCACAAAAATGTTATCATGCTTTGACCCAACTAGCATGATTATTTAGACGGAGTCGAAATAACCATGTTAGTTGGGTCAAAGCATGATAACTTATAATGTCAAATGTAATGTCTGTTATACGGGTTTGACTCTTTGTTAGTTCTTTTTTGGTTTGATGAGCTCATCAACATTTGTTTAAAGTTTTGAATTTGAGATTTTTTGGCATCGTGCATCATTGTTGAGACATAATTTTTCGAACTTCGCTCTTGGTACAATCAAATATAGCTTGGTTCATTCGATTGTTTACCGTGAATGTTTTAATAAAATCTTTTAGAATGTTTTAATAAAATCTTTTTATGAATAACAGTTTCTATGAATAGATTTCATTTATGCAGGGTCATAGCAGATCAATTAAAAAAGGCAAAGGTGGTACAGCCTGAGTCTTTTGAGTGTGTCACTATATACTTCAGTGACATCTGTGGCTTTACAAAGTTGTCTGCAGAAAGTACGCCTTTGGAGGTATGTACTTATATCTTTTATCAATCAATATTATAATTGTATTTTTCAATAAAAGAGAAAGCGTATGATGTATTGAGGTAATCTATAAAACACTTTACTCTTCAACGTAAATATTAGGTTTGAATTTTGAAATATGTAGTCATTGAGCCATGCTGATGACACATAAAGATTGCTGACATGCGCTGCTGATAGAGTAACATTTGTTCGGATGGATCTGATCGAACAAAATTTTTTTTTATTGTTCTTTTTTACAATCAAATGAAAATGTTTTATAATGTTAAAAAAACAATGTAGAAATACAAAACTTATGAATTATAAATTTTTCAACATGTATTCAAACAGTAACTACACGTAGAGCACTCTTTTCTAGTTTATTTTTTAAAGAATTGAATTATTGAATTATGTTAAAAAAAAACCACTTAATCTGTTTGATTCGTTTTAGTTTTACCACTAAGTAAACCTTATACTCATAAAAAGTATTTTAATAACAATGTCATTTAATTGAAAAAATATTCTTTAATTTCTATTAAGAAGTATTTGACTATTTTTCCAACTGAATAATTCATATTTTTATACATTGGTAGTAACTTTGTTATAAACACGTCCTAGATAATTCCATTTACCACGATATCAGTTGATATTATGTGTTATACCTGCGTAGAAACATATGCTGAAAAATTTGATTATATTTCAGGTGGTGGATATGTTGAACGATTTATATACATGTTTTGACTCCATTATAAAGCATTATGATGTTTATAAAGTAGAAACAATCGGTGATGCGTATATGGTGGTCAGCGGTGTTCCAATACGTAACGGAGACAATCATGCAGGAGAAGTAGCCTCGATGTCGCTAGAACTTTTGCGAGCAATAAAAATATTCAAAATACGACATCGTCCAGAGGAAACATTAAAGTTAAGAATTGGAATGCACTCAGGTACTTTATTTCTTATAAATAACTAAAACAAACCAAAAAGAACAGTTATGTTAAAAAACAAATATGCTCATAATAGACCTCATCATAGACGGAGATGCTAAGGTGAAGATATACTTCACGTTTATTGTAACTTTGACACTGTAAAGAAATTACGAGCCGCTGTATGATTGTCAAGGGGCAAACTATCCACAGAAAACTTCAAGTTGTGTACCGTTCCATACCTTTATTGAGGGGGGGCAAGGGGTTTAACTGTTATGCTGTTATGGGGCATTTTAATTCTTTGTTATCTGTTATTCTGAAAATATATTTACTGTTATCTGTTATTGTCTTATTCTTTGTTAGCTGTTATAGGGCTATTATCTATTTTGTTATCTGTTATTGTGAGAATCTATTTGCTGTTAACTGTTATTGAAAATTTGAATGTTAGCATTTTGACAGCCAGTCTTCCGTAGACATTGAAGATAATTGAAAATTGTGATTTGAATGGATAATAGTCTCATTGGCACGCTTACCACATCTTCTTACAATGTATATCTATTGGGGTATTTCTACTGGTGATATCGGGTGGCCCTGTATTGCAGAAGAATTTCAGAAACATACATCACATAAACACATAAAATTAGTTGGACCCAGGACCATTCCAGTATATATTGGTACCGTATATATTATTATTATCCTTTGTAATAAATTCCATTGTCTGTGAACATGTAGCATTTTGTACAAATTATAATCCACTTATTACTTGTACAATAACTTATAGTATGGATTTTGTTATAAAAAAAAGCATTGGTACACCCTATAGATTTTTTTATTCAATGACCACAAAATAATCTTTATGTAATGTACTATTACACCACTATCCCTGATTAGGGGAGGATTAGACACCAACTAGCATGCTAAAGTTGACGCAGTCACATTCTGTATGTGCCTATTTCCAAGTCAGGAGCCTGGATTCAGTGGTTGTAGTTTGTTACTGTGTTACCAAGTTTCTCGTTCACTATTTTGTGGATAAATTAGGCAGTTAGTTTTCTCCTTTGAATTGTTTTACATTACTAAGTGGTGTGGGTTTGAATTATGGCTTTTAGAATTATACATCTTTTTTTTTCTAAAAATCAAATTGATAATAAAGTGTCACTGGCTGCACTATTTTCAAAAATTAAATAAAAAAACCTAAATCTTTAAAAATTGATCCCTCAAATGCCCTAGATTAAAAATATCCCTTTATCAAAAACAGAAACTAGTAATTTCGTTCAGAAAAATTCAACATCCATACTATAACTTATTGTACAAGTTACGGAAAAAAATCAACCAAGGCAGAACTGCCTCAACGGCCGAAACGTCTTGTTTACACAAATAACAATTTTTTAGGTCCATACCACAAGTTATATACTAAGATCTACGAGTCATCTACTGGATTGGTCCTGGGCAGATTTATTTTCATATTTCATTTACTGTTATCTGTTATTATCCCTTTTCAATTCCTTGTTATCTGTTTTTCACCAAATCAATTCACTGTTTTGCTGTTATGGGGACCCCCCTTGCCCCCCTCTTTATTGTTTAATTTACACTGTGAAATGTATATATCTTTTCTGCAGTCTTCCTTGTTACTGTTACAGGCTGTTCTCGATTTCATCTTTATTAACTTTTCAGGTCCATGTGTAGCTGGGGTAGTTGGTCTAACAATGCCCAGGTATACATTGTTTGGAGATACTGTAAATACAGCTTCTCGATTGGAGTCTACTGGTGAACGTAAGTATTTTCCTACATCACAATTATTTACATTTTACAGATATCATTGATATTTGTCTCTTATCCTTAATAGAAAAAGGGAGGAAGACTCCGAGGAGACACTCAAAACACACAAGTTGAATTAAACTGCATATTTCTTGTCAAAAAAGAAAGACGGCGAAAATAGAGCAAGGCAAATGATTCAGCCTAATTTGTAACGTTTGTAATGTCACAATACCTCTGAAGGATGGGGAACTGTTGGCGACTTTAGACATTCAGTATGTGCCTGCCCCAAGTAATTTGACTGTAATTGTTCATTGACAATTATAATTTTTTCTTCAGCTCTACAGATCCATATAAGCGATCCTTGTAAACAGCTACTTGATAAACTAGGAGGATATACAATTACAGAAAGAGGTTTTGTCAGCATGAAGGTAAAATTGTAAAAGAAAATAGTTATGTTGTATCTGTATATACAGGTACCTTTGTATTGCACATGCTCATGTATTTCATTGACTGATTTTTTTATCATTTATAAGTAAAGTTGAGATGAATGCAAGTATTTTCAAGTATTCTTATATCTACTCTCTCTATACATGTTATTGTTGTAGAGATAAACAAATTTTGATCATAAAAATCCGACGCTCTTTTCAGCTAATTTTAATAGTTTTTTCTTCTGTTCATTACAAATAAGTTAGAACTACAGTTTTGTCATATTGGTTTTTTTTTCAGAAGTGTAAAAGGCGATTAAAGTATATTACAGTAAATGTATTTAACTATATGACTTCAACATTTTTCTTTCTTTACTCTTAGGGGAAAGGAGAATTATTCACTTATTGGCTTAATTCAGAGAATGAGGAAATTCGCCATGAACGATTGCGGCGAACAAGTCAAACATTAAATTTTAGTTCACCCGCAACAAGAGAAATAAGACAGGCGTATATACAACATTCCGGTCAGAATCACCGTTCTATAAAAGATAGTTTAAGCGAAAAGTACAGTGATAAAGACAATCATTCCGATCACAACCAGTCAACCCCTCTAATGGACATTTTATGTGAAAGTGAAAGGATTAACTCCTCAGTTCCTCTACCTAAAATACCACTAGAACCTAAAGACTCTCCTACAACTAGTTCTATGAAAGCAAGAAAAATATTTCAATCAAAACTATTCAATGGTGTTATTCCTGAAGAGAAAAAGTTTCGGCTACTAAAAGGTAGTTCTGGTTCAGATATAACAACAGAAAAATATGCTCTGATGAGTGATTTCCATGACGACGATAGTGATAGTGACCATATATCAACAAGGCATCATTCCTTAGGAACAAGAAATAACATACGACAGACACCAAGCTGTGCAATGTGTACGCTTCCGAAGTCTACAAAGCAAGATAAAGAAACAAATTCGTATGTTCCAGACCAACAAGACATTGAGTCAAGAAATTATTACAATAGTTTTGGACAAAATGATAATTTGATTGACCCAGAGACAATATTGTAGCATTAAGATAAATGGACAACTACAGCTAAAATTACACTTAAATATTAATTAATTATAACTTTTGTTAACAAAATTTTAGGGGGTTAAATACGATGGATATTTTAGTGCATGACTTGAATACTTTTACCAGAATATATCTATATGTCAATGTGTTCGGAATATAAATCATGTTTTATACTTAATACAGTTTTTCAGTACTAGTTAAAAATCATCAGAAAATAGACATGCTGCCTCAAAAGTCAATTCGATTAATTTTAATCCTTAATGTTTCTTATTATGCTAACAAGTAAAAGTAATGCTAAGATGACATTACCCTTCAATACATCTCCCTGTAATTTTCAATGTAACCATCCAGTAATAACAAAATAAAAAAACAGAATATCTATAAAGACATAGTAACAAATGTCAGAGGGTGATGCGGCATATTGTAACTCCTCGTAATAATGGTGGCTTTGGTATGTATTTATCCGAGAGAAATATAACAGATCAACATAGCAGCTATGTATCATTCATTATGAACACCTCATTACAAATTGTACTTGAACTTTCATTTCTCAATCTTATTTAGGATATTCAAGCTTCGTTTGGGTTTTTTTTACTTGATTTGTCCTAATTGATTTAAGAGACAAACACCTTGAATATCTACTGCTGTCTAAATTTAAGGTGCATAGTGGTTTGTTGAAGATCAGATAATACTGTTTCATTACTTCTTTCTTTTGAAATATTAAATTAAATGTATTTTTTTATCAATCATATTTATATATTTCATTTCAATAATGTCATATAACTATCTTCTCAAACTGAATCTTAGTTCAAAACTGAGTTAATTGTACGATAGTGTGTAGTAAAATTCAACGTAAATAGATAACATAGGTTAAACTAAATGGTCTATCGGAGTGTGAAATAACCAAGGAACGAAAGGATTATAAACGATCAATCACATACAAGTATTTGAAGATATGTAAAGTATATACGAATTAATAATTAATGTTCCTTCATACTTTGCCTTCGTTTTGCAATAGAAAAAAAACCGGTGATATACTGTAAAATATGAACTTAGGAGATAACTGTATTGTATTTTAAGCTCCGACGGCATCAATTGGTAACGCGTCGCCAGTAAACTTAATTTGCGACCATCAAATCTAAAATTGATGCCGTCGGAGCTTAAAATACAATATTGTTATCTCAATTCTAATGCAACTGACAGAAAACAACGTTAAAACATATATTTAAAATCTGTTATATGCCGTCTACGCTTGCGCGTACGTTCCATAGCATCAATTGTCAATTGATGCCATGTAAGAAAGTGACGTTATCCAATCAAAATGAACGTTACAAACGTTGTTGCATTAGAATTTTTAATTTTTGTCCAAAATTTCACAGTGAATGTTTGTTAATTTCTATTGATTTAGTTTGTATGTAGTTTTACTTAACCTTTAACAGAATCCATGTTTTATTTTTTATTTGCATTTAACTTGTATATGTTATGCATTTAGAAGTTATCTACATTTTCATTGATAACGTGTGAGGCACGATTTCTTACCATGTTTATTTACATTCTATAAAATGTGAACTTGCAATCTACATTTTGTCTTACGTGAACAAAGTCAATCAAAAAGAAGTGGTTTCAAGATGTCAAAAGTCATATTTTATCCTCACAATATTATATTACCAAGACTGTTTTGGTTGTATAACTACAGTAACTGAATGATACATCTTCTATCTTATTTAAATCTGTTCCATCAGCAAATTGAAAAACAAAACAAAAAAAAATATTTTAGAATATTAACTTACAGTGTTTTTGTAATTGAAGATATATGATGAAATATTGAGCACTGACATTCAAAAATAATTGTGTGAAATGATGCAAATACTATTTGTCCGAAAAACTTTTAGAGAAAAATAAACCTTAAGTGACACATGTATGCCACCTATAAACTGTTCCTGTGTTACTGTTTTTTAATTGCTTTTGTATATCATGAAGGTTTTGAAGTTTTGAGAAACGTACTTTCCATTTAAAGAGGAGACTACAGTAAGAAAACAAAAATGTTATGAAATGAAATATATATTAATTGACTTGTAGACTGCATTTAACTTGTTGACATAATGTGTGTTGTTGGTGTAAATAGAAAGATATGTAATATATATACACACACATCAATGAAACATAAAACAAATTTCGTAACACACACTTATGACAAAAACTATATTTAACAGTATCAAGCAATTCTCATACAAAGAATGTCATCCTACCCCCAAAGACGCACTAACAAAGACCTTTGTCTATCTCTTCATTTTAAGAAGCAAAACAAATCAATTTTGAGAGCCTTGTGTTTCGCTTTAACCATGATAACCATAGTTCAAAACGTACTAATTTTGAATCTACACTCTTTGCCTTTTCCTTGATACATGTACAAGAGCTGTGATTAAATCACGAATTCCCATTGATGTACAGTGTTAAAAATTCCTATGCATCCTACTTTTGGAAATAGGTATACAAAACAAACTGCTAATGATAACGGAGTGATAAAATGCGATGAGACATAAAACCAACAAAAAATGTATTGATAATCAGAAACCAAATACTTTGTTCTTATCAATGTTTGATTTATTAGATGACAAATCAGTGATAAGTATTTATTAAAATATGTATTCCTAGCACCGCTCGTATCTATTCGGAGAAAAATGTGTCGGGTGTTCTTGTTCTAATATTTTAATGAAGTAAAAAACCAAAATTTGTTGTCTTTCTTTAAACAGATAATACTTTTTCTATGTAAAAAAATAAACAAAAAGTATATAAAAATATCGAACTTCTTAGGAGATTTAAATATCTTATCAAATTGCAAAATCAAAACTAAAGCACATCAAACAAATAGAAAACAACTGTCAAAATCCCGACTGGAACTTCATGCAATCGGAACAATTAAAATTATTAAATTATAAATTTTAACTTTTGTGAAATATCTGTGTTAAGAAATGGTACGAGATAAAAATGTAGTTGTTTTCACATTTTTTCAAAATCATCACATCTACATTGAAATCGAAGTTAATCATATTTCACTTTCATCTAAACTTCATTTAAAACATGTTGCAAGTCAATATATGGCAGTTCTTGTCCATTCGTTTTTGATGCGTTTTGTTATTTGATTTTGCCATGTGATTATGGACTTTCCTCTGGGTTCAGTATTTTTGTGAATTTACTGTTTGCACAATACTTCCGTAAGTTCTTAATATTACGCCTTGTTACATTGTATATTTTATTCATGTCAATATGTATATATCATCTTGAATTGATTTGTTGTTTGTAGATATACATATAATTTATATTCCTGAGAAATCTGTGATAATTTCCGACTTCATTGTATATTAAACTATAGTTCATAAAATGTCTTCAATATGTTGAATAATAACACGAGAAATCAAAATTGAACAATAAAAGTAAAACATTTGTAAATGCTGTTTTCATATGCCAAATAATTAGTACTAACAGTGAAACATAAATATCAATTTAAAAATGAAAAAAAAACAACATCTAAACTGATTATACCCTCAGTCATTATAATGAGCGACGCTGCGGTCCTATACCACGAATCAGAAACCTATCTTATGTTGTTTTTTAGTCACAACTTTTTGGAATTTTGGGTCCTCAATGCTCTTCAACTTTGTACCTGTTTGGCTTAATAAGTATTTTGATTTGAGCTTCACAGATAAATCATATGTAAACGAAACGTGCGTCTGGTGTATTAAATTATGATCCTAGTACCTTTGATAACTATGATGCTGAAGAACAGGTTTGGAGCAAGAACAAATATCATGCAGTTTGTTCTTTACATTTCGGGTTTCTCTCATTTTTGTTCTGAAAAAAATATTCAGAGTATGGCTATATGACTCTTTCATCTTGCAATAGTATTAAATCGTAAAGTTTTATTACATAACAAAATTATTGTCCAACGTAGACACAACTATCTTGTCTCAGAGAGGGATAAAATCTACCTTGTAAAAAATAACTCTGATATAGACAAAAATATCTGGATGCTTGATTTTATTATGGCCAATATATTTGTTACGTTTGGGAGACTGTATTCAACAAACTATCCGCATTCCCATGGGAACAAACTGTGTTACTATTCTTGTCGACTTGTTCCTTTATTCTTATAAAGCTTACTTCATGCAGGAACTTCTTTGAACGAAAGAAAAGAAGTAAGCACAATCCCTAATTTTACTTCCCGCTTTATAGATGATGTTTCCCACTAAAAATATGAATATTTTCAAAATGTGGGAACTATGTTGACGCATCGATCCCACCGAACCAAACATAATGGATATAACAAATACAGTTAAGTCTGCCTCATATCTTGACTAACATTTAGAAATTGAAATTGTCGAAATAAAAACTTTACGACAAAAGAGATGATTTCAGCTTTCTAATTGTGAACTTTCCATTTCTATGTAGCAACATTCCAGCACCGCCTGCATACGAAGTATATATCTCCCAATATATACAATAATCCTGGGCTTGTATTTCCTTTCATGATTTCCTTGATAACCACTCAGAAGTATGCTATTAAAACCAAGAGTTCAAAATGGTAAAGTTGAATTCATCCCTTTGTAAACTTTACGGACGCCAACACGAGTTATTGTATATTCATTTCACAGATAATAGCGGATATATTCATACTGTCGTAAAACAATCCCGTTCCCTTTTCACGAATTAGACTTCTTACCGGATATGTATTGACATGAGTAATACGACGGTTGCCTCATGTGGAACAGGATCTGTGTACCCTTTCGGAACACCTGCGATCTTGTGGGGTTCGTGTTGCTTAGTCTTTAATTTTTTACTATGTTGAGTTTTGTGTTTTTTGTTTGTCCTTTTGTCTTTTGTGTTTTAGCCATGGCGTTGTCATTTTATTTTCGATTTATGAGTTTGAGTATCTCTCTGGTATCTTTCGCCTATCTTTTACAAAAGAACTACACCTACGGTCTCAATATTTAGATCACTTCAAAAATAAAATTAATATAATTTGTACCATGACATTAGCATGATAAGGTTCAGAAAGTTGGAATGAAATCCAGTCATTCGTGTAAGAGAAGTTACTGTTGTGTTATTGCGCAAACATCAGTTAAAGAACGATGACGGTACAAAACAACAACCACTCGACTAGCCTTAATACAAACTGCCCCAGAAAGTGTCGTAGATGACGATAGTAGAAATATCTTCACAAGACAAAACAAAAACAAGTAAGTTAACATGACTCTCTTGTCAACGAGGACGGTGCACACAAAACATACAGAAAAATTACGAGACACATTAAGTATACATCTAGTATAAATAATGATTTCTAGTAAGTACTCTATATATGAAACTGTGTGACCAATGGGAATTATCTAAAGTCCATAAGGTAACAAACAACTGAATAACATTTAGAAAACGACATCCATCTATTGCTTCCCTCAACCAATCTGTTTGTAAAATTCAAACATGCATATTTTTAAACACTACCATTTTGAAACACGAACTTCAATTAGGTGATATACTAAGAAAATAGTTGAACTCTTTTTCAAATGGTTTAATAAAAATAAATAACAATTTGTACAAATCTGTAGTTACAATAAATAAATAACAATGTGTACATAAATGTTTGTTTATCACAGAAGACAATGAAAGACACAATTGTGACAAGGAAACTTGTAACTGGATTTATGTTCATCATATAGGTCTATTTCAAGGAGTACGCAAACTATACATTATGTATCTATTTATGACATCACAACACTGAAACACTTCCACTTTGTATGTGCCTATCGTTTATTGGTTGTTGATACATGTATCAATAGTTGAAGCGTTATAAAACTTTGTTTCCTGCAGAAACGAGGCCATACTAACTTTGGTTTCCAAATATATGACATATTGTTTCATTCTGTTCAAGTTATTAGTCATTAATTTGTTAGCTGATCTGAGCAGGTTTTCTATTTGGTATTTATTTCCTTACCGTCACATGGTGCGAATAGTAGTTGTAAAGTTAGTTTAATATAAACAATCGTCCGGGTTTCTGGACAGTCTAGTGTTCCTAGTTATTTTCTTTGATTAAAGTTTTCTAGTGGTGTAATTTTCTGATATCTTTTTTTATACCATATTGTACTCGTACAAATTTAGCATCAATTATTGCACTTGTCAATATATTTAGATACGGAGAACAACTTTACTCTGAAAATTTATGAGAGATGTCTTATAAAAAATAGCTGTGAATCAAATTTTTAACTTTGTACCGGTAAATAAACCCTTTTATTGTATCAATGATATGAAATGTTATTATTATTGTGATTTTGTGAAAACGGCTTAAAAGATCGATATTTTTTAAATTTCAGAATCGAGTATGCGCGTTTAGTTGTTAGCCATTTGAATCATTCAAATAAACTCAGCATAGATATCAGGACTAAATTTAGTATATACGCCAGACGCGCGTTTCTTCTACAAAAGACTCATCAGTGACGCTCAAACAGCAAAACATTATTGTTATACAAATAATTTCGCAATCATGGAAACCATGAGAAACTTTATTTTGTTTCATTATTTAACATAGTTATGTATAAAACAATAGATAATCGATGACTCTACATAACAAAGTCAGTTTATTGACAATAACGGCCGATATCGCTTGACTTAGATCCTGACATCGTCTTTTTTGGCAGAGCGTTCTGTTAACAAAATATAATACATTATCTAATAAATGCCGTACTAAATTAATCCATTAGTGTTCATATAACATTTTCATCAAAACGATGAAAGCGGAATAAGAAGATGTGGTATGAGTGCGAATGAGACAGCTATCCATTTCAGTCACAATTTGTATAAGTAAACCTTTACGGTATTCAATGCTTACTTATTGTACCAGTATTGGTCGATTTGATTTTATGAGGTTAGTAGTAATTTGATTCCCGAGTTAGAGACGATATTGATGATACAGTGTATGGTTTGCATATCATTTTTACAAGTGTTTGATATAGTACGTACAAAGTATAAAAAGAGAACATCCACATAAACCTGGTCCTTGCAAATGATCGTCATGGCAATGTTGGATTGTGGGTATAAACATATCATGTCACTTATTTATATACATTTATAATACATCTTCTACATCTGGTCCTACATATCCAGCGTTATTCAACTGCCAGTTAACATTCATAAGTGGCATTGTTTCTAGAACAGGTGTAGTTGGTGGTGGACGGAGTGTAAACGTTGGTGGCTTACATGAATTGTCACATGGTGAACATGGCACCGAGTTTACTAAATTACCATTTTGTTCCTTAGTGTCAATAAAATGTTTCAGATCGTGAGCATTTGTAGGGTCAATGTGTTTGACGAATCCATTACAATGTTTATGGTTCGTTCCATTCACAAGATAATTGTCGAAATAATTAGGAAATGTAGCATGATCTATCTCTAGATTTGATCGTCTATCATGATATGAATACACAGACATCATTGTTATTCGTTTTCTCCTGATCATTGCGTCTTCAGATTCCAGAAAATATGTAAATTTTTCACCTTTTCCCTGCAATAAAAAGTCAAAAGTATTTTCATGAACAGTACTCTATAAAAGGTATCTTGCTTGAGATTAACTTGATATTTTACTAAATGATTTGAAATACACACAGCTTGCATTGATATAATAAGATGTTCGTATTTTTTTTCAAACTGAATATGATTACCTGAACTGATAACGCTTGCGACAAATGTTTAAACTGCAGATATTCTGTAAATGACACATATAATTACAGCTTATACATTATTTCAGACCTTTCGTTTTGTAGCATGAATTCTTTGATCAATTATTGCATCCAGGTAGCTAGGAAAATAATTAACCAAAGGCTACAACTAACATTCCTTCTTGATTTAAAGTGTGTCGCATTTGACCATGGATATGTTCCAATTTTCGTTGTAACGGTATCGATCACTTTTATTCTGATTATGGCATCCTCAAGTGATTTTTCACGCTAAAGGTGTTCTTTACGTGAGTAAAATGACGTGTACCATCAACAAACCATTTTGGAGAATCAACAATCACCCCTGGATTTTAGAGATGGTTCATTTTTTTCAATCTTTAGTTTTCTCTGTAGTATGGTTTGTAACTTCTTTGCTATATATAATTGATTTTTATTTCATATCTCGTGACTAAATCAAAAAAAGAATACATTAGGACGCACTGCAAAATTATGTATAATGTTAATGTTTGTTATGTTGCATTTTTGTTCGTCATTACTTATGATCTTTTTTAAGAAGCAATGTCTTTCCCCCACTGTTCATTCGTGATATATCAACCCAGCTTAGAATATGTATTCTCTTGATATGATGAATGTCTATATAAACATGAATTATTAGTACCTTCATATTAACATATCCTCTGTCTGACAAATGATATCCATCAAGAATGTCCAAAATGTCTTTACATTCTTTACTGCAGTGAATTTTTAGAGCTAGAATAAACATTATGTCATCATTTAAAAGAAAATATATCAGTTTTAGTACGGAATGAATTCGGTAGTTACGAAATATATATAGTGTTGATGAAGCCTTTTGCTGTGTGATGTGTTTTGGACTATTGTTGGTATGTTCGTAATGTATTCATCTAGTGATAGTGTTGTACCGATTTCTGTAACTAATGGACTTTGATTTTCACGTGTTATTTCCACCGTTATTAGCTTAAGTTTCGACTGACTTTTTCAAAGCATTGTCATTTTAAATTAAAAATGGACCAATAGTTTGCTTTAAAAAATCAAACGTAAAACACAACTAAACTAGTACTGATTCGTTGATGAAATAGAAAAAAATGTCAAACATGTAATTATGTGGTCTGTTTCATTTATTTAAGGACATCAGCAAATTGCCCTTCTTATATTTGTTCTTGTGAACAAGTTTTTTTTAACATCTTAATTGTTTACAGAATTACATGCTTGACCTTGCATGATTAAAAATAGAAGGCAAATGATATCCATCTATCTGTTGCTAATTCGATCCCAAAAGTGATCCTTATTTCGCCTTATATTATATTTGTTTTTACTAATCAGATAATAATGGATTTAAAAAAAAAAAATCATCAAAAGAAGGATAACTCTAATGCTTAACTGTACAATGTACCACACTATTGGAATAAGATAAAATGATTAAGGCTGATCACTATTATAAAAGAATGTACTATGTTATAGCCTTTTGAATAAGAAGTATAGTATCACATCATAGTTATTACTAATCATTTTAAAGAAAAGATGATTTAGGGTAAACGACAAAGCGACAGCTTCTCAAATGACACCACAAAGGTATCTTGGGTCGGAATACGGTCTTCGACATTATAAGTTATCATTAATATGTTTATTTTTAAGTCCTCTGAAACAAGACAATTAGTTTCTTTTCTGATGAAACCAATGTTGAATCCTCTATTTAACACATAAAACAACAGTTTAAGTTTAGACTTACGAATTCCAGTGGTTTCCATTCTTGACGCTGTATTTATAGTATCACCAAACAAAGTATATCGCGGCATTTTCAAGCCCACAACCCCAGCTACACAGGGTCCTATAAATATAGTATATAATATGAAAGATAAGGGGATGTGGTGTAATTGCCGATGAGCTATATATTCATTAAAGACATACGGACAAAGATGTGAACAATATTATATTTTAACTGTTAACAAATTTTTTGAATTTTTGAAATACTAACTAGGCTTTATTACCTCAGGAATAGATTACCTTAGCTGTATTTGTCAAATATTTAAGGAATTATGGTACGCAATGCTCTTTAATTCCGTACTTCATTTGGCTGTTTTAACTTTTTTGGATTCGAGTGTCACTGTTTATTTTTTTGTAGACGTAACGCGCGTCTGGCGTGAACACAAAATGTAATCCTGGAATCTGGTATTTGGTATGGCCTCCTGCAAATTGTAAACCCCCAAAGCAATCATAAATCAAAGGCCCGGGATAAAAAAAAGAGTTGAAAAATGCAAGAGAAAAAACAACGACCCGACTTATACTACAACAATTAAACAATATAAGTATGATAAAAATCAGAAGTTAATGAAAACCTATTGACTTCGGACTTTTGTCTCTGGACTGGCAGAACAAGAATGATTCTGAATGCATGTTATGTTTAATATGTGTATGATTTGTAAATTCTAAATTCCGCTTGCCAACAAATACATCATAGAACACTTAGGCGAGAAGGTGTGCAAATACTGGTTATTTTGTTTAGATTAGAAAAAAACCAACAACAACAATGAGTAATGTTCGACAAAAACACATGTGTTAATCCGAATTTTGGATCATGAAACTGCATCAAATAGATCCATCGCTTCAAAGTAGTCCCCATGCAATTATTCCTTCACATGTAAAGTTCAAGGTTATTTACAAAATCTAAACTGTTGCAGTTTTAAGATTAAAAAAAGTCTCATGTTATTTATGATGTAGGTGAGAAATTAACGTATGTGAAGATGGATCGATTGTAAATTCAATTTTCCTTACAGAAATCCTATTGAGATAGCATCAAGTTGAAAGCTCGATCTCTAATTAATGTTTACCAGAAACCTTCTCTAATTTGTAAGTTGACCGTTATGGAATAACCGTTTCACAAATGATATCGGATATGTTCCTTACGTCGTAACTACAATCCCTTTACCTTTCATGGATGTGACCTACCGAATAAGACTATTTACCGGATTTGTTATCACATAAGAAACACGACAGGTGCTATATGTAGAGCAGGATCTGCTTACCCTTCCGGAGCACCTGAGATCACCCCTACTTTTTGGTGGGGTTCGTGTTGCTTATTCTTTAGTTTTCTATGTTGTGTCATGTATACTATTGTTTGGCTGTTTGTCTTTTTCATTTTTAGCCATGGCGTTGTCAGTTTGTTTTCGATTATGAGTTTGACTGTCCCTTTGGTATCTTTCGTCCATCCTTTTTTGTACCTTATTGATATCAAATTATGATAAAATATGAAGAGGTATATGAAGATAATACCGTTTTCCTTTTACCTGAGTGTATGCCAATGCGAAGTTTGAGTGTGTCGTCTGGTCTATGTTTAATTCTAAAAGATTTGATGGCTGATAGAAGATGGAGCGACATTGAGGCTATTTCACCCGCATGGTTGTTGCCGTTACGGATTGGTAGTCCACTGACTACCATATATGCGTCACCTATTGTCTCTACCTTGTATACGTCATAATGACCAATGATGGAATCAAAACACGTGTATAAATCATTCAACATATCTATTACCTGTAATATAAGTTACATTTTATATTAATATGCAATACTGAAGGACATAATATTACAGACTTTAAAATATAAATAGATAAAACAGTCGACTGTTTCAAATGTTTAAAGTTTCAGTATCAAAAACTATTCTTAAATTTAATTTTTTGAGCTTCAATTTATTCGTCGCCTTTATAAGGTTAACACAACGAGTGTCTCATTTGAAGCAGGATCTGTTAACCAGTTCGAAGCATCTACTATTGCCGCCTGTGTTTGGTGAAGTTCGTTTTGGTAAGTCCCTAATTTTTTTTTGTGAACTGTTTCGTATATTTATCGTTTTCGAATTTTGCATAGGCATTGTTAATTTGTTTTCAACTTATGACTTTGAATATCTCTTCAGTATCTTTCGTTTCTCCTTTCTTCGGAGTGCCATATTTGTGTTGTTTTACTTTCTATAATTTGGAATTATATGTGCCTTAAACACTTTGACACATTTAATTGTGGTTTTTTTTCCACAGACTATGATGTAAAAAGTTCTACAAACTTGAAAAAGGACACTAGCACCAGAATTGGTGAATGTACTTGAGGCGAATAAAAAAGACAATATACAAATTAAATATAAGGTGCTAATGGTTAAAGCTTATTTCTTCATGTGTGAATGCTGGTAATAAAAAAGATACAATATCAACACTTTATCAATTACCTGCATAGGAGTACTCTCAGCAGATAATGATGTAAACCCTACAATATCACTAAAGTAAACTGAAGCACATTCGTAATGTTCAGGTTCTACCATTTCACCGTTCCTAAGCTGGTTAGCAACAGATCTGTAACATAAAGAACACTTATAAATACAATTACATCAGATTTAATGCTTTCTGATTCTTTAGTTAGTATTGATTGCGTATCATTAACGTGAACGAATTCAAATTTCAAAAGCAAATGTTTTTTTACGTAGTATATATATCTAAAATGTTCCTTATTAGGAAATTTGAAGACTATAATCTGGAGAGTTCAGACATATTTACACCATTTATAGAATCAAACAGTTTACAAATTTGTTGTTTAGAATCCTCCCGGATCACATGAGGTCTCCTCGGCTGTTTGGTGAAGTCTGTGTTGATCTTATGTTTGAAATTACTAAGCAGACTTCTTCCCTATAGACAATAAATATTTAATATTGTTTTGCACAAAAATAAGAAATTCATCTGCTTCAATTCAATCTTGATACAGTATAATCTTTGTCGCTTTTTAATTTCTATTTGTATCGTAAAAGAAGGACGAAAGATACCAAAGGGACAGTCAAACTCATCAATCTAAAACAAACTGACAACGCCAAGGCTAAAAATGAAAAAGACAAACAAACAACAGCACACTCGACACAACATAGAAAACTAAAGAATAAACAACACGAACCCCACCAAAAAACTAGGGGTGATCTCAAGTGCTCCGGAAGGGTAAGCAGATCCTGCTCCACATGCGGCAACCGTCGTGTTGCTAATGTGATAAGAAATCCGGTAAATGGTCTAATTTGGTAGGTCACATTCATGAAAGGGAAGGGGATTGAAGTTACGATGTAAGGAACATATCCGATATCATTTGTGAAACGGTAATTCCATAACGGTCAACCAACTCGTGATGGCGTCCGTAAAATTTACGAAGGGATGATTTCAACTTCAACATTTGGAACTCTTGGTTTAATAGCTTCCTTGTGAGCAGCAACCCTCTATCAAGAAAATCATGATAGGAAATGCAAGCACGGGAATATCGTATCAACTGGGAGCTTCCTGTCGCCATCCATATTTCATTCATTAAACCAATCTTATGATCCAATGTATATAAAAGTAGTTCAAGTAATGCAATACCGATAAATTACAGTTTAAAATCTGTTGATATGTATATTTCTAAACAATTTGTGTATCTCTCTACTGTATCACAAATACTAACCGTGGTAACATACGAAACAACAAATTCTCTGTCATTTTCTTTTCTTCTGACAACTGTTGTGTCCGTTGAGCTACGACTTCTTCAAGGTTGTTTGCATATTTTTCCATGATTGCCAGCATATTGTCAAATATATTTGCTTTTCTATAGAAAAATAAAACATGGTGGTAATTGAAGAGTTTTGTTCCCATTAAAGTTAACATTAACTAAATCGAATTGTACTAGAAATAAAGATATAAATTCGTTATGGGTTTTTGTTGGCCTTGAGTCTTAGAAATTACCAATGTAGGATAGTCTTGAAAATTGCATTAAGTGGTGATCGAATCTCCGACATTATAGTCGAATTACATACATATCATTGATTAAACTTCTATTGTGATTCATTGAAAATGGAGCGGACGTCAGTACCTAATGTACAATTACTCTATTTAGTGTGTACGAAACTGTTTTGCACAAAAACAATCATTTTATATTCAAAAACCTAATGAGGTAAACAAATAGAATGTAATTGTACGAAGAGGACAATCGCCACTTTATGTTGAAGAATTAAAAACAGTTTTATAATCATTTAAAAAGACAACAGAGCAGCATTTAATCTTGAATCACTGCACAAAAAATAATCTCCAAACATAAAGAGCTAAAATGATTCAAAATTCGAAACAAATTCGAGTTGCACCAGTTTCATCAATTCTAGTGTTCTTAAGAAATTATTTCCATATCAAATATTGAAAAGAACGATTTACTACCAGAGAAATAAATGATTTATGATATATTTTCTTCAGTTTTTTGTGGCATATATTTTCAACAAAACTCGGAATATTTACTTTATTATATTTGACCAAATACACACGTTATACATTTCGTAAAAATGAGGACAATATTTTTTTCATTTGGTAATTAAAAAACCTTAGTGAGCGCGCTCACATACCAACGTCCCCACATTGTCACTGGAGAAATAAATAAACTGTAAAAAAATTATAGAAGAAAAAAAATGAATCATAATTTCCTGTCGTTATGCACATCTACATAGTATATCATTATTATCTACAAAGGTTCATAAAATTCTTTTGTGTGGTTTCAGTGAAGTTACGACGACGAACTGCTGCAGTAGTATATTGAAGCAAATAAGTTCAAAGGGGCGTTACTCATAGAAAAAAAATTGAATAGTAAATTACTGTTGATATGCACAAAACCATTGTCCTTATTATCTATAAAGGTTTCATGAATTTCTGGTGTGTGGTTTGAGAAAAAAGTTGCAATGACAGGACTGACGGACTGACGGACAGACCGACGGACAGACAGACGGACGGGTCAAAAACAGTATACCCTCCGCAACTTCGTTGCTTGGAATATTATTAAAAAAAAATGACGGTAGAAACTACTGTTCCTTTGATATGCTTAGAAAAATTAGCATTCTAGATGTGCTCAGGAAAAATTAGTTCCAATTTTGCATAGTTGTTGAGAGAATGTCTTCCTCGCTCGACCCAGTGAATATAGTTGATGTAAATAGTATCAAAGGTTACCAAAGAATTATAAATTAGAACGCCAAAACCGCCGTTTCGTCTACTAAAGACTCATCAGTGACGTTACAAAATATTTATAAAGCCAAACAAGTACAATGTAAGAGCAAGAGGATCCAAATTCCAAAAAGTTGTGCCAAATTACGGCTAAGGTATTTAATGCTGAATAGAAAATCCTTAGTTTTTCAAAAAATTCAAACATTTTGGTAACAGGAAAATTTATATAAAATTGACACATATATTGATATTCTCTTGTCAACACCGAAGTGTTAAAAACAACCCTTCTAGGGTAAGGCCTACTACACATGTTGACCTAGAGGCGGTTAGAGGAAAACTGAATAAATTACCTGTACTAAAAACACAACTTGTAGAAAGTAATATCTAGTTGTTTGGATTACCTTGGAAATAAATGACATTGATAAAGTACTTACAATCCTTGGTGCATTGGCTTAAGTCTGTATTTGATAAATTTAAAATCAGGTCTTTGTTCGGGATCTTCATTCCAACAGTCATGTATACAAGTGAAAATGTATTCCTCACACATAAGTAATTAGTGTTTGGTCTGTATGGTGGATCTTCTCCCATTTTAACTCTGTGTATAATTTCTAAAACATCAAAGCAAGTGGTATATAAATAAAGAGGTTTTGATTTTTTACGATCGAATTCCATGGAAAATTATGGACTTTAAAATATAGTTTTGTTCGTGCAATATACTAAATAATATTCATAAATATATTGCGAAGAAATCTGTCAGTTGGTGAAATTATGCTTATTCTTCAAATTCAAATTGAGCTGATTCTCAATAATTTGTTATACTGTACACGTGAAATTTTATTTTACCTTTCATATATTTCTATTCACAACTCTGGCGTACTAAATTATAATCCTGGTACTTTTGATAACTATTATAGAATCGGGCGATATCGTTATGTAGTGTGTATTTGTTACTATTATATTTGATAACAATTCAACTGTGAAGGATTGCATATTTTAGATTAAGGTATTTTTAATCATTCAGCATAGAAACTAAAGTACCTTTTGGGGCAAAGTCTGTTCGTCCCCACGGTCCGAGTCGTCCATGAATTTCATACATAATGATGGCAAATGAGTAAATATCTCCTTTTGGGGTTCCATAACTACTATTATACTTGTTCCGTAATAATTCTGGTGCCGTCCAAAGAAGTCCTGTGAATACAAAAGGAATATCATTTACTTTTGCTTCTATCTAATAATAATAAGTCTGTTTCAGTGTGTATCGTTTTTAAAAGCAGAATATTCATGATTCTTATAGAAACCTTTTTATCTATGTTTCTGTCTATCTGAGCACAAATATTTTGTTTGCAATATGAAAACATAACAAAAATTACAAAAGATATTACTATAAACAGTTAAATTTAAGTGACACAAAAGATAAATTGATAGACTGTTTAGCAATTGATTCGATTATGCACGTTTAATGCTGTTTATTTTGCTAACCTATAATTTTTTTTTATAATCTTAACAACGATTCACTTTTAAAAAAACCAAATATTAAATGGGGTATTATAATATGGTTTGCTTTCCTCCCTATTGACTGTAAAGTAATGCAAAACAGACGTGTCTGACACGCTTTGCAGAATAAAGGAATACACATTCTTTTCTAATTTGATTGGGGACGTTGAATCCGATGGTCAATGTTCTGACAACACCTCGATATCTGCATGTTAAAAATAGTCTACCGGTGTTTTGTTACACCCACATTTTCCAGCGGCAGTCGAAGTTTACACTCTTTCAACCCGATTTATCGATTCTGTAGAACCACTCTTACGGTTCATTTTAAAGGAGTAGGTTCAGTAAGACCCCTTTTTGGCCCCAAAATATAGCAGTTTTACAAAATTGATAAAATGTAAACCTTTAGTTATTTATTGGACAGTAGAATACTTCTGCTACATAAATATGGGCTGTTTTTGACAATGCAATGCACATATATCCGGTACTAGCACCATTAAGTCATAATCCTCATAATTCTAGCATTTTAGTTAAATTTTAGACGGTTTTCGTGTAAAACGAAAGTGGCCGCATTTGTGTTCATCCTTAATTTTGAAATGTAAGTTGTATTTTATGATAATACATAACATTTATGAATTGAGGATGATACACGGATGCGGCCAACCCATAATTTTTTTTACTAACAAAAACCATTGAAAAAGACATTTTTGGTATATATAGGTCTGCTTTTTCCTATTTGAAGCTTGAAATCGGGACTCGCTTTTTAAGGATAAATCTTTTGAAATCTTTGGACGTTAACAATTAATTCACAACAATAGAATCTTAGTGTTTAAAAATGGTCAAACTTTTGTACAATATTTACGCATAATTTACACACACAATCGTCTTAACCGACCTCTACCTCATTTTAATTTGCATTGGGCGTGAACAAAGATAAACCAATCAGTCGATCAAAATTATTTGTATGTGTTATTACTTAAACAGCTTTTTTTTTGTAAAGTGTAGCGAAATTGTTTACCTTCACAATTACTGAAACTATCACTCTTGTGCTGTGTAGTATTGCCAATGAGTTGTTGTAAACCAAAGTCGGATACTTGAAGAACCCATCTACTGTCTACTAAACAGTTGGCAGACTTCAAATTTCCATGATACTGCAGCTCACTTTCATGTATAAATATCATACCCTGTAACATTGGAAAGTATGAATTATTATTTATTATCAATACTAGAACACACCCGTGATATCGCGGGTCCGTGACTGAATTAAAGTATATAACTATGTGCAAGCCTTATTTTAGTATTAGTATTGTCACCTGATAAAGTCATGCCGATTATAAGATACACAATTTTCTCTGCTTTCAAATCTTTCTGTTTGAACCCGTCGAACTGGAACTGATCAATTATTGGTAATATTAATTATTTGGAAAACAAAAGGTCCTGGAATGGAGTATTTTTTAATCAACAGCATTGTCCTATATTAGTTATAAATAAGGTTGAATTCTTAGATTCGCTGTTTTACGTCATGCCCGCTAACAAATTGAAACTTATTGTTAGTCCAGATTTTTAGTATTCGTATTGTTATCTTAGAAAGTCTTACGGATTAAAATACTGCAATAAGTAACAATTTGACAATTTAGTAGTGTCAACCCTGTGATTATGACCCGTGTATATAGCATATTAATCCTGATTACACCGTTTGGTGGTGCGCCTGTCAGCTGCGGAACGTACAGATAAGGTAATAGGTAACAGGTGATTATACTATTGGTATCGGTATCGGACTCGACCCGGAACTTCCTAATTATTGGCAATATTAATTACGTGGAAAACAACAGGGCCTGGAGTGGTGTAATTTTTAATCTACACCTTTGTACTATATTAGTTGTATATAAAGTTGAATTCTTTGATTCGTCGTTTTTACGTGATGACGGCTGACAAATTGGACCTCGTAATTTTAGTATTATAGATATATGTACATGTACTGACTGGGTGGTTCATTTGTTTATTTACCAAATCTTCATAAATTCATATATAGTATGACTGATACTAAGCAATTTATAAGTGAGCTTTCATGTCAAAACAAATTAGATGTGTGTTATTAAAATGGTAAAGCATCTGCGGGTTGATTTAACAGATGATTTAAAATAAAATATGTTTGAAATTTGAAAAAACGAAAACAAAAGGTAAAGCATAATGTCGATTTCGATCCACAAATGAGCCACAGCCTAAAAATACATGTTTATATTCACTGGCATTTCTTGTATTCATGGTATTGTATATTAAAAAATACGATTTTCGTAAAGGTTCGATTTTTTTACATAGGTATTTCAAAATCATCATACAAACAAATTTTAAAGATTACAAATATAAAAGAAATAAGTGTATATTGGCTAAGATAATGGGTGATATAACGCTTCCTTTAATCATGTCTATTCGACTGAAAGATGTCCTCTGAATTAATATTGTCCTTTTGTAAGGAAACTGAAATTGAATATTGCCACAATAAATTAGTTGTATTTTAAAAATACTTAATTACAACAATGATGACAACCAAAAGAAATGTCAAAGAATTATTTAAACAGTAATGAACCAATATTAAATCATCCTGACTGAATGTCAGTTAATGAGTTTGTCTTCATTTGTCAAAGGAAGTGATTGAACTTCATATTGATCTAACTGAATTACTTATTGGTACAGGAAAAGCATGTCAACATCTAACAAATCATTTCACTTGAATCAAGAGGTAAATTAATACTTTTAAATAATGTGATATTAACAATAAGATTTAATAAGTTATAAAGATAACTATATTTTATTTGACATTATGAAGATTTATGTTTGTTTTAGAAAAATACAAGATATATTTTTTGTGCACTCAAATTGCTCTTGAGCATAATTTCATCTTATTTCTTACCTTGATTAGATCTGCAACAAGTGACGCAATAAACATGTCATCCAGATTTAAGTCAGCATTTTGCAAAATATCCTAAAATATAAATCATCAATGCTAATATTGTTTTGGAAAAATCATATGGTGGTCTTAACTAAAATGTATCAGTTAGATTATCGTACCATGCCATGCAAAATATTGCTTATAAGACGTGAGTTAAAACACTACAGATTTTTATCATGATTGTGTTTCTATATTTTTATTAAAGCTACTGCGTACAATCTTCTATTAATTAAAGTCATTGTAATCAGAATGTTTCGTGATTTAATATCAGTAAGAAAAGTACTTTGAGTTTCCAAATATGACAGATGTAAAAATATGGTTTGTAATTGTTTTTCTTGTACTTCAATTAATTGTATATTCCTGCATGTGCCTTTTCAACCAAGTAACAGAAAAAAAACAGTGTAATGATTGAGTTTTCAAAAATCTTGTTTATTCTTTCATTATGTAAATGTTCCTGTATAAATTAAGGAACTTCGTTAGTGATTGTCTTATGTAATATCTCGATGTTTTTGTGTCATTATGGATATTTGATGTTAACGACATATCAACTCAAATATTTGTATGATGTGTTTCAGTTATGAATTATAAAAAGGGGGGGGGGGGGGGGTTAAAGCTTTTAATGTTATATGGACGACTGTCTTGATCTGATGCTCGTTTATCAATTTGTTTTATATGGGAAAATGCTAATAAACGCAGTGATGCGAATAACTTTCGTAACGAATACCTAAATAACAACAGAGCTGATAGAATAACAATAAAGATGTACGTAGTTATGTTAAAGTATTTAATTAATGCGATAACGAAACTTACATAGAGACTTCCTCTAGCACAATATTGTGTAATAACGAAAAGGTGTGGAGTTTCCACACACGCACCAATAAATCTATTGACATTGTCATTGTTTAATTCCTTCCTCAGTTGTAACTGTTTCTTCAGTGTTCTGTTGATATCTACATTCTTCTTAAAGATCTGTTTGATAGACACCACTGTCCCCTTATAAGATCCAATTAGTACCTTCTTCTCATACGACACACTGTTCTTTTTAGTAGGTTTAGTTACGCCAAGCAATGTTGTTC
Source organism: Mytilus edulis (assembly GCA_019925275.1). NCBI lineage: Eukaryota > Metazoa > Mollusca > Bivalvia > Mytilida > Mytilidae > Mytilus > Mytilus edulis. Next base: position 92,936,526 of record CM034356.1, on the reverse strand, counting down.
TCTCAGGTTCCTCAGGGCCAATCAAATACTTCAGTGATGATAAAGATCTCCTCTAAATTATTGGAAAGTTATATATTACTTCATATGTCATGATGTTTTGCCTTTTAGTGTATTAGTATAGTGAATAATGAAAGATCTACATAAAAGGTTACAAATATTCTATTTGTCATGACTTTAGAAGATATTGGCTATTGAAAAAAAAGTCACTTCCACAGTGAAAATAAAACCAGAATCAGATGAAAGATCACTAGATAAAAGTTTTAAAAATATATTTGAATATAAAGAGGTGTAGGGTTATTCTTGAAAAATTAGCATAAACAAAATGTAAAAAAGAATATCAACCTCAAACGTTTATAGTTTTTTTTCTAATCTCGAAAACCAATAAAAAGTATCTTTTGTCGAAAGTAATATTTGACAACCTTTGTAAACATATTTCCAAGAAAAGAAAAAGACTAAACATTTACATAAGACTTAATGTAATTTAACATCATTATCATAACTCTTTGGAAATAAAAAAGAAACAAGATTAACGAACAAAATCAGAGAGAAATTTACTTAAATAGATTTTTTGAAAACGCATTCATAATTGTTCTGAACAAGTTTTAATCTGATTATTTTGTTCATTCAAAAGATAGTGAAATAGGTAACTTTGTTTAAAAAAAATCTAATTCAAAATGTATTCATTTTCAGATGAATCTTATTGGTTTTGAAACAAAATATTTGCAACAACTAACATATCAAAATAAGATATTTTATCTACCCAGAAAAAAAAGTTTTAGAGAATATACACAACAACATGTCGAAAAAAGAAGAATTATTCTTGAAAAAACAGCCGACAAATAAAATATTAAAACAGACAGATGAAGTTTCATACAATCCTTGAGTTTAAATATGTGTCCTGGAAAGGTACGCATTTGCTGTTGCTCACTAAAAGCTGCAGTGCGATGATAATCTGGCTAACAGAGGATAGGAGGATAATAATGCTTTTACTTTGAACATAATCGTTATCATATGTTGCGCATATTATGTTACAACGTCAACCAAATCATGATGGACACATTTGAAGTCGTGTTACAATGATACGAATTTATAAGATCATCTGAAGACCCAATTTAATTAAAAAAAACTAACTAAAATGATTAGCAATTAAAACCAGCAAAACAAGATTTATAACCTTAAAGAGGCTCGAGGGTACAAAAATATCAGCAAAAATAGAAACATTTGTTTTTCATTACAAATTTTATTTATTACACTATTAATTGTTACTTTATGATATGGTACAAAAATCAACCAATGAATCAATTAGTTTTGGCCCCAGATGACTTTTGAAATGTGTGCATCATTGACAAAGCTCCAAATTATCTCCCTTTGATGAAAAAATGCAATTTGTTTTGCATAAAAATTGAAGTAACTTTTTTAACTCATCGGTGACCTATATTTTTTATGAACAATGAACTCTACTTAAACTAAACAATTGTAAAATTTAAGCGATTTGTGTAATTTAGTTCTTTATTTATTTCGATTTTACCTTTTTTTCTCCTATTAGTTCAACAGAGAAAAAGTACCTTAACAAAAATGCATGCTTCTTTCAAAGGCAGATTGTGAACTTTAATGAACGGTGACCCCCATATTTTTATTGAATTAAGTATTGGATAAAGTTTATTCATAAAATGAATAGCGAAATCCTATATTTAAAAAAAAAATATTTAGACCCGCGAGCCCCCTTTCATCCGAAAGATTGAACTTTTTACTCTTGGAGGAAGCTACCTGTTTATTTATGTGCATTTATAACCTTAACATCCGTGTTTACATTATCACCTGTTACAAATAAGTTTGTTTAATCTTACAAAAGTAAAAGTATTTTGTATTCACTTAGAAAAACCCAGTTTTATATTATCTGGAACAAAGGCATAGTGATGATAATGTTTCGAGAATAGATTCATGTTTATTTATACAAACATCTGCCTTCATGTAACTTTCATCAGACATATTACCACTTCTTCTATCAATTTAGATAAAAACAATATTTTTTTCAATTATTATCACAACACAAACAATTTTTACGTGGGTTTTACCTTAACTAAATACAATTGATAGTTATAAATGGTCTTCAATCAACCTATTTGTATCAAATAGTGGACCAACAGCGACACGATGAGATATTAATGATGGATGTTCATATCGATGATGACATACACTGTATTTGTCGGAAACTTTTTTATCATAAGAAAATGAAATATAGCACGTTACTAAGCACTTATTACTAAACTGAAGCGCAATTTGTTATAACACAATTATGTTTTGTTTGACAAAGTATAAAATATAAAACCGGACGCATTTAGATGATAACTCGCACGGGATGTTAATAGTGCACAATTATTTTAATTTTTTTTTACATCTTTTTTTAAATATTATCAGTCTTTTCGAGAGATAAAACATAGATATCGGATTAGGAGCAGTTGTTTTGTTCTGATTCTGATTCTGATTCTGATAAATACTAACTTACTTCTTTAAAGTTAAACTAAGTGAAGCATAATACAAAATTGCTTCATTTGCATTCACTTTATACTGTATTATACAATTATTGATACATAAATATAATTGTTATTATTATATTTATGTATCAATAATTGTAGACTAGAGTACAAAGTAATCGAAAGAACGTATAAACAAAGAATCGTGGTACCTTTGTTATTTTGGCAGTCACTAATCCACACGTAATGCTGCTATAAACTTAGAAATTAACATACGCTATTGGGTAATAGACAGATATCTAATGACATATATATATCAAATCAAATTGACCCAGTTCAAAATGAAGTATATAAAAAGACGATATGATAAGGCTTTCTTTAAGGTTGATACGTGTAAACTCTATTTTCTGATTTATATATAATTAGATCTGAAATCAATACCAGATTATTTCAAAATAAGACAAAGAAACATAGGTTGATAACAAAACAAATATGTTTCAACAATTGATTCATGGTGCATCATTAATGAAAGGACAATGTACATGTCATTTTGAATCGTAATACAGATTTCAATCACGTCTTAAAGATATATTTCTTTTAAAGGGCAGATGTGAACAACTGTAAATGAAAGTTTTATTCATCCAGACACAAGAGACAACACTTCACTTGCAGTACTATTTTGACACCTGCAAAATATTATGAACTGTCAGCGTAACGTTTGTCAAAATAAATGAATAAATTCCATTTAGATATCGAAAAATGAGCCGCAGAATTTATCATTGGATGGAAATATTGAAGAACAAATAAGTTTTTTTTAAACTTTAACGTAATAAAAATTAATATTTAAGGGTATACTTTATTTTACACAGAAACTGAATGATGTTTTGCCGGCAGATCAGATGCACTTGGTTAAACTAATTCAGATTTGTCGAAGACCGTATGTTGGGTTTTTTTGGTATCGTCTAATTGCTGTATCTATAAATCCTACCCTTCATGTACGTAATTCACACTTCTTATTACCATATTATACTTATTCAAAGAATTGAAGAAACACAATCATTATACGAAACATGAAAAGTATGACAAAATTTCATCAAAATTACCAATAACATTGAAAAACAAATAAATGGATTTGAGATAAGATTTGCTTAACTAGATATATGTCTATGGAGCAAGCATTTATTTATAATAAGTTATTTTCTGGTTACTATAAAATGTTTGCATGGAGCTGCGTTGATGGGAAAAACCTTTAATGCTGTTCTTGCGAAGCAGAAATAAAAGGTTTAGGAAAGAAGCATGCAATTCACAACAAGCTATTGCTAAACTATTCTCCGTTTACATTTTTTTGGAATAAGAACAGATAGATATGCATGCTCAGGATTATCACCTTGCAGTTTCTGTGTTTTTGAACGCCATTGAAAGGCTCAAAATGTTTCGTATTCAAAGCTGGAAAGAACGACCTTGAAGTTCTATGATTTTCCTAAAACAGGATTAAATAGTATAAAACACGATGAATGATATAAACATACATATAACAGAAATGTGCAGAATATAAGAGAAATAGAACAAAAGCAGTTTCTTGCTACAAACAAATAAATAAAACTAAAAATAATAAATTCACAAACATTCAGATATTATTAATTTTCAAGTGATGTATTTGCAAATGTACTACAGTGTTTCACATGTTCAACTAAAACATACTACTCATTTAAAAGATTGTTTTGTTAGAGTTATTTTATTGTAGAAAACATGCACTATTTCACAAGTACCCTGTATGTAAATTTCATTATCAGGCTTGTAAAAGGTCCGATGATTATTTGTCTTACTTTTAGTGGTCTTGTATGGGGTAGTACTTCTTCTACTGAGTCGACCAGCATCAGATCTTTGTATTCTATTTTCCATAGAAGTTTTGCAAGCTTTTGTTCATACAAATAATGTCTAAAATAAAACAAAAACATTTTTTGATGATACTCAAGTCAGTAAAATGGAGTTTCTGTTAATCTAAGCAAAACACACAGCTTTATCTAGGTAATGTTGATCTCTGTATCAATCTTCACAAGGAACCTCACGTGTTTTAAACATTTAATAATACTAATGTCGATATTTTAACTTTATAAATTCTCCAACATTGAGTAAATATGACATCATATATGCTTATATTTTCCGTTTTGTGTTTTTTTATATTATATATTGTTTTTGGTTTGAATTGTTTCCTATTTGAACATGCCAGGATATTATTGTATAGCTTTCCATAAGAGAAGTACGATGTAGTGGTACGGTATGGGATTTTCTCTTTAGTTGATATATTGTAGCAATTATATCATATCTCCATAGTGAATAAGTGGTAGGTGACTGTTGCGGTCATGTTATATATTTTTTATGATATCCATATTTTTTTCATTGGTAAATCATTAAAATACATGTATGACATACTTTTTAATGTTCATATGATAGAAAGATATTGGGGAAACAACCGAAATACGCAAATGAACGTAATGATGACGCTCTCATATATGATTCAATAGATCGTGATCTTGGACAATAAATCCGTTTTCCATTTAGATTTGGAATGGGTTATTATTTCTTTTTCATACGTATACAGTATAAAAGCAGTAGGTCTAACGGGAATTTATGATTTCAAGCCTAAAACCTTAACCGTTAACATAATATGTTGCTAATAAGATAACGTAAAAACCCTAACGTTAAATGAAACCACGACATTTGAAATAATAAAAAAAAATGAATGCTACACTCTATATTGAATACGGAAAGTTTCTTATAATTCATCGAGAATGATACAAAAATTCTCTTCTTGATGCGCTTTAGATTTTGAAAATTATAACGCAATACTTCATTTCCATTAAGAATATTTAGATTGAATTGCCTGGTAATTATATATAATTTTCATTTACATTTGAATTGATCTTTTGGCTATAAAGGCTTGTTTACCACTGATTGTAAGGATGGATCATACTTGTACTTCTTTCTTTAAACGTACGTTTATTTCAATTCAGAGTATTTATAGAAGCTATTTATTCATTTGCATATTTGATATTTGATAATTTATGCTATATAATATAATTTAATCACAAAGGGATAACTGGTTGAAGACAACAACGAAAAATAAACACTATAGTATTTAAAAACAAACATAATCCACAAGTTTTTGATAAGTCCATTTGTAGGAACTTATTTAAAAAAAAGTTGCCTGAGGATATCAAAGGAATTCTCAAATGTCAGATTTTTGAGAAAACCATACAAGACCATGCATGTAAAGCGCATATAAAGTTAAAGAACTATCTCATAAAAAGCTATTTACATAAATAAATCATTTAATAAATGAAGTCATTTGCCTTGTTATATAATATGATAATTCTACCTATTTTCTTTTGCATTATCGTTTCCTTGAAACTAACTGCAATTTTATGTGATTTGAATTTGTTATTTTCTAATAATTTCAAATGAAGAATATCCATACATTTCCAAACGCGTATATGTAATGGTTAATCGGGAATATCAACAGGACTACATCGAATACCAGGAACACAATCGGCCTAAATCGATATAGATTGTTGTTTTGATTGGCTTTTTTTGTCTTTTAGCCATTATCTAAATAAAATTACCTTAACACAAAACCTCCAGCAACTAGCATGGCTGCTACAACTACACTGCATATAGTTGCAATTCTCCAATCTACAATGTTATAAATAAGAATCACACACTTTACTTTGGGTGAACACTTTGTATCTAATACAAATAGCATACAAAATATTTGCAAATTGTATCACAAACAACACATGCATAATACGAATGAATCATGATAATTGTAATTTTCAAAATTAAAATCTTTAAAGTCAATTAATGTGTTGTTCATGAATGGTACATAATTTTAATTTTCTGATTTTTAAGCTAAATTCGCATGATTGTACCTTTATCCATTACATTTAATTTTAAAAGTGTAAATACCACATCTGGCACCTAGCAAAAGGATGGGTTCTAATCACCTCTCCACGGTTCTAGCAATATTTGCATTCAAGTTACTCTCCAAATATATCATGTTTACCTATTTGATGAAGACACTTTTCACCGTCAAATCCACAGTCTGGTTGATCCTTTGGTGTGTATCCTAACAGCCACTCTACTTTGCGTTCTTCAATAAATGACTGTAATAAATTAGGAATACAAAATATTACGGTGTACAAATTTGTGTTTTGAGAAATTTTTATTCAACCTTACTAAAGGATTGCTAACATTATAATACAATGTATATCACCCCAACAATTACCACTTTTCATTATCGCGGTTTTTGACTTGCGTTAAACGTTTGTAACATTTTTTGCTAGTGTACCGATCCTTGTTCAAAGTTATTGTTGCTGTTTTTCTCAGCAGGCTAAAAATGTTTTACCAGCAAAACGGAAAGGGACTTCATAATTTCAGATAAGCACTATCTAAATGTGTTCGTTACGACTGTTCAGACGACTGTCATAGTTATTTATGCAAATGACAGGCATATTTTGAATCATAGTGAAATTATGTAGATTTGGTTATTTTTTTTCAACTTTATTAAAAAGATTGAGATTAAAACATATTTAAATCTGATGATGTTAAAAGTTGGAATGTTTATATGTTTTAACCGCCGTTTGATGTGATCAACCAACCTTTTTCATTTGTCAAACAGTCTGATCCAATTCGCTACGTTTTATTGTAAAGGGTAAGCAGTTTTATTTATCTACTTTACAGTTTAAAAGGCGTACGATATGTATAAAATAAAATTGAGAACGGAAATGGGGAATATGCCAAAGAGACAACAACCCGACCACAGAAAAAAAACCAATACATGTATGAATAAAGATTATCTATACCTACTGGTATTTTGTGACCGGTGGCGTTCATTTGATAGACTCCAACGGGTCTTAATGATAATTTACCATCAGTCTCTGTTAGTCTAAGAAGAGAATAATTGCCCTCTGAATCTCCGTAGGAATCAATGTAAAAGTCATATCCTTGTATACCTGTAAAATATTAGCATATAAGTACAAGTTTAATATTACAAGTATTATAGCATTTAATCGGAAAAATCGAACTTGGTAAAGTCAGCACTGGTATATAACAATACTGTGTTCTTGTGTTGTGCTGTTACATAAATATCCAATGTCAGGGGAGGATTGAGCGCTATCGTTTTCGCCAACAAATTATGCAGTTTTACCGTGTTTTTTTTTTAATTATCGAAATCCGTTTTATTCAAATACCGTATTGCAAACAAAGACCAACATAATCTGTGAAGGGATCAGATACAACGCGCGATGGCCGACAAGTGTACTATTTTTGCTGTTAGCCTTTTGAATATCATTTAAAAAATATCATAACTTTTTCGTTTAATTCGGCCACCTCTAATGAATCTTACGTAGATAAAATACGCGTCTGATTTACGAAGTTATAAATTTCGCATCTTCGACAGGTTTATTACAATTGCTTAAAATAAGATATCAGCCAACAGTTTTATTTGTATAGGAGTGGATCAAATAAATGACTAAAAACTATAAGATTCAAAATGGTGTGTATAATTTGGCAAATCATTTTATTCAATATTCACAAAGAAACGATGGTATGTCTCTTAATGTTCCTGCATGTTAACTCTTTGGGTTATTATTTTTTATTAATAAAATTGATGTTTGACATGACAAATGACTTTATGCACATATAACACCTTAATAGAAGAAAATGTTGTTTATGCATATCGTCACAGCAGATAGTTTCACCTTTTCCATAATAAAACGTTTAATGCACATTATTTATTGTTTTTGATAACAAAAAACAATATTTAACAATTATCTTTCTTAAAAGGATTGGGTCTTCTTTCGTATTCTTATATGGATTTTAAATGATTTGTGTTATGTATACTTGTCTCATTCCACATTTTATCTCTCCCATTGACTATTGTATTTTTTGTCAGATTGGAAGTCTAGATTCATGTAAAATAATAAAACCAAACGTGTGATATCACATTGAAATATTCCAAAAACAAATTCTATCAAGATACCAATATCATGATTTTACGCCAAACACTACTTGTCTTATCAGTAAAAGAGGGACGAAAGATACCAAAGGGACAGTCAAACTCATAAATCTAAAACAAACTGACAACGCCATGGCTAAAAATGAAAAAGACAAACAGAAAAACAATAGTACACATGACACAACATAGAAAACTAAAGAATAAACAACACGAACCCCACCAAAAACTAGGGGTGATCTCAGGTGCTCCGGAAGGGTAAGCAGATCCTGCTCCACATGTGGCACCCGTCGTTTTGCTTATGTGATTACAAATCCGGTAAATAGTCTAGTAACATTCGAACTCAAATTAAAAGTATATTCAAATGTTAACTACTGCATGTTTATCAATGTTTACGAGAAAAAGAAAAGTTTTAGTTTGCACAGTTCTTCACAATTTACTTTCGTAGGTCTGCCAACACAAAGTTGTAAAGACGTTGTAAACTTATTGATGTACTGTCATGTAAAAAAATCATATTTAATGGGGATTTTTTTAAACTGTAACATATTACCCTTATTTCATTGGGTGCAATAGAATATTTTTGTATTCCTAAAAAAGTTATGTTTGTTCACATGTAAGGATTGTATTTTTTTCTTACTTCTGTAGGTTCGGTCTCTTATCACCCCGACTACTGCACTACCGTTTGAGATCGATCCATTTAGTCTGAGGACCTCTTCTATAGCATCTATATATATCCTAACTGCGTCATAAAGATAGGCAGCAAATATTGGTACCTGTTGCTGTGAAATTAAAGAATCAGGAATCAATAATTAGTTTTAAACGGGTCTATTTCTATAAGAACATATACTTTTGTATACCAAGTATAATTTCAATGTAAACAAATTAAATATAATATACTGAATAGTTTAAGTTTATTACCCAATCCTTAATTTTCTGTTTCAACTGTATAAATATATTACAAAAAAACGATATAAATCATTCCTTGATTGATAAAATACCATACACGGTTCGTGACCTAAATAAACTCATCATAGATACCAGGACTAAATAAAGCGATGGTTAACTACATTACAAAAGTCATTCGATCCTAGCTATAACTTACTTCAAGTCTCACTTTTCCTGTCCCGAGTAAGGATCTTCACTAGTGGTGCAATGTCTTCGTATATTAATGCTTTTATTATTGGGAAAGGGAATGGTTTAGAAAAAAGGAATGAAAGATACCAGAGGGATAGAGCATGATGTTTTGCATAGAGACCTATCAAAAAGTAAAATAACAAAAGTACCGAAATCCAAGGAAAATTCAAAACGGAAAGTCTCTTATCAAAAGGAAAAATCCAAAGCTCAAACACATCAACCGTATGTAAAACAACTGTCATATTTCTGACTTGGTACAGGTATTTCCTTATGCAGAAAAAGGTGAATAAAATCTGGTTTATAGCTAGCTTAGTAAACCTCTCACTTGTTTGACAGTCGCATAAAATTTGATTATATTGACAACAATGTGTAAACAAATAAAACAGATCTAGACATCTATAATACTAAAATTACGAGGTCCAATTTGTCAGTCGTCATCACGTAAAAACGACGAATCAAAGAATTCAACTTTATATATAACTAATATAGTACAAAGGTGTAGATTAAAAATTACACCACTCCAGGCCGTTTTGTCTTCCACGTAATTAATATTGCCAATAATTAAGAAGTTCCGGGTTGAGTCCGATACCGATACCAATAGTATATTCACCTGTTACCTATTACATTTTGTACCTTATGTGTACGTTCCGCACCTGACAGGCGCACCACCAAACGGTGTATTCAGGATTAATATGCTATATACACGGGTCATATTTACAGGGTTGACACTACTAGATTGTCAAATTGTTACCTATTGTAGCATTTTAATCAGTAAAACTTTCTAAGATAACAATACGAATACTAAAAATCTGGACTAAAATAAGGCTCATAGGTACAGTTTTCAATTTCTTAGCGGGCATGACGTAAAACAGCGAATCAAAGAATTCAACTTTATAACTAATATAGGACAATGCTGTTGATTAAAAAATATTCCATTCCAGGACCTTTTGTTTTCCAACTAATTTATGTAACCAACAATTGATAAGTTCCAGTTCGACGGATTCAAACAGAAAGATTTGAAAGCAGAGAAAACTGCGTATCTTATAATCGGCATGACTTTATCAGATGACAATACTAATATCAAAATAAGGCTTGCGCATAGTTATATACTTGAATTCAGTCACGGACCCGCGATTTCACGGGTGTGTTCTAGTAGTAGTTAAAAAGGTAAAAAAAATAACTGTACAGCAATGCCAATATTTTAGTCACTATAAAAACAACAAGGTATATTGACAAAGCGTATACGCTAAAATGAAAGACAAAAATTTACTATAGCACAATAACACAATGACGGGATGTAATGCCAAAGTGATTTTACCGAAAATTTACTAAACAGTAAAATGATTACTATATTTTAACATTAACATATAAATTTAAATTTTTGTCTTTTGATTGCTGTCTTTAAAATGTCTTGCATCCCATCTCTTTATATTTACTATCGATAGTCAGAGCCTTATTATGCAGTACTTAATAAAAAATAATGTTTGTTACACAGATATAAAGGCCGAATGCGCACCACGTTTAATGAAAAATAATTTTATAAAATTGTTGCGTTCGATATTCAATGATCACGTTTGGCAGTGATTTCTAAATGAAATTTTTACTAGTCCTTAAGTTGAAAATAAAGTATATAAGGCACTGCGGATAATCTCTCTATGCAATATATAAATAACAAATAGCTGAGAAGGTGATAGAGCAGATTGTTAAATCGAGAAAAAATTGTCAACCGCGGCGAAGACAACATTGAAAATGCTTTTTCGAGGAGTAGTTAAGCATTGTATTTAATTACTTGATGTATATTCAATTCACTGTCCTTTAAACTATCGATTTTTCGATTGCCTGGACGAGAGGTTAACATTAAAAAAATGGTCAGCCTCTCAGCCATGTGATAGAGTAAACTTACACCCTCGAATTAGCCAATCCAAATGTGGCATTTTAACGTGAAGTATAACAATGTAAAGTGTTACCTCGGTATTAAGATTTGCTGGAAATACAGGTAGATTAATTGGACTTTTCGTGTTTCGTTTTCTAACATCATCAAGGAACTTTCCCCACTCAGGACTGGTGGCAGCTCTTGGTGCCAGTAACATCAATGGGTGAAATGCCTTTATGTGTCGTTCTTTAAGTTCTGTTTCATACGGTTCTGTAAGTGATTTAAAGTTAAACATATTTAAAAAAAAAAGCATCGTGTAATAGCTTTGTGTTAGTTTTTACGTTGTTTTTTATAAATAGATTTACTATTTCAACAAGACCCTCAATTGTTTATATATACTAGAGACCCTTTGAAGGATACAACACTGGGTTTATCATATCGAGTGTCTCACACCACTAAGTTGGCATCTGATCGCGATGTGTTATACACCAGCGTGTTCGCCATCAAGCGACCTCCCCCCCGATTTAATTCGTGTGATTGAAATTATATGTCATGTTAGTCTCCTATGTCTGAAACATTGTTGTGATTTGTTTGTTTGTTATGTTTTCTACAACACGAGGAAGCAGATAATGCGCAAAGAAGCGATTTCCTGATGATATCAGACGCGACTCCAGTTCCATTATCATGTAGCTATATATATAGTCTATGAACGCAAAATATTATGAGACTTTCCAATATTGCTTCGGCGTGTTTGCAGGGTGATTGGCTCTGATAGTCTGTCGACCACATCGTATTGGCATATTTTCAACGATATCGTAACTACTAAGGTTTAGAAAAAATGTAATGTCGACTGCTACATCTCATTCAAAGCAGATTCATTGCCTCGTTCAGCTCGTAACAACTCAATAACAGTTCTACATTCTTTTTGAGCCTCCAACAGATCATATTCGATACCTTCCAGGTATTTCGACAGGTACGCCGTACTCTGTAAAAATTGATGCAAGGTTCTGTCCGGTTTTGTCATCTCTAATAAAACTATTTAGAAACAAAATGCCGTTATTTAATGACATTTCATCAATAAAAAAAGTGAAAACGTTTGTGTTTCCTTTAAACATTTAATTCATAATTTTTGTTTGCCATTTTTTTTTTTGCATGCCGAATTGATGTGCTCGCAACTGCGTGTTGGCGTATAGGGAGCTACGCGCCCGTTCAGACACACTTATACATATAATTATATCTGATAGTATCTTATCTTAATTTGTAGGATCCTTTACTATAGATAATTTAGCTGATCTATAACAATTACATCTTCATACCTTATATATCATGTACTGTATTACAACGCTAGATTAAAACTGACGAGGAAAGGAAACACCCGGCCACCAAAAGCTTCATTTTTAAGAAGCCCAGGTGGTCGTGTGGTGTAGCGCGCCAAAAATAGTGCAGGCGATTTGGTGTCACGATATCTCAGCGAGGGAAGAACAAAAAATTAGCGAAAGCAAATCTACAGAAGTAACATTGTTTGGTTGATGTTTATACGAGTTGTATATATATATAATGACAATGGTAAATCAGACTTATGAACATTGGATACTAGTGCTGTAAATCTGGTTTGAATATTTTAGTCTTAATGCATGGTTGTATTATATCTGACTACATGCAAAGGATCGATAGTGCCACAATAATACTTCGCAGACACCGCATCACATTGAAAGGTTTCGCTGGTGCGTTAAACATGCCAGGAAAACTGCAAATACATGTCTTTGACAATGTAATATATGTCACTTATACTTGCTACTGTGAATTCATTATTATTCGTTGGATACCAATTTTCGTGGTTTCCGTGGGTACAGGTGAACCACGAATTTAAATGTTCAACGAATAACAAATTTTGTATTAGGAAAATGTAGGATGTGTACAGACTTTGGCAAAACCACGAAATCAAATATCCACGAAAAGACAAGTTTTTAGCAATCCACGAAAATTGGTATCCACGAAAATAAATGAATCCACAGTATATAAATTATGTTACTGATATTGTAAGTTCTCATTGGTATATCAAAATTGCAATACATACGCCTGAGGAAATATTTATTGTCGCTGCCTGGGAAGTAAGGCTTCTGGTCGGCTGAAATTACCACATATTCTCCAGTATTCGTTTCCGGTTTGGCATGCATGGCCCTCACAAAATCAATCAAGGCATGATAATCTCCCAGAAAAACGTAGACTGAAAAAAAATTAATAGATTAAGTCTACTAAATGGTTTTTGTTATTTCCTTTCCTATTGTCTGAGTAATTAATTATTATTCTCTGACATGCAAAATATCGTTCAGTCCAAGGATTTATTTCTCATCTCAGGAATACTGCTTTGCCAAAGCTAGCAGCAGAATGATTTATATGGGTAATATAAAACAAAATAAGTAGGGCAGCAATATACTGAATTGGCAAAATTTATTTGAAAGAAAAAAACTTTTAAGTAAGTACATTGTAGATATTTTACTATAGCAAAACAGTCGAGATATGAAACAAGCCTACCATAAGAATTTTGAAACAAAGTGTTTACAATATTATAATTTTGAAGTACTCTGTGTATTTTGTGACTTATACATTATCAGTCTAAGTCCCCCTGTTAATAAATCTGGTTACTAAATTACCAATCTTGAAATGAGTTGGTCCTATTTATTACATTTTGCCTCTGTGAATTGCAAGAAAAATATCTTGACACGTATTTTGACCTATAATGGTTTAATTTTGAAAATTATAACTTCTTGTTCAATTTCTCATAATAATCATCGATTCCAGCCATCAAATACAAATGTACATGGCTTTTTAAAACATAATTGAAAGCTCACCTCACCACATTTTAGCGCGAGCTTATAGAAGAACCGTTAGATGTTTTGGGATGAATCTGTTAGTTTATCTCAGCATGAATACTTATTTTCAATCAACACCAGGGACGATTATAAAGACAGAGTTATAGGTGAATATATATTTTCAGTTTTGATTAACAATAATTTCGAATAATTTGTTATTTCTGATATTTATTTCCATACAGGATACAACTTTGGAGAGGTTGTTTCAGTTTTTTACGTAACAGTGCAGAATGGATGTCCCTTAAGTATAGTCCTTAAACGAGTCCAAAATTACGTGTATTGATGGAATAATCACTTTGCTTTTATTAGAAAATCTTCAGCTTTACTGCACAATTAGGTTTCCAATATCACAATTAAATTATGTTGGTATCTAACAAGACAATGACCTTTTGAGGAAATGTTTTAAACATAAAATAAATTAATTGCACGGTAAAGGATGGTAGATATTTTGATGATACACAAAATACGAATCTTAAGAATACTGAAAAATGTATCGCATAACAAAGTCAGTAAGTCTTCAGCCTCTCCCCCCTCCCCACCCTTACCTCCAAAAACAATCGTGAATTTATATATATGCAAATGATTTGAACATAAACCCCAGTTAACAAAAGAACCTTAATGTCGAGCTCACATACCCCACACTAAACCATATTTCAAGTGGTCAACTCTGAGGGTCAACTACTATGATATGTAAATGTAATATTTATTGGGTTTAAATCTCTTATGTTTTTACTTTGTCAAAATTTGTTTCACATTCTTTATTTCTATGTGTCGGCCTTTAGTTCATCAGTTAATCATTTTAATTAGGGGAATTGTTTTGAAACTAAGATGCATGTAAAAGTTAACATAATGTACTTTTAATTGTTTTGAAACTAAGATGCATGTAAAAGTTAACATAATGTACTTTTAATCAACCTGTTCCCCAACACTGTTTTTATGCGATTGAAAAAGATTGACAATTGCATGTCTTGAATCTAGCACATTATTAAATCAAAACATTATTTCGTGCGATTCCTGTTTAAGTAAATAAAAAACTATCTCTACTGGGTAAATGTTTAAGGCAATCTTTCACTAATCGTGTCTGATAATAAGTTTATGTTTCGAATTTTCGAGCTTTGTTTATTATAAAGTGCTTAAAGACAAAGGAAATATCGCCTTTATTGTAACGTTTTCGTATAATAGTTCATTCTCCTTCAAAAATAAAGTAATAAAATCTATACTAATTTAATGCAAACATTTCCTTCGATAAGCGATATCCATAATCAGAAAACAAATGCATTATGTTAAAAAACATCTTATTGTGTTTCAAATTATATGACTTTTTATCCCGAGTTATATTCTATACGTTGAAGCTTTTATCATCGTGAAGAGACATTAGGACCTTGTTATGATGTGTAATTGTATAATGGACGAGTTTGTCATGATCAATTAAGCACTTACTTCTGGTATGTTGGAAGGTTTTGTCAAGCAGTCTTCTCATTTTAGAATTATTTTCATTAGTTTGTTTTCCATGAACCATTACACTGTAGGGTTCCTTGAAAGATTCAATCTGGGTTATTGCGATTCCTCTTTCTCTGGCCAAGATCGAAAGACTATCAGCAGTCTTATTCCACACCGGAGATGACCCAACTATCATTGTTATAATTTTCCATTTATAATGCTGAATAAGCGATATGATAGACTTGGATACTTTAGATGTAGACGGTTGAATCCGAACAAATGTTCGTCTTTCTCTATCATGATAAATATCCGGTTCTGTTGTTGAAGAGTCGTGACACCTCTGTAATAGATCATTCAAATAAACAATATAATTGTCAAACAGATGGGGATTTACTGCAAATTATAGTAAAAATATAAAAGATATTGGCTACAATATATAATCAAACTAAGATTAAATATTATCTTAGAATAGTTTTTATTGATAAGCTCTATATTGAACGAATAACCTAAAGAACAAAGAAGTACATTTTGAAGTCTTATTTTTTTACATTTTATACAGAAATAAGAATTACAAATTCTCGGATAAAAATGAGAAAGGAAGGAAAAAAAAAATCTGAAGAATAGACGCCTTACATTCCTACCGAACATTCCATCAATGTATCGACAACCATATTTTAAAATTGTTTTTCGTATACCAAATGACAATGAAATTTTACTAAATGTCTACTTGTTTGTTGCTCTCACTTGATTGTGCAAGTAACACAATAAAAAAACACCTTCGTTTCCATTCTTATAAAATTGTGATTATTCTTTAAATAAATTTGATTTGAATGATGAGATATCACTTATATTTTTTTTTCTTTTATCAAAACCTATAAATTAACTTGAAATAGATCTTTTACAATGTAGATAACGATATAAATCATGTATAAAAGTAACAAATTATCTAAATACTGATTACTTTGACAATTAGATATAGCAAATAACTTATTATTACCCAGATAATCTCTTATCCCTATCAAAGATTTTATTTTTAGGTAGCTGTCTACAATAAGATAGATTTGCACCTGTCTGAAATCAGGTCAAGGTGATTATCTATATTGTATATCAGATTCACGAATTTATTCAATGACTTGCTATCAGTCAAGAAATGTTCGTCTAAAGTTTATACTAATCGAAATGTATTTACTTGATAATATTTTCAGAGACGGATCCAGACATTTTCATGAGTGCTTGGGTGGAGGGTGGGAGAGGGGGTGCAATGACTGATAAGAGGCCGGTCCTGTCGTTCCTCAGTGATTTCCTATATAATAAACCATATTGTTGTCTACAGACTGGGACCGGGAAACCTGGCCCACCCCCTTTTACCGCCTCTAGTTTTGATAGTTTTGCTTAGTGAAAATTGCGTTAATTTTCGAAGTTAGTAACACGAAATATATATATATATATATTATAATCAAATGTGAAAATACATTATTTATAGCACAGAGAAACCCAACATTATCGATGAGTTATTCTTCTAACAAAAACACTAAAAGTACATGTGTATACTGTGAGCAAACTCATCAACTGAAACCCAAGTAATGCTTTCAACCCTAACAAATACAGTTCTAATAGAATATCTGTTTCAAGAGAGCATGTACGAATCCTAAACTTCCTCATTTCTTCAGAGCAAAGCTATCAACCCTAACAAATATAACTCTTATAGTATTTTGTTTCAAGAAAGTAAGACAGAATCCGAAACTTTCTCGATGCTGTCGAGCATCGCCTTCAATTCTAACAAATTATAACTCCTTTGGGATAAATGTTTCAAGAAAGCAAGAATAGTAAGACTTCTTCGATGCATTAGAATTGTATAACATTTTAATTACATCAGCTTAGAAAGTATATTATCAATAATCAATTTAAATCCTGTAATTCCCGAACATTAAATTTTGTATCAAATTGGTCTTTCTTTAGTATTAAATTTCTCAAAGGGTAAGCAATCAATATATTGCTCAAGCTTTAATTGCTCTTTAAGAGATTCCTACGCATTTCATCATTAAATGCAAATAAATAAACGATTGCTGATCTTTTCAATATTTTAATTGATAACCGTTCTCTAAAAAGACATATTGGTACATCGTAGGTTTGTAAGTGTAAGTGAGTTTGCTAATAAATTTGGTTTTCAAATCCCATTACCAATTAAGGATAACTGATGAATTCAAATACGTGGGTTTTCTAAAAAAAAAAACATTGTCTAAATTTGAATAACATTATGCAAACGCATTTTCTGATTATCTAATTATTTGCAACATTGTTTAAAAGAACTTATATTTTGATTGATTTATTCAGTTTCACGTCCATATTCAAGTAGATTTCAAAATATTTTCGTGGTATGACTTAATTAATTTCACATGCAATTATCTCTCTCCTTCATATCTTCTTATTTCTTTAACATAATACAGCTGCTTTTTTGTTAGTCTATATTCGAGTGTTTCTTTCAATTTTTCATTTGTATGGGTTTTTTTTTCATTTAGTTTTATTTTGTAGATTTACTAAGAAGTATTCCTGGCTTGAGATACTTCAAACTACTACATGAACACATAAGAACACCCCTGCTTTTTTTTTTGGCGGGACTCGTGTAGGTCAGTCATATTAAAAAAATAATTATGTGGGATTTTGTATGCCGTTGTTTTCCCTTATTTCTGTAAGGCGTTGTCAGTTTGTTTACGACTTATTGGTTAAAATGTCCCTTTGGTATCTTTTACCGCTCTTTTACATACAAACGTTTTATTAAATGAATCGGAGATGCAAGGAACAATTTAGCAAGAATACAATATTTAGAGAGTATTAATGTTATCTGAGTTGAACTTCTTTAGATACGAAACATACGAACATAACAGAAGCTTGAGTTTGCAAATTTTAGCATATATACATTGAAGGTTTTATCCCTTTAAGGCGGAATTTCAAATGTTCTGTTCGTAGAACAAATGCCTTCAACGCTGTTGTTTACCAGGTTGCAATAAACGTTATGTCTGTTTTATAGAAATAATGGAAATTGATTAAAAACAATCTTCTATTCAATAATGCTGCTATCTTCGTAGTTTTAAATTCGCAAAAACCTATTACAATCCAGTATTCATTTTGATTCAACGGAATTAGCATTTACTAACGTCTTGTGGGATAAAGAAAATCTAAATATTACAATGTCAACACAATTTAATTCAATGTTCTACAAACAGCCACATCTCCACATGTCATTGTATCAATGCAGTAAAGGTACAATGGTGGTAATAATATGATATTATGACGTGTTATCAGATCTCGTATTAATTCGAACATTGACAGCTTGTCGAACTATTCACGATGAATTGTTAATAAAAGTCAGACTGTGCTTCCATGAAGATGCCGATGATAAAATATTATGATAAAGTACTGGCTGAATCGGTTTTCTTATAAAAAATGAAGGGCAGCATTTAAAGTACAATGCATTTATCTAAAGATAATGTTCTCAGTCTGGTCCACAACTTGTGTATAAATTATACTGCTAATATACCAATGTCAAGTACGACTTTTGAATTATGAATTGGCGAAAGCCAAAACATGTACTTTCACTTCAAATTGGAAACGATAGCATATACAAAAACCCTTATGAGTTGACTGTTAAAAACACTTCAGATCGCCTTCTGAAGATCTAGTGGCTCCTTGTCAAAGAATCGTTCTATTTATTCCGTTCAATTGATATCATCATCACAGTCTTAAGACGTATAGCCACATTTCCTTTATTCATTTATTAAAACAGGATTCTACTACAGAGAGCATACCCAACTAAATCTTAAAACTCTCACATGTTATGTAAATGTATAAAATACTTTATAGTATTTACAGTGTTGCGTATACATGTACTATCATATCTGTCTGCAATTTATTTACAAATATACTGCTAGTATACCTATGTAAAGTATTTCTTTGAACTGATGAATTTCAAATTCAATGTTTGCGCGGATATGATGAAATAACAAAATCGTCAACACAACATCGTTTCATAAAATACCAGATACTTAATATTAATCTAAGTATTGGCATTCTTCAAATATTGACTAAACACAGCTGTTATAGTAAGAAGATATCGATACTGAAATGATTACAGAAAGCTTTTCTTACATTTATCCGTATTGGATAGCATTGAAGGGTTATTCAACTAAATCATCTTCCGCTTATTATAAACCCGTTTCAATTTTTAATTAGATCCGACCACCCAAACAAGCTATTCAAGAAAATTTATAAAAGCAAAACACCTCTGCATGGTCAGAATCATATGTTCTGTAAATTGAAAAATTAGCTGCAGAATTTGAAAGTTTTTAGCGATAATAACTTAAAGGTAAAAAGATTTCAGGTCATTATCCAGGATCTAGAAAGGTGAAAGCATAGCATCGTTTGGAGTTGAAATTATATACAGGAACCATACATATAGCTGTAATTGGGGCAAACCTTAGTATTTCTGTTAAAGATGGTACTTCGGATTCTGGACACCACATACTTCTGTTACACCTTTAGGACAACCTTAACTTCCGTTCCAAATTTACATTTTTCATTTCAAAGTTGGAACTAAGCAATGTCAATTGGGAAATTAAAAATGTCAACCAAAAATAAATTAAGACATGTCAATTTGAAACTAAAACATGTCAAGTTGCAAACATAAATGTCAATATTAAAGAGAGAATTGTCAGGTTGAAACTACAAAATTTCAAAATAGAAATGGGAGATTATTACAATCGAACATCCTTTTCAACTATTCAGGGCTATTATAACGAAGGTGAAAACAACTCACTTAATTGGTCTTTCTAGTATGCTTTTTCCTATTTTCTATATAGTCGCATAATTTATTGTTCATCATATGGTTGACTTTTATTAGATGTAGTCTTGCATTACATCCTATTTATATAACGAGACATTAACTTCTTACACAACATAATAGCTATCATGCTTTAAAGATTAATTGTCAATCATGGCAACACCATGGTATAGGTCTGTCACTGCATGTGATGAGATCAAAATATGCTGTCTATAATTCTATAACATTAATTACATTGGGTCTATTTCTTTTGCAGTTTGTATTGTTTTCAGTTTTATATTTGGTTCTTCAAAGTTGATGGTTATATCCGTTACTTTGTTTATTAGCCAGACAGTCTCCGACTCCATCAGTAATTACAAAGAACACATTGTTGAAAAGATGGGTAAATCATTCAAACGGTATAATTCCATGGAACATTTCTTAAACAAAACAGGATATATAAAAGACATTCATTTGAGCATGTATCGAAACGTGCTTACGGTGACCTATAGTTGTTAACTTCTATGTCATTCGGTCTTTGGTCTTAGGAGAGTTGTCTTATTGACAATCTTATAACTTAACACTTCTAATGGTCTGCAGAGATTACTTTGGATGACTCTATCTTACACGAAACGTATACAATTATAATTCATGTTGCTGATATATAATACATTAAGTTGAACACTTTCATTGAAAAAAGTATTATATAAAATAGTATGATTGCCAATAAGACAACGCTCCTAAGACCGAAGACCAAATTACATAGAAGTTAACAACTATAGGTCACCGTATTTATCAACTCATTATACAATGGTACTGCGTTCAATCAATGACAAGTTTCAATAATCTGAACTAATAAATATATAAGAGAAGTTCATTTGACATATAAGTATGTAACCTGTTTTTAATATATTGTGATAACACAAGTTAGTAGATATATGTATATTTATACCCATTTCAAAAATAATTAGATAAGTTACGAATTCTGTATAAAAATATAAAGCAGAAAGTCTGTCAAACCTAGTCGAGTCTTAAAATGTTTTTCCCTGACATTCGATAATATAGGGGCATTATGTTTTTCGTATGTGCGTCCGTTCGTCCATATGTTCCGCCTCAGGTTAAAGTTTTTGGTCACGGTAGTTTTTGATGAACGTGAAGTCTAATCAACTTGAAATGTAGTTCATATGTTCCCTATGATACGATATTTCTAATTGTAATATCAAATCAAAGTTTTTACCCCAATTGAACGGTTAACTTAACATAGAAATTGATAGTGCCAGTGGGTCATCCGTGTGCTATGGAGTCGAGACATTCTTTTTAAAGAATAAATTAATTAATAAAACCAAAATATTATTAACCTTTCACTCTAATTTTTGTATGAAATATATACTTGTTATTGATATAATGTCAATAATTATATTTCCATTAACAGACAAATAAGTGTAGTAGTACTCCGCATTTCTACGATGTTATAACAGGCCGTACATTGACCTTTTATTGTCAACATCTTTGTCCTTTGCTCTGAACAGATAGTTGTCTGGCAATCATATCACATGTCCTTATCTAAAGGATAACCAATATGTTGGCAGAACCAGCCAAGTTAGTATTTAAAAAAAATGGTTTAATATTGAAGGTTTTACTGTTATACAACTTGAACGCCTTTCTCTGGTATGTTTTGATTGTTTATTTGCCATGTTATGAAAACATTCAATATTTTTCTACAAACGTCTATAATATTAATACTGTTTAGTGTGTTTATTCGGTCAATGAATCTGATGCATTTACCAAAATAAAGGTTCTATTAGTTTTGTCATACAAAATCTATTGGGATTAACCCTCACAAATCGAATGTTTATTCATTTAAAAGTTCTTCTCGAAAGCCAGAAAATGGGATATTGCTTAAAATTAGAAACCGCTGCATTGAAAAGAAACCATCATGATTAGAAATGGCTGTTTACTCATGTCGTTACTTTACAGTTTACGGACCGACAAAACTTAATTGGAATACTACCGCATGTAATCAGATTCAACATGGTAATAAGTCAAATCTCGGTGTTTATAACTCCTAGAGCCCCAGGGATGCGTCACAAGTGATCTTGAATATCATATAGGTCAAATCGGAAGAGGCAAAAATCATTGTAATCTTTCTGCCTTATATGATCTTATATTTTGTAGTCGGTTGAACTTGTGGCAAATAAGAAATGTGTAGCTTAAATGTCGAGACGGCGAGCGACAACTATGTTTAGTTCTTACATTAAGACTATAAGGTGGAGGGTAGTCTCATTGACAATCATACCACATCTCCTTATTTCTTTGCATGTATGAGTACTGAGTTCGAGAATGAATTATTATTGAACATACGTCACACTTCACGTTTGTAGATCTTGTTACCATTACAATGACGTCATAATTAAAAGACAGCGTTCTGTTTTTATTCCTTTGAAGTTGATACCATCACTCCCGAAGTCTCATTAACATATTCCCTACATTTCCTATTCATATATAAAAAAAAGCTGAGAGGCATCTATATTTTAACTGACATTAGCAAATGCCTTTCAATAAGTAATAATAACTATTTTCAAATCATGTTATATTACTAATCAGCACATTTCCTTCATACGTCAGTGAAAATAAATGAACAGTCACTCACAGAACCATGATTAAAGTGACAGATTATTGGACTACACGTAAAGTATATCTTTTTAATCAAACACATAGCGATGTTCATATAGTTATTTGATTCAGAGGAACATAAGCTTACATAATTTTTAACCACAAAGAGAGACCTGTCATCTGTATTGGTTGTGGACAACTAAGAAGTGATCCGTCGCTTGCACAAACGCTTATACGACTGAACAGCAATCCGTCGATTCTACATACGGTTGATAACTTAAAAGTTATATGCCAACTGCATGTACAGACGGTGGAAAAGTAGGAACCAGGTTGATAACTTAAAAGTTATATGTCAACTGCATGTACAGACGGCGGACAAGTAGGAACCAGGTTGATAACTTAAAAGTTATATACCAACTGCATGTACAGACGGCGGAAAAGTAGGAACCAGGTTGATAACTTAAAAGTTATATGCCAACTGCATGTACAGACGGCGGAAAAGTAGGAACTAGGTTGATAACTTAAAAGTTATATGCCAACTGCATGTACAGACGGCGGACAAGTAGGAACCAGGTTGATAACTTAAAAGTTATATGCCAACTGCATGTACAGACGGCGGACAAGTAGGAACCAGGTTGATAACTTAAAAGTTATATGCCAACTGCATGTACAGACGGTGGAAAAGTAGGAACCAGGTTGATAACTTAAAAGTTATATGTCAACTGCATGTACAGACGGCGGACAAGTAGGAACCAGGTTGATAACTTAAAAGTTATATACCAACTGCATGTACAGACGGCGGAAAAGTAGGAACCAGGTTGATAACTTAAAAGTTATATGCCAACTGCATGTACAGACGGCGGACAAGTAGGAACCAGGTTGATAACTTAAAAGTTATATGCCAACTGCATGTACAGACGGCGGACAAGTAGGAACCAGGTTGATAACTTAAAAGTTATATGTCAACTGCATGTACAGACGGCGGACAAGTAGGAACCAGGTTGATAACTTAAAAGTTATATGTCAACTGCATGTACAGACGGCGGAAAAGTAGGAACCAGGTTGATAACTTAAAAGTTATATGCCAACTGCATGTACAGACGGTGGAAAAGTAGGAACCAGGTTGATAACTTAAAAGTTATATGCCAACTGCATGTACAGACGGCGGACAAGTAGGAACCAGGTTGATTACTTAAAAGTTATATGCCAACTGCATGTACAGACGACGGACAAGTAGGAACCAGGTTGATAACTTAAAAGTTATATGTCAACTGCATGTACAGACGACGGACAAGTAGGAACCAGGTTGATAACTTAAAAGTTATATGTCAACTGCATGTACAGACGACGGACAAGTAGGAACCAGGTTGATAACTTAAAAGTTATATGTCAACTGCATGTACAGACGGCGGAAAAGTAGGAACCAGGTTGATAACTTAAATGTTATATGTCAACTGCATGTACAGACGGTGGAAAAGTAGGAACCAGGTTGATAACTTAAAAGTTATATGTCAACTGCATGTACAGACGGCGGACAAGTAGGAACCAGGTTGATAACTTAAAAGTTATATGTCAACTGCATGTACAGACGGCGGAAAAGTAGGAACCAGGTTGATAACTTAAAAGTTATATGTCAACTGCATGTACAGACGGCGGAAAAGTAGGAACCAGGTTGATAACTTAAATGTTATATGTCAACTGCATGTACAGACGGTGGAAAAGTAGGAACCAGGTTGATAACTTAAAAGTTATATGTCAACTGCATGTACAGACGGCGGACAAGTAGGAACCAGGTTGATAACTTAAAAGTTATATGTCAACTGCATGTACAGACGGCGGAAAAGTAGGAACCAGGTTGATAACTTAAATGTTATATGTCAACTGCATGTACAGACGGTGGAAAAGTAGGAACCAGGTTGATAACTTAAAAGTTATATGTCAACTGCATGTACAGACGGCGGACAAGTAGGAACCAGGTTGATAACTTAAAAGTTATATGTCAACTGCATGTACAGACGGTGGAAAAGTAGGAACCAGGTTGATAACTTAAAAGTTATATGCCAACTGCATGTACAGACGGCGAAAAAGTAGGAATCAGGTTGATAACTTAAAAGTTATATGCCAACTGCATGTACAGACGGTGGAAAAGTAGGAACCAGGTTGATAACTTAAAAGTTATATGTCAACTGCATGTACAGACGGTGGAAAAGTAGGAACCAGGTTGATAACTTAAAAGTTATATGCAACTGCATGTACAGACGGCGGAAAAGTAGGAACCAGGTTGATAACTTAAAAGTTATATGCAACTGCATGTACAGACGGCGGAAAGTAGGAACCAGGTTGATAACTTAAAAGTTATATGCCAACTGCATGTACAGACGGGAAAGTAGGAACCAGGTTGATAACTTAAAAGTTATATGTCAACTGCATGTACAGACGGGACAAGTAGGAACCAGGTTGATAACTTAAAAGTTTATGCCAACTGCATGTACAGACGGGGAAAAGTAGGAACCAGGTTGATAACTTAAAAGTTATATTGCCAACTGCATGTACAGACGGCGGACAAGTAGGAACCAGGTTGATAACTTAAAGTTATATGCCAACTGCATGTACAGACGGCGGACAAGTAGGAACCAGGTTGATAACTTAAAGTTATATGCAACTGCATGTACAGACGGCGGAAAGTAGGAACCAGGTTGATAACTTAAAAGTTATATGCCAACTGCATGTACAGACGGCGGAAAAGTAGGAACCAGGTTGATAACTTAAAAGTTATATGCCAACTGCATGTACAGACGGCGGAAAAGTAGGAACCAGGTTGATAACTTAAAAGTTATATGCAACTGCATGTACAGACGGGGAAAGTAGGAACCAGGTTGATAACTTAAAAGTTATATGCAACTGCATGTACAGACGGCGGAAAGTAGGAACCAGTGATAACTTAAAGTTATATGCCAACTGCATGTACAGACGGGGAAAGTAGGAACCAGGTTGATAACTTAAAAGTTATATGCCAACTGCATGTACAGACGGGGAAAGTAGGAACCAGGTTGATAACTTAAAAGTTATATGTCCAACTGCATGTACAGACGGCGGACAAGTAGGAACCAGGTTGATAACTTAAAAGTTATATGCAACTGCATGTACAGACGGTGGAAAAGTAGGAACCAGGTTGATAACTTAAAAGTTATATGTCCAACTGCATGTACAGACGGCGGAAAGTAGGAACCAGGTTGATAACTTAAAAGTTATATCCAACTGCATGTACAGACGGCGGAAAAGTAGGAACCAGGTTGATAACTTAAAAGTTATATGCCAACTGCATGTACAGACGGTGGAAAAGTAGGAACCAGGTTGATAACTTAAAAGTTATATGCCAACTGCATGTACAGACGGCGGAAAAGTAGGAACCAGGTTGATAACTTAAAAGTTATATGCCAACTGCATGTACAGACGGCGGAAAGTAGGAACCAGGTTGATAACTTAAAAGTTATATGCCAACTGCATGTACAGACGGCGGAAAGTAGGAACCAGGTTGATAACTTAAAAGTTATATGTCAACTGCATGTACAGACGCGGAAAAGTAGGAACCAGGTTGATAACTTAAAAGTTATATGCAACTGCATGTACAGACGGGGAAAAGTAGGAACCAGGTTGATAACTTAAAAGTTATATGCCAACTGCATGTACAGACGGACAAGTAGGAACCAGGTTGAAACTTAAAGTTATATGCCAACTGCATGTACAGACGGAAAGTAGAACCAGGTTGATAACTTAAAAGTTATATGCCAACTGCATGTACAGACGGCGGAAAGTAGGAACCAGGTTGATAACTTAAAAGTTATATGCCAACTGCATGTACAGACGGGGAAAGTAGGAACCAGGTTGATAACTTAAAAGTTATATGCCAACTGCATGTACAGACGGCGGAACAAGTAGGAACCAGGTTGATAACTTAAAAGTTATATGCCAACTGCATGTACAGACGGCGGAAAGTAGGAACCAGGTTGATAACTTAAAAGTTATATGCCAACTGCATGTACAGACGGCGGAAAAGTAGGAACCAGGTTGATAACTTAAAAGTTATATGTCCAACTGCATGTACAGACGGCGGAAAGTAGGAACCAGGTTGATAACTTAAAAGTTATATGCCAACTGCATGTACAGACGGGACAAGTAGGAACCAGGTTGATAACTTAAAAGTTATATGCCAACTGCATGTACAGACGGCGGACAAGTAGGAACCAGGTTGATAACTTAAAAGTTATATGTCAACTGCATGTACAGACGGCGGACAAGTAGGAACCAGGTTGATAACTTAAAGTTATATGCAACTGCATGTACAGACGGCGGACAAGTAGGAACCAGGTTGATAACTTAAAAGTTATATGTCAACTGCATGTACAGACGGCGGACAAGTAGGAACCAGGTTGATAACTTAAAAGTTATATGTCAACTGCATGTACAGACGGCGGACAAGTAGGAACCAGGTTGATAACTTAAAAGTTATATGCCAACTGCATGTACAGACGGCGGAAAAGTAGGAACCAGGTTGATAACTTAAAAGTTATATGTCAACTGCATGTACAGACGGCGGAAAAGTAGGAACCAGGTTGATAACTTAAAAGTTATATGTCATCTGCATGTACAGACGGCGGAAAAGTAGGAACCAGGTTGATAACTTAAAAGTTATATGTCAACTGCATGTACAGACGGCGGAAAAGTAGGAACCAGGTTGATAACTTAAATGTTATATGTCAACTGCATGTACAGACGGCGGACACGTAGGAACCAGGTTGATAACTAAAATGTTATATGCCAACTGCATTTACAGACGGGGGACAAGTAGGAACCACTTGTCATCATATAGAGAGTCAACTAAGGAGTGATCTGTCACTAATTAAACTTGTATTTAATTTCTATCATTAAGACACATTTCTACCCTTAAGAGAAAGACAAAATCCGCAGTTTTGCCTATGTTAAAAACTGATCGAACCAGACCAAATGAATGACGAACGTTAAATGATTGATAAGAATAGCTCGTATTAGAAACATTTTACCATTTGCCTAGAAACCAACTTTAGATGAAATCAACGGTGTACATAAATGGTTGTTTAATTCTTTAAAGCCCTATTATAGAAATACATCTGGACGTTCAAGTGTTTTTACTAATTACCTGAATATCAAGGTGTCAAACTAAAATTGTACATTCAAAGGTTTAAAGATACATTTGTATAATAGCCATTTAAAATATGAAATATAAATATTTGAAAACCATTAGGAAAGGTTTTATGTATGTTTGAGAGTAAATGAACAATTAGTTTGAACTATTTCTCTCATTATTCTAGTTCTATTTACTTTTCATATAACTACTTACAACTGCAAATTCAACAATTAGTCAAAAATGAATAAAAGCATAGAATTAGTCTATAAATAGCATCTTCAATTAAAATGATTAAATACGGTTATTTACAATTTATTTGGTCAAAAGAGAATATTTTCAGAAATAATGTCAAGGCAGCTCAGTGGCTTGTGTCATTTTTGTATTACAATTTTATATAAGTTATGAAATAATCACTAGTCGGTGTCAAGAAGGCGTTGATAGATTTCCATTAATTGCGAACCTAAAGGTTCATCTACTTTTTCATGATGAACCCATTATTACAACATAAAAGTTTCCTAACTTTATGCATTACATATACTGATAATTATTGTTTTCAAGTATCATTAAAATTCTATGAGAATTGAGTGCATCTGTGGTATACGTATTTTTTAAACAAACTTGCCAAATATTTATCATAAAGTCTGCACGACGTGTTTCATGTTTTTACTATAATGTGTGACATTACATTGTATGCTGGATGACACTGTCATAATACCCTTAACAAATTGGGCCACTGTCTATACGCTATTGCATGTTCTTCCTCTTCTTGTATTTTCCTTTTTTCTAAAGAAAAATACCAATTTCAAACAGGGGATGTACAAACAGATATTTTTTTAAACCTATCAGTATCATTGGACTTTACGTTTCAATCCACAGGGGAAATCCTTCAACTAAACTACCCTTACAATCGTACTATCGGAAAGAGGGCTCAGAGATCAATTTTTTTTTTTCAAACAACACTCGAAGTGCAAATACATATTTTTTTTATATTTAAGGCACGAGTTATTTTGAATCATTAAAACCAAATTAAACAATTGTTTAACAGTTTAAACAAATATATACATGCCAATGTAAATCTTAAGGATTGTACTTAACATGCCGAGTACAGGAAAACTTGCACTGAAACAAAACACATTTATTATTAATTCCTTGAGGAACGATTTAGTTTCAAAGTACGATAGATTTACTCTGGACTTTGGTACTGTGTAATCACTAAACTTTAATGATTTTCTTCAATGAAACACATCTGTTATAATATATAGCCACTTTCCCTCACACCGGATAATTGTCAAAATTAATAAAAGAAGTGGTCATTTATTGAGTTAAACAAATAGTTTTGCTATTATTCTTTAAACACTCTCATATATATTTGTTGTCCAAGTAAACAATAATATTTGTAACCAGTTAACCTTAAAAATATTTGCATAATAACTGTTCTATTTAAACCGTAAAGTATAGGGGTAAACAAACACACGTGTCAAAATCTCAAAATCTTCTATCTTATTTGACTTCTGTCCGGTTCATTCGAGTTGATAATGATTAGTACATGTAGGTACGAATATCTATCCATTCAAATGTAAACCAGGAATGTAAGTTATATAAAACAACATCAATAGTAAAGATAGTCAAATTTTATCATTTCGCGCATTTATAATAGGCGAAAGAAATGAGTTTCCCTAATCCATAAAAAGAGGGTGTATCTATATTTGATCACGCTGTAAGGTAGATCCCGAAGTAAACCATGGGGGTAATAACAGTAAAGCTATGTCATTGGTCCTCCTGGCTTAATCACATTAGCATGTCGTCTTGGTGCTGTATTGCTTACTACACAAAAGTTAACTCACCTCCACGTTATATCATAATATGTATTAATTGTATTTCTTTTTTTTAACCGTCATTTTCTGGAACTTAAATTTTACTGGTTTTTGGAGAATAAGGTATTGTTGTTGTTAATTTGTAACGTGTTTTATAAAAAAAGAATATTATTTCGTTATTTTAAAACGATTTATCAAATAAATGAAATATATCCTTATTCTGTTTACTGCACCGTTTTAACTAGCTTATAATGTTGTACTTCCGACTTCCGATATCAGAAAATCTGGGGTCATAAATCAATAACCCTAGCGTACTCAAACCTGCCCTAGAGATAAATATACTCAATTGATATTTGTGAAACATAAATACTTCCTCCAAATTACGGTGTCTTCTATTGTTTCAATGCTAACTTTAAAGTAATCCACAATAGAATCAATATAATGAAGATCCGGCTACTGGATGCTTTTTATAATGAAGATCCGGCTACTGGATGCTTTTTATAATGAAGATCCGGCTACTGGATTCTTTTTATAATGAAGATCCGGCTACTGGATGCTTTTATAATGCAGAAGAGGTAGTTATGTCCTTAATGGAACGAGAACCCAACTAAATGGACTTTTAAAAATCCGAGACACCAAAAAACAAAATAACGCTTAAATTGTTTGACCTCTACTGGATTTTCCACAAATTGTGACTTGGATGGGGAGCTGTATCATTGACACTCATACCAAATCTACTTATATCTATTGTGACTTGGATGGGGAGCTGTATTATTGGCACTCATACCAAATCTTCTTATATCTATTGTGACTTGGATTGAGAGTTGTCTCACTAACACTCATACCAAATCTACTTATATCTATTGTGACTTGGATTGAGAGTTGTCTCATTGGCACTCATACCAAATCTTCTTATATCTATTGTGACTTGGATTGAGAGTTGTCTCATTGACACTCATACCAAATCTTCTTAGTATATCTATTGTAACTTGGATTGAGAGTTGTCTCATTGACACTCATACCAAATCTTCTTATATCTATTGTGACTTGGATTGAGAGTTGTCTCATTGACACTCATACCAAATCTACTTATATCTATATTCTGCAATCTGCGATTTTACTCTTCTTGAGGAATAACTGTAATTTGTTGTATTTTTATGAATATGACCAGTTAGCTTAAAGAACATAATAGATATACTTCAACATAATAAAGTGGCATCTACATTGTAAGTAAAGTTATAGTGTTGTTAACAAAATACACACAAATGACTTTTCCTGGAAACTGCCATCAGAGTAAATATTTCAGCGCGATTCCAAAATATTCTTATAAGTTTCATCGGTATCCATTTATAACTTTGATGAAATGTACCAATCAAGATTTTGTTTTGCTGTACACTACATAACTTCTATAAAGATTAAATGATGGTTTAGGAGACATTTCCACACCAGTCCCTTTCATAATTTGATTTATACATTATCAAGTCACAGAAATTTATTAGAAAAACAAACAGAGGCATAAACACCAATCTAATTGAAACAATGTTAAACGACGTTATTAAGAACTTGAAGACATCAAAATCAATTTATATGAAATCTTTCAATTAGGACTGTCGGCGGATGTTTGTGTCTCATTGTCCATTAATAGCTTATTTTTGTAATTATAAGAAGTTAGTAATAGTTTTGTGAACGTTTTAAGGAGTTATGTTAGGCCAGTTAGCTTTAGAAAAAATTCTATTAGCGAAATGTCACGTCCTAGGAGACTTTAAATGGAAAAGAATAAGATATGACATGTATATTGTAGTCTGTCAAGTTATACTATATTGGAAACCTAAAACAGATTTTTATATGAGACAAACGACATACTGTAGTTAAAGTCGCATCAAAGTTGAATGGCTTCAATAAATTGATATAAATTCCAAACGTTAACTTGTCAAATATTGCAATTATTCCATTCTTTATGCATTTATAAATTTACTTTTTTCTCCGAAAATAGAAAAGATTATTTACTGCATGTTCATCATATATTGAAGGACGGTAAGAGGTGAACGTAGACGATACGTTAAAAAAAGTCAACAGCAGTATACCGCTGTCCAAGGCATTAACAGATTAGCTGAAACCTAATCCAGGTTACTAACTAAAACCGGAAACCTAATCCAGGTTACAAACTAAAACCAAAGGAAACACATCAACTCCATTAGGAAAACAACGGAACAACAGATCACTGAACTGTAACAAAAGCAAACACCAACATACATAGTCTATTTGATAGCAACTGCTTTATTACCGACATACTACATGATATTTTGTAAACAAATGGTGTGTTGAAACCGGTTTTATGGCTAATCAAACCTCCTGCTTACATGGCAATGTTGAAATACCGATAACGAATTCATATATGAGCATTTATTCTGATATGCTTTTAAATTAAACCTATCCAGATTAAAATTTAACAGATAATGTGTAAATAACAGTAATGGCTTTATTTTATGTATAATCATAAAATAAAATAAAACTTTTACGACAAAAAGAGGCGATCGACAATAACATAAAGGAATTGTTGACATCAATTAATCAGTATATTAAGAACGATTCATATAATAAAACAATGACAAAGAAATAATACTGAGGGAAAAAATGCCCAATGTATATTTTATTTAAGGCATTGCCAAAAGATGTAAGGTCCGTAAAGCGGTTCAAACCGGATCGGTTGTTAATTCAGTTTTCAGGAAACTTTTATATGTTGTTGAACTAAATTTTAATCTCTGTAAAAACATATCGAGGATACCAGGCTAAATAAAGGCAACAGTAGTATACCGCTATTCGAAACTCATAAATCGATAGAAAAAAACAACAAATTCGGGTTACAAACTAAAACTGAGGGAAACTAAGCTAAGCTAGACGCCCATTTCGTTAAAAAAATAAGTCTCATCAATGGCACTGGAATCCAAACCGTTCCAAATTAAATACGAAGATACGGTGCATTGAAAACCAAACAGTGCAAAAAGTTGTACCGAGTATGGCTCAGGCAACATTTGTCATGTGGTATAAATATTTTAAAAGAGAAAGTTATCATCGTATTTTTCCTCTCGGATAACGAAAATATATCGACCTAGAGTGCTATTTGTGTATAATAGACCTTATGTGACTGTTAAAAATTGTTCAATCAGATCATTTTCATTTTTGAATCTATCCATTTCAAACGTGGAACCTGCTGTTTGTATGTTGATGCTGTTTTCTCAATAAAACGAGAACATACAAAATCTACTTGAACAAGTTAGCCAATAAAGCACATTATTCATTTTTGGCAACAACTTGTGTGGCAGTACCGATTATTAATTAAGTCTTTAGCAACTCCATATACATTTTAAATGAGCTGTAATACGGTGATATACTGGTACGAATTGTTGATTAAAATGAATATCAGCCGTTAATATAATATGTTTGTTTTGATTTTGAAAGCAATTGACACATACTAAAACACATGGAATGGTTACATAACCTTCCAATTAACAACTGATAACTATATTTGCTCAAACTCGAAAGAAAAAAATATATAAATAGTATCTCATTAGCAATAATTTGTAGTCCTTCGATATCAGCATAAAAATATACTACTACAGCGCGACTTTGAATATGACAGTTGTTGTCCATTCGGTTTTGATGTGTTTTGTCGTTTGAGTTTGCCATGTGATTAGGGATTTTCCGATTTAATTTTCCTCTGAGTTCAGTATTTTTGTGAGTTTACTTTTTATTATGTCTCTAATTTTAAAAGATTAGCATTTACAAGCGTGCTTTGAACAAGTTGTTAAGAAAGACGCGAAAAGCAATACTAATTTTTGGGCAAACCTATGCATGCTGTACATTACTTAAATGCTTAGAATATTGTATCAAAACCAAACCCACACAAAACTGGAAATTATTTGAACGTTTTGTCAAAAGTGTATGTTTAGATAATTTGATGATAAGCTATAACAAGTAAGATATATTTAAAAAAGCCTTTCTGTATTAAGATACAAATTTACTTTAGCGACCTTAACATGTGACTTGTTTTAAAATATTGACCAAAAATTGTCAAAATTGTCGTTACCATAAGTAAATATGGCAAAATAATATGATATCAAATTTTATGATCTTTTTTTTAAACTATTTACATATGAAGATTTATAGATCTCAAACAGACTATACATAAGAATCAGATAACTTGACCAGCAAGACAACGTACAATTTAGAAATTAAGTGCCATTATTTCTTATTTTTGAGCACCGATCAATGTCATAAAATGATTGTACAAAAGTGATTGTAAATACAAAGTACTAAGTGCTTTCAGGCTACTCGTATATAATGGAACATCGCAAACATTTCTAAGAATGAAAACCAAGGACGTTCAGAGCCAATGTCATTTATGTGATATCATAATCAAATAAACAGTTATTTTAATTTAAAAAGAAATTCCTGTTTGAAATTTATGTTATAAAATCAAGAATCCCATTAATCAGATCCAATGAAATAATCTTTTACAAATATTGTCAACATTTAACACTATGCATTTCTATCCAAGGATGAATGATATAAGACCAATACAGTAACACTACGAAGTAGATTCGGTACAATCTCTTAGAAAACTAGTAAATAACCTATAAAGAAGTAGTAAGCGTGATAGAATCTATATCTGTCGAATAACAAGGCAATAATCGTTACATCCATATGTTAGAATCGAGTAATATTTTATTGGTTTACTTTGTCGCTAGGAACGTATGATAAAATATTCAGTATCTATGTTATTCCATTTCCACAACAACGTATAAGAATATACCTGACCAAGAAGTCATTTATGTTCTGAAGAGGTTCAATTAAATAAAGGCAACAGTAGTATACCGCTGTTCAAAACTCGTAAATCTCTGGACAAAAACCAAAATCGGGGTAACAAACTAAAACTGAGGGAAACGCATTAAATATAAGAGGAGAACAACGACACAACATTAAAATGTAACACACACAGAAACGGACTAAGCATTAGACAAAATCCGATGATAATAACAAATATAACATCAATTAAATGAGACACTTATCTTTTTTATCAAAGATTTAAATCAAATCTAATTTGCATACGTTTCCAGATTAATGTTCATTAAATAGGGTGAATCTTATACCTTAAACAGAGAATATATGCTTTTATTTAAACACCTGTTGCTTCTTCACATTTTGATATATTTTATCAGTTTTTTGCTTTCCAAACTTTTGATGTGGAGCGTACACGATTGAAGTGTTTTGAGACACACATATATTGTGCATTTTGAATCTATATTTACTATGTTGCTAGATAAGTCACACTCGATAATGTGTTGAGCAAAAATGTTTTATCAAAGATTACAAAATATCAAAAATGCATCAATTTCCAATAATAATGGTGTCATACTATGAGTCTTATATAGATGTATAATTCTTTATCAAACAAAATAAAGCCTCTTTAATTTTATTAAATTTTGAAGATCTAACAGGTCGTCATAATTTCATAGTTGTATAGAAATATTCACTTATTAGTATCAGTGAATATGTCTCAGTGTATCCTAAAGAATTACTTAATCTCTTGCTGCCTACTCATAAACATATCTATATTCATGTATACAGAGAACATGATATGGCTTTTTATGCCCCATTTATGGGCATTATGTTTTCTGGTCTGTGCGCCCGTTCGTCCGTTCGTCTGTCCCGTTTCAGGTTAAAGTTTTGGTTAAAGTTTTTGATCGAGGTAGTTTTTGATAAGTTGAAGTCCGATCACCTTAAAACTTAGTAAACATGTTCCCTATGATATGATCTTTCTAATTGTAATGCCAAATTAGTGATTTTATCCAATTTTCACGGTCGACTGAACATAGAAAATGATAGTGCGAATTGGGCATCCGTGTACTTGGGGCATATTCTTGTTCAATATCACATCTGTAAAAACCCGACACACCAATATAATCACAAAAGCTCTGCTCGAGGGATTATATTGTTTGAGGGTTGATACAGTTTGTGATATTGAACAAGTGATATCATATACACTTTAATTTATACCTAACTTAGATGTTTTTTATGTAACATAACCTTATACGGATTAGGGGTGTGATAAGACATTTGCAACAATGACTGACATCGATGAAGTGACGTCATACTTACGAGAGGTGTTTTGCACCATGACTGACATCGACATCGTCAATGATAGCTGATAAAGCACGATTTATAAATACGAATTACCAGCTGTTTTTAATACTATTATATAATAAATACATATTGTTATGTCTCTCCGATGAATTTTGTACTTTCATTTATTAATATACAGAGGAACAATAGTTTAACGGACTTAGTGCTTTCCAAAGATCATTATGTTAATGTTTTATGAAATTATAAATAAATACACTTTATCCTTTGTATCAGCATAAGGAAGTTTAAACAATCAGTATGTTTTATTTTTATATCATTCAAGGAAACAGATTAAACAAATTTCGGTCAAGTGACATTTTTACTATCAGTGAACAACTTAAAAGCAGTTTTTGAATGATACTTAGATTATATTTGCATTTTGGAAAAATCTTTTTTATTATTTCTTCTTCCTCAAAATTCAGACCGAATGATGTGAATTGAAAATTTGGGGGGAGGGTACAAGGTTTCTAATTAAATCAGCTGAATCTATTGTCAAAACATATCATAGGGTATGGATCACTGAAATTAAAAATATACGATGATGGAAAGATACCGGGTGTCTCAGCTGTTCACATACCATCTAGGATCAAAATGGTTCACAATATAATCCCTACCAAAATAAGGGATAATCGAACAAAAAACAAATGGATCCGATACTTTAAAAACATCGGTGAAACATTGTCAATTGTAAATGAATTAGACATTTAGATTTAGTTATACTACGTATTATAAATGATGTGTTTTTCATATCTGTTTAATGTATATAAAAAGAAGGTGAACTTACGTAACCAAGCATAGGTAGATTCCATGATGCTGCCATAATTGCTGCGTGAGAACAGATGCCCTCTGGTCCAATGAAACCAGTAGCCCCCTTTACATAGAGATGTGTCATATCATTTAAAGCCTTCAAATAATTATTAGCAGTGTCCTGAAAATGAGTCTCTATTGTATAATTTGGAAGAATGCTTGAATTCCTCTTGATATCTTCTATGGCTCTGTAGTACGCACCAGCATAAAATTTACCCATCCCTTGACCTATTGAAACTGAGGACAAAAACGAAATCTTTAATTTGTCCTTCTCCACTGTTGTTAAATTCGTGTTAATCGTAAAATCATCAGTTGTGAAATTATCATTTATATCTCTAACATTTGTAACTTTCGAATATTCTTTTAATAAATCCATATGCTCTTTTTCGGCATTTGTCAGATTCGTGTTGCACAAAACACTTAAAATATTAATCCCAATAATTATTGAAAAAGTCTTCATTTTTTACCATCTACCATTTGACTCATCTCCACAATAAATGACCTCTACTTATACCACATACGTAGATCTGCAAATAGAATTCAAATCGTGTTGATACTTTGTCAACATTTAGTAATAATATGTGCTTGTCAATTTATTAACAAATTACCGTAAAAAGAAACGCTTTTCTGTGAGTTGTCAATTGATTTGAGAACAATACAAGTATTAACCATCCATTTAAATTTCTAAAGTAAAAGTGCTATTGGTTTTAATTCAAATATCGATATTAATATTAACATGTTTTTGTTCAACGTTTTGTTTCAGCTTATGAAAGACTGGAAATAAGTGAAAGTGGTTATTTTAATTTTTTTATCAATGGAATTTCAGACAATGTTTTCATAAGATTAATATCATGACGTAATCAGAGTTTAAATGAAACATATTCACACAATTTTTAAAGTGTTCATTAAATTAATTTACACCATGTCATGTGCAAGATGATTTCGGGTTCAAATAGTGGATTTTTTTTATATTAATAATACATATATATATCAGTGCGATCAAGGTGATAAAATACAATGATCATTTTTCATTAAGTTCCAATTGTATTAAATCTTACATATCAATTTATTTACATGACGTAAATGGGTGTACTATTAAAAATGTTGCTGACATTTAGTTGTATAAGTTCTGTTTGGTTTTTTGTCTAGTATGAAATTTCCAACAAACATTAAAACGTAATTATTAGAAACATTCGGGTAATTTTATTATTATTATTTCTATCCAACCATTTCGTTTTGATATATATAAAAAAAAAAAAAAAAAAAAAAAAAAAAAAACACCCGATAACGACACATTTGTAAAAGTTGAAATACACTTGGTTTAATATAACGTAAAACTAAATAAGAATTGAGACTTATAAGGAAATATGTATTGGATATAAACGGTACGCAGCTTTCCGATAGAAAGTATCAAAATGATGAAAATAACCAGTTAGGTAATTTTATCATATTCTATAAGAAAATAACGCTTTCTCCGTTTGAGGTTGAATATAATGTACAATGAGATTTTGTAGAGTATTAAATAAAAAAAAAAAATTTAAATCTTGGTAAAGCGTTTTGGAAGGGAATCAATTGGAGTAATCGACTGTGACGCGCACATGAGTATGTTTGTTGGTGTTTCCTGACGCTTTTATAAAACATATTTCAAAAATGATTTTTTACGAACAGAGAGTCATGTCGTTTCCCAATTGCAGACGTTGTTGTGTTATATGATATTGTGTTTCAAGTACCTATAACCTTGAGAATTTGAATCAATAAGATGAATACGAGACAACAGCATATTACCAATACCACCAAAACCTCGTCAACCAAGACAGACATCAACATAGTCAGTATTGCAAGTCTACTTTTTTTATAAACTGAATGCAGATGTTCAAAACAGTATCACTACCCACTTATTTGCAACATCTAACTTGCCTGAAGACTTTTTCTCTCGTTTTATTTGTAGAAGCTCTATACACCACTTCAAACTCAATTATATTTGAATTTTAATCTGTAATTCGGTTGTATAAAGAAAGGCAATAGTTATATACCGCTGTTCAAAAGCCAAAAATGTATACTGGTTATCGGCAATGTTAAGTAACACATCACGTGTTTACATGCGCTACATAAAATACAATTACATTCATATTGTAAAAGGATTTTTGTAATAAACAGTTAGGAAAAAATACTAAAATTTGCCCTGATGAATTTACAATCCCCTTTTCATTGCTTTCTTGCAATATCAAGCTTACTGTTTGTGTCATATATGGGCATATGTATGTAATCAGAATCTTCCATAGATTTTATATCCAGTATATAAAATGGTAAAATATAATTTCTTTTTGGTGTATCCATGGCAACAATCTGCATTTATCTGTTATAAAATATTGCAAAAAAAGGGGGGGGGAGATGTCACATATTTCCCCAAAATTTGGCTAAAAGTAGAATTTCAATCGCTTGAAGTAATACCTTTTCTGAAACTGTGTACATATATCATTCAGCAAATCCAATGAAAATCATATGTCTTTCATCTAATTTTTTTGTAAAATTGCGTCAAAAACTTCGTGCAGAAAAAGAGTGTTTGTAAACAGTACATTAATGTCTGGACCAATGGCCGGTCTAGCTATGAAAATACGGAAAGTCAAACAGAAAACAGCCCATAATACATGAAAAAATAATATTGATGCTCTTATAAACCATCTTTCAAGGCTAAATTAGCACTCATCTGTCTAAAAATAAATTTTATTGCACAATAACTTTCCTATTTGAAAAATCCGCAGGGGCCAAAATGCGAAACTAAACTCCTAACTGTGTATTGCTACCTAATGTGTGTAAATGAAATTAATGATTCGGGTGAACTTGACCATTCATTCACGTCCTGGACATTTTTTGGAGTAAATGTCTTTTATATCTTATTGTCTAACGAGTCTGCAATAAAGAGATTTTAGTTTTCCACAGTACATCAGATCCTGAAACAGCGAATTCAGGAAGGCATGATACTATATTTCCTGGACTATTTTAAAAACAATGATAAAAGGATGATTTTTCAATTTGTACCAATATAAGTCAATCATTCACCCTAATAGTAATCAAAATGTTCAACTTTATGATATCCTCAATAACATTATGTATATAAACTCATCATAGATACCAGGATTAAAATTTAATATATTCCCTAGACGCGCGTTTCGTCTACAAAAGACTCATCAGTGACGCTCGATTCAAAAAAAGTTTAAAAGGCCAAATGAAGTGCGAAGTTGAAGAGCATTGAGGACCAAAAATTCCTAAAAGTTTTGCCAAATACAACTAAGGTAATCTATTCCTGAGGTAGAAAAGCCTTAGTATTTCAAAAATTTGAAGTTTTGAAATACTAAGCCTCGGTCACACCTTACCGGATAGCACGAACGGACGGCTAACGGGTGAAAATAAAAGTTGTCCGTTGACAAAATTGTTATCCGTTGGGAGTCCGTTGATGTACTGACCAAATAAAACGGACACGTAACGAATGTATAACGTACACACACCGGATATGCAACGTACGAGAAACGGAAACGTACCGGACAGAACGGATGTCGAACGTACATCCAACGGACGAGTACCGCATAAAACGGACACTTAACGGAAGCGTACCGGATAAAACGGATGAACAAGATATACGTAAAAATTTAAGACGACAATGATAAAACATGCAAATCGCATAAATATTCAAAATGTTTCTGTATAACTGGTTATAGTCTGTTCTTGAAAATGCCGCCAAAGGGCAGTGTCTGGCCTGAATAAGAGCTGCTTGATTGTGAATACGTGCCCTTACTTTAAGATTGATTATGAATAATAAGAATTCATGAACCTAAAGAAATCTATTTGGCATTTCTGACGCGACATTTTCAGTTTCAGATCCGTTCATCATCCGGTTTATCCGTTATACGTCCGGTAGAAGTCCGTTTCACATTCGTTCAACATCCGTTTTATCCGTTAGACGTCCGTTAGAAGTCTGTTGGTGAATTTATCTGCCAGACCTCCAACGGATGTATACGGACACGTAACGGATACAAAACGGAAACGAAACGGACGAGTACCGTACAAAACGGACGCGTACCGGACGTTTAACGGACATTTCATCCGTTGGACGTCCGTTCAAAGTTTTTAACATGC
Source organism: Mytilus edulis (assembly GCA_019925275.1). Classification (NCBI taxonomy): domain Eukaryota; kingdom Metazoa; phylum Mollusca; class Bivalvia; order Mytilida; family Mytilidae; genus Mytilus; species Mytilus edulis. The sequence continues at coordinate 92,895,188 of CM034356.1, read as the reverse complement.
TCAAAATTTTCCACCGGACAGAACGGACGTTGACGGATAAAACGTACGCTAAACGGACCTGCAACGGATATGGACGGACGTCTAACGACATGAACGGATTGAAATAAAGTTATCCGTTAGGCATCCGTTCGAGCTATCCGTTAAGGTGTGACAGAGGCTTTAACAGTAAATTTATTATGATGAACATATCAATAATAACTCAAGTCAACACAGAAGTGCTGACTACTGGGCTGGTGATACCCTCGGGGAAACAAATCTCCACCAGCAGTGGGATCGACCGAGTGGTTGTAAATAAACGTATAAATGCTCTTTATGACGATATGTTCTCACAGGACATACTATAAGTACTATTGTGCATTTGTTCACTCAAAAACAATTGCCGAGAGTTATTTGGGTAAAATACTCACCAAAAAAAGATATCTTGATTTCAACATTGCCTTAATCATTTGAAATTATCTAATTGTTCTTTCCATTTGGTGTTTTAACAACCTGAAAACTTTTAACAAAATTCACCTCCCCTGCAATGGCTGCCTCCACTATTTTTTTTGAGGTAGGGAAAATCAACAAATTTCCAATTATATTCAATTAGAACAATTAATAATGGTTCACAAAATCAATAGAAAATTGCATATGGTTACAAGTTTTATTCAGTTAAAAGACATTATATACAGCTCATAACATTGTAGTATTAATTCATACTTTGTTTACATCATACTTGTCAATCAAATTGAAAAGTGAAATTGACACTCGAAATGCAGGTTTAATCATAACAAATATATCAAATTCAACTTTATAAGATTTGAAAATGCTAATTGTCGGAGTAGACACAAAAATCAAATGGGTTTTGACATAAACTAGATACGATCAAAAGGTACAAAAGTTGGAGTCACTGAAGCAGTTTAGACCTGGAAGTTACAAGAAAAGTAGTCATTGCTTGAAAACATAACTGAAAAAATAATGTTCAAGTGTATGCCATACAAGAAAAGCATGATGAAAACATCTTTGAAGTAATTCATTACATTAAGATTTTAGTAAGTTACTTAAAATAGTTACACTAAAGTAGATATTTTATCATTGGCAAATGCACATAGAAACCCATCTAGGCATATTCAAATTGAAATAAAAAGCATCAACCTTTTTATTATCAGATATGCATATATTATGTTTTGGTTATCGAATGAATATAATTTAGCACGACAAATATCCGAATGGTAGATAATTTTCAACCATGCACGACGGAATCCCGGTAAGAACTTGTCAGAAGAAATGTTGTTGGTGTTTAACTTGCAAATGGCCTACTGATACTCAGTCACATAATATAATTTGTGTAACAGAAACTACTATAATATTATCCTTCATATGTGTGTTTTGTTTTGGTTTTTAACACTCCTAATTACTTACTTGAAAGTTAGATTGGGGTTTAGCGTTCACAAATTGTTTTAACCATGCCATATTTCTATGTGTCTATCACAACTCAGAGGCATGTAGATCAGTGGTTTTCGTTTTTTTTTTTTTTTTTTTATCTCAAATTGAATTGCTTTAACTTAGGTCGTCAGTTGTTAAGTTTTTCATGTCGGGGCTTTTATTGCTGATTTATACAGTTTGATGTTTTAATCATTGTTGAAGGCCATGATTTGACCTATATCTGCTTACATCTACATCATAAGCCGGGATATTTGACTAATTGGCAATCATACCAAATCTATTTGTTTCTATAATAAACTGAAGTGTTAACATTCCATTCCATGCAATTTTATATTCAGTAATTAATAAAAATTATATTTTGTAGGTCTTACTATTCTCAACTATTTTTAAATATCGCAGTTTGTGTTCTGTGTTTTACAAAGCACTTTAGAAGTTTAAAGTAAGATTGTACTTTGTGGCTGAGAATAAAATTACTGACCTGCCTTTTAAACAGTCTGTGTATTAATATACACCAAGTGTCCTGTTTCTGACAAAACACGCATCGCTCAGCAGGTATGTTTTGTTTCCTCAATTAATTCCCAATGATTTGTTGAAAATTTTATTGAAATAACAATGTAGGTATTCACAAAGTACATTTCGTTGACATGTGAAAGATAGTTCTGATCGGACAGAAGTGACTGAAATAATTGACTATGATAGAATAATTGATGAAACAAAGTGCAATATATATATATATATATACAAAAATAAAATGAACAACTAACAAATGAACGACATCAAAGTTTAGAAAAACCGAAGTGTATGTGTGGGAGGAAGCGATAAAAAGTCTGGTAAAATCAATAAAAACTGCAATTAATCAATCGAATATGGTATCGTTCAGAGGTGACAAATACCGAAAAAAAACACCCAAACTCATAAGTTGAAAACAAGCTGGCAAAGCCATAGGTTGATTTTAAATGTATAACTCTATAACGATAAATATATCCGTTATGATTTTGGTAGCAGATCTTTTCCAATGTATTTGAAGGTCCATATATTTTCTATTTCTCTCAATTATATGAGATTCAAGTAAACACTAACACAAGGATTGTTGAGTTAAAAGATATTATCAAAATATCTGAACAGTTATTCTTGATATAAAGAAATTTCTTTGATCTTTTCTTGCTGTTTAGAATGATACGTATACTTTTGTCATTAATGCAAATTATAATATGAAAACAAGGACATGTGGTATGCCTACCTATAAGGCAATTAGCCTACATAGTCCAAAAGATGTGGATGTAAGGACTTATAGGTTACTGTACGACCTTTAACAACAAGCAAATCACATACCGTAATAAAAGCTGTTTAGAGCACCGGAAAGACAAAATAAGAAACATCATCTTCTGAGATTTAATGGAGAGGGTGAAGTTTGATACAGGAATATCTTGCAAAATTTCACTTCACTTTGGATAATGTCTGTACTAAGTCAGACATGTGGCAGTTGATTTTCACCAGATCCGTTGATTGACAGCCTTTGATTTTATAAGTTTTGATGGTCTGCTTCTTTTGGAATTTGAGTTCGATATTTTTTTTCAAAAGGTTTGAACTCCAATGTATGAACAAATTGGCATTGCGCTTCCATTTTGTTTAAATCATCACTGTTTGTTCAAAATGACATTGCACTTCCAATGGGTTTAAAGTACCTGCCCTAAAGATTGTCTATGAAAATGGCATTAAACTTTCTTGGGTTTAAATCAGCAATGTACGTAGACAATGTCATTGCACTCTTATTGTGTCAAAAACAAATCTGGTGTAAATAGAATCGTGTATGAACTTTCATTGGGTTTAAAAAAAAATAGTGAAATGTAGCATTGCACTTTCAAAAGATTAAAAACATCAATGTCCATGAAAATTCCATTCATCTTCAATTGGGTTATAATATAAGTAAGTGTCTATGGTAAATGTTATTGCACTTATTTTTGTTAAACGCATCAATGGCTATGGAAGATATCATTGTATTTTTAATATTTCAATGTCTTTTGAAAATGACATTCATATTTGTTTTTCGTTCATTTTTTTACATAAATAAGGCCGTTAGTTTTCTCGTTTGAATTGTTTTACATTGTATTATCGGGCCCTATTAAAGCTCACTACGCGGTATGGACTTTGCTCATTGTTGAAGGCCGTACGGTGACCTATAGTTGTTAATGTCTGTGTCATTTTGGTCTTTTGTGGATAGTTGTCTCATTGGCAATCATACCACATCTTCTTTTTTATATTCACATTAAGATTTGTTTACAACAAATTAGCAAAGACTTAAATATATAAACATGTACCATCAACATCAAATTTCTACAAAGAAGACGAAACATACATGCATATGAAACAGAGAGCAACACATTTTGTAACTAAGGACAGAACAAATGATCTGTTGCGTGTCTAAAAAAGTAAAAGTACTCGACCTGAATGTCATTTTTGTTTTGTTTTTCACGATGAGTTAAGGAACAATGAATACATTAGAAGATAAGTTTTAGACCACAACGCATTTAACGGTTATAACACAAGCTGTATTATGTTTAACCTTAATTAAAACGCATGGTCAAATTTAGCAATTTCAAACTTTTAAAATTTTAACTTTTATGTACTTTCGAGTACTTTCAATATAAAAGCGTAAGAAGAAATAGAATACCTACTATTTCATGTAAAGCCCATTTGAATTCCAAAGAAAAAAATAACTTTCACAATAAACAATTATATCAATATTTGAGATACATTTTGTTAACGGTTCGACCAATTGATGATAATTACATTTCTGGTAATATTAAAACTAAAACATTCATTAAATCTGAAAAGTTATTGACAACACCTTCATATTATTTTTAATCTGGCTTTGTTTCGACACAATGCTCTTTTTTTACAAAATGATTTTTATAAGTTTATGTCTACTTATTTATTTTATGAAGAATATGAGTGGGAATGTATTATGATATATATTCTATAATTTGCACATTAGTTTTTTTCCATGAATAACATTTATTGAAAATACTTAAATATGATTGTTTATAAGAATGAATAAATCATTACAAATTGTATCTGTCTTTTTTAACCAAAAGAATTATTATGATGTAATGATCAAGCAGTAACAGATTGTATAGTTTATCAGATTATCAGTTGAATTTTAGGTTTTTTTAAATTAACTTTTTATCAATTAGTATAAATGTGTCAATGCTAATAAATTATGAGTTCTATGAATGTTATTATGATATCAGTGATATTACATAAATATATATGTAGGTTTAACAAAAAGAAATGTCGTTCCTTCACGTTATAGTACGTTGGTACCATCTTTTGATTTTGATTTGAAACCTTCACAGGTTTTAAGTTAATATACCATTCGTAAATATGTAGGCAATTGAGAGAATAATTGACGACAATTATGTCTATGTCGTATGAATTTGGCAACTATTTACTATGAATGTGATAATGGTCAGATAATCAAAAGATAATTTTACTGTAAATTTAAAAAAAAAAAAAATAAATAAAGTTCATCGAAATTTATTTATAAATAAATTATAAAAAATACATCGAACTACAAGGTAAGTAAAAAATGGCAAAAAGTCCATATAAATTGACGAAATCAACCAACGGAAAGAGTATGCGATATGAACAAGAAATTTTCAACTAAATAAATAAATGTCGTCGGATGTAATTTCGATAGAGAATGATAACTTTTAGGAATGTTTGGTCCTCAATGCTCTTCAACTTCGTACTTTATTTATCATTTTAACATCTTTTAATTCTAGCGTCACTGATGAGTCTTTTGTAGACGAAACGCGCGTCTGGCGTATTTATAAAATTTTAATCCTGGTATCTATGATGAGTTTATTTACAACAACTGGGTCGATGCCACTGTTGGCGGAGATTTATTTCCCCGAGGGTACTACCAGCCCAGTAGTCAGCACTTCTGTATTGACTTGAGTTATCATTGATATGTTCATTATTATGAATTAACTGTTAACAAAATTCTGAATTTTTGAAATACTAATAGGGCTGTTGTACCTCAGGAATAGATTACCTTAGCTGTATTTGCTCTTCAACTTCGTACTGTATTTGCCATTTTTTTTTATTCAAGCGTCACTGATGAGTCTTTTGTAGACGAAACGCGCATCTCGCGTAAATATAAAATTTAAATCCTGGGTTCTATGTTGAGTTTATTATTAAACAGGTTCGAACGTTTTGATATTCTAGAAACATCAGACATCTCAACCTCGGGGTTTTTTTCTTGAACATTTCGTTTCAAACGAGTATTCTGTACCTTGCTATTACTCTTATTGTATAATTCGACCAGACTTCTTTTCAGAACAATAAATATAAAATATTATTCTGAAAAGATCTTATTACGAATAAGGAGGTGGTTTATTTCAGAAAAAAAATAATGGACACTACTTATGGAATCAAATTAAGTCACCAATCGCTATCGCATTATATATTAGTATTGCATTTGATAAAAACACATGTTATACCAGTAAACAGTACTCAATAATACCGTATCAAATGATTAAATTCGCACAGTTAATCAATAAAGTCTCCAGCTTAGCTGTAAAATAAGTTGTTTTCACCGGACACAATCGAAAACATAACTATCTATTATACCATCTTTATCAGAAATTATTTTCTGTCAAGGGAATTAGTTTTTAAGAATTATTGGCCAAACATTTTTCGTTTGATCTGTTGCAAACGACCACTCATTATGAAAGTCAGTGAGCGTTGGCAGATATTAGGGAATTCTTAATTCTTAATACAGCAGAATTATATAATAAAATTTTAATACATTATCTTACACGATGTCTGATGCCCTGCGTTACTTATACATTTTTATTATGACTACATCTGCACTAGACAGTTTAAGTAAAGTTTCACGTTAGACTTCTTATCTGCATGCACATATACATTAAAAAATGTTAATCGAATTTAAACTTTAAAAATCCGAGCACCTGCCTTCCAGATAAAATGTCTTATGTGATTTGCTCTCCTCATAGTGTGTTCATTATGTTGGTAGATGAGCTGTTGTTTGTTTTACTTTAACATATAATTGTACAGATGAGAATTTGGAGGATTTGAATACACGTCAAATTATTAAATCCCGCAACATTGTATGTCTGTATCTGGTTTTAGTTATTCGTTTAACTGTTGTAAAATTCAATAGTTATAGTGTTTCATGTTGATATTTTTCAGTAATAGTATCATTAACTACCATGAAGCTGCTATGTTACACATAGAAATTTTGCCCGATTAAGAGATTTAACATTTATTTTTTATATTTCCTTACATACTTGTTTTTTAATTACATGCAGCAGGCGTAATGAATAGGTTGAGGTGAGGGGGAAGATGTTGGTACCTTGAGTTCTAAAATAATAGTATGTAACCAGGTTCGACAGAATATCGATTTATTTTTATGACTTAAAACTACTATTATCATTTTATTTTTATCTTATACGTTGCTTTCTTATTAATTTTTTATTTTTTGCTTACATAGCTGAAAATCAGAGTTTAAAATGGTTCTGTTTTTATATATACATATAAGGCTAATAAATCTTTAAGAAACTTGTGCCTTGTCTCTCGAAATTTACAGTGGATTCAACGATCCAGCTGGTCATTGATCAAGAACACTGCTAGTCTACAGTACTTTTATTAATAGAACAAGCATTTTGGAATCTCTTTCCGTGATTAAACAAACCACCAAGAGATACAAAAAGGCAAGTCATGTTTGAGTCGTCAGATCACCAGTTCAAAATCCAATTTGTCAATTTTCACAGCTCTCTTTGTAAATAATCTAAATTATTTTTTAAAGTTTAACTGCATGAAACCACGTGTATTCTGATTAATAAATACATCAACTTTTTACATGCAAATTTTTAACCAATGTTTGAAGTCTTTCCGTGGAATATTGTGGTCGGGAAGTTCCATACTACTTATAAATGTTAAAACCATGATGGGCTACAGAAAATGTTTATTCGTATATTGATAAGATAAACCCTTAAATTGTGATGCAAGTTTATCTACAAGTAATTGGGCTCAAAATGATCTAACTATATTTCTTAATCTGAAAAGTTTAGTAGGCAAACACGATAAAGTACTATTGTGATTTGGTGTTCTGATACCATTTTATTGAATGACCTGAATTGTATATTAAATCCCTATATGTTGCATGTTTTGTATTATCTTTCCTGTAATGAAAATAAATAGAAGTGTACAAGGTCAAACATGGGTTAACACAGCCAAAGTGCCTGTGGTGTTTATTGGTATTTATTGGTATAAAGCTTAAAACTCAATAGAATGGTTATAACCTTTTTCAAGTGCTTGTATATGTTCTATCCTTTGTATTGCATGCAGGAACCGATTGATACCAACATGTGATGTGCATGCGTATGTAATATATAAATAATTCTGAATTAAAAATAAACTTAAAAAAAGAGTGTTTATATAATTTTGATCACATGAAAATAATACTTTTGTAGCACAAAAGAGGTATGACATCAAACATTATCGGCAGATGTAATTGACGTATATTTATTGTTTAATTTAGGGACGACAAAATAATGTTGAGTATTAAGTCTTTTGTTTTATATTGTATGCTTTTATTCATGTATGTTGACACAATAAGTGAGATATATAATTTTAATGATATATTGACATATCTTAAATCAAAATTACAAAATTCCCTGAACGGAATAGCCTTGATTATCAGCTTTGGAACGCATGATAAAAACAAATACAGATACTAAAATAAGAACATTTGGCATAATATCATTATGGCTCATTCCTGTGTTAATGAGAACAATTATTGAAAGTGTTTAACTAATTTGCAGAAACCGTTTTGAGTTTCCATATTGTCAGGGTTCAGATTGTTATTTTGTGGTTAATAATTTACAGTTCTGATTCTCTAGATTTTTTTTTTTTTTATAAAAACTCACTTTTCAAATTTCACCTTAAATATTTTGCCTTTTCTAAATTGGTAGTCTTTGATTTAGCAAAAGAAGTTCAATCTCTTACATAAGGGTCTGCTGATGTGACATGAAATCGTCCGATTTGTAGGTCCTTGTTTTTGAAGAATATTTATAAACAAATTTACAAACAAAATTTGTCAAATACCGGTGAAGCAATCTATCATATCTGCGGGGAAAATGGAGGGGGTTGAAAAACAGGACAAAATGTTACTATAGGCGTATATACCATTGAAAGTCAAGGAGCGTTAATAAATTGTTTACTATCAAATTCTAAATTATCGACTTGGCATTGATTTAGTTATATATTATGACATCATTGATGTTTTGCACTTTATTATATGAATTATAATACTATATGTATAATCAAATATATATGTCGTTGTTTTCTTTTGTCTATAAAGTTACGATTGATGAAGTACTGAACATGATTACAGTATATGTTAGTTTAAAGTCCGATAAGCTTCCGATGCTGCTACTGACGGCAGACTTTCAATTTTAAACTTTGTACAGATATAATTTCCTATTTTTAACAGACATTTTTGACGACATAATTCTTGTATTGACTTAAAGTTTCCAAATCAGGGTATGTTATCAGGTGTAGGCTTAAAAACTCAGGAAAATTTAATTCAAAGAATTAAAATGTATCATGAAATGTAATAACTTAAAGCTAACAGTAGTTAAATGATATATCTAGTGATAACATTATTTCAGTTTATCGCATTCCAAAGGAGTAAAGAGCAGAAAGAAAAAATATTGATAATTTGAAAAGTTTATATGTGTTTTAGCGGGGGTGGTCATAACCAAAATAGAACAGTTTGTAACAGTTTTTAACCTTTAATTCATCAGACTGCATACACCACAAAACACAGATCAAGGTCGAAATTGGGTTGCGTCACTTTAATTGTTCATGAGTAATGCCTGGAATATTGCTGAATTTTCCGTTTACGATCTCATACTTTTGTTTGCATCGACCAAGTGTTTTGAAACTAATACACAATGTTTATAACCCCAAAACGTCTTAAATACGTTACATCTGCATATGTATGTGGAAGCTGATTTTTACAAGCGTGGTATTTGCTGCGTATAGATAAATTCTCGATTTATTTTTCATTTATATTACAATACTTTTTGAAAGTTATAGTATGTCAGAACCGAAGCACTGACTTCTGAAACACTAATACCATTCGGCTTTTCCTTGACACCATTTCCGAGTATGGTCTTCAGGAAACGATGATAGTCCGTCGGAAGGGGACGATAAATGGCTGACCCGTGTTAAGAGAGAGCCATATCTCTTGTACGTTAAGACACCCTTGTAGATTTCAAAAAGAGAGCATGCGCTACAAGGCAGCAATCGCACCCGCAAAGTGGAAAGGGATTAATATAAGTTGCAAAACTTGTTTCCCAATATTATTAATAAATATGTTTAAACTATTAGACTATATCAACGAAGGGAACGGTAGAAAACAACCGTCTTATTCCTTATTTAAATATTAGTCCAGAAATTTTCCGAGGAAATTAGTGGCTAAAACATTAAATTTAATTAAACGTTAACAAACATTTGTGCAACAGTTATACAGCTTGATTACTTGAAAAACATATGTTGTGCATAGACTTAATTGTCACTTTTATTCAAATGAATAGTTTGCGACCTCTGTCCCGATTCCTTTGATTGTGACAATTTCATCAGGATACCACAATGTTTCAAGCTAAGTTCGATAATATGTTTTCGTCTCGAAAAGTTCGACTGATGCAGTATTGAATGATTTTTGTTTGTGTAAAGGCTTATACAATCATCCGTTTCTATTTTGTGCTAGTGACTGCAGACTCTCAATTTTATATTGTATATACAATATATTTTTACAATTTAACTCTTGCATCGATATATATTTGCCAAATCATTGTATTTTATCAGCTTTATAATAGAGGGCGATAATTCTGAATGATTTGGAGAATTAATTGGTATCATGAAATTTTATTAATACAAGCTTTAACTGTAGTTAAATTAATGATACACCCAGTTATTATATTATTTATGTTTATCAATCAAATTCCAAAACTGTAAAGAGCAGTAGGTAAAAGTACTAATATCTTCAAAAGTATATATGTGTTTAAGCGGGGGTGGTTATAACCAAGTATAAAGTGATAGTTTTTAACCTTTAATTCATCAGACTGAATATCACATGTTTGAGACATTTGCTACATTCAAATCATACGCACTATTGATCTCTTATATAAAGGATTTGTATGATATATGTTGAAATCGTATAACACATTAAGTATATTTGCTTTATAGTCTCAAATGATAATGATCATTTACTCTTATGGGTATTAGTACTGGTAGTCTATAGGGTATAACTAAAGTGATATCTAACTGGAAAAAAACTAAATATTTTAATTCAATTTAGTACTTTATTTGGCCTTTTTAACTTTTTTGATTGGAGCGTCACTGTTAGCCTTCTGTAGACGAAACGCACGTTTGGCGTACACAATTGTAAGCCTTGTATCTACTATGAATTGATTTGAGGTGACTGTCGTTTTGGTAAAACCGCTTAAACTATTAACAGCAAAATCTTCCAATTTAGTAGATGGTCGTAGATCGAGGTTATTTACACTTTTTACAATCATGTTTTTCTTCTCCTTGTGAAGTTGAAATAAAAACAAATTGTACTGTGTTGAAAAGGAAACAGCCTTTTATTTGTCGAAAATAAATCGATGCATGTTTTACCAATATCAAAAGATGAGAGACAAATGGCCGATGTCTGATGAACAGTTGTTTCATTGACACTCATACCTCATCTTCTGATTTATATTTTGTTAAAAGATTTTTCATAATGTTGTTTAAAATGTTGAGGACTCTTAGCTCTGTAGCCTGATTTTATTACTAATGGATTGATATAATAAGGACAAATTTCTTTGTGAATTATTTTGTGGAGTTTTATCAGTTTAAGTTTATTACGTCGAGATTGTCGAGTTGAACAGTCTTAAGCTATGTTTAATTTTCATCTTTCAGTAACTATATCACAGGGTATTTGTATTAAATCAGGACTTCATTAGATCAATCAGCAAGCATTCAAAGATTGTTACTTGGTCAGATTTCCCCAAATGTAAGCAAGCATGATCATTTGTTTGTTAATATACATATACATTTGCTGCAATTGTTATTCTGTATTCTTAAAATAATTGACCCGGTTACCCTTCTATTCATTAGCATTGCCTTGTATACTGAACGCAAGAAATAATTATTATTCCATTAACTAAAGTTGAAGATGAAATCAAAAATTTGTACGCAAGAAAACATAAAACCTAATTCTGATCTATTTTATTTTCATCCTGCTGGTGCTTTGAACGATTCGTAATGAATTAAATAAAAGGGAAAACAAATATTTTTTTTCTACACATTCCTCGCATTTTCAAATTGAATATACTACATATCAGAAAGGCAGTATTTTATCAACAAAACTTATTGAGTTAACTATATAGCCTTAATGCTTGATATTTGGTACGATTCTTAATAACGTAATTGCTAAGCAGTCACGAATCAGAATAATATAGATAAAATGTATATAGTCAGAATAATTCACAAACTATTCACAAACATTTCCTATGATGCCCAAATGGTTATTGTATGGACTGATTCAGAAAGTAATACATACCGAAATGATTCATATTTGCAACATTGAACAGTGAATTAGACCCACAGAGCTATGTGTTTCAAACAAGTAAAAGCAACTGACAAAATCGTCAATTGAGACTTTTACTCTTTATTGTTATAAGTAAAAACTGAAAACAAGTAAAAGATCAATAGATGAAAATATGAAGCCATGTTGTTAGACTCAAAATATTTAGGTTTATCTCCCCAGTTTTTAAGCCTCTTAAAAAAGTTGATAACTTCTTGAAACATTATTATTAATTTTGTGTACAATTTGTGTATCATTTTTCTGCACAAACCAAATGTTCCAAATACGACAAGCATTTTCTACTGAATTAAATTAAGCCATGGCATTTAAGTTAATACATTATTGATCGGTGTCAGAGCCCAAATTAAGGAGTTTCAGATATAATCGGAATGTTATTTTAGATTAGTACATTATATCATAAGTTGAATTAAAAAATGACATGACGAAGCCATTCCCTTTATTTTATTCTATTTTATTTTATTTCATTTACATTAACATCACTGAATATGAATGACAATAATGGGGCAATTAAAATATTGTTTAATTGACTTTATTATAGGAGTATTTGATATCGAATTGATGTCAACCACAGAGAACAAAATATGTTAACAATTCGAAAGTGAGAAGCAATTGTTTATGTCCTCGATTCGTTTAGTAAGACTGACAGAATTATTTTAATGATTCCATGTAAATACCTAAACCAAAGACGAGGGCCAAAATATTTCCAACTGATGCATTCTAATACAAATGTTTCATCATGTCTCGTTTTATCTGTTGAATTGACTACTATTTCGATTATGAATAACGAATTAGACCTCTTAATTTCTTCATTTTAAAAACTGTTTAACCGTTAGTTTCCCAATTTGAATTATTTTGCATGAAGACCGCCCTATCACTTCTCTATATAAGGGATGAACTTTAGAAAATATTAAACCGTTTTTGTAATCTGTACAAAAACCTTTGTAATGGCTTCACTCAAAAATGAATACAATTTTTAAGATATCTATAAGATTAACATCTTATTACAAGAAATTTAAATCACTAACCCTCATTCATATTAATCTATGTTTTAACTTTTATATCGAATAATTTTTCTAGTATTGATGCCCAATCAATGATGCACCTATCCTATTCATATGTCACACATAAAACAAACATTATAGTCAAACCGACCCTTTAATGCTTTGTAACATCATTAATAGAAGTGTCTACTTGATAAAATTTTACTGATTCATATTAATTCCTGTGATGAATAATTCAGAGATATCATCCCATTACTCCTATTAATGATACAATTATTAAAAATGTTGGTGACATAAGATGAAACATCAAAGCCTTTACATTTGTTTATTTTATATTATATGGGCTCTGACAGGTTCATAGTAGATATTTAATAATCTATTTTATCGCCACTTTACAATTCATTGTATAAATACATCTGGAAATTATTTGTAATTTAATATGCACATTTACTTTAAATAAAAAAAATAAGACTATTTGTTTTTAACCAGCTTTAATTGTCCAAAGTGTAAAAAATAGGATATGATTCATATTCTATATTTTACCCCAGTTCTGCACGATTAGATTATCAATTAACTTGTATGTAGAGAATACGTCAAACGACAGAAAGCTAATGACACAATATTCAAAGCTATACAGTGATCAACAAACGGTAATTACATTTTTACTAACACAAAAAAACATATGCAGTATTTAATTCAAAGACCTTTGTATATTTATCCTCGATGCATACTTCAGTATATTGGCGATGTAAATTGAACAGTTGACGACGATTCAACAAAATCAAATACTTCCTATTGTATCTACGTTATTAAGGAACACACAATTAATATACATATGCAGCTGGACCAATTATAACACCGTCGAAAGAAGTACCAAAATAACAAAACTGCGATTAATTTGTATGGTTCACACTTATCGGCATTTTTTGTTCATAGTTATCTCGATTTTTGTAGAAGGATTAAAGATTAAAACGCGACTTCTTTAGAACTTCAAAACCAGATTACCATCTCAGGGTTCATCAAATGAGTACGCATGGAATTATAACTATATGCTGGTAGTAAAGTAGTCATGTTTTGGCAGCTATTTATTTGTAATTGAATTCTTTTTCTTATCAAACAATGAGTTCGTTAGAATAAAGTAATTTATATCTTAAGAAGTACTAAATGTAAAACAGGATGACAATCATTAAAATACTGAAAATATTCGCTCGCAATTATTAAAATACTGGTCATACTCGCTCGATTTCTGTGAACTTTTTCAATATTTTGACATTGAAAATATATATGTCAAAATGTACAAAACTGTCAATTTAGAAACCAATAATATCAAACTATAGAAATAATATATCAGACCAACGGCAGAGTTCCACTTATTGGTATTGTCAGACTAGTTATATATTGTCATTGTATTTTATGATTACCAAATAATTAAAAAAAAATAATAATATATTTGATGCAGTAATAACATGTTTGTTTTATTTTTGGCCTTGTGGAACAACCGTTACATTTCTATTAATTGTGTCCATTTGCAAGATAAATGTAACGGGAGTTGGTTTTTCAGTGATCTTGTTGTTAACTCATGTAAGATCGTGAATATCGGACAAAACATGTATATATCATATCAAAAACATATTTATGTATAATTGTTTAATTAAATACCTACAAAATGGCATGTTTTGGCTATAAAAAAAAACAAAATTGTAATGACGGTAGGTTTACATTCTGCCTAGTAAACTGTACTGAAGCTATCCATTCTAACCGGTAGATTTCACGGTTTATGATTTTATAGTTTCTAGAGCAAAGATTCCGATCAAATTTTTTAGTCACGTGCATGGACAGGAAGGGTTCAAAATGAATATTCATGGCCTAGTACGGAATAAAATAATACTAGATTTCATGCAATTAGCCCAAACTAAATACTCCTGATGTGAATAAGCACACACTATAACAACCGTTACATAAATTAAAGGGTTAATTCGAGAAAATAATTATCCTTAAAATGGTTGATCTCCATTTTAACCATGGGTTATTGGAAGATGTCACTTCCGTAGAAGTCGAAATGTCTCTTCTGCTTTCCAAGAACAGCAACGTTTTTGTATTGAAATGCTCTTCATCTTCGTATCCAAATGAGTTTCCCTCTTTTACTCAAATGCCATTTATGTTTGCAACATTTCGTTTACTCCAAACACTTAAGTTATCATACCTCTAGTAAAAGATGTCCTCATTTGTATTTGAAACAGCTTATGAAATGTTTCGCTTGATATTTTTCTCAACATAGTATATGTTTTGGCCTTTTATTTCTAATCTTTAATTAGGACATCACTCATCACTCTTACGTAGACGAAACGTACGTATGGTGTATCAAATTTCAAGCAAGGTATCTTTGTAAAGTGTTTACTATACTAGTTCTTCTCAAAATTTTCCTCAAGCTGCGATCACGATTGAAAAAAATACACTAAATCTGTTGGAGGTTCACTGATTGCAATTTCCTTCTTGAAAAAACATTGTTTATTAATTAATGAAACTTGGCTTTCAACTAGGTTTTTGTATCTGCGAATTCGTTTTGTTGGTACTTCATGTTTTGTCTTGTTAGTATGTGTGTGTTTGCTTAATATCGATTTAACGAGTAAACCCCATTACAACAAATTTCTACTTTATTTTTACCCATGACTCCTTTAATATATAACTTAAAGTATTTGAACATCCTCGATTCTCACATTTTTATACAGTGTTCCTGGCACGTAAGTTATTAAAAAGACCTATTCGAAAGCACCCAGTTTAGAAAGTATTATTTTCATTTGACAGTTTATTATGTTGATGCATTAATGTAACAGGTAAAGTAGAAGATCGAGATCGCAAATACAAGTTTAAACCGGACACATAATTTATGAACCTGTCCCTTGACATGAACTAGTTTTCCCTTTCGAAGTGTTTAACATTTTGCCTTCCAGGGACTTTTTATATCTTTCTCTACGGCATGATATGCATTTGGCTCATTGTTGAAGGTCGTACGATGACTTATAGTTGCTTATATCATCGACCTTTTTTGTCTTGTCTCGTAGGCAATTGTATCACTTATCTTTTATTATGAAATGAATGTTTAAATATTTGAAGTTGTCTGCGTTGCTCGCGGTCCGAGTCGTCTGCCAAAAATGTGTTCGCATCGTTTAAAACAAATGAACTTACCAATGACAGCATTATTCAATTTTCCTCATAAATTGTTTGGTTTCAGAGATGTAACAAAATTATTTCTTAAATAAGATGAACAGACTTGCCATTGAAACTGTTACAAAAATAACTATGATTAAGTTAGGCGTAAAACAGATTGACAAAGTGAAATATCCATCTCGTTCAATACGAAAGAAATGTTGATAATTACACTTTTAGTAATTACACTTGTCAGAGAAAGCTTTTGTTATGTAACTTGACTTCCTTGATTCCAATTAAGGGATAAATATGCAACAAAATCAAGAGATAATCGAAATATGTAACTATATTGTGACTAAATGTCAAAACATTGCCAAATAATTATGTTTGTTTCCACCAAATTTATTGTATTCTTATATTGATAGGGAACCAAATCGTGCAATAAAGATTGACAAATTTGACACAATAACTGATATAATGTACACGATACAACAATATCAAACGGAGGGAAAAAGGGAAATAATTTGACAGGATCAGTTGAAATACAAATTTCCTTTAACAATATTATTTTTTGATTCATTATATGTTTATATATCGGGTTTATTTCTTAATCAGATGTCAGTCGATTTGTTTTTGTTATCCAGGAGATTGTTAATAGTTAAGTTGAGCTGCTATGGTATCGCCATTAATGTGTACATTACAAAAAAACATATTATTTTGTTCATCCCAAATAACAGATAATTCAGTAGTTACATGTAGTTTCAAAAGTTATCAAAATAGTGATTACAAAATTAAGTATTATGACTTATTCATATATAGGATATTTCACAGAGTAAATATGTTGTTGATAAATTTAGTAACATTATTTCTGATAAACAATTGCATAATATACCAAATACAATGAAAATTATGTGGGAAACAACATTGTATGCACGCACTTGTCCGAATTTTTAGGAAATCAATAGGTTGTCAAAAACAAATGCAGTAAGTCGGTGGTTATGTGGCTGTGGGGAGGGTAGAAAATCAGATGGTCAAATCGTTTCCAAAAGTTCATTCGCGAAGAGCTTTGTATAAAAATACAGACCCGAATCAATATCTCTATAGAAACCTAAGTACCATTTATGTTTGGCAATGAAGGTTTCTAACATTCATTGGATATTATTTTTCTATGCTATATCATGATTATGTACCATTATCGAGTGGGGAATAACCTTAAATTGGTGATGGAAAAACTAAAAAACAACCTAAATAAAAAATGTAGAATGAACTGTTTTACATTGTCATTTCGGGGCCTTTTATATCTGACTATGCGGTATGGGCTTTGTTCATTGTTGGGGGCCGTACGGTAACCTATAGTTGTTATTTTTCTGTCATTTGGTCTCGTGGTGAGAGTTGTCTCATTTGAAAACATACCACGTCTTTCTTTTATATATAAAACAAAACAACGAATTCCCACAAAACAATAAGTTGTTCAATGAGGAAGAAGGTCTTCATTTTAAAATGAATTGAAAGAAAGAAAGAATTGTTAAGTTCATTGCGGCAACATCAATGATAGAAAACTGGCCAATATAAATGTTCATACAATTCAGACTTATATATGTCCACAAAAACACAAATCTTCCTAATTGAGAAATGTATAAAGAAATTAAATAAAATATTTCTGATATTTTTTTTTACTCTCTATAAAATTAATAAGTATTGTTGTTATTACTTTGAGAAATAATATAAACATAAGGAGTTGCGGCATGAATACCAATTAGACAACTGTCCACCTGAGACCAAAGTACGCTGATGTAAACAAGTATAGGTCATCCTGCGACCTGCATATCTGGGGTTGAAGGCATAAAAATTTGCTCAGTGCTCGGAAATCCAGCAGTTTGATTGGTTGATTTTCGAGTCTGAGTACAAAAATCATCCTCGAAAGTTTTATGACCGTGTGGCCAGGAAGATTTGTTGTATCCGATGTATACCGTACTACAGAATAGTAATGTCCAAACAAACGGACAGATTGGCAAAGTTAAACTAGCATCATCCGCATTCGGTGTATTAATAGTAATAATAATATTAAATGCAGTCAATAATAATAAAAAAATATCTCTTACCTTAAATTGAATTATTTCCTTTCTGTAAAGTCGTATCTGAACAATAATAGTAGTATTATCTGGACCAGATAGATAACCGATATCTATATTTGTATATAATAGTTAGTACATTGTCCACTTAATTTAAGACTCTTGTTTGTAGTAACTGTCAGCAACTATTGGAATTTGTCACCATATTCTTTGCATTACACATAGGACATGAAAATAAATAAATCACTGGTGATGAGACGGATCACATCTTTATCTTATCACAAGTTTTAAAAGATTTGTACGAATGACAAATATTGAAGCTTCAAAGCTATCATTTTCTTCATCCGTTTAATTCATTGATTCGACAGTTTATCTTTAGACGATGATGGTTCTTAGGGTGTTTATAAGAATCACACTATCTAAGCTGACTGCTAAATTGACTTTCTTTTAAATGTAAATACAATTAACTTGCAAAAAATGTAAAGCTAGGAGGAGAGAGTTCAGACGAGAAAGATTGATGTATTATGGTGAAGTAAAATATTTAGTTTTTCACTTTGGGTGCTTATCAAAAAGGTAAATCCATTAGCCACTAAATCTTCCTTGTTCCTATACAGTATCGTTTTTCATAATTTTCAACTGCAAAGTTTTGAAACAAAATCATTGTGTTTGTCACTCCACATTTTGTTCTCTGAGTAAGTGAATCAATCAGTGGTTACAAATTTTCACCTAACAAAAAACCCAGGCAGTTGGATTTTAAAAAAAAGAATATTATCAAGGTTGATGGTCTTCATAAGGGATAGATATAAATATATAAAGGTATAATTATAGGTGTAGGTATACTATGTATCCGTGTAGAAATACAGCACACCAACAACAGAAAAAGCAAAACAAAAGTTTACGTGTATTTTCCGTGTTATATCCTCTTTTAACTACAAAATGAGTTGATGGTTTACTTAGAACGTTATCATTTAAAATGTTGAAGAATACACTAGAAGGATCCTCCTATTTACAAGTATAGTGCTAAACGAGAAAAAAATTTAAATCCAAAGAAAAATCCGATTTGCATCTATTGATATCTTTCTTTTGATATACCAAAAAGTAAAATCAAAAAGTACTGAACTCGGAGGAAAATTCAAAACGGAAGGTCCCTAATGAAATGGCAAAATCAAATGATAAAACACATCAAACAAATGGACAACAACTGTCATATTCCTGACTTTATACAGGCATTTTGAAATGAGAAAATGGTGAATTGAACCTGGTTTTAAAGCGTCAAACCTTTCACTTGTATATGACAGTCGTATAAAATTCCATTATATTTACAACGATTTGTAAACTAAACTAAAGGATGGGGATGTAAACAACAATAGATCATTACAATTCAGTCAACTCGTACCGTAGTGTAAGCTATAAAAGGTCCTTAAATGACACGATTTGCAAAAGGTGAAGTAATTGTTTGTTATTGGTTTAATTTGCTCAATTGAGAGGAAAGCAAACTGTCAAGTAATTGACATCTAGAACGGACTTCAGCGTGTAAATTGAACAATGCTTCTTCAAATATATTAGAATAATTCAGTTCAAAACAATGCATACATCGCAATTTACCTATACTCACTAAATTACGCGTCCACTTCTTAAAGACATTGAATTAAGAATATATTTCTGATATTTTATCAGGCTTTTTGGATATTGTAATAGCTCTGTTTAAAGTTCACAGGTGGTTTCGATAAGCACGTTTGCAATGACGTGGTAGAAATCAACGAACGAAATGTTTTATTTATAAAAGTTTTTACAAGGATACAGTAAACTAATCAAACATCTCTCATTCTATTACATACCTAGTTATCGCTTGTAAATGTATAAAGATTTAACTGGTGCCAGGTTCAGCATTTGTATTAACAACAACAACAACAACAACACCAACACTAACACTAACAATATCAATAATAGTAATAATGATAATCTTTACTTTGAATGTCCAGCTTTCTTAGACACGGCTTTCCGCTCCCTCTTTAGTGGAATAAACGTTAATGCTTGTTGTTCAAAGCTAGGCATATAAACAAACATAAAAATGTTCATACAACCGTTTTTATCTCATCAAATTACCGGATAAAAAACTGTGTTGTATCAAAAATGTAGTACCTTACAGTTTGCTTTCTTTTTTACCGGTCCCATTTTGGTGATGTTACATCTTACAAAGTCTATCCAAATTATTGTTAAAGAATTCCGCTCAAAGCCGGTACTAAAGAACGTTTTAAACTAGCGGTAAAGTAAAAGTATTTTTTTTATGTTTCGTGTTTAAGGCCTGACTTTGAAAGTAACAGAACAGCAATTAAAGCGCTGTTCCTTTGCTTTGTGTTTGGTTTTTTCCCCTCTGTCATGTACTGATTTTGTTTCGTGGATAGATACCGCATTTGTGTTTCTAATATAGTAGATGGTATGTCCTGTTGGTATTTGGTTTTCTTTGGAGAGTAAATTTACATGTTTTCAATTACATTAATTTTATTCATTAATGTCCTGCTATTTTTATTTATTTTTATTAGGTACAGTTTTTGTAATATTCTTGTTCATTTGAAATAGCTCTTTTGTGAGTCACGTTTCTTTCAAAACTAGTCCGGATTTTGCTAGAAAAATATTACATAACTGTAGTACTCTGATACAAGTGAAGGAAAATAACTCATATTTCTAAACTAAAAAAAAAAAAGTCAGGCAACTGTTATGATCAAATTTTACCGATTATGTCTGTTTTGTTCACGCATCGTTGTAAAAATAACGCAATTTGATGCGACTGTCATAAAAGTGGTGAGAGGTTTAGCGCTATACAATCAGGTTCAATCCACCATTTTCTACATTTGAAAATGCCTGTACCAAGTCAGAATTATGACAGTTGTTGTCCATTAGTTTGATGTGTTTTATCCTTTGATTTTGCCATTTGATTAGGGACTTTCCGTTTTGATTTTGCCTCCGATTTCATTATTTTTGTGATTTTATTTTTAACCCATTCTTCAAAATCTTTTTATTAAATATCAAAACTAATGACACTATAATTCATCGTCGGATAGACACATCAGGCATATCCAATGCAAGTATTCTGTCTCCGTCAATTCAGCAGTACTTGAAACGTATTGAAACATGAAGCTCTTATGCTGGTTATTACAAAGCTTTGTACAGTAAAACAATAAATATCTCCCTTGCTTTACTTAACATGATTGATCTTATATCAAAAGTGTGAAATGTGAAGATTTTACTATAAATATTGAAAACAACAGTTATTATTTATAAATTCAAAGAATTACATATAGATATTGAACGAAGTCAATGTTTTATCTTAGATAAACCTGCCAGCAAACATATGATTATAAGGTTATATCATGTACACCTCACAATAAATCTTACAACGAAATATATATAATCTATTGTTTACAGTGTCAAAAAACAACTATAATCACGAAAACGCTACATTTACTAGTGGAACATGAAAATGTGGTCAGATCCAAATTAACCCTGCCGGACAGACATGCACACCTAACAATCATTAAATACACAAAATGTAGCTAACCTATTGCTTATGGTATCAGAAAACATATTTTGTTTCAAAAATTGAACATTTACCAATAAAACCACGTAAATGAAGTCATGGTTAAATAAACCTTGCCAGACAACATGTCCCACTTACAATAATACCATTCACCAAATTTAATTGACCGATCATTGCTTACAGTATCTAAAAAAGAAAAATATCAATGACTTTACATTGACAAATGAAGAACCATAATAATGATTTCAAAGACATTTGGACCCTGTCAAACATACATTTACACATAACAATCATTCCGCACACCATAGACAGTTGACCTATTGCTAATATTTATTAAATAATCAGACAAACCAATGAAAATTAACTTACAAACTATGAACATTAGGTCATGGTCATACGAATTTAAAAGACGGACATATACACGTTAAAATTATTCTATAAATCAAATATTGAAGAGTCTAGGTCGTTTCAACGTATCTGCACTGTAGCTCTGAGCTTTTTTTTTGGTAAAGGAAAACCAAACGGTCTTATTTATATAAAAAATGAGAAACAATTACGAACCACATTAACAAATGTAAACCACTGAACAACGGGATCCTGACTTTCGGACACATGCATATTAATAATTTGTGTTTGTATTCTGTTTGACCAAGATATTGTTTTCTAAATTGGGGATCAGAATATGTTTTTAGGAAAAAAACTTTACCCCTTTATTTGAGTTAAATGGTAGTTCTCTAAACTTTTTAATAGCCACCAACTTCATTCTTACTTTGAAACAGTAGTGTAACATAACAACATTAAGACACACTACAAATAAATCTCTAGATACAGAATAAAGAATATAGCCAAGGTTCGTCTAATTTCAATTGAAATGGCTGAACTCGAGTAAATAGACATATTAAAACCAAGTAAATAGTTCTACATTTGTATCTATCAAACTTTAATTAAATGGTATGTTCTGTTTTATTGTTGATGTCTTATATTGCGTTCTATATCTGGTTATAACCGTGAGTTGTGTTGTAGTTTCGATAAAATATACCCAACATTTATTTTATATATGTAGCTATATGTATTATATAGAGTCATTTGTAGACGAAACGCGCGTTTGGTGGTGTATATAATTTTAATCCTGTTACATATGATGAGTTTATATAATAGTTATTAATTTGATATAGTATGACTACAATACTTGGCAAATTATTCTTGATTTACTTCTCTGTGTCAGGTTTCTTGATCGTCTAATTACAACATCCCATCGGATGCTCATATTTAAATCATAACAGTAATGAATATGAACTAATATTTATGTCTGTGTGTCTGTTTAGTTATGTGTCTGTTTAGTTAACCAATCAAAGTAATTACGAAATTCATGAGACTGTCATCAAATGAGAGGTTAAACCCCATTTTTCACATTATGAAAATGCCTGTACAAGTTAGAATATGACAGTTTGTCCATTCTTTTGATGCGTTTGTATTTGATTTTGCCATGTGATTATGGACTTTTCGATTGATTTTCCTCTAAGTTCAGTGTTTTTTATATTTACTTTTTTGAAAGAGAACTAACTAGATAGTTTTTAGTGCATAACCAATTACATAGTATTCTAGTAGCATTAGGTACATTTTATAGTTCATATTTTTATAATGATCATCATTAAAATGTACTTGTGGTTATTTTTGTCGTTAAATTGTTGTCTCAATGACTTATACCCATTCATTGTTTTATTATTTCATTGTACGAGAATACGCAGATGAATTGACTCCACCAACAATTAAATAATAATTTTTTTTTTATCCATAAAAACATAGATATTATATACCGATTCTAAATCTATTTCTATATATAGTAGCTGTCGGTAAGTTGATCTTTAACGTAGAGACATGGCTGCTTTGAAATAAGGAACAAATCCCAAATGACCGATCCATGTGACATATGGCGATGCTGCTTTGACAAAAGTAATGACAACAAAGATGTAGTTTATCAATGTCAAACACATGACCTATTCGAGACTCATTAGAAAAGTTCTAAACTCCCTTTAAGAACAACTGTTTATTATAATTATGTAGACTAATCACTAATAAAGACTACAGTGAAAGATCAAAACCGGAAATATGCTCAGACGTTTATATATAGACGTAGGACATTTTTAAATTACTTTCAATGATTTAATTTTTATTAGCGTTATCATGATCTTGGAGTGCGTTCATTTCCATAGATGGTTTTCTAGCTTATGGTAATACATGTGAACTAGTTCCATTTATAATGTAATTAAATTTTAAAGACAAAAATTGTTTTATTTAAACTCTTATATTATGTCAGGAATAAAATTTTGCGTTCTTCAAATGCAGAGACCAATCAGTAACTCTCGAATACCAAATTTAAAAAAGGTAATATTTGATTTTTATAGACCCAACTGCTATAACATTTATATAGACTTATACAAAAATTTGACAATTTCTGAAAAGTTAGACAAGTTAATAAACATTAGGATGAACGATTCAAATGGCAACTGTCCAGGAGATATTTGTTCATGCCTCTGAAACTATTCGAGATGTTCTATAATCATATTTAAAAAGGCATGTTTTACAGAGAATGTAATGTCAATTTGTCAAAATGATTGATGATATACGTTATTTTCTTCTACAAATATATGCTATTGTACTTGTGGTCTTAAAGTTACTGTCACAACACATATAATCTCTTTTCAGTTAAAGGGTTTTGCATCAAGTTTTGAGAACTTCATGTTTCAAAATTTTATTCATTCAAACTTCCTTCAAGAAGCTTGATATGGAGATTTAAAAAAAGAAATGTTCGTAGATGATTTCAAAACTTTTCGAATTAATTGGTGAATAGATTGTATTCCAGCAGATAATTAAAAGTAACGGAAGGTAAACAGTACAGACATCTGCATCCTTAATGAGAAAAGATCTTAGAAGGTCAATCGACAAGAAAAGAATATTACTTTACACTGTTTTTTCTGTCTCAAAACAGTGCAGTGATACAAACTGGAGAAAGTGGTAAAACATCCCCTATCAAATCGTTCGTGCCTTACAATAGCATTGAATCAAGCAACATCATAAAAAAAATTTAAAGGAAAAAGTTGTAAGTCATTCAAAAGAGGTTACCGAAATGTTTTCTGGTTGTTTTATTTTCAATACGTCCTCTACTTAAAACATAGGAAACATAAATAAGGGTAAGTTCTCATAGTGAATGGTTTACATGTATTTAAATATCCTCATGTATGTCACACTTGTTCTTGTAAAAAAATCACAGTTTAATTATGATAACACCGTAATATCGTGGTTCTGATATGGATACAATGTAAGGATGTTGATACTTTTAAAAACTGAACGTTTAATTTTCTCACTAAAAATGCTATGTTTGCCCTACAACACTTATACTTTCAACGTTGCGTCGTTTGTTTTCTCTTAGTTTTGAGTGTGGGTTCACATTGCGATAGGACGTGTCGCGATGCTTGTCTGTCCCAGATTCATGTATTTGGTTTTGATGTTATGTTTGTTTTTCTCGTGGGATTTTGTCTGATGCTTGGTCCGTTTCTGTGTGTGTTGCATTGTAGTGTTGTGTCGTTGTTCTCCTCTTGTATTTAGTGCGTTTCCCTCGGTTTTGGTTTGTTGCCCCGATTTTGTTTTTTGTCCATGGATTTTATGAGTTTGAACAGCGGTATACTACTGTTGCCTTTGCTTATACAACTGTGCTGTTTGCATGACTTATATATATGTGTATATTTTTTTGTAGTCAATTTGAAAAGGTTTGGATACAACTTTGAGTTGAATTAAAACAAAAAGTTAAATTGCTTGAAATTATGTTATAATCAATAATATCAATGATAATAAACACTAAGAGAAATAGACCGGACTATAAGATAAAAAGATAGGCCAGAGATACCAAAGGAATATGCAAACTAATAAAACAGAAAAAACAAACAAACCCATTTTTTAAAAATCTAAAAAAAACGACGAAAACGAAATCAACAGTATACAAAACACAGCACTAGAAGTATTGATGAACAACACAATACCCATAAACCCAGTTGTTCCGAAATGGTTGGCTTATCCTGCTCTATTTGTCGTGTTGCGCATGTAGGTACACATTCGGCAACAAGTAACAATCAGTGATACCACATTTGATTACAGTTACGACAATTTGAATATATAAATCGTCACTTGTGAAACAAATGTTCCTTAACGACAAGATAACTTCAATAATAATCACACAGAACCTTTGATTGAACAGTCTGTCTCTTTATGCAGCGCAACTTTCTGACAAGGAAATCATAGCATATAGGAAATGCAAACTCTGAAATATCTTATCTGAGAAAAATAAACTCAATGTGCACTGTATAGGCTGTACTGAATTAGAGCTATATAGTATTGAATACATTACAACGGGAAGCTAAAATCATATCTTTTGTTTTAATTGGTATTGTTCTCAATGCAACCGATCATAATATAGTCAATATCAAGGTGAAGAATAAACTGTGCCTTTGTACAGACTACACTCAGTCTTTGTATTCTTTATTTTGAGATGAGGAAGATACGTTAAGCTTAATAATTTTGAAAGAGTTAGTCAGGACCTCGATTAACTAATAATGCGGCATGTGATCTGTTCAACATCGAAGGCATATAATTGCGTAAACCTACTTCATTTGGGATTTTTTGGAACCTGTACTATCTACTGACTAGAAATTCTTTGATATTTTAGAATAAATCATGATGCTTTCTATAAAATTATCATAAAACAATTGAAATAGTTCCAAAACTCACCATTAGAGACACTTAAATTAGATGAGAACCTTCTGCTCATCATCAATACACGCGGTATTCTTTAATCATCCGATCATCTCAACTTTCACTGGAACTTATTTTGATCAAGGTTAAGGTCAACGATTAATTTATAAACAATATAGGACAATAGATAGTACAAATTCTGTAATTATGTAATATGACGAACTGTAAAAAACAAATTGTCAAAATCAATGTATTTATATAATAATATTGTATAGCTAATCACATTTAATAGATATAATTTTTAATGTATAATCTCTCTGGTTAAACAGTAACTAATTTACAGGGATACTCGACTGAATGATGTGAGTCGAGTAAGTTGTAAACAGAAGAGAAATGTGCAATAAAAGATTTATTTTATATAAAAAAGGGAATTTTTGGATTGTTGTTTCATTGGTTATCATGCT
This sequence comes from Mytilus edulis, assembly GCA_019925275.1. Classification (NCBI taxonomy): domain Eukaryota; kingdom Metazoa; phylum Mollusca; class Bivalvia; order Mytilida; family Mytilidae; genus Mytilus; species Mytilus edulis. The sequence continues at coordinate 92,868,108 of CM034356.1, read as the reverse complement.
ACTTCCTTATTGTATAATGACAACTGTTTGTCGTACTAGACTTCTTCAAATCGAATCAAATCTTTTTAGGTAAACCAGGAGAGAAAAAAAATCAATAAGAGAATCATATTTCACTTTTCAATTTAAATTGTATCATTTAAGTGTACAAAACATTCATGTCGAAAACAACATTATTATATTTGCCTCTCGCAAAGTCAGTTACCTGTCATTCAGTTGATGTCGTTGATTGCTGTCTGTCATATTTGTATTTCAATTATTTTATGTCATGAATACCAAGAAGGCCATTATGCTTTCACATTTTGTCATGGGGGGGTGGGGGTGGGGGTGGGGGCTTTTATGCTGACAATCCGGTATGATGTATGTTCATTGCTGAAGGTCGTGTGATAACCAATAATTATTAAGGTTCTGTTGAGTAATCATATTAGTATGGAATTCATACCATACCCATATTTTATAGCACCTGCATACGGGGTATATATCTCCCAATTGATACGATATTCCCGTGCTTGCATTTCCTATCATGATTTTCTTGATAGAGGTTTGCTGCTCACAAGGAAGCTATTAAACCAAGAGTTCCAAATGGTGAAGTTGAAATCATCCCTTCGTAAATTTTACGGACGCCATCACGAGTTGGTTGACCGTTATGGAATAACCGTTTCACAAATGATATCGGATATGTTCCTTACGTCGTAACTACAATCCCCTTCCCTTTCATGAATATGACCTACCGAATTAGACTATTTACCGGATTTGTAATCACTTAAGCAACACGACGGGTGCCACATGTGGAGCAGGATCTGCTTACCCTTCCGGAGCACCTGAGATCACCCCTAGTTTTTGGTGGGGTTCGTGTTGTTTATTCTTTAGTTTTCTATGTTGTGTCGTGTGTACTATTGTTTTTCTGTTTGTCTTTTTTATTTTTAGCCATGGCGTTGTCAGTTTGTTTTAGATTTATGAGTTTGACTGTCCCTTTGGTATCTTTCGTCCCTCTTTTATTACCACTGGGTCGATGTCTCTGCTGGTGGACATTTTGTCCCCGAGGACATCATCCGCCCAGTAGCAAAACTACAATTGCATGAACTTACGAAGATTAAACAGGAAACTGGCTCGGACGTCGCCCAGTATAAAAAGGTCCGAAACAGACGTCACCATGGACACGGTGTCGTCTGATACGGCAGGTGTCCCCTCATCACCAGACATGACAAATATCTCAAACACGACTCATTCAGATCATCGTCCTAGTGACAATAGCAATATTACACATATACAGCCATGTTCAGTTCTCCTTAAAGACATTTTGGTGTTTGATGACACAGTACAACACTGTCGCATTTCAAAATGTGAGACCAAAGGCTGCAAAACTTGTGCTATTTTAATTACAGATGCTGAATTCACTAGCAATTTGACCAAGAAGTCATATTTTACCAGAAGTTACGATGATCTGAATTGTAAATCGATAAATGTCGTCTACGGATTAGAGTGCAACCTTTGCGGATTGGTATACGTCGGTGAAACGAAAGGAAGGCTTAACAAACGTATGTGCGGTCATAGATCAGACATTAACCTTAATGCTAACGACATTCTATACCAGCATTTCAATCAGCCCGATCATTCCATCGTTTCCATGACAGTTCGCATTATCGAAAAGATATACCATAGCTCTAACAATCATAATCTTTCAACGACACTCCGTAGACAAAAAGAAGACTACTGGATTAGACAATTGGGAACTGCAACACCTTATGGCTGCAATGACAAAATTGATGGTATAGGTATTCTATCTAGTCCTTCGTGTAACTCGGTGAATGTGATGAATATTTTCAACTCGACTCCTCGACGTAGACGCAGTCATGGTCATCGTCATTATACATCACCTTCTCTGCATGATGTCTCTATTAATGACTTACTGCCATTCATACAAAAGCCGTTAGGTATTCATCACATTCGCACGAAACTTTATTCATTACCCCTTTCGAAACTTCATTCTCTGTTCAATTTATGTTTGGAATCCACTGTTACAAACCCTCATTCAAACCAATACAAACTTGAAGCTATAATTTCGGATATTGCAAGTCACAGACTTTTCAAGCCAGTTCGCATTGGAAAAGATGAAAAAGAGAAAAGATCTTTTCTTAATCTTTCCTTTGCCAACAAAGGTCTCGATGGCGTCAACCTAGGCAATATCCTTCATCATAAATTAGTGCAATCGAAAATACCTCCTTATTTCAAAGACCAGTCTGTACCAATAATTTCTTATACCTATACCAAACCTATTGCAACTAAAATTTTCAATTACAAACGCGTTTTGCAGGATCTCGATATTGACGACTTCAAGTCTAAACCTCCTGATTGCACTTGTGCTAGTTCCAAATTCACATATAATCCTGCTGGCCACGTTATTACCGGTGACCTTAACATTGTTAATAACACTTCTCTACGAAATGTGTTATCGAAAGGTCCCAAATATCGTGAGCCTAAATCCATCAATTGGAAATACAACTTTAAAATTTTGATGGATTCAGTCGAGGATTATGCCAGGCAATGGGCTAAGCGCGAGAAGGAAGACGTAGACACTCTTTCCGAATGGATTAAGGCAGTGAGGTCGTTGATACAAATCAGAATTAAGAAACTGAATGGGTCCATCAATGCCCATGCTACGTCAATCTTTAAAGACCCAAATGTTGCAAAACACCTATCCGACCTCCATGACAAATATGTTGTTGTCCCTGCAGATAAAGCCCCAAATAACATCGTTTTTGTGTGTAAAAGTCACTACATCAACTGCTTGATAAACGAATTAGGTATTGACAATTCACTTGGTAACTCAACATATACCCTTACGACACTTACCAAAGAGGAAATCCTGGATAATCATAGGTCTGTTCTATGTTCCTTTGGAATTTCAACCAAAGATGAAGAACTGGATCTTCCATCACTGTATTGGATACCTAAACTACATAAGTGTCCTTACAAACAACGGTATATTGCTGGGTCTTCCAAGTGCTCCACGAAACCTCTTTCTAAATTATTAACATCTATTTTATCAGCAATCAAAGACGGGCTTCAAAGTTATTGTGAAACTGCCTATTCCAGAGGTGGCGTGAATCAGATGTGGATACTTAAAAATTCAAAAGATCTTTTAGAGTACATACAATCTAACTCTCTTTCATCTTGTAACAGTATTAAAACATTTGACTTTTCTACCCTGTACACAAGTATTCCACATTCCAAACTAAAAGACAAATTGAAAGAGTTGATATTACTTTGCTTCATAAAAAAGAATGGCCAACGTAGATACAAGTATCTTGTCTTAGGGAGGGATAAATCCTACTTTGTAAAGAATCACTCTGATTCAAACAAAAAATTCTCTGAAACTGATATTATCAAGATGCTTGATTTCTTGATTGACAACATATTTGTTACGTTCGGAGGACGTGTTTTTCAACAGACTGTCGGCATTCCAATGGGAACAAACTGTGCCCCTCTACTCGCCGACTTGTTTCTTTATTATTATGAGGCTGACTTCATGCAGGAACTTCTTAGGAAGAAAGATAAGAAGTTAGCAATATCCTTTAACTCTACTTTCCGCTATATAGATGATGTTCTTTCACTAAACAATTCAAAATTTGGTGACTATGTGGAACGCATCTATCCAATCGAACTAGAGATAAAGGATACTACAAATACAGTTAAGTCGGCTTCATATCTTGACTTACATCTAGAAATTGACAATGAGGGTCGGTTGAAAACAAAACTTTACGACAAAAGAGATGATTTCAGCTTTCCAATTGTGAACTTTCCATTTCTAAGTAGCAACATTCCAGCAGCACCTGCATACGGGGTATATATCTCCCAATTGATACGATATTCCCGTGCTTGCATTTCCTATCATGATTTTCTTGATAGAGGTTTGCTGCTCACAAGGAAGCTATTAAACCAAGAGTTCCAAATGGTGAAGTTGAAATCATCCCTTCGTAAATTTTACGGACGCCATCACGAGTTGGTTGACCGTTATGGAATAACCGTTTCACAAATGATATCGGATATGTTCCTTACGTCGTAACTACAATCCCCTTCCCTTTCATGAATATGACCTACCGAATTAGACTATTTACCGGATTTGTAATCACTTAAGCAACACGACGGGTGCCACATGTGGAGCAGGATCTGCTTACCCTTCCGGAGCACCTGAGATCACCCCTAGTTTTTGGTGGGGTTCGTGTTGTTTATTCTTTAGTTTTCTATGTTGTGTCGTGTGTACTATTGTTTTTTCTGTTTGTCTTTTTTATTTTTAGCCATGGCGTTGTCAGTTTGTTTTAGATTTATGAGTTTGACTGTCCCTTTGGTATCTTTCGTCCCTCTTTTATAAGGAAACCTGTTTGTTTTACAGGTATCTAGATTAAAGCAAAATTAGTTCTTGAAATTAAGATTCTTTTTAACAATTGACCAAAATATCGCTTAGTTGCTAAGTTAAGAGAGAGAGAGAGAAAAAAGCTGAATCGATAGAAAGTAAAAGCTTAGACACAACAAACGAATGGATAATAACTATCATATTTCTAACTTGATATAGGCATTTCTTACTTGTATGTAGAAAATGGTGGATTAAACCAGGTTTTAAAGCTAGCTAAACCTCTCACTTGTATAACAGTCGCATGAAATTCCATTTTACTGAAAATGCTGTGTGAACGAATCAAACAGACATAATTGGTAAAATTGTTTCACAGAAACTAAAATTTTTAGTGACAAGGGTAGATTTAAATCTGATTAAGAAAGAAATATATATATTGGACTATCTAAAGTAGACTTTAAGTTTATTTGTAAAGTTTTGTTTCTAAAGATCAATATAACTACAGTAAAACTATATGTCTTATATCTAGCATAACTGTCCAAAGCTTAACATTAAAACAATTGAGTGTCTTAAATTGTAAGTAATTTGAAATACATTTACATTACTTCTACCACAGTGTTAGCGCAATCTCTAGACGAAATAGCAATTAAAGAATAAATTAGATTAATATTATGCATGGTCAACTACTAGCATATGTCTCCGTACTACATGCAGCTGGTCAATAATCAAACGTAGAAAAAGTAGTCTCATTTTACACTGTTCCTCCTTTATTTATTTTATTTCCGTCCTTTTGTTGATGTCATAGCCTTGGTTTCATTCAACGAACCCCACATTTTTTATTTATAGTTACTAATAGTTGATTTCCAGTACAGGATCCCTCAAGGTTCCTCTTCACCAGACTCTTATTTTAAGTTTTTTTTCTAGTACTGTTTTGTCTGTGACTTCCGGATATTTCTGCTTTATAGTCTTTATAATATAGTTCTTCGTCGGACCAACATTTGCCTAGTCGGTTTTTAAAGGCATATTTTGTGCATAAGAGATTTTTTTAATGAAAATGATAGTTTAAAAGGCAATTGTTTATTTTTTTGAACAAGAATTACAAGATTATCCAACAGAAACCATAACAGAAACATGAAAAAAAATCATGAATATTTGATGTACAAAACATTCAGACACGCCGAACAGCAATACAATTTCACATTCAGTATAACAGTCATGTTTGGTAATATGAGAACGGTGGTAATTTTGATAATTATTTTGACAACAAACAAGACGACACAACACATTATCCAACCGAAACCATAATAAAAACATCAAAAACATGGAGGGAAACAAAAAAAAAACATTTTTTTCTACTTTTTTTCTGAACTCAATTGTGTCTCTTTGATTATAGGTATATGCTGAATTGAAACATATATATATAGATTTAAACAAAATCTTGCATCTTTTGGGGGATATCATACCAGGAAAGTGGAAGGATGTTTACTGGAAGTGGTGCGGCTAGTATAAAACAGAAAGTAGAAAAAAAACTTCAGGGTTACGTAACTTTTTATTCTTCGTGGAATGACGCACTTTTTTTTCGATTAATCACACAATTTTACGTATTACATACATGATATGAACATGAAATTTGTTTTCTATGTAGCATTTTTTTATTTTCAAAGATCAGCTGTTTTGCATGTAAGCCTATGGCGCTGCTAATTACAAGACTGCAACCTATAGCAAATTCACACTCGGCATAACAGTGGCATTCGGGAATAGATCACGTCCGGTACTTAGCCGACCGACGACAAAGATGTAAAACCACAATTTAAGACGTAGTAAAAATATCATTAGTTAGTTTAGACACAGACATATTATAAAGATCAACAATTCGAGATGGTGTCCATATCAGCTGTTTTGCATGTAAGCCTATGGCGCAGCTAGTTACATGACTGCAACCTATAGCAATTCACACTCGGCATAACAGTGGTATTCGGGAATAGATCACGTCAGGTACTTACCCGACCGACGACAAAGATGTTAAACCACAATTTAAAACGTAGTAAAAATATCATTAGTTAGTTTAGACACAGACATATAATATAGATCAACCAATTCGAGATGGTGTCCATATAATTTACGAAGTGTCGTTTTTAATCTTTCTCCTCATTACTTTGTTGAGGAAAATTCGGCATAAGGAGCACATACTGTTTATGAAGTCAGAATAGTGTCAGTATAGTGTGATCATGCACGAGCATAACGTATCAGTTGAGATATATACACACCATTCGACGTAGCAGAGATTAGTTGAGATATGTACACACCATACGACGTAGCAGAGAACAATTGAGATATGTACACACCATACGACGTAGCAGAGAACAATTGAGATATGTACACACCATACGACGTAGCAGAGAAATAGCAAATTCATAATCGGGAAGTTGAAATCTTCTCGTTTGTCATTGATTTTAGTATGAAGTCTTCCATTTGTGACAATATTGAGGAAAGGGTCAAGGTATGAAGCAGTACTTATTGTTTCATTAGTATCCACTAATTTCACTAGGATATATTAGATACAACAACAAGTCAGCCAGAAGGGCAGTACAATAAGTACCATTTGGATATTTACCCATGACCACCAATGGGGCTTCAACACAGCGAGAATTTCAACTGGCTACTGAACCATAACGTCTACTAAATCAGCAAAAAAGACTCCACACTAAACTCTGAAAAGTATAACTGAACCAAATTTTAAAAGCACACACGATTCACAAAGGCTAGTAATTTGCTTCACTATTACCGAGAAATAAATTATCTTCTTCAAATGAAAATATGTTTGCAAAAAAAAAACGAATCTTCTATTTGAAGATAAATCGACAGAGAGAGAGAGAGAGAGAGAAAATCAGAAACTTATTGCTCTTTTAAATATAAGTTTTATCATTTAATTGTTATAAAACATTAGACTATGTAATGTGTCAAAGATCCTCCATATAATTGCTGACGTTACTGTTGCTGTTTTTAAGACAACAATTGTAGTGACGAGGGTAGACCAAAATCTCTGATTATGAAAGAGAAATATATATTGAAGGATCTCAAGTAGACTTATGTTTATCTGTAGAGAGTTCTTCTCGGAGATCGATATACTAGTATTGCGTTGCAACTGTCCAATACTTCACATTAAAACAATTAAGTAACTTAAATTGTAAGCAATTTGAAATACAAATACATCATTTCTAAAACAGTGTCAGCGTTATCTCTAGACGAAATAAATCAGAATAATATTCTGCATGGTCAACTACTGACTGATGCCTTCATTACTACATGCAACAAGTCACCACTTACACGCAGAAAATGTAGTTTTATTTTACACGATTCTTCCTTAAATACTTGGATTTCCTACCTTAGATTTGTTGACCACAGCCTTGGTTTTCTCACAAAGTACCCAACATTTTACATCATTATATATTGTGATGTTACGTTCCGGTTAGGTTGAAGGTATATGCAGGTTAAATTCAACAAACTTTACTTAAATTGTCCGTTTATAAATTTGGAAATTAACAAGAAACTAAGGTGTCAACTCCCTCAGGCAAAGTTGGCTTAAGATGAATTTGGCTATTTATTTTAGGTATTTTTGACATATAGCTCTTCAACGGTTCGGTACTTATACATCTTCGGATTTCAATTTTTGGCTTTGAGCGTTCCTGATGAAGGTAAATCCAGAAAAGCGCTTCGGACGCAAGTAATTGTTAAACGTGTTGTTTTCAATTTTTTAAAACGTTTAAGGCCGCTGCATTTGTGGGCACTTGTCGGAAACCGTCGGTTTTTTTGGTTTTAATGGTTTTTACACAAGTCATTTTTAGGGAATTGTCTCATACCACATCTTCTTAAATCTATAAGAAAATTATCGTTCCATTGGAGAATTATCGGCAACTCAATGGTGAAACAAATTAAGTGTGGGACATTTAAATGCTGTACGCTTATTGTTCCTTTGGAGATTATTATGAGTCATCCAACGACAGGACAGATCAAGTGCTATAAATTCAAACGATTGATACCTATCGCAATATCGACGTCTACCAGTCACACAGCGGTAGAAACAACAACATGTTAGTAATTTAATGTTTGGTATCGACTTCCGTGTGGATGATAAGTAATTATGGTATAAACTTAATCGAACTCACAAGGTACAAGGGAAACAAAACCTATTGGAAACTAATGAATATATTCTCCTCACATTATATAAAACACGTACTTTGACCTATTATTGTTTAATTTTACAATTTGTGACTTGGATTGAGAGTTGTCTCATTGGCACTCATGCCATATCTTCTTATGATTATAGTAAGTAAAAAATTCTTACGAGTACATAACAATGTGTATAAAAGGAATCTTAACAAAAATACCACACTATACAAAAAATCACATTAACCAACAACATTAAACTTTAATAAATAATTTTTTTTTTTAAATATCAAGAACGATGAATAAAGAACACATGGTCCAAAATGAGCGAGACCTGGTGCATCGGAATGGAAATCGTCTTTTTCTATATGCATACATCAACAGCTATGTGAAACCACACTCAGTCAACATATTATAGTGAGGAATAATACACAACCAGTACAAATACAGGTTAGACGACTATTCCGTTATTTAATGATCTGAGGTCTGTGATGATATGTCACTAGTGAATTGATCTATATTGCGTCAATCGATCAATTTGTGCATGATGGTGACCATAAAATCAATGTTAACTTGATTGCTTATAACAAAGGTGTCAGTATTCACCTCAGAAACTTACAAAATCTTTGAATAGACTTATTAAGAAGGGATATAATTACGATACTGTTGTCAAGTCATTAAAGATTGCATATTTTGGCGTTATTATTGAGTCACTGATAAGGTCTTTGCATCGGAACTAAACACATTTATTCTAAAAACAGTTGTTGGCATGACACGGGTTATGTTCTTCTCATATATGTTATGATGGTATGATACTAAACCCCTAACGGGAAGGATTGTGCCTGATGTTCATATGATGAAATCATAATCTTTCAGTCAGTTTAATTGAAGTCTGGAGCTGACATGTCAGTTAACTGCTAGTAGTCTGTTGTTATTTATATATTATTGTCATTTTGTTTATTTTCTTTGGTTACATCTTCTGACATCAGACTCGGACTTCACTTGAACTGAAAATTTTAATGTGCGTATTGTTATGCGTTTACTTTTCTACATTGGTTAGAGGTATAGGGGGAGGGTTGAGATCTCACAAACATGTTTAACCTCGCCGCATTTTTGCGCCTGTCCCAAGTCAGGAGCCTCTTGCCTTTGTTAGTCTTGTATTATTTTAATTTTAGTTTCTTGTGTACAATTTGGAAATTAGTATGGCGTTCATTATCACTGGACTAGTATATATTTGTTTAGGGGCCAGCTGAAGGACGCCTCCGGGTGCGGGAATTTCTCGCTTCATTGAAGACCTGTTGGTGACCCTCTGCTGTTGTTTTTTATTTGGTCGGGTTGTTGTCTCTTTGACACATTCCCCATTTCCATTCTAAATTTTAACAAATTGTACAACATTAGGAGCGCACCTCGAAATTCCGTATATATTGAACATACACGAGACTACTATTAAATAAAGGCAAAATAAGTATACCCTGTTCAAAAGTCATAAATCGATCGAGAGAAAACAAATTCGGATCTGAAACTTAAACCGAGAGAAACACATCGTATATAAGAGGAAAACAACGAAACAACAGAAACACTGAAGTGCAACCAAAAAAAATAGAACATAGAAACGAATTATTAGATAACAACTGCCATATTCCTTACTTGGTACAGGACATTTAAAAAAAAATGGTGGGTTGAGCCTGGCTTTGTGGCTTACAACCTCGCGCTTTATGACAATGTTACATATATTGTTAAAATGACAATATTACATGACAAAAATACAGTACAAATAAATGTAAAAACACTTATAGTGACTGGAATGTTGTACAAGATTTTCAAATGGGCACTTATAATATTCTGCACAATAGAAATTTAACTCTCGTAATAAGATTGAAGAAATTTCACAAACTTTTAAACTTTTAGATCCATGGAAAACCTGTCATCCAGATGACAAAAAATTTACTTGGCGTCAAACCTCTCCTATCAAGCAGAGTCGATAAGATTATTTTTCATTAAGTGAAGACTTATTTTCACAAAAATTATTCCTGGATACAAAACCGATCACTCAACCATTGTTTTCACATTTTCTGCCAGTCTTGATAAAAGGGGTAAGGGATATTGGAAGTTTAATTCACAGTTGTTGAGAGATACTGTATATGTTGAAAAGGTAAAGATGTGTATAAAGGATAATGTTTCTGATTTCTATCTTTCAGACAGAAGATATGACCTATTTCATGTCCAATTTTCTTGTAACGATCAATTTTTTCTTGAAGTACTGAAGATGAAAATCCGATCCTTGTCCATTACACACAGTATATCTTAATCAAAAGAAGAAAAAGAGCTACTCTGAAACTTGAAGAAGATATACAAAATTTAGATATTATCATGAACACAGCCCCTACTGAAGCTGTACAGGTCAATTTAAATGATAATGAATCCATGAGAGAGCAGAAAATAGCGTGTTTACTATTACGGTCCCGGGTAAACTGGCATGAAAATGGTAAAAAATGTTCCCAATACTTTTTAAAATTAGAAAAGAGACATTTTATAAAGAAGACAATGGTGGAAATGATTGGTGATCAGGGTAATCATATATCTGACCAATCCACGATTCTCTCAGAACAACGTAATTAAAAAAACTGTATTCAAAGAGAACCATAGATTGTTCAAGTGCTAGCTTTTTTTCTCACGATGTTGCCCTCACACAGGAACAACATGACCTGTGTGAGGGTAACTTGACATATGAGGAATGTGTTATAGCATTGAGTAAGATGAAAAATGGGAAATCCCCCGGAAGCGATGGATTTACTGTTTCAGATTTCCAATATCAAAGTGTCATAACTTGTATTCCAAAAGAAGGAAAAGATAGGCGATATATTGGTAATTGGCGACCTATCAGCCTATTAAATACAGACATTCGGATAGCTTCTGCAGCTATAGCAAACAGAGTCAAGTCTGTATTACCATTTATTATTAGTGACACTCAAAAGGGATTTATCAAGGGGAGATTCATTGGGGAGAATACTAGATTGTTATATGATTTGATGCATTATCTTGAATATCACAACATGAGCGCCTTACTTTTATTGGTTAATTTTGAAAAGGCATTTGACTCTGTTAACTGGTTATTTTTACAAAAAGCGTTAAAAAGATTTAATTTTGGTCCTTCGATGTGCAGATGGTTCGAGACTTTCAACAAAAGTGCTAAAAGTTGTGTAATCAACACTGGCAATTTTTCTATTTTTTTTCAATCTTGAGAGAGATTGCAGACAAGGTGACCCGCTTTCCCCTTATTTGTTTGTTATTGGTGTACAGTTATTATCGTTGAAACTTAAGTAAACCCCAAAATTCATGGTATCCTCATTAATGAAAAACAAACACTTTTGAGTCAGTATGCAGATGATACTTTTCTAACTTTAGATGGTAGTGAGACATCACTACAAGTAAGTCTCAATTGTTTGGATTGGTAACAAAAATATTCTGATCAAATAGTGTGTCCTAATTACAATCTTATGTGGCCACACACAAAACTTTGGACTTTTAGGAATAGATTTCTCACTTGATTTGAAAAGTATTCTTGATATTTAATTTTAGAAAAAAGATTAAAAGGTTTCAGCTATACTAAAAAGCTGGCAACATAGAAAATCAACATTATTAGGTTAAATTACTGTAATTAAGACTCTGGCATTGCCGAGACTGATTCATTTGTTGACTGCCCTGCCAAATTTACCTCACTCACAATTAAATGAGCTGAATGCTATGTTTTTTAACTTCATTTGGAATGGTAAGACTGATAGAGTCAAGCGTAGTACTCGTATTGCAGATTTTTCACAGGGAGGTTTAAATATGGTGCATTTGCAGTCTTTCTGTACATATCTAAAATTATCCTGGGTAAAGAGATTTTTTTCAAATTCAGAGGGTACTTGGCAGAAATTATTACTAGCAGAACTAAAACAGTTAGGTGGTGACAGAGTCTTTACATTTCAAAAGGATAAGATTAAAGAAATTTCTAATTGCGTAAAAAATCCATTTTGGAAAGACATACTTGAATGTTTACACATGGCAAAGCCATATACAAAGTTATGTGTTCCAGAAATTTTGTCATTTAATATTTTAAACTTTATACCAATATCTGAATACCCTGTTTAGATGAAATGGAAGTTATATGGTATACAGTTTATAAGGGACATTGTAGATAGTCAAAGTAAATCACTATTAACATTCCAACAAGTCAGACAAAAACTTAATTTGGAAAATTTTTGAGATACTATAGTTTATTATCTAACATTCCAAAATATATAAAAAAAAAAATACATCAAAGATTATTGTGATTTGAACTTAGAAATTTTTTTCCTTTTGATGCATTTTCTAAAAGGATCTTAGAAAATAAGAAGTTAAAATTTGTATACAGAGATCTTGTAGATAAAATTTGCATACTCCCATATGAGAAATTTTTGAAATGGGAGGATGTAACAAATTCTGAAATCTCAGAATGGTCTAAGTATTTTTCTATTTTGAAAAGATGTTGTAGGGATACATATTTAAAGAATTTTCAATATAAAATATACATAGAATTATTCCTACTAATACATTTTTATATAGAATTAAGCAAAAGGAAACAAGTCTATGTACCTTCTGTTATGATCGTAATGTTACATACAATTTTTTGGTTGTCATTTTTACAGAAAAATAAACTATTTGATGAGAAATTCAGCATCAGTAAGACGGAAATTTAAGTGGGATGTACTAAGAGTTTGTTTATACATTTTTTAATTATTATAGCTAAAAACTACATCCTTAGATGTAAGCTAAGAAATATAGCTTCTAGTGTTATAGGACTTAAATCCAGAATAAAACAATACCAATCAAATAAATTTTATATTGCAAACAAAATTTATAGAGCAGCATCTAATGAAAGATTCTGGTCCCCATTACATACAATTTTTTCATGATTTATTATCTTTAATACTTTAAATTATACTATAGTGAGCAGTGGTATTTTGATTTTTACTCTATATATAGACATTCATGCATACTAATGGTAAGATTGCAGTGACTGTGTGTTAATAGTGAGAGGAAGCGTGAGTGTCAGCAGCTTTATCCTTTTTTTTTTCTTTAAAAACTATATACTTGTATTATGAATATAAATTTTAAAAACACAAAATGGATAGTCTTGTATATAACTTTTAAAGAATATACTAGTACATTTCGCCATGTTAACTTCAGAATAACAATGAATACATAAAATAATTAAGGACAGTACACAAAAACAGCATAATAGAATTAACTTGTCAATTGAAATATTCACAACACATTATTCTCCACTTGTATATTGAGTTATCTCCTTTTTGTGGCAAAAATAAATGAATGAAACACACATACTTGTTTTTACTATAAAAAAAATAGAAGATGTGGTATGATAGTCACTGAGATAACTCTCCACAATATATTGCGTGGACAGTTTTAATCCTGTAAATTATCTAAATTATCTAAATAAATAGTATATACAATGAGTTTATATACTATTTATCAATTTGATATATGACCAGAATTCTTAGCTTATTGTTTATGATTTACTTCTCTGTCTTAGCTTTTTCAGTTCTACATTTCATCAGATATGACAATATTTACATCAAAACCACAATGATTATGAAATAAATATTTTATGTTATAGGACTTACCAGAAAGCTTTCAATGCTCCTCCAACTTTGTACATGTTTGGCTTTATCAATATTTCGATTTGAGCGTCACTGATGAGTCTTATGTAGACGAAACGCGCGTCTGGCGTACTAAATTATAATCCTGGTACTTTTGATAACTATTTAAACCACTGGGTCGATGCCACTGCTGGTGGACGTTTCGTCCCCGAGGGTATCACCAGCCCAGTAGTCAACATTTCGGTGTTGACATGAATATCAATAATGTGGTCATTTTTATAAATTTCCTGTTTACAAAACTTTGAATTTTTTGGAAAACTAAGGATTTTTTTATTCCAGGCATAGATTACCTTAGCCGTATTTGGCACAACTTTTTGTTTTGAAATATTGGATCCTCAATGCTCTTCCAACTTTGTACATGTTTGGCTTTATCAATATTTCGATTTGAGCGTCACTGATGAGTCTTATGTAGACGAAACGCGCGTCTGGCGTACTAAATTATAATCCTGGTACTTTTGATAACTATTAGTGAATTACAAATTACAGAGAATTCTAGTAACATTAAGTACATTTAATATTATTATTTTTATAATATTCATCATTAAAATGTGTTTGTTGTTATTTAAGGAGGTAGATCTAGGTAAAGGGAAATAACTCTTAAATCATCAGTACGTTTGTGTCAACCATTTTCAAAAATATATTCTAAGCTTCTAGGTTACATAGATTATTTTCAATCTGTTTCAGGTAAATGCTTAAAATACATTGATGAACTTGACTTTTACAAGCGCTTAACTGATTTAAAGAGTTATCTCCCTGAACCAAGGTCTACCCCCTTAAGTCGTCTAGTTTACTGTCTCAATGGCTTTATATATAACTTTTTCCTATTATTCCCTGGTACCAGAATACGAAGATGATTTGACCTCACCAACAGTACAAATAATATTTTCTATTTATTCATGAATAAATCGACTATAAATTTCGATTCTAAATCTATTTCTATATATAGTAGCTCAAAAAATCCCAAATGACCGATCCATGTGACATGATTGCGATTGTATTGACAATGAAGATGACGCTTATAAATGTTAACCACATGACCTATTCCAGACTCATTAGAAAAGTCTAAACCCCCTTAAGGAAGAACTGTTTTTATAATTTTATAGACTATCACTGCTAACGACTACAGTGACAGAAACAAACCGGAAATATGTTCAGATATTTATATATGTATACTAATATGTGGATGTAGGACGTATTAAAATATATTTTCTTAATGTCGGTTTTGATAACGATCTTAATTTATATGAACATTATCATGAACTTGGCGTTTGTTCATTTCCATAGGTAGGTTTTCTAGCTAAAGAATATAAATGAGAACTATTGTTACACAGCAAGTTTCATATATCATGTATCTAATTAGACAACAAGCGGTTTGTATAACGTCGTCATATATAGCAAGATTACAACTTCGCGTTCTTTAATTGTAGACACTCAACAGTAACTCTTGAATAAAAATATTAAAAGTTAATATGTGAACATTATAGACCCCTCTATTATTATAGGATTAACTCACAAACTGAATAAAAGTGGGAAGGACTATTAAGCTTAAGTTTGACATTAAGAGCCCCGGTTTACACATCAATAACCTCTAGAAAAAATGTGTTTTATCCTTATAATTCTTCAGCCAAACATTCGCTATTTAGAATTAACATTTTATGTTTATTGGTTATCAGATTTACCATCAAAAGCACAAAGACGAGTCGTAACTAAGGAAAAAGCCGCCATCTTGACTTTCTAAATAAAGGCAACAGTAGTATACTGCTGTTCAAACTCATAAATTCATGGACAAAAAACAAAATCGGGACAACAAACTAAAACTAAGGGAAACGCATTAAACACAGGAGGAGAACAACGACACAACACTACAATGTAAAATGTAAAAACACAAAAATACTGAACTCCGACTGTAACACACACAGAAACGGACCAAGCATCAGACAAAATCCCACGAGAACAACAAACACATCAAAACCAAATACATGAACTTGGGATAGACAAGTACCGTGACACGTCTTATCGCAATGTGAATTTACACTAAAAAATAAGAGAAAACAAACGACGCAACGTTAAAATGTAACACACAGAGAAACGAACTATAATATAACAATGGCCATATTCCTGACTTGGTACAGGACATTTTTAAAGGAAAAAATGGTGGGTTGAACCTGGTTTTGTGGCATACCAAACCTCCCTCTTTTATAGCCATGTGAAATATAACATTAAAATGACAACTCAACACCACAGGACTACAATATAAATAAATTGGAGAACACAATTGACAAAGAAACACACGAACAACAGCCAACAAAAGGCAACAAGTTCAAAATTTTAATACGCCAAAAGTGTATTTTGTCCACACAAGATCTACTAGTGACGCCCAGATACAAAAGTTTGAAAGCCGAAACAAGCACAAAGTCGAACAGCATCGAGGACCAAAAGATAAAAAAAAAGTCGTGCCAAAAACGGCTAGGGTTTTCTGTTTAATAGTTACATGTACCAGAACATCCCTATTATTTAGAATAATGTATGCTTTTGCAAACAATAAATTTATAAAATTACTATACAAAAGATGTACATGATAAAACTGAAGTATTTTAAAACTAATTACAGGAAACAACTGAAATACATTATATAACCAGACATTTGCACTCAAAATGTAGACACATCCGAATAAGTTTAAACCTCAACGCCAAGTGACGTCATATTTGAAATTGTAAAAAATTACAAAAAAATACGTCATTTGAATTTGTAAAACAGATCATCAAAAAATGAAAAATGACGTCACATTTAAATGAAAAAGATAGAATTAGGATTGATTTAAGATTATATTTGAACTAAATACTGCTATTGCATTTAACAACAATGAACATATTAATACTTATTAATATCTAACTAAGGTAGCAATTAACTATATTATAAAGCTATGTCCGGTTTGTTTTGATTCTAACTTCAAACGTAAAATATCGTACTGATTACGTTGAACAAAAGCAAATCTAGTAAATGAATGCAGAGATTAATTTTCTTTACCATAACACATAAATATAATAGAAAAGACTTCAACACATTTGACAAAATCCGATGAGAATTACAAATATAACATTAAACATTTAAACTAAATACATGAATTTGGGATAGACAAGTACCGTAACACGTCTTATAGTAATGCGAATTCACACTCAGCAAAACAGTCACAATCGGGAATAATGCACGTTTGGTAATTAAAAGATAAGACGACATAATGACAAACAACAATCTAACATGTGGTAAAAATGTCCTTAACTAGTTTGGTCAAAGACACATCGTATGGATCCACCAATTCGTGATGGTGTCCATAAAATTTACGGAGTGTCAATTTTAATCTGTCCTCCTCATAACTTTGTTGGAGCAGTTCCTGCGTAAGGAGCACACTCCTGTATATGAAGTCCGTATAGTGTGAACAAGCACGAGAATAACGTATCAATTGTGATATGTAAACACCATACGAAGGAGCAGAAGGTATGTTACTGCTGAGAAATGGGAAATTGATAATTGGGAAGTTGAAATCGTCCCGTTTAAATGTCCGATAAATGCAACAGAATCTAAAATGAAATGGCACCTACCTCAAAAAGTTCATTTTAATTATATATTAACCGAGTATGAAACGAACAAGTAACGAAATAATCGTTCGCTTGAAAGTTTTCATTCGTAAGACGTCGTTTTTTGCCATGACGTTAATTCGAAAATATCATTCGTGAAACTTCACGGAATTTTATACGAATTTAAATATTATTCATTTTTAAAGCTGTACCGCACTAATTTTTCCTGTTATATATGAACAATGAGGTTATGAATGTAGTTTCGGAAACATGTTTATCGAAGTGTAAACCAAGAGAAAAAATCTTATTGACCAATCCAATTCAAGAATTTATTGATATGCAAATCATATAAAAATTTTAACATTTTATTTAAGACTAATACAAAACATTTGACAAGATTTCGGGAAAAGGATGACAATGTTGATAAACATCACGATAAGCAATTCAAATGGCGGCTGCAGAGGAGAAAATAAGTTTATGCATCTGAAACTATATATGTGAGATGTTCTATTATATAATCATAGTGAAAAACGCAACATGTTTAACAGAGAATACCATGTCAGTTTTGATTGATGATATTCTAGAAGCAAATTAGTTGTTTTTTCTTCTCAAAATATATGCAATTTTACCTGTGGTCTAACAGTAACTTTCACGACACATATAATCTCTTTTCAGTTAAAGGGAAATGTAACAAATTTTGAGAAATTTATTTTTTTAAATTTTGTTACTTCAAGAACTTTCAAAAGAATTTTTAACAAATTGATATAGTGATACATCTAACAATAGAATTAAATCAAGAAATTATATATTTTTTTAAGAGAGTTAAAAATTGTCAGTTTTCCAAAAGAGGTAACAGACATGTTCAATAATTGTGTCATTTTTAATACGTCTTCTTCTCTTCAAGTTATAGTGCTTGTGTATGTAAATCGTATCTACGCGTGTCTTTTAAAATAATTAGCAATAAATGAGCACTCGAGTAATCCAACATAAAAAAAAACTATCATTTGATAAGGATGAGATTTTGGCGAATTATAAGCCTTCGTGCCTTCAATGAATATAACATTGAAAATCAAATCGGAGGATTTATAATAAAAGAAGATGTTGTATTGAGACAACTCTTCGCAAGATATCAAATGACACATTTATAGATAGCCGTACGGCCTTCAACAAGTTTACCTTGTTTGTATTGGATACCTAGGGTTCACTATAACAACGGTAAATTAAGGCTGTCTCATCTGAATGTCCGACGATAGAATAGTCCATTAGCTCTCCGCAGTGAAAAAGGGTCTGCAGAAATATTGTACAGCTGGTTTAATGGTATTAATCATATGCGTATGTGTAAAAAAAAATTGAACTTTTGTATTATTTACAATCTCGATCTTTCTATGAAATTTGTTCTTTAATTTTTTTTTATTATTCAACCCAGTAATCTACCATCCTGCATGTGAAATTGAAAAATCTCATAAGAGAAATAATCCACAATGTTTATCAATATTTAAATGGTAGCTTCCACTATAAATTTATTACTTTGGGATACAAAACGGCATATTTTGTTAAAAGGGAACAAAAAGGTAAAACATGCTACACAGAGAGTCAAGCAATCAGCATGCTGGAGTTTCTTATTGACAACATATTTGTTGAAGTTGAAGTTCAATTTTTTCAACAAATTGTCGCCACTCTTATGGGAAGAAAGTGTGTGCCGATCTGTTCTTACATTCATATGAGTCGGAGTTCCTTCAGACACTTGTCAAAAAATCTAGGTCATTTAATTTCACATTCAGATATATATTGATGATGGTCTTTCCTTTACTGAATAATCTAAACTTTTCTATTGGATTTCATTCATATATCCTGCAGAACTAGTTATAGATCAACGAAACAACAAAAATGACTTCCTCTGGCTCATTCTCAGACTTATACCTCGAAATTGACATGAACGGTCATCTCAGTACCAGAATCTCTGAAAAATAATACCAATTTCACTTGCATATTGGAAATACATGTCCCAAATCATTCGGTATTCAAAAGGTTGCAGCTGCTACACAGACTTTGTAAAACGTCAACAGTGTCTGAGCAGAGAGTTGATGAAACAGGGATACTATGTCAAAAAAATCTCGTCATTTTTCTTAAATAGTTTGTTGATACCAAGACATTGTTGATAAATATTCCGTATCAACTTCACAGTTATTACACGATGGTCTGGACGTATATACTTTAGGTAGTCACACTGTTTATCATCTTAATTACGTTTTATAGTAATGATCTATTTGTCATTGTAAATTCTTTCTTTTATTGTTATGTCTATTTTTGGTAAATTGATATGATATGGCTCGTTTCTTTTACATCCCATGAATGTGTTATGGTAAATTGTTGTCTTTCTTGTTTGCTTAAGTACTTTGTCTATATTTCCTTTTCATTTTTCTTTGTTGCATATTTTATTGTTTTATAGCGATTAATATTATGACACAATATTGACTGTTGTTCCCATATTGTTGACATGTCTACCTATTATTTCTGTTTGTTTTGTTCACACATCTTTGTCAATATACCAGAATATAATTCGACTGCCATACAAGTGAGAGGTTTAGCTTCCTTTCAAACCAAGTTTAATTCACCATTTTCTACACAAGAAAATGTCTGTTACAAGTCAGGAATATGGCAGTTGTTATCCATTGGTTTGATGTGCTTTTAATTTTGCTATGTGCTTTTTTTGTTATTTTATTTTCTATTTAAAACATGTGCAAAAGTATTTAAACTGTAAGTGCTCATAGATAGTAAATGAAAATGTAAATGTCTTACAAGTTTGAATACTTTGTCCATTTCTTTTCAATTACAAGATGCAAGTCAAAATATGATGCAACTTTACTGTTTCTGTTGTGTCATTTAGGTCAAGTTTGGGTTTAAGCGTTTAACTTAAGTTAGTAACGTATAATTTTGAATGATAAAGTTAGAGAACATCATCTGTCCTGACGTTTTGTATCTATCAATTCAGCATGTAAACTTTAGATGGTGACGTTCCCTTGTCACCATCTTACGGTGTTTATATATCTCAACTTGTACGATTCGCTCGTGCATGTAATAATGTTTTAGATTGTAACGAGAGAAATTTATGTATTACTGAAAAATCATTACACCAGGGTTTTCGATATCACAAACTAGTCAAAACATTTACTAAATTTTATCATCGGTATAAAGACATCATTCGTAAATATAGCTCAACATGCAGACTTCTAATACGTTCAGGTATTTCACATCCAATTTTTTATGGAAATATTCTTTATAAAGCACAAAGGTGTCAGTATTCACCTCAGAAACTTACAAAATCTTTGAATAGACTTATTAAGAAGGGATATAATTACGATACTGTTGTCAGGTCATTAAAGATTGCATATTTTGGAGTTAATATTGAGTCACTGATAAGGTCTTTGCATCGATACTAAACACATTTATTCTAAAAACAGTTGTTGGCATGACACGGGTTATGTTCTTCTCATATATGTTATGATGGTATGATACTAAACCCTAACGGGAAGGATTGTGCCTGATGTTCATATGATGAAATCATAATCTTAGTCAGTTTAATTGAAATCTGGAGCCGGCATGTCAGTTAACTGCTAGTAGTCTGTTGTTATTTATGTATTATTGTCATTTTGTTTATTTTCTTTGGTTACATCTTCTGACATCAGACTCGGACTTCTCTTGAACTGAATTTTTGTAATGTGCGTATTGTTATGCGTTTACTTTTCTACATTGGTTAGAGGTATAGGGGGAGGGTTGAGATCTCACAAACATGTTTAACCCCGCCGCATTTTTGCGCCTGTCCCAAGTCAGGAGCCTCCGGCCTTTGTTAGTCTTGTATTATTTTAATTTTAGTTTCTTCTGTACAATTTGGAAATTAGTATGGCGTTCATTATCACTGGACTAGTATATATTTGTTTAGGGGCCAGCTGAAGGACGCCTCCGGGTGCGGGAATTTCTCGCTACATTGAAGACCTGTTGGTGACCCTCTGCTGTTGTTTTTTATTTGGTCGGGTTAGTTTAATTTTGTTTTGTTACAATGCTGTTTTATTGGTTATCATGCCACACCCTTATCATATACGGGAACCTGATTGTAGTACTAGATTACTTAATAACGAATCACTATAGGTAATTAAAAAAAGAAAATAATCAATGGCGAATCTTATTTCACTTTTCTGAAATTAGTTCTTCAAATTAATCAAATCATCGCTTAGTTGCTCAGATGAGAGCGAAAGTAAAATTTTAGAATCAATTTGAGTGTTTCGTGTTTCAAAGGAACTTAATGAATGCCATCTTTCTCTTTATTTGCTTACGTTACGTATGTTGTTTTTAAGAACACATTTGTAGTGAGAGGTTTACTGTACTCTAATTATGAAAGAGAAATATCTATTGGAGGACTTTAAGTAGATTTATGTTGATATGTAAAGTTTTGTTTCCAAAGATATATATATATATTGCTTTGCAAACGATAAAGTGTCTTAAATTGTAAGCAATTTGAAATTATACATATACATTACTTCTACCACAGTGTCAGTGTAATTTTAAATCCCTTGACGAAATGGCAATTAAAGAATAAATTAGATTATATTCTGCATGGTCAACTACTGACAGATTTTTTCATTACTTCATTCAACAAGACAATACCCATACGTAGAAAATTTAGTCTGATTTTAACACGATTCTTTATTAAACACTTGGATTTCCAACCGTTGATTTGTTGACGCCATAGCCTTGGCTATCTCAAAACGTCCCCAAAATTTTATAGAAAAGATAAAATTTACGCTTCAATTTTAGATCTGACCATCAGAAGTAGACAATGAGCGCTTCATATATGTTTATATTTTTGTTTGTCTTGAGATTGTAACACAATGATGACTGCTGTAACCATATTTTGACTATTTTACCGATTATGTCTGTTTTGGTCACGCATCGTTGTAAAATAACGGAATTTGATGCCACTGTCATAAAGGTGAGAGGTTTAGCGCTATAAAACCAGGTTCAAATCACCATTTTCTACATTTGAAAATGCCTGGACCAAGTCAAGAATATGACAGTTGTTGTCCATTCGTTTGATGTGTTTTATCCTTTGATTTTCCATTTTGATTAGGGACTTTCCGTTTTGAATTTTCCTCGGAGTTCAGTATTTTGTGATTTTACTTTTTTCATACCGTTATGTTTTATGAGAAAAATATTGAAAATTATCAAATCAATTGTTGCAATCTTTAAAATTTGTAGAATTTCCTGAAATTGATTTTGTATTTTTAACTAGTACACGCACATGTTTCTGAATGTACATTGTTGTATGGATAACTTTGTTTAGCTTCACACTGTGTTGTAGGATTGTCGTCTCTGATTATTTATGAATTGGTGCTTGCTAAACGTCAAGTGTTGTCTCATTGAAGAACAACATATATTTTTTTTTTAAATATTTTACACAAATACTTACATGATACTGATATATATAAATTTCCGTTTTAATGATGAATAATAAAGATAGGGTCACCGACTTCGTTTTTACGGTACATATCGTTCAAAGTTGTGTTAATGGTGGAAAAAATCCACAAAATGTCGAAATAATCGTAACGTCATCGCATCAGATGTTAATTTTGCTGTCAGATGTTAATTTTTGCCGTTTTCACTATCAACAAGGCAACAAATAGTTTATAAGACAAAAAAACGAAGTCAGTGACCATCTGATTATTTTATATTGTTGGTTATAAACATGTAGGTTTTAAGAAAAATCTATGGAGTAGAAATTATCGATTTGATGATTTTAAACATATTTAAAATGGTTGTTCGGCGATTTTATGTGCTCTCTATACAAATAATCACCCATATTGAAAGAAATCAATCTGTAATATTTCAGATGAAAAATGATATAAATGCATTACTTTTCGGTTTGCAGTTGTAGTTAAACGAGCCAAGGTTGTTTACAAAAGTTTAGCAAAAATCTGCGACATAGCCCATTTACTGATCCTTGACCTTAATTAAATATCTAGACCGATTGTTACCACTATTTCAAAATCTTAGATGAACAAGAATGTGTCCAAAGTACACGGATGCCCCACTCGCACTATCATTTTCCATGTTCAATGGACCGTGAAAATGGGTGAAAAATATAATTAAGCATTAAAATTAGAAAGATCATATCATAGGGAACATGTGTACTAAGTTTCAAGTTGATTGGACTTCAGCTTCATCAAAAACTACCTTGACCAAAATGTTAACCTGAAACTGGCACTTTCATTTTCTATGTTCAGTGGACCGTGATATTGGGGTCAAAAGTTTAGTTTGGCTTTAAAATTAGAAAGATCATATCATAAGGAACATGTGAACTAAGTTTCAAGTTGATTGGACTTCAGCTTCATCAAAAACAACCTTGACCAAAAACTTTAAACTGAAGCGGGACAAACGGACGAACGAACGGACGGACGAACGAACAGACAGACGGACAGACGGACGGACGAACGGACGCACAGACCAGGAAACATAATGCCCCTCTACTTTCGTAGGAGGGGCCTAAAAATAGACATTTTAGCTACCTTTATTGTTGATGCCTGGCATTGTTCTCTTATACTGGTATGTCTGTTCTGATTATACTGTCATTTGGGTTGTAGTTTTGTGACATGTACTGGACATTTAGTTTTACCCTTTGTAATTTTTGTGGGCCCTTTATAGCTTGCTGTTCGATGTGAGCCAAGGCTCCGTGTTGAAGACTGTACCTTGACCAATATAACATTTTACGTTTATAAATTGTGACTTGGATGGAGAGTTGTCATATTGGTACTCATACCACACCTTTCTATATCTATATATAGAGCCTTTTGTAGGCGAAACGCGCGTCTGGCGTACACACTACTTAGCTAGTTGTTTATGATTTACTTCTCTGTATCAACTTTCTTGTTCGTCTAATTACATTCACAACATCCCATGCGTTGGCTTCAGTGTTTAAATCAAAACAGTAATGAGTAATGAACTAAACCTTTTATGTAATAGAACTTATTAGAGAGCTTTTAGTACACAACCAATTTTCGCGTATTCTAGTAGTATTAAGTATATTCCATAAATCATATTTTTTTTAATGTTCATCATTAAACGTTCAAGTGGTTATTTTTGTCGTTTAATTGTTGTCACAATGATTTATAACCCACATTTTTATACTATTCCTATATACCTAAAATTGAGAATGGAAATGGGGAATACCTGAATACACCAATGATTTGACTCCATCAACAAACAGCTCAAATAATATCTACTGTTTATTCATAATTAAAAAGACATTACATTCCAATTATAAATCTATTTTTATATACAGTAAGTGTCTGTAAATGGATCTACATGGAGACGTATGACTGCTTCGAAATAAGGACACATTCCCAAATGACCGATCCATGTTACATAAAGGAGCTGCTGCTCTGACACAAATAATGACAAGAAAGATGTAGTTTATAAAGTTCAAACAAATGACCTATTGTGTGACTCTTTATACAAGTCTTAACCTCCCCAAGGAATAACTGGGAATAATTTTATAATCATGTAGACCAATCACTGCTAAAGACTATGGTGAAAGAAACAAGACAGGAAATAGGATCAGACGTAACTATATAGATTTTCTTGTATAGGATTTGATAACGACCATAATTTCATAGAACGTCATCATGATTTAGTTTTTGAAGCATAGATAATACATGAAGGCTGTATGGTGATCTATAGTTTTTAACTTCAATGTCATTTGGTCTCTGGTGAAGAGATGTTTCATAGGCAATCATACAACATATTCTCTCATTCTAAATAGAAAAGGTTTGAAGTCGGAAACGGAAATTCTTTCAAAAAGATAACAACCCATCTAAAGAAAAAAATTGCCCATAGCATCCAATGGGATATGAGCTTCAACGAAGCGAGAGTTTTCCCGTAGCCGGAGATGGACTTGCTCATACATAATCTAGTTCAACGAAATGGAATCCACACTAAACTCTGAAACATATAAATGATCCAAAGTTATAAGGCGCACAAGACTAACAAAGGCTAGAGGTTGTTTTTCATTATTCCGGTAACTGATTAAATATCAAACCATAAACCAAAATGGAATATTGCATGGATCAATCAACAACAACCATTGAATTACAGGTTCCTAAAACATGTGGCGGATGTCAAGATCCAAAAGACTTGTAGTGAGGAACATGCTACCAGATAAAATCATGACTTTATGGAATGCAAAACACAAGTATCAACATTATATAAGCCAATAATTGCTAATAACTTGATTTATACATGTAGTATTTTGACACGTTTGTGAAACATGCTTAAACATGGTCTGTACATTATTCTTGCGTCTTTACTAGAATGGAATCGATAATTTTTCTGTCTGAAACGACCAAGGATAAATTCCATTACAACATAATGTATAACATAATTTACTTTGTCTCACATCTTTTAATACAACTTGAGTATGTTGACATTTTGTCGGAATACTTATTTTTCTATGTTAAAATGGTCAACTTGGCGATACAAATTTAAGAAAGTGATGTGACACAAATCACCCCATTTATAAATTACAAAGTAAATTACCCCTCTTTGCACATCAATACAACTTACATCTGTCTATTATAATTACCTCCTAAAGAATAGGTTCACATGTTAACTAATTAATGTCACAGGCTATGTATAAAAGATAAACTAAAGCGGCTAAAACACTTCCGTTTGAACGACTCATTGAAGAGCGCAATAGAGTGTACTTATCATGCTTATAGAGATATATCACTACTTGTACCAGTCTTCTTATATTAAAGGTTTATATAAGATAATGGCTTTGTATAATATTTTCTCCATTTTGGTTAAATACAAAATTCAGACATATACATTCTGAATCTTTTTCTAGATAAGAGACACATTCGTCTCTTTGATTATTTGTATCATCATTCTAAGTAATGAATTGAAACCAAATTAAAATATATTCCTTTTTTACCCTGAATGGTTTAGAATATGAAAGGAATTGTATTTTAAGCAGTTTTGAATGAATTGATACAATGCGAACAAAATTAGTGAACGGACACTGAGTGTATTTGATTTTTTGTCAAGTATTTCCTTTCAGTCAACAGTGTACCCTTTTCAACTTAAATCTTTACATCGATAAAATAGTTTTGAAACATGATGTAATAATTCAAAAGATTTGTATAGATTGCATTCGATCTTAATTCTGTTGACTTTTAAATTGTAAAAAGGATACAGCAAATCCCATGAGGTCTCCATCTTTAAGTTACCGTGAGAATACATGTATAAATCAAAGTTCCAGGGAAAAATAATGATGTATTTCTGTTCAAAGCCAATTGCACTAGTTTTCTAGTCAAATTAAGATATTTTTTGTAATTTCTTTATTTGCTTTCAATAAAGTATCATTAGTTTGTTCTGATCCGAGCTTATAGCACGCACTGGCTGCTGTTTCTGAGTTCCAGGTTAACATAATTCCTCATTCCCATATGTTATGGTAAAGTTAGTTTACCCATCGTCCATATATTCTTGACGAAACGATTTAGCCAGAGTAGCAATATCTTTTTCTGTAAAATTTAAGTTCTTATCGTAAAAATACCGGAAAGCTTTTGCTCTATACTTTCCTTCATACCAAAAATATGAAAACCTTGGGTCAATTACAGTATATTGACCTTTATCACTGAACCTCTTCGGTGGTGGACAGCCATAATGGTCAAGTTTGGCTATTTTTATCGGAAGTACTTTTCCTGATTTAATGGTATCGATATTTTTGTGCATCTCCTCACAAATGTAACACTCAAACCCAGAAAATAGCGAATAAAATGGTTTTGTCTGATCATGGTATTTTGACCATTCTCTTTTGTTTACTGAATCAATCAGGAAAGTATTTTTCAAACCTCCGGGTTCTTTATACTGTAAATATTCCTCGTATGCAGTATCGTT
The DNA here is from genome assembly GCA_019925275.1 of Mytilus edulis. Taxonomy (NCBI): domain Eukaryota; kingdom Metazoa; phylum Mollusca; class Bivalvia; order Mytilida; family Mytilidae; genus Mytilus; species Mytilus edulis. The sequence goes on along the minus strand of CM034356.1, from coordinate 92,840,368 downwards.
TCTATCTAAATATTTAATAAAGGCTGCAAGCTTTTCCACATCATCAAAATCATTTATGACAACTGCAGATTTCTTGTTTGGTAAATAATCCTATGAGATCAAGAGAAATTTTAAGAATTAAATGTCTGATATAAATAATATCAACATATCCAATTTATAAATAACATCAACATATCCAATTTATAAAGTTATTTTAGCAAGGCACCGTTTACTATTTTGATTATCTCAATTTTGAATTGTTTTGTAAACTCTTTTGAATATATATACATGTTACAAGCATACGTTTTCTAATTTCAGGCATCTTGTTAAATGACAAAATTTTTAGGCAAATTATGAAATGTCTAAACTTGATAGGCATATTATAAAATGACTAGATTTATACTATTGATATTTTGTACAAAAGACAGCAAATTGCCTTATAAAGATGATACATTTTACGATATATACAGAAATATCAAATCATTTGAAAACATGAAAATATAAACAAATACCTTGCAAAATAATGAAAATAAAATCAGTATAATAAAGATTATCCTTCCAATACCTTGACGTAACTTTTATTATTATAATAGTGGTTACAGTTGAAATACCTATTTAAGTTTAACACTTCGCTTTTTTATTGTCATCTTTATATAAGTTTGAGATATTGCATGCCACCATCGTAAAGATATAAAATCAAGCTGACTTTTTTTTACTTTTGTCTTAAACATTACCCTATAACATAGGTAGTCTTTATGTGCTTTTCCTAAATCAGCGGCCCGATTTGAGTTGGTTGTTTAGGTTTGTATATGTTACATGTATTTTAGTTTCTAGTTCACGTTAGAAGCTCAAATCGGGCAGTTAAGTTCCCTTTTAATTGCTTTTCATTTTGTTGTTATAAAGTATATATAGTTTTGGTTTTTGCTCATTGAAAAATAACGTACAATGACTTGTAACTATTTACATTCTTGATGGTTTTAAATTATTTTCTCGTTTAAAATTCTAGCAAATCCTTATACTTGTTTTAAATATAAACGCTATGCAACTACAGCAAATACTGTGCGACTTTTGATGTGTTCTTTTATATCAAGCCTTCAGCAATTTAATTTATTTAATAGTACACATGTATACAATACCGGAAAATCCGTAATGCAATATTTTTATTTAGTTTGATTAGATAAGACTTATGCTTTGTAATAAATTTGATATATGAATTCGAAAAAGGATAGAAGATATTTCAATGAGAATCAATTACAAAAAGAATTTTCAGCTTCAAAGAGTAATGCATTTATTGCATCACAATTGCACTAGGATATAGTTACATTTCCTACATACACGCATGCGTGTAGAATAGTCTTGTGAAGGTTTTAAAACATCGTAAATACTATAATAACTCACTTTAATTTTCGGTGATCCAAATACTATAGGAACGGATCCTAAATGAAACGGTCTCCATAATTTTTCAGTTATATAATCATCACATACTGCGTTTTCCATTGCTAAAGTAAACTTGTATTTGGCTGCAAGTTCGTAGAATTCTTTGGAAGTCATTGGAGCCATGCTTTTACCGAATGTTAAACTGCAAAATAAAGTACTAGTAATAAATGAATACAAAGAAGAATAACTGTAATAGAATGAAAATCAAGAACAACTGGCATTTCATTTCTTTTGTCCAATTTCTACGAGCGCATTACATTTGCACCACAAGTTTATTATTGATTTGCTTCAAAATTACAGATGGTATAAAAGAGGGACGAAAGATACCAAAGGGACAGTCAGAAATCTAAAATAAACTGACAACGCCATGGCTAAAAATGAAAAAGACAAACAGACAAACAATAGTACGCATGACACAACATAGAAAACTAAAGAATAAACAACACGAACCCCAACAAAAACTAGGGGTGATCTCAGGTGATCTCAGGTGCTCCGGAAGGGTAAGCAGATCCTGCTCCACATGTGGCACCCGTCGTGTTGCTTATGTGATAACAAATCCGGTAAATAGTCTTATTTGGTAGGTCACATTCATGAAAGGGAATATAGTTACGACGTAAGGAACATATAGGCATTATTACCTGCAGCTTTATTCCACGTTGATTGAAGCTGTAAAACATTGTTTCTTTTCTTTTATGAACTGTCTTATAGGTCACATTCATAAAAGGGAATGTAGTTACGACGTAAGGAACATATCCGATATCATTTGTTCCATAACGGTCACCAAATCGTGATGGCGTCCGTAAAATTTACGAAGGTACTCTTGGTTTAATAGCTTCCTTGTGAGCAGCAACCCTCTATCAAGAAAATCATGATAGGAAATGCAATCACGGGAATATCGTAGCAATTGGGAGATATGTACCCCGTATGCAGGTGCTGCTGGAATCTTGCCACTTAGAAATGGAAAGTTCACAATTGGAAAGCTGAAATCATCTCTTTTGTCGTAAAGTTTTGTTTTCAACCGACCCTCATTGTCAAGATATGAGGCCGACTTAACTGTATCTATAGTATCCTGTATCTCTAGTTCGATGGGATAGATGCGTTCCACATAGTCACCAAATTTTGAATTATTTAGTGAAAGAACATCATCTATATAACGGAACGTAGAGTTAAAGGATATTGCTAACTTTTTTGTAGAGTTATCCATATACAAGTCAGGCCCGTAGCCAGGAATTTCCAAATTTCCAAGAGAGTATTTTGACTCACGAACACGACTTTAACCGTCACAATTCGAACAGAACTTTGAATTTCACAGTGCTTATTAATTTTCAAGGGGGTGTTCGTCCGAGCACCCCCCGAACTCCCCTTGCTTCGAGATTGCAAGTTAGATTAAACTATTTCGCATTACGTCCGGAAATCGACTTTGGTTAAGTTTACATTTGCAAAGTGACAACGGATGGACTGTCTGAGATGCACAAAGGAAATAAGTCCTTTTTTTATGAAAAAAAACATACAGATAAGACAGTTCATAAAAGAAAAGAAACAATGTTTTACAGCTTCAATCAACATGGAATAAAGCTGCAGGTAATAATGCCTGTTTAAGTTATCCTACCTTAACCATGTAGACGTGATATTGGGAAACGTGTAATGCTGGCGAACAAATTATATAAAGGCTAGTTTGAATAGTAATTATATAATACTTATACTAAAAACCCGTTTTATGGGCGCAAATGAAGTCTTTTATTTAGGAGTGAAAAAATATGTTTTGTGGCGCAAATGAAATTTCAATTGGTGCAAAAGCCACCTGATTTACGCGTTAGCTTGATTTGGCTACATACCGCGATTGATTTCCTATCAATTTTTTATAACGTTTTTTCACATTGATAAATAATTGCACTGCGAAAATGTGTAATGTACAGTGTAAGTCTAACATTATGTCCAACTTTTAGGAAAATCCCTTCTGAACAGGTCATGTTCTACCTTTTTCAACGTGCCTAATCACTCATTCCCACTACTGAATAGTTAAAATAATGCATCGAAAAAAACAATTCAACTCCCTTCTTTCATTTACACCCTATAAAAGCTAAGAAATGATTCAGGAAGGCAGAAAAATCAAAATAAATATTGTTATGCGTTTACTTTTCTACATTGGCTAGAGGTTTAGAGGGAGGTTTGAGATCTCATAATCATGTTTAACCCCGCCGCATTTTTGCGCCTGTCCCAAGTCAGGAGCCTCTGGCCTTTGTTAGTATTGTATTATTTGTAATTTTAGTTTCTTCTGTACAATTCTGAATTTAGTATGGCGTTCATTATCACTAAACTAGTATATATATATATAAACGAGTCTAAATTGAAAACTACGTTCAAACCTATGATTGCGTTGGATAAAAACCGCAATTTTTATACGTGTGCATGTAAAACAAATTTCGTTGTAGAACGGTCTAAATACAGCACAAACAACATTTTCCAAAAGACTAAAAAAGTGAAAAAGTATATTTAAACAAAACGCATTTGACTAACAGGTCGAACAACTGATGTTCTTAAACCCAGCTGACTGCCATTGGCGATTGCAAAATAAAACTGATCACGAGATGTAACAAAATGGATCTTAATATAAATTTATAACTAAACAGAAAACGATAAACTTGTGGCCAAGATGTTATGCCACAAACACAAGGTGTCAATATTTTTTTTGTACACCAGATCTAGATTTCGACAATATATGTCTCTTCAGTGATGTTAGGGATCGAAACGGTATTTGGAAGGCCATATAATTTACCCTCAATTTCATATAGACTCTTGAATTTTAAGAGTCAATATAGGATATGTTTATATATATATGTTTAGGGACCAGCTGAAGGACGCCTCCAGTTGCGGGAATTTCTCGCTATATTGAAGACCTGTTGGTGACCTTCTGCTGTTGGCTGATCTATGGCCGGGTTGTTGTCTCTTTGACACATTCCCCATTTCCATTCTCAATTTTATTTTACAATATAATAACAAGGAATTATATTCTCTTGAGAATACACGAAATTATACATACCTGTCTGGCAAAGCTTTATTATTGTTACATTTACCATACGAGTCTACTCGTATAAATTTCTGTAGTAACTCTACGTATACATCTCTGTTGGATGGTACATTGCAGTCACTATGAATATAAAATATTGGCGCTAAATTTTCTTCTTTTTGATACCTGTTTTTATCTTGTGTTGACACAAGGTATTGTTTACTCTGTAGGTAGGACATGCTTGGTAGAAAATGAGTAGAGATTGGATAGTCAGATTCACGTTTGAAGGTAGCAGTGTAATTAAAAAGAGATAGTATCTCTTCGTGATTGAATAAAAAATCGGCATTTTTCGGAGATTCTTCGTGAATGACAGCCCACGTGACTTCCTTTCTTCGATGTCTTGGTAGATCCATGAAATAAAAATGTGTTCCATAATGAATGATTGCCTACGAAAAAGAAACATATACTCATGAAATACTTGTTGATAAAATTCACTGCTAAATCATGTCTACTATTAACTAACATTCCATGTAGAACTAAAAATAGGATAGAAATAAATCGTTACATGTATCCCCACTTTGCCATCATTTAAGGTATTCGGCCCATAATTAGCCAATAAACAACAAGCAAAATAATTTACATTTTTATCAAGTATTGTGAGTAGGGGGGTCTAAGAGTTCTTAATATGAAATAAAAATCCGCAAAATATTTCAGGTTAACAACAGAGCTGGGTTACAGTGACCCCCCTTTTTTGTCCTCATATGCCATATAAGGGGTTTAACTGTAGTATGTAAATTAAAAAAACCTATATAGTATAATTTACTAATCTTTCTTTCAAAAGGGACTTTACATGTAACCTTGTAACCTTAAACAAAAAAAATTTTTTTAAATTTGCTTTTCTATTTTTAGAACAGTGTTATTGTTACTAATAATAGAAAAAGGGGGAAATTCTAAAATTTGTCAATCTTATATCTTCACCAGTTCAAAAGTAAATATTTAAGCAGAGCATTAAAAATTGACATTTAAATTAACTTTACATATTGTTGCATCCTAAAAAAAAAAATTAGATACTTTTACCGTACCGATTTCGAGAATTTTTATTTATAATGTCAAGGTCGCAGATCCTAAATGGAGACTTGGTATCACTGTTCTGATGTTATTTGGTATAATTTATGTAAATCTTTAGAAAAACTCAATATACTTTATATAAACTTATAATAATAATTAACTTTAATATAAATGACATGTAAAGGTCAGAAGGTCAAAGGTCAAGGTCATTTTTGGAGCTAAAATAGGACAATAATCTCCTTTTTTGCTAAATTTTCAAAAGTGTATGTACCTATTGGTCCCATAATTTTCATGACCTTTGTTAATAAAGACCATTTAATGATATCCAAAGGATCAAGGCTTGGTTTCGACCTTTAGGGGTCAACAGGTCAAAGGTCAAGTAATTTTAGGAGCTAAAATTCGACCATGATCCCTTTTTTTGCTCAATTTTTTAAAGTAAACTTTTTTTATTAAAAGAATTGCTTCATCTGCAATTCATCTGTTGTGGGAAATAAATTTATGACATGTGTGTTTTTGATAACTTTGTGATCTGCAGTACATAAAGAAATAACTTCAACATTGAGATCAGAGATTTGAAGAATGTTTAAATGCAAAGTCACGGTAAATAGTGTATATCTCAAACATTAAGTTAAAATCTACTAAGATATCTCACTCAAACTGGGTTAATGGCATGGAATTGTGGAACCGTAAAAGGATCTGATTCATCGGAACATTAGACTTCTTCAGAAAACTAACAATCAACACAGGCATTTGAGTGTACTAAAAGTGTAACTTGTTCTAAAAGGTATCAATCAAATCTTCCAAATCTGATACCAATACATCTTGTTGGCATTGTTCATTATAATAGTTGTATTCCTACTTTTCATCGAAGGCAGTAACGTAATATTGAAATAGTCGACCCCTGTATTTCCAATGGAATTCCTTTCTTTAAGGATGTACTTGAGTGAAATGTGATAAATCTAGACTATAAGTCAGAAGTGAATTAGTGAAAGAACAAAAAAACAATATTGATAGGTTTGAGAAAAGGACGACTCGGACTTCATCGTATATTTGCATGGGTATTATTTGGATCTTAAATCGAAGGAAAAGAAATCTAAAATCGGCTTACACTTTAGTAAATGACCTTTTATGAGATTTTGAAGTCTTATATGAAACGAAAAATTACGTCATGGGGCAAAATATTTTACCTTTTATCGAACATTTGTCAAAAATTCCTAGCCCTCACCTAAGTACATCCTTAGAGAATATACCATCAAAAATTCCTAGCCCTAACCTAAGTACATCCTTAGAGAATATACCATCAAAAATTCCTAGCCCTAACCTAAGTACATCCTAAGAGAATATAGCAATATAAAGTTTTATCAATACAAATATTGGCTTCGGTTTGTTGCTTGTGTCTCATTACATCGGATTCTCTACTACTAAATAATTGCTTAGATGAGTTTTTTTAAGTTCAATTTCTCTTTGATATATGGAGAAGTTTCATCATAGTTGTTAAACCAGAATGATTGTGATAATATGGTATTAAGCAGAGTTGAGAATTTCTAAAAGACATACGAAGACCTGCCGGAAACATCAGTTAAAATTGAAAAAAGACAAAAAAATCACCAATATCCTGTACTAAAATAGCTCATAAAGAAGTAAACACTTATGACCGCCACATTTATGTAATGCGGGAAAAAATAATCTGTGTTTAAGCACTTGAAGTTTGTCTTTCAAAACTAATTGCATGTAATAGAATAACTAAAAATACATTATAAAAGTACAAAATAATCAATACAGAAAAAACACTCACCTAAATAACTTCGGTGAATTGGTTCAACTGACATCAATCAGTGCAGGAAGTAATACTACAAATTGTACTCTTATCATTTTGGCTATCGAGATATCCTTTTAAAAAGATGTTTGTGATCTCATTAAAAGAGAGACAAAAGATAACAAAAGGGCAATCAAGTTCATAACTAAAGACTGAGCAACATGAACCCTTAACGAAACCGCGGACGCTCGATCTATGTTGCTCAGGATGGGTTAACATATTATTTTTATTTTTTCTTACCATTGTATCTGGGTGATCAGTCCAATTTCGGTTTGATACCACGTGACATTTGACACCTTGTTTACAAGTAATGACGTCATCTTTTCCTGCGCCATGTGAATAAAAGTCCCACCACAATAATTTTGGTATAGCAGGAGTTTGTTTTCGTATATTTGACAGTTTTATATTATCACGTGTTGAATATGTTGCAACTTGATCCTGCTTTTCTATTCCCTGAACTTGTGTGTCTGTTGATAGTCCTGATTTTCTAAGTAAAGGATATTGATATGAATCTTCGTTAGAATTTGGATTATTTGTTGTGGAGGTAGGTTCTGAATCAAGTTGTTCGAACTCTTCCTTCCCTTTAAAGTCATCAACCGGCACAAATGGATGTCTTTCATTACTCCTCTCTAAAGTTTGCTCACTATTAGGACTCGATTCGTAACTCAAGGGTGTATAACTTTCAGCATGACTTTGCTTGGATAAGATTTCCAAATTTTCCCTATTAAGTTCCATATCTTTAGTTTGTCTTGTTGCACAGTCATCTTCATTCGTACAGACGTCTCTTAATGATTTCTCTACAAAAATGTTATAACTTTTTCTAGATCTCTTCGTATCATGTTCATGCATCATATATATATCATATATTATATATTATTAACCCAGAGTGAGATTGGATGAATGAACAATTAAAACATTACAGTATGATGACTGTACAGAAAAGTATAAGATAATGGTAAAACATTTGTTTTCTTCCAACTAATTAATGGAGATACCCGTTTCACAGTCTTTCATTAAGGACACCTGTTTTATGTCCTTGCATTTCAATACAGATAACTGAATAACAAAATGTGTTTTTTATGAATTTTTCTGATAAAATTAGAGTCTTTAATCAAATGTCCTTACTGTCTTAATCAATGTTACGATACTTTTAATTAAATCAATTGATCCAAACGTTTTCCTAACTAAAAGTATCGTAACATTGATTAAGACAGTAAAACAATTTGATTAAAGACTTTAATGTTTTAAAGAAGATATTGTATGTTCACCAATGAAACAGCAAGCAAATGACACAGAACACGAGTTCTAATGGTAAATAAAACGGCATTGACAATACAAAAATTCTATCATAATGTATAACAAATTCGAAACCGCACTGAGTTTAGAAAACTTGCCATCTGATTAAAATGATAATCCATTTTGACTCGCGTGTTCGTATTTAATATAACGAAATCAGAGAACTATAATAGATTGGAAAATTTGTGAATTAATAGAACCGTACCTATCGAAGATCTATCACAATTACCAATTCCTTAAATGACAAAATCATTAAAATTTTACTTCTTTTTGTCTCTCAATCTTTAGTATTACTTATTTTTGGTCATGGATGGTGTTGTTTGTTGTCTTTGACTTAGAGTTTTTTGTTGCTGACTTTGCATTTTTCTTATTTGTCTATTAGTTCTTGGTAATGAGTCATGATCGGCAAATGAGGGATAATGGTTTCAATACATTAATGAGCTGTCCATGTATATGTCGTGTACAAGTTGCAATTTTGTACAGGTTATAACATGTACAAAAATATTGTACATGTTATAACTTGTATACTGCAAAAATACAAGTTATAACATGTACAAAAGTACCTCATACATGTTATAACCTGTACAAAATATTGCTTAAAAATGGTTTTAACTTGTACAAATTTTAAGATAAATCTTAATGAAGTAAAACCTACTTTTAAATTCACCAATGCATAAAGAACAACAATAAATAGGCCAGAACGTGTCTTTTTCTGTAGAGGACAATGATTACAAAGTTTCAGAAATATATGTTTCATGACTTATGTTGGCAAAATGTGTTTTCGTGTAATTGTATGTTTTATGTATGTGTTACATTTTTTACTAAAAGCTTGCATATCCTCAATGACAATTACATAAGATACTAGTAACTAAATTCTTCCAAAAATTTTAAGAACGGTGCCTAATTATTTTGGGTAACACTCCTCCCTCTCGTTTTAAAGCATGCAAAGACCAAAACAATCTCTTATTTTGCTTACTCTGTAAAAGCAAGAGAGAGCTGAAATAGTTTTCATTGGATCACGCTTCATTATCAATATCTTTGGATCTACTCTTCAACATTTTTGGCCTTCAGCATGACTTATGTTAATTTATAACTCATTTTTTTTTATAAACTTTAAGATCATTGCATGAGGCGAATGTCATTTTGATGTTTAAAATATACATCCTCTACTTTGAAAGCATGTATTTGTGTCCTTTGGATGATGTCTGCTCCATGAGCTGGTTGTTGTCTTTTAGACACATACCCCATTTCCATTCCCAATTTTATTTGTAGACACATCTGTTCTGGCTATCCACTATTAAATGTCTTAAAGTGCCAACTAGAATAAAAGTATTTTACTTTGCCTTCAAAGTGGACACTCACAATTATAATTCATCAAATAAAGATATGTCCATAGATAGTCATAACAGGATCATAAGACATGTCCTAAATTATATCTTATGACAATTTTTAGGAATGCTTTGTTATACCGACCCCTGGACATTAACTGTATCAAAAAAGGACAAAACACACTAACATGAAAGAATAATGAAAAAGTTATGAAATATTAGTGAGGTCAATAATATCTGTTGCGATAATAGAAACATATCTTTATTTTTCGATTTTGTACAAGTTAAAACCATTTTTAAGCAATATTTTGTACAGGTTATAACATGTACGAGGTACTTTTGTACATGTTATAACTTGTATTTTTGCATTATACAAGTTATAACATGTACAATATTTTTGTACATGTTATAACCTGTACAAAATCGCAACTTGTACACGACATATATATTAGAAATAAAACCCTCCGTCTTTCAAGTTCGTAATATTATCGTTTCTCCGATATAATGATATCCTTAATCTTCTTTTTATAATGTATACGTTGCGCACGATATTGGTGTCACTTTGGAAATATGGGTTAGATGGCGGGTTATTCAAATTCAAGCTCTTATCCTATACAATAAATAGCCATGTTATGCATATCATTCGAAAGGAAATTAACCATAGAAATCAATAACATAGATGATTTTGTGCTCTGTCTATTTTTTAATGAAAAAAAATGCTCATTTCGATGTCTATAACGTCATTTTAAGGGTGTCCCGCTGTTACAATTTTGTTTCATGTGCGTCTTTGAAATCCAAATGCGGATTCATTAGTATGTAGAATGGTTTAAAATTTTACAACTATATTGTATACATTAAACGTTAAATGAAGTGATAGACGTTTTTAACTATAAGAGAAGGAAGATCGTCAGAAGAGTTTAAATAAAAAAGAGAAAAAATGTCCCAATTTGCTGTTCAACCCGTAAAAAAACTTTATGTCTTCAATTTCATGATATATAACATACGAACATGGATTTTAATGATATCAGAAAAATTATACATGTTCCGAAGAAGCTATCTGAAGTCATCATTATGTAACTGCGGTCTTATTTTAAAAACATCGTCATTTTTCCCGTGTCCAATAAAATGTCCCGATGGACAAAAGAACACAAAGAATAATTCAGAGGCTTTTTATCAAGCGAAATTCTACTATATCTCAAATTTTTATCACCTGTTAATTGATATGAATGAAAAATACATTTAATTTCCTTTAAAATGATATGATATGTACTTTTGTTTGAGTTGCAGGTAGAAAATCCGAAATGATCTAAGATGTCCAATGACATGTCCCCGTTACCGTAATTTGACGTTCGCGTTATAATAACGTTAAACTGTATACGACTTTTCTTGCATATTTGGCATAACATAATTTCATGAAATGGTCTGATTTATATAAAATAAAGTTCTCGTGTAATATGCACTGATTAAAATGTAGATCTGCATTGTTTAAAGAATAGATGTCGAAATATTTAACTGGGATACTCCATAAAGACAAGGCACCGGAGCTATAACATTAAACAAAGAGAAAACTTACTAATGACCACTCCCCCACTTTACAAAAGCAAGATACATTGAAAAAGAAAATGCGATCAAAAGTGAGATCTTCTTAATTATCCTCCTCAGCCAGATAGTATCTGTAATTCCTAACGTTGCTATTCAAAGATTCGAAGCTATACACATAAATAAAAATTATCACAATAAATCTTATGAGAAAAAGTACTCCTTAGTCGTGAACATTTCAGTAAATCGTGCAATCATTTTTTGACGCATCGACTCATTTAATAAAAAGTTTTATCAGAGAAATACTCGTATGTCATAAACATTGCAGTATAGCTAACGATCATTTTTTTTTTATCTACTGTCGAGTAGAACAATCTCTAGTCATCTACCTAGCAATATGTGTATGAAAAATAAGGTTATTGCATTTAGAAGTAGTGTGGCAGAATGAAGTTTATTTTCTCAAATCTCCAACAGAATTGCCTGGTACATAGTCATGTGATGAAACTAATATATTGAAATTAAAACTTTTCTTTTACCATTATTTGAGAAAAAACGAAAGAGAGAGAGAGACAGCGAGTAGTTGTCCGACATATATGATGGATGGCACACAAACATGTAGCAGCTAGCTCCAAGATATTAATATACAGACACTCCCAACTCATTCGAGAAAAAAAATCAACCAATCAATCTGTTGTATTCAATTTTTTGTTGTTGTTGTGTAAAGTAGATATTTTTTTTATCTTCGCAGAACGCCACCAAACATAGCTTGAATAATGATTTTTACATCGCGATGCTATAGAAAAGTGTCTACTATGCACGTGTACTGCACTTTTATGAAAAATATATCCCTGTATATAAACCTCAGGTATAGAAATGTGTTTTTTTTTTCTTAGACAAGTGCATGCGGTCATCCGATGTTCAGTACTTCAGCACTTTGATTATACTTTTAAAACAATGTAAAAACGAAACCAAAAAGATTGAAACCAAAAACATACAAATAATCAGTTTGGAAACTGTTTAAAAAAAATAGTCAATGAAGATTTAGTGTCAACCGATACTCTGTTATATGTTGAAAATGGAAGCGCTGAACCAAACATTACCATGAATAGTATAAAAAGAGCATACAATGCATTCCTGGTTCATAGTTGTTCGCTTGAGAAAAGCTTTGATTCATTAAAACATGCACATATAGCAATTACTTAAAAAGTCAAAGTTACAAATTAAGTAAAATAAAAGTAATCGTATTAAAAAATCGGATTTTGACCTGCTGATAATCTGTGAGGTATGTATTGGTCTGTGTAAGAATTTTCCATACTTTGCCAAATTCTATAATTTCAAACATTATAAATAAGTATTGTTTGCCGACCCTTTTTTGAAGCTTGAGTTTGTGAAAAAAATATCAGACGAAAGAAAAGCTCGTAAAATATGTTTCTGAAAGCAAAAACAAAAAAATACAGAATCACCGATCTCATAATAAAATAAGAAGATGCGGCCGTGTGCTTGACAACGAGACAAACTTCCATCAAAGACCAATTAATAATTTCCTTAGGTTACTCTATTGAATCAACAATGAGCAAAACTCGTACCTTATAGTCCGCTATAAAAGACCCCGAAATGACAAATGTAAAACAATGCAAACGAGAAAAATAACGGCATGCATGATTTATGTACAAAATGTGCAAATTCCTACATACATGAATTTTCTTAATTATTTGGTAAAACAATCATGAATTAAAGATTGTAATCAATGAAAACATTTTCTTTTTAAAGAGATAGTTTAGACCCCAACCAACTTTAAATCATTGAAAGTTGGCAACGGCAGCATGAGAGCACGTATTTCTTTTTCAAACTTGATGAACATTTTATAAAGCTTTTCGCTAGAGATTTTTGAAAATATGCTATATTTTAAACATTTTCCATAACATTTTGATTGATGTTTAGATTGTGGTCTTGACTTACTTATACGTTAGAATAAATAATATGCAAATAAATTATAATGTAAGTATAAGTCACTGTTTTTAAAATGTTATAATCAAAAACAGCCAATGTGTTATGCTGTAAGCACGCTCGTCCTAAGAGTAAAGAGATTAGCCTCAGATTTGTCCTGTATTTGTTTCATTCATAGTATCCAACTATATTTTAAAGTTTTAAAACATTTTGAAGATAAAAAAAACACCAAGAAATATGTACAAAACAGACTTTTTCGTTCATTTTTGTTTTATATAATTTAGGCAGTTAGTTTTCTCGTTTGAATTGGTTTATATTGTCAGCATTATAGCAGACTATGCGGTATGGCCTTTGCTCATTGTTACAGGCCGTACAGTGACCTATAGTTGTTAATTTCTGTGTCATGTTGGTCTCTTGTGGAGAGTTGTCTCACTGACAATCATACCACATCTTCTTTTTATATATTTTAAAATTCATTTAACAAGACATCAAATTGTTATTTTGTGTTATATTTGCATCTACAAATCTTCGCAAAAATTAAAAGTTATTTTTTTTTTAATTCAATGGAGTTTTGTATTTGCACCCGTTTGAAAAAAATAAAACAATTAATTAGCGGTATTTTCACATGAATAGAATATAAGGTCAACGTTTGAAACTTTTTGTGGTCCTGAATAACGTCAAAATCGTCGTTTTATTAGGAACGTCGTGTAACGCAAAGTGGCACCAATACCGTGCGTAACGTCTAATATACAATTCTGTATTCTATGTAAGCATGTACAAAATATAAATCATTATAAACTGAAGATTAAACAAAGTAATAAAATTGTTTCTTTTTTATTTATTATAAGGTGTTTTTGAAATAATCAACCTTACTGCTTACTCCTTACTGTTTTTTCTAAAAGGAAAAATCTTTTTCCCCATGACACGCATTTATCTTTTCATATAAGACTTAATAGTTCACATAAGGTCATTACCAAAATTTAAGCAGATTCTAGGTTTCTTTTCTTTTGATTTGAGACCAAAGTAATACCAATACAAATAAAAGTCCGAGTCAGCCTTTTCCACGACATATTTTAAAAATCAAATATCGAAAAAATGCTCTTCGGGCTTATAATATTTTTTATTTCACCGAGAAACAATTGCTACTTTATTATTTTAATATAATGTTTAATTTGCTACTTAACTAAGAAACATTACTTATTAAATATGTTTAAAACTCAAGATTTGCAAAAGGTAAGTAATTTAAATGCGTATTTTAGATGAATATCCGTGACTGAGGTACTTCCTTCGACACCTCAAATAAAAGTTATTGATACAGGAAAATCTTAAACTTACCAGTTAAAAATATTTCATAACAATATGAACCAACTACTAAAACTATTGTTGTAATCACTGAATATAAAATTAATTTTCGCCACTTCCTACAAATATAAGTACATTTCAATCATATATATATAAAAAAAAACATATAAAAAAGGATATGTGGTATGATTGGCAATGAGATAACTATCCGTCAAAGTTCAAATGAAATGGATGTAAGCAATTACAGACAACTATACAGCACTCAAGACTCGGGCTTCTATTAAACTGAATTTTACTGTGCGTATTGCTGTGTGTTTGTTTCATCTACATTGGTTAGAGGCATAAGGGGGGGAGGGGGGGGGGGGGGGGGGGGGGGGGGTTAAGATCTAAAAAAAAAAAACATGTTTTACTTCTGACTGTCCCAAGTCGGGAGCATCTTGCCTCTGTTAGTTTTGTGTGCTTTTTAAATTTAGTTCATTTATATATTTCGGAGTTTAGAATGACGTCCATTATAACTGAAATAGTACATATTTTTGTTTAGGGCCTGCTGAGGCACGACTCCGGGAGCGGGATTTTTTTCCGCTACATTGAAGACCCATTAGTGGCATTTGAATGTTTTCTGCTCTTTGGTCGGGTTGTTGTCTCGTTGACACATTCCCCATTTTCATTCTCCATCTGAATAATAAGAAAAGTAACGGCCTAATTTATAACAAAACAATTTACGAAAAACAAATATGACAGACAACCATTGAACTAACAGGCTCCTGACATGGGTCAAGCACTTAAAGAATGTGGCGGTGTTAAATATGCTTGTAAACGATAAACCCTCCCCTAAACTGGGACAATGGTGTTACAGTACAACATTAGAAATCAGTTGAAAAGGCTAAACTTATTAGATCGATACAAGGCAGAAAAACATCTAACAAACACACAGTCCGGACGTGGCTGGGTATTTATACATCCCTAAAAACAAAAACACGAGGTACATATCTGTGAGTACTCGCAGTTATCGACAGCTAGTTCAAGCCAATAACAACTAAATAAATTATCTAAGACTTAAAAATCAACAACATCCAAAGGATTTAGTATAGAGATGACTTTAACTGTCAAAGAAAAACATATTCAAAGATCTAAACACAGTGTTGAATTGGTAACCTACTAGTATCAAATAAGTTTTTTTTAAAGGATTCTCAATTTTACCCTCACTGGTATGTTCATTTAGAAAAAGTGTTTTGATTTCGAAAGTTAAATTCTTTTTACAGAAATCAATAATTTCCTAAAGCAGTGAAGCCTACCTTTTTATTTCAGATCATTTGCCTTATGCAGTATGTTTAGCAAAGTAAGTCTATCGGGTTAAAAAAGAAAATATCTGGAATAACACATGAAAAAGAGTTCGGTAGAATAGAAAAGACATTTGGCAATTCAATAGGCCTTGTATATTAGTTATTTAACGGTTAAAAGATTTAACGCCCTGTTTTCGACTACAGGTGTTGCTGCGTATTAAAACACTGTTCTTTTTATAAATATATATAATCAATAATTGCGTTCTCAAAACAAATACAAGTACAATTTAAAAAAATCATTCAACATTTTTTATTGCATTATATTGGAAACTCGATATATCTATTGCGTTTGCATGACTTGAAAAGAGACTGATCCCACCCACCTTAATTCGTCACAGCTTAAACACGTTTAATCTATGTTGTTTATTAGCTATCCAATTTACGTCATTAATCTTACTTTTATTGGTGTGTTGACTTAAAAACTCTAATTCATATATCTTTTCATTCGAGAAGTGTGTTCAAGATTATTTAATGTGTGCCTAATTTTCAAAAATCAGTCCAAGTTTTGGTTGAGTTCTTGTTACTCAGTCTTTAGTTTACTATGTTGTGGTTTGTGGTCTTTTGTTTGTCTTTTTGTCTGATTGTCTGTTGGTCTATTTCTTTTTTTTAACCATTACGCTGTAAGTTTATTTTGACCTAATGATAACTCTTTTTTTCTGTAAGGTCTTCAAAACATATGGGAGGGTTGAGTGCTCATAATCCCTACCACATTCTTTATGTGACTGTCTCAAGTCAACCAGAGGCGGATTTAGAGGGGCCAGCCACCCCCCACCCCCTTTTTGGGAAAAAAATTGGTTGCTTATATAGGGAATCACTGAAGCGTGACTCGAGCGGCCCCCTCTTAGGTCAGTCAGTGGGCCCCCACTTATGAAAAATTCTGGATCCGCCACTGTCAACAGCCTGTTGTTCAGTAGTTGTCGTTGGTTCACGCCTGTCATATTTGTTTTACCAAATTGTTTTGTATTTTTTATGTCGGGTCCTTTTATAAGCAACTATATAGTATGGGTCATTTTCGTTGTTGAAGGCCATGCGGTTGCCCATAATTGCTTATATCCACTTTATCTGCACTGTGGTGGATATTTGTCTCATTGACAATCATGAAAATAAAGGTTGAGTATATTACAGAAGCAAACGTAATGGTTAAAATAAAACAATTGATGGATGAGTCAGTAAAGACTCTTCTTCTCATGGCTTTATCTTATGAAAATAATAATTGTAAACAAGAATGTGTCCAAAGTACACGGATGCCCCACTCGCACTATCATTTTCCATGTTCAATGGACCGTGAACATGGTTAAAAAATATAATTAGGCATTAAAATTAAAAAGATCATATCATAGGGAACATTTGTACTAACTTTCAAGTTGATTGGACTTCAACTTCATCAAAATCTACCTTGACCAAAAACTTTAACCTGAAACTCGCACTTTCATTTTCTATGTTCAGTGGACCGTGAAATAGGGGTCAAAAGTTTAATTATTCATGTGTTTCTTTGTCTAATATGTCCTCCTATTTATTTGTATTGTAGTCCTGTAATATTATGTTGTCATTTTAATGTTATACTTAACATTGCCATTAAAGTGCGAGGTTTGACATGCCACAAAACCAGGTCACAGTCAATCCGCCAATTTTTCCTTTAAAAATGTCCTGTACCAAGTCAGGAATATAGCCATTGTTATATTATAGTTCGTTTCTGTGTGTGTTACATTTTAACGTTGCGTCGTTTGTTTTCTCTTATTTTTGAGTGTAAATTCACATTGCGATAAGACGTGTCACGGTACTTGTCTATCCCAAATTCATGTATTTGGTTTTGATGTTATATTTGTTATTCTCGTGGGATTTTGTCTGATGCTTGGTCCGTTTCTGTGTGTTTTACATTGTAGTGTTGTGTCGTTGTTCTCCTCTTATATTTAATGCGTTTCCCTCAGTTTTAGTTTGTTACCCCGATTTTGTTTTTTGTCCATGGATTTATGAGTTTGAACAACGGTATACTACTGTTGCCTTTATCTATCTATACACATGGAAAAAAGCATTGCAACACCAAATTGAAATTGAAATTAAAAAAACACTCTTATTTTTTTGTGATCTAATTTGGTAAAATAGAACAAGTTAAACATTATTCAAGTATCACCAGAGTTTAATCAATAAATATCGACTCGATAACTTTTTATCTGCACATGCAGCTACTGTACCCGTAAACAGCAAAACAGATGTTTTTATCCTCATTGTTTTCAACACTTTAAATAACAAAGTTTTTAAAGTTATGTGATTGACACCTTGTAATGGGTCTTTGACAACTCTTAACTGCAGCAAGATGGTAGATTATCAGCATAAGAGAAGCAGGGATGTCGCTGTAACAACTGCACGTATTGTTGGTCATCAACATTCCACTTTAAGTCGTTTTGAGAATAAAAATCTGGCAACAGACGCTGTTAAAGACCTTCCGAGATAATGAAGACCCCCTATATTATTTGCTAGAGAAAATCAAGCATAATGAAGGTTGGTCAGAAGGAAAGCTATTGCATACAAGACAATCCTAAAAAGAGAGTGGTGGCCATACAGGAGCTTTTTAACAAGAACTGTTCGAGATCAACTCACCGCTTCTGGTTATCATGCGATAAGACCATTTCGGAGACCTTTGCTAACGAACAGACACACAGTTTTCCGTATCCAATGTAGTGCAGAGCTCGCCAAAGTTGGAAATTAGCATCGTGGAGGAAGATCCAATGTTCAAATGGAATTCGGTTCATTTTCCTTGGTCCGATCGTAGCCCGGCTTTGAACCATATCGAGCATATATGGGACAATATTGGGCGGAAAGTGCGGGAAAAGACACCCCGGTTCAAACACATCATGAAATAAACAATGCCCTTCATCAGAAATGGTTGCTGCTACCTTAGCAACAAATTAGTCGATTTATGGCAGGAATCAGAAGACGTTAAGATGCGGTTATCCGTTTTAATGGAGGCTGCGCACAAAGGACTAGTTATTTGGCGTTTAACGATCAACCATGATGTGAACAGTCATCTGAAGATTAATTTTGAAATGTCTGACATTGTAAAGTTCGACTACAGTAAAAGTTGTAAAATGCATTTTTTTGTACAAAAAACACTTCATTTTGTTATTATAATAGTGGTTATATAAACCATTTTTTTAAAAACATTTTTTGTTCGTTTCAATGCCAATGCTATCAAAAACTATGTTTCAATAATATTATACACATATTTTATTATATTTCATCCAAAAAAAGAGGCTGATTTTTCAAGTTTTAAAAAATCAAGGTGTTGCAATACTTTTTTCCATGTGTATATATATCGTTTGAATATTTTCAAAATCTGCATAAGTTTATGCCTGTTATTTTTTAGAATAATACATGAGTAGCAAACAGACTTCAAATGATAAGTATTTTGATAAAATCACATTTCCTGATGAAACGCAAACATAAAAATTGTGAATATTCATTATTAATAAAAGAAAATCTCACTTTACCTGTGCATTTTATATCATCAGCTGTTGATACCTTATCATAGGTAATAATATGTATATAGCAAGTTCACCATCAATACAATAATTTATCGATACGGATTACTTTGGTCAATAGTATCTTACAGTAAAGACTACAAATGGATTTTTAAGAAGTGCAAAATAAACATTGATGACTGACTGCACACGTGGTTGAATACGGATTCGGACGAACAAATTATTGTCTATACATTGTCATGCACTATACTCAGATGTTGGTAGAAATTTTTGTATTGGTTGAACTGTAAACTGATGTTTGTAGATCGGTTTAATGACTAGAGTTTTTTTTACTAGTTTAGTGAAACATATTGTATCGTTCAAAAGGACAAATGGATCAGATCTGACAAAAATATAACAAATATATAGTAAATGCACTGCCTAGGTAATCTACGGGTCACTTTCACTAGTTATGGAGTTGACTTTCTCGATTTGCTTTTGTATACATGTGTCTGCACTAAGCATCCAAAGGATTATTCAGTCTTCGTGTCTGGCAGGAAATGTTTTGGTACCCATTTTTGAGAAACCGATCTCCTCTTAAAGTGGAATGATGCTTTTAGTATTATTCGTTTATAGGTTCTGATATTTCTATAACAGGACGATCCTGCTATTGCAAACGTTATGAAGAATACATGTAGCTCCACCCTTAGTCAAAAAGACATATAATTGGAATTCCAATACTATTGTTATATTAATAAAAGTTCAAATTACCAACAATTAACGTGATAATAACAATCTCCACCACATATTAAATATAAATCCAGGATAAATGCTTTATCCACAGACATAAATGAAACACAATTTATATATCCGACGTCTGTACCGTGGCTTTATGGAATTCTAAACAAACTAACTTTAGTCTTATTTAGAATACTGTATAACTAATAAATTATATGCCAATAATTCTATATCTAATACATTGTACAATAAATCTTAATAATAAACTAGAAACAAACAAAGACCATACTATTAAGCACATGAAAGGATAAAATCTAATAGTAAGTATATATAAAAAATCATTATTACAAGTATTATATAACATTACTATAGTTAAACTTAAGCTCAAAGACAAAAAATAAAGAATTAATACTATAAATCATAAACGAGGAAAGAAAACAGGATTATGCTTAGAAAAATAAACGTATCAGTAGTTATCTTTGGCAAGATGTATCAAAATACTAAGACATAATAGTGTCCTTCCCTCGTTTTCATTCTCTGCTTTATCAATGTGGCAATGTGATAGCAACCTAACAACAAAAGTCACATTCAAGAAAAGGCACATTCTATTATATGTCAAGCTCCAAATCAACAATATCTGCCTATTATATGTCAAGCTCCAAATCAGCAATAGTCTTAAATGTATGATAAGTGGACAGAGACAATTAAAGATCTTTAAATTGGATCATTAAGTTAGTCAATGAAATTCAAAGTGATTGACCTTAATATTACTGTAAGATATGGATTTGCAGATTATTGCCTTTATCCCTCATGAAAATAACTTAAATGTTTCATACGATCAAGTTACACTGTATATTGTCAGAGTACTAAGATAAAGATTGAGGTATTTTTATGTTTGACATAAAAATCAATATGTATAAATGAATATTGAATAGTATGATTAAGCCTTTTGATAAAAGTTAATTAAACCACGGTTTGGAAGGGGATTTTCGCCAGTGGGAGGTGGGTGTTTCATGTATAGATGTGAAAGTGACCACTTGTTAAAAATGTATACAGAAGTATATGTTAATAGCAAAAGTAGCGAACTCCAAGGTCAATTAAAAATGTAGGTACTAAAATCTGACGAAATGAAACATTAGACTTTACCAACCAATAAAATTAAAACAACTGTCATATTCTTTATTACTTGGTACAGTCATTCCCTGGAAAAATGGTGTATTAAACCTGTTTTATTTTGTGTTAAGAGTTGTTAGATAAAAGAAAAAGAAAACATAAACATAAAAATAATAATATTTTACTTTCCAAAGGGTATATGCCACAATATTTTTCTGTATATATATATATATAATATGAGACCGGATACATTTATTTGGGCAGAATCAATTTGCGCCAATTGCAGTTTTGAAAAGGTATTAATTGCGCCACTCTCTTTTATTTTGATGGTATTAATTGCGCCAATAAATGAAATGAAATTGCGCCACATTTACCTGTAAATATTTTTTACTTATATCATACCTGCACATGTTTTACCTATAGCATACATGTACTATTATTAAAATTTCCACTAAAGATTTAATTGAACACTCATCAAATTTAAGAAAACTCACCCAAAAATAAATTGTTTAGTAATAGAATATTTTTTTACGAGTCAAGAGTGTCTGATATACCATTCAAGAAAATAGAGTCTGATAGAGGAAAAACCGGTCATCATTGTTGAAGAACACAAAATTCCGTCAGGCATTTGTACAGAAAACTGGAGAAATAAGCTGGAGATGTAACAGTTAAGGAAAACTGGAGAAATAAGGTGGAGATGTACAGTTAAGTCGTGTTGTGCTAGGTTATTCACAGATGAATCGTGTACAATTATTTCGAATAGAGAATTAGATAATATGTCATGAAACAAAAGTCCAGAAACAAGAACGTCAAATTTTGAGAACTGCGTGCAAAAGAAAAGCAACCGATATGTTGCCAGAGCGACCTTCTAAAATAAAAAAAAATCAGAGCTCTTCAAAATTGAAGAAGAAAATTTAGAAAAGAAAGATTTAAGATATGTGCGTCAGTCAATGTATATGGAGAGAACAAAACTGCATCGGGCTCAACCTAAAAGTCAAGCAGAATTTCACAGAATATTGGATGATATTGGTGTTGTTACAAACAAAGATGATGACTTTGTATAGTGTAACGAGCCAGAAAGCGGGATAATTTTATGAGGATGATTACTTTATTGGCGCAAATGATACCTATAGTTTTGAAAATTAGGTGGCGCAAAAGAAGTATTGGCGCAATTAAGTTGTGGCGCAAATGAGTTACTTTTTGGCGCAAAAAGATATCGCCCATTTATTTATAGTCTTACTTTAACTAGACGTTGCTATAAATTCTAGATAAGTATTCGTTGAATTCATTTGAAGTTACTTTTCGATTAAGCTTGGCAAAATGGGATACAGCCTTAGCCTCAAAGACAGACTGATAATATAAATGTCTATATATGCTTTCAAAAGGTTTCGGTTTAACTTTGGGATCAAAGTTCACAGGACCAGGACACCCATAATGACTATGATTTGATCTGTATCTAAAAATAGGAAGTCCTGATGTCTTTCTCCTTTTGTTTTCATGTAAAATTTTACAAATATTACACTGGAAACGCAAATGGGGATCCATGAAATTTCGTTTTTGAAGAACATTCTTTAAATATGTATTGGTGACTCCTGTCTTCTTCCATGCTGTATACTCGTTATACATGTCATCATTATTGTTCAAGAGCTTTATAAAATCAGCTAGTTTTTTAGGTGAGCTTATATCCATTATTATTATAGCTGAATGGTTTGACGGAAGAAAGTCCTGAAAATAGAATAAACCCATTTGTATTTTTAGCATTTTAAAATTATTCTTATTGTAGAGAAGTTATAAATCAGAAGTTTTGTTTTGATTTAGAAACAGAAGGAACCTATACTATATGAGTGCAAATGAATTGCTGTTGAATTCATCATAACAAGCTCACTTTTCCAGAATTATTTTGTTATATCCTGTTTGTAAGCGCTTCAGACGGAAAGAATTAATAACGAGTTGTTTTCATTTTTTAACACATATACCAGCAGGATAAGTTTTTAAAATATGTCAAAAGTAAGTTGTTCATGTAGTTACGGCTTAGTGCAGTCTATTACTATCTGATTATTATACGAGAACATATTGATAGGAATGGAATGTGAAGAAAGGAATAACTGTACAATGTTACTTTAGTTGCCACCGTTAATTGGGGGTATGTCAGCTGCAAACAACCATCAAATCCAAAACTGAATCTTCTTAAGGGTATTTTTTTCGCGTTAATTACATACAGTATATTATAAATGTAAAATGTTTTGAATTTGACTACTGCACCAGGTGACGCTACAACGGATGCGAATGACATTGCAGAACTTTGCATTTGCACCAAAAAGCATTACATTTTGCCACACAATTCATAGATCAATTGCGCCTATGTGTACTTTTAAACACATGATCTTTTCATACCTGTACTTTAGGAGAACCTAAAACAATAGGAACTGAACCGATGTGTAACGGTCTCCATAACTTCTCTGTAATGTAGTCATCACATATAGAATTCTCCATTGCAAGGGTGAACTTGTATTTAGCCATTAGCTTGTAGAACTTTGTATCAAACATTCCAGGCAGGGGATCTATTAGACTAAAAATGTTCATGAAATAAATTTTTTCATATAGTTCCTAACAAAATAATTTCATGTACGATTTTTGATTTTTCTTGGCAAGAAGTTAAAGGTATATGATTAATGTGATCTTATAGTCATAGATTGAATTTAATTTTTCACATTTAGACAGTACTTGAGACATATGCAGTTATTTGTTGATTATATCCGAAAATGCTTCTGAAATTATTCATGTTATATTTTGTTTCATGTATCTATTTATTGTAAAATGATTTATCAAGCACATTCAATTTCCCAGCAACTATACTCAGATCAGCTTGGAAACTCGAAACCAAAACCCCAAACAGTTCGTCATACTGTTAAAGATGGAAACTTAAATCCACTGTTACATGTATTATGTTAGTCGCATAATTTAGGTCATTTGAGAAAATGGGAAACAATTATAGAAAACAACCTACTGCAAAGTCACAGACCCAAATTGCACCGAGAACCTACATTGCATTCATTATACAAAACAAAACGCTGAGAAATATTGCAGGTTTTCTTATAGACTAATTAATAAACAATTCATACTTTTACGATTTGCAATTAGTATCGGTATGTCATTCAATGATAGCTAAAAGTACATAAATTTACACCTAAGATATCTGAATAAATATCCACAGATAAAGTCTGCAGTGATACAAATTTATCGGAAAGAATCATGCGACATCTACTATAAGTCTTCTATGCTGTTTTTAGATAATAAAAAGATGTTGCAGACATTCATTTTCGTTCAAGATGCATTTTCGTTCAAGTTGCATAACAAGCTTAATATACTAAGTGCACATTTTTGTTTAGGGCCAGCTTAAGACCGCGTCCGGTTGCGCGATTTTCTCGCTGTGTTAAAGACCCATTCGTGGCCTTCGGCTGTTTTCTGCTTTTTGGTCGGGGTGTTGTCTCTTTGACATATTTCCTGTTTTCATTCTCAATTTTATTATTCATTCGATTGCTACAGACGTGTTGTTAATAGATATAAGAAGATGTGGTATGAGTGCCAACGAGACAACTGTCCATCTAAGTCACATTTTCTAAAAAAGTAAACCATTTAGGCTATGGTACGGGCTTCAACATGGAGCCTTTGTTCACACCAAACAGCAAGCTACAAAAGCCCCCAAAATGACAATTCGGACAGGAAAACTAACGGTTAGTCTATAAAAGAAACGATTATATGTACTTCTCAATTCAGTCTCTACGGTGTGGTTAAGAGATCGATACAACGCCGGTTAGCGCTATAGAACCAGGTTTAATCCACCATTTTCTACATTTGAAAATGCCTGTACCAAGTCAGGAATATGACAGTTTTTGTCCATTCGTTTTTGATGCGTTTTGTTATTTGATTTTGCCATGTGATTATGGACTTTCCCAATTGATCTTCCTCTAAGTTCAGTATTTTTGTGATTTTACTTTTTTCTATGTTGTAGTATTGATTCAAAATTTAATTTACAGATGTATATTGTAAATAAGATACATCTACAAAACAAAAATTTTGTGTTTTTTTCCTTTTTCAAAGAATAAGACAACTTTTTTGCTTTAAAATGCATGACCGAGACAAAGTTTTTACACTGTCAATATTTCCCTCTTTTTTTAACATAAATATAAGCATGAAAATAAGAGATGATGTGTCTGTTTTAACTATCATACCTTTTAGGTAAGTCCTTGTTATGCAGACATTTTCCGTAGGAGTCTACTTTAATATACTTCATCAACTCTTTGACAAAATCATCCCTTCCAGATGGCGGATTACAGTCGCTGTGCACATATACTACTGGAGATAGTTCTGCTAAGTATTTGTTTTTCTTGGGCGTTGGTAAAAAATATCTACTACTTTCTAACCAGTCAATACCTTGTACATCACGAAGCAGTATTGGGAAAGTCGAGTCTCTCCTAAATGTGCTGGTTATATTGAATAGGTCCATGACTTCAGAATGGAAAGTAAGTAGTTATTCTTAGGGGATTCCTCTTGAAATAGACCCCATAAATCATCTGGTTGACGCGGTAGTGGAAGGTCGTTTGGCTTAAGAAATGTGCCATCAAACAAGAAAGCCTGGAATAAAGTATTTAGCGAAAAGAATTATTATAATTTTCTTTGTTGTATCTCTTCTGGAATCATTTTTACAGGCTTTAAATCTAACTGAAGAACTTTCCCAGTCAATTCAGTGTACACCAAAACGAAGATAATACTACTTTTATTAATGGTATTCAGCTTTTTCATATAAATATCCGAACAAATACCAGCGATCGGCATCCAAAATGTCATGGTGGTAAATATTTTTGTACTGCGTTTTATTGTTGTTTAAGAAGTTCAATTGACCGATTTATTTATAAAGTTGCTGATGTCGTATGGTGAGAAATTTTCCGTTAACGACTCAGTTTTTTTTAGTTGAGCAGAAACTGTTGATCTTTTACAAATGTATGTGCACCTTAATTTACACCCGGTTTATTGTGGCTTTGGTGGTATGGCTTCTTTATGGTCTGAATACTTAGTCTTTTGCTATTTTTTACTTACAGTTGTCATTATAGCATCAATTTAGTCCCATTTTCTTCATCGTTTTTCCAACAGTAACATTTAGCGCGGTATATATAGGTGACAGCCGTAATACTATCACAAATTTCCGCAAACTGAAATTTTGTTATGCATGTAGATAACTACTTGATGCAAAATGCGTGGGGTGGGTACTTCACCTAGTTCGAACTTGACCTGTGTTTTATAGAAATAAGTATTGTGTGTGACCATAACATTTGGTTGAAGCAAACTTAGAGTTTAGAGTGCGTTTACCTATTAATTTTGGAACGGACGGAAAAGGACGAAACTAAATGCTCCTCCGCTGCGGCGAGGGCATACACATACTTTTCATACCTTATTTCTTTGGTTGTCTTTGTATTCTTTTTTATTTGTAATGAAGCATTTAACATCTTCACAGCTTGCATAAAAACTTGTACTGTCATTTGAAAAGAAACTCCACCATATAATTAAAGGTTCTGCAAAAGTATAATTATTATCAAAGCACATACTGATGGGTTAATTTTTTATTCAAAATGATATAAATGTTTTCAAGTACGGTTCGAAATAGATCTAGATGGCTGAACACATTCATTCAGAAAATCTATCTAGAAAATCCAAAATGGCGTCAGATAGGTTATTAAGAATGATGAAAAAATCGGTTTTATGTTTATAATGAAGTAATCAGGTATGTGATGTCTTTGTTTAAATACAGATTAAAGAGGGACTTAAGATACCAGAGGGATAGTCAAACTCATACATAGAAAATAAACTGACAACGCCATGGCTAGAAATTAAAAAAAGACAAACAGGCAAACAATAGAACAAAAGACACAACATAGAAAACTAAAGACTAAGCAACACGAACCCACAAAAATCTGGGTTATCTCAGGTGCTCCGGAAGGGTAAGCAAATCCTACTCCACACGTATCAACCATCACCCAATCATGAGACACTAGATCAGACCTCTCAGGATTACAACGGTGTCTCTTTTTATAGGAGTGTTGTTATTCAATATTCGGTATTAACATTTATATGACATTTTTTATATAAGCACATTTGTGTATTCAATTGATGTTTAGAATACGATATGTAATATAGCACAATTTCTGTCGGTCAAACATACCTTCTCCTTTTGGATTTAACTGTTCTTCAACATGAAAACCAAGTCTTAGCTTTAATTCAGGAGGCTGCAAAACATTTGATTATTTATTTTTGATACATACAGACATGGGCACAGTACAGAAAACTGCTAACCACCGCAAATAGTGGAAAATCTTCGTTATTGCCCAACACGCTAATGGCATACAAGGGCAGTAATTAAGTAAGTAATATAGAAATACAGAAATACTTAGCTGTGGCAAACTTTTCAATTATGGACAAATAAATGTTCCAAAAAGACAAAGATGTGTACAATTACAGGCCAGCGGTTTGTATCTGATAAGGAGAAACAGGTTTTTTTACAACTAAAAGAGTTTTGCTTGTTTTAAAAAAAAAATGCTACCCCTACAATGTATGGTAATAATATTTTAGTCCTACGGAGGTTTCCAACTTATCAAATTGGTTCTGTTATTCCGAATTTCGTTGAAATATAGTTCGCAAAGTAACAGTTACTCACACATAACTTGAATTTCCTGAGTTTTATGAAAAGTTTTTTTTTTATATTTACAAATGGTAGATATAACAAAAAGGGAATAACAAGAACGATAAACCTATCAAAATTGTCAGAAAGTAACATTACAATCATCTTGAATTTGAAAAAAAAGAATGCGTAGTAATACTCACCAAAACAGAAACGTATAAATAACCCATCAAAATTGAAATCAATAATAACAAAAAAATTACGATACAAAATATTCTTCCCATTTATAGTGATTTTGTAAAAGTAAACGCATTGTTAATTTTAAAACCTTCAGAAAATCAGTGATTTGAATCCGAAATAAACAAACCGCTGTAATCTGATAACATGTTGAATGATTTATGCTAAAGACAGCACATTGTATAAAAACTGTAATGAATACTTTTTACTTATTCAGTACATTTAATTTCAATTATAGAAAACATAAAAGATTGCAGACAAAACGGAAAATATATATTTGGAGGGGAACAACTTGGTACAAAAATGTAGCAGACTGCTCAAAGTCATTCGTGCAGCATTCCAGCACTGACTACCGATCAATTGGATTGCAAAATGCCAAGATTGTAAATATTTTGAGAACCTTGTTTTATTTCAAGGTGTCCCATTTCGTAAATTTCGTAAATTGATGTTATTAAAGAAGTTCAATTGACTGATTATTTTTATGAAGTTGCTGATGTCGTATGGTGTATGGTAAAGCACTATTATATAAATGTACCCAACAAAACATCCCACCCGCATACCTCCCATAATTTTATCTTTAGAAGTAGATATGTATGTTGATTTAACCCTCTTGCTGCCGAGTTTTTTTCTTGCTTTGTCGCGCCAAAAGCATCTTGACGTTTCTTATTTGTGACGTTGCAAAACTTGTGCCTATCTGTAAAACTGCGCTTTCCCGCCGTCCATAATTTTTCCCGCGTCAATGTAGCCGTAATTATGAAAACGATGTATAAGTAATTTTACGGAAGTTAAATATGCTCTAAGATTGTCATAAACGATGTTTTTAATACAAGATAATTTACAAATACAACTTTTAACCTTTGAATATATATTTTTTTAATCTTTCTTGTCTTAAAATAAAGTGAAAATAATATACCAATTGCTATACTAGCTTTAAGGGCGACTTTGTTTTATCTTTGTCAAGTGAAATTCATAAATGATTCTTAACCACCTATAAAATAGTAAAATATTTAGTCTCGTTTTTTTATTAGGTAATTGGTATAAATACTGTAAAAAATCTCTCAAATCATTATATAAACGGCAAAACAACGGCACTCAATGAAAATGAAAATAAAAACAAAGCGTGTACAAATTCATAAAAATAAATAAAATCTCCGAGCAGCTGTTCTATGATTCTATGAACTACTTCTTGATGTAAAGTATCAATAGTGTCAGATTAAAATTATCATGATTTCAATCCTTGTTTCGGTAGGCGAGGAAATATTTTTTATATAAAAATTATTATCCATATTCATTTTGCTTATTTTTTAATCATGTTTATTATAATTTTGTTGATCACTTATTGCTCAAAATTTTAGAGAATACGAATTAAAAAAAAAACATAGTAAAAACGAGGAAAGAAATTCCCTGAAATGAATTTCTATTGTCTACAAGTGAACCTGAATCAATAATAAATCAGTTTCATTTACTATGATAAAGTACACACTGTAATTGACATACACGAAATATCTTTAAATCTGTTAATTGATAAATTATTCTCTTCTCAACGTTCAGTGGCAAATATTTCATGCAATATTAAGGACGTCTGAAATTCAATATACAATAAATCTATTGCTCAATGAGTCCTACAAAGTAAAAGATCTGTGGTGAATGCCAAAAAAAAAAGAGGTTGCCACTGGGAAAGGATATCTATGATATATATGATAGGAATAGAAATCATTGTGTCTACTACTAATTTAACATCCCCATTTCGAATAAAAATAAACATTTTTAAGGTATGCAGTGCTTCCATGATGAAACAGGTTTAAAATGTATTGAAATATCGTTTGGCAATATAAGTACATCGGTTAACATGTGTGTACTTTAAGTTTTACAAAAAAAAAATCCTAGCTGAAATTTCAATCGTGGTATTTGAGCCCTAAAGAAAGTATCCAGTTCTTTTAAATAAAGCGTGTACGGTGTATTGTGAATGAATATTAATATTTAACGTAATCAAGTATAACAGTTACCTTTTTTATGATTATTTATTAGGGATAAGATTTTTGATTTATATGAGATATTCTGATTGAAAGATGTACGAAAAAAAACACCCGTAAAACAAATTTCTCGAAAGAATGCAACATTTTACATGAAAATGACGAACTAGATAATTAGTAAATACGTTAAATAAGTTGGTATTATAGTACTAACAAGCTTATGATCCTGTATAATTTCTTGACATCCGTTTTAAGTATACTTTTAATGCATTTCATTCAGTTTGCTTCATTCCCGCCAAATTCGTCCTTTTGGCGCCGTCTTTTGACGTTGTCAGTGCCCCTGAGTATTGTGACGTTACCATAGACCTTTGACGTTCTACACAATCAACAAGATTTGTGTGTAGAAGCCATAAATGTCCCTTTGGCAGCAAGAGGGTTAACATAAATCATTTGTGATAATTTTTGATTAAAGATAAACTTTTATGTCATATGTTGTATTTGCAAAATGAATTTTTGCATTTTATGATTTTGAATAAATGATTTTTTTTCGTCAATTTAGTTTTTACGTCATATAGCAAAAGACGGGCGAAAGATAACAGTCAAACTCATAAATCGAAAATAAACTGACAACGCCATGGCTTAAAATGAAAAAGACAAACAGATAAATAATATTCTAATGCAATTTGTATGTAACAATTTTTTTCATTGGCTAAAAGTTGCCGTCAAATCCACAGTTGTCCAGGCGTAACTAAGGAGGGACAACCATTTTGAAATGATTGAATCAACAAATGTTCGATTACTAATATATAATCCAAAATAAAACAACTCCTACCTCGAATTCGCCGTTTTAAAGTTATTGTATCCGAATTTGAAGCGTTCAGGTAACGTAATAACCTCCAGTTTGTAAGTTTTTGTTTGTATGACGTCACGTTTACCCATGACGTCTGTGCGCCAAAATCATTCATGAAGTTTCGCGGATATTTTTTTATTTGTCAAATTTAGACTTTTTTCCAAGTTTTATCGTATTATTTCTTTTTGAAATGCATTAAAATCGGAATAACAGTACTG
This sequence comes from Mytilus edulis, assembly GCA_019925275.1. Lineage (NCBI taxonomy): Eukaryota > Metazoa > Mollusca > Bivalvia > Mytilida > Mytilidae > Mytilus > Mytilus edulis. The sequence goes on along the minus strand of CM034356.1, from coordinate 92,809,046 downwards.
TAGTTGAAGAGTTGCCACCGTCAATTTTGATATGACGGTCGCAAATCTCCGTTTTACTGTCTCCGTTACGCGTCGCCAGTAAAACTGCATTTGCGACCGTCAAATCTACAATTGACGGTGGCAACTCTTCAACTACAGTACTGTTATTCCTTAAGTACACAAGAAATAACACAGAAAACTAAAGACTGAGCAACAATAACCCCACCAAAAACTGGGGTTGATCTCAGGTACGCCGGAAGGGCGTCTGTAAAATTACGAAGGGATGATTTCAACATTTTAATAGCTTCCTTGTGAGCAGCAACCCTCTATCAAGGAAATCATGATAGGAAATACAAGCGCGGGAATATCGGATCAATTGGGAGATATACACTCTGTATGCAGGCGCTGCTCGAATGTTGCTACATAGAAATGGAAAGTTCACAATTGGGAAGCTGAAATCATCTCGTTTGTTGTAAAGTTTTGTTTTCAACCGACCCTCAAATCAAGCTCAGATTCTGACCTGTATATAAATAGTAAGTTTATGGTATCTAGCTGTCTGTCTTGAATACACGTATCCAGCAACTTGAAAATGGTACTCTTACACCTACATGTATCATCCAAAAATAAAGGCATTTAATATAAAAAATAAAAAATAACAACTTATTGTGGCCATTTTCATGAATTTAAAAAAAACACACTGTATAAATCCTAGCATATTCGAATATAACAAACCCGTTTGGCGTGGGTTTTCTAAAAACACTGCTTATTATATCATCCCGAATAATGGATGAATTCAAAACAGAAATTAAGGATTAAAAAAAAAGTAGAATTATGGTATGCTAGACGGAAAATCTGCTTTTGAAGTAGTTTGAGATACAAATCTAAGTATAAGAAGACTCTATCATTTAGGTATTTCTGTATAATGCATTTGAATGATCGATAACATGTACCGTGAAGCTGCTTCTTAGGTTAAATTCAAAGGAATAAGAATACGAATTTTATTAGTCTAAAATCCAAATAATAGGATTAGTACTAAATAAACAAAAAACAAACAAACATACATACATACAAATAAACATATAAATAACAAAACGATAGACAGAAAACAAGACAAACATACAGTAAGGATATTAGACGCATTCAATATTGAGCAAGGTGTAAGAAAATGAGAAAATTTAAGAGCTGAATTTTATTAGTTTATATTAACCATCTTTTTAACAACTTCGTAGACTCAAAACGTGTCGGAGGGTTCGGTTTGATAAGTTGCTATGCCACCACTTGCGAAGACGACATAGCAATAATTGGAAATAACCCAATTTAGAAGTACAAATAAATATGGCATATGACTTCAAGTTACATTCAATGCCCATCTTTTTTTATGCAGACGACATTAGATAAATATCACAACACACGATTGAGGTGTATTCGTATGAAGCTTTCAAAACAAAATTCTGCCAACTGCAATATAAAATTGAGAATGGAAATGGGGAATGTGCCAAAGAGACAACAACCCGACCATAGAAAAAACAACAGCAGAAGGTCACCAACAGGTCTTCAATGTAGCGAGAAATTCCCGCACCCGGAGGCGTCCTTAAACTGGCCCCTAAACAAATATATACTAGTTCAGTGATAATATGGCTGTCACTATCATTCTAAATTCTGATCAATACAAGATTTTAGCTATCATCAAGGATTGAATATATCACAAAATTTTCAGACTTATTGGTATTCACAAAGCAAAAAATGGAAAAGACAGAGCTATAATATTTTATAGGTAATGTCATTATGTGCAAACTATATGTTTTCATGAGTGTTTTGTAAACTGGTCACTTTTTCATATTCTTTTTACCATGATGTTTTATGTCTGTTTACTGTATTTGCCTCCTCGACATATCACTCCCTTGAATTAAAATACATATAAGCGACTACAACCAAAATATATATCTTTTGTTTAACTTTTCAAATTTAAATACAATATGTTCGTATCCAACAGGGTTATGAGGAGGAAAGATTAGAAATGCCACTCCGTATATTTTACGGAAAACATCACGTATTGGTTGATCCGTACAATGTGTCAATGGAAGTATTGTGTTTGTCCAAATTATTATGACGTCGTCACATCATTTATTTAAATAGCCTTTAACATTCCCCATTTCCATTCTCAATTTTATTACAATAACATCATATAATTGATTGGACTATAAGTGTGAAAATAATTGTATGAATTTCAAGATTACATATTTGTTACAAAATTACGTCACTGTTTGAGATGTCCTGTGCTGTTTGTCTTTAATGAAAGATGTTCGTTGTTATTGTGCAGTTTACATGTTGTAACGACTATTGTATTATTTAATTGTGCATTTCTCTGTGATGAGCCTTCTTGTGTTTGTTTTGTGCTGTAATTATCTCACGTGGTGATGTCACTTTGAAATTGCCATATAAGCGGGTGGTTTGGCTAGCCATAAACCAAGGTTCAACCCATCATTTTATTATTATACCAAGTCAGGAATATGGCAGTTGATATCAAATAGTTCGTTCCTTGGTTTTCCTATTATAGTTAATGTGATAAGCTATATACGACTTTTTAACACCTGTATACTACTGTTGCCTTCATTTGTCGTACCATTATATTTTCAATTTTTCATAATTTTTAATGTCAAATGGCGGTGAAATCGAAATATTTGAAAAAAAGCAGTAGACAAAAGAAATGACCAAACGTCAACGATTTATATCATAATTATGTGTTTCAATTAATACAATAAGAGTTATTTAGAACATTGCTTTTTAAAAATGAGAGGAGAAAGATACCAGAGGGACAGTCAAACTCATAGATCGAAAATAATCTGACAACGCCATGGCTAAAAGAGAAAAAGACTGTAAACAGACAAATATTAGAACACAACATAGAACACTCAAGACTAAGCAATATGAACCCCACCGAAACTGGGGTGATCTCATGTGCTCCGGGGGGTAAGCAGATACAACTCCACATGTGACATTCGTCGTGTCGCTCATGTTATTACAAATCTGGTTAATAGTTCCATTTATTCAAATATACACCCTAGTGTAGTACAAGGCGTTTTTAGTTTCCATTATTTCAACTTGTAGAACTCAGTTTTATATAGTCCATTTATCCAAATATACACTCTGGCGTAGTACAAGGCGTTGTTCCAGATTTTAAGGCGGGTATCTGAGTTAACCAAAAGTCCATTCGGTCTTTGTACAAGTTATTCTGTATCACCGGATTGACATCGAGAAGAGAATACTTCTTTGTTACAAGGTCATACTCTGGCCATTCTGGTACACCATTACCGTTGACATTCCTAAAACAATACGAAATATAGGATTTCTTTTTAAATATCTTCTTGAATGGTCATTCCAAATAAAACGGAAATAGAAAATAATATTATTTATTTTTTCTTATTATAAATTATTTAATCATCATTATTTTTACAAAATAATTTGTCCTTGTGCTAAATAATTTATTTGGAAGCACCCCTGTATAAATACAGTATTAACCAGTATCTTTTACAGTATCCTGCTGACTGTGATGAGATATTTGAGATGAATAAGTAAAAGAAGCAAGATATAAAAATTAATAATTTTAAGTAGAAGGTAAAAATTTGTTGCACTAATCATGTCGCTCAGGTTATTGTTTTCAAACAAAACATTGCCAATTGTTACTCGTGACAACTTGATTCTTATACGGTTGTCGCACACGAATTTACCAAATAGGCGTAACATAAATAAATATTTTATTTTAATATTTTAAATCAAACAATATTGATGTAGGAATACATAACATGTAAATTATTCTTTTTGATGAACGAAATTATTCAGAATTTATTATAAAAAGATACTTTTTTGATAATTATGTCAAAATATGGTATCATTTTTGAAAATTCGAAAAGAGTCATACAAAACGGTCGCCTATAAATACAAATCGTTAGCAATGGTGTATATAACAATTGTTTCCTCAAAAGGTTATGCATCTTGTTTCAATTATGTCTTATTGACTTTTAACCATACATATCTTTTTGTTTATAACTATATCGTGTATATATGATTTTTTTTTTTTTAATTTGTACCTACCCAGTCTTTGCAAAATTACTCCAGTATTTCATCATCTTCAGACTGAAAGAAATGTCATCATCGGTTGCAGAGGGCAATGATGGTAATTGGAATGGGAAAATATATGGTAATTCATCACCATGACCTGCTCCCTTAAACCATGGGTAACGGCCGAGGAAACTCGAAAATATAGATCGTCTTTCGTTGACATACTGAAACTGTTTAGTTGTATTATTGTTTATGGCATGAATGTTCAAACTTTGAACTGCTGGACTATGGAAAAATAAGTCACTAAACAAGTTTATAACATTTTGTCCTTGATCAGCAATTGAGCTTTTATTTTGATATTTTTGACACATAGCACTACGTATAGCAGTACTGTTATTATATAAATCTTCAGTAAGTGGCTGAACAATATGCTTACACATAAAATCAGATGTTATACCTTGTGATAAGTTGAAGGGTAACTTGTTCTGAAATAGTTCCAGTTGTTGCAGCAATAATGTCCCTTCTGATTCACATGTTCCTATTATAACGTCTAACGATCTAAAGAACTCAACGGCAGGGGAACGCGGATTTCGCATTAATTTCCTTGGGTCCTTTTTGAAATATGGTGCCCAGTAACTGATTTCATGAATATCTAGTGACCCTGAACCAAACACGGGTAGTGATATCGATGCATTTAGAATTTCTTCAGCACTTTTACTTTGCATGCACAATGTGCGTTCAGACGGCGTACCATTACTACAGTTAAGTGACTGAATTACCATTTCACTTCCTAAGAAATGTTTAGGGGTATCAGAAAAAAGCTGTTACCTGTACCACTTTGCTCAATTATCCGATGGAAAAGTCCCTTGTTTGCTGGATATATTGCTTGCAAGCCTACACTGAATCCACCGGCCGATTCTCCGAACAAAGTAATGGATTGTGTATCACCACCAAAACTTTCAATATTATCGTTAACCCACTGAATTGCTTTTCTCTGATCATTGAAACCATAATTACCACCTGCCATACCGTCTGAAGTTGTAAAAAATCCAAACACATCCAACCTATAGTTTAAAGTTACAACAATCACATCACCAATGGTACTTAGGAAAGAACCGTCGTAAAACATACCCTGTCCAACAACATATCCACCGCCATGAATCCATATCATAACTGATTTTTTATTATTAACCGAGGCACTAGAAGGTACGTAAATATTCAAAAATAGACAGTCTTCGCTCAGCTTTAGATTTGGCAAGAATCCATCATAGCCTGGAGTGTATTGTTGATAACACGATGGACCGAATTGTGTTGCATCTAATGTTCCATTCCATGGACCATATGAAGCTGGATCTTTAAATCGAAGATCTCCGACTGGTGGTTTAGCGTATGGTATTTTCTTGAAAACAGTATAAGCGTGTGTGTTATTGTCAAATGATACTGTTGATGCGATTCCTTTGACCGGACCAAGATTTGTTTGAACGGTAACTATATATTCACTGTTCACTGATGAAACCATAAGTGACACAAAAGTTAGCAAATGTTCCATAGTGGCAGGTCTCATCTAGAATATATTTTCTCAGAATTAAATTTACTGTTTTTTCAAAGAAAATAAAATTATTTTGATGTTTTCACATGGAGATTCCTTGTTAAATACATATGAAACTTCAAATTAAAAAAAAATATGCATAATTTAATTTATAAATTAATGGCTAGTTATCATAAAATGTATATCCATATACTTTCAAAATGGCTGGATCCACCCGCTCCTGCTGCAGTTGAGTGATTGTCGATGGTTCATGTTAATATTTATGTCACCCGATCGACAATGTCGGGTGACATATTGCTATTCCTCTGTTTCTTTTTCCGTATTATTATTTTTCTTCCACCTAATTTTGTCCGACCGCTTTCTCGGAACCAAAGGAACCAATCTAAATGATATTTCACTATAACAAGAAACCCTGACTTTCGAGTTGCAGTGCAACTTTGGAACTAAAAAATAGCTGCCGTTACCATGGAAACAGAACAATTGTGAAAAAATCCAGTTTTTGGTTTTAATGAATTATTTAGATATGCTTAAACTCAGAATCACTATATTTGACACAATGTAGGTGCCCACTATATACTGCTTTTGGAGGATTTTGGCAATCATTGGAACTACTATGTTGCCATGGAAACTACACCAAAAATTTCAAAAATATCAGAATGCTCCAAATTTAACGAAACTTTACAGTAACGATGAGCAACATTGGTAGATGTGGAATTTGGCGTCAGAATTTCAAAAATGTCTGCCAGTACCATGGAAACAATGCATAACAGGTCAAAATGGTACAAAAACCTTAAATTGGCATTTACTTTCTTAAAATGGTAGGTCAAATTGATCGAAACTTTGATGATATGGTCCCTCCCATGTACCAATGTGGTATATGCCATTAACTTTTGGGAATGGTCTCTGTTGCCATAGGAACAAATCAAAATGTCAAAAATTTCAAAAGTTTCAAAATGCTCCAAAATTGATGAAACTTAATAGGATTGTTGACTGTCAAGTCTGCATGAGACTTTTGAAGTTGGAATTTCAAAAATGGCTACCGTTGCCATGGAAACTGGAAAAATGTCAATTATTTTCGAAATGCTCCAAACTTAATGAAACTTACTATTATTGTAAACTGGCATGTAAATAATAAATTGATAATAAATTGTTCAAATAAGGCCTTCGAAAATAGTGGAATAAATTACTTTTGGAGTGTCAAGAACTCGTTGGAAGTACTTGATAAATTGCATGCTTATATTGGTGATTTTGAATCTGTTCAAAGTTTTGATTTTTCTACCCTGTATACCACATTGCCTCACATTCTCATTAAGAAAAAATTCACACACCTAATTAAATGGGCATTCAAAAAATCAGAATGTGAATATATATGTTCAAACTCTTTTAGGTCATTTTTTAGTAGCAATAAACAAAAAAACTATGTTAATTGGACATGCTTTGATACTATATATGCCCTTGAATTTTTACTAGATAACATTTTTGTTCGCTTTGGGGATTCCGTATATCGTCAGATTATCGGAATTCCAATGGGGACTAACTGTGCACCACTTATTGCGGACCTGTTTTTGTATTGTTATGAGTTACAATTTATGACAAAAATAAGCAAAGACCCATCGAAACAACATCTGATAAACAAATTTAATAATACTTTTAGATATTTGGATGATATTTTGGCTCTCAATAATGACGACTTCAGTATGTATATTAATGAAATTTATCCTGTTGAACTTACTTTAAATAAAGCTAATACTAACAATGACCACTGCCCTTTTCTCGATCTTGATATCTATATCACTAATGGAAAGCTGAATACTAACATTTATGATAAAAGGGATGATTTTTCATTTCCTATCGTTAATTATCCGTTTTTAGATGGTGACGTTCCCTTGTCACCCTCTTACGGTGTTTATATATCTCAACTTGTACGATTCGCTCGTGTATGTAACAATGTTTTAGATTTTAACGAGAGAAATTTATGTATTACTGAAAAATTATTACACCAGGGTTTTCGATATCACAAACTAGTCAAAACATTTACTAAATTTTATCATCGGTATAAAGACATCATTCGTAAATATAGCTCAACATGCAGACTTTTAATACGTTCAGGTATTTCACATCCAATTTTTTATGGTAATATTCTTTATAAAGCACAAAGGTGTCAGTATTCACCTCAGAAACTTACAAAACCTTTGAATAGACTTATTAAGAAGGGATATAATTACGATACTGTTGTCAAGTCATTAAAGATTGCATATTTTGGCGTTAATATTGAGTCACTGATAAGGTCTTTGCATCGGAACTAAACACATTTATTCTAAAAACAGTTGTTGGCATGACACGGGTTATGTTCTTCTCATATATGTTATGATGGTATGATACTAAACCCCTAACGGGAAGGATTGTGCCTGATGTTCATATGATGAAATCATAATCTTTCAGTCAGTTTAGTTGAAGTCTGGAGCTGGCATGTCAGTTAACTGCTAGTAGTCTGTTGTTATTTATGTATTATTGTCATTTTGTTTATTTTCTTTGGTTACATCTTCTGACATCAGACTCGGATTTCTCTTGAACTGAATTTTAATGTGCGTATTGTTATGCGTTTACTTTACTACATTGGTTAGAGGTATAGGGGAGGGTTGAGATCTCACAAACATGTTTAACCCCGCCGCATTTTTGCGCCTGTCCCAAGTCAGGAGCCTCTGGCCTTTGTTAGTCTTGTATTATTTTAATTTTAGTTTCTTGTGTACAATTTGGAAATTAGTATGGCGTTCATTATCACTGGACTAGTATATATTTGTTTAGGGGCCAGCTGAAGGACGCCTCCGGGTGCGGGAATTTCTCGCTACATTGAAGACCTGTTGGTGACCCTCTGCTGTTGTTTTTTATTTGGGCGGGTTGTTGTCTCTTTGACACATTCCCCATTTCCATTCTCAATTTTATAGATCAGACTTTTGACTTTGGAAATTTTAAAATGGCTGCCGTTGCCATGGAAACAGCAAAAATGTCATGTTTTTAAAAATGATCTAAATGTACTGAAAATTTACAGAAAAATGTATAGCCATGCAAATATGTGCATTCACAAGTTTTTGAAATGGCTGCCGCTTAGTGGCAATGAGGGGAAGGGTGACATTTGCTATTGCTTGCAATAGCAATTCTAGTCGTATTTGTTTTTCGTACATTTTTTGGTAAAGATTGGGCCGATGATTTTCTCAATTAAACTGTATATTTTTCATGTCGGAGCATTTAAAAGCCAACACTATCGTTTAGGTTTTCTCCTTGTTGCCTTTAATGGCTACGTCCACTTCTTTTGAAATTTAATTGAAAGTTGTCTCATTGGAAATCATAGAACACCTCCTTATATTCATACTATTTCAACTTCTCATTAATATTTTATAAGTCGACAGTCATTAAATAAAATGAAACTAAACGGAATTGTTCATTATATCATGTGATTCGAAAAAATAAATATTTAAGAACTACATACCTTACAAATTGAAAAATAGCGTACAAGTATATCCTTCTTATCACTGAATAACGAAGATTATATATATAGAGACAATAATATTTCTTTCTGGTCCTCTTTAATGACCTTATGATGAGAAGCAAGCAAGATGTTTCAAAATGTGTTACTGTAAATAAATGTTTATCTGGCCTTAGCGCTGTCTTTTATTTAGATCTTGTTTACCTTTCATGTTTTACAATGTATCATATCTAAGAACAACAAGAAAACGTGTGTCAATAAGACAGCAATCAAACGACAAAAGTAACAAAAATACTTTGTCAGATCTAATAATAAAAATACAATATTTAACAATAGCAGGTCTAAAACACCCACCCACCAGTTCGGAAAGCTTTTGAATAACAAATACAGAAACTCTTAAAGATGTGCAAAATTTAATATTGCACGATTCGCTTCTTTTTATTTATTTTTTGGATCAGGTTAACTTCGTAAATTTATCCCAACGAGTAAATTTAGATTGAAAATTTGATTGCATGTGAAATAAAAAAAAATATCATATTATGAATCTGAATGATCTGGGGCCTGTTTATCGAAGCTCTCTTAGGAATAGGACGTGTCCTAAGACCAACTTGGGACATATCTTAGTCCTAAGTGGGTTTATCAAACATGTCGCAACTTAGGAAAATCCTAGGAATTGTCCTAACTTTAGGATACCAAATTAGGTGTCTTAAGATGGTCTTAGGGTGGTCCTAACTTTAGGATATATTTAGGATGGTTAATTTTCTAAACAAATATGGTTTTTATAGGTTCCATTTCATTTTTATGGCGGGATGAGAGGGGGAAAGGGGGGGGTCTAGGATGAAAAATATTGCCATGTTTTCTTTTGGTTGTTATCTGTATCCTTCATTTTTATTTATTAGTGTATTGTGATTTTTTTACATAAATTGTTATCCGCCTTGTATTTTGCAAAGTTGTCCATCCTGTTTTATTTTATTCCAAACTCCTGTCCAGCCTTTTTCAAATTTCATCCTAGCCCCCCTCTTCCACCCCCCCCCCCCCCCCCCCCCCCCCTTCCCCCAAAAGCAAAAGTTTACTCTTTTATCAAGTCGTCCAGGAGAGTCTGTAGTTTTGCATCGGTAAAATTCGGATTTCGTCTCTTGCTCATACATACGTAATAAAATAGTTGAAGTACTCTGTATTTATATGAAAGATGCACGAGATTTGCCTTTGAACTTTTAAGTATGAAACCATGACACTTCGAATTCAGCTCACTCTAGCATCTAATAGTGATTTTACCGATTACATATTTAATTTTAACTGTTCAATTTTTATATACAAAGTTATTATATTTTTTTGTCATATGTTTTTGTTTAATAAAGATAAAATGTACAATTACAATATAAAAACTATGTATTACCTTTAATTTTAAACTAATAATTATTCTATAATTACTAGTATTAATCTTTTTTTCAAATTATAGTAATTGGTTAAATTTGATAAAATATTTCATTTTAAAAATTTTCTTTTCCGCCAATACTTAGGACAGCGGTTAGGATGTCCTAGCTAAGATAATCCTAAGATAGCTTCGATGTGCATGCTGAGACGTGTCGTAAGTCGGTCCTAACTTTATCCTAACTTCTGTCCTAAGAAATTCTTAGGACCGATCTTAGGACAGTTTCGATAAACAGGCCCCTGGGTCCTGGTTTTCGAAAGTATCTTATGACTAAGACATGTCTTATGATGGTCTTAGGACATGTCATAGTCGTAAGATATGTTTTCGAAAGTGTCCCAAATTACGATTTGTCATAACTTTTGACCCCTCGCGACATGACTTATGATGGTCTTATGATTGTCAACTTAAATTTTAATTACTTTTCATGTATAATTTCAATGTAAATTGCAAAAATAAATATTTGTTGTGTTTCTCAGTTAGCTAAATAGTAAAGATTTTATTTTTCTCAACTACGTGAATTAAAATTTGGATATCCTGCGACATACAATTTGGAATTCTTTTCTAACTCATGGTTTTGTATACTAAATATACATATTATTTCGTTCCTAGTATATTTGATAGTACTATATAAACGTATGTGCACGGGCATTTCGTTAAGCGGGTACTCGATGTACCGAACCTAAAACGTATTCACAGATAAAAATAACAATACATGTATATGATAATACATGAAAGCAAAGTTCAAGATTTATTATATACCACAAACTAAATTTAAACAAATTATCAACTCATATATCAATTCCATTTTGTATAAAATTTTATGTTCATTATAATAATTACATTAGATGTATGTTTCATTATAATACGTTATTCTGATTGGCTAACTGCACATCACGTGCTATTCCTGAAACAATTGCATCAGACAATAAAATTTATCATTCATGATGACACGAGGTCCCACAATAAAGTGCACAGGTGAATTAAATGAAAACTTGATAAAAATCGTGTTTTCATGATTCTAGCTAAAAAATGTAATTATAGGTATTGAATGCTTCTTTTTGTAACTTTATAGGGTTGTAAAAGCGTTGACCGTGCGCACATTTTTAGTATGAAGCGCTTCCGCGCTTCATACAAAATGTACTTCGGTCAACGCTTTTACACCCCAATAAAGTTACAAAAAGCAGCATTCAATTCTTAAATGAAAAAAATAAAATATTCGTAAATAAAAAGAATGGTTATAATTAATATGTTCATACTTTTCATTTTAATTTTTATATTTATTATTTTTTAATCATTATTTAAAATAATAGAAAATAACGTTCTCTTATGACAGTCATAAGAGCATCCTAGCTATGATTCTCGTAAGACAGCTTTGATTTACATCCTATGACATATCATATGATAGTCATATTAAGATGATCATAAAATATGTCCTAAGATGTATTTTATGACATATCTTATGATACTTTCGAAAAACAGGCCCCTGCTATTTGTTTTATATTGCATCTGTGATGTAAAAATGTGCGTGTAAAGCACGATTAATATTTTTGTTTATTCTTGTGGAAGTCGGATTCTTAGTTAGATACTTTTAAAAGACGAACGGTTAAATAGTGTGTTCTTTGTTGCTTCTCGACGTTAATGCCGTTGCTTCTCGACGTTAATGCCGAATGAAATAAATAACGATCCATTTTTTTTTCAGCCCAGCTGTACAAAGTCGAATGTACATTCTAGCCCGAATAAAGGGGCAAAGATATTTCTATACATGATACCGCGACTCACTAATGATCAGTCTAATGTAAGGTACCATAATGTTTAAAGAGGCACATCATTGATATGAAGCTATTTATCTATTCCCATGGAAACCTTTAGCGTCAACAGAGGCAAAAAAAAAAAAAGCAAAATTTTGATTTTGTACTGGACAAATTTTGCAAAATCTGGGTATTCTTATAACCATAACTATCTCATAATTTAGCATTAGTTATAGCTTATTGTAAAAAACGTAGACATTATTCAAAAGTATCAACTTTTAGTTCTTTCTTCGTACATGGTGCTCTAATACTTTTGTTATACTTGTTTTTAACAGATTGCTTTTTTTAATAGAAGTATAAGAACCTAAACAAATCAACTATAGTGTGATTTGCTTTCGCTGTGAGCGGAGTCAAAATTAGTGTCACTTAAAATCGGTATGTTAGGAATCAGGGTATCGGGAACGTTCGCCCTGGTAATCCGTTCGCCCTGGGTTCGTTCGCCCTATTTTCATTTATGATAATTATGTACAATGGATACGTTACATTAATGAAAGAAATATATATTTATATATATTAAAATTTATGTATAACGTTATCTATTAAAAGTTAAATACAGAATATTAATTAAATAAAATTCTTGGCTGAATTGTTACACCTTATTTTTAATTACTGTTGATTGAATTTTGATTGCTGATAATTTGAAATCTTTGATATCACTGATTGTTATATGAATTGTCTTTGATGGATTAATAATGAAAATAACATTTTTCTCAAATAAAATTTTTACAAAGTTATTGCCAAACTGTACAAGCCGTCCGACAACCCACTAGACAACGTTCAGCCGCTGCAGTAAAGAATTTTAGATCAAGTTACACTTTGAACTTTGAACATTTTCTTATGTATAACTTTAGTGCTCCTAATGTATCATTTTTATTGATCAAATCATGTGTGGAAATGTAAAGTAAAAGGACGTGTGATAGTGATTTCCTAGTAACGTAATTACATACAGATACTAACTTAGTTCTCAATAGTTCGTAAATATTCCATCGGCGAAATTGTAGACTGACTTCAACATATTCAATTAAATACACACAACACAACACTATAATAAAAAATAAAAATCAGGGCGAACGGTCTCAGGGCGAAACGGAACTAGGGCGAACAGTAACTAGGGCGAACCGAAATCAGGGCGGACGGACCCGGATTCAGGAATCAGCATGTTGACACCGTTCAGTATTTTGTTACCCACTGATAAACATTACATTTGTCTCATGAATCAACGCTCTTATGATTATAAGGTAAACTGTTGATAAAATGACAGTTTCTGTAAATAGATGTTATTGAAATATATTATTACGAAATTCAAACACAGTGGTGTTTTATACGTTTGTCAAAGGCGGAAGGTATCATAGTATAATATTATACAGTGTCGTCCGTCCACCAATCGTTCAACACTTCGGACGATAATTTAAATTAGCTTCAATTAAGAATTAATTGATGCAAGCTATACTTTATTGTAGTTTTAACATGGTAGGCATTATATTTGTCATTATTTTTGCCCGAGCGATAGTGAGGGCGGAAATAACACGAATATAATGCCTACCCATGTTGAAACTACCCATGTTGAAACTACAATAAAGTATAGCTTGCATCAATTATTTCGATTCTGAATAGGACAATTAAAGTTATTGTTATGTCCGATAAGTATACGCGTTAAAGCGTTCGTGTAGGCTCTTCCATGAACCACCCTTTTTTGTATGTAAAGAAGCAAACGGCTTCTACTGTGATTTTTCAGAGGGAGGAGTTTGAACAGCCAACATTAACGGTTGGGTTGTCGTATCTAGTTCAAATATGTCAATTTCGGAATGCAACACATTACAGTCATACTAAATGCATTAGAAACATCATGTGCACCATTTAAGAGTTGGAAAGTGTTTTAAAGTTAAGGAAAAATATTAAGTGCATGATAATGTGATAAAATTCATTATTCTGAAGAAGTCAATATACGCATGTCAAAACACATTTTATTGGATTTAGAGCATGGGTTTGTTCACAAAGCGAAAGAAGCACGACACATTAGAATCAACTATAATTTTATTTTAACACAACATTAAGATTGACGGGAGAAACCCTCTTTCGATTTTGAAACATTTTGAAACAATAACGGGACTAAACTTTTTAATCAAGGATTTTTTTAACATATCGTACACTTACTGAATTATGCCTTGATTGATTTCGACTTTAAACTGTTATTGGGATTGATAAAAGGAAGCTCCCTTTTTATTTATTTTTTTATTTTCTAACAGTGCGGGAGGTCGTGAGTTCGAGCCTTGGTCGGGTTAACCCAAAGACTTTAACATTGGTATTTGCTGCTTCTCCGATAAAACGCGGCATTAAGGAGAGAAAGCAAATACTGTTTCAACTCGGTGACAAATCATCATCGGTTCTAAACAAGTGCTGATGTGTTTTTCCAGGACTATGTGTGTATGAGACTTAGACCATCAGACTAACAAAATGACTTTTCAATATACTCCAATAGCTCTAGTATGCTTGGGACAAATCTTTTAAATTACATGATCGACACAGTTGTCGGTACAAATAAATGTTACATCACTTTTGAAAAATTTCTGGTTTACAATTCTAGTGTTATAAGATATTTAACAGTCATATTTGACCCAATATTTAAACGTATAAGAGTATCATATGTATAGCTTCTGTTTAAATATCTTCTAAATATCCAATTTTATTTTTGCAATAATTTCTATCAGATGCACAATAAAGGCGTATCATGAGCTCTTAGCATAGCTGCTCACTCGTACTATCAAATACACACTGTATATTATTTTTTCACTTAATTTTCAACAAAAGTTTTCCCGGTTAGTTTATATCTTGCAATCGGCGAATCTTACTGGTCTATAATTTTACAAACAGAGTCATCAACATCTCAATGTTTATTTTTCTTCATGGATGTTAATGGTCACGAGAAAACAACACGCCATACTGAATGTCAACGTTGCTATTTGTGAGAGATTATATCATGACAGAGTTAATTTCTGGTTGGGAGAAATACCACTGTTACTTAAACTGGACAACATTGATTCCATCTTTGGGTACATATACGTTCTGTGTCATTTGGTTTCTGGTGGAGAGTTGTCTCATTGCAATTATACCACATATGCTTATTTTTACATGTAATTGGAAAAGCAAATTTCTTAATTGCCAAATTGTATGAACCCATGAGTAATAATAGTATATTTCTAATATGATAAATTCTTGCGAATGATTGCATAAAAAGGAGTATTTACTTTAAATGACAAAAAACAGTGTGACAGGCTCAAAGTCTAGTATAGCACTATATTTAAAATTTCGTTCGAATAAAAACAATGTCGTTTGCGATTATAAAGAAATCAAATTATTAAAAGTATGAGAGCATTCCAATATTTTGAATCGCAAATGTTTGTAAATCAACAATTTCGAATTTAACTAAATCTAGAAAACTTCGATATATGAATTTATTCAAGTTTAATAAATTATTAACTATTTTATGTCTAAAATCTATTTCTAAAGAACGGAAAGTACATGATTTGGATTTATCGGAAAGGTTAAGGATTATTATTTTTATATATGACTCAGACGTTTTTGCCTCTACCTTAATCAATGGAATTAAGTTTTCGAATGATAACGAGAGAACCTACGAGTTCAGTCACTTTTGATTTCTGAATAATAAGCTGAGAGCTTTAAAGATCAGTCAATTTTACTAGTGGTATACCAATAACTTCTTAAGTTTGGTAGGTTCATTTTGACCTCAAGACTACTAACAGATGCCGGAATTATCTGGTCATCGTAACAGGTCATAATAGTTGTATTACTCAATATTGGGACTATCAAAGGGATTTTAAAGATAACATATTTTGACCAGTTGTCAGTATATTAGAATTGCGCTGATATACACTGGTGGTCACTATTTCAATAGTTTATAATTTTAGCTGAAAACTACGTGTCGTGTATTGAGTAATTCAGATATCCCAGTTGCATTATTGAAGTGAGTATTTTGTTACTTATAGTACACCTTGGAGGGGGAAAACATGAATAAACAAGTCAAAAGATTCTTTGCATCGGAACTAAACACATTTATTCAAAAACCAGTTGTTGGCATGACACGGGTTATGTTCTTCTCATATATGTTATGATGGTATGATACTAAACCCCTAACGGGAAGGATTGTGCCTGATTTTCATATGAAATCATAATCTTTTAGTCAGTTTAATTGAAGTCTGGAGCTGGCATGTCAGTTAACTGCTAGTAGTCTGTTGTTATTTATGTATTATTGTCATTTTGTTTATTTTCTTTGGTTACATCTTCTGACATCAGACTCGGATTTCTCTTGAACTGAATTTTAATGTGCGTATTGTAATGCGTTTACCTTTCTACATTGGCTAGAGGTATAGGGGAAGGGTTGAGATCTCACAAACATGTTTAACCCTGCCTGTCTGGCCTTTGTTAGTCTTGTATTATTTTAATTTTAGTTTCTTGTGTACAATTTGAAAATTAGTATGGCGTTCATTATCACTGAACTAGTATATATTTGTTTAGGGGCCAGTTGAAGGACGCCTCCGGGTGCGGGAATTTCTCGCTACATTGAAGACCTGTTGGTGACCTTTTACTGTTGTTGTTTTTTTCTATGGTCGGGTTGTTGTCTCTTTGGCACATTCCCCATTTCCATTCTCAATTTTATTTCACTTGCATAATATCATTTTTGTCATGTACTAGTATTTCACGAATTATACTCTGAAGTACAGCTACTGATAGTTATGTAAAGAACGGCATGATTTCGTGTCACAACTGTACTTATGTAATATATTGATATGTACAGCCACCGATATTTGAGAATAGAACTGGATGATTTCATGTCAGCAGGGTACTATGTTATATATTCTTCAGTCCAGTCACCGATTTGAGTAAAGAACGACATGATTTCATGTCAGCAGTGTACATAATTATGTTATATTTCCGTGTGTCCAGTCACCGGTATTTGAGAATAGAACATGATTTTATTGTAGCAGGGTACGTATGTTTTCTACTCTTATGTACAACCACCGATATTTGAGGATAGAACAGCATGATTGTATATCAGCATGGTACGCTTGATAACTTCTTTTTGTAACTGCGAGAATGCTTTTGATTTTGTACTGATCTATTTAACACGTCATAAATGTGTTCATGTGCCTGTAAAAATATGGTCGTTCATATTTGGTTACTTATAAGAACCACCGAATAACAAGTCCGTGTCGTAATGGGCAGATCTAGTTTAAATATGGAAAAGTAAGCGTCTCTTTCCATACAAGATAAATAATTAACGAATTTGACTTAGTGTACAAAAGTAAGCAATTGATTACGATTGACCTAATTTCTTAAGGTTCATGTGGACCCTATGGCTAAAATGGCCGTATTTTCACCTCAAAAATTACTCTGAGTACAGACAAATCTGCGCATCTGTAAAAAAAATCAGGCATAGCATGCCCTAGATAAATAAATTTCAAATATGTTTTATGTTTTAGAAAAATAAAAACTTACCAGGATTTTGCCGTGCACTTTTTTTCATTCCTCCAGAAGGTGCCAAAATAAACTAAGTTGGGAAACAGGTTTGAGAACTCCCCCACAGGTAATAATTGAAGTGAGCTGTATTGCTTGACATGGACATGAGATGGACAATAGATACCTGACAATAATTGGTTATTTAAACTGTGTACCTGAGTGGACCATATCAAGGTAAACTCAACTGTTTGTTAATTTTATCATCTTCTGCAGGGACGAAAAAAAGTGTACGGCAAAATCCAGTTAAGTTATGAATTTTCTAAATCATACATTGCATTTGAATTCTATTTATCTAGGGCATGCTATGCCTTAAAACTTTTCCAGATGCACAGGTTTGCCTGTACTCAGAGTAAATTTTGAGGTGAAAATACGGACATTTTAGCCATAGGGTCCACATGAACCTTAAACTCCAGGCATGTGAAAAAAATAGTTTACGATAAAAAAAAAAAAAAAAGATGAGTTCAGCTTCCCAATACTGTTTGTGAACTTTCCATTTCTGTATAGCAACACTCCAGCAGCGTTGCATATTGAAAATATATCTCCCAGTGAATACGGTATTCAAGGTCTTATATATCTTATCAAGATTTCCTTGAAAGAAGATTGGTGCTCACAAAGTTGCTATTAAATTAAGAGTTATAAGTGGTGAAGTTGAACTCATCCCTTCGTTAATTTTACAGACACCATCACATGTTGGTTGACAGTTATGGGATATCTTATTACAGATGACGATTAGTGTGTTATCATCAGGTCGTTCTTGAGCAACACGATGGTGCCACATGTGGAACAGGATCTGCTTACCCTTCGGGAGCCCTGAGATAACCCTTGATTTTTTTTGGGTTTTGTATTGCTTAGTCTTTGGTTCGCCATGTGGTGAGTTTGGGTACTGTTGTCTTTTTATCCTTTTATGTTTTTGTCTTCCATGTCTTTGTCAGTTTGTTTTCTATTTATGAGTATTTATAAATGCTTTTTTGGTATCTTTTGTCTCCTTTTATCCACCCCCTATATTCCAATTAAAACATAAATACGGCGTGTTTGGTGTTTGAAAATTTTAAGTTTTGTGTTTAATTTATATAATATCAGCTTAATCCACGAAAATTGAATTCACACGATTTATTATAAGAAATCCACAGTACAGCTTTTTAACGTAGAACTGCTTTTGAAAGAAGTTTTTTAATGAAAAACAAACTAATATTTTACAGATTGCGGCGTTTTGGAAGTGTATTACTTGCTATGATCGGCTGTTAAATAAGCATTGAGAGTGACCGTAGCAAATTGAAGATGTCAAATACTTCCTTGGTACTAGGTAAAACCTCAAAAACAGTAGAATTCCTTGGTACTAGGTAAAACCTCAAAAACAGTAGAATCCCATTGAGATAATTTGGTTTCCGCTTCTTCTTATCTTTCCAATAGAAGTTCGTGAAAAGGCGCTTATAACTATTTCGAATTCTGTTTTGTCAAAGTTTCCTCTGTTAATGTTATATAACATGTATTTTATTCTATATAAACGGAAAGGCTAGTTATGGTACTGAACCTTCTTCATTTGGTGTAACAGAGTGTCTTTGTAATAAAATATGATACCTTAGATGACTTAATAGAATTATTATTTTTCAGATGGCCTTTACCTGTCCAGTGCTCCTGCTGGCTATATTTTTTACCTGTTGTGGTTATACTCTTGGCCTGACACTGCAAACAAAACTAGGCAAGATCAAAGGTTTATCGAACACATTAACAATGCAAGGCATCCAGCACAACTACAGTGAGTTCAGAAAAATACCATTTGCAAAACCTCCCATTGGGAATCTTCGTTTTGAAAAACCACTCAAGTTTGGGCCATGGGATGAATTTCTTGATGCAACTGAATTCGGTCCTTCGTGTGTGCAATATTCATATCCGGGAATGGCCGCTTACTTACCTAATATAAACCAATCAGAAGATTGTTTATTCCTGAATATTTACATTCCAAGTGATACATCTAGATCGAATAAGAAGAAGTCAGTAATGATATGGATACATGGTGGAGGATATGAGTCCGGGCAAGGGATGCTCTATGATGGTTCATATCTAAGTGCCATAGGTGATGTCATAGTAGTCACTTTAAACTATAGACTTAACATTTTTGGATTTTTAAGCGCAAACGATGCATCAATTGCTGGAAATTACGGATTATGGGACCAAAAATTGGCAATTCAATGGGTGAAGGACAATATAGAAAGTTTTGGCGGGAATTCGAAACTAATCACAATTTTTGGTCAATCAGCTGGAGCATTTAGTGTCATGCTACAAGCTATTCATTCTGGAAACAAGGGTTTATTTCAACGCGTAATAGCTCAAAGTGGCACCGCTGATTCCATTTTAGCAACTTCTTCTAAATCTAGTTCACTTACGCAAAAAATAGCTATCAGTCTAAACTGTGATTCTTCATTAACAAATGAAACTGTTGGATGTTTAAAAAGCAAATCAACAAAAGATATTTATCGAGTTTATCTTGAACACTCTTCTAACGGTAGTATTTTAAAGCTAAAAAATAATTCCATGGATATTCACCTTGACCTCAATTATGCGCCAGTTGTTGATGGGCAATTTCTAAAAGATTCACCAGTAAATATTATAAAAAATCGGAATTCGCCTGAATTCGACCTATATAAATCGTTAGACATAATTGTAGGAAATGATGAATCAGAAGGCTCGTTTATTCTAGATTATTTGAAGCCCCTTCAAAAGTCTTCACCTTTTAACATGAAAGACGGAATATCATCAGACTATTTATGTAAGCATATAGTTCCACCCTTCGTTGAAGATTACTTTGGGGGTAACCTTGCATTAGCATTATCTATATGCATGAAGTATTATAGTAGAGGCACCATACAAGAACAAGGTCAAAATGTAGTGAACTTTTACGGAGACAATACGATGTATATGCCAGCAATTCAAAGTCTAAATTCACACGCTTTAAGAAACTACAATTCAAAACAGTTTCAGTTTTTGAATAAAAGAAGATCTATATTTTCTCCACAACAAGATTCGTATCCATGGTTTAAAGAAGCTGGTCATGCAGCAGAGTTATCGTTCTTGTTTCCACTGGGACAAAGATCGAACAACATAGAAGACGATGACAATACTCGATTTTCAAACATTTTAATGAAATATTGGAGTAATTTTGCAAAAACAGGGTAAGCATTTTTAGTTCTATAATGTAATATTCTAAATTATGAATGAAAGGAAGAATTTATTGATTGCTTGATTGATTGATTGATTGATTGATTGATTGATTGATTGATTGATTGATTGATTGATTGATTGTTTAGTGATAGCTTTTCGCTGCATCAGCACAACAAGGCTATATCGCGGCGAGGGAAGAACTGAACGAGTACCATCAGTGTAAAAAAATTGTAGTTTCTCTAGAAGTCTAAGCTTTGGGAAACATGTATGAAGAGAAGTATTAACTAGAGGCTCTAAAGAGCCTGTGTCGCTCACCTTGGTCTATGTGAATATTAAACAAAGGAAGCAGATGGATTCATGACAAAATTGTGTTTTGGTGATGGTGATGTGGTTGTACATCTTACTTTACTGAACATTCTTGCTACTTACAATTATCTCTATCTATAATGAACTTGGCCCAGTAGTTTCAGTGGAAAATGTTAGTTAAAATTTACAAATTTTATGAAAATTGTTAAAAATTGACTATAAAGGACAATAACTCCTTAAGGGTCAATTGACCATTTCCGTCATGTTGACTTATTTGTAAATCTTACTTTGCTTAACATTATTGATGTTTACAGTTTATCTCTATCTATAATAATATTCAAGATAATAACCAAAAACAGCAAAATTTCCTTAAAATTACCAATTCAGGGGCAGCAACCCAACAACAGGTTGTCAGATTCATCTGAAAATTTCAGGGCAGATAGATGTTGACCTGATAAACAATTTTACCCCATGTCAGATTTGCTCTAAAGGCTGCGGTTTCAGAGTTTTAAGCCAAAATCTACATTTCACCCCTATGTTCTATTTTTAGCAATGGTGGCCATCTTGGTTGGTTAGCCAGGTCACGGGACACAATTTTTAAACTAGATACACCAATGATGATTGAGGCTAAGTTTGGTTTAATTTGGCCCAGTAGTTTCAGAGGAGAAGATTTTTGTAAAAGATAACTAAGATTTACGAAAAATGGTTAAAAATTGACTATAAAGGGCAATAACTCCTAAAGAAATCAACAGACCATTTTGGTCTTGTTGACTTGTTTGTAGATCTTACTTTGCTGAACATTTTTGCTGTTTACAGTTTATCTCTATCTATAATAATATTCAAGATAATAACCAAAAACAGCAAAATGTCCTTAAAATTACCAATTCAGGGGCAGCAACCTATCAACGGGTTGTCCAATTCATCTCAAAATTTCAGGGCAGATAGATCTTGACCTGATAAACAATTTTACCCGATGTCAGATTTGCTCTGAATGCTTTGGTTTTTGAGTGATAAGCCAAAAACTGCATTTTACCCCTATGTTCTATTTTTAGCCATGGCGGCCATCTTGGTTGGTTGACCAGGTCACCGGACACAATTTTTTAACTAGATACCCCAATGATGATTGTGGTCAAGTTTGGTTTAATTTGGCCAAGTAGTTTCAGAGGAGAAGATTTTTGTAAAAGATGACTAAGATTTACGTAAAATGGTTAAAAATTGACTATAAAGGGCAATAACTCCTAAAGGGGTCAACAGACCATTTTGGTCATGTTGACTTATTTGTAGATCTTACTTTACTGAACATTTTTGCTGTGTACAGTTTATCTCTATCTATGATAATATTCAAGATAATAACCAAAAACAGCAAAATTTCCTTAAAATTACCAATTCAGGGGCAGCAACCTATCAACGGGTTGTCCGATTCATCTCAAAATTTCAGGGCAAATAGATCTTGACCTGATTAACAATTTTACCCCATGTCAGATTTGCTCTAAATGCTTTGGTTTTTGAGTTATAAGCCAAAAACTGCATTTTACCCCTATGTTCTATTTTGGTTGGTTGGCCGGGTCACCGGACACAATTTTTAAACTAGATACCCTAATAATGATTGTGGCCAAGTTTGGTAAAAATTGGCCCAGTAGTTTCAGAGGAGAAGATTTTTGTAAAAGTTAACGACGGACGACGGACGACGGACGACGGACGCCGGACGCCAAGTGATGAGAAAAGCTCACTTGGCCCTTTGGGCCAGGTGAGCTAAAAAACAAAGGTAGGAGACAAATCTTAATATCTTATTCTGTCTCCATATACACTGTAGTTCAATCTTCTATGCACCCATAACTTTCGATGAGAAGTTGTCGTGTGCATGGACATCCGCCTAATACTATTGCTAAAAAGAAGCAGGAAAAACTATTTGAAAATTCTATAGCTCGATGATTAATGATTTGAGAGTATTTTCTACTTTTAATACTTTTCTTTATCTTTCATTTTAGAGACGTTAATTCTGCTGGTCTACCAAGATGGCCGATATACAACTTGATTACAAAACAATATGCCTTACTAGATGTTAATGTTACAACGAAGAACAACTTATACCAAGACAGAGTGGATTTTTGGATGACTCAATTAATATTATTTCAAAATAACTGAATTTAAAATATCACCCGCCTCTACAGACAATTTCATTCTAAATGAATCGGCTAATGTACTTTCCTGAAAGTGCAAAATTGAAAAATCAGAAAGTATTTTTATTTGCAGATATTAATGTCATTTACAGTTGAATAAAATTTTGCTGATAATTTCAGTCGCTTTATTCTTAGTTTTCTTTTATTGACTTAAAACATAAAGTAAGGTTCCAACTCCCTCAAGTTTACAGTAATCGCCTAGATTTCCTTTACGAGATGCAATTAAGAAGTAATTCGTGCAAGCCATATATTTGTTGAAACTTTCCACAGGGTCAAGGACGAATGAAAATGACGTGTGTATTGCTGTTCTATTTTACCCCGTAAGATAAAAGCTATACACATTTCAAAAAAATCTACTGCGTGCATGAATTTTTTCTCAAATAACCACCACAAAAAGTTATCAATCCTTATAATTCTTAACCAAACATTTCTGTTTCGTTGGATATCATGATTTATTTATTAAAAAAAATCCAGTTTAGTTGTCGTAAATAAGAAAAAAACAGTCATTTTGACTTGCTGATATCCATGTGCGAATGATGCAATAGAATCGAAAATGGAAAAGCCTGCCTCAAATTAAAACCAGTTATAAGATGAAACTTAACAACAATATTATCCGAATTTAAGGCGTACGCGTAACGGAATAATCATCAGCTTGAGATTTTTCATTCTGATTAGATTTGAACCCGGCAATATCCATTAGGTTACGATATGAGTGGATTTACGTGGAAGGTAAATAGTAACAACCATTAATATGTTACAGTACATCTCTGAGTCTACGCTTATAGAAATAAGAAGATGTAGGGTTATTGCCAATGAGACAAATCTCCATCCAAGTCATAATGTATAAAGCCTCAAAATGACTAGTGCAAATATTTCAAACAGGAAAACCAATTGTATGATAAAAATACTATTGAGAATGGAAATGGGGAATGTGCCAAAGAGACAACAACCCGACCATAGAGCAGACAACAGCAGAAGGTCACCAACAGGTCTTCAATGCAACGAGAAATTCTCGCACCCGGAGGCGTCCTTCAGCTGGCCCCTAAACAAATATATACTGGTTCAGTGATAATGAACCCCATACTAAACTCCAAATTGTACACAAGAAATTAAAAATATACAAAAACGAAAAACAAATATGACAACCACTGAAAAACAAGTTCAAAACTGACGACAGGTGCAAATAATATTATAGTCATTAGTTAAATTTGATACAATATTTTCATTTTTTTTTTCTCACTTTTTATTTGCTATTTTCTATTACGCCAATACTTAGGACAGTGGTAGGGACATCCTTCCTAGGATAATTCTTAGATAGCTTCGAAGTGCATACTGAGACATATCGAAAGTCGGTCCTAACTTTATCCTATTTTCTGTCCTAAGAAATTCTTGGACCGATTTTCGGACAGTTTCGATAAACAGGCCCCTGGTTTCGAATTCTTAGATCTTTCAAACAGTAGTCTAATCTAGATTTGCAATTTTGGGATTCTATTCCAAATTGTGATATTGTGACCGAGTGTTGATTTTCAAGGTGTTTGATGCATGCACATTATGAGATGCCTACCGTGTCGACTCACTCGGTCTTACTCAAGTTAATGCGAATCCTTCTGGTTATTTGACTTCTAACTAAGTTTATGAAATTTTAACATCTGTAAACCTATGTTGCCTTAGTAGTTACATTTAAATCCTCTATATTATCTATACCTTTTTTGTAATATGATAAATATACATTTTGATAAATTCGAAAGAAAGTTATTCATAAAACGAAACGTCACTTAAAGAGTGCGAAATATAATAGAGATACCAAGAGTGCAATCGACAATCATTTCAAATCATAACAGATATTATTGTTAAAGACTTTATAGTTTGCATTTTTTTTAGAAGAGCAACAATTGACGCCAATAAATTAAAACCTCATCAACGATATCAGGGGACTGTTTTTCGAAAGTATCATACGATATGTCACAAGATTTATCTTACTAGGACATATTTAATTATCATCTTATGACTATCATATGATATGTCATAGGATGTAAATCAAAACTGTCGTTAGAGAGTCATAGCTATGATGCTCTTATGACTGTCAAAAGTAAACACTATTTTCTATTATTTTATAAAATGATTAAAAAATGATAAATTTAAATATAGAAATGAAAAGTATGAACATAATTATCAATTATTACTATTCTACGGAAGCGTATTAGAGCCACACAACTTTTTTTAAACATTTCTCCCTATGTTTGTGTTTTGCGTTATATCGCAAACCTTTTGCATTATAACTCAAATAGTTATAAAAGGTACCAGGATTATAATTTAGTACGCCAGACGCGCGTTTCGTCTACATAAGACTCATCAGTGACGCTCATATCAAAATATTCATAAAGCCAAACAAGTACAAAGATGAGGAGCATTGAGGATCTAAAATTCCAAAAAGTTGTACCAAATACGGCTAAGGTCATCTATGCCTGGGATATAAACATCCTTGGTTTTTCGAAAAATTCAAAGTTTTGTAAACAGGAAATTTATAAAAATGACCATCTTATTGATATTCATGTCAACACCGAAGTGTTGACTAATGGGCTGGTGATAGCCTCGGGGACGAAACGTCCACCAGTAGTGGCATAGACCCAGTGGTTATAACGCAAACATTTTCAATATAACGCAAACCTTGTATGAAGATGTTCTCTCCATTAAAATTGCTACCCAAGCATCTTACAAATATATACTTCACTATATTGAAATAAAAATTCAATGACATTCTATCAAAGAATCTTTATCATATTCTGAGATTAAAAAAACAATTTCTTGCATCAAAATTTAAAAAATATAAAGTTTCTTTAATTATTAATAATTCATATTAAAGCAGAATGATCATTTTGTGTATTTGATTTGGAAGTTTCACAATTGTATGACATTATTTTTTTTATCTTTCAATTAAAATATGCCAATACAATACTATATCTATTTTCTTGTTAAACTATATACTTTTCTGATGCACAAATCATTCTTAATTTATGTATAATTGCAACTCAAATGTTCCCTTATTCCTATGCATATTTATTATAATGATTTGGCCTTGTGTGTTATGAAAAATCGTAACTTGGAACACTTTCGAATACATATCTTACGACTATGAGATATCCTCAGACTATCATAAGACATGTATAAGTCATAAGATACTTTTAAAAACCTGGTTTTCGAAAGTATCGTAAGATATGTCATAAGATATATCTTAGGACAAATCTTATGACCATCTTATGACTATCATATGATATGTCATATAATGTAAATCAAAGCTGTCTTAAGATAGTCATAACTGTGATGCTCTTATGACTATTACAAGTGAACATGTTTTCTTTTATTCTTGCCTCGTTCACACGGACACTTAATTCGAATTGAATACGAATCGAATGCGAAGCGAATTCGCAAATCGCGTTCACACACTCTTCTTTTTTAATTCGAATTAATTCGAATAGGCTAATTCCGAATTATCTAATTCACATTAGAAATACGCATTTGTGAATACGAATTTTAAAAAAGTTAACGTCGTTTGGACAGTATTTAAAGCGAATTTGACGCGCATTGTAATTCGAATTAAAATTGACGTTAGGACGTTAAACGTTTCGAATTCGAATTAGTTAATGCGAATCGAATTCGAATTACGTGTGAACTCGGCATAATGATTTGAAAATGATAAAAAATATATATATAAATAGTAACGATAAACATATTAAGACTGAAATATTACCATATTTATTAGTTACCAAATTATTTTTCCGTTTATAATGAGCATGAAATTATATATGAAATGGAATTAAAATCTGAGTTCTAACATGACGTCCTTCAAACGCTTTGAGTACACACCCGTGGTAAAATATATATAAATGTTAGGGCTCTTCCGATTGCACTCCCACGTCATATGTGTTTTTATGAATGATAGAACAATGACGTCGGCATATAAGCATTTTACAGGAAAATACACGCTTGTAAAACCGAAAATCATCACAACAAGGAAACGTAAACAAATGATGCTAAAACATGTTATATTAGCCATTTTTGTATACATATGAGACATATAAGAACAATAATCATTTAGATTCAACCAATCTTATCTAAATATGTTATTGTAAATAGTTTAAGCATCATCAATTATTCAGTTTGCTCCGTTATTTTACGTCAATTTAAAAGTGCGTTTATTTACGGGAAAGGCAAAAAATGCTTTCACCTAGAGCGCTTCGATCCAAAACAATTGCCGTATTTGTCCTATTAGAATCGAAATAATTCATGGGGCTTGAATATATCGTGATTTTACCACGGATTGTCCCTTTATGCCGATATTTTACCCCTCGCTATCGTTCAGGGTAAAATATTTGTCATAAAGGGCCAACCCGTGGTAAAATCACGATATATTCAAGCCCACTTGGTAAAATCACGATATATTCAAGCCCCCGTGAATTATTTCTTAATTGATATATATAATAAAAATCTCGAGCTTTGCCTGTGTATTATCATACACGAAGTGTTATTTGTAGTGAACACTTTAAAGATTTGGTACATCGAGTACCCGCTTAACGAAATGCCTGTGCAAATACATAGATGTAAAATCACAAAAATACTGAACTTAGAGGGAAATCTAATCGGAAAGTCCATAATCACATGGCAAAATCAAATAACAAACACATCAAAAACGAATGGACAAGAACTGTCATATTCCTGACTTGTACAGGCATTTTCAAATGTAGAAAATGGTGATTAAACCTGGTTTTATAGCGCTAACCCTCTCACTTTGATGACAGTCTCATCACATTCCGTTATATTTACAATGATGAGTGAACTAAACAAACATAATAAATAAAATAGTCAAAATATGGGTACAGCAGTTAGTACTATGTAAGGAAATAAATAATATGAAACTCTATGATTACTTTTCAAAATCATGACTATGAAAAGAAGTCCATTTTACGTCGCAGGAGATTTAATTTTAATTGCGAAGTGGAAAAGAATTAATCTTTGCTATTTAGCCGACTGAGCATTACAACTCTTTTTTTTATTTTAATGAACATGACATTTTGCATGAAAAGTAATTAGAATTTTAGTTGATTATCATAAGACAATCATAAGTCATGTCGCGAGGGGGCTTAAGTTTACCGAAGAAGTTATGATATATCGTAACTTGGGACACTTTCGAAAACATATCTTACGACTATGACATGTCCTAAGACCATCATAAGACATGTATTAGTCATAAGATACTTTCGAAAACCAGGCCCCAGGCCCCTGGCCTTTATTTGGTGTACGATTATATCCTAAATTATGTATTTGTATAAGTTTAAACATATTTTATTTGCTTAAATGTGCAAAAGGGATGAGACACAAGTTAATCAAACTTATTAAGTCTTATCCCATTATCTATATATTTGTTCATTTATAATATCATGTAAACCTTTTGCAAACTGTTCATTTAAAAATAGGTAAAAGTAAAACATTTTATTTCTATTATTTTTTTTTTTGGGGGGGGGGGAATATTATTTTTATTTTATTTTTATTTTGGGTTACACGATAATGTAAAGATGACCCTGTTATTCCTCTTAAACCTCTTTTGGCAATCTAATTAAAATATTGATCTCTGATTACGTTATACTACATATGAGCATGTAGTATAACGTAATCAGAGATCAATATTTTAATCAGATTGCTCTTTTGGTAAAATAATACAATGAAGTATATCAGTATGAAAGTCCAGTAAATGTAATTAATAGTTATTACTTTTATACATATTGTTAGCCGAGTAAGGAATATGACATTTGGTATCCATTCGTTTGAAGTGTTTGTGCTTTTGATCTTGCCATTTGTTTAGGGACTTTAGGTTTTGAGTTTTCCTTGGAGTTTGGTATTTTTGTTATTTATCTTATTATACAGAAGAATAGAGATATAATATATAAATACAGAGGCTACATCAAAATACATTGACATAAAAAAGGGCATAGTATAAATGCACAATTATAAAAAAAGGCCTCAAAAAGAGTAGATAACTGTCTCCATAAAACATAAAGGGAACTATAAACTTTTGTATAACATATTTGATGACATCACAAATTAGATCTGGCTGTCCCAAGCGTGGTATTGTTTTCGTTTTATTTGTTATTTATAAATGTTATACATGTATGATTAATAGTTATCAAAGGTACCAGGATTATAATTTAGTACGCCAGACGCGCGTTTCGTCTACATAAGACTCATCAGTGACGCTCATATCAAATTATTAGTTCTTACATTCCGAGAAAGAAAAGCTAAAATTGCAAACTGCCAGCTTGAAACATATGTGGTTAAATTATTTAATTTGATGAGTTGGCATCTATGTTTGATAATTTCGGTGCTAATGCATACATTTTTCAAGTAAAGTGCATCTTTTAAGCTGCGGATTCTCAATACACAATATATTGAAGAACATATAAAGAAAAGGATATTCATACTTCAGACAATAAAACAACAGAACTCAAAATTCATATATCTACTGGAATATGAATTAGAACACTTTCTATGATCAACTTAATACTAAAGGTAGATGTTTATTTTTTCCTCGTTATCTTAACTACGGAAGTGTTCTGATAAAATGTAAATATATGATAGCAGTTACATGCTCAAAAGACAAACAAGTGTCAGTGACTTTTATGGATTGATTTCAATCATGCAGCATTTCGGTAAGTACTATATAGTATATATGCAAGATTTGGTTGTTGGATATAAAAAAAAGTATGTGTCTTTTCAAATCTGTGTGCGGCGTATATAATCAACATTCCTTCAGTGGTGAAACTGATGACGCGATAACAACAGCAAAGTAACGCTTCTTATGAAAAAGACGACACAATAGTAAAGCAACGTCGAAGGCAATACAAATTTAACTTTTTTTCTTAACATCAATTGTACAATTCAAAACAATTTGTAAACGCTGACCTTTAAAATCGAGTTGTTTTTAGTAAAGATATATTTTATCTTATTGCTTTCTTATTGAAATTTGAACGATTTTTAAAATATTTTGAAAATGCCTATAGTGAATTGGAGGTCCGTTTTCAATTTCTATTATTATCTTTGTCTAAATGTAGATGTTTCTGTAGATAACTTTTCTTTAAATAAACAACATCCATCTCCATCATAAATAAAGGCTTTGATTAATCAACAAATACCACTGTATCGCTCAGATCTAAGTTACAATGTTATTTTGAAGATTGGATACATTTATGTAGTTTATACATTATATCGTATTCCGATATGTCGTCGGTCAATCAGACTATTTGAATATAATGCCTCGTTCACATGTACATTTAATTCGAATTGAATATTGAATTCGAATCGAATGCGAATCTAAATCGCATTAACACACTCTTCTTTTTTTAATTCGAATTAACGAATTCGCATTTAAAATGCGTTTTTGTTACTACGAATTAAAGGGAAACGTCGTTTGGACAGTAAAGCAAATTTGACGCGCATGGCAATTCGAACTAGAATTTACGGTCGGACGTAAAACGTTTCGAATGCGAATTAAACTAATTCGAATTATTTAAAGCGAATCAAATTCGAATTACGAGTGAACGTAGCATAAGTATAAGATAAAGTCTTCTCATATCTGAGTGGCGTGAGCCAAGATTATATGAGGTTACTATATTTTGTTTACATAGAAGTACTTATTTGATCTTATTCTCTTTTGAAAAAAATAGCAATGCGAACCTATATTTAAGACAACTACATCATCAACATTTGTGAACATAAAAAAGCTTCACAAAGAAATTAGGTCATGCAAAAAGAAAATGGGTGAACTTTATAAGTAATTCAACATTACATTTGATAAATTGACATTACAATTTTTTTTTCTTGATATAGAAAATGACAAATTCGGGTAATGTTTAATATTATTGTCTTTATATAAGTTATAGTTCGTATCTTGGTACATATTATTTACTGTAAGACTGTATTGAGTTCTGCTTAAGTGTTAAAGAGAAATCATTCCTTTTCAGTCACTTTACTTTCGTTGCTGTTTTTAAATTGCACCGCTGTATATTCGGACACAAACTTCAAACTGTCGACAAAACTAGGGGACATCAAAGGAGTTCAGTCAGTTTTGACAATCAACAATACTTCTTATCATTATAAAATATTCAAGAATATACCTTATGCAAAACCTCCTACTGGTCAATACAGATTCCGAAGGCCTGTTCCATATGGTCAATGGAAAGGTACATTAGATGCAACGCAATTTGGACCTTCTTGTATTCAGACAAATAATGCTTTTGTTGACAAATGGCTGCCAAATTTGAATCAATCAGAAGATTGTTTACTTCTGAACATTTACTGTCCAACAAATTCGTCCACAGCAAACAAGAAGAGTGTAATGATCTGGATACATGGTGGAGGATATCAGACCGGTCAGGGAATGCTTTATAATGCTTCATATATATCGGCTGTCGGTGACGTCATTGTTGTTACTATCAACTATAGGCTAGAAGCATTTGGATTTTTTAGCACAAACGATGATATTGCACCTGGAAATTATGGACTTTGGGATCAAAAGATGGCAATCGAATGGGTTAACAATAATATTGAAGATTTTGATGGGGATACCAAATCAATCACTTTATTTGGCCAATCTGCAGGCGGACTTAGCGTGGGTCTTCAGGCTTTCAACGTCAAAAATAAAGGACTCTTCCAACGCGTAATATTGCAAAGTGGTGTTGGTAACAGTATTTTTTCGACAAAGCCATTTCCGCGTACATATGCTAAAGAAATAGCAAGACTGGTGAATTGTTCATCAAATTTTACCATCGACGCAATGAAATGTTTACGAAGTAAGTCGTCAAAAGATATTCATGAAGCTTGTGAGATGATATCAAACAAAACACATCAATTGGAAAAGGTTCATATTGGAATTCCGTTTGCTCCAGTGGTTGATAATAACTTTCTTGTAGACAAGCCACAGAATATTTTAGAAAATCCAGGACCAGTTCTTGATTTTTATAGATCTCTAGATATTTTAATTGGAAATAGTGATTCTGAAGGGTCCTCGCTGATTCTTATTTTAGAAGGCAGGAAAGATATTAACGTGACCACTGGAGTTCCGTCTAACTATTTGTGTAATCACATTATACCTACTTTATCCATAGATTACTATAACAACATATCAAGCATGACACCTCTTATATGTAACGAATATAGAAGTGATGGTTCTTTACTCCAACAGAGCAGAAATAGTGTAAACTTCTACGGTGACGTTTTCTTTTATAGTCCATCCGTGTCGAACCTTAACATTCACTCATCAAACCGAGACTCCCATCATTTCTTCTACTTGAATACACGACAGTCGGTTGATAATTCCCTTGGTACTCCGTGGTTCAACGGCACTGCACATGGCGACGAGTTATTTTACTTGTTCCCTGATCTTATATCTAATCCCAGTAAAGACGATAAATCCTTCAGCATGACACTGGTGAAATACTGGTCTAACTTTGCAAAGACAGGGTAAGTTAAATTAAGTATTTCTTACTTTGCAAAAGACCGTAAACTCACAATCGAGGAAGTTACTTTATCAAACAACGGAACAACTGGAAAGCATTTGTTACATTCCTGACTTGGTACAGGCATTTTTTGGAGAAAACAAAGGATGGGATTAACCTGGTTTAATTGCTAGCAAAACCACCCTGTTTCATGAAAGTTATGTATAATTCCTTTGACAAAATTAAGTTACATTGATTGGGACACCGGAGCTTAAATTCGGTAAACATTCATGCTTTCTGCTCTCTGATTGGATTGGCGTATCTTTGGCACACTCCCCTTTTCCATTCTCAATTTTGTTAAAGTCCAAATCATAAATAAATAACACAACTGACTTGGACAATGTAAACAAATGTACACCGAAATATAAATTAGACACCAACAAAAATGAAAAATATGTTGTATAGTTGAGAACACAGTATTGTCAAATATAATGATATATATATTCTTTTCAATAGAGTAAAAATTAAGTCAAATTCAAGTTCAAGCGTTTATCGAATAAAATGTCACCCAGTAAACACTTCATGTGTCAAAATCTCACTTGATTGGATTGAGAACTCCTAAATCTACAATGCAAGAAAAGCGAAATATACATGAGGGACATTCAAACTCACAAGTCGAAACTATATTTACAATGCCATGGCTAAATAAGCAAAAAAAACAACAGACAAACAATAGCACACAACACACAACATCGAAAACTAAAGACTGAGCAACACAATCATTAAGGCTGCCAAAAACTTAGGGTGATCTCAGGTGCTCGTGAAGGGTGAGCAGATCCTGCACCACATGTGGCACCCGTTATGTTGTTCATATAAGAAAAAACCCAGTAATGAGTCTACCTCGGTAGGTCACATTCTGAAAAGGGGGATGGGATTGAAGTTACTTAATTAGGAACATGCCCGCTGTCATATGTGAAACGGATACAACTATATGGACGGAAACACCAGGAAACATGCCATATCGTATTAGTTGTCCTATTGTCATCATTTCAAGCTTATAGATTATAATTAGCTTTTTATATAATATTCTTATAATTTAAGGGACGTAAATGGACCAGGATTACCACACTGGCCACAGTATGATGTCCATGATAAACAATATGCTGAACTTGATGTGAATGTGAAAATCAAGAGTAACTTGTTCAAATCACGTGTTGACTTCTGGCTTAATGATATTAAGCCTCTTTTGAGAATGCAGAAACTAGACAATAATGGAGGCCAACCATGTTGTCAAATCAGCTTTGTTATGATTGTTTTGGTTTTTATATATTTACGTTGATTTAAATCATAATGAATAATTTTTTGTACTATAAGGTCATGTTTTGATTATTCATTTCATAGTGTGCTTTCATAAGTGGACATTAAACATATTATCAAAAAATAAAAAACCAATTTTGCACAAATCTTCCTTAGTTTAATACTGACTTTTACACACTTAAAACGTAACGTATATTCTGCTGTATGGTAAACAGGAATAAAAAATCAAGTCATATCGACGATATGGATTTAATGAACATGTTTCAGAACGAGAACAAAATTAGCAATAAACAATTAATTTCGGATCTCTGTTCCGTTGACCTTAGATGACGGAAAACGAATTTGTCGATATTGAAATAAATCCTTGGTCTACATCCTTTGATACAGAGAAATGTCACAAAGCCCAATTTGAACTATCCTATAAAGTAGTCGGTAAAATGGCCAATAAAATACAACAAAATTAAACACAATATATTATTGTCGAAAGAGAAAAAAGTAAGAACAGCAACTTTAGCCTCCTATCAAATAATCAAATGACAGAACTTAAATGATCTCATTGAATTCCGAAAAAAATAATATGTATGAACATAACCAATAAATTCCATGAACTAACTAATACGTTGTTTTTTTTTTTTTTTTTTTTTTGTCTTAGTTGGTTGTAGTTTTCTAAAATTGATGAAATATAAAAAAAAAAAAAAGAAGAAGATAGGGTATGATTGCCAATGAGACAACTCTCCACAAGAGACCAAATGACACAGAAATTAACAACTAAAGGTCACTGTGCGGACTTCAACAATGAACAAAGCCCATACCGCATAGTCAGCTATAAAAAGACCCGAAATGACAAATGTGAAACAATTAAACGTGAAAACTAACGGCTAATTTATGTATAAAAAATGAACGAAAAACAAAAATATAACAAATCAACAAACGACAGCTACTGATCTACAGGCTCCTGACTTGGGACAGACACATACATACAGGATGTGGAGGGGTTAAACATGTTAGTGGGATCCCAACCCTCCCCTAACTTGGGACAGTGATATTACAGTACAACATAAGAATGAACTATAAAAATCAGTCAAAAAAGGCTTAACTCATCCGAGGGATACAAAGAGAAATCCATCGGACAAAACCACACAGTGGTCGTGGACGTGTACTTATATATCGCAACAGCAAAAAGGCACTAAGTAATGATATGAAATTACTTGCAGTTACTGACAGCTAGTTCAAATCCACTAACAACTAATAAAAAAAAAAATCATCCATTGTAGATCCATGAATGTGTATATGTATATAACAATAATATTTAGTGTGCTTTAAATTTACTGATAACAAAGTCAATATTAATACCAACAAAAACAATATTCAATGATCCAATTATAGTGTTAATTTATAACCTTATAGAATAAGTTTTAATTATTTAAAGGATCGATAAGTTTACCAGGATCGTTTCTAAATTTTCGGTCACGGTAAACAACATTACCATAAAAATGAAGATGTTCTATCCCGTTTGAAATAAGTTTTCTACAGGTACAATCTAAATTCAAAACCAAATCTTTATATATAATGAAAGAACTTAGTTTTTAATTAATTTGTGGTAACGAAATCCCTGGTTTAATAATTTACCAGAAAGTTTACAACAATGATCTTAAACGATCAAGCATTTACAAGAAAATCTTTAGATATACAAATCAAAATATGTAGTATGATTGCCAATGAAACATAATTCAACTAGAGACCATAAGACGTAGAAGTCAACAACTATTATAGTAATAGGTCACTGTAAGGCCTTCAACAATGATCAAAGTCCAAACCGTATAGTAAGCCATAATAGGCTCATCATTATAATGTAAAACAATTCAAACGAGAAAACCATCAGCCTGATATATGTATAAAACAATAGACGAAGATCATCAATATAATATACAACAACAACAGACAACCACTGAACTAGTCTCCTGACTTGGGATAAACACAAATAGAATTTGGCGTGTTTAAAAATGTTTGCGAGTTAAACGTTGACTTGAGGAAACTTTTGTGGGCATTGTTAAAAACATAGTTTGGGAGAAATTTCTTATACCTAGGGTACTTTATTCGTGATACATCAAAATTTGTATCTGAGAAATGATTGGAATAGAGAATGGAAACCGGGAATTCGTCAAAAACACCACCAAGGAGCAGAAAACAACCCAAGAAATCAACGGGTTCGTCAACGCACCAAGTACATCATGCATCAGGAGGCGATCTTCGGTTGCACAGAAATATTATTGTTTAGCGAAATACATATATACAGTGTATTAACAAACACACAGCAATACGCACAATAAAACTAAATTTAAAAGAAGTTAAACTAGATTTCAAGTGCAATATCATGGACCCATGAGGTTATATCAGCCCTTGGATTTTCAAATATTTTTACCTTGAGCCTCAATGAAGAGTCAATAAATATATAAATGCGCGAGTTGTACGGCTATGGGAACAACCATTTTACTTCAAAGGGGGTTTAAGTTTTTTCCTAAAAAAATTATTCTGATTCCCAATTAGATGAAAAAAAAATAATCTGATCAAGCAGATGACAAATAAAAATTTGGATGCAGAACTCCCCAATACCCTTTTAAGTGTTAAGTTTTGAAGAAGAAAAATGTGATTGATAGCGCCTGCTGTTTTGATATCATTTCTTCCTTGATAGGTTGGATGGGTTGTTTTACGCAATGTCCTATTTAGTAAACCTTGTGTGTTTTCACTATCTTCTAACTGATAAATATTATCAACATCACAACTACTTAAATTGTTCACTGTATACATACTGATACACCCATATATTTGAATAACATCGTTAAAATAAGTAAGTTTATTTTATTTTTTTAATATAAACCCTTTCAATAAAAAATTTAATTAAAAATATATTCATTTTATGTTTTTTTATATGTTATAGCATTATATTTATGTTAAGTGCTTTTCCTGTAAAAAAGGTATTTCTTATGTACATTTGTGTATACACTAATTCAGATAAGGAGGATGTCTGGTATCTCAAACAAACTAATTTAACGGTTACCCCGAATCATTTTTTCCATGCCTGTCACAATAACAGTTGTATCACAAGCAAATTGACGGGTGCTACATGTGGAGCAGGATTTTCTTACCCATCCGGAGATGACCCCCCAGTTTCTTGTGGGGTTCATGTTGCTTAGGTAGCAATACACAGTTAGGAAAAAAACTTAAAATTGACACTCATAATTTTTAAACACCCTCTTTCCCCTCCTTTCTAACAAATAAGGCTTAATATTTGTGTTATGCGTGTATATATTTATAGAAAGAAAATCTTCCATAGATTTGATTTCTAATTGTCATAATGGTGAAATATAATCCCTTTTGGGTGTAACCATGGCAACATTCTGTATTTCTTTGATATAAAATATTGCAAAAAAGGGGGTGAACATGTCACAAAAGTCTCCAAAATTTTGTCCAAAGGAAAAATTTGATCAATTACAGCTATACTTTTCCTGAAACCATAGGTTTATATCTATCAAGTGGTCCAAAAAAAATCATATGCATTTTTGCTCGATTTATCATAAAATTGAATTGAAAAGATCGAGTGCAAATTCTTTGTTGATAAACACTACAATAATTTATTGGCCTATGGGCGGTACGGATAGGAAAATACGAACTGTCAAACAGATAAATGGTCTATAAAACATGCTAAAAACAATCTAAATGTTCATATAAACCCACTAGGAAGGCTATAGTATTCTTCAATTATCTAAATATCGATTGTATTGTACAAAAACTTTCATATTTAAAAAATTCACCATGGCCATAATGCAAAACTAAACTTCTAACTGTGTATTTGCTACCTTAGTCTTTAGTTTTCTGTGTTGCGTCTTGTGTACGTTTATTTGTCTGTTTGTCTTTTTCTTTTTTAGCCATGGCATTGTCAGTTTATTTTCGATCTATGACGTTAACCGTTCCTCTTGTATCTTTCGCCCCTCTTTTGTGTGGCATTATTAGATATTAGCGTTTTTTTGTCATCTGGAAAATGTGATGTTGATGGCTGATCTATGATTGCTCATGTATAAAATTAAAAAAAAGATATAGTATTATTGCCATCGACACAATTATCAACCAAGACAAAAGCCGAGGATGTAAGAAACTTAGGTCATCGTACGACATGCAATAGTAACCGTATACTATGCTAAAAAAACAACGATATAACAACATGTAAAACAATTCAAACAAGAAAACAAACGACCTGATTCAAGAACAAACAATTATAAACAAAATTCAAATATGATAGAGAGCGACTAACGACAACTTTCCTGTTAATATGGCATGTTTCTCTTTATATGTCTTTAATTTTGTCGTTCACTTGGTTTGTTGTTTCAGTGACGTATACTCCATTTTAAGCGCACTTGACATGGGAATGAATGTGGCACTCCCAAATCAGAAGCATGTAATTCAGGTGTGTTATGCTGTGTAACATAATGATTTTCGTTTATTATTTTAAACAAAAATTAGGCCGTTAGTTTTCTCGTTTTGATCGTTTTACATCTGTCATTTCGGGTTTTTGTATAGCCGACTATGCGGCATTGTCTTTGCACATTGTTGAAGTCCGTGACATAGTCTTTAATTTATGTCTCTTAATCTCGAGGAGAATTGTCTCATTGGCAATCATACCACATCTTCATATTTTTAAATCCAACATGTTCTTGGAAGCATAATTATACAAATATTTTGAACATTGAATACTAGTAACACAGGCATAAATAGAGCAACAGCTTTACGTATATGATTAATAAATACACAAAATCATATTTTTTTATGAAAAAGTGCCACTTAAATAATGTCAGTACCAAAGCACTAGCCAATCGATTGGTTGTACCTGTAGCCATCACCGTACCCACACAGTAGTAGCTTTACTTTGGTCATCATTTACTATAAAGGCCAAACATGGTTTTGAATAAAGAAATGTCAGAGTTGTATATGTCAAATTAGAGTAAAATGTTTATTGATTGTAGCTTATAAACTGATTTTCTAACGTAATTATTAATTCTAATCATACATATAGCAAAAAAGTGAATGGATGGTTACCGCGTAACTTGGCAGCATATTGTTACATTCAGAAATATGAAGGTTATACACGAAGATATGTATCTTTGGTGCTGGTAACAACCCTAAAGTTATATTTTTTCAACGATTTACCTCCCTTTTTTGTCCTGTAATAATTAAAAGAACTCCTGTCTTTGTTTTCAGATGATGCATGTGTTGTTGATGTTATCGTTAGCAGTAGTGACAGTCCTGGGTCAAAGTACGATAACTGTTAATACCAGACTAGGTAAACTAAAGGGTGTATCATCGTCTGTAAATGATGGAAATACAACTAATCAACTGAGAATATACAAAAATATACCTTATGCTAAACCTCCAGTTGGTCAGCTTAGATTTATGGAGCCTGTGGCTAACGGGGGATGGACAGGAACTCTGGATGCTACACGATTTGGACCATCATGTATTCAGTTATCATCACCGTCAGACGCTAAATTTCTCCCAAATTTAAATCAATCCGAAGATTGTTTACAGTTAAATATATACGCACCCGTTAACGCTTCGTCTTCAAATAAAAAGTCCGTTATGGTCTGGATTCACGGTGGAGGTTATTCGAACGGACAAGCGATGCTTTTTGATGCATCTTATCTCTCTGCGCTTGGTGATGTTGTCGTAGTAACAGTTAATTACCGTTTACATATATTAGGATTTTTTAGCACATCTGACAGTGTGGCACCTGGAAACTATGGTCTGTGGGATCAAAAGCTTGCTATTCAGTGGGTTCATGATAATATTGATCAATACGGAGGAGATCCGAGGTCTGTCACTATCTTCGGGGAATCAGCCGGCGGATTCAGTGTGGCTCTACAAGCCATTAATCCAACTAACAGAGGATTATTTCAAAGAGTTATTGCACAAAGTGGTGTTAGCAATACGTTCTTGGCTACATCACCAATTCCTCGACAATCTGCAAAAGCACTTGCAAATGATTTGGACTGTTCTGATGCATTGACAGTTGATACTATGTCTTGTCTGCGAAATAAATCAGCCGATGAAATTAGAAATTCATTACTTACACTTACAAAACAATTTTATTTGACACCTGATGTACATATTTACATTGCTTTTGCTCCTGTTGTTGATAATAACTTTCTAATTGACACACCACACAATATAATGAGTGGAAAAGGTCCCGGATTTGAATTTTACAAATCATTAGATGTGATCATAGGAAACTGTGAATCAGAAGGCTCGTTACTAGTAAGTACCATGCATACAAGAAATTATACCAATTTGACAAATGGCATCCCATCGGAACTTTTGTGTAAAAATATAATACCTACAATGGCAGCTGATTACTTTCAGAATAACACTGACATTATTAAACCTATATGTGATCAGTATAAAGTCAATGGACTATCAAAGCAAAGTATGAATGCTGTGAACTATTATGGAGACATTTTTATGTATAGTCCAGCAGTACAAAGTCTTCAGGTCCACGCAGCTCAAAGCAATCACACACATTTCCAATATATGAGCAGACGTTCTTCTATCTGGTCACTGTCTACTAAGAGATATGCTCCATGGTTTGTAGGGCCAGGTCACGCGTCAGAGATACCGTTCTTGTTTCCATTTAAATCGTTGTCTAATGCTACTGAAGATGACAAGAATTACAGTGTGACTATGATGAAGTATTGGTCTAACTTCGCTAAAACAGGGTACGTATATTTTCTTGCAAGAGGTTTGTACATATCTATTTTGTAAAGTATTTATGTTTTTATGCATTATATATAACTAGTATCAGTAAGGGGAAACAGAAAGTTTGACTTAAATTTCTAAGGTTGATATTCTTACCTGTATTTTCGCACTGTGTTAAAGAGCGAGTAAAAATTAATTTACAACATACAATGTATGTTACTGTACAAATTGGAATGAAGTAGGATCCTGAATTATCCTAGTACAAAACAAAATTCCACTCTCTACTGGTAAAGATTAATGGGATTTACAGATTTGTATTACTAGGATTCTGAATTGTACTAGAGGATTATATTAAAAACAATAATAAACAAAGTTGTATTAACTTCATCCTGAAATAATCTTCCAATCAAAACTTGTCTTAAAAAAGTTACTATGCTTTAGGTAATAATTATTAAAAAAAAATATGAAGTAAACAAAAAAAAATAAGAAAATAGTCGTGTTTCTCGAGCTTTTAAAGTCATTTGATACTATCCACATTTGATGTGAAAGGTCTACTGCGATAAAGATGGCGCAATTGGACTAAGAGGAAGATGAACAACGAAAGAACATTTCAAATTGCCTTGCAACAGGTTACCTATGGTCCATTCAAAAAGGATATAAGGATCATCCTACACAATGTGTCAAAAAGTTCTAAAGTATCATGTCTACAGTTTTTATACCTTGTGTCTGGTGGTGATTTATTGGTATGTATAATTATTTTTCAAACTTGCTTTACTAAAGCGTAATTTGTAGGTCTTTTTTTAAAGCATTTCAATATTTGTAAATTTTAATTTATCAATTTTGTTTCTATAGGGATACAAATGGCGATGGATTGCCTGTATGGAAGCAGTATGATCTAGTAACGAGATCTTATATTCTATTAGATGTCAATATTACAACTCAACAGAACTTATACAAAGACAGAATCGACTTCTGGTTGCAAACAATTCCAAATATACTAAATGCAACAAAGACCACAACATCTGCAGGAACTATTTCAACAGCAACAAGTTCAGAAGAAGTTTCAACACAACAAAGCACGCCATCAGTGAAAACAACCCCAAAAAACCCAGACAATAGTGGGCAAAGTTGTATCCCGCAAATGTTCTATTTAGTTATTGTCCTTTTATTTGCTTGTTTAGCTTTATAATTGACTATTAAGAACATTACATTTTGTTCATATGTTTTGCAATTTTGATATGAAAAAAAATCCGATATTTAACAAAAAACAAAACCGCTTTGAACTAGAAAATTATATAACAGAAAAAAACAAGGAAAATTCTCATCGGAAAGACCCTAAGGAAATGGCAAAGCCATAAGCTCAAACATTTTCATTGAATGGATAACGACTGCCACATTCTTGAATTTGTACAGGATAAAACCAGGTTTTAAAGCTAAGTAAAACTCTCACTAGCTGCCAGTTTTCTCAGATTTCTACTATGTGTCTTTTTGTTTTTGGAATGTATAAGTACCATACAACGTCTACTCTGTGTGTTTGTAAGACGTATATCTATTTGTATCTAAGCCTTTTTCAATTGATTTTTATAGTTCTGTTGCACCAATGTCCCAATTTAGGGGAGGATTGAGCGCTCACACTCTTGATATATGCCTGCCAAAAGTCAGGAGCCTGTAGTTTAGAGGTTGTCGTTTGTTTAGGTCTGTCATATTTGTTTTTCGTATATTGTTTTGTTATAAATTAAGCCAGTAGTTTTCTAAATTGATTTGTTTCATATTTTTCATGTAGGCGTCTTTTAAACCTATAAGTAACATACGGTATTGGTGTTTCTCATTGTCGAATGTCGAATGGTTACCTATAAATATGATTGCTTACATTCACTTCATTTGAACTTTGATGGACAGTTTTCTCCTTTACAATCATACAACATCTCCTTATTTTTGAATTGTAATTTTCATTCAAAACTGTTGCTTTATATAGAAATTTTCACTTATTTATTATTTCATGTCTGATATTTTTCGTCTTCTTTTAACCTTTCTGCGCAATAAATGAGAGAACTATAGTTCGACCCCAGCTGCAAAAAGATAACAAGAGGGCACACGCTGAAATGTCTCGCCTTCTTTACTAATTATATAATAGTTGGTACTATATTGATGGTCCTATAAAGCTTTATAACATTAACCAAGAAAACTAAACATTGACCAATGAACCATGAAAATCAGGTCAAGGTCAGATGAAGCATGCCAGGCAGGCATGTACAGCTAAAAACTCTTCCATACAACAAATATTATTGACATATTGCTTATAGTTTAAGAAAAACAAACCAAAACATAAAACTTAACACTGAGCAATGAACCGTGAAAATGAGGTCAAGGTCAAATAAAACCTGCACGACTGATATATAAATCATAAAATATTTCCAGACACCAAATGTAGTTGACCTTATTGCATGTAGTATTAGAAAAAAAGATCGAAACTGAAAAACTTAACTTTGACCACTGAACCATGAATATGAGGTCGAGGTCAGATGACACCTGCCAGCAAGACATGTACACCTTACAATAATTACATACACCAAATATAAAATTGAGAATGGAAATGGGGAATGGTAGACATATTGCATACAGTATAAGAAAGGCAGAGTTTGATTGAGGTCCGGAGCTGGTATGTCAGTTACTGCTAGTAGTCTGTTGTTATTTATATTATTGTCATTTTGTTTATTTTC
Organism: Mytilus edulis; assembly: GCA_019925275.1. NCBI lineage: Eukaryota > Metazoa > Mollusca > Bivalvia > Mytilida > Mytilidae > Mytilus > Mytilus edulis. The sequence goes on along the minus strand of CM034356.1, from coordinate 92,765,289 downwards.
TTTTGTTTCATATTCTGACATCGGACTCGGAATTCTCTTAAACTGAGTTTTACTGTGCGTAGTGTTGCGCGTTTGTAGTTTCTACATTAGCTAGAGGTATAGAGGGAGGGGTGAGATCTAAAAAAAAACATGTTTAACCCCACCGCAATTTTGCGCCTGTCCCAAGTCAGGAGCCTCAGCTGGCCTTTGATAGTCTTGTTTGATTTTTAATTTTGTATTTTTTGTGTATAATTCGGAGTTTAGTATGATATCCATTATCACTGAACTAGTATTCATATTTGTTTAGGGGCCAGCTCCGGGTGCGGGAGTTTCTCGCTACATTGAAGACCCATTGGTGGCCTTCGGGTGTTGTCTGCTCTATGGTCGGATTGTTGTCGTTTTCACACATTCCCCATTTCCATTCTCAATTTCAAAACACAAAAACTTAGCTATAACCACTGAACCATGAGAATGAGGTCAAGGTCAGATGACACCTGCCAGATGGACTTGTACACCTTACAGTCCTTCCATATACAAAATATACTAGACCTACGCACATGCCAACTAGAGTTGTCATATTACTTATAATAAGAGTGAATTTAACATTACAACAAATCTTAACTTTTTCTTCAAGTAATCACTGGACCATGAAAATGAGGTCAAGGACATTGAACATGTGACTGACTGAAACTTCCTAGCATGAGACATCCATACACAAAGTATGAAACATCCAGGTCTTCCTCCTTTTTGAGAAGTTAGCTAACGCCTCCGCCGCCGAGTGGCTATTCCTATGTCGAGCTTTCTGCGACAAAAGTCACAGGCTCGACAAGAAACAATATTGATAGGCTTATGAATGTGCCTGTCCCAAGTCAGGAGCCTGTAATTCAGTGGTTGTCGTTTGTTTATGTGTTACATATTTGTTTTTCGTTCATTTTTTGTATATAGATTAGACCGTTAGTTCTCTCGTTTGAATTGTTTTACGGGTCGTTTCGGATCTTTTATAGCTGACTATGCGGTATGGGCTTTGCTTGTTGTTGAAGGCCCTACGGTGACCTATTAGTGTTAATTTCTGTGTCGTTTGGTCTCTTGTGGAGAGTTGTCTCATTGATAATCATACCACATCTTCGTATTTGTATAACTATTAACACTTTAGTTCACAAAGTTCCAATGAAGCTACATGTATATCGCTCACCCATTGTCATTGACAATAAAAACTTACTCAATCAAACACTTTCTATCAACATCACAACTTAAATACAACTGCCATATTCCTGATTTATTACAGGCATTTTCCGAAGAAAACGGATGGTAAAACCTGGTTTTATAGCTTTATAATCCTTCCACTTGTATTATTTACTGTTGAAACTCAGTCTGTATCTCACCATCTGCTCAAAACGACAAAAAGGGACACTATCTCTTGTAAGAAATCTACTTAAGATTTATGCTATGTTGTCTTACTTGTAGATCTTGTCTCGCTTATCATGTATGCTGTGAACATTTGGTCATAAACTTTAAATTTTGTTTTTCTCCAGAAATGCAAAAAAAAGGTTAAAATCACCTTTAAAGGGCAATGCTAATTTTTGCTGGATATTTGTCTATTAATTTTGTCTACCATAAAGGCCAATGACTAAGTCTTATATAATGTGTTGACTGGCACATTTGTAGATCTTGTCCTGTTGCCATTTTTTTATGATTGAATTTTGTATTTATCTATTATTTATAGTCTTCAAAGTAATAGACAAAATCACCAAGAAAAATGGTGAAAACATAGCTCTTGCCAGGATTTTCTAAATGAATAATGGGTTTCAACATTATAAACAAATAAACGTTCTACTTCTATGTTCTATATTTAGCCATGAGGGCCATGTGTTCGTTGTCAGTCGGGATCGTCGGACATTTTTTTTTAACTAGATACTCCTACGACGATTGTCAAGTTTGGTTTCAGTTGGCCCAGTAGTTTAAGAGAACACTATTTTTTGTAAAAGTGTAGAAAAAAGACGGGAGAAAGAGCCATGGCCATTTTCCCCTCGATTCTTTTCATTCGATAAGATAGGCAAATCATGTTTTAAATAGCCCGATAGATGCTAACTATAGTACATGAAAATACGTCACATTATCTTTTTTCATACCTTGAACAGGTATTCCTACAAAAAACAAGGCCAAAACTATTTATTTTTTAACATTTATTTTGTTTAATTGTTAATTAACACCTTTAATGCGCATAAGGTGCCATACCACGTAACTTGTCAAGAAGCCAAATAATATCGAACAAATTCAAATGGGATGTTGTTTTTCTCATTTTGAATGCATGTTTATCTGTATTTGTCCTGGTCTTTTAAGTTTTATCGTCTATAAGATAAGATAATATATATTGTAACCGGAAAACATTTTACATCAGTTGGTCATAGAACACCTTAGGTTAATAACACATTTAATATGACCTTTTTGGCATTTTAAAAAATCGGACCTTCGTTGTGATACAGATGCAACAGATTCTTGATGTTTTACCTGCAATTACGATGTGTGGTGTAATTGATTTGTTCTGCGGTGTTGTCTGATTTTCAGATGACTTAGGTACCGGTGTAGGGACGGTGGTAAAAATTAAAGAACCTTAGTGAGCACGCTCACATACCCCACGTCCCCACATTGTCATTGGAGAAATTAAATAAGTATAAGAAAAAAAAATTGTATAAGAAAAAATACTGAATAATAAATTCCTGTCAATATACACATCTACATAGTATATGTCCTTATTATCTACAAAATTTCATGAAATTCTGTTGTGTGTTTTCAGAGGAGTTGAGATGACAAACTGTTGCAGAGGTACATTGAAGCAAATAAGTTCAAAGGGACATAACTCCTAGAAAAAAAATTGAATCGTAATTTCCTGTTGATATGCACATCTACGTAGTATGTCCTTATTATCTGAAAAGGTTTCGTGAAATTCTGTTGTGTGGTTTGAGAGGAGTTGCGATGACAAACTGTTGCAGTAGTACATTAAAGTAAATAAGTTCAAAGGAGCGTAACTCCAAGAAAAAAAATTGAATCGCAATTTCCCGTCGATATGCACAACTACATAGTATGTCCTTATTATCTGAAAAGGTTTCGTGAAATTCTGTTGTGTGGTTTGAGAGGAGTTACGATGACAAACTGTTGCAGTAGTACATTAAATTAAATAAGTTCAAAGGGGCGTAACTCCTAGAAAAAAAATTGAATCTCAATTTCCCGTCGATATGCACAACTACATAGTATGTCCTTATTATCTGAAAAGGTTTCTTGAAATTCTGTTGTGTGGTTTGAGAGGAGTTGCGATGACAAACTGTTGCAGTAGTACATTAAAGTAAATAAGTTCAAAGGGGCGTAACTCCTAGAAAAAAAATTGAAATGCAATTTCCCGTCGATATGCACAACTACATAGTATGTCCTTATTATCTGAAAAGGTTTCGTGAAATTCTGTTGTGTGGTTTGAGAGGAGTTGCGATGACAAACTGTTGCAGTAGTACATTAAAGTAAATAAGTTCAAAGGGGCGTAACTCCTAGAAAAAAAATTGAATCTCAATTTCCCGTCGATATGCACAACTACATAGTATGTCCTTATTACCTGAAAAGGTTTCGTGAAATTCTGTTGTGTGATTTGAGAGGAGTTGCGGTGACAAACTGTTGCAGTAGTACATTAAAGTAAATAAGTTCAAAGGGGCGTAACTCCTAGAAAAAAAATTGAATCGCAATTTCCCGTCGATATGCACAACTACATAGTATGTCCTTATTATCTGAAAAGGTTTCGTGAAATTCTGTTGTGTGGTTTGAGAGGAGTTGCGATGACAAGAAACAGGACTGACGGACGGACGGACGGACGGACGGACGGGTCAAAAACATTATACCCTCCGCAACTTTGTTGCGTGGGGTATAATTACAGTACTAGTAAGTATCTACACAGTTAGTGAATTGGCGACAAAACAGTCTGATTACTGTTGATGGCATTTGTTCAAAAAAGGTTTTGAAAAATTGTTTGTGTTGTTTTGAAACTTGTATACAATGGCCTTATTTTATGTTATGTGTATATTACACACGCAACAGTTGGGATTTATTGCTATATAATCAATTCTCGTGTTATTTGTGATCGTACAGGCACCTACTTCAGTTTGACGGCAGTTGTTCCTTGCATATATATGTTATAAATGTAAACACATGAATAGAAAATAAGTCAAGAGTATGGACAGTCATAGAAAGGCACACAATAAGCGATACAGTACATTTGTCTTTAATAAAATTATTTATTCTATATAGTCAAAACCAGAATGACTCTATGAATTAAGCAAACATCCGAAAAAATATAGAAACATTCAAATTTAATATAACGGCACACAAAATGCAAAAAGACTGGGCGAGATTGGAACCTATCTTGAAAACAATTTTTCTTTGTAGATCTGTGCTCTATTGATTAGGCCACGGCGGTGCTTGTTTACTATGTTCTTATTAAGGAGCTATATCGGTACAATTTAGCGATGTTACATTTTTTTCATTAAAAAATTGTTTTTTATATAATAAGGACACACTAAACCAATTTCCTTTTTTTTGGTTTGACATGTCCTTCTTGGGGGATTCCCTGTTTTTCCCACCTAAAAACACCCTAAATTTCGCATATTGGACTTTCATCCTTTTTTAGGGTTGAATTAAATATTTATCACACATATCATAATATGTAAATCGAGATATTGATCAAAAAGCATTTTTATTTTTTGTTTTTATAGTAAATTTTATTCTGTCGGCACTTTTTGAAATTGGCCCTTCTGTGAAAAAAACACACGACAAAATGGTCCTTCATGTACCTCTTTATTTATTACTTTATATGTAATTGAAATAAGGTTTTGAACTTGTTTTCAATAACTATGTTCTCTATGATCAGTAGTTTGTGTTATACGTTTTATTATAAGATCTCACAAACACTCAGATATCCATGTGCCGGTCAAATGCAAGTAACCTTTAATCTAATGGTTATCTTTGGTTCATATCCTTCATTGTCAAAGTATAAATTAGGTCTTTGGTTTTCTCGTTTGAAATGTGTCATATTTTGCCATACCGAATCCCAGTCACTAGTGATTTTTCCCATCCCTGTCTTGTTTAATTCTCGTCGATTCTTCTGTTCCCCTCCCCCACACACACACCATAAATGTTCATCGTTTATAAACATTAACTTATTTTTGTCCTTCACCTAACTGCCTATGGATACTTATTTTTCTTTTTCTTACTGGCAATCATACCACAACTCCTATTTTTTAGATAATTTATTGGGGATAAACAATATATAAAAACATTTCCACTAAGTGTCATCAGTTAGTAATTTTTATAAGGCGTTTATTGTGTATGTGTTGAGGGAAATAGTTTTGTTGTCACATTGTCAAACAAAGGTTGACAAATTATGTTGCTGGTGGCCTTTCTTCTGTGTTTTTCACTATTAAATATAACGTTCATCGTTTATAAACATTACCTTGATTGTATAGTTCGCTTATTCGTCTCATGTTTCGAACACATATGAATAAAAGTTATGCTTAAAGATAAGATAGATCATACGCATATTAAATTACATCAAAAACATTTTTCTCATTGACGAAGGCCGTACAGTTGCCTGTAAATTGTAAATGATTTGATACACTTCATTTGAACTTTGGTAGATATTTTTTTTTTTAATTATTTTATTTTTGATGATGAAACATGTGAAATTACAAAAATAAAGTAATATTTGATAAATCAATTAAGTCATATGAAGATAATAAGATATATATATAAATATTACAAAAAGATTTTGTTAATTAATCAAATATATTAAATAAAAGCTGCTTCTAACAAATGCCATTTCTGATCCATTTTTACTTTTTGGACAGGGGTTAAGAAACATACAGAGTATTTTTCTATATTAATCCAATATTTTAAATATTCTACCCACCATATTTTGTGGGAGATATGTTCTTACATCTACATTTGTATATATAATATTTGAATAACAAAAAAATATTGTTAACTGTTTTACTGTTAACAAAATCTTCAGACACACCTAACATGACTTCTTTTGCACTGAAAGGCAGGAGAATGCCATAATTTTTAATCCAATCTATAACGGATAGCCAGAAGTTTTGTGATACATTACATTCCCAAAAAATGTGAAAAATATTTTCTTTAATTTCTGAACAAAAAGTACAAAGTTCAGTTTCTTTTAATTTACATTTCAATATAAATGAATTACATGGTAGAATCCTATGAACAATCTTAAATTGAAAGTTTTGTAAAAAAGAGTTTCTGGTTATAATGAAGGGCATGGAATAAATATCATTCCAATCCTCAATCTGCATATTTAAATCTCTTTCCCATTTTTCACGGGAAGATAAAGATAACACTTAATTATCCTCCAAAAATAATGTTTAGAAAAATTTACAAGATTTTGGTTCCTTTTTAACTTTATCTATTAATTTATTTTCAATAATTTCCAGTTTTGAACTACCTTCTATTATACGTTTCCATCTCTTTAAAAATCGCATTTAAAATACTATAAAATTCTACAAAATTAGTATTGATATCATACTTTTTTTTAAATTCATCATATGAGAATAATGTATTATTATCTGACATCAGATCATTAATGAAAAAATATACTATTTTCAACATATTTGAACCTCAAAATCATCTTGCCATCCATTTTGATGTTCGGATTCAGCCATATGGACTGGGTCAAAATTTCAGTATTGTTTTCAGCTTGAAGCTAATTTTTTAACTTGGAAAAATTTACCAGGATATCATGCCAAAATGGATTACATTTTTCTGCTAAATAAAGTAAACCTTCTTGACTTAAGTGTAAAATCTTGTCCCCCCCCAAATTTTTGTATATAACTAAGTAGCAAGACTTTCCAAGGAGAGTAATTTTGGGGATTTAATAATTTATACAGCCAAGAAAAGTTTACACTATAGCAAAAATGATAAATATTAGGCATCTTAAGACCACCATCACAGTGTTCGAACATTATCACTGCCCTTTTCATTTTATCAGGTTTTCCTTTCCATAAGAAGTTAGGGAGGGGGTAGGAAGGACAGTCTAACTTGAACCAAAATGGGAAGTGCTAAAGTCTTAATAACTACAACCCTCCCAATATATGTTAGTTCTCTATAAGCCCAAGTATTGAATAATGACTTGATACTGTTTATCTTGGCTGTAAAATTACATAGAGTTTTATCCATTTTAGCAAGCTCAAACCATATACCTAGTAGTTTAAACCTCCCAGAATGGTTCCATACAAAAAAAAATTTCTGGCAAAAGTTTTTCCATACTACCCTTTTCTGACCCAATCCATACGGCTTCGGTTTTGTCAACATTACACCCAAGTCCAGCATATTCTGAAAATTTATCAAACAAGTATAGACACTGATTTAGGGATTTTTGGTCACCATCCAGGACTACGGAAGAATCATCAGCGTATTAACTCAACAGAAATTCAGAGTCATTAATTGTTACACCCGCAACATCAGGGTCATTTTTAATAGCTGCACTTAGTAATTCTAGCACTAAAATAAATAGGTAAGGAGACATTGGATCCCTTTGCCGGACCCCCCTTTTTAATGAAAAAAATTCTGAAATATAACCATTATTTAACACTGCACTAGAAGCATCACAGTAGCAAGCCTTAATCCAATTTATAAATGTATGGTCAAAGCCATAAAACTGCAAAGCCTCATATATTAAAGACCATTCGACTTTGTCGAAACCTTTTTTCAAAATTGACTAAAAGTAAAAGTCCAGGAATGTCGTCTTCTTCCATCTTTTCCATCATATCATAAATAAATCTAGTGCATTCGCCAATATACCTACCTTTAAGGAAACCTTTTTGTGTTTGACTAATTATGTTTACCAAGACCTTATTAAATCTATTTGCTTAAACTTGCTGTAGCAATCTTATAGTCTACACACAGCAGTGTGATAGTTCGCCAGTTCTTAAGATAAAACTTTGACTTACCCTCCTTTGTTTTACAGGTAATGAGTCCTTGTCTTTGAGTAATAGAGAACTTTCCATACTCTAAAGCCTCATTTAAACATCTTACTAGTGGTAATTTAATATCATTCCAAAAAAAAATTATAAAACTCAACAGTGAATCCATCTATACCAGGTGATTTAGAGTTCTTCATATGTTTAAGACAAGACAGACATTCCTGTACTGATAAAGGTCCTTTACATGATTCCACCTCTTCCTCAATAGGTTTTGTAATAAAAGGATTGTCATGCTGAAGAAATATGCTCCTGTGAGTTTCAAGTAACAATGGGTTAGAACTAGTATACAATTTTTTATAAAATTGTTTTTGTTCATTTCTAATAATACATGGATCCATTATCTCAGATTCGTCCTCCAGAATAAGTTTGGAAATATTTTTTTCTGTATAATGTTTTTTTTTCCAAATTACAAAAATAGTTACTTCCCTTTTCCCCCTCTACTTGCCATCTTGCCTTTGCTCTTGTAAATATCCCTTCAACATTTTTTTCTCTTGTTACTTTTAATTCTAGTTCCAACCCTTCCCTTTCTTGGTGTACTGATGGCAAGTTATTCTCTATGAGTTTTTTTTTATCTAATAATGATATCTTGTATAATAATTCTTTTTCTTTATTATTTTGTTCCTTTCTTCCGGAAAGACGAAAATGAGATTGCAGATCCACGAACTTTCATCTTAATCATATCCTTTGGTAGATAGTTGTCTTATTGGCAACTACACCATATCTCTTATGTTTATATTGTAAACAAAAAAAATTGAAGGATTAATATAAGTTCTGTATTCTACTATCACGGAATATTGGAATATTTGATTATATTTTCACAATGAACATAATAGCATAAAAGAAAGACAGGATACAAGAACTGCACAGGCAGAAAGTGAACTTGATAGATTTTCTACAGTAACTTCTAATTTTGGTAAATTTGGTACCTCCTCCAACCAAAAGTCAACGCGCGATTCATAAAATTTACTTCTTGATGTCATATTAACATCAATCTGTAGATATTTCTGATGAGTAGGGTCATATTCTGGCCAAGGAGCAAGGGCATCACCATTTACATCCCTGAAATACAGATAATCATATACTCACTTTTTTGAAAAATGTGTTTATGATGAAATATCTAACTGAGTAATAACAAAATAAAGCATGATTCTAGTCTTCAATCACTGTAAGTATTGTTTCCCAACTATTTTTGCTTCAGAAATATTTTTGATTGAATTTGTATTAAATAAGAACGGAAACGAGGAATCTGTCAAAGATACAACAACTCGACGAAAAGACAAAAAAAAAGTCACCTAAGGGTCTTTAACACAATGTACAATGTTAACATTATTATTTATCTTAAGAAGATTTCCAGGGGGTTTGCAGATCGACCCGAGGGCAGTTAATCTGTTAGTAAATAGTCCCCCCCCCCCGAAAATTCCTGAGGGGGATATGCAAGATCATCGATGTATAATATTTGCACAGCTTTCTCTTATTGAACATCAAATTGCATTTTCTGTTGCTTTTCAAAGTCTTGTTAGAGGTGTAAAAATGAAGTTAAAAAATGAACTTGTGTCACCATCACGGTGTTTATATTTCAATTTTATTGTTCGCTCGTTATGTAACCCAATGTAGATTTTAAAGGAGAATTATGATTACTGAATTAGGTACACCGGGTTTTGATACACTGAACTAGTCAAAAACATTTGTAAATTTTGAAGATAAGAATATCGAAATCAAGTGAACCATTGCAGACCTTTAAACCAGATTTACCCAACCAAATGTCATATTCTTTATACGCACAAGGGCGATTCCATCAGAAACTACAAAACCAATGGGCATTAAGGTATACATTACGAACTGTGTCTTTATTGATTGTATTTTGCTTAATATTGAGTATTGATAATTTAGAATAACAATTAACTAACATTTTGGATGACACTTATTTTTTTATAGCTACTGATTTCATGATACTAAACCCTAACGGTAGGATTGTGTGTTCATATATAAATACAACGTTAGTCTTGTTATTGGACTGCTGTAGTTTTAGATGGTATGTATGTATTACTTTGTATTTCTTGGTTACATCTCTCTCAGATTTCATTTCTGATAATTTTAATGTGGTATTTTATCGTTTACTTTAAATTTATTAGGGGAGTTGTTACTGGCGCATTTTGTCTAATCAAACCTTGCTTTTTAGTCTTGTCATTAGTTTACTATTTCCAATTGGAGTTTAGTAGGCGTTCAAAAAGCACTATCAATATATAGTTTAGGCACTGGTAAGGAGCGCATTCCAGTTGCTATATTTCGTTCATTGAAGACCTGTTTGATTTTGTGTTGATTGCTACATGCGGGTGTTCTATGGCAAATATTTCTCAACTTTAAGTAAGAAATATATATTACGATAACATATAAAAATTTGTCCAGTTTATTCGTGTCCACTATTTCTTATTATTTATATGACCAATCAAGGAAGGAATAAAAATATATCTCACACCAGAACCCGGCGTAACCCGAGCAATAGTTAGTCGGGTTAATCACTGTGTTGTGCCAATTTAAATTTACCACTTATAATTTCCTTGAATGATGCTTAGAGCGTTTTTAATAACATCACTACCAATCAATATTTAACGTGACTTATAGACATCGTGAACGTTAATTCCGCAATCCACGTATCTATATAATCTTCTTGAAGAATAGAATGGGGAAATTCGACTTTGGTAATATTATTAAATTATAATTTTTTTTTATTAAGAATTCAAAATTGCCTTATTTAAATTTATTACAGTATTAATTTTTAGTCGTTTCTTTAAATTAACTTTCTGATGTTTTATATTGAGATTGGCTGACAGATGTAATGCATTTACAAATCTGTATACTTTTAAATCCTTGTTGTATGAAATCAGAAGACATAACAAAGGATTATTATCATTATTCAGAAACTTTGAAATTTCTTTGTTCACTTTGAGTAATGTGGAATAAAGAACCGTGGGAGGTGCAAAACCTAATTTGTAACATTTGAAAAAACTTTGTAAACATAAGTCATTCTCATTCCAGAAAAACCTTTTACTTTGGGCTTTCCTCCACCACGATTTAATTTTTCGTACCCTGAAGTTACATTTTTGATCTCTAAATCAATAATTTCCAAGCTAATCCCCGTGTTAAAAAACAAATATGTCAGACATAATTACATGACAAAATATCGCCAATAGAAGCAACATTCCTGAAGGATTTGTTTATAAATTTGCCCATGATCTAAACTAACGGAATAATTCATTTCTTCTGGTATTTTTTGGCATAATATTACCAAATTGTTAAACATTTTCTGATATATTTGACGACGAATTTAACATTTCAGTTGATACACATGATAAAACTTTGTTGTGTTATGTCCAAAGCTTAACGACCAAAAAACAAGGGATTGAAATCTGCTTTTCCTTGGTGTATCTAATTTTTGAACTCGTAATGTTTTGTATAAGTTGTAACTTCACCTAAAATGCCCAAGGCTTGTCTTATGGTTGGTTGGATGCAGTCCTTAACCCGCATTGGATAGTAATGAAAAAACATCATCGAGCTGCTTTTAAGATTAAATCACAATATTGTCATTTATGCCTTCGCTAACTTTGTAATATTTTTGTTTTTTTTATAAAAATTATCATTATTTCTAATTTAACAAAATAGGAAACCAAATCTTAAAAAAAATATATTAGAAGTCAGTTATCTGAAATATATAGAACAAAGAAAATGATAGGTATAATAGCAATGAGGACTAACTATTCCACCCAAAGACCATATGCAGTCAATAACACAAACTATAGGCCACCGTACGGGTCAACATAGCAATAGGCGGTACCCGGGAATATCATTATAATACCTGACAAAAATTTAATAAACAATTTTTCAATCTGTCAGCTTCAGATTATTTATACGTTAATAAATGACACTGTAAAACAATTTCTTGTAACAATTAAACAAAGGTACAAAAACTGATTTACACTTTGTTGAAAGACCATAAATATGATAGCTGATTCATTACCTTAACTTTTCTGGTTCGATTTCCAGATTTTGATAGCATCAGTAAATACAAGAGAATGTTGTACCATTCAATGGGTTTGAAATGAATTATCATTGAAATGTATTTTCTTTATGAAAAACAAGTATTTATAGTACAGAATAACGAGTGTTCCATTACGAACAATTTAAAGAAATTATTTGCTGGAAGGATCAGAGATTGTGGTACTTTACTAATGCCCGCGTCACACTGTCCCGATTTTTATATACGATGGATACCCGAATGCGAAAATTGTAAGTTCGTACGAAGTTGGTCCCGATCTCGTTAAAATACCAAAAAGTGACCGAAGCAAGTCCGATGAATAACGAAGTCTATACGATGGTGCCGAAATTATATACGATAGCAAAAGATGGACATACGAAGGTTAACCGAAGACGGGTATTTAAGCTTCATATCTCAGCCGAAGCCTACACGATTGATCACAAAGGCTACACGATTGATTACGAAGGCTACACGATGGATTACGATGATGGCGCGATGGCAATACGATGTCTAAAAGACGTGTACAGCTTACAATGCATTTCCAGTTACTGAATGTTTTGATTGATTTCTAAAAAAAAAAATTATGTGTCAAATACGCATATTCAATTTACCATTTTCTGCATGTGTCATATACAAATATAGTGTCCATATTTGTCCCCAATATGTTACATACGAGGGGATGCCACGCTTGGCATTGCCTTGTTTGAACAGTAAAATGTGTGCACTAGTCTGAATAATCACCCATAATTATGGCCATGTTTACTGATCTACCTTAAAGGTAAAGTAATGGGTTCGTTGATCCCTTTTATTCAAAAAGAGCTCTTTCCAGGAGAATATCATAATAATAAAAGACAAAAGGAAGGATGTGGGGAAAGCAGCAAATGCGGCAAAATATGACATATAGAAAACAAAATGGTTATGGAGTAAACATTCGTGTGACAACAACTCAGACGATACATAAAAAATCAGAATAATGAAGAAAAAATTGGTTTCTCTATATACGTGTACCTGCATGTTTGGTGTACGAGGCGCGTTTATGACTTTCATTATGTTACTTGATATGAAAAATTGACAAAAAATAATATTTTACTTGTAAAAGTAAATCCTGAGCCTGTTAAAACTGCTCTTCTTGTTCCATTTGAATTAATAGAAACAACGCTGTCGCCTTTCTTGTTCTCATAGAAATCATATGATATGAGCTCCATGTTTTGTGAACGTCTTTCTTAACTGTCGTATTAGACTGACCAGTGCATATCGCGCATGGCACTTAAAATGTATTTTAGCGCGAAAATTAACTTACATTTAGCTGGATGTATTGGCCGTCGTAGTTCCATCTTGTCGTCTTCGTACTTTTATTCGATGGCAACACGACGGGATTACGAGGTCTTCACGAAGTCGTGTTGCCATCGTAAGACCTTCGGGTAGCTTCGTGATTCATTCGTGTAGACATCGTAATGTCAAAACTGCGCGATGGAAAAGATGAAAACACGAATGCAATACGATGTTCAAAGATGCATTCCCGGTGACATTACGATGGTGAGGATGTGATACGAACTCAATACGAACCCTCAACATCGGACGCACCTTCGGGGATTTTTTAACATGTTAAAAAATTTAGAACCCTTCCCGAAGTTGTTCCCGAAGGCTAGAAAAAGTGGCCGATGGTTAACGATGGCACTACGAAATAGCCCGATCTGGATACGATCAGTCCCGATTTTGAAAATTTCCATAATCGTGTTGCCATCGGCGTAAAAATCGGGATAGTGTGACGCGGGCATAACATGTTAAAAAATCCTCGAAGGTGCGTCCGATGTTGAGGGTTCGTATTGAGTTCGTATCACCATCCTCACCATCGTAATGTCACCGGAATGCATCTTTGAACATCGTATTGCATTCGTGTTTCCATCGTTTCCACCGGCAGTTTTGACATTACGATGTCTACACGAATGAATCACGAAGCCACCCGAAGGTCTTACGATGGCAACACGACTTCGTGAAGACCTCGTAATCCCGTCGTGTTGCCATCGAATAAAAGTACGAAGGCGACAAGATGGAACTACGACGGCAATAAATCCAGCTAAATGTAAGTTAATTTTCGCGCTAAAATACATTTAAAGTGCCATGCGCGATATGCACTGGTCAGTCTAATACGACAGTTAAGAAAGACGTTCACAAAACATGGAGCTCATATCATATGCTTCTATGAGAACAAGAAAGGCGACAGCGTTGTTTCTATTAATTCAAATGGAACAAGAAGAGCAGCTATTACAGGCTCAGGATTTACTTTTACAAGTAAAATATTATTTTTTGTCAATTTTTCATATCAAGTAACATAATGAAAATCATAAACGCGCCTCGTACACTAACACTGCAGGTACACGTATATAGGGAAACCAAATTTTTCTTCATTATTCTGCCGGATTTTTTATGTATCGTCTGAGTTGTTGTCACACGAATGTTTACTCCATAACCATTTTGTTTTCTATATGTCATATTTTGCCGCATTTCTTGCTTTCCCCACATCCTTCCTTTTGTCTATATTATTATGATATTCTCCTGGAAAGAGCTCTTTTGAATAAAAGGGATCTACAACCTTTACCTTACCTTTAAGATAGATCAGTAAACATTGGCATAATTATGGGTGATTATTCAGACTAGTGCACACATTTACAGTTCAAACGAGGCAATGCCGAGCGTGGCATCCCCTCGTATGTAACATATTGGGGACAAATATGGACACTATATTTGTATATGACACATGCAGAAAATGGTAAATTGAATATTTGATACATAAACTATTTTTTTAGAAATCAACCAAAACATTCAGTAACTGGATGCCTTCGGCATATAATTTAAATGCATCGTAAGCTGTACACATCGTAATCCATCGTGTAGCCTTCGTAATCCATCGTTTAGCCTTCGTGATCCATCGTGTAAGCTTCGGCTGAGATATGAAGCTTAAGTACCCGTCTTCGGTTAACCTTCGTATGTCCATCTTTTGCTATCGTATATAATTTCGGCACCATCGTTATTCATCGTACTTGCTTCGGTCACTTTTTGGTATTTTAACGAGATCGGGACCAACTTCGTACGAACTTACAATTTTCGCATTCGGGTGTCCATCGTATATAAAAATCGGGACAGTGTGGGCATAATTAGTATCAAAAGTACCAGGATTATAATTTTATACGCCATACGCGCGTTTCGTCTACATAAGACTCATCAGTGACGCTCAGATCAAAATAGTTAAAAAGCCAAACAAAACAAGTTGAAGAGCATTGAGGACCCAAAATTCCAAAAAGTTGTGCCAAAATACGGCTAAGGTAATCTACTCCTGGGGTAAGAAAATCCTTAGTTTTTTGAATAATTCAAAGTTTTGTAAACAGAAAATTTATAAAAATGACCATATAATTGATATTCATGTCAACACCGAAGTGCTGACTACTGGGCTGGTGATACCCTCGGGGACGAAACGTCCACCAGCAGTGGCATCGACCCAGTGGTGTAAATAGTATCAAAAGTACCAGATTATAATTTTATACGCCAGACGCGCGTTTCGTCTACATAAGACTCATCAGTGACGCTCAGATCAAAATAGTTAAAAAGCCAAACAAAACAAAGTTGAAGAGCATTGAGGACCCAAAATTCCAAAAAGTTGTGCCAAATACGGCTAAGGTAATCTACTCCTGGGGTAAGAAAATCCTTAGTTTTTTGAATAATTCAAAGTTTTGTAAACAGAAAATTTATAAAAATTACCATATAATTGATATTCATGTCAACACCGAAGTGCTGACTACTGGGCTGGTGATACCCTCGGGGACGAAACGTCCACCAGCAGTGCATTGACCCAGTGGTGTAAATAGTATCAAAAGTACCAGGATTATAATTTTATACGCCAGACGCGCGTTTCGTCTACATAAGACTCATCAGTGACGCTCAGATCAAAATAGTTAAAAAGCCAAACAAAACAAATTTGAAGAGCATTGAGGACCCAAAATTCCAAAAAGTTGTGCCAAATACGGCTAAGGTAATCTACTCCTGGGGTAAGAAAATCCTTAGTTTTTTGAATAATTCAAAGTTTTGTAAACAGAAAATTTATAAAAATGACCATATAATTGATATTCATGTCAACACCGAAGTGCTGACTACTGGGCTGGTGATACCCTCGGGGACGAAACGTCCACCAGCAGTGGCATCGACCCAGTGGTGTAAATAGTATCAAAAGTACCAGGATTATAATTTTATACGCCAGACGCGCGTTTCGTCTACATAAGACTCATCAGTGACGCTCAGATCAAAATAGTTAAAAAGCCAAACAAAACAAAGTTGAAGAGCATTGAGGACCCAAAATTCCAAAAAGTTGTGCCAAATACGGCTAAGGTAATCTACTCCTGGGGTAAGAAAATCCTTAGTTTTTTGAATAATTCAAAGTTTTGTAAACAGAAAATTTATAAAAATGACCATATAATTGATATTCATGTCAACACCGAAGTGCTGACTACTGGGCTGGTGATACCCTCGGGACGAAACGTCCACCAGCAGTGGCATCGACCCAGTGGTGTAAATAGTAATCAAAAGTACCAGGATTATAATTTTATACGCCAGACGCGCGTTTCGTCTACATAAACTCATCAGTGACGCTCAGATCAAAATAGTTAAAAAGCCAAACAAAACAAAGTTGAAGAGCATTGAGGACCCAAAATTCCAAAAAGTTGTGCCAAATACGGCTAAGGTAATCTACTCCTGGGGTAAGAAAATCCTTAGTTTTTTGAATAATTCAAAGTTTTGTAAACAGAAAATTTATAAAAATGACCATATAATTGATATTCATGTCAACACCGAAGTGCTGACTACTGGGCTGGTGATACCCTCGGGACGAAACGTCCACCAGCAGTGGCATCGACCCAGTGGTGTAAATAGTATCAAAAGTACCAGGATTATAATTTTATACGCCAGACGCGCGTTTCGTCTACATAAGACTCATCAGTGACGCTCAGATCAAAATAGTTAAAAAGCCAAACAAAACAAAGTTGAAGAGCATTGAGGACCCAAAATTCCAAAAAGTTGTGCCAAATACGGCTAAGGTAATCTACTCCTGGGTAAGAAAATCCTTAGTTTTTTTAATAATTCAAAGTTTTGTAAACAGAAAATTTATAAAAATGACCATATAATTGATATTCATGTCAACACCGAAGTGCTGACTACTGGGCTGGTGATACCCTCGGGGACGAAACGTCCACCAGCAGTGGCATCGACCCAGTGGTGTAAATAGTATCAAAAGTACCAGGATTATAATTTTATACGCCAGACGCGCGTTTCGTCTACATAAGACTCATCAGTGACGCTCAGATCAAAATAGTTAAAAAGCCAAACAAAACAAAGTTGAAGAGCATTGAGGACCCAAAATTCCAAAAAGTTGTGCCAAATACGGCTAAGGTAATCTACTCCTGGGGGAAGAAAATCCTTAGTTTTTGAATAATTCAAAGTTTTGTAAACAGAAAATTTATAAAAATGACCATATAATTGATATTCATGTCAACACCGAAGTGCTGACTACTGGGCTGGTGATACCCTCGGGGACGAAACGTCCACCAGCAGTGGCATCGACCCAGTGGTGTAAATAGTATCAAAAGTACCAGGATTATAATTTTATACGCCAGACGCGCGTTTCGTCTACATAAGACTCATCAGTGACGCTCAGATCAAAATAGTTAAAAAGCCAAACAAAACAAAGTTGAAGAGCATTGAGGACCCAAAATTCCAAAAAGTTGTGCCAAATACGGCTAAGGTAATCTACTCCTGGGGTAAGAAAATCCTTAGTTTTTTGAATAATTCAAAGTTTTGTAAACAGAAAATTTATAAAAATGACCATATAATTGATATTCATGTCAACACCGAAGTGCTGACTACTGGCTGGTGATACCCTCGGGACGAAACGTCCACCAGCAGTGGCATCGACCCAGTGGTGTAAATAGTATCAAAAGTACCAGATTATAATTTTATACGCCAGACGCGCGTTTCGTCTACATAAGACTCATCAGTGACGCTCAGATCAAAATAGTTAAAAAGCCAAACAAAACAAAGTTGAAGAGCATTGAGGACCCAAAATTCCAAAAGTTGTGCCAAATACGGCTAAGGTAATCTACTCCTGGGGTAAGAAAATCCTTAGTTTTTTGAATAATTCAAAGTTTTGTAAACAGAAAATTTATAAAAATGACCATATAATTGATATTCATGTCAACACCGAAGTGCTGACTACTGGGCTGGTGATACCCTCGAGGACGAAACGTCCACCAGCAGTGGCATCGACCCAGTGGTGTAAATAGTATCAAAAGTACCAGGATTATAATTTTATACGCCAGACGCGCGTTTCGTCTACATAAGACTCATCAGTGACGCTCAGATCAAAATAGTTAAAAAGCCAAACAAAACAAAGTTGAAGAGCATTGAGGACCCAAAATTCCAAAAAGTTGTGCCAAATACGGCTAAGGTAATCTACTCCTGGGGTAAGAAAATCCTTAGTTTTTTGAATAATTCAAAGTTTTGTAAACAGAAAATTTATAAAAATGACCATATAATTGATATTCATGTCAACACCGAAGTGCTGACTACTGGGCTGGTGATACCCTCGGGGACGAAACGTCCACCAGCAGTGGCATCGACCCAGTGGTGTAAATAGTATCAAAAGTACCAGGATTATAATTTTATACGCCAGACGCGCGTTTCGTCTACATAAGACTCATCAGTGACGCTCAGATCAAAATAGTTAAAAAGCCAAACAAAACAAAGTTGAAGAGCATTGAGGACCCAAAATTCCAAAAAGTTGTGCCAAATACGGCTAAGGTAATCTACTCCTGGGGTAAGAAAATCCTTAGTTTTTTGAATAATTCAAAGTTTTGTAAACAGAAAATTTATAAAAATGACCATATAATTGATATTCATGTCAACACCGAAGTGCTGACTACTGGGCTGGTGATACCCTCGGGGACGAAACGTCCACCAGCAGTGGCATCGACCCAGTGGTGTAAATAGTATCAAAAGTACCAGGATTATAATTTTATACGCCAGACGCGCGTTTCGTCTACATAAGACTCATCAGTGACGCTCAGATCAAAATAGTTAAAAAGCCAAACAAAACAAAGTTGAAGAGCATTGAGGACCCAAAATTCCAAAAAGTTGTGCCAAATACGGCTAAGGTAATCTACTCCTGGGGTAAGAAAATCCTTAGTTTTTTGAATAATTCAAAGTTTTGTAAACAGAAAATTTATAAAAATGACCATATAATTGATATTCATGTCAACACCGAAGTGCTGACTACTGGGCTGGTGATACCCTCGGGGACGAAACGTCCACCAGCAGTGGCATCGACCCAGTGGTGTAAATAGTATCAAAAGTACCAGATTATAATTTTATACGCCAGACGCGCGTTTCGTCTACATAAGACTCATCAGTGACGCTCAGATCAAAATAGTTAAAAAGCCAAACAAAACAAAGTTGAAGAGCATTGAGGACCCAAAATTCCAAAAAGTTGTGCCAAATACGGCTAAGGTAATCTACTCCTGGGATAAGAAAATCCTTAGTTTTTTGAATAATTCAAAGTTTTGTAAACAGAAAATTTATAAAAATGACCATATAATTGATATTCATGTCAACACCGAAGTGCTGACTACTGGGCTGGTGATATTCATAAACGAGGCATCAGAGTTAGTGGATGGATACCTCATATCATTTGTGTTTTTTCTATTATATACTTGGTAAAATTATAAATATAGTAAAAGCAGCAACAATCTAAAAAGATATATCACGGGAGGATTGTGCCTGATATTTATGTGATGAAGAAATAATTTTTCAATCAGTTCAATTGAAGTCTGGAGCGGGTATGTCAGTTAACTGCTAGTAGTCTGATGTTATTTATGTATTATTGTCATTTTGTTTATTTTCTTTGGTTACATCTTCTGACATCAGACTCGCACTTCTCTTGAACTGAATTTTAATGTGCGTATTGTTATGCGTTTACCTTTTCTGCATTGGCTAGAGGTATAGGGGAAGGGTTGAGATCTCACAAACATGTTTAACCCCGCCCCATTTGTGCGCCTGTCCCAAGTCAAGAGCCTCTGGCCTTTGTTAGTCTTGTATTATTTTAACTTTTAGTTTCTTGTGTACAATTTGGAGTTTAGTATGGCGTTCATTATCACTGAACTAATATATATTTGTTTAGGGGCCAGCTGAAGGACGCCTCCGGGTGCGGGAATTTCTCGTTGCATTGAAGACCTGTTGGTGACCTTCTGCTGTTGTCTGCTCTATAGTCGGGTTGTTGTCTCTTTGGCACATTCCCCATTTCCATTCTCAATTTTATATGTATAGAATATATACTACATACGCATTTCACCTACCCATATTTAGCAAAATTTGTCCAGTACTTCATTACAGCTTCCGCTACTTTCTTATTATCATCTGATAGTGACATCAATTCAAGGAAAGGAGATACAAAATATATATCACTACCATGAACAGGTCCCTTAACCCATGATGGCAATATTTTAGTCTGTGTTAAATCCGTGTGTTGTGCAAACATATATTGAAATGTTTTACCACTTGAATTTCCCTCTGAATGGCTGGTTAGAGCGCGTTTTGTTTGAATGTTAAACATCACGTCACCATAAAAATCAAGCTGATTTGAAGTTTGTTCTTGCAAATCAGAACCATTGCCGTATCGGTTACATATTGCTTGACTTAGTTCTTGATTGTTACTATATATAACCTTTGCAAGCAGTGGTGCTATATGGTTACAAAGTATACGTTTCGGTATACCATTCGTTATATTAAAATTATACGACTTTTGGTATTTATTAAGAAGTTCAACATAAGTTGAACCTTCATTTACAACATTTCCTATTAACAGATCAATTGAATTAAAATTAGTCGAATTTCTTAATAAATTAGACGGGTTATCAGTGATGCGTTTTCCATCAATGACCGGACCAAATGGTGGCGACAATGTAGGATGGTCAATTTTACTTATCACATCTCGATATGCACTTTGTAAATCCTTGCTTGTTATGTTCCGGAGACAGTCAACAACCAGATTATTATCATTATTCCAGCAACGGACCAGTTTGGCAACTTTCTTTGTATACTTTGGTACACTGGTGGATAAAGACAGTGGCGAGGTGGGAAAACCACTTTGTAGAATCATTCTGCGAAACAAACCTTTAGTCATAAGGGCATGAAGTGCAATGCTCATTGCACCAGCAGAATGGCCAAATACCGTTATAGACTTTGGTTTCCTCCAAACGATTTAATATATCTTCGTGTCCATAGAAGTGCTATTTGTTGATCTTTAAATCCATAATTTCCACGAGCTGCAGAATCGCCCGTGCTCAAAAATCCAAATATTCCTAGACGATAATTAACAGTGACAACAATGACATCGCCAATAGAAGCCAACATTCCTCCCCTGAAGGTCATTCCCTGACCTTTATCAAATTTGCCACCATGAATCCAAACCATTACGGAATAATCATTTCTTCTGGAAATATTATTTGGAACATATATATTCAGATGTAAACAGTTTTCTGATATATTTGTATTCGACAGAAAAGCTGTACTCATTTCTATGTCTTGATAACATGATGGACCAAACTTTGTTGCTGTTAGTGTCCCAAGCCAACGACCATAAAACCAAGGGTTTGTAAATCTGCTTTTCCCCACTGGTGGTATGGCATATGGAATTTTTCTGAACTCGTAAACTGTTTTCTTTGTATAAGGCTCTGTATACTTTACACCTAACAAATGCCCAAGACTTGTTTTAATGGTTGTTGGTATTTCTAGTCCTTCAACGTGCACAGCAAGCAAAAGTGGCATAGCTAAATGAAAAAACATCATCGAGCCGCCTGTAAATGATTAAATCACAAAGTCAATATTCATTTCAAAAATGCAAACTGTCTGCATAATTTTTTTCAATATTCCTCTGTGTGTTTTTTTATAACAAAATTATCATTATTTCTATATTTAACAATAAATAAGAGAAAACAAAGTCTTAAAAAAAACTATACTTACAGAAGCAGTTATACCTAACACTATATACGACCAAGACATGATAGGAAATAGAAATGTTTATAGTGACTAAGTCTTATTGTCACATCCTAAAGCTACAGTATCGTCAGTCAATAAACACAAAGACTGATGACTTGGCCAACGATCTTGTACGTGGTCGAATCAAGCTTACGGCGGTACGTGTAAATCATTACTTATATACTGACAAAAATTAACAGTGTAGAATGTCAACTTCTTGCATCTGTCAGCTGTTCAGATTTATTTATTACGATTCATCAGGATAACATGCACTTTAAAACACTCACTTTCTTCTTTGTAACATTTAAAAAAGTATGTAGCAAAAAATGTTTCACACTTTTGTTTGAAATGACCATAATAGTGATTAGCTGATTCAAATACCGTTAACTTTTCTGGATTCGATTTCCAGATTTCGTTTGCACATATGCATTTTACGTAAATACAATGGGCATTAGCTTGTGCACCTTCCTTAAAGGGTTTGAAATGAAATTTATCATTTGAAATGTATTTATCTTTATGAAAAAACACCACAGTTTTATGTTACGATGACATAACGGACGAACGTTAAGTCGACACTAAGTTCGTCGTTCCGTCGATCTGAACAGGTTTTAAAAATAGTACCTTAAATAAAAACCTACTTTTAGCGATAAGTATACATCAATATCTCTAGGGTGCATGCATAACTTTTTTGTGTTACATTTTAAAGTATGAATAAAACCCTGTAAAGGTTTCTTATTCAGCAACAGTGTAAAGTTTGAAGTACATTAATCCAACATAAAAATGATAAGACAACTTTCCAGCAGAGGCATATGTTAGCAAAGATAATAGATCACCGTTAGGCCTTTAATAATACCACATGCAAAGGTACAAAAGGGCCCCTTCGTGATAATGTAAAACAATCCTAAAACACTGTTAGCCATAATTTTCGGGTATACTTAATTTCGCGCTTAGGCCTTTCTAACGGACTTCGCGATGATTATTTTTTTCTTGATTTTCTTGATGTATTACATTAGCTAGTTATAAAGTGGAGGTCCATTTTAAAGAACGCAGATTTCTTTCGTAAATAAAATGATCGGTTCCTTATTTGTGATTAACACCACTTTTAACAACCTGCCACTGTATTAGAGCAAGAAATGATATGTTATAGATAATAGAATGACAATTTCGGATATGTTGGTGAAGGAATGGCGAACGTAGATACAAGTATTTTGTCTTGGGGAGGGATAAATCCTACTTTGTAAAGAATTACTCAGATTCAAACAAAAAATTCTCTGAAACTGACTTGATTTCTTGATTGACAACATATTTGTTACGTTTGGAGGACGTGTTTTTCAACAGACTATCGGAAATCCAATGGGAACCAATTGTGCCCCTCTTCTTGCCGACTTGTTTCTTTATTATTATGAGGCTGGCTTCATACGGGACTTTCTTATGAAGCAAGATAAGAAGTTAGCTATTGAGATGATGTTCTCTAACTAAATAATACAAAATTTGAACGACTCTATCCCATCGAACTAGATAAGCAGGGCTACCTGCCTCATATCCTAACTTACATCTAGATATTGACAATGAGGGTCGGTTGAAAACAAAATCTTACGACAAAAGAGACGATTTCAGCTTCCTAATTGTGAACTTTCCATGTATATGTGCAACATTCCAGCAGCGCCTGCATAGTGCATACGGAGTATATATCTCCCAATTGATACGATATTCCAGTGCTTGTATTTCTTATCATGATTTCCTTGATAAAGGGTTGCTGCTCACAAGGAAGCTATTAAACCGAGAGTTTCAAATGGTGAAATTGAAATCATCCCTTCGTTAATTTTATGGACGCCATCAAGAGTTAGTTGACCGTTATGGAGTTACCGTTTCAAAGATGATATCGGATATGATCCTTATGTTTTAACTACAATACCCTTCCATTTTCACAAATGTGACTATCGAATTAGACTATTTACCGGATTTGTACTAACATAAGCCTGTCACATGTGGAGCAGGATTTGTTTACGCTTCCGGAGCACCTGAGATCACCCAGTTTTTGATGGGATATTTTGTGTATGTTCGATTATGTTGTGTCTTCTTTACTATTATTTGTCTGTTCGTCTTTTTATTTTTAGCCATGGCGTTGTCAGTTTAATTTCAATCTATGAAATTAGAATCCCAATCCTGCAAATAGTTTTTGCTTTTTACAGTTTTCTTCATCTACCAAAGTTCTCGCAAATATGCAAAAACTCGATTTGGATCCTCAAGGTAATAACTAATATCTTTGGGGTTGACTAACAATTATGGCGATATTTGTAGATTTTTTCCTGTTAAAAAAACCGCAAAAACATATTAGAAAAAAAAAACATTTCTTAGTAATCACTCTTATTAGGAATTGACTGTATTTTGACCATATTGATGTATTTGCGGATCTTGATTGCTGTTCATAGTATAAGTGTACTCATCCAGAGCGACACGACGGGCGTGCGGCACGATTTGTTTATCATTCCTGAGCACGTGAGATCACTCCCAATCTTTAGTGGGGTTCGAGTTGCCTAGTCTTTTGTTTTTTTATGTTGTATTTGTGTACTGTTGTTTGTCTTTTCGACGATTTTCGTGTTTTGGTAATTAAAGCATTGTCAGCTTGTGTTAGACTTACGAGTTTGAACATCCTTTGGTACTTTGTGTCTCTCTTTTTTGAAGATAGGCAAAATGAAAAAAAAAAATTGTAACCGTCTGACAATTCTAATCTAAGTAGATATATTCGGTGATTCGAAAAATTCTGAAAACATTTCGGGTTTTGCCAGATATTTTCAAGATAATTCACCAAACATGCATTTTACCTCTATCGCCTATTTAAAACCTGTCGGTCATGTTGGTTAGCAGATAGGATAATTGGACAATTTAAAAAAAAAAATATTTTGGCTAAGTTTGGTTGCGATGGACCCAGTAATTTCAAAGGAAAATAATTTTGTAAAAAATTAACGAACGACGACGGGAAAACATGGTTAATTTATAAGTTGAAAAAAAATTGAAATCGCTTTTAGTAACACCACTGAAACCGGCGTGTACTCTTAGTGTTGTGCTAAATACCTCCGATACAATGAGTTAGGACCCATCTGATATTTTTAATATCTTTCTTATGTTGTGCTGGTACACCTCTGTCTCAAGTTAAGATATATAGTTGAATGACCAAGCTAAAAAAAATTCGACTTTAGAAGTTTACCCTACCTGCAGAATAAATCATGACTTTCCCTTTAGAATAAATGTTTAAACTTCATTTTTTGCCTGATCGAAGAATCGAAAGATGGTGCAAAATATTTAAAAGTTGAGATCGAAGGTTATTGTTTTTTCATTAGTGTTAAATTTTTTTAAATAGCCAGAACATTATATCTGTATTGTTAAATAGGCGATAAATTACTCGCCTAATGAAATAACAAACAGACGAAGATTATTTTTGACTCCACTTAAAAAATTAAAAAATACCAGATGCCAATTTTTACGAAATTCATGTGGACTAAGGCCGTACGGTGACCTATAGTTGTTAATGTCTGTGTCATTTTGGTCTTTTGTGGATAGTTGTCTCATTGGCAATCATACCACATCTTCTTTTTTATACACAATAAATTTTCTGTTATGAACATTGAGGTTGTATTGGCAGGCGTTTTAACTTCAACATGCATGTACATTTATATTTATTTATAAAAAAAACAAGTCTAAATTGAAAACAACATTCAAATTTTATACGTGTGCATGCAAAACACATGTCTTGGTAGAGGTATATATGCGTAGCCGTCTATGAACCACTAAGAAAGAGTTGCTGCAAGGGTCCTTATTTAACATTTAAAGTGCGCAATATTTTTATTGTTCATCATTGGTTTAATAGTCCGCATATATAGTTAACACATGGCATGGCATGGGTAAAATATCTTTGTTCTTACTGTGCTATAATCTGGATAATGCACAGCAAAGGTGTGCATTAACTACCTCAGATATACTGCACAGTTCAAATCTATTTTTACCTTTAGGGGCGGTTCCTGGATTTCGAAAGGGGCGTTATTCCGTTAAATTAAAAAAAATATGTCACCGAGAGTAGAGAGACTAAAGACAACATTGACGATTTTAAGCTAAAACATATGGTGGCCGGTTAAGGCCATTTCGCGTTTTCGCGTTTTCGCGTTTTCGCCCATCATATTATATAGGGCGAAAACGCGAAAACGCGAAATCGCGAAGTCGAAAACACGAAAACGCGAAGTCGAAAACGCGAAAACGCGAAAACGCGAAGTCGAAAACGCGAAAACGCGAAGTCGAAAACGCGAAAACGCGAAATATTTTTTCTTTCCGATTTCGCGTTTTCGACTTCGCGTTTTCGCGTTTTCGACTTCGCGTTTTCGCGTTTTCGCGTTTTCGACTTCGCGATTTCGCGTTTTCGCCTTTTCGCGTTTTCGCGTTTTCGCGTTTTCGCGATTTCGCGTTTTCGCGTTTTCGCGATTTCGCGTTTTCGCGATTTCGCGTTTTCGCGTTTTCGCGATTTCGCGATTTCGCGTTTTCGCGTTTTCGCGTTTTCGCGTTTTCGCGATTTCGCGTTTTCGCGTTTTCGCGTTTTCGCGTTTTCGCGATTTCGCGTTTTCGCCTTTTCGCGATTTCGTGTTTTATATACCAATACATATTCTTAGTATTTGACTTTATTTCATAATCTATTTTGTTCAATTCAATATTTTATCATAAATATTTGTTGTTTTTTAAGGTGTTTCGGTTAAGGTTTAACTACCAAGGCTTTTCCTCATCAGGTATCCCAAGCCTCTAACTAATAAAATAATCAGTTTCAAAGTAAAGTTCAAAGCATCCATACGCATAGAATTTAAAAATTCTGCATACCGGGATACGACACCTGGTAACTTTGTATTGATGTATTGTATTCTAAATTAAATCAGTTTATGATTTGATATAACCATTGTCTTTTATGTTGTGATTTATCCTATAACTTGGTTTATCCTATAACTTGGAGGATGTAAGTAGATCCTTCAAGTTTTTGTGTCTTTTATATGCTATGATCGGAGGTTTTGGAAACATGGTTTTTGTGCTATCATTTTGTTCAATTAGGTGCCAATGTTTTTTAATTGCTTTATTTAGTCCATTGAAGGAAGGATTAAATTTGGTGGCTAAAACAAATGGAGGCATTGCTCTTTTGTTTTTAAGCTTGTACCTTAGACAATCTTTTCTTTCCTTATGAAGTGCATTTGTTATAATGGGGTTGATATCTTTTTCCGAGTATCCCCTTTGGAGAAGTTTTGTTTTAAAAGTTTCAATTTCTTTTAGTGTATCTTTTATGCATTTTTCTACCTAGTTCGTCAAAATCTCGTAAGAGATTTTGTTTAATGTATTTTACATCAGGACTGGGAATAAATTTTAATCCCTTTGCAAGAACTAATATTTCATAGTTTGTGAGATTCTCACGTGAAAACACTTCTATATAGTTTAAAGCTTTTTTTACATTTTCATGAAAGTGTTTTGTGCGTTTAAGATGGCCTTTGTTATTATTATGTATACGGAGTTTACTTTTGTATTTTATTAATCGTTTTTTCTTATCCCTTTTTCTGAGAGATCTTTTTCTATTACTCATAGTAATTTATTTGTATAAATTTGTTTTGTGACAAAACTATTTTGTTTGTTTGTATAATTATTTCAACTCTAATTGAGAGATGAAATGAATATATATGAACTTCAACTCTATTTGAGAGATGAAATGTATTTTATTAATTCTACTCTATTTGAGAGATGAATTGATTTGTATTTTGTTTAAATCTATTTCAAAAATTATACATTGTATATGTAAACTCTGTTGAAGTGTTTGTTCACTTGTATCCCGGTATGCAGAATTTTTAAATTCTGTGCGTATGGATGCTTTGAACTTTACTTTGAAACTGATTATTTTATTAGTTAGAGGCTTGGGATACCTGATGAGGAAAAGCCTTGGTAGTTAAACCTTAACCGAAACACCTTAAAAAACAACAAATATTTATGATAAAATATTGAATTGAACAAAATAGATTATGAAATAAAGTCAAATACTAAGAATATGTATTGGTATATAAAACACGAAATCGCGAAAAGGCGAAAACGCGAAAAGGCGAAAACGCGAAAACGCGAAAACGCGAAATCGCGAAAACGCGAAAACGCGAAATCGCGAAAACGCGAAAACGCGAAAACGCGAAATCGCGAAAACGCGAAATCGCGAAAACGCGAAATCGCGAAAACGCGAAATCGCGAAAACGCGAAATCGCGAAAACGCGAAAAGGCGAAAACGCGAAAAGGCGAAAACGCGAAATCGCGAAGTCGAAAACGCGAAAACGCGAAAACGCGAAGTCGAAAACGCGAAAACGCGAAGTCGAAAACGCGAAATCGGAAAGAAAAAATATTTCGCGTTTTCGCGTTTTCGACTTCGCGTTTTCGCGTTTTCGACTTCGCGTTTTCGCGTTTTCGCGTTTTCGACTTCGCGTTTTCGCGTTTTCGACTTCGCGATTTCGCGTTTTCGCGTTTTCGCCCTATATAATATGATGGGCGAAAACGCGAAAACGCGAAAACGCGAAATGGCCTTAACCGGCCACCATAAAAACACGATACTTTGTCCAATCCAAGGGTTAACGACCTGTTCGCCCTCAACCCCGAATCCGCCTTCTACCTTGAAATTAAACTGTGAAAAAAACCATCGTAGTCTCCCTTATGCAAAGCTCTGATTCCTTTCACGGATTTGGCTATACTTTTTGGACCTTTTGGATTATAGCTGTTCATCTTTTATATACGCTTTGGATTTCAAATATTTTGGTCACAAGCATCACTGAAGAGGCATGTATTGTCGAAATGACCATCTAGTGCAAGAAAACTGGTACTGTTAATTTTATTCAAAATAGGATAAAAAGAAAGGTTTCTCATTCCTTTTTTTTTTTTTTTTATCTAAGCTGGGATATAAAATAATTTATTATATTGTGTGTACAACGTAAATCTTAAATCAGTGTTTTAAAGTCATAAAGATAGTTAAAACAATTTTTGTTAATTTCTGCCAAAAAAAAAGAAATGGATATCCGAATAAAGGAAATCTGATTTGAATTAATTTTAGACTCAATGGAATTTATATAACGACTTTTTGAATATCTATTCCTATAAAGTGACTATTTTTGGAACGAATTAAATGAGGATCATATTTAAGTTTGTTTTAAAACAGGGGGATTAGCTGGAGATTAATAAGACTTCATTTAGATGGACGTGTCTTAAAAAGTAATACAGTAGATCAAAAGAAATTTGGGGGGTTGCAGGGAGTAAAAGGTGTTGAAAAAGGAACGTATTTTCAGTTTATTCAACATTTTAAATTTAGGTAATATCACATCTTCCTCGGTTCCTTTTTTCTCTAAGCATATCATTGAGGGAAAGAAATTCAAAATCAATTAATCTAAACTCAATAACCCTTTCAGTTATGATTTTTTTTTTCATACACCGATTTGAAAGTACCCAATTTGTCAAAGTCTCAATCGTCACCAATTTAAATAAAAATTGGGTATAAATCTAACGGAAACGATAAAAAATATATACTATTAAATCGCCGTAATTTTAGAAGAAGCCTAAAATAAAGAAAAATATTTAATTTAAAACTTACCAAAGTCGTATTTCCCCCTTTCTTTACCCTACAAGAAACTTTCATAGGATCCGTGGATTGCGGGATAACGTCCACATTTCTAAAACGTTCACGTAAATTGATTGCGTCATGTGTTAAAACAGTTATTGGCCAATCAAATCGGTATATGTAATTTAATCTGCACAGCACGAGATGACCCAATAACCCGAACTTCTTCGTCGTTCGGGTTAAGCAGGGTCACTCGAACTGTGCAGATTAAATAACATATACCGACTTGCTTAGTCAATAACTATAACTTAAAGTTGTATACACACTTCATAAATTCTACTTCAATATATTTGTGCGAAATAATTTCCGCATTATCCGATTTTAAATGTTTTGTTCAGACACCATTTTCATCCCGCATGTGGAGCAGGATCTGCTTACCCTTCCGGAGCACCTGAGATCACCCCTAGTTTTTTGGTGGGGTTCGTGTTGTTTATTCTTTAGTTTTCTATGTTGTGTCGTGTGTGCTGTTGTTTGTTTGTCTTTTTCATTTTTAGCCATGGCGTTGTCAGTTTGTTTTAGATTTATGAGTTTGACTTCCCTTTGGTATCTTTCGTCCCTCTTTCATCCGGAGTGGTCTACTGGCCGTCACTTTACTTTTAATCTCGAATAAATTTGGATTAAATCGATGATGTGTAAATCTATACAACCTATCCATGAAGGTAAAACAGAAATGTGTATACTTGAAACTGAGGCTCAATTAAAGGCATTTTAGTTTTATCGAAAAAAATTAGGCTAAATTAAAGGCATTTTAGTTTGAACAAATAAACTCAGGATAAATTGAAGGCATTATAGTTTTAACGAATTCATTAAGGCTAAATTGAAGGCGGTTAAGTTTTAATGAACAATAGAAGACTAAATTGAGGGCATTTTAGTTTAACGAACATAATAAGGCTAAATTGAAGGCATTATAGTTTTTAACGAACTCATTAAGGCTTAATTGAAGGCAGTTTAGGACTATGAAAAAGAAAAAAAAGTAAAAGATGTTGTCGGGTTGCATTTTAATTGAAAAACAAATCATCATGATATTAAATTAATACACGTCTAGTTTGTTTGTCCGGATTTCCTCTTGAATTCATCGATCACCTTCTTTAATTTGTTTGTTCCTCTGAGTCGGATATATACCCAGTTTATCTCTCCCTTTTTCGAGTCATTGAAGGTGTTTTTAAAGTCGAAAAGAAAACTAGAAGCTGCTTTGGACCCAAACTAATATGTATCCTTGGATGAAAAAGAAAACATGTATATATACTTAATAATTTACATGACATGCTGAACTAACTCCGTGATTTTATTTTTCGGTATAAAGCTATACCGAGCGGGAGTATTTGCAAGGAAGTATAGTTTTAGCAAACATGTATTACCATTATATTACTGACCATGTGCATGACAAGAATCTCCACTGCTGGTGGACGTTTCGTCCCCGAGGGTATCACCAGCCCAGTAGTCAACACTTCGGTGTTGACATGAATATCAATAATGTGGTCATTTTTATAAATTTCCTGTTTACAAAACTTTGAATTTTTCGAAAACTAAGGATTTTCTTATCCCAGGCATAGATTACCTTAGCCGTATTTGGCACAACTTTTTGGAATTTTGGATCCTCAATGCTCTTCAACTTTGTACTTATTTGGCTTTATAAATATTTTGATATGAGCGTCACTGATGAGTCTTATGTAGACGAAACGCGCGTCTGGCGTACTAAATTATAATCCTGATACCTTTGATAACTACTTGAGATTCATGTGCAAAAACAAACAAAAAATCTTCGTCGTTTGTAACGTAGGCAGAGTTTGCACAGAAAATTATATTCCGAAATAACGTTACCGATGTCACACATGTGTAGACATATTCAATTTATCTCTTTCAAATTACACATCAAAATTGGAAAAAAAGAACTTCCTTCCTTTATACAAACAGTCATCGAAAGAATACTTGCAATCTTATCTGGCAATTAAGGAAATACATTTACATACATGCATTTCATTTTTGAAAGAGGGGTCGGGGTGTCATTCTCAAATGATATCATATACCACTAGCAGTTTTAAGAAATAAAAAAAAGGATAAATCTCAAATGAGTATTGAGCATAAAGTTAGGTAGTAATTTTGATACAGAATTGAAAAGAACTTTTTAAAACAGTATATATCTTTATCAATTTACAACATTCCATCTTACAATAGCTAGAGCATTTTAAACACATACATTTGTAGTTGTTAACTTAATTGTTTATGACGGTGACATTTATCATTTTATTAAATCAACAGTTCTATGAATAAATTTTACTTACAACATAACATATTGAATATCCTGTTATTTCCCCAAAATGCCTCCTTGGTCTCTTATGTGTAACATTTATCAAACACAATCAACATGACCTAGCCAACAATTTCAAATTGTTAGCTTCCATCCAGGAAGTATCAACTAGACATGCCCAATCAATATTGTTTAATTCTTGCAATGTTCTGGCAAGCATTCTTTATTTTCTTAACTGTCTTCCAATTTTAATGTAAATACTGATCTTTCTGCAAAATTGACACACGCTTGTAGCAAAAAAGATGCATTGTTTGCGGGATGTTTCAGCTAGCGAAAAACACCTGCAAACACTTTTTTTCTGTTTTACTGCAAATTTGTGGCAAACATTTAAAACCTTTTTGTTATTTTATATTAATATGGAACTTGTCTATATACCGGCTTTGATTATTTGGAATATTTTCTAATTTTCACTTACTACATTTGTATAAACTTCAAGATTTACCTGTATTATTAAAACCGTTTTTTTTTTAAATGTGATAATTTTCGTAGGGTTAAATATTTCGCAGTGGTGTCTTGCCATGGCTTTGTTTGGACTTATTTGTTTGCTTTTTAGCCTTGAATGTTTATCCCTAATATTTTATTAACTGTGCATTTACATTCAGATATCGCAGATCAAATTTATTCGTTCATAGTCTATTAATTTACGTTTTTTGATTGAGTTAAGCCTGCCAATTGATATTTTATCGTATGTTTTTCTATGCTGTGATGTTATGCTATTGTTTCAGAAAAAGGGAGAAGGTTTGGTACCATTAAAACGTTTAATCCCGCTGCAAATGTTTGCACCTGTCCTAAGTCAGGAATCTGATGTACAGTAGTTGTCGTTTGTTTATGAAATTTATACGTGTTTCTCGTTTCTCGTTTTTTTCATATAGATTAGACCGTTGGTTTTCCCGTTTGAATGATTTTACACTAGTAATTTTGGGGCCCTTTATAGCTTGTTGTTCGGTGTGAGCCAAGGCTCCGTGTTGAAGGCCGTACATTGACCTATAATGGTTTACTTTTTTTAAATTGTTATTTGGATGGAGAGTTGTCTCATTGGCACTCACACCACATCATCCTATATCTAATATCTATAAAATTGGTAGAATGTGTTATAATACACGGTAGTATAATACAAAAAGGACAAATGAAATAAAAAATTGAAAAACGAACGACACCTGAGTCAAATTAAATGCTTTAGCTTTATGCAAAGCAAAGGCAAAATCGAGGTTACCCTAAAAAGTTTTTAATAAACACTTACTTACCTGGTATATCTTTCAAAGATCAACATTCATAGCATGTATGTAAGTGCTGTTCTCTCTTTGTTTACCAGCCAGCGTCTATCAGTAGTTGCTGATGAATGCAAAGATTTGTTACATAATAAATAGAACTTAATGTTTAAAAATAGAATCACCACTTATTTAAAGTGTTGAATGCAGCTAACATCAGCAATAAATAATTAAATACTCACAATATTTTTTTATATCTTTTATATCTTTAGGAAAAGGTGAGATGAGTGGATAACAAAGTGAAGCAACCGATTTAAATAAAAGATATTACGAAAAGAATATAATCATAAAAAGAAGAGAAAAGAAATTACTAAAAAAATATTATCATAACAATAAAATAAAAGAAATATTTAAGATGAATTCTCTCTCTCTCTCTGATCATCCAATAAAAGTGAACATGACATAGATCAGGTTAATGAATACTGAATATTTAAAGTTAATGTTTAATGCTGCAGATGTTCCGTCTTGGAGAAGGATAGGAATGTCCTCAAGCCAGAAGGTCATCCTGTTGCCATGGAGATGTTGACCTGATGTAATGCTCGTGTCTAAATTGATAAAATGTCCATTTTCCTTGTCAAATTCATTCCATTGTGGTAAATCTGGACCATTTACATTTCTGTAAGAAATAAAACATGTGTCGAACCTTAAGGCTTTGTTGTATATTATCGTGCAACACATACACTTAAATCTTTGACAATTTCAAGAATTAGAGATCGTCTTATAGAATTTTAGAAATCTGTATGATTTCTATTACATTTTTTCTTTCGATCCTGTTTGTTTATTTATATTTTGGACTCTGATGCGGATTATAAAACGGTTGATATCTGATGAGATTTTTCATGTATGCTGTCTATTCGACTCACATGTCCAATTCATATCATGTTTCTTGCTTTGTAGTTTTGTCATATTGTGTTGCAATTGATTGTTGCTTGCTTAATTTATATATGTTTGCACTATTTCTATATTTTTCAATGGTAATGTCCATATAGTTATAACATAATTTGTTTCTTTGCTCATTTTAGTCTGACAGTTTGTGGACTTTGGAAAGTGTAATTGACGCACCATTTCAATAAGTACTGATACATAATATAGACCAATTGGTTGATTTTAGTAGACATGCATAATCGGGTAGAGTGACACATCTTGCTAAAGACTTTGACTGTGGTACACAATAGTCACCAAGACGTCTATACCATCCAGCAGTTGAGCCTTATCTAAAACAGGTGCGATCATTTTGCTTTGTAACTTGTATATAGACAACGTCACGTCCGACCGGACTTGGAAAATCATTTCAGGAGAGTGCCTTACTTTCGGAACGTTTTTAAATCATTCAAACATTATGAAGGGAGAGTAAAAAGATCTCTAATCGTTTTAAATAATGGTAACATTTTCTGTAGAATGTTGGCATGCTCTCTGTAGACTAAAAACATTATGTTAGGCGTGTTCTGCTAGATATAAAACTCACCCAGATTTTGCAAAATTAGTCCAGTACTTCATTACTTTCTCTGACAAAGGTTTATTTTCCTCTGTGATGTTGGTTAATTCATTAGCAAACATAAATATAACTTCAGCTCCATGCTCTGACCTATTAAACCATGCTGGTAATTCTCCGAATAACGGATAGGGTGATTCTCTTGTAAAAACATAATGAAACTAACTACCATGGTTATGTCCCTTTGGTGAGTGTAACTGTAGCGATTGTACAGCTGGTACATCAAAATTAAAATCTGAGTATACATTAAGAATTTCATAAGTCTGCCCCATGAAGTCACGTGACTGACTGTATCGTCTACTTATGGCAGCGGAAACATGTAAACTATTGTTGAAACAAATTTTAGAAATTTCAGGCGCTATATTATTTGCCAAAATCTGTTTTGGAATTCCATCGGTGAGATTAAATCCTAATCTTGTTTCCAAACGTTTTAGTATCAAAATCAACAACGATGACTCACCAGACACGGTTCCTATTAAAACATCTAAAGACCGATAAAACATCGACGCGTCTGAACTGTAATTGGTCATCAGATTGAGTGGTTCATCTAACAGCAGCTCACCATCAACAACAGGAGCAAAACCAATCTGCAAGTATGTTCTACGTTGACGGAGACGGAACGCTGTGTACAGAGCATGCGCAGGTACTTCTTTCAAACATTGCGCTAAAACATAGTCCTGATTGTCAGTACAGTTTACATATGATGCTGCTTCAAATGAAGCTAATTTTGTAAACTTGCCTAGTGCATACGTAGAGAGAGCTGTGCCACTCTGTATTATTGCTCTCTGAAACAAGCCTTTATTCAAAGGAGCAATTGACAGCAAAGCGACACTGAAACCACCAGCCGATTCACCGGAAATAGTTATAGATTTACTGTTCCCTCCGAATGATGGTATATTGTCCTTGACCCATCGAATAGCCATAATCTGATCCCATAATCCATAATTTCCCGGTAAGTCATCCAAGCTCAGAAATCCAAATATATTAAGTCTATAATTAATAGTAACGATAATCACATTTCCTGTTACTGCCAACCTGGCTCCATCATATAACGATCCCTTTCCTGAGGCGTAACTTCCTCCGTGTATCCATACTATAACAGATTTGTTGTTATCAGTTGAAACACTGGAAGGAACGTATATATTAAGAGTTAAACAGTCTTCAGATATGTTTTTATTCATAAGTCTTCTTCTAAAATAATCTTTATTTTGATAAC
Source organism: Mytilus edulis (assembly GCA_019925275.1). NCBI lineage: Eukaryota > Metazoa > Mollusca > Bivalvia > Mytilida > Mytilidae > Mytilus > Mytilus edulis. The sequence continues at coordinate 92,729,226 of CM034356.1, read as the reverse complement.
AAGAGGGACCAAACATCCTTGCGTCTAAAATACTTCCCCATGACCCGTATGGTTGAGGCTTCTCAAAGCGTAAATTTCCAACGGGAGGCCTTGCATATGGAATTTTTCTAAATTCATACAGATCTTTTCCAAGGACCATTCTTCGCAGACCTAGCACTTCGCCTAGATTTGTCCTAACTGTGACTGAATCATAAGCACTGGAGAAAACTGCGATCAATGAAATTGAAAGCCAAAACAGAACCATACTAAAAAAATAACGTTGATAAAAATAATTTATTATATAGTTATAGAGGCCGTCTTTCGTCGATTTTTTTACCTTTTTATTATTTGATATTGGCTTTGAACTAGCTGCCAGTAACTGCGAGTTCTGTCAGAAATGTACCTGGTGTCTTTTTGATGTTATGGATGCGGGATTTTTTATATAGCTACGATAGCTACGTCCAGTGCGGCTTTTGTTTGATGTTTTTCTGCTTTGTAACGATCTGATAAGTTTAAGGGGTTTTTTTTCAACCGATTTTTATAGTTTGTTCTAATGTTGTGCGGTTATGCCATTTTCCCAGATAAGGGAAGGCTTGGGCGCTCATAGACATCTTTTACCCCGCCACATTCTATGTGTGTCTGTCCCAACGCTGTAGCTAGGTGTTTGTCGATGGTTCATGTCTGTCACATGTTTTTTTTTTTTTGATAAATTGTTTTGTTACGAATTAGTCCGTTAGTTTTCTTAATAGATTGTTTCGTGTCGAGGCCTCATCGACTATACGGTACGGGTTTTCCTCATTAGTGAAAGCCGTGTTATTGCTTACATCCACCTTATTATCAATCATACCACATCTTCTTATTTTTATATGGAATATTTGCCATTTGACGCATTCAAACTCAATCAATTATATTAAAAGTTTTAATAAATGCATACCAAATTCCATGACGTTATATTATTAGACAAATCAAAGGTGAAGAGCATTTTTAACACAGTACATTTATGATATTCTGAACATTTCAATTTTGACAAGGGAGTAAACGTAAAATAATTAAAATCGTATATAAATGTTTACTATGCGGCATCACTTTGGTATAAGAATATCTGAAAGTCGTTAATTATATCAGGCAATGGCTGCTGATCATTTTGACCTTAGAAGTTTACTGTACATGTATTTTACAGATCAAGATCCTATTAGCTGATTTGTTGATACGGGTTGAACCCCCGACCTTTTCATAGTTATGTCCTGGGGTCGAATGTATTGTGTAGAAAGAATGACCCACCATTTATTATAATAAACATGGTGAGCGTTGATATTCGTATTATAGATGTAGATTTTATATAGCCTTGTTGGTTGGTTGTGCAGCTAGCTACTGTATTGATTCCAGGCAGACTCTCGGCACAATATCTGCTTTTGTGAGTCAGGTCTCTCGAGTTTACATGTAGGGGAAACCAGGCGTTGACAATATCCATGATGGTATTTGGCATTGCTGTCAATATATAGACAGGCCGGGATCGACCGACATCTTTAAGTCTCAAAATCTCAAAGCAGAATTAATATGGACTTATAAAGCATTTCATTGATGGTATGCCAACACACTTTTCTTTGTCCGCATAAAATTAGAAACTATGAAATATGGTCAAAATGTTGAATAAGTAAATGTCACATACAATAGAGAGGTCACTTTGACAATGGTCTGTACATGACCGGAGAACTGTTTGCAGTAACCGACGGGGAAAATAGTGACACAAAAAAATGTACCTTTCTTATAAACATAAAATGTACTGAGTAATTGTCACGTCACCTATGCTCATTATTTAAGTGAAATATCTGTAACAATAGTTTAGTTTAACATAAAAAAAAATTATAGTGGATTGGGAAAACAAGTTATTGCATCTTATATTAATCCCTTTCCACTTTGCGGGTGCGAGTACTGCCTTGTAGCGGCATTAGCTTGCTCTTTTCCGAAATTTACATGGGTGCCTCTAACGTGCAAGAGATATGGCTCTCTCTTAACACGGGCCAGCCATTTATCGTCCCTTTTCGACGGAATATCATCGTTTCCTCAAGACCATACTCGCAAATGGTGTCAAGAGAATGCCGAAAATTCAGTCACTTAAATTTTCTCCCCGGAGCGGGGATCGAAACAGAAACCTTTGTGTTAGTAGGCCGATACACTAACCACTATACCACGACTCTCTGTAACAATAATCCCCCGCCCCTTTTCAAAATAGCTGGATCAGCTCCTGTAGCTGTAAATTTATTACAACAGTAGATGCAACTTTGTTATAAGTCTTTCATTTCAATCTTTAGCCATTATATAATACCATGAAACAAACAATGCGACTCTTCCCAAACACACACTACATGAAAAGTTGATTTTAACACTTATGATGGAGCACCCCTTCCATAACATTCGTTTTCATCAAAAATATTATGTTTTTCGAATATTTGTAACATTACAGTTTGTATATAATATGGGTTTATTTCCGCTTACTAAATTCATATATACAGTTACTATTTAACTGATGTTTCATAATCATTTAGCTGTTAAACAAAACAGATTTCATAAAAATCTGTCTAATGGAAGATGTATAATACTAAAAAAAAAACTAACCACACATACACATATATAAAACTAACCTGTTGTGTACTGGTATCTTTTTACTACAATATGTTTACATCGTGGTCATTGATAAAGCATGTCTGTATTCATAAGTGCAGATTTATATCATCTTTATACCTATCTGATGGACGGGGTACAGCTGAAGGTGATATTTGTCGATAGACAGATGAAACGCCTTGCAATACAAACATTCACTTAAAGCTTAATGATATCATTTAAGACATCCTGATGCATGAAGCTATACGTTTTAATGAACGTTGTAAGCCTACTATCAGATAGTGAAACACTTTTATTATTATTTAAAATAAGGAGAATGTTGCTACTGTTAAAACATGCAATAGCATTATTTTTAAGGAGAAACAGTTTTTTATATCATTAGTTTTAAAAAGAAAAACTGTTTTGCTTACATGTTGTATCGATGGACATTGTAAATTTCAAATGTAAATGTGTAACAAAAATGTGTCCCTAGTACACGAATGCCCCATCCGCACTATCATTTTCTATATTCAGTGGACCGTGAAAATGGTGTAAAAACCCTAATGTGGCATTAAAATTAGAAAGATCATATCATAGGGAACATGTGTACTAAGTTTCAAGTTGATTTGACTTCAACTTCATCAAAAACTACCTCGACCAAAAACTTTAACCTGAAGCGGGACAGACGGATGAATGGACGAACGGACGGAAGTACGAACGGACGCACATACCAGAAAACATAATGCCCATAAATGGGGCATAAAAACGTTTAAATGTATATATTGTGTCTAAGTCTCTCATTAATCTATGTAAGATTAGTGCATACATAGCAAATGACTTAACTGTTTTATGGGTGTTGTATGATTGCCAATGCAACAACACCGAATCACGTGTTGAAAGAACATCATGCTCTCTGGACGTAAAGGAAATGTGCACATCAAACGAGTGGAAAACAACTTTGATACTCATAATGCTAGTATCGCTGAAGATGTTTACATATATCTAATAATAACAAAATTGACATTTCTTTTTACAAATGAAAATATGGTATTTTATAACGCCCAAATCTGCAGTTGACTTTTATTTGTATTATATTTAATTGTTTAAGTCTCTCATAACTTAAAATAGTGACTCATGTTGTTAACTTTGCTGCATTCGTTTACTGTTGTTCTACCCGGTCTTACACAAGCTGTAAGCAATTAAATTATAGAACCTAAGCAGATATTCAAAATGTGTTTATCTTTTGAAACAAAAAAGTTAAGTATTGTCAGTCCAAAGGATAGAAATGTCCGAGAAACCAATATTTTCCATTTATCTTTAAATTAAACATTATTTATTTTTACATATTTAAATTAATTAAGTTGTAAATGATTGTATGCAAATTTTCGTAAAAAATCATCGTCGGAACAAATGTGTAAATTACATTTTGCAATGTTTTATACCTGCCACCTATTCAATATACTCTCATTCATTTTGGCTACCAAAACCTCTCGCTCATCATTACAGTCAGTCTACCTTATGTTATATTTTCTCGTCCTTGATAAAAATGAAGTAATTGCCCCAGGTCGATAAGCAAGCTTCGACAGTTATTGAAATATGACTGGGATATAGAAAGAAAATATGAAATAAAGAAATATAAGTTAAAACATAAACGAATAAAGTTGATTAACAAGCACATGAAAAACAACAAATCTGTTCTTTTTGTCTCTTTTGTTGTTAGGGACGTATTAAAGTACCATGCAACGTCCGGTCTGTGTTTAAGTAGATGTTATTTTTCCGGCTTTATATCGATCTGATAAGTTCAGCCATTTTCAACTGATTCTTATAGTTTGTTTTTAATATGATATGCTTTAACACCATTATCCCAGGTTAAGGGCCGCCACAATATATTTGTGCCTGTCCCAAGTCAGGAGCCTGTCGTTCAAAGGATGTCGTTGGTTCATGTCTGTCATATTTGTTTTTCGTAATTTGTTATGTTATAAATTAAGCCGATAGTTTCATATTTTTTTGTCGGGGTCTTTTGTAGAAGACTATACAATATAGGTTTTCTCATTGATGAAGGCAGCTAGTATGAGTGCCTCAAATTACTTACATCCACTTCATTTGAAATTTGGTGAATATGTGTCTTATTAGAAATTAGACCACATTATTGTTAAATAGTATATATTACGGCCTACACAAAGTAAGTTGTGACCTTGACAGACATATTTTGAACCTTTGAACGATATTCTACATTGATTATAGTAGCAAACAGATGCTGATTTCACATGATAAGAACTAATATAAAGCAAATATGTTCAAAACTTTCTAGAAGCTAGTTTACCACACAACATCCAAAGGTTAGTTCAAAAAAGTTTTTTGAGCGACTGTTTTTTTTTTTTTTTTTTTTCAGGCGTAATCCTATGATGAGAATTTATTAATTTGAAAGTTGGGATAGATTTAATGGATTTTAAATTTAGAAGGTTTAACAATACAAATAAGATAGGACAGAAAAAAAATGAATTCGCCCAAAATTTTTAATTATTCAAATTCAATGGAAACTGATCAAGCTCAATTCTTTATTCATTGATTTTTAAACTTTATTGAACGACTCCGAGGGATCAAAATGGCTTTTTTGTAAGTATTGCTTATTATGAATACAATAAGACCAATTTAAAGTAAATCTACAGTTTTAATCATTTAGGTTGTAGGTAACGATTACGACTGCGAACATTATATATATATTAGTTTTATTTCGGAAATCCGCTTTAACCCGATTCCTCAGGACAGCGGATACCAAACTTTGATAAATACAGCTTTCGATAAGTGACTATTTGAGATATTTGTATTTTGCAATTTGATATTCAAATTATGATATTTTGTATTCTTTTGGATTATCATGAAGCTTTATTAGTGCTAGACTGCAATGTAAGTACAAAGTCGATAAATATATTTATATAGAACTCGAGCTATTTATAGTGAGCATTTCATAAAGAGGAAGTTTTGTTGAAATTCGCCGTTGCATTTTACATTCAGGTACATTGAATATAGCAGTTCGGATATTTTAGCGTATTGAAAGGACATTTTAGCGAGAGAGAAAAATCGGACGTCTCACCGCCAAAATAAACCCATTTTAGTGCAAGATGTTTTACCCATTTTGTCGAAAAGTAAAATTATCAATGCCCATTTTAGCGCAATATTTTTAACCCACTTTATAATAAATATTTTTAAATAGAAACAAGACGGCACAATATATAGAATATCACTTTCATTAAATACAGCAGTTAAATCAATGTTAAAAGTCCGTTCTAGCCTGGAATTTATGTCCTTAGAGAACGTACGTAATTGGCTCTGGATATACCCCTGTACAATACTGTTCATAAAATTGCAGTAGGACTGTTCATTCTCTTAAATATCTTGTCTGCATTGTGGTGCACATACGTCTTCACTTCGTTTTTTTTTTATATGTTTGTGTTTGCAATTTGATGATAGTATCAAGAAAAAGTAATTTTAGATAAACCAAAAAATTCTCAAATGTCTTTGTTTGGATATTAATTTTTGAAAGTGCTTCGTGTGTTTCTTGTCTAGATTTCGTAAGAGGAATGTGTGCTTTACGTCTTTTCTGTGAATTGCTTTTAGGAAAACATTTTAGATCCTTTGGTTGCAAATTTTTCTCATCCGTACTCTGCAACTCTGCATGTGATCTTAGAAGGCCTTTCGTTTCAACAATATTTATTTAAATGATGAACCAAAGTGAACATTAAGCCAGCATAAATTACTGTTCATTGTTTCAGTAATGGAAGTATTATTCAACCTGGTAAATTTTCGTTAAAATGGGCATCGAAAATACAGGTGAACGGTTTAATTCTGTGCTAAAATGAGCTCTAATGTCTGCGCTAAAATGTCCCCTAGTAGGTTAACATTTTTCGCTAAAATGTCCTGCGCCCAACCAGTTCTAGGGGCACCGTTAAAAAACGACAGAAACACTAATAGGCACATATTATTATGTGTTTTTGCACATGTTCGCATTTGGAAGGCCAATGACTGTTAAAATGCGTAATAGAATAAAATTGAAAATGGAAATGGGAATGTGTCAAAGAGACAAAACCCAACCATAGAACAAACAACAGCAGAACAAACAACAGCAGAAGGTCGCCAATAGGTCTTCAATGCAGCGAGAATTCCCGCAACCGAAGGCTCCTTCACCTGGCCCCTAAATAAATATATATACTAGTTCAGTGATAATGAAACGCCATACTAAACTACAAATTTATACACAAGAAACTAAAAATAAAATAAAACAAGACTAACAAGGCCAGAGGCTCCTGACTTGGGACAGGCGCAAAAAAGGCGGCGGGGTTAAAACATGTATATGAGGATCTCAACCCTCCCCCTATACTCTAGCAATGTAGAAAAGTAAACGTATAACAATATCTGAGTAAATCTGAAATATTATGGTAATATCTGTAGCCTGAATGTAAATAAACGGTTTAAATTATGATAAGCATAACATTCTGGCCGCTTCAGATAACACATTATTTTATTGCTAAACTTCGTCAGAAAATAATGTCGTTTTATTCCTACAAAAATTACTAAATCAGTCTTGAAAAATCACCAAAAAAAAAACTTGACCGAAATTTCAAAACGCTAGGGATTGATGCGATGTCTTATTTTTCTTGTAATATTAAAATGCAACTGTATTTAAAAAAAGACACAAAAACATGTACATGTAGAATACAAGCTATATACATGTATGTCTAAAACGTGTTGCTCTCTAGAAGACTCACTTTCACTCGAGGTTTAACAGCGTTACATCTTACCAGCCATAAATCTAAAGGCAGAAGGAATCTCTTTTTTGTTTGTTCAATCAGAAATACTTCCAGGTGTAATTTGCAATTTTTGCAGCATGTAAAAAATAATAACATACGGCTGCAATTGTGCAGAAACTTAATTAGTGGACAAAAATGAAAGATGGTATATTTGTTACATCCATAATCCTCTAGAGTTTATAAAATACTACAAGAAGATATGTTTTACCATTTAGAGAAAGAGATTTCTAAATATTCAGATTCCGCAAAAACTATTAGCAGGGATCTAAATGCTTGAAATGGTACCCAGATCTTAGACTTTAAAATTAATGATGAAAACTTGATACTACACCAGGTTTTATTTACACACCGTAAAAAGTTTAAAAATTAGATTTGTATTCAATCGGGATTGAGAAAATAAAACGGTCGTATCCAAGACGACTTCACTGGTAGTTACTACACAACAAATGGTAGCAATGTTGTTGACTATTTCATATCTTCTGAGAATTTAATGCAAACTATCTTATTTTTTTTTTATAGTTCATACATTTTTGGGAGCGCTAAATTCAGTAATGTAAAAGATAGATGGTAACATTAGGATTCTAGTGGATGATAAGACACAAATTCCCCTATCAACTTATATACATGTAGGATGAAACCTCACCAATATGAATTTCAGACTGCCTTATCATCAATTATGATACAAAACAAACAAAAAGTACTTTATGATAATGTTCATGATAATATTGATATTTTAGGTTTTTATTAAATTCTATCATAATAGTTGCAGCTGACAAGTTCCTTAAACTAAACTTCCCCCAAAAGAAACTTCAACCCAAAACATTTAAATAATATAAGACAACCTAAATGATTTGATATATCATGACAAAAGATAGTAAAGAAACCTACAATTGTTAGTACATTTTATTAATTTCTATTCAAATTATACAGAAAAAAATATACAGAATTGTTCCGATTATTGAAAAGAGTTAACGCCCTTTTTAAAATCTATGAAATATTTAAATGGTCGCAATATAAAAGTTAATTTTTAATTACATATATTTGACCACACAGTGACACCAAGTGAAAATTATGGAAGTGAAATTTTGGGCGCTTTATATTCAATAATTTAACTGACAAAGGAGATTGTTAATTTGAAAAATTATGCAAAAAACTGAATCAGATTATTCCAAAATCTGTCATTTGCACCGGGACTTGGAGTAGTAAAAGGAAGCACACATTATTATGGCAGTGGTAGGTGAGATAGGGAGAAACCCATTATTCATTGAAGATATACTAGTTAATATTTTGCCACACTTATGACGTTTAACATATACAGAGGACAAATTATTGTTTAATTTTAAAGCTCTCTCTGTATCCACACACTTACAAGCTAGACGTTGTGCGTTTTTTTTTTTTTTCTACATTGACTAGAGGTATAGGGGACGGTTGAAATCTCTAAATAAAAATGTTTAATCCCCGACTGGAATTTTGCGCCTGTCCCAAGTCAGTAGCCTCTGGCCTTTATTTTGATTTGATTTTAGTTTCTTGTGTATAATTCGGAGTTAATATGACGTCCATTATCACTGAACTAGTATACATATTGTTTAGGGGTCATCTGAAGGACGCCTCCGGGTGCGGAGTTTCTCGCTGCATTGAAGACCATTGGTGGCCTTTCTTCTGTTGTCAGCTCTATGTCGGTAGTTGTCTCTTTGACACATTCCCATTTCCATTCTCAATTTTATTAATGTGTCTTTTCTCTTCTTTTTATTTTATTCATGCAAGATTGAATTGTAATCAAATCTTTGAGATTGTTGTATCATGTGTGCCAAATTTTATTTGATTATTCATCCTGTAGTGGGCGTCTAATTGACAATACAATATTTGATCTTTGAACTGAAATGAACTTTGTGTCGGTTTCTCTCTGCATACTACAAAATGTCCCCATCATCAGAAAGCAGATGCTGTAATGAAACTGAATATTAAAATTGTATATATGTTTTGATAGTCTGTCAATATCTAAGTACTTTATTTTATCTACTATAGATTTATGGGGATATGATTGGTTAATGGACTACACGTGGTGACTATGTATATTTGATATAGGGTGTCCTTACACATACATGGTTAGATACCATATAGGGTTAGCAACCATATGAGGAGTTGCTTCCCTTTCAAAACAAAAAAAGATGCCATTTTAATAGTGAGATGGTATACATGTATATACTTTAATATATTTTTTTCGTAGTTCACTAACATTAGGATCATTACATTCAAATGAAAAGCGATATTCGTTTCTTAAATATTTTAAAGCAAATGCCACAAATATAAATTTGCTTTTGGTTTATAAATCTTGAATTAAAAGTATCTTCCGTTCTTACTTTGCAATACATGAAACTCGATCAATAAAGGCTTAAGGAATATTTCGCTGCTCTTCGGTGCTTACATTAACGCTAGCGGGCGAGTCGATCACTGGTAAGCACTGAATTATTCGGGTTACATCTTCTTAAACAATTTGTAGGGGAACGACCATTTAACCTCAAAAAGGGGTTCATAAAAGAAATTTTCTGATCCCAAATTTGATGGGGTGGGGGGGGGGGGGGGGAAACTGAATCCAGATTTTCCCCATACCTTAAAATGTTTAGTTTTGAGCGGGGGAAAAATCTGACTCAGACTGAAACCATACCCTCCTTGAAATTAAATGGTTGCTCCCTAAATAAAGAGTACACTTTGTCATGTGATGTATTATTTTTACGTCTTTCTTTCAAGGAGAAAAAAAATCAAACATGTTCTTGAGTGGACGAAGTAAAAGGTCACTGCCATACTGTATATAATAAAACTGATTTTCTTTTGTAGATGAAACTTTTGTTGTTGGTTCTCTTGTGTTCAACGGGTTTAAAAAGTGAAGATGTCAAGCATAAAAGGACTACAACTGGTGTTCATATAACAAATGGTATCAACGTAGGAAAAGAACTAGCATCCGCCCTAGCTGATGATAATTTGGACATGCCAAAGAAACTAGCTGACATGGCCAAAAAAATTGCACCTTTACTAGGAGTATTAGGTCCTTTTGTTTCTTTCGTTGTTGGTTTTATTCCAAAGGGACCAACTAAGGAATTTTTAGCTATTCAGCAACTTCATAAAGATATGGATACTCGGTTTGATCAAATCAATGGAAAGTTTCATGATGTATCTAAACTTATACAGTGGAATACAGTCAGGCTGCAGTTTTCAAGTGTTGAACAAACTATAAATAATGCTTATAACAGGTATACAAATATGTATAAAGCAACGACCAGTAGAACTATCGCAAGTGAAATGCATAATTTTAAAAATTATAGGTCTACGTTCGGTGATAGTGCACTGACACTTTATAATGGGATTATGGGTACCAATACTGTGTTTGGGGATGAACTTTTACCGGCATCAATGAAATTTACAGATTACAATAGAAAGCAGTGTGCAAGATTCATGGAAGGTCTACTTAGACTGCTGTTACGGCAGTGGAAATGGATTTGGCTTACTTACAGTTAGATTCAAAAACTGCAGCAAGCGTTCCCTCACACACAACGGAATGGAAAAGAAGATTAGATTCAGTTCGAGGTAAAATGTTACACGCGGACGCCACTATAGTTTCTAAATATCATGAACAGTCAGGTAAAGATATTGACAGATATTCAACGGACCATCCAGCATCTCATATGAGCGATCACGATTTTGCCAATAATATGTACCAATCACTTGCGACAAAATATCATTGGCGCGACTGGATGGTCATTGCGTATGATGATGTTTCAGGAGATGACAAGCACTATCAAAGAGAGTGTGGTGGATACCTTAAGTTTAGAAGCAATGGTAGAAACATTGTCGTTGCAAGCATTGAGAAGACACACTCGCATGCCAGTTCGACTGAAGCCAAGTCCATTATAAACAGCGTCCATGATAATGATTCTGTCCATTTACATAGACCACACGATCACGTTGTACATCGTTTTGTAGATGCTCGTCATGCATTCGACACATTTAATAGTAAAGCTAAAAGTGGGTGTTCCACGTATGCAGCTGCAGGTGTGGTCGACAATAAAGCCAACCCCTCATACAAGGCAGTAGCTAACCGATTATACCTGAAACACGCCTATTATCACTATATTCATGTGTTTGGTTAAAGTTGTGATTCCAATAAAACGGCATTATTATAGAACTCGTGTTATGCATTTAAGCCTGTATATACATCTGGTATAACGACATTTCATTCACTTATCACTCCGAAAATCGATATAACAGGATTTTTATTTCTAATATTGAATAAATGAATATAGTTTAAATTCATTCCTTCTAAACCTCTTGAACTCGGAACTCGGATCCTTCATTTAAATTATGGTTATAAAACATCATTCCGAATATTTTACCACACTTAGCTTAACTATTTAACTTACTTACAAAGTAAAATAACCCGAGCTACGTCAAGGAAAATTCAAAATGGAATGTCTCTAACCAAATGACAAAATGGAATGTCCCTAACCAAATGACAAAATGGAATGTCCCTAACCAAATGACAAAATAGAATGTCCCTAACCAAATGACAAAATGGAATGTCCCTAACCAAACGACAAAATCAAAGACTCAAACACGTCAAACAAATGGACAACTATCTACAAGAGACCAAATGACACAAAAAAATAACAACTGTACAAGGGGCCTTCAACAATGAGCAAAGTCCATACCGCATATTTAGCTATAAAAGGGCCCGAAATGACAATGTAAAACAATTCAAATGAGAAAACTAACGGCCTAATTAACAAATTCCAAAAATAAATGAATTGCAAATTTGTAAGACATACACTAACGACAACCACTGAATGACAGGCTCTTGACTCGGGACAGGCACATACATACAGAATGGGGCGGTATTAAATATGTTAGCGGGATCCCAACACGCCCCCTAACCTGGGACAGTGGTGTAACTGTACAACATAAGAACAAACTATACAAATCAGCTGAAAAAGGATTAATTTATCAAATGGATACAAATATACAACTGCATGTAAGTACAAAATAAGTACAAACTTCAAAACCAAATCTTTATATTTATGGAAGAATTTAGTAGAGGTTTTAAGTAATTTATGGTAACGAAATCTCTGGTTTAATAATTTACCAGTAGTACATAGATTTCGTTCGTTAAAATAAAAAACGTCACAACAGACACGAGTATAGCGAACGACTTGTGAAATACAAAAAACGTTAGATGGTGCCAAAGGAACACCACCATCCAAAAAGGTAAATTTACAATAGGAAACGAAAAACGGAGAACGAAAATTCCTTTTAAAAAATATATTTTGGTTCACGCTATTAACCACCATTATTTTTTTTGTATAGGTTTATTTCTTAGCGATAAATACTGCACTACATCCCTATTCTTAAATAACATATACATTGAGCTAAAAGGGGCTTTTGACACCCTTAAATCATTGTCAACTATCTAGTGCTAAGTTGATTTGTCTGTTTATTTCCATGGCTTTGTCAGATTTTCCTTTTCTACTCTGAGTTTTTATTGACACCACGGGATCTCCTCCCCCCCCCCCCCCCCCCCTCTTTTTAACTTTGCTTTAAAGATTTTGCTGACATTTTCATTTTCGATATCTTTTATTGATTTATCTATGTTCAGTTGTATATTTCAAGATGACTATTATAAATTAGATAATAAGTCTTAAGATCCTAAAATTACATTGATTTGTAGAAACACCACACAACAAACAATATAAGGCTATCTACCAACAGTACTTGTTGGTAGTATACCCTGTGACTGCCATTGGTAGGGGATGTTTGTATCGATGGCCTGCGTGTTGATGAGGGTGGATTTAGAATGCTGGGGATGTCATTCAACCAGAAGTCCACACGGTCCTTTAACATTTGTTGACCAGTTGTAATGTTGATATCGAAATTAATGTAATGTTCAGTTGTTGTGTCATATTCTTCCCATTTTGGTAGGTTTACACCATTGACATCTCTGAAAAGAATAATTATATGATTAGAGTTAGTATATATACAACTCGTCTAAACATCAACCCAACAATGTTAGATCTGTAAATTTGCTTTCGCAAATTTTTGGTTCTTCCCTCGCCGGGATTCGAACCCATGCTACTGTGATATCGTGACACCAAATCGCCTGCACTGCAGCCGTCCCGCTAGACCACACGACCACCTGGGCTCTCAAATAAAAGAGCTTTCGGTGGCCATATGTTACCTTTCCACGTCAGTTTTAATCTAGCGGCGTACTACAGTACATGATATATAAGGCATGAAGATGTTATTGTTATAGATCAGCTAAATTATCTATAGTAAAGGATCCTACAAATTAATGTAGATACAGTCACAGAAAATGATTATATTCATAAGTACGTCTGAGTCAGTGACAACCCTACAACAGATGTATCCATCGGATCGCCATCAATGATGGTGATACATGGCTGTGTACATAATGTATATACAACTCGTCTAAACATCAACCCAACAATGTTAGATCTGTAAATTTGCTTTCGCAAATTTTTGGTTCTTCCCTCGCCGGGATTCGAACCCATGCTACTGTGATATCGTGACACCAAATCGCCTGCACTGCAGCCGTCCCGCTAGACCACACGACCACCTGGGCTCTCAAATAAAAGAGCTTTCGGTGGCCATATGTTACCTTTCCACGTCAGTTTTAATCTAGCGGCGTACTACAGTACATGATATATAAGGCATGAAGATGTTATTGTTACAGATCAGCTAAATTATCTATAGTAAAGGATCCTACAAATTAATGTAAGATACAGTCACAGAAAATAATTATATTCATAAGTACGTCTGAGTCAGTGACAACCCTACAACAGATGTATCCATCGGATCGCCATCAATGATGGTGATACATGGCTGTGTACATAATGTATATACAACTCGTCTAAACATCAACCCAACAATGTTAGATCTGTAAATTTGCTTTCGCAAATTTTTGGTTCTTCCCTCACCGGGATTCGAACCCATGCTACTGTGATATCGTGACACCAAATCGCCTGCACTGCAGCCGTCCCGCTAGACCACACGACCACCTGGGCTCTCAAATAAAAGAGCTTTCGGTGGCCATATGTTACCTTTCCACGTCAGTTTTAATCTAGCGGCGTACTACAGTACATGATATATAAGGCATGAAGATGTTATTGTTACAGATCAGCTAAATTATCTATAGTAAAGGATCCTACAAATTAATGTAAGATACAGTCACAGAAAATAATTATATTCATAAGTACGTCTGAGTCAGTGACAACCCTACAACAGATGTATCCATCGGATCGCCATCAATGATGGTGATACATGGCTGTGTACATAATGTATATACAACTCGTCTAAACATCAACCCAACAATGTTAGATCTGTAAATTTGCTTTCGCAAATTTTTGGTTCTTCCCTCGCCGGGATTCGAACCCATGCTACTGTGATATCGTGACACCAAATCGCCTGCACTGCAGCCGTCCCGCTAGACCACACGACCACCTGGGCTCTCAAATAAAAGAGCTTTCGGTGGCCATATGTTACCTTTCCACGTCAGTTTTAATCTAGCGGCGTACTACAGTACATGATATATAAGGCATGAAGATGTTATTGTTACAGATCAGCTAAATTATCTATAGTAAAGGATCCTACAAATTAATGTAAGATACAGTCACAGAAAATAATTATATTCATAAATAAAATAGTATGGAACTGTTAACTTTTTAACTTATTTTACTATTTTATCTAATGAATATATACATCTGCACATGTGAAATTTATTTTTACGCCTATTTATATATATATATATATATACATAATCTGTAATGCATTTTGTGTCTTTTATCAATTTTTTTAGTTTGATAAAACATACCAGGCTTAATATATAGTAAGTCAGAAGCGAACTTTTTCTATGTAAGACTTATCTGTGGCAATCGAATAAATGGAGCAACGTCATCATATAAAAACATAAAAAAGCAACATATTATTGTGTGCATAGAGGTGCACGAAGGCAAAACAGAAGATGCCAAACAGAAGATGCAATACATTCTCAATAAGCAATACCCATACGAAATAAGTCAACAGTAGTAAGCCGCCGATTAAAAGTAATAAATTGAAAAAAGAGAATACAAATTCAGGTTACCAACTGAATCCGAGGGAAACCCATCAACTATAAGAGGAAAACAACAGAACAACAAAAACACTAAACGGCAACAACAATAAACGCCAACGTACATAAAAACAACAGAACAACAGAAACACTAAACTGCAACAACAATAAACGCCAAGATACATAAAACAGACTTTTCGACATCAATTTTTATTCCTGTCTTAGTACAGGACATTTTAAGGAAAAAGTAGTGGATTGAACCTGGTTTTAAAATTCAAATTCACCACACACAAAATGGATGCCCAGGTAACAACAACAACAACAATGTAATCTATTGAAAATAAACTGTTTTAAATTATCGGATGTAGTTTGTTTTACTCTAATTAAAAGATTACTGTCTCCATCATTCCTCTCACTGAAAATATTATAGAAATATATTTGATATCAAATTCAAATTTTAAAGATTGGTGATGAACGAATTCAGTCTCACTAAATTACTATTTGAAACCATAAATCGCAGAACTTTGACTAAAATAGAGTTGGTTCGTTTAATTTTCATAAAGATTTGACAAAACATTTACTTTGACCTGTTACAAAAATATAAAAATTTCTAGAAATTTGAACCGCTCAATTTACAGGAATAATTCATTTTGGTTGGCTATATAGCATTTTGACAAACACTTATTTTAATAGTTGAAAGCTTGATTTCTCCAAATTAACTATGTGTGATTAAAACACTCAGCTGTTTTTTAAGAGTTAACTCCCTTAGATGTTCTGCACCCTCTTTAGTCAAACGAAAAATGTCACAGAGAAACAAGATTTGATAATGGTTGTATCCTATCATGATGAAATAAAAGATGTTTTTTTAAACTTTCATGTTTGATAAAATTTGTCTTACTTGTACAATGTAGATATGTAAATATTGTTAATAAAATCTTTTAAGTAAACGTTTAAAATTACGTTCATTTCATTCAACCAGAAGTCTACACGGTCCTTGAACAAACTTTGACCAGTTGCAATGTTGATAGTTTAAAATTCAATGAATGTACTCCATTGGTGTGTTAATATCACTCTAATGGTTATATAAACATATTATTTGTTTTCACTTTAAAGTTCTGAAATTTCATTTTTAAGATCTAATAAAAGATATAGATGGAGTAATGCACAAGAACCAAATATCTCCGTTTTGACGCTAAATACAATGTAGGATATAAAAAGATGTGGTATAAGTGCCAATGAGACAACTCTCTATCCAAGTCACAATTTGTAAAAGTAAACCCTATCGATCAAAGTACGGTCTTCAATACGGAGCCTTAAAGTTAGCTCACACCGAACTGCAAGCTATAGAGGGCCACAAAAATGACTAGTGTAAAACCATTCAAACGCGAAAACCAACGGTCTAATCTAAATAAAAAACGTGAAACACTTATGAACCGTAGCAACAAACGACAACTACTGGACATCAGATTCCTGACTTAGGACAGTAGCAAACAAATACAACGGGTTTAAACGGTTTTATAGGTTCCATTCTATAACGAATCATCACCGTTATATTAAGCTTGGTCCTAAAATATACTCATCATAGATACTATCATTTTAGGATTGAAGTTTTGAATTTGCGCCAGAGGCGCGTTTGGTCTACAAAAGACTCATCAGTGACGCTTAAATGTTTATCATTTTAATTATCTAAGTTATAATCGATAAAAATTAATTGTGAAATTTCACACAAACAGCTGACGAACAAAAATTATGATAAACTAAAAATAACTATATTAATTATGAATTCGAAATTATACACAGAATAGTGTGGCAATCGCACTACATCTTAATTTTATAATATATTTTACTTAAAAACAATCAAATACAACCAACCTTTACTATAGTATTAATGAATGGGTGTTTTTGTAATGGCCCTGTTATATGTCCAAGGTCTGTAATAATGGTCGAGGAAGTCTGTAATGGCCCGAGGCAACGCCGAGGGCCATTAAAGACATCCGAGGCCATTATTACTGACCGAGGACATATAACAGGGTCATTATAAAAACACCCATTTCTTAATACATTTATTAACCAACTGAACAAAAGTATATGTGTTGCTACCAACTTGATGTCCTCTCTTACTCTTTTAATGAACGTTTAGTTTGTACTTCACCATGATAAAGCTTTAAATATACCAAATATCCAAATAAAGTTGAAAGAAGTTATGTGTTGAAAAACAGGATGAACAGTGATCCCTTTATATGGTTCTTTATTACTCTTTAATGTTTGTTGCTGGTTACTAAGTCAAATAAAATACAAAAAGGTATTCTACTCTTTACAATTTAATTTTATTAACTTTATTAAAAACCCTGACTCACAGGGCTTAATACAGACAAACTGGGCATTGATACAGACAAACTAGGCATTAATACAGGACCGTTACAGAAAAAAAAGGGCCATTACAGAAAAAACAGGGCCATTACAGAAAAACAGGGCCATTACAGAAAAACAGGGCCATTACAGAAAAAAACAGGGCCATTACAGAAAATATGTAATTTTTAATAAATAGTCATTTTTGTCAATAATGTACTTAGTTGGTTAATAAAGTGTAATACTCACCCTGTTTTGGCAAAATTGGTCCAGTACTTCATTAAATTTGAAGACAGCTCTCTATCTTGTTCTGTGGGGAGGGATTCAATGAAAAAGAAATAGAATAGTTCGGTGGCATGCGCTGAACCATCAAACCACTCTGGACGACGAGGTATAACAGGAAGAAGATATGTTGGTTTAGAGAAAAGATACTGAAATTGTCTGCCACTATCAATACCTGTGTGAAGGCGCAGGGATTCAACTCCGGAGATTAAAAATATAGGGTCTGAATATGCATTTAAAACATTTTTACTGAGCTGATCACGTGTTAATGTTGCACCATATTTATCACATATAAGGGAGGCTATATCGGTGTTACTATTGTATATAACATTTACAATATCCTGAGCAATAGTGTTACAAAGTATGCGTTTTGGTATATAATCTGTTGCGTTAAAGTTATAAAAATTTTGAACACCAGCTAGAAATATATCTAACAAAAGTGAACCCTCTCCTGTTGTAACACCAATGATGATATCCAGCGACTTATAAAATCTAGAAGCTTGTGATTGTGAATCCCGTAACAATTCTTTCGGTTGAGTAGGCAACAATTCGCCATCAATTACTGGGGCAAATGATCCTCCTTGAAAAAAACCTAATGAAATTAGCTTCCCTAGTTCC
Source organism: Mytilus edulis (assembly GCA_019925275.1). NCBI lineage: Eukaryota > Metazoa > Mollusca > Bivalvia > Mytilida > Mytilidae > Mytilus > Mytilus edulis. The sequence continues at coordinate 92,710,476 of CM034356.1, read as the reverse complement.
GCTAATAAAACGTTTGCGTCTACATATTTCATGCATTGAGTTAATTCCCCTGCATCTGATTGAGAACATCCCACATTTGTTGCTACCTGTGATGAAGAGCGGTGTGTAGTTGTTCCCAAACCGTTTTCTGCGAGGGCGAGTCCACTTTGCAGTATAATCCTTTGATATAGTCCTTCATTTTGCGGCATAATAGATAATAAACCTAAATCAAATGCACCAGCTGACTCTCCAAATATTGTGGTAGATTGACTGTTTCCACCGTAAGAGGCTATATTATCTTTTACCCACTGTATCGCCAAAATCTGGTCCCATAACGCATAATTTCCTTTACTATTGCCGGTTGCAAAGAAACCAAAAATATTTAAACGGTATTGAATAGTAACAACTATAACATCTCCTGCCAAGGCTAAATATGCTGCGTCGTAAAGTTGTGTTTGTCCGACGAAATTACCCCCGCCATGGATCCATACCATCACAGATTTTGTATTAACGGTTGAAATGTGATGAGGAATATATATATTTAGAAAAAGACAATCTTCGGAGATATTTTTATTTTTCAAATTGGATCTGGACATGTCTTGAAAACATGACGGACCAAAGTGTCTAGCATCTAATGTATTATCCCATGATCCATACGGCTGTGGTTTCTCGAAACGTAAATTATCGACAGGTGCTTTAGCAAACGGTATGTTCTTGAATTCATAAACATCGTCACTCGATAACCTCCGACGTAAACCGAGAAGTCCACCAAGTGGAGTACTAATGGTTACTTCTTGTAAATCTTGAGAGAAAACTGGTAATAATACATGTAGTAGAACTGTTAACTTTACTGAATTCATCATGGTCTCTTCTGTAAGATAATATTAAATGACGATTTACTCAAATTGTTCAAAAACCTTTATATCTATTTTCCTAAATTTATAATTTTTCTACTTATCGATTACATGTAGCTCATGATTAGTTAGGAATTGATAGATGAAAATTAAGTTTTGACAAGGTCTTGCCGTATCATGAGTTATATACTGTTGTTAATCAAACTTTTGAATTTTTGAAATATTAAGGCTTTTTCTACCTTAGGAATAGATTACCTTAGCTGTATTTGGCAAAACTTTTAGGAACTTTTGTCAGCAATGCTCTTCAACTTCGTACTTTGTCTGGCCTTTTAACCTTTTTTTTATTTGACCGTCACTAATGAGTCATTTGTACTTGAAACGCGCGTCTGGCGTAAATACAGAATTTAATCCTGGTACCTTTGATGATTTTATTTGTCTTTTGATTCTTTTCTCTTTTTGCCATGGCGTTGTCAGTTTATAATCGACTAATAAGTTAGAATATCCATTTTTTGTATTTTTCACAATTGTCAATGTGACATCTCTTCACAAGAGATCTAGAACAAATGACATAGACGTTACCTGCTACAGGTCCTCGTACGGTAGTAAATGTAGCTCTTATTGTGACTGGGGTTTAAGGTTCTTCCACTGTCATGTGTTGTATTGTACGTACTGATATAAGAATCGCACGTTTACAGTTATAAAATTAGATTATTGTTTTACTGGCTCCACATTGTATGCATTTTTTATCAATCATACATAAAAAAAAAAAAAAAAGGAAATGGGGAATGTGTCAAAGCGACAACAACCCGACAGTACAGCAGACAATAGCCGAAGGCCACCAATGGGTCTTCAATGTAACGAGAAACTCCCGCACCAGGAGGCGTCCTTAAAATAGGTATACTAGTTCATTGATAATGGACGTCATACTACTAAACTCCGAATTATACACAAGAAACTAAAATTAAAAATGTATATATATATTGTAAAATATTCTTTACTTAGATTTAGTAAGATGTTCCTCAAGTAGATCTTTTAAGATAGTATCTATAAAGATAATATATGATATGTCTTGATATGTGACTTCTGGTTTTTTTCGGCTTACATACATCCACACGGCGCATAGGAACGGAACTGTACGGGTTTCTTACAATTTGGTCATTCGGAACACTGTCAAGCACGACTCCGACATTTGCAAAATAACAAGTTGCTTGATGGAGACTTTGATGAACTCTTATGTTACTATATAAGGTTTCTCCTTCCAGTTTTGGTAGCTAAAACATTCTTTATGAAAATATGAACCAATAAAATAATTTAAAGAAACTTGTTATTTTGCAAATGTCGGAGCCCCGCTTGATAGTCTCCCGAATGACCAAATTATTAGAAAACCATACAGTTCCGTTCCCAGAATGTGACATCATGGAAGTAAAACACACTTACATAGAACATGATAACTTTGTTCTAAACATTTCCTTAAACGCATATTATACTATTCTCCGCCGATGATACTAACTGTTTGTAATTATTTAATGATAATATTATATTTGTATATATGTAAACTCTATAAGCTGTATTACTTTTGAATTAGAAGAAATAATGCAAGTAATTACCAAATGGTTATGTCTACGGGTCGTGATTCAAAATAAGCAATAAATTTACTTTAGGATTTTTATTTATTTTATTGTCAAAATTGTACAGGTAATTCAATGGATACGGATGAACAACAACACTAATGGCACAGTAAAGGAAAGTCCGAACTCTATAGCACAGTACATTTAAATGGGAAAGGTCAACAATGTTTACACAGGTAGTCCTCAATTATATAAAAGGTCAAAAAACAGAACATTAACTATGTAACATATTTATGTTAGATTTTGCAAAGAACTTGGATACGCTGGCGTACGATAAGCACGTGTCAGTAAATTTAATGACAATGTTAAGTTAACCTCCAATGGGATAACTAGGCCATTTGTTCCAACTACGGTAGAATCCATCGAGAGGCTTTAAGTTCGCAAAGCTAACGCTGGACAAAAGACCGCCGTGTAAGGGGCGAAACCACCCGAAGTTCATGGGCTTTTTAAGGAAAAATAACCGATACAAATGTATTTGTCATTTAAAAACTCATCAATTGAAACATACTTGGTCGGCTAAGAAAACAAAATTACGATAAAAAAAAACATACCAGAGCTTGTATTTTCTATCATCATTTCTGCGAAAGATGGTTGCTGCTTACAAGAAAGCTTCTGAACCAATATGTCCAAGTGGTACCGTAAAGTTGAATTCATCCATATGACAATTTTCCGGTCACAATGAGGTCGAACGTTATGGAATATCTATTTCACAAATGCTAATGACTACAGATATGCTCCAATTGTTGATATAACCCACTCCCGTCTTCTTTTTTCGAATGTGTAATATCTTATAAGGCTTACCACTGGATTAACGTTTGTACTTGCATCAGCAATACACAGCGGGTTCCATAGGTCCAGCAGAATGTGTTTACCCTTCCGGAGCACCTGCTTTCACACCATGGTGGGGTCTATGTTGCCCAGTCTTATTTTTCTATGTTGTGTTTTATATACTGTTGTTTTCAACAGACGAGTTTGGATATCTCTTTAGTATCTTTTGCCTCTCTTTTAGAGTCAAAATTGTTTATTTATGTTGAATAAGATAACTGATTGTAATATAATGGTCATTTATCTGGTCCGAGACCACCATTTTCGTCCCTTGATTTTCGTTGTTCCGAGACCACTATGTTGACAGTGGGTTACTTGCCATTAATTTTTATACCCCTTCCAAATTTATTTCTCCATGTTTAATGCCTCAAATTGCAAGAAGGGAAGAAATTACACTGTAGAAAAATTTGGGTCCATAATTTTAAAGGAAAGTAGTGATTTGGTCCAGCTGAAAAGGGTTTGAAATGAGCACTTCGGAAGCTGTCAAAAGATTTCAAGACGCCCTGAACATAAAATTGTCCATAATTTGAGTAAGAGGCGATGAAGTTTTCTGTCCCAAAAGTAGCACAACGCACTGTAAAAGTTTCTTTGAGAAAGCGCATGTGGGATTTTTTTGTTCCAAAAGAAATACACTACGAAATAATTGTGGTCTCGGACTATCTAAGAGAAAAACGTTCAAACCATTTGCTCAACAATATGTTTAAAAGAAGATGCGGTGTCGTCAGTTAATCGAATTAAAAAATCAAAGCTTTTAAAAGATAGTCAAAAAGCAAGTGTCTATTTCAATGTTGTCGTTTTTATCAATCATACATAAAAAAAAAAGAAAGGAAATGGGGAATGTGTCAAAGCGACAACAACCCGACAGTACAGCAGACAATAGCCGAAGGCCACCAATGGGTCTTCAATGTAACGAGAAACTCCCGCACCAGGAGGCGTCCTTAAAATAGGTATACTAGTTCATTGATAATGGACGTCATACTACTAAACTCCGAATTATACACAAGAAACTAAAATTAAAAATGTATATATATATTGTAAAATATTCTTTACTTAGATTTAGTAAGATGTTCCTCAAGTAGATCTTTTAAGATAGTATCTATAAAGATAATATATGATAGGTCTTGATATGTGACTGTTCTGGTTTTTTTCGGCTTACATACATCCACACGGCGCATAGGAACGGAACTGTACGGTTTTCTTACAATTTGGTCATTCGGAACACTGTCAAGCACGACTCCGACATTTGCAAAATAACAAGTTGCTTGATGGAGACTTTGATGAACTCTTATGTTACTATATAAGGTTTCTCCTTCCAGTTTTGGTAGCTAAAACATTCTTTATGAAAATATGAACCAATAAAATAATTTAAAGAAACTTGTTATTTTGCAAATGTCGGAGCCCCGCTTGATAGTCTCCCGAATGACCAAATTATTAGAAAACCATACAGTTCCGTTCCCAGAATGTGACATCATGGAAGTAAAACACACCTACATAGAACATGATAACTTTGTTCTAAACATTTCCTTAAACGCATATTATACTATTCTCCGCCGATGATACTAACTGTTTGTAATTATTTAATGATAATATTATATTTGTATATATGTAAACCCTATAAGCTGTATTACTTTTGAATTAGAAGAAATAATGCAAGTACTTACCAAATGGTTATGTCTACGGGTCGTGATTCAAAATAAGCAATAAATTTACTTTAGGATTTTTATTTATTTTATTGTCAAAATTGTACAGGTAATTCAATGGATACGGATGAACAACAACACTAATGGCACAGTAAAAGAAAGTCCGAACTCTATAGCACAGTACATTTAAATGGGAAAGGTCAACAATGTTTACACAGGTAGTCCTCAATTATATAAAAGGTCAAAAAACAGAACATTAACTATGTAACATATTTATGTTAGATTTTGCAAAGAACTTGGATACGCTGGCGTACGATAAGCACGTGTCAGTAAATTTAATGACAATGTTAAGTTAACCTCCAATGGGATAACTAGGCCATTTGTTCCAACTACGGTAGAATCCATCGAGAGGCTTTAAGTTCGCAAAGCTAACGCTGGACAAAAGACCGCCGTGTAAGGGGCGAAACCACCCGAAGTTCATGGGCTTTTTAAGGAAAAATAACCGATACAAATGTATTTGTCATTTAAAAACTCATCAATTGAAACATACTTGGTCGGCTAAGAAAACAAAATTACGATAAAAAAAAACATACCAGAGCTTGTATTTTCTATCATCATTTCTGCGAAAGATGGTTGCTGCTTACAAGAAAGCTTCTGAACCAATATGTCCAAGTGGTACCGTAAAGTTGAATTCATCCATATGACAATTTTCCGGTCACAATGAGGTCGAACGTTATGGAATATCTATTTCACAAATGCTAATGACTACAGATATGCTCCAATTGTTGATATAACCCACTCCCGTCTTCTTTTTTCGAATGTGTAATATCTTATAAGGCTTACCACTGGATTAACGTTTGTACTTGCATCAGCAATACACAGCGGGTTCCATAGGTCCAGCAGAATGTGTTTACCCTTCCGGAGCATCTGCTTTCACACCATGGTGGGGTCTATGTTGCCCAGTCTTATTTTTCTATGTTGTGTTTTATATACTGTTGTTTTCAACAGACGAGTTTGGATATCTCTTTAGTATCTTTTGCCTCTCTTTTAGAGTCAAAATTGTTTATTTATGTTGAATAAGATAACTGATTGTAATATAATGGTCATTTATCTGGTCCGAGACCACCATTGTCGTCCCTTGATTTTCGTTGTTCCGAGACCACCATGTTGACAGTGGGTTACTTGCCATTAATTTTTATACCCCTTCCAAATTTATTTCTCCATGTTTAATGCCTCAAATTGCAAGAAGGGAAGAAATTACACTGTAGAAAAATTTGGGTCCATAATTTTAAAGGAAAGTAGTGATTTGGTCCAGCTGAAAAGGGTTTGAAATGAGCACTTCGGAAGCTGTCAAAAGATTTCAAGACGCCCTGAACATAAAATTGTCCATATTTTGAGTAAGAGGCGATGAAGTTTTCTGTCCCAAAAGTAGCACAACGCACTGTAAAAGATTCTTTGAGAAAGCGCATGTGGGATTTTTTTGTTCCAAAAGAAATACACTACGAAATAATTGTGGTCTCGGACTATCTAAGAGAAAAACGTTCAAACCATTTGCTCAACAATATGTTTAAAAGAAGATGCGGTGTCGTCAGTTAATCGAATTAAAAAATCAAAGCTTTTAAAAGATAGTCAAAAAGCAAGTGTCTATTTCAATGTTGTCGTTTTTATCAATCATACATAAAAAAAAAAAAAAGGAAATGGGGAATGTGTCAAAGCGACAACAACCCGACAGTACAGCAGACAATAGCCGAAGGCCACCAATGGGTCTTCAATGTAACGAGAAACTCCCGCACCAGGAGGCGTCCTTAAAATAGGTATACTAGTTCATTGATAATGGACGTCATACTACTAAACTCCGAATTATACACAAGAAACTAAAATTAAAAATGTATATATATATTGTAAAATATTCTTTACTTAGATTTAGTAAGATGTTCCTCAAGTAGATCTTTTAAGATAGTATCTATAAAGATAATATATGATAGGTCTTGATATGTGACTGTTCTGGTTTTTTTCGGCTTACATACATCCACACGGCGCATAGGAACGGAACTGTACGGTTTTCTTACAATTTGGTCATTCGGAACACTGTCAAGCACGACTCCGACATTTGCAAAATAACAAGTTGCTTGATGGAGACTTTGATGAACTCTTATGTTACTATATAAGGTTTCTCCTTCCAGTTTTGGTAGCTAAAACATTCTTTATGAAAATATGAACCAATAAAATAATTTAAAGAAACTTGTTATTTTGCAAATGTCGGAGCCCCGCTTGATAGTCTCCCGAATGACCAAATTATTAGAAAACCATACAGTTCCGTTCCCAGAATGTGACATCATGGAAGTAAAACACACTTACATAGAACATGATAACTTTCTTCTAAACATTTCCTTAAGCGCATATTATACTATTCTCCGCCGATGATACTAACTGTTTTTAATTATTTAATGATGATATTATATTTGTATATATGTAAATCCTATAAACCTTTTACGTAAACCTTTGTTGCGTTATAACGCAAACCTTTGCGATATAAGGCAAACCTTTGCGTTATAACGCAACTATCTTGATTTCAATTATTCATTAAGTTTTGTATATATGTCCGTCTGTCATTTATTTCGGATGTGATTTACTAGTAGGTAAAAAAAGAAACATACATGCAAGGCCAAATCATTATAATAAATATGCATAGGAATAATGGAATAATTGAAGTGCAATTATACATAAATTCAGACTGATTTGTGCATCAGAAAAGTATATAATTTTTTTTGTTTTACAAGAAAATAGATATAGTTTAGTATATAGTCATATTTAAATTGAAAGATAAAAAAATAATGTCATACAATTGTGAAACCTCCAAGTCAAGTAGACAAAATGATCTTTCTACTTTTTTTTTAAATCTCGGAATATGAATAAGATTCTTTGATAGAAAGTCATTGAATTTTCATTTCAATATAATGAAGTTTTTTAAGATGCTTGGGAAGCAATTTGAATAGAGAGAACATAATTTTATAAATAAAACATCTTCATTCTATACATGTATTGCCAAAGGGTAGCTTGTTTGAATCCACCCTACTTTACACAGTTCTCAAATAAGAGCTTACTTTGAAGTATATTTATATTCGGTTATAGCTATATTAGCAGGGTTGATTTTTTTCTTAATTATATCCTCAATTTACTCAATTTTCTTTGTAAAATATATACTAGTAGTAACATGGATATCGTTTGTGGGGACCTTTATAGTTTGTTGTTCAGTGTGAGCCAATGCTCCGTGTTGAAGACCGTAATTCGGCCTATGATGGTTTACTTTTACGAATAGTGACTTAGATGGAGAGTTTTCTTATTGGCACTCATACCACATCTTCTTATAACATTCTGCTCATTATTAGTCATTGATATGATCTAATTATTCAAGCATTTTACTTTGCAATGACTAACTTATTATAACGCAAAAGGTTTATATTAATATATTAAAAAAGTAGCGTTTTTTTTATCCCTTTTTATCCCGTCTCGTTTCGTTTTTGAGCCATATATAAATGTCGTATGTGACAATGAGACAACTCTCCATCCGAGTCACAATTTATAAAAGTAGACCATTATACGTCAAAATACGGTCTTCAAGATGGAGTCTTGGCTAAAACGAACAGCAAGTTATAAAGGGCTCCAGTGTAAAACCTTTTTAACGGGAAAACAAAGGTGCAATCTATATCAAGATGTACGTAATTAGTGGTGAAGTGTCATGGAAATGGATAAAAAAAATAAGGATAAAGATCCCTATACGCTTTATAAGAAACTAAATGGAATACATTTGAAATAAATGTTATTTCTATTGAATTTATTAGAGTGTTTTAAAACCAAACTTTCCTCCGTAAATTAAATTTTATCAAATCTTTCTCTTACTTTATCTATTGTTTGAGCAAGTCGGCTAAATTAAGGCTTTACAGCTAATTTCCTAATGCATGTAAAGCAAAACTTTGGTTGGCTTGCTTGCTTTGTTTGTATAATTGTTTATACAAACTTTGTAAATAAGATTGACATTTTTAAACAATATGAATAGGCATAGTTTAACCTGTATTTTTAATATTTGAATTAAATTGGGTGTTATCATAATGATTATCCAATAAAAAAAAAAGCAAGCAAATCAACTAAAGTCTTGCTCTACATGCTTAAAGAAATGAGCTGTAATAGATAAAAAAAAAATAATTATACAGTGAAAATGCACCGCATATACAATACTAATGATTCGCTCCACAGTGAAAATGACAGAATAGTATCATTATTCGACAGTAAACATGACTAGCATTACGAAATCATCATAGTGGAATTTAGTTAAATATAAAGAAACTGAATGACAAAATATATTCTACGTTATACAACTTTAATAATTGTATTAAAATGAATATTTTTTACTGCAACAACATCTAACCTGTTAATTATAAAGCACCTGCACGATCTGTTCGTGAAATGTCTTAAATATTCACCTATTTTGGTATATATTTCACAGCTGGATGGCTTTAGGCGCGATAAAACCCCGCTCGCATCTCTTACTTTGTTTTATTAGTATTATGTATTTCTGAACATATACATTTAACTCATTTTCTTCATTTTCTTCAAAAATTAGAAAAAGTTCGTCTGTTTATTTATCATTCTACATTAGACATTTATGGCATATACAGTAAAAATGATATTTTAGGATCCGCACTTTACATACACTGACTATTGTCTTTATTTATTTATATAAAGCTAATAAGATAACAGCATACGGTATTCTTATTATAATAAAGATATCAAATACTATATAGCAAGTTAGGACTAGATACATCCATTCTAAAAGAGATGAAAATCATTTTAGTTAAAAGCTTAAATTTAAGTTCAGCTTTAAAAAGCGAAAACAATAAAGTAAGTTAAATCAAGGATGTAAATTTGATGTACAAGTTATTGCTGCCTTCTAAAGTGCAGCGGAATATCAATATTATATCTAAAATATATATAAAACACTCTAGTTAATTAGATCTATAGAAACACAACACAACGTACATCAAAAGAAAGTAACTTATTAACAGTTCATTTCTGTATACTCTTTGACTACCACTAGTTGGGGATGTTTGTATAATTGGCCTGCGTGTTGATGATGATGATGATGATGATGATGGGTTTAATATTCCAGGGATGTCATTCAACCAGAAGTCTACACGGTCCTTAAACATGTGTTGGCCAGTTGTAATGTTGATATCTAAATTGATGTAACGTTCATTTGTTGTGTCATATTCTTCCCATTTTGGCAGGTCTTCTCCATTGACATCTCTGACAAAATAAGAATTGTTTTATGATAAATACAAGAACACATCCGCGGAACCGTGACTTGAATAAAGTACCGACGCTTTATGCTTATCCAGGATTTTAGTATTCGTATTTTCATCTGGTAAAAGCATGCTGATTATAAGGTGTACAGTTTTCTCTGCTTTCTAAATCTTTCTGCGTGAACCCTTGGAAGCAAAACTTATTAACGTCATAGACAATATTTTGAGCTGAAAAAAATATCGTCGGTTGTTTTATTTTAAAATTCATGAGATAAAATCCTTTAACGAATGTGACAGAAACAAAAAGCAATGAACAGCACTGTAATTACTGTTATTGAAATTTCTAAATTACAGGAAATACCAGTTTAATATAATTTTCCTCATTCAAGTCACATTGAGGATTGTTTAGTTGTAGATACAAGTCATATGGCCATATCTAACGAAAATTAGGTGTTTTGTAAAAACCGCGACAATTTAGTACTTTCTTCATAAATACAATTTGAAAAAATTTGCCCTTTCTCACTTTATGTGCATTGTCTAATTTAACTTTTTTTAATTGATAGAGAGAGAAATGGAACTATTTCACTGAGGGATAATACCACATAAGCTTACACAGAATACAAATTATACATAAAACAACTAGACATGAATGTACAAGGAAACAGGAATCATACGTAAGGGATAAAACAAAGCTGTATAGAGGCACCTAAATACATTGTGTATAAATCTACCGTGTATTTGTACAACCATGTAGATTTATTTTCGATTCTTATAATATGAAATCCTAAAGAAAACTGGCGACACAGAATTTACGAGGAATTGTCAGATGACGACGACATAAACTATAAATATTTCAACATATAGATCTTGTTTATGAACTTGTAGTTAAAATGCGTCCTTCGTAATAATAAAATGAAATAATACACTTAAACTCTTCAATGATATTTAACTAAATTAAATACGAACATAGACTTTTAAATTTCGTTCAGTTCAATTTTTGTACTCTACTGTCATTATTATAATAATTTTACCAAATATTTGATTTTTTTTTACCAAATATTAGATTTGTTTACCAAATATTAGATTTTTTTAACCAAATATTAGATTTTTTAAAGTTCTATTATGTCATGTTCTTAATTTTAGGTTTTAAAGTGGGTGATAGCCTTCAACAACGAGAAAAAATCAAACCGTATAGTTTAATATAAAAGGACCCGTAATGATATTTATTATGAATCCTGAATACATCGAAAGATTTAAATACATGTATTTGACTGAGAAAAACGAATATCACCACCCTGTTCCTCAGTGCAATACTCACCCTGTTTTGGCGAAATTAGTCCAGTGCTTTAACAAATTCATAGATAGCTCTCCATCTTGGTCCGTAGAAAGTGTTCCCGGGAAAAATAAATAAATTAGATCTGTGGCGTGAGCTGAACCATCAAACCAATCTGGATAAGGTGTTGCGGAAAAAAGGGAATTCTGTTTAGAGAAAATATACTGAAATTGTTTTCCGTTACCATTTCCTGTGTGAAGGCGCAGTGATTCCACTGCTGGGACCGTAAATGCTAGGTCTGTATAAACATTAAGAATATCTTGACTAAGTTGGTCACGTGATGATGCTGAACCGTATTTATCACATATAGAAACGGCAATGTCTGTGTTATTATTAAACACTACATTCGCAATATCAGGAACAAGAACGTCACAAAGGATCCGTTTTGGTATGTGATCTGATGCGTTAAATTGAAAGAAATCTTGACCTCCGTTTAGAAAAAAGTCTAACATAAGCGAACCCTCTCCTGAGTTTATTCCAATGATGACATCCAGTGACTTGAAAAATCCAGAAGTTGATGAATCAAGTAGCAATTGTTTTGGTTGAACTGGCAGCAATTCGCCATCAATTATTGGTGCAAATGGAATTTGGATAAAACTAGATGAAAATTCTTTTCCTGCCTCTTCTAATAAAACGTTTGCATCTACGTATTTCATGCACTGAGATAATTTCCCAGGATCTAATTGAGAACATCCAACATTGTTTGCTACCTGTGATGAAGCATAGCGTGTAATTAATCCCATGCTGATTTCTGAGATAGCGGTTCCACTCTGCATTATAGCCCTCTGGAATAGTCCTTGATTTTGTGGCATTACAGATAATAAACCCACACTAAATGCACCAGCTGATTCTCCGAATATTGTGATAGATTGGCTGTTACCCCCGTACGAGGCTATATTATCTTTTACCCACTGTATCGCCAAAATCTGGTCCCATAATCCATGATTACCTTTACTATTGCCGGTTGCAAAGAAACCAAAAATATTCAAACGGTATTGAATAGTAACAACTATAACATCGCCTGCAACAGCTAGATATGCTCCGTCATAAAACTCGGTTTGTCCTGAGGAATAACCCCCGCCATGGATCCAGACCATAACAGCTTTTCTACTTTCGGTCGAAACATGATGTGGAATATATATATTGAGATAAAGACAGTCTTCGGAGATATTTGTATTTTTGAGAAAGGATTCCATTCCGGTCATAACTTGAATACATGACGGACCAAAGTGTCTAGCATCTAAAGTGTTGTCCCATGATCCATACGGCTGTGGTTTCTCGAACCGTAAATTATCGACAGGTGCTTTGGCAAACGGTATATTCTTGAATTCATAAACATCCTCACCCGATAACCTCCGACGTAAACCAAGAAGTCCACCAAGTGGTGTACTAATTGTTACTTCTTGTAAATCTTGAGAGAAAACTGGTAATAACACATAGAGCAGAACTATTAACTTTACCGAAATCGTCATGGCGTCTTCTTCTGTAAGATAATATATAATAAAATTCTTTTTTTAATTAAAAAAAACCACATATACTAATATTTCGCAATGTGATATGTAAACGTTCTACTTATTGGTATTTACTCCTATCATTGATAGATCAAAAGTCACAGACCGGTTTCAAATCGTTCAACTATTAATTTGTGTTCTATTTATATTAGTTTATTTAACAGCATTATTTTAATTCACTTGGATTGTCGCTCGGTCCGGAATGTATGTTGAAAAACAATACACTGTTTCATAAAATCGACTTTTGACTCTGGATTATATAACTTATCGACTGGTTACCTTGAACATCATGGTACTCGGTCAAGTAAGAATAAAGAAGAATCAAAATAAGTAAAATCAAACATATAATTAGTGGGTTTTTTAACCAAAATTATACCGATTGAAAGCTTGTTTTACTTCTTTAGCTTGCTCTTACCTAACTTGGTATCAGGATGTCCAACGTAACAAGTCGACAAATTATATACTTCGGAGTCAATAGTCGATAAGCTTTCATTTTTGCTGGTGTGCTTTTTACGTGTGACTTTTTGTGTTTCTTTGATACATACGAAGTGGCTTCTTTTAAACACGCCATTATTGTTATTGTATAATTTTTAAAAATACATTGAACGACAAAATTATTTCTCTACCTGTGTGACGTCTACATTCTGACGTCAACACACGATTCTACATCAGAGTTGACATTGTTATAGCTATTCAGTCACAGGACTTAATATATTTCAAAACTTTATGAGTTGATTTAAATATGATGGAATTTGATGCGACTGTCTTTCAATTGAGAGGTTTAGCGCTATAAAATCAGGTTCCATCCACCATTTTCAACATAATACTAGTATAATGTCTGTAACAAATTATACAGGCATTTATCAATTTTCTTTGCGTATCGGTAAGGTCATCTGCAATATTGGGGCGCACGCAACGGAAGTTACGAACAGCCGCTTTTCCCCGATGAGAGCAGAGCTTTAGAGATTTTTGACATTTTATGATGATTAAAAGATAACATACAGTTAAAAAAAGGTGACAATTAGTGGGATTTGTTTGATTAAATGATATTTAAACAATAGGATGGAATAAATTCTTACTAGACATGAACTCCTATCAATCAACTGCAAGAATACTTTTACTTACAATCAGAATTGATACCCATAAAAAATTTGAAAAAAAATGTTATGTAAGCATTTTGCAATGAAGTGATAATGTTAGAACAGCTTACCTGCTGGGTATATTTTTATGGGTTGTAGTACTGAATTTTAAATCTATCTACATTTTAATCAATGAACTAAAGCGAAAGGAACTTGTACAATGTTTACACACAGTTTTACAAATATCGTTGTGACCAAATTGCGTTTACATAGTAATTTTAGCTTTAAATTGTAGTCAAACAAATTTTAAATGATCAAGAACATGAAGAAGTATTCAGTTATAAATAGTTAAAATTTTTGAAGTGCGATCTTTTATATAAAAATAGGATATACTTCATATATTATGAAGTCCTATCGTATTTAGTATAGACAAATATTTATTGGTTAAAAATGTGTTAAACGTATCGTCTTTTTGTGGAAGATACCTAAACCTTTTGATAAATATTACGTATCAATTTTACAAATAATACATGATGAACTTGAAGTATAGATTCAAGGTGCTGCAATCTACATTACGTATTTATGATCTTTTTCTTTGTCTTTGTTTTTTTCTTACCTTTACTGTTTAGTCCACGTTTTCCAATTACTTTTGATGCGTGGCTTGGTATTTAAACATCCTGTGATTGTGTTGTTGTGCTATGATCTTACTTTATATTCTTGTCCTACTTTTTGGCTGATGTAATTTGTATATATGTACCATTTTGTCTTGATTTATTGAAATATTTATTTGTGTTTATAGTGATTCAGATAATAACACAATGATGACTGCTGTACCCCATTTTTGACAATTGTATCTATGATGTCACCAAATTTGAGGCCAAAATAGGCCCTTCCCGGACCTAATCCTTTGATAAAAACATTTCCTCTGAAAATTTCGGTTGATAATAATTTTCTTCATTGAGAGCTGTAACAATTTCTGCTTGTTACACGTCAATTGAAAATAAAATCCTTTTAATTTCGGAAATAATGGTAATTGATTTTTTGTTTCTTCAAAATATGTGAATATATACATATTTGTAAAGAATACACATAAAAAAGTGGCGTAAGATACAAGACGGACAATCATATTCATAGATAGAAAATAAACTAACAACACTCTAGCAAAAAAAAAAGACAAACCGACAAAAAATAGTAGAGAATACACAACACAGGAAACTAAAGACTAAGCAACACGAACCTAACCAAAAACTGAGAGAACTCGCAGTTACTAACATCTAGTTAAAAGCCAAATCAATTCATTCAAACAACTGTAAACAACTTAATCTCATCACAAAAATTTAGTATTTTACCGCCATGGACAGTAATAGAAGTAAGGACTTGTGTAATGCAAAATAAATGTTTCCAAAAGGCAGAAGGTTAGTTAGGAGTTATCTTTTTTATACAAAATAAAATGAACGTGAAAAAAAAATGTAATGTTAGCATTTTGCACTGAAGTGATAAAAACAGAACAGCTTACCTGCTGGGTATATTTACGGGTTGTGTTACTGAATTTTGAATCTATTTACAGTTTACTCAATGGACTAAAGCGAAAGGACACTGTCACACTCAAAATCACCGTAATTTATTAAAAGGGATCTTTTACAATGTTTACACACAGTTTTACAAACATTGTTGTGAATTAAATCAAATTTTAGTCAAACAAATTTTAAATGATCGAGAACATGAAGAAATATTCAGTTATTGATAGTTAAAATCTCTGAAGTGCGATCTTTTATATAAAAATTGGATAACTCATATATATGAAGTCCTACTTCATATATTATGAAGTCCTATCGTATTTAGTTTAGACAAATATTTATTGGTTAAAAATGTGTTAAAAGAGGGACGAAAGATACCAAAAGGGACAGTCAAACTCATAAATCTAAAACATACTGACAACGCCATGGCTAAAAATGAAAAAGACAAACAGAAAAACAATAGTACACATGACACAACATAAAAAAATAAAGAATAAACAACACGAACCCCACCAAAAGCTAGGGGTGATCTCAGGTCTCCGGAAGGGTAAGCAGATCCTGCTTCACATGTGGCACCCGTCGCGTTGCTTATGTGATTACAAATCCGGTAAATAGTCTAATTCGGTAGGTCACATTCATGAAAGGGAAGGGGATCGTATCGTATCGTTTTATTCTAAAACGATTATCGGAAGATACATAACCTTTTTGATAAATTTACGTATCAATTTTACAAAAAGTACATGATGAACTTGAAGTATAGATTCAGGTGCTGCCATCTACATTACGTATTTACGATCTTTTTCTTTGTCTTTGAGTATTTCTTACTTTTACTGTTTAGTCCACCTTTTCCAATTATTTGTGGACGCATTGTGTTGTTGTGCTATGATCTTACTTTATATTCTTGTCCTACTTTTTGGCTTATGTAATTTGTATATATGTACCATTTTGTCTTGTTTTGTTGAAATAGTTATTTGTGTTTATAGTGATTCAGATAATAACACAATGATGACTGCTGTACCTATTTTTGACAATTTTATCTATGATGTCTGTTTGCTTTGCTTACACAGGCGACTATCGAGTGAATATTACTCCCGAGCTAACTTAACAAGTCATTTTCGATATCGTACTACTCCGGCTCAAGCAAGAAAACCTAATCCATACTGTATGAAACGTTTTGCATATATCATCATAGAAATACTTGTTGATAATTATACATCAAGAAGACGTAACATTATGTTATCAAATACTATCAGATGATTGTTTTGGTTAAAACAGATAAAAATCATATTTGAAACATATTTCTTTTGCTATCGTACTGAGTAAGAGGCAGTGACACGGGTCTATTTACTTAATGACAAGAATTGTGGCAAAGGAGTAGGTTCAGTAAGACCCCTTTTTTGGCCCCAAAATATATCAGTTATACAAAATTGTTATAATGTCATCTTTTAGCTATTTATTGGAAAGTAAATACTTCTGCTATATAAATATGGGCTGTTTATGACAATATAATGTTCATTTATCGGGAACTATCATCATTAAGTCATGCTAAATTACTTAAATCTTCACAATTGTAGAATTAGAGTTAAATTTTAGACGGTTCTCGTCTTAAATGGAAGTGGACGCATTCGTGTTCATTCTTAATATTTAAATATAAGCTGTATTTGATGATTATACATACCATATATAAAGATTAAGGGTGAACACGGATGCGGCCACTTTCATTTTTAACAAAAAATATCTGAAAAGTGACAAATTATGACATATTGATACACAAACTAATTGAATTGACTGAAGTAGACACTTAAGTGTTTAAAAAGTATACAAAATCTTTATTCCGAAGAACCTGAAAATTGAGGCCAAAATAGGCCCTTCCCGAATCTAATCCTTTGATAAAACATTTATAAACCCTTCTGAAAAGTCTGGTTGATAATATTTTTTTTCATTGAGAGCTGAAACAATTTCGGCTTATTACATGTCAACTGAAAAAAAATCTTTTTAATTTCAGAAATAATGGTTATTGATTTTTGTTTCTTCAAAAATGTGAAAATATACATATTTGTAAAGAATACACATAACAGATGGGCGTGAGATACAAGACGGACAATCATATTCATAGATTGAAAATAAACTAACAACACTCTGGCAAAAAAAAGACATACCGACAAAAAAATAGTAGTGAAAACGTAACATAGGCAACTAAAGACTAAGCAACACAAACCCAACCAAAAACTGAAGGAACTCGCAGAAGCTGGCATCTAGTTAAAGGACAAATCAATTCATTAATCAGAGACTGAAATCAACTAAATCTCATCACAAAGATTTAGTTTTTTACCGCCATGGACAGTCATAGAAGTAAGGACTTGAGGAATGCAAAAAATAAATGTTTCGACAGGCAGAAGGTTTCTAAATTATTAACATCTATTTTATCAGCAATCAAAGACGGGCTTCAAAGTTATTGTGAAACTGCCTATTCTAGAGGTGGCGTGAATCAGATGTGGATACTTAAAATTAAAAATTCCAAGGATCTTTTAGAGTACATACAATCTAACTCTCTTTCATCTTGTAACAGTATTAAAACATTTGACTTTTCTACTCTTTACACAAGTATTCCACATTCCAAACTAAAAGACAAATTAAAAGAGTTGGTATTACTTTGCTTTATAAAAAAGAATGGCCAACGTAGATACAAGTATCTTGCCTTAGGGAGGGATAAATCCTACTTTGTAAAGAATCACTCTGATTCAAACAAAAAATTCTCTGAAACTGATATTATCAACATGCTTGATTTCTTGATTGACAACATATTTGTTACGTTCGGAGGACGTGTTTTTCAACAGACTGTCGGCATCCCAATGGGAACAAACTGTGCCTCTCTACTTGCTGACTTGTTTCTTTATTAATATGAGGCTGACTTCATGCAGGAACTTCTTAGGAAGAAAGATAAGAAGTTAGCAATATCCTTTAACTTTACTTCCCGCTATATAGATGACGTTCTTTCACTAAACAATTCAAAATTTGGTGACTACTGTGGATTCATTTTTATTCGTGGTATACCAATTTTCGTGGGTTTCGTGGTTCAGAGCGAACCACGAATTTAAGAATTCAACGAAGAATAATCCCGATACATGTGTATGGAGTCGGATGTTTATTTCCGGTTATGTTATGCAGTTCTAGTATAGTGTTGACTAGCAATAAACATTGTAACATAACACGTGTTTTTTATTGAAAGAAGATACAAGTACTTTATTTAAATCAATAATAAATATATCGAATATCAGTGGTAATTTACTTTTTAAAATTGATTAAAACGTTAAAACTGTTCATGGAAAATAACTGCAAGTTGTTAATTACCGTGTCATAGTTTGGTTTACTAATTACCGTGTCATAGTTTGGTTTACTAATGATTAAAAATCAATAGGATTAAGTACGTGGATATTGCCCGTAGGTTATATTGTTTATGACAGGAACATTTATTTTCACACCTTTTACTTATACATTGTATGTCTGTTTATTATATCGTGATTAGGGAAATGAGCTTTCAATCATAAAACTTTGATTGCCTTATAGAATCCCGACAAGCACTTATAAATTGTAAAACAAACAAATAATTAGTTGTCTTTGTCCATTATTGTAATAGAAGTTTTTAATGAACACTTTAACCTAAAATGACTAAGCGAGGATTTTGACAATTCAAAACTTTTTCAATGAATTCCTTCTTTTTTGTTTGTTTTATCATTGATCAAACCAAGGAGGTTATATGATCTCCTAAATCAAAATTAAATCCACGAATTACGTATCAGATTTTTTTTTGTTTTGAAATCAGCGATCCACGAATTTACGTATACCACGAAACGTCTTTTTTTCTCTATCCACGAAAATTTATACCCACGAAAAAAATGAATCCACAGTATGTGGAACGCATCTATCCCATCGTATTGGAGATAAAGGATACTACAGATACAGTTAAGTCGGCTTCATATCTTGACTTACATCTAGAAATTGACAATGAGGGTCGTTTGAAGACAAAACTTTACGACAAAAGAGATGATTTCAGCTTTCAAATTGTGAACTTTCCATTTCTAAGTAGCAACATTCCAGCAGCACCTGCATACGAGGTATATATCTCCCAATTGATACGATATTCCCGTGCTTGCATTTCCTATCATGATTTTCTTGATAGAGGGTTACTGCTCACAAGGAAGCTATTAAACCAAGAGTTCCAAATGGTGAAGTTGAAATCATCCCTTCGTAAATTTTACGGACGCCATCACGAGTTGGTTGACCGTTATGGAATAACCGTTTCACAAATGATATCGGATATGTTCCTTACGTCGTAACTACAATCCCCTTCCCTTTCATGAATTTGACCTACCGAATTAGACTATTTACCGGACAGACATGGGGTCAATTACATTTGAAAGTAATTAATTACATTCAATTACAATTACAAAATCTTCAATTAAATTACACATTACATTTGACTTTTTTTACCAATGTAATTAATTACATTCCAATTACTTGGCAAATGTAATTAATTACTTCAATTACATTTGAAAGGAAAATTAAGATAAAACATTGAAAACATGCATTTATTCTATGATATGTACATAAGTATTATACATTGCTCTATAGTTATAACAATTAGACAGTGTTCAACTAGTATATACATTTTTGTATTGTGTCATATAACTTATTTAAGCATTTTCCCATTACATTTGACCATCATCAGCTTTTCAAATGTTCCATCAGCCAGTCTGCACCTTTCCGGCCTAAATGTTTTTCCAGCAGTGCTAAATAAGCGTTCAACTGGTGCAGATGTGGCTGGAATAGCTAAATATTGCACTGCTAACTTAGCTAGACTTTTTCCATCAAGTTTTTAAATTCTTCACTTTCGACAATAGAGAGTGGTAAAAGATCCCCAGCTATGAACATTATAAGAGCATTTGTCATTTCTAACTGTTTTGGATCAGACGGTGAATATTTTACACTTTTTTTTATGCATTGTGTCAATGTTGGTTGAATTTCTTTATTCTCAGAATGCAGAATGTACAAATCTCTGTGTTTTCTCTGAAAATTACAAAAGGCCTTATTTAATATCTTGAAAATATTAAATTGTTTTAATTTACCTATTGAAATTTTACATTCATTTAAATTTATTTGATTGTAAATGATACAA
This sequence comes from Mytilus edulis, assembly GCA_019925275.1. NCBI lineage: Eukaryota > Metazoa > Mollusca > Bivalvia > Mytilida > Mytilidae > Mytilus > Mytilus edulis. Next base: position 92,689,634 of record CM034356.1, on the reverse strand, counting down.
AAAAAGAGCACTATTTTTTATTTTTTGAAATGATTTTCATTTTTATCCCAGCTTATTCAAATTATTTATCTTAAATAAGTGATTTAGAAATCTGACTTCTTAAAACAAAAATAAACTTTAGTTTTAATCACAACTAATTAATTTAATAAACAAAATATTTTCCAAATTTAAATGTAAGCTATTAGAGGATATAAGATAAATGAAATCTGGTTAGAAATGAAAAAGAAGCATTATGAATTTATTAATTTTTAAAATTCTTATATAGTATTACCTTCATATGTGTAACAAAGTTGGATGTAACTTTATAACTTCCACTAATGAGGGTGCCACAATGCATACATTTTCCTTTGAAAGTATTTCCATTTTGGAAGTCATCAGGAACAGAAAAAATGTTCCAGTACACTCTTGGAGCTCATTTTTAAATCTGATAAAATGTTTTCTTTCAACATTCATATATATAGTGAACAAATTTTGCAAGTGAGATTTTGTCATATGCATTATCCCTTCAAGAATTTAAACATGTACCTATAGGCCCTAGGGGTATATTTATCTCTCTCTAATTAGCCTTATATCTGTTTAACATAACTGTTATAAAAACAGTCATTATATAGTTTGTAATAAAACAAATAGCCAGAGGTTATATTTATTGGTTATTTAAGTCCTTGAATAAAGTTAATTATGTTAAATCAATGTCTTAAAATATCTATCTAAATCTACTAATTAAGGTCAAGACAGTGACTTCCTAGTGGTTTCTTTTAAAATTATGGCATGTGTCTACTTTTTTTTTATCATTCAATACAAAATGAAGAATCTACCATGGTTGTGTTAATACAGAAAGTATACTGTGAGGGCTTTTCTTTGTCAGCTTACAACATTTGTTAAGATTATTGCTTTTAATAATTTTTTGAGAAAACACAAGATTTAATCTTTTGATCCAAAATTTCAAATGTAATTGACTTGTAATTGAAAAGTAATTGTCAATTACAGGCAATTTTGGCTATGTAATTAATTACATTCAATTACATGTAATTGAAAAAATGCTCAATTACACATTACATTCAATTACATGATAAATTGTAATTAATTACAGTCAATTACAATTACATATTTCAATTACCCCATGTCTGTTACCGGATTTGTAATCACATAAGCAACACGACGGGTGCTGCATGTGGAGCAGTATCTGCTTACCCTTCCGGAGCACCTGATATAACCCCTATTTTTTGGTGGGGTTCGTGTTGTTTATTCTTTAGTTTTCTATGTTGTGTCATGTGTACTATTGTTTTTCTGTTTGTCTTTTTCATTTTTAGCCATGGCGTTGTCAGTTTGTTTTAGATTTATGAGTTTGACTCTCCCTTTGGTATCTTTCGTCCCTCTTTTAGTTAGGAGTTATCTTCTGTATACAAAGAAAAGAACGTGGATGTGTCTCTATACATCCCGTTTGAAAAGAAAAAAGAAAATTCAACAAAAGGGAATGAAAAATCGTCTCTTTTATCGTAATTTTTTTTTTTTAAAGGAAATTTTATATTTAAAGATCGTTAACAATTATATACATTAAAACACATAAGTACTCTAACTTTGAGCAGTGTAGAAATTGTTTATAAGCCAAGTAAAGTTCAGCGTTGATATGAGGATCGCAAACAAATGTTAATTACAAACAGCCTACACAAAAATCGACATCATCAATATACCCATTCGGAGAGCTGCTGTTCTTCCACCTCTACTAACCAACACAGTTGAAAAGTTGAAACACGTTTATTAATGTTATGCGTCCGAAGCGCTTTTTTCTGGATTTACATTCATCAAGGACACTCGAACCTAAATATTGAAAGCCGAGGATATATAAGTACCAAAACAGTTGAGCTATATGACAAAAATACCTACAAAAGGACAAAATCCTTCTGGTATCTTTCGTCCCTCTTTCAAAGAAGTTTTTTTTAAAGACATAAATGGTGCAGTTATTAATATACCAACATTGGCTATTACTTATTATATCACTGATTACTGGATGGAAGTCACCTAAACCCTATGGAAAAATTACGCAGCAGGAGGTCATCATACACCAAATTATCTGATAATTACGAATACGTGGCTGCACAGCAAATTTGATAATGCGGTCAAGGCATACACCTAAAAAGATTTAGTATGATAAAGTTTTTAAAAATGAGGTGCAATCCAATCAATTACCTTCTAGAATAAAAAGCTAACAAAAATCTAGACCAGTCCCTAAATATCTGAGTATCTAAAACGGACTTGAAACAATGAAAAAACGACTACCGAACTAAGCATTCACACCGATTCTATATGCTGTTACTGCTTCTAATCTCTTTCCTATTGACTAAAACTTAGTGAATTCTTTATATGCTGAACAATAAAGGGCTATTGGCATGTGACATAAACATAATTTTGTGCTATAAAGAAGTATTTAATTTGATATATAAAATTGAGAATGGAAATGAGGAATGTGTCAAAGAGACTACAGTTCGACCATAGATCAGACAGCAGCCGAACCACCAATAGGTCTTCAATACAGAGAGACTCACGCTCCGGGACGGATGCGTCTTTCAGCTGGCCCTTAAACACATATCAGTGATAATGGACGTCAAACTTAACTCCGAATCATACACAAGAATCTAATATTAAAAATTATGAAAGACTTTCAGAGGCCAGAATTCCCTGACTTGGGACATGCGCAAAAATGCGACAGGTTTATCGTGTTTTTTTATATCTCAACCCTCCTCCAATACCTCGAACCAATGTAGAATAAACAAACGAGACTATATGGTAAGTGAATGAACAGATTTAGAACGTGTAACCCCGTAATGAAATTTTTTTATTCAGATGCAAGAATATCAATATATAAACTTAATATGGGTTATTTGTATACGTTTCTGTTAATCCGTTTTTTCCTCTTATTGTTGATGTGTGTCACTTGGTTTTAATTTGAAACCTAGATTTGTTTCCTCTCAGACGATTTATGACATTTGAACAGCAGTTTAATACTTATTGCCCTTATTTACATATATATATATATATATACGAGAGCCCAGGTGGTCGTGTGGTCTAGCGGGACGGCTGCAGTGCAAGCGATTTGGTGTCACGATATCACAGTAGCATGGGTTCGAATCCCGGCGTGGGAAGAACCAAAAATTTGCGAAAGCAAATTTACAGATCTAACATTGTTGGGTTGATGTTTAGACGAGTTGTATATATATATATTATGAATATAATTATTTTCTGTGACTGTATCTTACATTCATTTGTAGGATCCTTTACTATAGATAATTTAGCTGATCTGTAACAATAACATCTTCATGCCTTATATATCATGTACTGTAGTACGCCGCTAGATTAATACTGACGTGGAAAGGTAACATATGGCCACCGAAAGCTCTTTTTTTGAGAGCCCAGGTGGTCGTGTGGTCTAGCGGGACGGCTGCAGTGCAGGCGATTTGGTGTCACGATATCATAGTAGCATGGGTTCGAATCCCTGCGAGGGAAGAACCAAAAATTTGCGAAAGCAAATTTACAGATCTAACATTGTTGGGTTGATGTTTAGACGAGTTGTATATATATATTATATACATATAACTTTACCATTCTAATGTTTTAGATAAGAAAATCCCACTTCATCAAGAGCAGCGTTCGATTATATTGTAAAGCATACATTCTCCAAACATGACAAATGAATTATAAGTGTAATGAAGACGTCGATTACTACAATGCAACTAAGGGGTCAATAAAATACATCCACAAAATAGCACTAAAATTAACATCATTTTTAGCTGAAAGTTTAAAACTTAGTTCAGTTTCAAAAAACGGAAAACAGTTAAAATAAGTTTAAATTGGGATGTAGACTTCTTAACAGATTAATGCCTTTTAAGGTGCAGTGGAGTATTAAAATTGTTTTAATATATGTAAAACACTCTAGTTAATTTGATCTATAGAACCACAACACAACAAACAAAAAAAGAAAGTAACTTATTAACAGTTTATGTCTGTACACTTTATCACTGCCATTGGTCGGGGATGTTTGTACTATTGGCCTGCGTGTTGATGATGATGGGTTTAATATTCTAGGGATGTCATTCAGCCAGAAATCTACACGGTCCTTAAAAATGTGTTGGTCAGTCGTTATGTTGATATCTAAATTGATGTAATGTTCAGTTGTTGTGTCATATTGTTCCCACTTTGGGAGGTTTACTCCATTGACATCTCTGAAAAAATAAGAATGTGTATTAACATAAATTACAAGAACTATTCGCAGGTCTGTAACTGAATTAAAGTCCGGACGCCTTACTCTTATCCAGGAGTTAACGTATCCGTATTGGCATCTGATAATTCCTTAGATTTCAATATTTTCTAACTGACCATAAAACTACAAATTGGACATAGGCATAATTATGCTATCATAATTAAAACAAAATAACTTAATTTTTGGCACATGATGTTAAAAATGACGAATCTTTTTTAAAAGTATGAATTATTTGCTTTGATGAAATTTTCAATGATTCCAAATAGTTTTTCACATAATTTACTTTGGCCGCCACACCAAGATCTAGAAAGTATTTGTTTCTAGGGATCCAATATCATCAATAGAGCTCTTGGTAACGGGAAATGGTTTCTTAAAGGTTCGGAACAATAACGGTTATTCAACGTGTTTCCATTATCAACTTATAAATGTGTAGTATATTAACACTCATACCTCATCATTTGTACGTAAAGTCAAATATTTTGTATCTTAAAACATAAAAAAAAGAAATCCGGTCAATTTGATTAAAACACTGGTGACATATGAGACATAAGGAAATCAATAGATAATACTGTTCTAATACAAAAAAAACACCTTTAAATGCCTAGTACTGGTTTTGGTTGACCATACTGAAAATACGTGATCTTGATATCGCCAGTTTGATAACTTACAGATCTCTAACTATTGTATTCCAAAATAATTTACTTCTAGTGAAAACACATTCCTTGGTATAAAGGCAATAAACCAACCCCAAGAAATTATATTTATTATGAATAATGAATAAATTTGAGAAAATAAACAATTTGACTGAGAGAAAAAACAAATATCATCACCCTGTTCTTCAGTGCAATACTCACCCTGTCTTGGCAAAATTAGTCCAGTACTTTAACAGTTTCATAGAGAGCTCTCCATCTTGGTCTGTAGGAAGTGTTCCCGGGAAAAAGAAATAATATAGGTCAGTTGCATGCGCTGAACCATCAAACCACTCTGGATAAGGTATTGTAGACAGTGGTAAGAAGATATACTGAAATTGTTTTCCGTTGCCGTTACCTGTGTGAAGGCGCAGTGATTCCACTGTTGGGACCATAAACAATAGGTCTGAATATGCATTTAGAATATCTCTACTTAGGTCATCACGTGTTAATGCTGCGCCGTATTTATCACATATGGAAATGGCTATGTTCGTGTTATTATTGTACACTGCATTTGCAATATCAGGAACAAGAACTTCACAAAGAATCCGTTTTGGTATATGATCAGATACGTTAAATTGAAACAGATATTGACCCCCTTGGTATAGAAAAAAGTCCAACAAGAGCGAACCCTCTCCAGAATTTGTTCCAATGATGACATCCAGTGACTTAAAAAATGTAGAAGCTGATGAATTAAGTAACAATTGTTTTGGTTGAATTGGCAATAATTCGCCATCAATAATTGGGGCAAATTGACTTAGGATAAGACTAGAAGAAAATCGTTTTCCTTGCTGTGCTAATATAACGTTTGCATTTACGTATTTCATGCATTGCGTTAATTCCTCTGGATCTGATTTAGAACAATTCACATTGTTTGCTACCTGTGACGAAGCATATCGTGTTATTGATCCCAAGCTGAGTTCTGAGATAGCGGTTCCACTCTGCATTATGGCTCTCTGGAATAGTCCTTGATTTTGTGGCATTACAGATAATAAACCCACACTAAATGCACCAGCTGATTCTCCGAATATTGTGATAGATTGACTGTTTCCACCGTACGAGGCTATATTATCTTTTACCCACTGTATCGCCAAAATCTGGTCCCATAATCCATAATTTCCTTTACTATTGCCGGTTGCAAAGAAACCAAAAATATGTAAACGGTATTGAATAGTAACAACTATAACATCGCCAGCAACAGCTAGATATGCTGCGTCATATAACTGGGCTTGCCCAGAATAATAACCACCGCCGTGAATCCAAACCATAACAGATTTGTTACTTTCGGTCGAAACGTGATGTGGAATATATATGTTTAGAAAAAGACAATCTTCGGAGATATTTGTATTTTGCAGAATGGATTCCATTCCGGTCAAGTCTTGATAACATGACGGACCAAAGTGTCTAGCATCTAAGGTTTTATCCCATGATCCATACGGCTGTGGTTTCTCGAAACGTAAATTATCGACAGGTGCTTTAGCAAACGGTATGTTCTTGAATTCATAAACATCCTCACTCGATAACTTCCGACGTAAACCGAGAAGTCCACCAAGTGGTGTACTAATTGTTACTTCTTGTAAATCTTGAGAGAAAACTGGCAATAATACACATAGTAGAACTGTTAACTTTACTGAAATCATCATGGTCTCTTCTGTAAGATAATATTTAATACAGATTTTTTTAATTTAGCAAAACATGTATACTTATATTTCTCAATGTGATATGTATACTTTCTACGTATTGGTATTTCCTTCTATCATTGATAGACCGAAATTCATATACCGGTTACTTTTTTAAATCGTTCAAGTATTTCATCCGTTTGTTGTTGAACCCAAATTTTCCAGTGGCAGACCAAAAGTTCCCGACCTTCATCCCCGGATGGACCTTTATTACAAGACCAACAGATTTATGATATTGATAATTTGTTCTCGTCCTGAATGCAAATAAAGGTTTTACCATTGAAAGTAAAGCAAGCATTAATAACTCATCATATTATTTTCAAACCACTAAGTTAAATGTTAGAGTCAAAAATACTACAAATAGACTAAAGTTGATGGAAATGTGTTTTTCAAAAATTCAACAATAGACAGATCTTTTTGAGATTTGGTTTGCAAGAAAAATAAATATGATCTTCACGTATTTTTCATTACTGGTTTCATCCTTAATAATCATGAATTAAAAGTTACTGGACGTTAAGCAAGCAACAATCTATTACTCATTGTTTAATTTTTTTATTTTTTTTTTATTTTTAAGATATTGTATTAATATCCTATGCTACTCTCTTTTAAGTTCGTAAAATATTCTTTATCTATTTAACCAATAATAGGTCATGATAAATACATGTTTAGTCAAGCATACTTTTTTGTAATTAATAAGTATGTACAACAATAACAATGCACGCTATTTACTTCTAACACAGATTGGTAATGTTTAATTCCTTCTTAACATTTTGCTAAGGAGAGTAGTAGAGCTTAAAACATTTTTTACATTCAATTATTAACTTATTGATACTTAACGGTAAACAAAAACAAGCATTGTCGAAACATCACATACATGTGATTGTCAGATCATATACAGGTTACAAAACGAAACAAAAAGTGGGATAACAATTAAAATTGAGAATGGAAATGGGGAATGTATTAAAGAATGAATTCTTATCTGATAGGAACTTCTTCAAATCAAATGTGGTATAAGTGACAACTAGACACCTCTTCGTCCCAGTCACAATTTATAAAAGTAACCAAATATCGATCAGAGTATGGTCTTCATCTCGGAGTAAGGGCTCACACAAAATAGCAAACTATAAAGGGCCTCAAAAATGACTTTTCTAAAAAAAATCAAACGGGAAAAAAACAGACGGTATAATTTAAATTTAAAAAAAAAAGAGAAACACTTATGAACCACATCTTCAAGCGACAACTGTTAAATTTCAGATACCAGACTTCGGATAAGTGCAAACAAATGCATCTGGTTTAAACATTTAAAAAAGGTGCGATTAGATAACGGCAAAAGTAGTATACAGCTGTGAAGAATGACTAAGTATTATTGCGGCAGTAGGACAGCTTCACTTTGTAAATCAAGAATATTTTTACTTTTAGTAAGAATTAATAAAATCCATGGAAAAATAGAAAAAAAACCTCTGATTTAATTATTTTGCAATGAAGTGATAATATCATACCAACTTACCTGCTGGGTATTTATACGGGTTATGTTACTAAATTTAAAATATGTTTACATTTAAATCAATCAACTAAAACGAAAAGGACACCATCCACACTCAAAAGCACAGTAACTTACTAAAATGGAATTTTAACAATGTTTACACAGATTTTGGCAAACATAGTTTAGATCACAGCGTTTACAGTCAATTTAGCTCTTAAATCATAATGGTATAACCAGTATCTATACATTTAAAAATAGACATTAAATTAATTGAGGCTATGAAGAATAAATCAGTTAGTTATGGCTAAAACATTTGAAGTTGGATCTTCACAGAAAATAGGACATACTTTTATATCTTTATATTATGAAGTATCATCGTAAAACATATATAAAAAAGTGTTTCTTGTGTAGAATATGTTTTGTTTTATTAAGTTTTGAAATAAAATTTCGTCTACTTATGGTTAAAACCTATTTCGATCTCTAGAGCCGATTAACCATATTACCTTATGTTTACATGATTATGTAACTAGAAGAAGACTATATCTCTCTCTGTGTGTACGGGGTGGTGTATTTATCCAATTATTTATTACATTAGCCATTCCTTTTTTAGTCAACTATGTAGTTCAGGAACAAATTAAAAAAAACTAAAACCTGAAACCAAGTATGCCTCATGTTTAAAACAAATTTACAAAAAATATAAAAACAACAAATACTAGAAGTTCTTAAATATTTTATTTTAAAGGTAAGCTTTGAAGAACCAATGGCAGTTGATCTAATGTTTCTGTAACACATTTACCTTATTGTCATTACAAGTGAAATAAATAAGAATGTGTAAGTATTGTTCCAAAACAACTTTGAAAATAGTTTGAAAACTTTATCACTGAAAGAGTTATTTCTCTTTTGTACTTGTTTCACCATTGACGAGATTCTAGATATTTTTTCGTAAGCTTCTTTTACAATCCTGGAACCTTTGAAAACTATTTTTACCAGTTCAATTTATTCCAATTAATTGCAATTTAACACACTCATATTAATTTTAAGTTTTCTATTTATCATGTTTATGGTTGATATTTTATTAAGCACTGGTAATATCCACATTTGTTTACAGATATACACTCTTTAAATTTATAGACACAGAAATAATATGAAACCATTATCTTATATTTTATAAAGCAATTTCAAGGGATTTCAGTGGAAGCTTCATCAATGTTGAATAAATGATTATACGTTTAACACACAATTTTTTGTCCAACAGGGACTATTCATTTTAGAAAATTCAAAAGACAAAGATATGTGTTTTTGTAAACAATAGCTTACATCAACATCATTTCAACTCTGAAGGATAAATGCCTCAATAGAAAGAATGCAACACCTCCTTATTCTTAAAGAGATGGGATTCTCTGACTATAAATATATTGTAAATAGCGGAGTATTCATGCAATCAGTCGTCTAAGTCTGAATGTATTCCTCTGCGATTGGGCTACTACATTATGTAGACAGTGGTATTGCTAATTGACTTAATTTAATAATTGTAAATCAGCTTCAGATTGTGCATCATTCAATATTTGAAAATTAACTATCATTTTTAGTTTTGTAAGCGATTTAGGGCATGACATATTGTGTAGAAATAGGAAACGAGAAACACCTTTGATCCACACCAACAAAAAAACTGAACATCAGGCTCGTGATTAAGGACAGGTACATACAAATGTAGCTGTTTTAAACGTTATGAGAGGTACCAACATTTATTCTTTCCTGAAACAATAGTGTAACATCACAACATGGAAAGACACATTCTAAAATTTCTTAACTCAATCAACAAACATGTTAACAAAACAAGTGAACATACACTGAATACATTTAATCTATGTCACATTGTAATTACACAATTAATGAAATAAGGAGTAGGATGTTAAACCATATCAGAGAGACAACCATATCCTTGAACAAAATGCCGCCAAATAACATAACGTACACAGGTAAATACAAAAATTTGAAGTAAGATATAGGTTGCATTTCTTTCTAACCAAAATTTTGTAAACTTTGTGTGGTGTTTGTTGTTGTTTTCTAAACGCTACGATAAAAGAAACAAATACAACGTTTTATAAGTCTTTACTGACCTGTTTTAACTTTCAATTATGCATGCCATGTCGTTGGTAAACAGATTTTTTACAAACGTAGAAAAAAATATATCGTTTAATCAAGTTCAATTTAGAAACGAATGTAGCGTTTGCACTAAACAACGACGAACGATTAACTGTAAACGCATCTTTAGCGAATGCATAGTTTGTCAAAGTTTGTATAAACTTTGCAAACATCTGTTACAAAAAACAAATCAAAACATGTGCGTGCATAGTTGTTTGCATCGTTTGTGTTAGAAAGAAATGCACTCAAAGTCATGGAGTACGAAACTAGTTTTTTGTTGTGTTAGTAAGAGATCAGAAATGGAATTTCGTATCAATAGATATCAGACGATGTGGTATTTAAATACTAATTCTTAACATTGGTAGACCTATAAACGATGTAAATAACACATAATTTTAAATTCTGGTTTTCAAAAAAACAGTGTCACCTGTATATACAGTTTTTAAACTTTTGCACTTCACCTCACTATGTAAATATCTTTCTACATATTTTTTTTAAAGCGTTAAACCTTATTATCCCAAGTTGGGAGTGTTCTTATGTATAACGGAGGAAAATACCTGTACAAAACAGAAAAGTGAATATTTATAGTTGTTCCAGTAAATTAACTCATCATAGATACCAGGACTAAATTGAGTATATACGCTAGACGCGCGTTTCGTCTACAAAATACTCATCAGTGACGCTCAAATCCAAAAAATTAAAAAGGCCAAATAAAGTACGAAGTTGAAGAGCATTGAGGACCAAAATTCCCAAATGGTTTTGCCAAATACAGCTAAGGTAATCTATGCCTGAGGAATAAAAGCCTTAGTATTTCAAATAATTCAGACCATATGAGTATTTGGACCGTACTCATACGGTCCAGACCGTTAATGTATTCTCGTACGGTTCGACCATACACGTACGGTCGGACCGTATGAGTATACGCGTATGGCCCAGTACGAGCTGACCATACATGTTATTGGATCATATGGGTTAAATTAAAATAAACATTAATCATCATCTTTATTTTTAATTTTACAAAGTATTACTATTACAATAACTAGTACTAAAATGGATAAAAATGAACAAACCAACAATTGAAATTAAATATTTGTTTAATTGTTTATCTGAATCCTATTTTGGTACTCTCGCCCAAGGTGACACTTGCTACCACAAGTAACGTTATATTTTTTACGTTTACATTTTTGCTGTTTATGCATGTTCCTTTTCATTTGCATTTTTTTGTAAAGTTGCTAAATTTTCTAAAACAATTGTCCTTCCACATTATGTTTACTTATGATGTCTTCGATTTCAGTTATCATAATTCAATTAATGTATTACTGATCGACATGCTAAATACAAGAGATTTAATTAGCGAGAAATTTTGAAATATTTAAAATATAAATTTTTAATTCAATTACCATTGAACTTTTTTATATCAATTTGAGAGTTAAGTTAAGTTGGTCTGTTATATGCATTTGTATCTAATAAACTTGACCGACTTCCTAATTTCAGACAAACCGTACGCGTCCGGTTCGACCGTATGAGTATTTTGAAAAAGTACGCATACGGTCTGAACCGTTCGCGTACGGTACAAATACTCAACTCATACTCATACGGTCTAGAATAAAGTCATACCAAACACTCAGTTAAAAAAAAACCAGAGACGCCTACAAATAAAACATGATAGTCTTGAAGTATAGATTATGGGTGCCGATGTTATTTATCATCTTAATCACGTGTTATAACGTTCATTTTATTTATTTTTTACCTTTACTGTTTAATCTATGTATTATATATATAGCTATAAAAATATGTGGTATGAGTGCAAATGATACTATTCTCAATCCAAGTCACAACTTATCAAAGTAAACCATTATAGGTCAATGTATGGTCTTCAACACGGAGCATTTGCTCACACCGAACGGCAAGCTATAAAGTCTCCCAATTACTAGTCTAATCTATATAAAACTAGAGGCTCTAACGAGCCTGTGTCGCTCACCTTGGTCTATGTGAATATTAAACAAAGGAAGCAGATGGATTCATGACAAAATTGTGTATTGGTGATGGTGATGTGTTTGTAAATCTTTCTTTGATAAACAGTCTTGCTGCTTATAATTATCTCTATCTATAATGAACTTGGCCCAGTAGTTTCAGTGGAAAATGTTAATAAAAATTTACAATTTTTATGAAAATTGTTAAAAATTGACTACATTTTCTGTCATGTTGACTTATTTGTAAATCTTACTTTGCTGAACATTATTGCTGTTTACAGTCTATCTTTATCTATAATAATATTCAAGATAATAACCAAAAACAGCAAAATTTCCTTAAAATTACCGATTCAGGGGCAGCAACCCAGCAATGGGTTGTCAGATTCATCTGAAAATTACAGGGCAGATAGATCTGGATTTGATTAACACTTTTACCTAACGTCAGATTTGCTCTAAATGCTTTGGTTTTTGAGTTATAAGCCAAAAACTGCATTTTACCCCTATGTTCTATTTTTAGCTGTGGCGGCCATCTTGGTTGGTTGACCGGGTCACGCCACACATTTTTTAAACTAGATACCCCAAAAATGATTGTTGCCAAGTTTGTATGAATTTGGCCCAGTAGTTTCAGAGGAAAAGATTTTTGTAAAAGATAACTAAGATTTACGAAAAATGGTTAAAAATTGACTATAAAGGGAAATATCTCCTAAAGGGGTCAACTGACTATTTCGGTCATGTTGACTTATTTGTAAATCTTACTTTGCTGAACATTATTGTTGTTTACAGTTTATCTCTATCTATAATAATATTCAAGATAATAACCAAAAACAGCAAAATGTCCTTATAATTACCAATTCAGGGGCAGCAACCCAACAAAGGGTTGTCCGATTCGTATGAAAATTTCAGGGCAGATAGATCTTGACCTAAAAACAATAATACCTTGTCAGATTTGCTCTTAATGCTTTGGTTTTTGAGTTATAAGCCAAAAACTGCATTTTACCCCTATGTTCTATTTTTAGCTGTGGCAGCCATCTTGGTTGGTTGGCCGGGTCACGCCACACATTTTTTAAACTAGATACCCCAAGAATGATTCTGGCCAAGTTTAGTTTAATTTGGTCCAGTAGTTTCAGAGGAGAAGATTTTTGTAAAAGCTAACGACGACGGACGACGACGACGTACGACGGACGACGGACGACGACGCCGGACGCCAAGTGATGGGAAAAGCTCACTTGGCCCTTCGGGTCAGGTGAGCTGAAAAAGGGAAACGAGAAACACAACAAACGACCGCTACTGAACATCAGTTTCCTGACTCAAGACAGGTGTAAACAATTGCAGCGGAATCATACGTTTTAATGTTATCAAACCTTTTCCTTACCTTTATCCTTGTCCGTTTTCGAGTATATACTTGCACAAGGGATGCATTGCGTATTTGGATAAGTCATTGTACAGCTTTAAAGCTATGATGTTTCCACTGTACTGACTTTTTGTACAAATATTGAAGATGTGCACATGGTCAGGGTTTTTTATTTTTATCAATGTTTGAACATATTTTGTATATAGTTGCATACGAGGTGAATAGAGTTTTCGGATACCTCATCCTACAGTGAATCAAAGACGTATGTGTATCGGTGCTCAACGTTATGTATATCAAAATACCATTTTGCTTCTGCGTGGACATCATGTGTGTCTGCAGACACAATTATATCTCAAAAAAGTGCTTCAATGACTTTGTTATTATGCAGCTACTTCCAAGTAAAGTGCGGGGAATAACATTGTCGTTATCTAGGGTTATTAGTTTTCAACCTCTGACAATGTTGAGTCTGTTCTTACAAGGAATATTTAACTATTTTTGAAATTCCACAAAAAAACTGATTAGATCATAGTTTTGAATAGTTTTAAAGTGACTTAATGCAGGAATATACATAAAATAATGCTTAGTAGCTAGTTGATACATTCGTCTTTTAAAAAAATATATATAAGTGGCATATAAGGATCGTAGTGAATAAATTTATTAGTTTTCAAAAGCTTTTAATCCTTGGAATTGGTTGTAATGGTCATTTAAATTTGCAGCGCGTCATCCCTATAATTATTTTGAATTTCACTATTGTAAAATTAAGCTATCGTAAATTCGAAGATAATTTTGACGAAGTAAAATCATGACCATTGATGAGGCTCACTGGACAGTTCAAGAAAACGAGTAAACAAGTGATGTATAAGAATTAAAACCTTAGTTAAGTATCACACAATGCAGTGATATGATTAAAAACAACTTACAAACTGGTGGTGTCCTCGGGTTGTGGTTCAAACTAAATAAATTTTAACCTAGATTTGATTTTATTTTATGGTACGAATTGAATAGGTTATTTAATAGATACGTGTATTTAAAACACTTACGGCACAGTAAACGAACTTACGCAGACAATAGCACAGTAAATTTAAATTGAACAGTCAATAATATCCACACAGGTAGTTCTCAATTATATATAAGGTCAAATAACAGACCATAACTTGTGTAACATATTTCTGTTAGATTTTGTTTAGAGCTTGAAGATGTTGACCATGTTGACGTCTAGAAGAGCTCTTTTCACATTCGATCTTTCTTTCAAATTAACGAAAGGTATGAACAATCTTTAAGGGAACATGTTTTTTATTCCCACCGAGAGATTTTTTTTCTCAATCGGTATTTTTTAAGCTACGCATTTAACATCTTAAAATAAAAGAAAATACTTCAAAATACACTTATGTTAATCACGAATTCACACATTTGCAATATAATTTATTCAATTATGCCTTTTCAAAATGTTTATATCATTTATATTTAAATGGAATTCTTGCAATTTGATACTCTTAATCCGAAACAAAATTCCCCGTTATTTTTTAATTTATCGATTGTATGATATGACATTGTCAAATTGTCATGGTGCATCATCGAAATTTTCGGTTCATAAACTACAATTAACGGAAAAAATATCCGGCAAAATAGAGGCACAAATATCAGGCCATTATAAAAGCCAAAATAAATCTTGGGTATTCAGGTACACAATCAACACACACACAGTTATGTCTAAGTGCATTCAATTATTTTAAATTTTAAGTGCCAGTCTATGTAAGAATCAGGCAATTTAGGTACAAATCAAAACATGATCAGAAAAAACCCACCGAGCTAAACATGCTATTCAATGCTAACCATCATCCTGAGTTAAAAATAATTGGTCTTTCGTTTGTGTTTGTCTGGTAATATCAAATAACTTAGTTAGAAAATTGGTTAGAATGATAGCAAATTACAGAGTTATCTCCTCTTATTGGTTAATTTCTAGTGCATTTCAACCAAATTGTATATTCTATTACCAGAATAGAAAACGGAAATGAATGTTATTTTTGTGCATAACTACATTTTATGAACTGAAATCAATGTCAAATTGGGTGGGGTTTTTTGGTCATGTTTTCACCACTGCCTGATTCTTAGGCAGACTGGCACTTAAAAATCGCACCAACTTTATTTTAATTATTTTTTTTACAATGTAGTGCACTACTAGTGAGACAAATTACATCAAAATTATTAAAACTTCTACCAGCTCTAACTCAAAATATTGGGGTCCAAAATTCAGTTTTACAGCTTGTGAAGTAATAAAAATTTGACCTTTTTGAAGTGGACCAAACCACTTCTTAACATAAAGATTCAGCACCTAAACTTTTTATCATGTAATTTCACCACCTTCTTACATGCATTAACTATCAAGAAATAAATTGGGAAAGGGTTTCCAAAAAAATGCAATTGATACACTGTTTACACTAGGGACAATATTCATAAACAACGCAAACCAAAGGCCGATAGCTTTGTCCTTGGACGAAATGTTAGTGGCATAAACAAAACAATGATTTAAAATCGTGTTTTGGTGTTTAATAAGTAACCTTTTTTTGACATTCTTCGGATCAAGTCTAAATTTTCAGAATCTTTAATCAACATCACCGTTTTAATATGGATTCTTGTTATGATATTCAAAAGGGACAACCAAAATCTAAAACCAAATCTTCGTATCTATGAAAGAATTTAGTAAAAGCTAAAAGTAACGTGTGCTGACTTCAGTGATACACACATTATGTTGATCAGTATCCACAACATCACAGACAAAGCAACTTAAAATATAAGAACCAAACGACCATGCCTAAAAACATTACCGTCCAAATATGGAAGATAAACAATAGGGAACAAACAATCGTCATAACATTGAGACGATTCATTGCTATATTTTACAATAAATTGTGTTTCATAAAAAGACAGAAACGGATCTCCCTTTCAAAGGGTACAATTCGTCTACAAAAAATAGTGTCGGTCGCCAACAAACAGGTTTATTATAAAGTGATTACACACATGTCTCACAATTTTGAATGACATTTCGTGTAATGTCAATACATTATAATTTTTGTTATAAATAAAGATCTGAAAAATATGCTTATTGTTGAATAAAATAAAACAAAAAATTTATATTCAAAAAGAAAACAAACTAGATTTGCCATTGCAAGCAATAGCGGATGGCACCCTTCCCAAATTGCCAGGCGAGCGGCAGCCATTTAGAAAATTCCAAAGTCAAAGGTTGAATCTACAGATGCAAATTATTATTTTTGTAAAGTTTTATTAAGTTTGAAGCATTTTGAAATTTGGGACATTTTTGTTGTTTCCATGGTTACGGCGGCTATTTTGATAATTCCAACTTCAAAAAACATTTTTGCCCATGCCAGATATTATTTCTGTAAAGTTTCATCTAGTTTGCAGCATTTTTATTTTTTTTGACATTTATGCTGCAACCATGGTTACAGTAGATAATTCCAAAATTCTAAAAGCAGACATCTCATTGTCACATGTCATGTTATATATCAGTACAGTTTAATTGACTTTGGTGAAATACTCTTTGAGAAAATGTTGATTTTATGCATTTTCCCATAGGGTCAATGTAAAATTTGTTTCCAGTTTCCATGACAACGGCGGCCATTTTTGACTAACCAAATATTGTCTTGACATCTTGGCATACTGGGTAACATTTTCATTAAGTTTCATCCAGTTTGGTCTTATAACGAAAAAGTTATACTTTTTGATATTTTTGCCGTTTCCATAGTAACGGCAGCCATTTTGAAAATTCCAACTTCAAAATGCAATTTTGCACATGCTAGTTACCATTTCTGTGAAGTTTCATCCAGTTTGGAAGACATTGAGAATTTTTGGATTTTTGCTGTTTCCATGGTAACGGCGGCCATCTTGAAAGTGCCAACACTAAAAAGCAAATCTTCACATGGTGCTTCACATTATGATATAGTTCCATCAACTTGGGTCCATTCAATTCTGAGATCCAGAGTGGACAAAAAAGTGTGGAAGAAAAATAAAAATAAAAAAAAGAAAAAGAAACGTAGAATAACAATACGTCACCCCAACTCCGTTGAGGGTGCCATAATAAACAAACGACTTGAAAAACACAATGTTGCAATGTAACTTATAAGAAAAATAACTATTTTTTTCCCGAATTTGTAAACCACAGATACGGAATTCTAGAAAACACCTGATATAGTTAATATTCACAAATGCTTACTGTCAATGTTAACATCAATACAGTGGTAATGATTTTTCCGCGTGGGGCCTTGTTACCGACTGCTTCTGTCGTGTTTATTTGTATTTCTGTCTGCAACATTGCAGGAATTTCTTTTAACCAGAAATTAACACGGTCTTCGTAGAGATACTGACCACTTGTGATTTCAACATCCAAGTTAATGTAATACTCATTCAGTATGTCGTATTCTTTCCACTGCGGTAGTCCTTCTTCGTTCACATCACTGGAAAAAAAATTAAATACGAACTAAAAGATTTGATTATATTTATGTTTGTTTGCGTTATTTACTTGTTGATTATCCAACGCGTAAAAAAATTACAATAAAGATATAATATAATTAGTATCGTTAACGTTAATTCAGCCTAATTTAAATTTCACTTATACATGTAATTGCCACTGAAAAGAAAGCTCAAAAGAAAGCTAATTCCTATCAAAAGCAGAACTATATCGAATGTAAGCATTCTGTTAAATTTGGCGGCTTATTCCTGTATCATTTGATTAATGTTTTCTGGTATTGCTTATGGATTGAAAAAAACTTTGAGCCATATTTAAACGAAACAAAATACAATTAGAACAACGAAATCGGAAACGAATTCATCCTTCGAAATATAACCAAGTGCAAGTCTTGACGTGCCTCTAACATGACAGGATGTGTAACAAATTCTTCTGAAGGATCTTAATTGTACACATAGATCACATATATTTACACTTACCCAGTTTTAGCAAAATTTGTCCAATATTTCATAAATCTTGTTTAAGTCTTCGTCCTGACCAGTTAAAGGAATTGCTACATTAGGAAATTGATACATTATTTCCGCAGAATGTATAGCGCCATCGAACCATGACGGTAAATGGAATAATAGCTTGAAATACGGATGTAGTCGGGAGAATATATACTGATAATGGCGGAAAATGCAAAGAGAATGGATTTACTTAGTTCGATCTCGTTGGACGGTGTAGTGTACGCGCTCAAGGCACCTTGGAATAAACATACGACTTTATGGTTACATGGTTTAATAATAACTAACTAGCCTCTACAGCAATACACATGATTTTATAACAAGCATTAAAGATCATTAAGGAGAAATACATATCGTGGGAATCTAAGATAAAGTCATAACTCATGTCACTGCATCCGGTGATGCATACAGTTATAGTACCGACAGCTGATTAACGTAAACAAACTTGAACTGATAAATATCAACAATGTAAATACTACATTCCTCTTTTCCTTGGATTGATAATTATATCATTGAAAGATTAATTTCCAAAATAAACACTAAGCGAAATTAAGAACTTATTTGATCTAAAGAAATTGTCTGTAAAATGTGTGAAAATAATCTAATGAAACCCTACATGATTATACTAAATATTTACAGTCTATAGCGAACATTTACAGTTTTAGTTCATCACAAAATCTTTAAAACGTTCTGGTAATTTTTTATTACGTTTTGGTCTTGACGGTATCAATGAATCCTCACGAAGGTTAACTTCTGGATCTGTATGTTCATTTTCATTTGTGTCTTCAATATTAGTGTCAATGTTTTCGTTCACCAAAGTTTTCTTCTTCGTTTATTTGTCCGTTAAACTTTTTAACAAATGAACTGTTTCTTTGGGAAATGGTTCCTTCATTGTTCTTTAAGGTAAGACGAGATCCTTCTCTCTTGACAACATAATACGGATCGTGTTCGAATGTTGTTGACAGTTTGTTGGTTTTAGTCTGTTTTTGTAACACTATATCTCCAACGTCAATGTCTGATTCTCGCGTTTTTCTTTTCTGATCGGCATATATTTTTCCCTTTTCTTTCATTTCAAAGTCTTTTCTTCGCGTATCTGCGTCATCTTTTTCATTCTCCGCATTAATCTCGGGTAGTTTTGTACGAATTTTCCTATTGAATAGGAGTTCTGCAGGACTTTTCCCAGTAGTACTATGCGGAGTACTGCGGTAAGCTAATAGAAATTTCGGAATTTCTTTTCTCCAGTCTCGATTTTCGGCATTAGCTGTTCGAAATGCTTTTAGTAAAGTTCTGTTTTGTCGTTCAACTTCACCATTGGCTTGAGGCCAATATGGTGTGCTTCTGTTATGTTTGACACCGTTTTCGCTCAAATAATTATAGAATTCCTTTGATGTGAATTGGGGTCCATTGTCCGTTTTCAAAGATATTGGAATTCCGTGATGAGAAAACATCATATCAAGCGAACGGATAATTTTATCGGTTGTTACTGACTTAAGTATCGCTACTTCTTGCCACCTGGAGTAATAATCCACTACGACAATCACATATTCACCTGTTGGAAATGGTCCCATAAGATCGGCACACAAGTCTTGCCACGGTCCGTCTGGCAACTGTGTTCTTTTTATAGGTTCTTGTTTAGGCACGGGTCCTACGACTTGGCACGCTCGGCACGATTTTACTAGATTTTCAGCATCTTGATCAATTCCTGGCCACCATACTTTTTCACGTAGTCTTAATTTTGTTTTAACAATACCTTGATGACCCTCGTGTGCTAATTGTAACGTTTGTTTTCTAAGTTTATCAGGTATAACGATTCTTGAACCCTTTAGAAGTACACCATTAACAACTGATAACTCTTCTCGGAAACGGAAAAGATCGTTTGACTTTGAAATTTTCCCATTCAAAATCTGTTTGATGTCTTTATCCAAATGTGCTGAATCTTTAATCATTTTAAATGTCATCGCGTTCGGAACTGCGTTTTTCGCTACGAAATATGCATACTACGCTGCGATATTTCTTCCAGTAGTCTCATCTCGAACCTGCGATAATCTGGAAAGACAGTCTGCTGCATTTTGCGATCCTGGTTTATACTTGACCTTAAACGTATAAGGCTGTAACCGCATCGCCCATCTTTCAATACGTGCTGGTGGTTTAGATTTCGGGGAATAGATAACCTCTAACGGTTTGTGGTCTGTTACTAAAATAAATTCCTTCCCATACAAATATAAATGAAACCGTTCACATCCCCATACAACAGCAAGGGTTTCGCGCTCAGTTTGCGAATACCGTTGTTCGACATCGGTCAGTGTTCTACTCGCAAAAGTAACAGGTCTAAAGTTCCCATCACTTTGTTTCTGGCTCAAAATAGCTCCAAGTCCTACAGGGCTTGCATCTACTATTACGTGTGTTTCTGCGTTACTATTATAATATGCTAGCGTTTTTGCACTTGCTAACAACCTTTTCAGTTCATCAAACGCGTCTTAGTGTCTACTTGACCATATCCATTTAGTTTTTGCTCTCGTTAGCTCTCGGAGAGGTGATGAAACTGTTAAGAAATCTGGTATATACCGACCACAATAATTAACAAGTCCTAGGAAACTTCTCACCTCTGATGCGGTTTTCGGATTTCTCGCACTTGTTACGGCTTCGACTTTGGACTTTTGTTGACTGATTCCTTTTGCTGAAAGTACATGTCCCATAAATGTCATTTTGTCCATATTGAACCTACATTTGTCTTTATTAAGTCTTAGTCCCTTTTCGCGCATTCGGTCCAAAACTTTCTTCAAACGCTCGTCATGTTCCTCTTGAGTGCATCCGTATACAATTATATCATCTGATATGTTTCGTTGTCCGACGCAACCTTCTAAAGCCATTTTTATGCATTGTTGGTACATTTCTGGTGCACACGATATTCCGAACATTAATCGCTTATAACGAAATAATCCAACATGAGTAGTGAATGTGGTTATATTTCTGGATTCGGGTTCCAGTTCTACTTGATGAAAACCCATCCTTAAATCTATTTTAGAATACACCTTAGCTCCGTTTAGCTCTTGTAAAATTTCATCCACTGTAGGAATTGGGTGTCTCGAACGTTTTACGGCTTCATTAGCTCGCCTCATATCAACACAAATTCTAATTTCCGAGTTACGTTTCGGAACTACTACTAACGGTGACACCCATTCTGACGGACCTTCAACACGCTCAATTACATCCATTTCTTCTAACTCGCATAATTTCTCTTCCACAGATTTTCGAATATTAAACGGTAATCTCCTAGTTGGTTGTGCAATTGGTTTCACATTTTTATCTATATAAATTTTCAATTGGTAATCCTTCAATTTACCTAATCCACAAAATAAATCAGAATACTGTGACCTTATATCACATTGTGTATTGATCATATTTACAGATGGACCGATCAATAAAATGCCTAATTCACTTGCTGTACTACGACCCAGCAGGGGTGTATGATTACCTTCAATTACCATGAAATCGGCTTTAACACACTTTCTTGATTCATCACATGTTATATCAGATCTAATCTTGCTATTGATCATTAACGGATTAATAGCTCCGTATGCATATAACTTCTTCTGAATAGGAATTTTATTGACACCACATTTCTTTAATTTGCTCATTATTTCACTATTTCTAATATTACACGTAGCTCCAGAATCAACTAAGAATGGAATAACAACATCTCCTATTTTCAAAGTAATCCTTTTTTCGGAGGATCGATCAATCGCGAATACATATTCTTCTGAATCGTCGGAACTTTCTTCTTCCATGTATCTTACTTTTTCCTTCTTGTAATACGTTCCTTGTTCCTTTGTTGTCTTCTTGCTTTTGCATTTCTTTGCAAAGTTTCCCTTCTTGCCACATTTGTGACACGTCTTATCCATGGCAACTGTACATTCTCTAGCTATATGCCCCGTACGGCCACATCGATGACACTCGATATCTTTTCTTTTAGAGTGATTGTTATTGTCATGTCTCTGGTGTCTCGCTGGATTAAAGTCGCGTTTAACTTGAACTCTGTTTATGTGAACTTCCTCGAAATGTGCGGAATGCTGATCTGCTGCTTCACTTGCTCTCGCTATGTCTTGTACTTTTTCAAGTGTCAAATCCTTTTCACGCAAAAGTCGGCGTCTTAATTTTGCAGAATAACACATATCAACAACCTGGTCTCGAATGGCATCGTTAAGCATTATTCCAAAATCACAAGTTTTTGCTAAGTTTTTAAGTCTTGTTACGTAATTGTCAATTGACTCGTTTTCGTTCTGCTTACATTTACGAAATACGTGTCTTTCTACCGGCTGATTTTTCTTCTGAAGAAAATATTGGTCGAACTTTGCCACGGCATCTTCAAATGAATCTCCTGTTTCAGTAAATGTCTCACAAATGTCTTGTGCATCTTGTCCAATTAAATGTAAAAGTAAGGCTCGTTTCTGTGCTCCCTCGGATACACCAGATGCGGTCATATAATATTCGAAACTTTTCTTCCATTTTGTCCATCTTTGTGAAAGTGAAGATTGTTCTCCGTTACAATCAAAAGATTGCACAGTTGGTAAATCCAGTAATTTTGCCATAATAATTTCGTAATCACGTTCACCGAATAAGATATCTAAACAATAATTCCCGGATTCTAAATCCATTTACAAAAATACATTTTCCTCGTCGCCAAATTGTAGTGTACGCGCTCAAGGCACCTTGGAATAAACATACGACTTTATGGTTACATGGTTTAATAATAACTAACTAGCCTCTACAGCAATACACATGATTTTATAACAAGCATTAAAGATCATTAAGGAGAAATACATATCGTGGGAATCTAAGATAAAGTCATAACTCATGTCACTGCATCCGGTGATGCATACAGTTATAGTACCGACAGCTGATTAACGTAAACAAACTTGAACTGATAAATATCAACAATGTAAATACTACAGACGGTTCACCGTATTTGTCACAGATAGTTTTGGTAACTTTTGAATTGTTTCCATACGTCATAGCTGACATTGCAGGAGCCAACACATTCACATTACAAAGGAAATGTCGAGGTATATGGTCATTTACATCAAAATGGAAGATATCTTGAAGACCAGATTGAAAAGCCTTTAACAGTATGGATTCTTCCCCAGATACAGTACCTATTACAACATCTAATGAACGGTAGAATATGGACGCTTCTGACTCTTGTGTTTGCAAGAAGTTCAATCGGATCATTTGTCAGTAATTCACCGTCGAGGATTGGGGTTAACGGAATTATAAAAGGTAGTTCACCAACTTGTGCTGTTTTTACGGCGCTGTATGCTTCTATCAAAACCTCAGCCGGTAATTTTCCCACACAGTCAATTGACATGTTTGTTTCTGTCGTAGGGTATCTTAAATATTCTAGGATATTCACTGATGTAGATTCTGTATATGGTCCCTGTAGAGAAAATGACATCGATGTACCACTTTGCATTATTGCTTTCTGAAATAGTCCTGTATTCGAAGGGATGAGCGTCAAAAGACCTACACTGAAACTACCTGCATCTTCTCCAAAAATTGTGACTGATTGCTTGTCTCCTCCAAATGAATCAATATTTTCGTTGACCCATCGAATAGCCAATATTTGATCCCATAGTCCGTAATTACCTTTTTTATCCCCAGTTGAAAAGAAACCAAAAACATTCAATCTGTATTGAATAGTCACAATAATGACATTTCCAGTAATAGCCAGTTGTGATCCATCAAAAATTGACATCTGACCACTTTGATAAGCTCCAAAAAGGATCCAAGTCATAACAGATTTTGTATGATTTGTAGAAACATCAAATGGAACATAAATATCAAGAAATAGACAGTCTTCTGAAAGCTGGTAGACATCTTGCAACAAAGGATCTAATATTTGAAAACAAGATGGGGCACTTCCTCTGCCATCTAATGTATTGTCCCAGGTCCATAAGGTTCTGGTTTCACGAACCTCAAATTGCCAATAGGAGCTTTAGCATACGGAATTTTTCGGAATATGTATACATAATTATTGAGGGCTAGTGTTTTTAATCCAACAATACTACCAAGTTTGGTGTTGATTGTTACATTTTGACCATAGACAACCACTGTTTTTATCGCGAGAAGTGTCAATATGCTTAGGTGAAATGCCATTGTGTTCCTGTAATTAAAATGGAAAGCCTATAAACAAATTTTATTAAACAAATTTTGTAAAATCATCAGACTCGTTTGATAATGAAATGGATTGGGGACCAGATTGGTGTCATTAATTCTTTTAAGAAAAACAAGACCCCACATATAATTTAAGGTCTGTACTACATGGAAGTCTGCTAATGCCATATTGGAAAAAAAAACTTGAGCATAGTCTGACGGACTGACAGATAGGCAGTTTCCATTACACACCCGCACTATCAAATAAACGATATTGTCTATCATACTATAAATACAATTATGCAAAGAGAAAACAAATTCCACATAAATTGTTGGCAGACGATGTGTGGCCACATAAGCTAAAATAATTCAGATAGAAACAACTTATTTAATTAAGTCCTGATACAAAAAAGTCATGTGGATAATTCAAAGTCCTATTTTGTCATGTTTCTAACAAAATTAACGTTTATTCGGTTTGTTCTAAATGTCAAATGTAGATTACTTTATGATTGGAGGGCTGAATATTTCCGCTGTGTTGAATACCATTTTGTAGTCTTATGCTGTTTTTAGCTCTTTGGTCGGGTTGTCGTCTCAGTTCCTAGTTTATTTAACACAAGATTGTTATTTGCAAAAGACAAAAAAAAATACTAGGCGCTTTCATAATAAATACACCTTTGAAAGCAAAGAGAACAGTGGTAGCCATCTTAAAGTCATCCTGGTCCATCACTTTCTTCATAAAAAGTTTGCACTAAGTCAGGAATGTGGCCATTGTTTTCGCTTCGTTCCGTTGGCGTTCATTTGATGTTGCCAGTTTCTATGAACTATTTCCTTTTAGAGTTTGAGTTTTTGTTACTACGCTTTGACCCATTGACTATATAGCGTTGACCCAGATTAACCTTTAAAAAAATTATTCACAAACTGTACGGACAAATGAGAAGCTTGGCGTAGTATAGGTTAAAGTTTAAGTAGAATTATCTTGAGTATCTGAGCAGAAAGATGATGAACCAGGGTATGTCAAAGAACGTCTTTGAATTATGAAGTGAAAGGAAATCATTCTTATGGAAGTATATTCTGGTTTTCGAATTAGATTTTAAACGCATAACTCATTTATTTTGCAGTAAAATGAAATGTGACTATCAAACAAATCCGATATTATTAAGGACTCTGTCTGCAGGGACCAACATTGTAAATATGTGTTATTTGTCAGTAAAAGTAACTAGACTGTATATGCAATTTATGTGTAATATTTTCAAATCACTGACTTTTGACTTGATGCCGACTGATTATCATAAGTTAATTAGTCTAATTTCTGAAGTATTGAAATACGTGCATGCTAGTTTTTGATTGCAGTTTAAACCAATGAAAACTTAGCCTCACGATATGTATAATAGACTAAAACATTATAACATTATTATGACGTTAAATATTTAGTGTTTATATGTAACTTTTGCACTTGATTGAACAACATGAACTAGATTGATAAATTATTTGCAAATGCCTGTTCTTCAATTTTTTTTTCAATTTATCATTGATACCTAAAGTCGTTAAAAGGGGGGCTGTTCATTATTGATAGTCTCTTATGTATCGTTTGTTTCTTTTTATGCAAAGGCAACAATGAAAACATCAGAGACCGTTAGTCAACCAAACACCACAGTTAAAACGGGTGAACTCATGAGCTCATAAACATTTGTCAGTTTCTACTTCACTAGCGAGATCCCCAATAAAATATGTGCATAAATCGAATCGCAAATTTTTTCATAATTGTTTTAAATGATACAGATCATTTTTTTTATTTTTATTTTTATTTTATTTTATGCTAGACCTATATAAAAGTTGGTTTTACTATCTCGAGTACCCCTAACAACGATATTATGATATATTTTTTGTTCATAAAGCTAATTTTGAAATTATATTTATATCAAACTAAAATGTTTGCTTAAAGATGCACTATTGCTTATTGCCAAATCATTATACCATCGCAAAAAGAACAATTTTGACTCGAAACTCTTCATACATTTGGGGCATCTAAAGTAGTATTAATTGTCTCCATTACTCATTTATAATGCAGAGACAGTACATGAAGTATTTTTATTTGTGTTTGAAGTTTGAAGGCAACAGTATTACAATGATGTTCAAATTTCATAAAAATCGATACAAATATGTAACGGAGACAAAAAAAATATTTGGTTTAATTTGGTTTAGAGATTATAATTCAACTATGCAATTTGATTTCAAGTTCACATACTGTTATCTGTAATTCCATAATAGGGCTTTTTTCAATATGTTAACCCTTTCTGATATATACAGTCCATCAAGCCAAAAACTAATTATTGTCACATTTAATTATTATCTATTCGGAATACTCACCCCATATGGGTTAATACTAATAAACGGAACTTTAAATGACTCTCATACAAGTTGGAGGTTTGGCTAGTTTTAAAACCAGGTTAAACCTATCATTTCTGTTTGGCTAATGATAGTAACTCAGGTGAGACAAAATCTACCAAAGAGACATTTAAACATTACTTCTAAGTCGGAAATAAACTGATAACGTCGTAGCTAAAACCCAAAGATAAACCGAAAAACAATACACAAAACACAACATAGAAAAGTAAGATCTGTGTCACACAAATCCAACAAAACATGTAAGGTAGAATGATCCAGGTGGTGTAAACTAAGTTGTTTAATAAGGAAACAGTAGTATACCGATGTTCAAATAGTTGTTAGTTACTGAGTTATTTTGGTCTCTTGTGGGAGTTGTCTCATTGGTAATCATACCACATCTGATTTTTTTTTATATTTGTAAAGAATATGACAGTCGTTTTGACCCAATCGGTTGGTAGATAACTTTTGATTTTGTCAACCTTTTTTTATTTTACCTTTGAGACAGTTTTTTTTTTGTTATCTTTTGTATGGTAAAAGGTAAAATCACAAAAATAGTGAACTCTTAGAAAAATTCAAAACGGGAAGTCCCTTATCAAATGGTAAAATCAAAAACTGAAACACATTTAAAACGAATGGATAACAACGTCATACTCCTGACTTGGTACAGGCATTCTCTTGTATAGATTAAACCTGGTTTTATAGCTAGCTAAACCTCTCACTTGTCTGATAGTCGCATCAAACTCTCTAGTTAGTATCTTGTATATCTGATAATGAATATTTAAAATCTGATTAATTTGAATATTTTGTATCTATGTTTTTTTTTACCTTATAAATGCTGCCAGCAAGTAAAATTATCTAGATATTATATGAAGAGTGTATGGTTTTTTTTCAAGAAGTAAATAGATGGAAATATATCAATAACTTACTTTCACTTTATATAGTTTTTAACCATGTATAGCAAATGATAAGAACAATATTTTTTATATCTTTTTGTTGTGAAAACATTGTTTCTGTAATCTTAACCATTAAAACTCTTACGTTCATAGTTATTATATTTTCGCATGTAATGTATATCTATAGTAATGCATCTCAATCATATGACTTCTTCCAGTAATATAAGAGCGATATTGGTCGAACTCATGTATTATTCAGATAGATAAGTAAGAAAGTGTCTTTTTCATGGTTGGGGAGGGATGCGGGGTTATTTACTAACGAACAGTCTAATACATGCAAAAAACAAAAAAGACAGAACGGTTTACAAAATAATACACAGAAAACTAAAGACAGAGCAACCCCTACAAAAGCAAAGGGTGTGACAGGTATATACATCGGGTGTTTGTCGCTTTGACACATTCCCCATTTCCATCCTCAATTTAAGTAATACAGATAACAACACGCCACTTTTAGCTGTTGTACGATAATTCCAAATTGATGATTTTTTTTATATTTAAAACCAGTTATAAAACATTGTATAAAACTGAAAAACGAATGGATGAATTGATATTTGTTAATGTACATAATACATAATAATACATATTAAGACAATACCATATTAACTTGATATCTTCTTTGCATGTATAACGATACGTTGTGTAGCATGTTTTACTGTTATTTGTGTACAATACAAAAGGTAAAAGGAACATACTTCATCCTTCTCGAAATAACTGAGTACTAACTTACTAGTATTTGATCTTAACACTTTATTTCCTGTCGTACGCGAGGAAATAGTTAATACTATTATTTTCAAGTCTTTGGTGTTGTCCGGCCGGAAATTGGACCCCACACACTCTTCTGTTACACGCTTTCAAAGGGCACCGAGTTGGTTATTTAATAGATAATTATGTAGAATACTGGGAGCTCGAAATTGTCTGTACACATAAAGACTGTAAACATGCAGCTAAGGTATATTAATATCGAGAAATATTCTAATAATTGATTGTTTTTAAGTATTATGAAAATATATTTCTCATATTTCTATTCAGATCTAGATCGCTTGTTTTCTGCTTTTTTACAATCCAAGATATTGGAAGATATCCGATCTACCTAACAGTTCAAATTCTTTTACGGTATCAAACTCATAGATCGAAATTAAACTGACAACGCCATGGCTAAAAAAGAAAAAAAAATCAAATCGACAAACAATAGTACACAACACAAAACATAGCAATACTAAATACTCAGCAACACCACCCCAACGACAGACTAGGGGTGCTCTCATGTGCTCTCATGTGCTCCGGCAGGGTAAGGGCTAAACTTCATTATTAATCCAACTATTTTTTATCATTGCCAACATGTAATGTATGTTTGGATGACGTGTCAAAAACAAATCGGCATTTCAAATTTTGGAAACCAACACTCTATCTGTCGACTTATTCCTTTATTTGCATGAGGCAGAGTTACTAAATAGCCATTCAAGAAAAAGAACAGAAATGAACCTGGCATTGGTCTTAACCTTCTTGTTCCATTTTATGGATGATGTCTTTTCACTGAATTATATATTGTTTTTTACTTTGTCGACTTCATCTATTCTACTAAACTTCGAATAAAGGGTACCGTACAATTACAGTCTTCATATTTTGACTCCCTTCTAGTAAATAACAATGAGGGTAGATACATTACTAAACATTAGATTAGTTGACTAGCCATTGTGAAATAGCCATTCTTGTGTTAGACTTATCTTTGTTTTAATACTGTCTTCTTGCGCTGTGAAGCCAGGTTTGGTCCACCATTTTCTATATTTGAAAATGCCTATACCAAGTCAGGAATATGACAGTTCTTTCGTTTTTTATGTGTTTTGTCATTTGATTTTGCCATGTGATTATTGACTTTCCGATTAGATTTTCCTCTGAGTTCAGTATTTTTGTGATTTTACTTCTTGTTAACACTTGTGACATAACTGAATTCGACTTTTCATTGTATTTTACTTGCAATATGCTGGAGTTTCTCATTGACAACTTTTTTTTTTAATATGGAGATATGTCTTATTTTTTTATATTTTTTTTTATAGTGATTAGGATTATATTACAATGACTGCTGTACCCCAATAGTTGACGGGGGTTTTTTTGTTTGTTTTCCCTAAGCATTGTTGTCAATATAATGAGATTATAGGAAGCTATAAAAACCGGATTAATTGTATTTTTTTTGTAAATGTTTGTACTTAAACCATGTATATGACAGTTGTTTTCCATTCGTTAGATGTGTTTAATCTTTTGATTTTGCCATTTGATTAAGGACTTTCCATTTTAAATGTTTTTCTTGTTGTTAGTCTTTTCGTCCATTTTCCTCCTGGCCATGTTATTAACCGTTCTTTTATACTATTTGAGTGCCCCCATATTTGTACCTTCTCTTATTTCTGTACATTTTCTTTTATACTTTCCGTGTGATATTCTTTGGAAAAAATACGATCATGCAAAATAAAATCTATATTGAAATCGACGTACTTGTTTTCACAATGAATAATATCATGGTATTTCAATTGGAATAACAAACAAATGATTTGCTCGCTTAAGGAAACATGACTTTATTAGTTAGAAAATGAAGTCTCAAAAAGCGAAACATTAGCATGATTAGGTCCAAAAAAATAAATACATGATAAACACAAATAAGAAAATTATTTTCGATAGTGTATAAAAATAGAGATATTAACTGAAAATAATGTCAAACAGGAAAAACCCAAATTTGCTTCCTGGTACGTTATACGTTATACTAACCTCTCCTTTTGAGTGGTAATGCAAAAAAGTGATGACAATAAAGTCCGGATTAGAAATATTCTATGACAAAAGCTATTGATAAAGAATAACAATCAAATGCAACCGTATGAAAGTATTTATAACACATATTAAATTCATTGTTCCAATCAAATGTAAAAAAATAAGTGTCAAAATGCATGAAGTTTCTGGAGCGTGAAATTATTGAAAAATCAATGTATTTAGATATCTATTTGTTGGGAAAATTTGGGGAATCCCAATACCTATTTTTAGAAGTCACTTAAAATATGGAAGGTACGCCATCAACAAATATTGCGGATTCACCAATTGCTACTATTTTACAGGTACATTTACAATATTTCATCTGTGATAACTCAAGTTAAATAGGAAAATGATTGTTTTAACAAAGTTTATTGATATAATAGTTGCCAATCATATATGATCATAATATTGTATGTATAATTTTACAATGTTCTTTATATTGAATTATTGGAGAGTGTTATAATTATTATAGTGTGTTTGCTAATGAATATTGCCTTTTGTCTAATAATTACCTACATAAATAACACAATAGCCACATGTCACAGATTGTACAAGACAGACAAATCAGTAAACGACTAAATGCATGCTCCTAAATAATACATAGCAAACAATCAAACAAACAGACAAATTATCTACCCTTTATAAATAATTGCTTAAACTTTTTTAGTCTATGTAAAGAAATACCAAACGTGTATGTCATTTTGTCTTCCTGTTTATGTAATAAAGTCATCCAACCAGAATGGACTCATTCCATTATTTTCCCAGGTTTAATAAAGTATTTTTTTTTTTATAGACTTCACCTTTTAGATTTACCTTGGAGTTTGTGATTTTTGTTAACCCTCAGATACGATAATCTACGATTTCGACATAGTCCGAGATCATCATGCATGCCCAGTTACGTTAATCAAACATAAACAAGTGAATTAAAAATCTTTCACACGGCTCAGAATAGATATGTTCGAAAATGCCTATCTTTCTTCAAATCACTAAGTCTGATTCAACAATTTATATATTTCAGATATAGCGGTAACTGGTTTTTTTTCCATATAAATCATAATTCTTCCTAGATCAGTGGACTAACGCAAGATACACGAAAGAAGAGAGAGAGAGAGAGAGAGAGAGAGAGAGAGAGAGGGATTAAAATCGGCCGACTGTTACTAAATTCTGAAAGCTAGCTGGAAGCTCTTTCTTATGTGTTTTATTTTTCTAATGTTTTTAGAAGACTTTGCTTTTCAGGGAAAAAAAAATAGGTATAAAAGAGGGACGAAAGACACCAAAGGGACAGTCAAACTCGTAAATCTAAAACAAACTGACAACGCCATGGCTAAAAATGAAAAAGACAAACAGAAAAACAATAGTACACATGACACAACATAGAAAACTAAAGAATAAACAACACGAACCCCACCAAAAACTAGGGGTGATCTCAGGTGCTCCGGAAGGGTAAGCAGATCCTGCTCCACATGCGGCACCCGTCGTGTTGCTTATGTGATTACAAAATTTAATCCGGTAAATAGTCTAATTCGGTAGGTCAAATTCATGAAAGGGAAGGGGATTGTAGTTACGACGTAAGGAACATATCCGATATCATTTGTGAAACGGTTATTCCATAACGGTCAACCAACTCGTGATGGCGTCCGTAAAATTTACGTATATAAAACTCACAAGAACGTTTAATCATGACTGTGTGGGGTTGTTATCTTGTTGACGTCTTTGATTTATATAATCCTCTATTATTTTTAACTTTTTTTTAGAAAATAGGAAAACTGCAAACTGAAAATGAAGATCAATTTTTGCATTTAAAATATAGCATTGACGTTTTACATCAACAAATAGCAAGAATGAAAACAGCTTCATCAATGGAGCAAAGACGACGTAAGTTAATTGAAACACTAAGATATCCAGATAGGGACGCATCTTATAGTTAATCATGTTATCAATTAAAAAATATTGATTTTTAATAGTCTGTGTTATTACTGCTGCTGTCGAATACCAATGCAACCCTCCTTGTTGTCAATATTGGAAACTTGCATGATGAATATTAGTTCCCAATGGTTCTCAATTACTAACTGTATTTGGCTTTTTAAAAACAAATATTCGAGCGTCACTAATGAGTCTTTTGATGACGAAAAACGAGGGTCTGGCGCAAATATAAAATTGTAATCCTGATATCTATGAAGAGTGTATTTACACATTTTTATGTAAATCCAATCATTGTTCTAAAACTAAGCTAAACACTCCCAAATTTGACCGTAGGTATTTACTTTTTTTTCATATGTATTTCCATTTTATAATGAGTTATGCAAATTTGTTATTTTCGTTATCTATGTTTGAAAACAACTCACCAAAGATATAAATAAACATCAAAAGTCGTTAATTTCTCTATCTCTAGCACTTGCGTGTGTTTTATGAAAAAACATTTCTGCGGTATTTAAACCCCTTTGTGATACAATGTTTCCACTGTAGTTATATACTGAATGATTGTAGCTCGCCTTTAACAATTACCATATTGTGTCTTCATATTTTAGATTTTCAAGAAACATATAAAGGCAATCGCCATTCCAACCATGATAATTTTGCAATGCATAAAGAAGTTCTGCAGGATTGCCTAGAACAAATGGTTAAAGATATCGACCTTGAAAATACGGATCTTTTAGATGATCTGCAAACAGCAGAATGTCTAACGAGTGACGAAGCTGTCGAAATCATACGCAAACCATCTAGACGAGATCAAGTCCGCAAACTTGTAATACATTTAGGAAGGAAAAGTAGTGAAAGATTTTCCGTATTTTTAGAAAATATTCAGAAAACATCGAACTATCCACATCTAGCAGAAAATTTAATGCAGTCATACAACAGAAGGAAGAATCGGGTGACTAATTTATCTTCTGTTCTTAAATGTCTTGTCTGCGTTTTGAAGCAAGACGTGTTTGTAAAGGATGTTATTGACAAACTATACAGTAATGGTTTAGTATCTATGGAAACATTTGAACTTGTTATAGATCAAGTTGAGCTTGATAATAAGATGAATTGGGAAATAATATTAACTCAGCTTAAGCGATCACGTGATCCTCGAAAGGCTAGACAGGTTTTGCAAGAAGCATTGTCAAAGAAATATGAACATATATCAGCACGAATAAATAAAACCCACTTTCCTGAAATTATGTGTCAATGCAGAAATATCAACAAGAAATTATTGTTTATTCCAGCAAGTCTAAATTCGGACACCACTGGAAGTCTTGGTGACGTGAGCACAACATCTGACTGTAAAATGTTTCCAAGTAGTACTCATCAAACCAAACACGGGAGTCATTAAGTTCTGCAAAAAGTGATAACTCTACACAGATCGACTTTAGTAATATTCCAAGCACTGTAGCATGGCTTGAATCAATCCCTAATGATCAATTTACGGAGGTTAACAATGACATTTCAGATGTTGTGGATGAAATTGTAAATGAAAACCGGTCAATTTTCTCGATTGACATGGATTCCGTTAGTAAAACGGGAAATATAGAAATTGATTATGACTTGGAAAGTAAAAGTTCATCTGCCTTGGAAAATCATGAAAGGATAGATAAATGTACTGTCTATGGGAAAGTTGATATATCTTCAACGGTTACACCTTTATCGTATGCAAGTGTGGTGTCGAAAAAGTCGTGCACATCAGAAACTGCATTTACAAAAAAGTCTTCTTGTGGTATATTCGATACTGCGACGAAAAAAGGTCAACCAAAACCTAATGTCACACCAAGAAGAAACAAAAACACATCAATAGGCAGACCAGCAGAAAGCTTAAGTGAGATAGGTACAATTTATTTGTCAAAGACCGACAAACCAAAGTCTGCTATTGTAACAACCAATCATCGTTCCAAAAAATCTATGTTCAGTAACAAAGATCCAGTCAAAGACCACGATTCTAACACAAAAATAAAGAGCACACGCATGTCAGGTTCGAATCAGTCAGATCATTGTTCAATTCTACAAAACGTGTTTTTCGAAGAACAGAGAAAAATACATGGGGAATGTTCAGTTGGAAATACTGAAAACATTTCAGATAATCGTTCCTGTACAGTCAAACAAAGCAAAAATCAATTGACTAAACCCGAAGATACATCAAAGGAAAATAGCCTCCGGCAGACTACAGTGTGTTCTACAGGGGACAGTAAACGGGGCCAAGGAAATAAGAAAAGAAGAAAAAAACGAAAATGATAATTCTTTTTTAAATCACCTGCAACATTTGAAAGTAGGCTCTCTACCTCCAACAAAAGAGCGTTAGATTATGAACTTCATTAGATCTTACCAACCACCTCATTTAGCTCTTAAGATGTAGAAAAATGTTTGCTGGTTAATATGCATATTTTTCTGTTAAACTCTGGTGGCAAATATTGTATTTATACTTGATAGACATGAATAAAATTAGATTTAGGAAACTGGTCAGCGCAACTGAACAATACAATAAACCAAAAAGAAATATTCGCTCAGTTATCACTATTTTAAAAAGTGCTTTTTTCTGTAAATTTAAAGAATTGTTACTATGTAACTGAAAACACATGCAACAAAAATTAGCTTAAAAGGGTTGGTTTTGTTAAGACTTTTTCACGAATATTTTGTAATATTACTCATAATATTTTACAACCTTTTTACACCCGGTTTTATTTTGTATTCATATTGATCTCGACCTTCTGTTGTCTCATCTCATTGTCATTTACACCACACTCCATCAATTACCATACTCGTCAAAAGTGTCGAGTTTTTGGTATTGTTTATTAAAACATACATATTCAATATCCTCTTTTCTGCAATGAAAAGGGAACTAAAATGGCAAATTAGAATAACTCAGGTGAATTGTATAACCTACTTCTCATGTTATGAATGAATTATATTAATTTAATATATGTTAGATGCATTTGTTAATAATAAAATCTATTTTAAATCAGCCGGTTAGAATTAATTGTTAAGCTGGAATTTAGTCGTTCACTGAAAACCCTTATCGGCAATTGCGGGCGACTGATGCTTCGAAATGAATACTGCCTTCTTAACGCTGGTGATATGACATGCACAAGGTCATTAAGCCAATGTTATACTTGTTTTGCTTCTTTTAATGTCATGTATATTCAGTGAAGTAAATGATACATCAAACATTTTCTTTTATTACATCCACGACAAAATGTTGGACATATTATTTAACCCCTGTCCGTTCCAAATTTGGAACAGGGGTTGACAGCTTTTTAAGGTTTCAAGCTAAAACTTTAATATTCTGCAGGGTGTAAGTATATATACCAACAAATGACCAATGCAGTTGTACGCATACTGTCAAGATTTAGATTGTCTTTAAGCTTACCATCAATTACATGATCAGGTCTTATTTTCTCATTGTTTGATTGAAAACTACATGTACCATGGTATACCCTGCAAATTCTCCAGCTATATTTCATATAGTCAGAATTTTTATTTTATTTTATTAAATGGTCAATGCATGACAACTTTTGTCCTTTTGTGGTAACATTATGCATACTTGGTACGTGGTTTGTTCGGCGAAATCTGCTCAAACATTTCACAAGCCAACACTTTATACCATGGATTTTATTAGTACAAATACTCAGGCTGATTATAGTGTCAGGATGTTGGTTTTCTTTAAATACTCCACAAATGGAAGGATGTTGAACTTAGTCATGTATATGCTTCTCCTTCACTTTGAAAAACTTACACAGTTTTGAACTCTGAGATGTAAAGCAATAAAATTTACCTCTGTTGTGGAATAGTATGTCGGAACATCAAATGTGTGTTAAGGTACAAATATTTAACTAGCTCGTTTGCAACGCAGTTTGCTAAACCTAATGCCTGCTGAATTGCATACCTTCGTATAGCGGGTATCATCTTTAGTCGGTTGGGTCCTCAATGCTCACTGATGTCACTGATGAGTCTTATGTAGACGAAACGCGCGTCTGGCGTATTAAATTATAATCCTGGTACCTTTGCTAACTTTTATATTTTACATTTAGTTTTAAGAGATGTAAAATATAAGAGAGAATAAAGATCTTTGCCTCTTGAGAAGTACCCTACGAATTTTAAAAAATACACCATAAATAAGACTTTTAAAAAATCAAACAAGTTGGAGATTCAGCAAGTCAGGAATATGGTTGTTGTTTTCCATTTATTTCGTTGATTGATAGCGTTTGATTTTGTCAGTTATTATTGATTTTCTTTTTTTTTGAAATTGCATTAGAGTCCATATTTGTGTAACTTTTCATATGGATGTTGGATACATATAAAATATACGTTTTGTACGTATATTTCTGTCTTTTATCATGAGTTTCACCGAAGAATGCACATATTCATTCCTTACAGAATGTATGTTCGGATTCATCGAATATTCAAAGATAAATTGACTCATGTGTCATAAATCTTTGTCAAATTAAATTTTGAGGATAAAACATTCGCTAGATTATATTTTTCTTATACAAATTAGGACGTTGCTATGTGAGATATTTTGTATCATTCTCATGTTATGCAAACCAGGATAAAAACTATAAAAGAAAGAAAGAAAGAAATATAAATCGTTTTGTAAATTACTAATCATATAGTGGTCGTGTAAATTACTGATTGTATATATAGTGACCGAGATAACCTATTTTATATTTCTTTGTTACATATTTGTTTGTTTTTATAGTGATTAAGATTATAATCCAATGTTGACTGCTGTACCCCTATTTGGGACATTTTTACCTATTATATAAAAAAGAAGATGTGGTATGATTGCCAATGAGACAACTATGATACAAGAGACAAAAATGACACAACTATAGGTTAGAATACGGCCTTCAACAAGGAGCAAAGCCCATGCCGCATAGTAAGCTGTAAAGAGTCCCGAAATGACAATGTAAAACATTTCAAACAAGAAAACTAACGGCCTTATTTATGTACAAAAAGTGAACGAAAAACAAATATGCAACACATGAACAAACGACAACCACTGAATTATAGGCTCCTGACTTGGGACAGGCACATGCATAAATATTATGTCTGTTTCTTTTGTTCACACATCGTTGTCAATATAATAGAATGTGATGCAACTGTCACACAAGTGAAAAATTTGGCTAGCTTTAAAACCATTTTTAATCAACCATTTTTTACATAAGAAAATCCCTGTACCAAGTAAGGAATATGACAGTTGTATCCATTCGTTTGATGTGTTTGAGCTTTTGATTTTGCCATTTGATTATGGACTTTCCGTTTTCCGAATTTTCATCGGAGTTTAGTATTTTTGTGATTTTAAATTTTCTATTAAAACAAAATTGAGGTTCTGTTCGGTTCGGTTATAAATCTCGCAACATATGTCCTTCATTTGATCAAATTAAAATTCACGGTCAGGTAAGAAATTAACTTTCTTCTAATGGAAGTTTGAGTAGTAAAGGTAGTAACTGTACATTTACAGATATATATGACTTATGACAATAACTTCGCAGGAAATTCGGGAAGGATACTTACTTACATGTATTAAGGAGGTAGACCTAGGTTAAGGGAAATAACTCTTAAAATCATCAGTACGTTTATGTCAACCATTTTTTAAGAATATATTCTAAGCTTCTAGGTGACATAGATTATTTTCAATCTGTTTCAGGTAAATGCTTAAAATACATGGATGAACTTGACTTTTACAAACGCTTAACTGATTTAAAGAGTTATCTCCCTGAACCACGGTCTACCCCCTTAAACCGGCACTAGAAAAATTATTTCAAAAATATATAACCAACACGGTTTTGGTTTTATTTCCTTGTATTGCAATTATAAACGAAATTTGAAATATGAAGAATTTAAAAACTTTAAAAAACTATCATCGTAAATTAAGCCATTTTATACTTCAATCGTATGAAACGATAAGGTAAAACAAATATGTTCAATTGTAACCGTCAATCTGTGGACCACACTGAAACATAACCTGTTTTGTTTATAGACCAACACAATTAATACATACTTAAAATGGCCTTTCTTTGATTTTTGCGTGTATTACGTACAATTAATAAAACCAGCATGAAATTAATATTACCATACATGTCAAATCCGATAAATAAAATGAATGTCAATAAAATACATTGGTATATATTTATCTGTAACATGTGTTGTACGATATTGATTGTCATCAGTACTAGATCACGTTAACTGCAGATCTATAGAAATGAAAAAGTAAGCATGGGGACTGTAGACAAAGCTTTTTTAAAGGCAGGTCAAGGTCCAGGCCTACAAATATGGAGGATAGAAGTAAGACATTTATATATATTATACCGGTATTATAAAAAGTATTTTTTTTCAAGGTCTTTGTTAATATCTTTATAAAGTGTCAAAAATGTATTGTTGTCTTTGTATGTTTCATTCTGAATGTTAAGTTACATTATCATTATGTGGATTAAAACATTTTTCAAAGCATGAAACTGGTCATGAAAATATCGTAAATGTACATTTTCTTGAATATGAAAATTATGTTATATCGCTTGATGTGAGACGCCCAAGTATAATTTACTATATGTACGTGCATGAATATGAGTCAGTTATGAGTGATTCAACATAAAGACAGAAATATTATTTGACTCAAGTTCAAAATGTCAGCATTCGTTTATGGCAGCGTCTTACTCAGAAACGTGATATGCAGATTATAATGGGTAACAAGCAGCTTCTATAAAAGAGACAGAAAATGGACCTTCTTGTAAAATAACTGAAATATTATAGTTATAGACAATCTCTAAGTCAGTACATCTGTGACTTATAAATGTTATAGAACTCGCCACAATTATTCGCTTAAAACTGATTTCAATCAAGCAAAAGGCCATTACACGTGTAGACAGAAACTTAATTCAGTGATTCGTCATTAATGCTTTTTCGATTGATTTAAAATTTTGTTTCAAACATGAGAAATTCAAAGTTAAATCATAATATCCCCCATGTGCTAAACATTATAATCAATCCAAGTTACCAACTAAAAAAGACAAAATATTAAGAAGATACTAAAGAAAATCAAAATCACATGACCAATATTACAATTTACCCATGTACAACTTTTAAATAGTTTGCATATCAATTAATTCAACCTTTCTTAAAAGGTATGTAAAAGGGAAAAACTCCGATCGTTAAAATATTAGGATGTTACTCTTTTGTATTCTAGAAAATGAAGGTAATTCTACAAGAACCAAAGACGTATGGAGAATTCTACACCGGCGATTCATACATCCTTCTACATGTAGGTTTTATGATTATTATAGTTACATTTTATTATTACTACGGGGGCGTTTTACAACCTAGAATACCCATAATTCTATTGCATGGTCGGTACCTAATTCAAATTCACAGAAAAGATTTTTTTCATTTTCATTACATCATCAGCCACTATTTCATCTTCTTATCCCTCTTCAAAAGTATACTTCTTGTTTGTTATATTAAATACTGTCGATTTTTCTCTTTCACATTAAGGGCATACTAGATATACCCAACAATGGCACCTGTTGATAGTTATTAGTCATAATTATGATCGTTTTATTGCGAATCCATATGGTGTTCTTAAACGATAAAAAACAATCATTTGAATTTATGTAATTTTATATTTAACAAAACATAAAAAATATTGACATTTAATGAGCAGTTGTGTTTTAACAACGATTTTATGAAATATATTCCTTAACTAAAAAATAAATATCATTACATATCTAATATTTGGTTTGTTATAATTTCCTGCATTAAAAGATTGTGGTGTACATAAAATAAACCGTATTTTTCTCATACAACCTACTTACATATAAAATGTTTATTACACATCCTCTTATAAATCATTTCTAATTTTATTTTAGACGAAGAAAAATATAAAGAGTGAAAAGTTGGAATGGAATATTCATTTTTGGTTAGGGAATGATACATCTCAGGTGAATTTATATAGACCACTAACTGACTTAGTATTATCTCTGGATATGATATGTTAAATTTAATGTTTATGTTAATCGAACATCTATTTATTAATTTGGTTATTTTTATGTAAATAGTTTTGTCAACTTTTTTCGCAGTGCTTATAATTATGAAATAAAAACAAGTCAAAGAGACTATTTTTCGACTAGTGTTAGTGTTAGCCAGGTTCTCCTGAATTTATTTCTCACTATGGCCATTTTCAAGTCTATCACTCTAAATTTTAAATAGTATTAAATCCCAAGGTGCTTTTGGGTATGTCAATAGAATAGCTAATTTCTATACAGATCATTAACCGTAATTTGACATATTTTGGCAATATTGAGTATTTATCCAAAAAATTGTATATGAACACCTCTTTTTTAAGGAGTCAAGCTTTCTTATAATGTCTTAACGATACACATACATTCATTTTATTTAGACACTTTCTTTGCTGCAACAATTGACTAAAACATGTAAAATTGGCAGTTTTATAAAAAATATTACTTAAAACATCAATATGTACCGATGGATATCATTTTGGTTTAATGGAAAGATGTAAAATTATTTATCATTGTTTTATTTATTTAAAATTACCTAGTTTAATTTGGCTCTTGATTCAGCCTCCCTTAAAGACCACAAAGCTCTTCATTTGTTTTGTCATATCTTTCCTAGGCTTTCTAACTATTGGGTACGATCATTCCTGGTAAAGAAGGTAAACCAAGAAAAGCGCTTCGAACATAAGCAATTCATTAA
The DNA here is from genome assembly GCA_019925275.1 of Mytilus edulis. Taxonomy (NCBI): domain Eukaryota; kingdom Metazoa; phylum Mollusca; class Bivalvia; order Mytilida; family Mytilidae; genus Mytilus; species Mytilus edulis. The sequence continues at coordinate 92,648,109 of CM034356.1, read as the reverse complement.
TTATTATTTTCATTTATATGCTGTTGAGAAACAAATATAGGGAAAATGGACCCCACTGTAAATGTCTTCAATGGACTATGCCTATGATTAAAGCCAGATTATGGGTTTTTTTCGTATTGTCTTTTCTTTGATATACATTAAGAAATCGTGATATTTTTAGGATGAGATGGGTGTAGCAGCATATAAAACAGTTGAACTGGATGATTACCTTGGTGGGGCACCAGTCCAGCATAGAGAAGTAATCACTGTTTTTTTCCTTACCTTTATCTTTCAAACCCACTATTGTGTAGCTGCCATCAGAAAAAATCAACTGACGTTGTTTTAATATTTTAAATTATACTATGTCAAGTCAGTTCCCCTTATTGCTGTTATTCGCTGGTCTTTTACGTTAACTTGTTTATATATTTTACATTTTACGTGCTTAGTTTTTCGTGAAATTATTTAACCGCGCTGAATTATTGAATAATGGACGTACTTCAGCGCCTTTATTATTTAGTAACAAAATTTAATGTTGAGTGCTTCCATGCGTAAATAAAATATCAATCCTTATGTACCAATAATCATTATACATTTGCATTACATGTTTTAACAATAGAATGAGAGTTATATGATTATTACTGACAGATGTTGTCTAATACTTTCAGGTCCAGGACCACGAATCAAAACTGTTTCTCTCCTACTTTACAAAAGGAATTCGGTAAGATATCTTGCATGTACAACTAATAACAAATTACGCCACATTATTAGTTAGCCTGTCTCAAGTAGTCCTTTCGTTATTGTTCAGTTTCGTTTGAATGATTTAGGCTTCACCGGTCAGGTTTTTTTCTTTGTTTAGTTATATGTATATGTATATATTTAACATGTTGTTTCTTGGAGCCTTTTATAACTCACTATAAGGGATGGGTTTTGACCAACAGTCAATACGTGTGTATGTCAATTATATCTAGTTAATTGAATTATTGTAGCGTGTACAAGTATTTCTTGTTTAGTTTATATGACTTTGACCTCATTTTCTTGGATCATGTTAAGTTTATGTGATAGTTGTAGTAAAGCTTTATACATATTTTACTTGTCCAAGTTTTATGTGTTCGTGAAGAGCCAGTAAAATATAAAACCATGCTTGCCGTTGATTAAGTCTGCAATAAGTATATTTGTTCAGGCAATAGATTTTCTCCTTTGAGCTGATTCATATTTTGTTACCTCGAAGCCTTTTGTGACTAACCACGCAGTTTTGTTTGTGTTAAGGGTAGACGGTTGTACGATGACCAACACGTTTTACAACATTGTAATGTCATCTTTACGAAGTGCAATTGTCAGTTTATAATACCAGTTGTGTATTAATTTTTCTGAAATTGTGCATCATGTGTTGATTTTTAGATCACGAAATAAACGAGATATAAATTGATATGAAATAATTTTGAATTCTGTGTTTAGAAACGGTATGTTTCAATTATCGGTGGTTACTTTCGTATACATCATATTCGTCATTTGTCAAATAGTCCTGAACTTGATAAAGTTATTTTGCCCATTATATTATTGACATTTTATAAATAGCATATAAATACTATTTCTTAAAATCTCATTTTATCTGTTATTTTTCAGATATCTCACAGGAGGTGTTGACTCAGGATTCAGACAAGTACAAAGAGGAAAATTTGAAAAACGTTTGTTTCAAATAAAAGGAAAGAAAAATGTTCGCGTTAAGCAGGTAAAAAAATAAAAACAATGTTGAACAAACCGATAAATTCAAATATGTTGAGGAACTCAGTTTGCCTGCATATTTGTAAAAGAGGGACGAAAGATACCAAAGGGACAGTCAAACTCATAAATCTAAAACAACGCAACCCATGGCTAACAACGACAAGGTAAAAACAAACAAGACAACACAACATGACACAACATATAAAACTAAAGAATAAACAACACGAACCCCACCAAAAAACTAGGGGTGATCTCAGGTGCTCCGGAAGGGTAAGCAGATCCTGCTCCACATGTGTAAAAGTTAAACAATGTTTGAATGACTAGATGCTGTCATAAAGCGTGCGTGTTCTGTATTAAACAAATCTGGTTTATAAAAGATCATCCTGTGTATTTAAAAGTTTGTATGTGTCTTCTTTTTACGCCTATCTATTTACATTTATGATATTGTTTTATTATTTGTTGTGACAGGTTGAATGTTCCTGTTCGTCACTGAATCAAGGCGATGTGTTTCTGCTAGACTGTGGACTAACTCTTCATCTCTGGAATGGACCACAAAGCAGTACATTTGAACGTATGAAGGTAAGCCATATTTAACTGCTCTTCGGCAGAGGTTACTCGACAATTTCTTTGTCAGTTTTAACGCATTGTAGCACAAACAAAAGCGTTATTTCCATCAACAAACAAATTTCAACGCGCGTTTATTAAGTTCATCATACTTCTATATCCTTAACACGATAAAGCTATTGTTTTATGAGTTTTTCTAATGTATAATAACAATCGTTTATCCATGTTAAATAAAGCCACTATCACATTATGTTGCAAGCACTTTTGATGCATATGAGTTTAAAATATGAGAAACAATTAAAGAAGAATTCATTAAATAGATTTTTCAACACAAACTTTTTTCTGATCAAATTGAATTTTTAAAAGCTGAAATATTTCATAATATTTTAAATATAATTACTTATTTAAAGTAGTATGAAATAAGTTTTAATCATTCAGGGCCATCAAGTTGCCAAAAATATTCGTGATGAGGAACGAGGTGGTAAAGCAGAAATAAGAATAATTGGTAAGTGCAATTGATATCATCGTGTATCAGTATAGATATTTTCTATTTTCGGCATTCTGATTTCAAATAATAAACGGTGTGTCAATAAATCTATGAACATTAATTACCTATCAAATTTAAAACAGTTAGAGTAACAAATAAGAGTATTGTACTGTTTAAAAATAAAATACTTATCGTCAAAACATCGAACTATGATCGTCTATACGACATGGAACATGCTATGTTTTGGCAAGACCTTACTAAACCTTGGTTCCTTACTATTTTCTCGTTTCAGCTCTATTGAATAAATGTTCATTTACATCGTGTTATAATCATTTATTTTGACTAGTGCTACTATAACATTGAAATAATGTATTATCAAATATATGACAAAGTTTATTTTAACAGTGATGAAAGTATTTTTGAGTGGCTTAGGTATTTTTTCTTTGTAATGGATACAAGATTTTTTTTAATTTTGGATGGCATATTTTTTTTTTTTTTTGTCTATTTGAAAACGTAGATTTTGTTTTTCTTTCACGTTAATATCACCATTTTATCCACTCTATAAACTGTATCCCCACACCATCGCATATGTGTGTAGGTGCATCTTTTCTAATGGTTAAGTTTCCTTTTCACTAATATTCAGGCCCTTTAGAGACTCATGTTTAATTATTATGGTTGCTTTTTACTTATGTAACTGTAGTACCTTTAATTTAAAGTGGAAACAATATACAATCAAACACATAATATGGTTAGCAGATATATATGCGTCATTTATTCTTTTCTTTACCTTTGTACAACATTTAAGAGTTTAAGTCAAATTACATTACATTGTAAACGTAACATCATGTGTTACAGATATCAGATGGAACTCCGATATCAAATTCTTTGCTGACTTGGGATCGAAGACTGACATTGCTGAATCGTCGACAGCTGGGGATGATCATGAATTTGAAAAGAAACTTATCTCGGAGATCAAATTGTATAGGTAAACTATTGGGGTGTATTTGCTTTTATTTTGTTGCTTTCTTTTCGTCGAACTATGTATTATACTTTAACAATAAATGCTAATTAGTCCAAGTGATCATATATGCATCTTCATATACAATGTTTTACTTTAAAGTCATCATTTTGTAAGATGGTGTCAAAATATAAGTGTGTTAAAGGTGTCAGACTACCAATTACTCCCTTTAATTTAGAACGTAAATGAAGCCCTACACTGAAATAAAATAGTGCTTTGTTGTCCTTGTTTACTTAAACTAGCCAACAAATTGGGTGTAAGAGAAATATATTTATACGACCTTGAGCCAAATTATACTTGTCTATGAGTTTGCATTAAAAATGAGGATAAATGCACTCAAAGTATACTAATTTAAGATTTCCAGAAAACCAGGGGTTAATTTTGGAGTATCCCTGTTCGAGGTCAGTGTTTTTTTTCTTATACCAGGATATACCTGGTTTCTATGAAGATAAACTAAAGGTAAAATATTTAGAAAGCTGTGACAATTGCAAAATTTGGTTGAACAGATAGGGATTTTTAATTGGTGGTCTTACATCTAAACAACACCATATGTGTGGGTAACCCACAGTCTTCCTGCATGTTTTTTGGGAAAAAATAAAAGTCAAAATTCTGTGGAACTTAAACTTTGCCCATAAATTCTATCTAAACGAGTTCTGTTCTCAAGATGAAGTCTAAGCGTCATTTACGTATTCTTTACCCAGTTTTTTTCTTTATATTCCTTTTTTTGTATAGAATATAGTAACCAATAATATCCTGTGTTTGTATAGAATATTGTTACTAATAATATCCTGTTTTTTGTATAGAATATAGTAACTAATAATATCCTGTTTTTGCTTTCAGTGTTTCAGACGCTTCTGGAAAAATGGAAATTACTGAAAAATCGAGAAAACCATTTCAACAAGCTGACCTTGATTCAAATGTAGGACATGTCATTATAGTAATGATAACTATTCTGTGACCAGAAAATTTAATTAACCAAATTAAACCCTACAATATTACACATTCGCAGAATTTCACTCTGATTTAATATGATAGAGGGATATTTGGTTATATGTCAGTGTGACAATAACCCAACTATAAAAATAACCAGGCACATCTGGAGGACAACATGTCGCCTCAAGTGTTTATACTATTTTCATCGCAATTATTCTGTATTCTTTGTAATTTAAGCAAAACAAAAACTTTGAATTTTCAATTTTATTTAATTAAATAAAATAAAATAAATATAAATCATATAATCATTGGAAATTCTAATAAAGAGGAAACAGTTGTAACAAGTCTTTTTTTTTCAGGACTGCTTTATTCTTGATGCTGGTCCTAGTGGTATATTTGTTTGGGTTGGAAGAAAATGTACAAACGAAGAAAAGAAATCGGCTTGGAAATATGCTACAGTATTTAGTTTGTGATGATTATTATTTTGAATGGTTTTTTTTTTCTATTTCAGTAATCTAAAACAAAGACCAAACAAATCGAAAAGGAAAACACAAACCAAATGGAAATTTAACTAAAACCATATTTTGTTATACGAAAAATGTTTTCTTCTATCATATCTATATTTTTTCTTTTATTTTTCATTTAAGAATCTGCCAGATCTTAAAAATAGTTTTACTTCATTCATTTTAATTTGTTTTAAATTCGAGACGATTTAGAGATCTTTTTCTGATGCCTTTTCATTAGTTTTGTTGTCAAAGTGTTGTGGACGTTAACCTGTCATTTCCTTGCATTCTACCTTACATTCGTTTGACATAAACATAACAGAGGTATATTCAACGAAGAAGTTCCCGACTCGGACTAACACCACACAGATGAACCCAGCATTTTCATCACTTACAAAAATGGTCGTTCAACCTCGACCTTGGCGAGCCTCGTTTTTATTTCAGTTGTTTAAGCTCTTGAAAGTAAACTCATTTTCTATTGTTCATCAAATTACATTAAAGGTTTACTAATAAGTATTGACTTTTTTCGATTTTCTCAGGATTTTTTAGAAATGAAGGGATACCCAAATTGGACAGCTATAACCCGTATCGTTGAAAGAGGCGAAACACCAGTGTTTAAACAATATTTTACTTCATGGATAGATTACAATGATCAAAAAGGACTTGGAAATGTTTATAATGTTGGAAATATAGCAGGTGAGAGTAGAATTTTCGAGTTATATAAACATAAGGGGATGTGTTTTGAATACCACGGGACAATTAATTTTTAACAAAAACTATCTCGAGCAAAGTTGACATCACACGATTTGGGTTTTTATCTTTTAAGATAATCTGTTCAATTCAGTGCATATCAAATATCTGAGTGAACTTGAAAGGATAGTGTAAAACATACATTAATTGCTGCTCCATTTGAACGATTTCCCTTGTGATCTGATGAACTGCAAATTACGATCTGCGACAAACACCATAATTTCAGTTTTCCGTTGACACGTTCATATTCTTATGTAACCTATAGTAATATTTCATCTGCCGGAGCTAATTGTGTTTACATTTTTTAGTTGATACATACGAAAAAGAAAGTGATATGGAAAATACTCATGGTTATTTTTCTTCCATATTGTGAATTTGCAATATAAAGAACGACTACCCTTATCTGTCTTTTTGTTTCTGATTGTTTTTTGTTTGCTTTTTGTTTAAATTAATCCAAACATTCTCCTTCCATAGAATTAAATGTCATATAAACTGAAAATATCCAAATCCCTACGCCGTATGTATTCTTAATTGTCATCGCAACGTCTGTAGCTGAAGTAAAGTATTGATCTCTATGGGTCGTGTATCCCCCTGGTATCATTAATTGTTGAATATATCAAATCTGATCAGATCTCATATCGGTACATTAAATCATATATATTCTATACTGCCATAGGACCTTTCGAGTGTACTATAGATTGTGTACCCTGAGATCATGCCTGCCTTCTCATTTCATAATTTGTTTAGATAGGATAGATCTACAACTGTCATATATCAATCCCTCTAATATTCAAATGTTTATTGTAATTGGCAATGACATGACTTATCTAGTGTATCATAGATGTGTTGCTTTGTATTTCACACCCCGCCCCTATATCATGAAGTGTTGAAGAACACGAAAACATAGAAAACATTTATCATATTAACCATGGCACTATCTTTCCAGTTCTATTATGTGCTTTTCCTTACCGAAATGATGCATATACATGAATGATATCCATTCGTTTTAGTCCACTTCAACGATTCCATCTTTTTATTTGTTTATCATCTGTAGAAATCAAAGAACAAGAAGCAATAAACTACTGCAAGCTGCACGAACGAAAACAGTCGGTAGAGGAAAATGATTCCATAGATAGCGTACAGACTAAGGTAAAGTACTTGTACATATGATGTCTGTGTTTATCTTCTTTGCCTTGTGTTCATTAGCATTTAAGACACACCTCAAGGATTTATTGAGTATAAAAAAAATATACCTTATCTGACCTTCTCCAACACGGCAGTAAAACCAATTTTTAACCAGGGATTCCGTATTGCAGTATTCGATGTATAACTACGCAACCGCGTTTGGGCAGAATGGGACCGAGTCTTCGTGTAGGCAGAACGCACTCTACACAATACACAAGAAATGGAACAACGTTCCAAGGAATCTGTAGGAGGAATGTTTGAGGGCAAATTTATGATCCTATTCAATATACCAATTATGTATTGCAGTCGAAATTGTCTTCATCGTACAGGTCCTCTACCAACTTTTCAAAACTTATTTACTCGATTTATTTCAAATTTTTCCCGTCTTGAAAATATTCGAAATATATATGAAAATACAAGAAACATTTGCCATTAAATGAAAACAGTACTTCAATCAACCTAATTGGATATCTGCCAAGTATGGTCGGTGTTTCATGCGAAGCAAGGCAATACCTACTTCTCGCGGTATCCTGTAAGTTTAAATAGACAAAAGCTATAGTTTTTTTTCCGAATTGTGTTCATACGACTGTTTCTGTCGGTCAGTATAATTGACTCATTGCATTTGATGTTTGCCTTTCTTGTATTGCCTATCAGTATCAACTTGAATGACCCGCTAAAGGTAGTAGGAGCATTAATTTTTCCTGTCTTTGGGTCCGCCTGTCAGTCTGTGCCACATAAAGTTCAACTTTGGTTGAAGATAGTTTGCCATACAGTTGTGATCATATCAACTTAAAACATACTGCATATAAAGTAAAATAAGAAAAACGAAATTCATAACGGAAAGACCCGTATCAAATGGCAAAATCAAAAGTTCAATCAAACACATGAAACGAATGGATAACGATTGTCATACTCCTAACTTGGTAAAGGCATTTTCTTATGTAGGAAAGATAATCATTTTAGACAAATAGAAGTAACTTTGTTAATATATACTATCCATCTTTAACATAGACACACTAATATTTTCAGATATGGAAAATAGAGAATGGAGGAGTTCGCTTATTACAGAATTGTCCCTTTACAGTTTTATCATCTAATTCCTGCTACATAATCATTGCAACATTCAGCATCATTCTGAAAAAGCATACGCATGCATATTATTGGCAAGTATGTAAACAAAACAATAAAATATAAATACAATTGGCAGGTACAATGTATATAAACAAAACAAGAAAACAAGAATACCACTGGTAGATATCGAAACTAAAATACGAAAACCGGCGAACATAAAATAAATTCAAATTGTACTTTAATGAACATATATTGTATATTGCATACACAACTTCAACCATTATACGGTCTTTTATGCTATTTTACTCTTTTGTACAAAAACCACAAACCATTCTAAAGACGAAATGAGAAAAGCACATTAAACTTTTTAAAAAAAGTATATTTTCACAACCAAGTTGTCGGTTCCTATTCCAAAAATACAGTTAGGAATTTACGTAAAAAAACATTTGACAGGAATTTCTTTTTCTTATAAAGGTCTACAAAAAATGCGATCAACTCAAAACTATAAGAGTAATATTGTTAAGTATGAAGGAAATTCTTTTGTTTATTTATTTTTTACTTTTTTCACGGCACCCTAAGTTCTTCAGACGAAAAGCCACTTCTTCTATTTATAGTCTATTGTGTATTTGTTAGCTTAAGTACCTTTCCTTTATTAAAGGGCACATGCAGTTCTACAGACGACAAAACTGCATCTGCTATTTATACCAAGAGACTTTGTGAAGAGACAGAAAATGGTACGATAGAGCAGGTAAAATAAAAACTGAAATATTATATAGGTCAAATTAATATCCTGCAATATAACAGTGCAATATAAATCTAGTCATACCTATTCTCACATCGGATTCGGACTTCTTTTAAACTGAGTTTTACTGTGCGTTGTTAGTCTTGAATGGTTTTTTTTAAATTTTAGTTCATTTACCATTGAATGGTCAAAATTATGAATTAACAGCTTACAAAACTTTATCTAATGAAATACTTAGGCTTTTCTACCTCAGGAAAAGATTATTTTAGCTTGGCAAAACTTTTTTGAATTTATGGACCTAAATGCTCTTCAACTTTTTACCTCCACTTTCACTAAACTAGTACATTTTTCTGTTTAGTGGCCAGCTGATTTCAACCTCTGAGTGAGCGATTTTCTCGGTGTGTTGAAGACCCATTAGCGGACTTGCTCTTTAATCGGGTTGTCTCTTTGACACATTCCCCATTTCAATTCTGAATTTTATTTTTGTTCAGATATATATTGTGGGATGTTACTTACAAATATGTAAAACTTTCAATCTTTTGCAGATACGAATAGAACAAGGAAAAGAACCAGACACTTTCATGAAAATTCTCGATGGAAAACTTGTCATCACAATGGTAATTTAAGTAACAATGTTTAACGTGTAATTTATCCTCGAAATTGTACTCTAAAATCAAATGTTGTTAACTTGCTTTGTTTGGTAATTTTTTATCCTGTAAGCTTCGATTTTTCCTTTATCTTAGCTGTTCCGCAATGACAACTATAAATGAGCGTTTAATTTGAAGGAATTCAAATTTGAAATTTTCATTTATTATCATATGCTGTATATTCCTTATCTCAAATAATTATACAAACGATTACATTTGAAAATAACGGGACTTTGATCGATGTGGTCACTGTTTGAGCTTTTGATTTTGCTACTTGATTACGGACTTTCCGTTTTGAATTTTCCTCGGAGTTTTTTTATTTACTTTTTTCGTTGCATTTATATTTGCAACCCACAAAGCCGTGCGGTTACACAGCTTAATTTTTTCATGACATATTTGAATTTAACAGAATGAAGATTCAACAGATAAACACCAACAAATGTATCATATCAGAGGAACAAATGCTCATAACACGAAAGCCATAGAGGTAAATAATTGTTTATTCGATCATACAGAGTGATCTGGAATTGGTGTGGCGCATGCATAAAAGATGCACATATGTCGACGCACCTTATCTCAATCTGCATAGAATTAACGTATACACTCCTTAATTTGCCAATTAATCAATGTTAATTGTTTTAAAATTTGGAATTTTCTTCTTGTTTCCTTTTAATCTCAAAAATGTAACTCGGTTCCTTTATACTTCCTTACAAATCACGCCTTAATCTACGCTGCAAAAACAATATGATTGAAACACTTTATAAAATTGGTCCGTCCGACTTGTTTTTCTGTATTAACCGTCATCAGGAATGCCCAAATTGAAAATCAATGAAATACCGGGATGTATAACAAGAAACGTAGTTAGGGACTTATCTGGTCAAAATACAGGGAGGATCATGTTTTTTTCTCCATGTGGAAAAGGGGGGTTCAATTTTTTTTTTTATTTCAAAGTGGGGGATCAATATTTTTGGCACATGGAAAAATAGTTAGCATACTTCAAAGAGACATAATGTCAAGAAGAAAATTACGACAGTCAAATTAAAATATATTTTTACCACCATTCATATACAATTAAGTAAGACATTACATGGCTTTGGTGATGTAAGAAGCTGTCATTTTGTGTCATTTTGATGGACCGATATAAAACGCATTATGGTGCTTCATAACTCGAATGATACAGTCGTTGTATTTCACTCACTTAGATCACTAAATTAACAAGCATTACTGCCAAGTTTTTTTATAATCAGCTAAATAGTTAGAGAGAAATGAAGTATAAAATTAAAATGAAATATTTTACAGTTATTTGTGCAAGATTTTGTCACTAAATTCAAATCACGCCACATCATAAAAGAAGATAAATCAATAAATTCTCCAATAAATGATCAAATATTCATCTAATCTGCATACAAATAAAGGCAACAGTAGTATACCGCTGTTCAAAACTCATAAATCCATGGACAAAAAACAAAATAGGGGTAACAAACTAAAACTGAGGGAAACGCATTAAATATAAGAGGAGAACAACGACACAACATTTAAATGTAACACACACAGAAACGGACTAAGCATTAGACAAAATCCTATGAGAATTACAAATATAACAATATAACAATATAACAAACAGTTAAATATTGATACAAAAGATGATTCTGAAATGACGAACACCACTAATTTACCTTTTTGTTTTCATTATAAGATCTTTTGGCCCGTTCATTATACCTCTCATTCCCTCAAATTTGTACTTATTAGGCTAAAATTTTGGGGTAACTATCATACATTTATGATTGAAATGTGAAAATAAATGAGTTATTGAATTGTTCAAGCTGAAAGCATGAACTGTCCATATAAAAGTTTACTGACTCAATGGAGGTTTTTATATGACCTAACGTAAAACTAAGTTTACGAAGCGTTCAGAAGAGGGACATATAATAGATCCTTCTTAGTAAATAATGTGTTGTTACTGGTTCAGAAGTTTACTTATTGATGTATATTTTTTTACAGAGTAACTTAAGACAAGTTTTCTTTAATATCCCAAATAAAGAAAATTAGAATTAAAAAGGCAGAAAAAGCTTCCCAAAGCACTGGCTATTCATAAAAGAGCCCTATTTCAAGGCAATATTTTGGGACTCAATCCACTGAGAATATTTCATAATAAGTGTTTTGCTTGTAAAAATTTTGGCATGTTGAAAACAGGGGGGGTTAACATTTTTTTAAATGTTTTTATGAGGGGATCAAATAAAATAGTGAAATATTATGGGGTGATCAAGAAAGTTTTATATGTTTGATTTCAAAATGACCAGGCCCCCCCCCCCCCCCTCTCAGGTAAAAAATGATAAGTCCCTTAGCTTTATGAACTAATGTACAAAAAAAGCCAAATTCATCAACTTTGACTGAAGGAATTGAAAAATTATTTTTGTAAATAACTTTTAATTAATAATCTTAAGTTGTAAGGAAGTTAAAAGAAATGTATTGTTTTTTGCAGACTTAAGTGTCGATGTTTTTGAATTGATCTCTAATGTTGGTAATTGATGTTGCTTTTACATAAACGTGAATGCAGTTATCTCACTTTAACCACTCAAGAAGAAAAGATTAATTTATCTTTAACATAAATATTTAAAAATGATTTATATATGTTGAAATGATATTTGTCATGAACTGTTTCATAGAAGCATATTCAATCGAGAGAAGAAATAACCATACATATCTTCTTCTAAAATCTAAAATAATGTATATCTATAGAATGAGTTTGATATTTAGGTGGAGTTCGGTTCCAAGTCGCTGAATTCGTACGATGTGTTTCTAGTACTTTCAAAAGCCGTTTTATATATTTGGATTGGAGAGGTAAGATCAAACCATATTTTGTGTAATAGATAATTCTGATCTTTCGTAGCTTATGTATTCATGTCTATATGTTTACTCTTACAGTAAATTTTTATAGACAGATAAAACAACAACATTTGAATAGAAGACAAGGAGTTGTTCAATAACTCATAATTTTGACCATAAAATCTGTTTTTTTTTCTAGCTGTGAAAATGTCTGTCGAATTTGATGAAAACTTATAATAAAATAGTTTTTGTTTTAAATATTTCCTCCCATTGCGTCACGAATGACATAATAGTTATAACATTTGCTGCTTTACCTCAGCTTACACAACAACGATCACCCATTATGATCTGATCAATCAAATATGAACGATAACTCATATTTTATCTATCTCACAAACCTATTAATACAGTAGTTAACATTCAGTTGTATGTTGCTCTTTTTCATAATTTGATTGCTGTCTCGTTGACATATCTCCCTCAATTGTTTTATCAAAAATAAATTTAATTTTACAATCCTTTGAATTTTTCTAAGATTTCGATTGGAACAGAGATTCACGCAGCTATAACACTAGCAACATACTTATCTCCAGAAAGGTACGAATTAATTAAATATATCGTAACACTTGTAGCTTGCTTTATATTCAAATGATGAAGACATAATCTTTCAATCTGTGTAATTGAGGTCTGGAGCTGGCAGTAGTCCTTTGTTAATTTATGTTTCATTGTCATTTTGTTAATTTATGTTTCATTGTCATTTTGATAATTTATGTTTCATTGTCATTTTGATAATTTATGTTTCATTGTCATTTTGTTTAGGTTTTTTTTGTTACCTATTCTGACATCGGACTCGGACTTCTTTTGAGCTGAGTTTTACTACGCGTATATTGTTGTGTGTTTGATCTTTTACATTTGCTAGAGATATAGGGGAGGATTCAGATATCAAAAAACATGTTTAACCCAACGCATTTTCGCGCCTGCCCCATGTCAGGACCCTCTGCCCACTGTTAGTCTTCTATGATTTTAATTTTAGTTTTCTTGTGTATATTTCGGAGTTTAGTATGACGTCCATTATCACTGAACTAATATACATTTTAGTTTACGGGACAACTAAAGCACTCCTTCAGGTGCGGGAGTGTCTCGCTGCATCGAAGACCGATTTGTTGTCTTCGGCTGTTGTCTGCTCTTTGGTCGGGTTGTTGTCTCTTCCTTACATTCCTCATTTCCATTCTCAATTTTATTATCTATTGAAATGAACGATAAAACTTTTAAATATGTCATCTGCGAAACCATAATACCAGTAGCATAACGATCTCCAGAAAAAACCTTAACACTTAACATGTCGTCTGAAATACCATAACACTAGTCTCATACTTATCGCAAAAAAGGTTCGAATACACTTTATTTGTCACCTGTGAAACTAAAACACTTGTATAATACTTATCTCAAAAATGTACGATTACATTTAAAATGTCACCTGTGAAACCATAACACTAGTACCATACTTACCTCCAGGAAGGAACGATTACACCTAATATGTCATCTGAAATACCAAAAATACTATTAATGTAAGGACTGGAAGCAGTAAATATAGCTTACAATTGGATTATTCGACATTTTTTATCGATGTAATAATACTTTTCAACAAACAAAAAAACAAAACAAAAAACAACATTATATTCTTTTTAATTGTTTAACAACGCACTGTACATTCTATATTTGGTTTTGTGATTACACCCCGTAAAGATATTATGAATATCGTATACATTGACTTACATATATTATATACATAATACGATACGGAAATGGATTCTTAATACATCAAAACAACTAGAAACCTAAAATAACAATAACAAAAAACACTTAAATCGAAACTTTAGATAAGTTCAAAAAGGGGGGGTGTATAAAAACTTTCAAAACAAAGAGTTATACTATATGAGCCATATGATAACTTATTTTGTAACTTTTTTATCAGTTGTATTAATAACATACACGAGGGTGAAGAAACCGATGCGTTTTGGGACGTACTTGGTGGAAAAGACCTTTATGCTCAGAGTACCAGAAATAAGGTACTTCTACTTCGATAACAACCCTTGATAAATCGCATAGACGTTTGCTGTGGTTCAGTATCTAATATATATCAGAAGACTTGTTTTTTTTTCTCTAGCGTCTTTTAGGAGTGAGAAGTTATGAAATTGCAGATAAACTGATATATTTATCATAGTTCCGATGTTATCGTCGACTTGGAATTTGTAATGATAACCTATGGAGGTTATATGCAATTACATATGGTGTGATAAATGTACTCTTACAGATAAATGTACTTTTACTGACAAGTTCTGATGTTATTCTCTATTTATTTATCTTCAATTTATTCAGAGGCAATTCATTTTTCATAAAAAAAATTCAACCCTCAACGTAAAACTTAGTTTGAAAACAGAAAAAAGAATGATTGATAATGAGATAAGTGTTTTGTTTTTTGAAGTTTGGCTTTTTTCTTCTTATATTTTTTGCAAAAAAGAGATTCAAGTTTCAGTTTAGGAATGACAAATATGTAGCATGTTGAATATAAATGTCTTTTGTGCTTTAGATAAAAGAGTTAAATGACCAAAATCTCGTCAGACTATTTTCATGTTCAAATACCACCGGCATGTTCAAAGTTACAGAAATTGCAAACTTCACACAACAGGTAAGCTAGTGTTCCCATACATTTACAAAAAGGTATTGCTCCTTGAAATCCTCGTATGTTTCCTTTTATAAAAAGTAAAATTCACAAAAATACTGAATTTAAAACGGAAAATCCCTATTCCAATAGCAACATCAAAAGCTCAAACACATCAGACGAATGGATAACAACTGTCATATTCCTGACTTGGTATTTCTGATTTGGCACAGGCATTTTCTTATGTAGAAAATGGTGGATTGAATCTGGTTTTATAGCTAGCTAAACCTTTTTCTTCTATGACAGTCGCATCAAATTCCATTAAATTGACAATAAATGGCGGTGATAAATCCACTACCGTAATATAAAAAGCAGAAACCCAACCATAACGTTTACTTCATAAATGTGTTCAAATACTAAGACTACGTCAAACACTGACGTCAAACCTAGATACAATTGGTAAAACACGACGCCGTTACTCCCGTTTTAAAATCCTCATATAACGTAGCTGCATTGAAAATTCCGCGAAATATAATGACACTTGCGCTCAAATAGTTTCATCGAGGTCCAATAGTTGGAATCTATTGAAGGGACCAATAGTTCAACGATTAATTTTAAAAATTAGTCAAAATATTGTGTACTTATTTTATATTTTAATGATAATTGAGGTACACAAAATAAACTATTCATTCATTCATTTCATTACTACAGGATCTGTTAGAAGATGATGTGATGTTGTTAGATGCTTTTGACAAGGTATTTTTTTTTTATATATTTAAGCAGTTTGGGAAGAGTCTACAAATACCACAAATCATTTTAATTCAGAAAAATAATCTGTGATATATCAATAATTATCAAAAAGAAAAAGGGTAAAGAAAGACCCACATCGTAAACTTTTATATCAGAACAATTCCCATTGCTTATAAATTAAAGTGGTATTTTTAAAACTGTAAAAAATCGAATTGCACGATGTCATTGAACCTTTACGACATTCCGACATTTACTTCCCAAACCTCTCATTTGTTGAAGAAGTGTTGTAATTCCTGATGATTTACCAAAGTGCCAAATCTAGTCAGTGTCAAACAAGGCGATATATGACCGAGAAAACAAACAAAGACAGTGGCTCACAAAGTGCAGTATTCAAAAGGAGTAGATAAGTGTAAAGAAAACTATACAGCAAGATGACAAATATTTTTTAAATAGATATAAGAAGATGTGGTATGATTGCCAATGAGAAAACTCTCGATCCAAGTCATAATTTAAAGAATGTTTTGTTTATTATTTTGTTATTCAGATATTTGTTTGGGTTGGAAGAGGAGCCAATCGCCTGGAACGCCAGAAAGCTCTAGAGACTGCACTTGTAAGTTAATATGATATAACTTCGATAGACTATATGTTGCTTTGTCATGCATTATTTTTAATTAAACTGTCATAGTATACTGAATTTGATTGGTTAAAATAACATGGTATATGAGTCCATAAACTTGAGATAAAAAAAAATCAGAATGGGAAATATTCCGATGACTGCAGTATTTTACAATAACCAACATATGGGTTCCACTTTGCTCTGTTGTATTCTGTGATTATGTATATACAAAAAATAGATGTCTATGCTCTTTTTTTTGTCTCGAATCTTTTATCATAAATATTTTTTTGAATATTGACAATAAACCGAAAAATGAAATGTTAATCGTCTTCATTTTTTTGTCTAAATACTTTGTTTTAAACGCTATAGTTTGTTTTTTTATATTTACCAGAATTACTTAACATCGGACCCATTTGGAAGGACAGAAGACAACACTAAATTATTTCAAATTAAACAAGGATACGAACCGTCTACATTCACCTCACATTTTCACGGATGGGATCACAACTGCTGGCGGGTATTAATATTATTTTGTTTTACATATATTCAAATTTATTCTCATTTTTATATATCAAATAAATATTCTGTATCTGTTTGTGGTCTTGGAATTTGATGCGACTGTCCTACAAGTAGCAATACACAGTTAGGAAAAAACTTAAAATTGACGCTCATAATTTTTAAACACCCTCTTTCCCCTGCGTTCTAACAAATAAGGCTTAATATTTGTGCTATGTATTTATGACACGGGTTATGTTCTTCTCATATATGTGATGATGGTATGATACTAAACCCCTCACGGGGAGGATTGTGCCTGATATTCATATGATGAAGACATAATTTTTCAATCAGTTTAATTGAGGTCCGGAGATGGCATGTCAGTTAACTGTCAGTAGTCTGATGTTATTTATGTATTATTGTCATTTTGTTTATTTTCTTTGGTTACATCTTCTGACATCAGACTCGGACTTATCTTGAACTGAATTTTAATGTGCGTATTGTTATGCGTTTACTTTTCTGCATTGGCTAGAGGTATAGGGGAGGTTTGAGATCTAACAAACATGTTTAACCCCGCCGCATTTTTGCGCCTGTCCCAAGTCAAGAGCCTTTGGCCTTTGTTAGTCTTGTATCATTTTAACTTTTAGTTTCTTGTGTACAATTTGGAGTTTAGTATGGTGTTCATTATCACTGAACCAGTATATATTTGTTTAGGGGCCAGCTGAAGGACGCCTCCGGGTGCGGGAATTTCTCGTTGCATTGAAGACCTTTTGGTGACCTTCTGCTGTTGTCTGTTCTATGGTCGGGTTGTTGTCTCTTTGGAACATTCCGCATTTCCACTCTCAATTTTATATTATATAGAAAGAGAATCTTCCATAGATTTCATTTCTAAGGGTCATAATAGTGAAATATAATCCATTTTGGGTGTAAACATGGCAACAATCTGCATTTCTTTGATGCAAAATATTGCAAAAAAAGGGGGTTGAACATGTCACAAAAGTCTCCAAAATTTGGTCCAAAGGAAAATTTCAATCAATTACAGTGATACCTTTCCTGAAACCATAGGTTTATATCTATCAAGTGGTCTAAAAAAAATCATATGCATTTCTGCTCGTTTTTCCATAAAATTGAATTGAAAAGATCGAGCGCAAAATCTTTGTTGATGAACAGTACAATAATGTATGGACCTATGGGCGGTACGGATAGGAAACTGTCAAACACATAAATGGCCTATCAAACATGCTAAAAACAATCTAAATGTTCATATAAACCCACTAAGAAGGCTATATTATTCTTCAATTATCTAAAAATCAATTTTATTGTACAAAAACTTTCATATTTAAAAAGTACCCCATGACCATAATGCGAAACTAAACTTCTAACTGTGTATTGCTTCCACAAATGAGAGTTTTAAAAAGCTATAAAACAAGATTAAATCCTCCATTTTCTACGTAATAAAATGTGTGTACAAAGTTAGAAATATGACAGTTGGTATTTATTCGTTTGATGTGTTTTGGCTTATGATTAGTTTCTTTTTGTTTTAATTTTACTCCAAAATTTGGTATTTTTGCTATTTATGTCTTACTAAAAACTTCAATGAATTGTTGTGTACTCTACATGGTTTTATCTTCTCTCCCATTCCCAAAGAAATTATATCGAATTAGTAGTATGCTGATGCTTCGTTACATTTTCTTTAGATATATATAATCTTAATTCGTTGAAATTCCGAAGTTCAATTACTGATAGTTACCTCTGTTAGTAAGGTCATTTCTGCATGTTAATTACAAACAGAGCACATCTCTTATTCTCAGTTTGTTTTCCTTTATTTGTTTTGATGGCTCATTTTTGTTATTCGTCAATGGCTCTCTGAATGGCTGGCTAGATAAAATAGATTTAATTGTAGGCGGACGACTTTAGAGAACGGCTATTATGTCTTTGTTTTGTTCACACATCGTTGTCAGTATATTTGAATTAAATGCGACTGTCATATAAGGAAAATGTTTAGCTTACTATAAAACTAGGTTCTACATAAGAAAATGCCTGTAAGAAAATGACTTTACCAAGTCAAGTATATGATAGTTGTTTTCCATTCGTTGATTTGTTTGAGCTTTTGATTTTGCCAATTGATTAGGGACTCTCCGTTTTGAATTTTCCTTGAAGTTTGGTATTTTTGCTTCTTTGGCTAGGAAATTAGAAGAAAATGCCTTTATAAAAAGTACTGGTTAAATAATTCGTATAATTCTATTTTAGTCGGGAATCTACAAGAAGGAAAATATAAATTTAGACACCAAGACTGAAGAAATAACAACTGTTCAAGAGGTAATCTTAAACTGTAATTTCAATCAAAACCTAATAAAAACATTTAACAACTGTTCAATATGTTATCTCAAACTGTTTATTCCAACATAATCAAACATATAACAACTTTCTATAAAAGAAGGGATCTTAAACAGTTAATTCCAACAAATTATTATTTTTTCGAGAGGTAATGTTAAACCGTTAAATTCGTTAAAAAAACATTTGCATTTTTTAAAAGTGTCCAGTGTTACATTGTTTATCCAGTAACTCCGAGCTGCAAAATGACAGCTAAAAAAATATGTAGAGAATGAGGGAAAACATTGGATGAATTTTCATTATAGACAGCACACATAAAAATAAACATAAAATAAAAGCCCATGAAGATGTGTTTATCGCAGATATTAAGAAGTTTTCTACTAACAGGAACTGGAGAAATTAGATCAAAATTATTCACATGAACAGCTTCTCCAGAAACGATTACCTGAAGGTGTCGATTCCACTTGCAAAGAAGTAGGTATTTTGATATTGTAAGATATACGTTAATTCTGTTTTCTCATTGAACAAACGAGAATCGTAGATTGAAATTTCTTTTTAGTTACGAATTCTATTTACGTACACCGAAACGGATATCATCTAAATGCTACTTTTTGATAGACAACATACTTTTTGATTTGATTGATTTTGGTAGATTAATACATGAAGAGACAGTCGGTATTCCGTTGGGTATAAATTGTCAGTATTACTGGACGACGATTTTATACTCATATGAAGCAGAATTCATACAAAGGATTCCAAAGACAAAACATATCTACCAAAGTTTTAATTTCACTTTGTCTAGTCACTCAATAATTCACACTGTTGTATTGTATCTAACATATCCTAAACTAGTATGTCTGTTTCATATCATGTTTTTTTTTATAATGACCCAAATTGACGACTTTCGAAAGAAGATTATATCAACTTTCCAATGTCAACTCTTTCTATTTCTCAGCAGTAAGATCTCTGCCCCCCCCCCCCCCCCCACATCATACGTCAATAAATACGTTACACTGTCACGTGGCATATCTACTGACACAAAAAAAACTTCTCCGTTAAAGTTATGAGGAATAATAATCGAAGTTGAAACTGCATAAATACTATAGTAGAGTTGTTTGTAACATCCACATTGTAGAAGATGCAAACTTTAATACCACTAAAGATATTAATTTGACGGTTTCAGATACAGCTAAAATATCGACTAAGATCGGAAGCAAATCATAAAAATTAACTAGACGTTTTAATATCGGGTTTAAATAAAGGCAATAGTATTATACCGGTGTTTAAAAGTTATAAGTCAATTGAGAGAAAACAAATCAGGGTTACAAACCAAAACCAATGGAATTGCATCAATTATAAGAGGATAATAAAGAAACAACTACAAAACGATAAGACATAAGAGATTATTGAATAGAAACTATAACAGAAACAGAAAAAATAAATACATGAATGTTGATTGTACAAAATACCGAGACACGTCGATTAGTAATGCAACTTCACACTCGGTATCACAGTCATATTCGGGAATATGACAATGATGGTATTGAAAGAAAATTTTATATTTATTTGGACAACAAAAAATAAAACATAAGACATTACTGAACCGAAACCATAACAGAAATATCAACAATAAAAACATGAACGTTTGATGCACAAAATACATAGACACGTCATATAGCAATCCAAATTCACACTTGGTGTGCATTTTTATTTTATTACGGAGGGAGAATGAATGCAGACATGAATTGTAGTCTAAGTGGAAAGATTATTGGTTTATTTTTCGCATGTTCTATCATGTCTGAAACTGAATGCCATTTTGTTTTGACATGTATTTATGTTGATGCTAAATATCGATTTTTATAGGTTAACTTCTACATATTTAAGGCATTAAAATTAATAATTCAATCAAAATGAATTCTTTTTAAAAAACCGAGATATTTCATTTTATCATTATCATGTTGCTATTAGTTTTTATCTGTACTATTACTAAAATATCATAACTACTTTTATTTTTAATACTATTGCTTCAACTTTCAGAAGTATTTAACAGACGATGAATTTCTCAGAATATTTGGAATGTCAAAAGTAATGTATGCATCTAAACCGAAATGGAAACAACTAGAACTAAAGAAAAGAGTTGGTCTATTTTGAAAATTTTACGATTATGGTAAACTTGTTGTATATGTGTTTTGAATCTAACATTTGCATATTTTTAATTTTGTAAATTTATTACATGTCCTTATAATGACTAAAGACAATACTAGTATATAAGATTATCCGTTTTGTCATAGTATTATTCAAAAAGAGGGACGAAAGATACCAGAGGGACATTCAAACTCAAAGATCGAAAATAAACTGACAACGCCATTGCTAAAAAAGACAAAGACAAAGAAATCTTAAGACTAAGCAACAAAAACCACCAAAAATCGGAATGATCTCAGGTTTTCTGGAAGGGTAAGCGATGGAAGCGCATATCGTACACCCCTTGTAAGTTATTTTGTTGCAAATAAGTCGGATTTGTTAGTTATCTTGTGTGTTGCAAGATGGAATCAAATCATCATTTGGAGTCAACTTGTCGGAATGATGAAGAAAAAAATGAATTGTAATGTTGACTTGTTAGAATTCATGTAATGTTGAATTGAACTTGTTTACTGATTATGTTGAAAACTAGCTTATTTGACGATGAGGTAAAACCACGCGACTATTTTGGAAAACATATGTTTATTTTTAAATCGATGTTCATGTTAGTTTTTTTTTTAATGTGCTTCGGATGTTTGAAGCTATCCATTGCGTTCAAGTTCAAAATATATAAAGGTCGAGTTGTTGTTCACATTTATTTGGTATGAAGAAGGACAGTTGAACGGCAGAAAAAAATGCTTAAAAAAACAATCGGACTTATATATATAGGAGCCGAGAGATATCCCACACCACTTGGTCCGGTTGATCATTTTTCTTAGTTCTCAAATTGAAGCAGAATTATAATAAATTCGTGAAGGATTTCACGGTACGCTCTGTCACGCCTGAAATTTTTGCTGTCAGTGTACAAGTGTGAGGTTGACAATAAAAAAAACACATTTTTCTGTAACATACAAAATTAAAAAAGATTTTTTTTCTGTACATGCTTTATCTTGATCTAGAAAAGAGGGACGAGAGATACTAAAGGGACCGTCAAACTCATAAATCCAAAACAAACTGACAACGCCATGGCTAAAAATGAAAAGGACAAACAAACAACAGCACACACGACACAACACAGAAAACTAAAGAATAAACAACACGAACCCCACCAAAAAACTAGGGATGACCTCAGGTGCTCCGGAAGGGTAAGCAGATCCTGCTCCACATGTAGACGATTAACTCCCATAGAAGTTCTATAACAAATCATGGAGGTTTGCAATTTTATCAGGACAAAACAGTTTAATTCCGTTATATGTACAGTAAAAAAAAATAATTCAAAAACAAATAAAAATAATGTGGTATGATTGCCAATAAGACAACTCTCAATCAAATCACTTAGAAGTTAACAACTATATGTCACTCTTTGGTCTTCAACAATGAGCAAAACTGTTACCGCATAATAAGCTACGAAAGATCACGAAATGACAAATGTAAAACAAAATCAAACGAGAAACCTAACGATCTAAATGACGATGACGCCGACGCCTCTATTAAATAAAGTTAGGAGATGTGGTGTGATAGCCAATGAGACAACTATCCACCAGAGTTTAAATGAAGTGGATGTAATCATTTATTATAAGCAGCCTTCTAGCCTTCAACAAATCGTAAAGGATGCTAGAAAATGCAACCACATGGAAATTTGAAACAATTCAAACAAGATAATGGCTTATTCATAACAAAACAATTTCCGAAAAAAAAAGTATGAAACACATGAACAAGCGACAACTATCGAACATGTCTGTGTGCGCTCAACCCTAACCTGGGTCATCCATGTAACAGCGCAACAAAAACTATAGAAATCAGTTGCAGTTGTCTTCACTCAATAGATCGGTATTACTAGGCAATATAAATTCATCAAAACCGGTTAGTAACATCGGGTGCTCACGGAGAGTAAACAGACCAAGTTCGATGTGAGTCACCAGTCGTGTTATTCGTGAAGTACAACTTGAAAAAAGTAAATTACAAAATACTGAAATCCAAAGCAAATTCAACACGGAAAGCCCCTAAGCAAATGGTAAATCAAAAGCTCAAACACATCAAACGAATGGACAACGACTGTCATATTCCAAACTTGATACAGGCATTTTTTATCTAGAAAATGGTGGATTAAAACTTGTTGTATAGCTAGTCTCACTTGTATGACAGTCACATACAATTCTACAACGATGTGTGAACAAAACAAACAGACATAATAGATAAAAAAAATTGTAAAATATAGGGGTACAGCAGTCAATATTGTGTTAATACATGTATCTTAATAACTTTAAAAAAAATGTAAACAAACATTTACCATGACCCAATAACACAAAGGCGGGATGTATAAATACAGGTCCGCTTCATATGTACCAAAGAAACACAAAAAGGCATATAGACAAAGCATATTAGCAAAAATGAAGATAACAATACAAAAGTCATAAATGAACAATAACACAATGACGGGATGTAGAAGTACAGAGGCACATCATATTTAACAAAGAAACACAAAAATGTATATATATAGCTAAGCATACTAGCAAAAATGTAAGACAAGAATACAAAAATTATTATAGAACAATAGGACAATGACGGGAGGTATAATTACAGAGTCAAGTCAAACGGATATCACTAAAACAGACTAAACAGTGAAAGTAATTATTCATAAAGACAAAAACGTGTAAAATAACACTAAACCACTTTATTAAGATGATAAACAACGTCAGTACCAGAATCTATACTTCAAGACCTTCGTTTATTATTTGTGAAGTTGATACAGAATATTCATTATCAAGGTCTTGGTACCTTCCGATGAACTTTTTTTAGAAAAAGGACGAGACGTTCTTTTTCATACTCACCTGGCTCATCAACTTTCTGCCCTGATACTGATGATTTGGTTTAAGATCACCAGCCTCCCTTATGTCCGAACTATTATTAATTTGATTAATTGATTAAGTCGACAACTTGTTTATTTGAAGATGAGGTAAAACCACGTGACTATTTTGGAAAAAAAAACCAGGTCTGTTTTTAAATCGATTTCCATATTTTGTTTGTTTAATGTGATTCGGTTGTGCGAGTTATTTTATATGAAAAGGGGAACGACAGTCAAATATCTGAAAAAGTACTTAAAAAATAACAATATTTCGGACATAAAGGGGATATACACCCCACCATTTAGTCAGGCAGTTTATTTTCCTTAGTTCTCAAACGAAATCAGTACTATACTAAATTCGTGAAGGATTCTACGGAACCCTCTGTCTCGCCTGAGATTGCTGTTGACTCTAAAAAGTTTATTTTGGCTGTAACATACAAGATTTAAAAATAGATTTTTCTATAGATGCTTTATCTTGATCTAAAAGATAAACTCCTATACAACGATACACGAAGGTAAGAAGGTAAGAAGAAAAAAATGAGAAACATAACAATCTAAAAGACAAAGACACCGACGACTGAATAAAGATTTGCTTTGTCTCACTTCCTTAATGTTACAGGCTTGACACAAATCAAATGGCTAGTACTTTATTGACAACAAATGGAACATTTTTAATCATCTCGCACTCAATTACAGGGAAACAACGGATAATATATGTTCCAATTATTGAAACCATAATTCCTTCTGCATTCGACCAAACCACTGGACTGGGTTTGTAATTTCACGATGACTCACGTTGAGCAGGATCAACTCACTCTTCGAGATCTTCGCCGGATTTTGATGAATTTATATTGGCCAGCAATACCGATCTATTGAGTTATCCAGCTACAACTGGGTTTTTTTATGGTTTTTATTGTGCAGTGACACGACGGTCCAAGGTTTGAGCGCTCACAGACATGTTTGACTCCGCCACATTCTTCATATGCCAGTCACAAGTCAAGAGCCTGTAGTTCAATGGATGCCGTTGGTTTATGTGTTTCATATTTGTTTTTTGTAAAAAATTTTGTTATAAATAAGGCGGATACATTTTTCGTTTGAATTGTTTCACATTTCCACGTTGTGGTCTTTTATAGCCGACTATACGGTTTGTTAAAGGCCGGACGAGTGCCTATGACTGCTGACATCCTCTTCATTAAAACTTGTGTAGCGAGTTGTTTCATTGGCAATCACACCACATCTCACAACTTTATTGAGTAGTGGCGTCGGCGTCTTCGTCATTTAGATTGTTAGGTTTCCCGCTTGTGTAGTTTTACATGTCATTTCGGATTCTTTCATAGCTTTCTATGTGGTAAGGTTTTGCAGATCTTCTTGTTTTTATTTAGCTAGCGGATATCTCCCCGTGCACTTCCTTCGATATAATTTACTGCGATTCTACATACTAGATACTTGGGAACAGGACATTTTTTTGCAATGAGTAAAACTGTTTTGTAAATCTCCATAAATTGTTATAGGAGCTAATATTTTAGATCATACAAGATTAAAAAAAATATTTTCTTTTTTGTAGATGCTTTGATTTAATAGATCAAAATAAATTAAGCATCTACAGAAAAAAACACTATTTTTTTAAATCTTGTATGTTACAGAAAAATTTACTTTTTATAGACAAAATTACAATTTTACACTGACAATCTCATACAACAGAAAGTTCCGTTGAATCCTTCACGCATTTTTCATTATACTGATTCCATTTGAGAACTAATGAAAATTTAACGGCCTGACTAAATGGTGGGGTATATCCCCTTTATGTCCGAAATATTGTTATTTTTAGTACTTTTTCAAATATTTGACTGCCGTTCCTTTTCATACAAAATTACTCGCACAACTGAAGCACATTAAACAAACGAAATATGGAAATCGATTTAAAGATAGACCTATGTTTTTCCAAGTAGTCACGTGGTTTTACCTCATCTTCAAATAAACAAGTTGCCGACTTTATCAATTAGCAAGTTGAATTCATCATGTCGACTTCTTATTACTATGTCATTACATTTATATTAGCAAGTCGACATTGTTATGCAATTATTTCTTTACCATTCCGACAAGTAAACTCCACATAATGATTAGATTCCGGCTTATAACACACAACATAACTAATAATTCCGACTTATTAGCAACAAAATAACTTTACAAGGGGTGTACCATATGCGCTTCCATGATTTGATTATGAGTATCATATGCGCTTTCATGGTAAGCAAATCCTGCTCCACATGTGGCACCCGTCGTGCTGCTCATGTTATTCCAAACCCGGTAAGTAGTCTAATTCTATAGGTCTTATTTTGAAAAGGGAACGGGATTGTAGTTACGCCATAAGAAACATATTAGATATCATCTGTGAAACGGATATTCCATAAGGTCAACCAACTCGTTATGGCGTCTGTAAAATTTACGAAGGGATGATTTCAACTTCACCATTTGGAACCCTTGGTTTAATACCTTCCTTTTCTCTCTATCAAGGAAATCATTATAGGAAATACAAGTCCGGAATATCTTATCAGTGGGTAGATATATTCTCCGTATGCAGGCGCTGCTGGAATCTTGCTACATAAAAATGGAAAGTTAACAATTGGGAAGCTGAAATCATCTCTTCTGTCGTAAAGTTTTGTTTTCAACCAACCCTCATTGTCAATTTCTAGATGTAAGTCAAGATATCAGGCAGACTTAACTGTGTCTGTTGTATCCTTTATCTTAAGTTCGATGGAATAGATGCCTTCAACATAGTCACCAAATTTTGATTTTTTTTAATGAGAGAAGATCACATATATAGCGGAAAGTAAAGTTGAAGGATATTTCTAACTTCTCTTTTTCCTTCCGAAGAAGTTTCTGTATCAAGCCAGCCTCATAAAAATAAAGGAACAAGTCGGAAGGATGAATGCACAATTGGTTCCCATGGGAATGCCGATAGTTTGTTGAAAAAAACACGTCCTCCAAAAGTAACAAACATGATGTCAATCAAAAAATCAAGCATCTTGGTAATGTCAGTTTCGGAAAATTTCTAGCTTGAATCACAGTGATGTTTTACAAAGCAGATTTATCCATCCCTAAGATCCATCCCTAAGACAAGATATTTGTATCTATGTTGGCCATTCTTTTTTATGGAACAAAACAATACCAACTCTTTCAATTGGGAAATGAGGAATACTTGTGTGAAGTGTAGAAAAGTCAAATGTTTAAATACACTCATCATAGATACCAGGAATAAAATTTAATATTTACGCAAAACGCGCGTTTCGTCTACAAAAGACTCATCAGTGACGCTCGAATCAAAAATGTTATAAAAGGACAAATAAAGTACGAAGCTGAAGAGCAATGAGGACCAAAAATTTCTAAAAGTATTGCAAGATGAAAGAGTCTTAGATTGTATGTACTCTGAAAACGCTTTGGATTTTTTTTTTAGAATCCACATCTGATTCACGATATTTCTAGAATAGGCAGTTCAAAATAACTTTGAAGCCGGCTTTGATTGCTGAAAAAATTGATGTTATGTTTATAATTTAGAAAGAGGTTTCGTGGAGGACTTTGAAGACCCAGGAATATTCTGTTGTTTGTATGGACACTTATGTGATTTAGGTATCCAATACAGTGATGGAAGACCCAGTCTGTATCTTTGGATGAAATTCCAAAGGAACATATAACAGACCTATGATTATCCAGGATTTCCTCTTGGTAAGTGTCGTGGGGGTATATCTAAATTAATAACGATGTGTTTGAATACACACCAATGTAGTTTATTATCATGTGCTTTAAATGCCTGTCGTAAACTAAGAACCTGTAATGCGGTGGTTTTTGATTGGCGGAGAGAACCACCAAACTTTCGTCAGTAAAAAAAGACAATCATAATCACGTGCGGGGTCCGATCTTAAAATATCGGTGTTGGCAGGCTAGTGATACGATAGTTCCGACTACTTGAACCTCTCGGCCACCGAAGTTTCGCGGTTTTGTTGACTTCTTGACTTTCAAATTTTATTTGTAGCATACCGGTATATGGCAGATATTTTTTTTCATCTGATTTATTTCATATTTGGTAATGAATCGAGTCTTTTATAGGTTACTACATGGTTTGAATCACCGTTTGATAATGCTTATATATAAAGACCATACGTTGACCTGTAATATGTTCAAAGTAATATGAGGCAGGAATTACCTGTGAATGGGGACAGTCTGTGATTTTTTTTTTAAATCAACAATGTTAAAAAGAGAAACGGAAATACCGTAACGTTTCCGATTTTGGTTCTGTTGTTAGGGATTTTAGTTGTGACGTTATTTAAGTTATGACGTCATATTCAATGTAAACAAAGAAACGCTGTCATCAGGTAACGTCTTTTTAATAAAAAAAAAAAAACATTTTTTTTTAAAATGAATTAGTATTAGTTCCTTTCTTAGACTGATAAATATACATTTTATTCAAAGTCTCATGTAAACAAGACCGGAAACGGAAGTAGATTTCTGCGCCGAGCCGGAAATTCAAAAACGCGACAAAAAAAAAATTGAACGATTTTGAGTTCATTAGTACAATGAAAAATTCGGGAAATTTTCCCGATTTTTTTTTTTTTTTTTTTTTATTGATTTTTTTACTGTAATAGGGGACTTCGTTCCCATATTAGTCATCAGTCTTTATTGGATAATTGTCTCATTAAATAATATTACTGATAATCTACAAATCATCTATCTAAATCAGACAATATTCAACAGGACATCATCCTTTCAATAGACAAAATATTGACTGATTATAATCTGACCAGTGACAACTGCAAAATCATTTTTAAGCATCCATTACGAAAAGATCTTAAACGATAAATTTATTAGCTAGCTTCTATAAAGTAACAGCCGGAAGGTGTTGGAAAGAGGGCACGTTGGGTAGGGTCGTAAGTTTACGTGTATTTTATAAAGGTGTTAAAATGGTTCTGTTTTTTGCAGCGACTTTGACTCATCATGTTGGTTTTATCAAAACGCACAACTTTTTTTGAATCCACAACATACTTTTTGAATTAGGTGGTTAGATATTCCAGCATCCAGGTAGTTACTACATCAAGAACTTTTTCGTGAAATCAATGCTTACCAAGAATTAGAATCCACGACAATGGCGATGATTGCAGTTTTTCTATTGTTAGCTGTCTTTCTGGTGGTTCACCTGCATATGGGATATATATTTCCCAACTTATTCGATATTCAAGACCTTGCAGCTCCTACTCAGACTTTGTAAAACGTCACCAGTGTCTGGGTAGAAATTGATGAACCAGAGGTTTGTCAAAGAACTTCTCGTTCTTTTTCTAAAAAATTTCACTGGAAGGTACCAAGACCTTGTTAATAAATATTCCATATCAACTTCACAAATAATACATGATGGTCTTGATGTTTAGATTTTGCGTACTGATGTTGTTTATCATCTTAACAACGTGTTTTATTGTTCTTTCGTTTGTCTTTGTTCTATTAATAATATAACGTTTACTGTTGGATTGTTCTATGTGATATCCATTTAACGTGGCTCGGTACTTAAACATCTCGTCAATGTGTTTGTATTGTCTTTCATTTTTTGCTGGTGTGTTTTGTATATGCGACTTTTTGTATTTCTTTGGTTCTTATAACGTGACTCTGTACTTTAAAAGATCCCGTCAGTATGATATTGTTCTATTTTATGTCATTATGATAAATTTCTATTATGAATTACAAAATACGTTGAACCATAAATGTCAAAATCATTCAATCGCGTAGTGGAATAAACTATTTGTGGATACTTATAAATTCTATACAAATTTTGGACTATTTTAAATCTCGGTCTATTTCTGAGAGTTATTCTTACATACTTTTGATTTTTTAACCCTGTATGCGAACATTGCCTACGTGAAATTTTAAAATTGTTTGTATATACATTGAACGACAACTGTGTACGTACATGCGTGTTGTAGTTGTTGTGGTACTCAATCAATCAGAGACGCATGGTGGGATTTCATTATTGAAAGGTTTCCATTGCAATTATTTGTCGAACTGTATTCATACGATGATGAACATTTATACTGCATTCTTTTGGGCAAGCACATAACAACAGTAAATATCGACACTGACAGTTTTCTAAGTTTGTGCCACGTACACGTTGCACTCTGTGTTGCTGAGTATAGCAGAGTAACGAGAAGGATGATACAGTAGCGTGCTAAGTACATGAACTGTCGTTAGTGAGAGCAATTTTCTTAAAACGTTCTTTTGGTAATATGCTATAGTTATTGTAAATATTGTAATATTGTAATATTGTATTGTGTTGCCTGTTTTGTAAACTTTTGTAATTTGATTTGTTAACATATATGTTGTTCATTGAATCTCTTGATAGAGGAAATAAAGAAATGAATGAATGAATGAATGAACTATATAAGAGAGGGACGAAAGATACCAAAGGGACAGTCAAACTCATCAATCTAAAACAAACTGACAACGCCATGGCTAAAAATGAAAAAGACAAACAAACAACAGCACACACGACACAACATAGAAAACTAAAGAATAAACAACACGAACCCCACCAAAAACTAGGGGTGATCTCAGGTACTCCGGAAGGGTAAGCAGATCCTGCTCCACATGCGGCACCCGTCGTGTTGCTTATGTGATAACAAATCCGGTAAATGGTCTAATTCGGTAGGTCACATTCATGAAAGGGAAGGGATTGTAGTTACGATGTAAGGAACATATCCGATATCATTTGTGAAACGGTTATTCCATAACGGTCAACCAACTCGTGATGACGTCCGTAAAATTACGAAGGGATGATTTCAACTTCACCATTTGGAACTCTTGGTTTAATAGCTTCCTTGTGAGCAGCAACCCTCTATCAAGAAAATCATGATAGGAAATGCAAGCACGGGAATATCGTATCAACTGGGAGATATATACCCCGTATGCAGGTGCTGCTGGAATGTTGCTACTTAGAAATGGAAAGTTCACAATTGGAAAGCTGAAATCATCTCTTTTGTCGTAAAGTTTTGTTTTCAACCGACCCTCATTGTCAATTTCTAGATGTAAGTCAAGATATGAGGCCGACGTAACTGTATCTGTAGTATCCTTTATCTCTAGCTCGATTGGATAGATGCGTTCCACATAGTCACCAAATTTTGAATTATTTAGTGAAAGAACATCATCTATATAGCGAAAAGTAGAGTTAAAGGATATTGCTAACTTCTTATCTTTCTTCCTAGAAGTTCCTGCATGAAGTCAGCCTCATAATAATAAAGAAACAAGTCGGCAAGTAGAGGGGCACAGTTTGTTCCCATTGGAATGCCGACAGTCTGTTGAAAAACACGTCCCCCGAACGTTACAAATATGTTGTCAATCAAGAAATCAAGCATCTTGATAATATCAGTTTCAGAGAATTTTTTGTTCGAATCAGAGTGATCCTTTACAAAGTAGGATTTATCCCTGCCCAAGACAAGATACTTGTATCTACGTTGGCCATTCTTTTTTACGAAGCAAAGCAATACCAACTCTTTCAATTTGTCTTTTAGTTTGGAATGTGGAATACTAGTGTACAGAGTAGAAAAGTCAAATGTTTTAATACTGTTACAAGATGAAAGAGAGTTAGATTGTATGTACTCTAAAAGATCTTTGGAATTTTTAAGTATCCACATCTGATTCACGCCCCCTCTAGAATAGGCTGTTTCACATTAACTCTGAAGCCCGTCTTTGATTGCTGATAAAATAGATGTTAATAATTTAGAAAGAGGTTTCGTGGAGCACTTGGAAGACCCAGCAATATACCGTTGTTTGTAAGGACACTTATGTAGTTTAGGTATCCAATACAGTGATGGAAGATCCAGTTCTTCATCTTTGGTTGAAATTCCAAAGGAACACAGAACAGACCTATGATTATCCAGGATTTCCTCTTTGGTAAGTGTCGTGAGGGTATATGTTGAGTTTCCAAGTGAATTGTCAATACCTAGTTCGTTTATCAAGCAGTTAATGTAATGAGTTTTACATACAAAAACGATGTTGTTTGGGGCTTTATCTGCGGGGACAACAACATATTTGTCATGGAGGTAGGATAGGTTTTTTGCAACATTTGGGTCTTTAAAGATTGACGTAGCATGGGCATTGATAGACCCATTCAGTTTCTTAATTCTGATTTGTATTAACGACCTCATTGCCTTAATCCATTCGGAAAGAGTGTCTATGTCTTCCTTCTCGCGCTTAGCCCATTGCCTGGCATAATCCACAACTGAATCCATCAAAATTTTAAAGTTGTATTTCCAATTGATGGATTTAGGCTCACGATATTTCGGACCTTTCGATAACACATTTCGTAGAGAAGTGTTATTAACAATGTTGAGGTCACCGGTAATAACGTGGCCAGCAGGATTATATGTGAATTGGGAACTAGCACAAGTGCAATCAGGAGGTTTAGACTTGAAGTCGTCAATATCGAGATCCTGCAAAACGTGTTTGTAATTGAAAATTTGAGTTGCAATAGGTTTGGTATAGGTATAAGAAATGATTGGTACAGACTGGTCTTTGAAATAAGGAGGTATTTTCGATTAAACTAATTTATGATGAAGGATATTGCCTAAGTTGACGCCATCGATACCTTTGTTGGCAAAGGAAAGATTAAGGAAAGATCTTTTCTCTTTTTCATCTTTTTTTCATCCAGACTGGCTTGAAAAGTCTGTGACTTGCAATATCCGAAATTATAGCTGTAGTTTTGTATTGGTTTGAATGAGGGTTTGTAACAGTGGATTCCAAACATAAATTAAACAGAGAATGAAGTTTTGAAAGGGGTAATGAATAAAGTTTCGTGCGAATGTGATGAATACCTAACGGCTTTTGTATAAATGGCAGCAAGTCATTAATAGATACATCATGCAGAGAAGGTGATGTATAATGACGATGACTGCGTCTACGTCGAGGAGTCGAGTTGAAAATATTCATCACATTCACCGAGTTACACGAAGGACTAGATAGAATACCTATACCATCAACTTTGTCATTGCATCCATAAGGTGTCGCAGTACCCAATTGTCTAATCCAGTAGTCACCTTCTCTGCATGATGTATGATACAGTAGCAACATTCCAGCAGCACCTGCATACGGGGTATATATCTCCCAGTTGATACGATATTCCCGTGCTTGCATTTCCTATCATGATTTTCTTGATAGAGGGTTGCTGCTCACAAGTAAGCTATTAAACCAAGAGTTCCAAATGGTGAAGTTGAAACCAACCCTCATTGTCAAATTCTAGATGTAAGTCAATATATCAGGCAGACTTAACTGTATCTGTTGTATTCGTTATCTCTAGTACGATGGGAAAGATGCGTTCAACATGGTCACAAAATAGGTTTCGTGTAGCACTTTGAAGACCCAGGTATATTCTGTTGTTTGTAAGGACACT
This sequence comes from Mytilus edulis, assembly GCA_019925275.1. Lineage (NCBI taxonomy): Eukaryota > Metazoa > Mollusca > Bivalvia > Mytilida > Mytilidae > Mytilus > Mytilus edulis. Next base: position 92,614,384 of record CM034356.1, on the reverse strand, counting down.
TATGTAATTAAGGTTTCCAAAACAGTGATGGAAGATCCAGTCTTCATCTTAGGATAAAATTCCGAATGAGCATAGAACAGATTATCCAGGTAAGTTTCGTGGTATATCCAAGTTTATAACGATGTGTTAGAATACACACCAATGCAGTTTGTTATCGCGGGCTGTAATTGCCTAAACAAGTAGCCTGTAAGGCAGTGGTTTTCGGTGATAGATTTATTTATCAATTGGTGATAAACTATTAGTCATCAGTCTTTATTGTATAATTGTCTCATTAAATAATATTACAGATAATCTACAAATCATCTATCTAAATCAGACAATACTCAACAGGACATCATCCTTTTAATAGACAAAAGATTGACCAATAATAATCTGACCAGCGACAACTGCAAAATCATTTAAGCATCTCTTATATAATATTCTATTAGCTAGCTTCTATAAAATAACACCCGGAAGGTGTTGGAAAGTTTATAAATGTGTTTCAGTGGTTCTGTGTTGCGCAGCGACCTTGACTCATCGTGATGGTATTATCAAAACGCACGACTTTTTATTTAATCCACAACATACTTTTTGAGTTAGGTGGTTAGGTATTCCAGCAGACAGGTGGTTTTACATCAAGACCTTTTTCGTGATATCAATGCTGACCAGGAACTTGAATCCACGACAATGGCGATGATAGCAGTTTTTCTATTGTTAGCAGTTTTCTATTGCTAGCAGTTTTTCTGTTGATTAAGATCTCTTCTTAACGTTCTTCGATTACCTTTTTTTAACAAAATGTGCAATGCAAAGAAGGGTATGTTTTCCCGACTAGATACATGTATCACCCTGTAAGTGTTAAAGGCAGAATATTCAGTGTTAAGTGTTTGTTGTTTTATATATACGTATTTAAGCTTTTCTCGGATTCCATTGATATCTTCTTAGTCTCTCTCTCTCTCGTTCACTTTAGAGAATATACTGAATGTGGGACATTGCCAGCATGCAGGAAAAGTCATTTTCTTAATTTTAAAAGAGTATTCAAATGTTATGTAGTTGTATGACAAGTTTTATGTACTTATTACTTTATACTGTACAAATTCCTTGTGAATCAAGGAGACATATTAATACAATCAAAACGTTGAATGGATAAAAGAATCAAACTCGTCAACTTCATTGGCAATAGTGCTACTTTTGTTTGCACCTGTCCTAAGTCATGAACCTGTTGTTCAGTGGTTGTCTTTGTTTATGTGGTTCATAAGTGTTTCTTGCTTCTTATATAGATTAGAGCGTTTGTTTTCCTTTTTGAATAATTATACACTTTTATTGTGGGGCCCTTTGTAGCTTGGCGTTTGGTGTGCACCAAGGGTTTGTGTTGAAGGTCGTACTTTGGCTTATAACGGTTTACTTTTACAAATTTTGACTTGGATGGAGAGTTTTCTTATTGCCAATCATACCATTTTTTCTTATATCTATAATATACAAATTTGACCAGACAACGAAAATCAGTCCTTTTTCACACGATATTCATCTGATCCTGGACCCTGGTCAAAACATATATATGAAAATTGATTTGATTTTTTTTTTTTTGCTTAGTATGTGCCATTTAGGAGTGAGAACAAAGTCTGATCATTCAACGTCAGAAAAGTATATTCGCATACAGCGACATATTTTCATACGGACTTGTACGGTATTCTATACAACGTTTAAAATCCGGATGAATATTTCGGTCACGAAAAGGTAGATGCTTATTCCTTTTTAAATTATGTTGGTGTAATTCTTACCACTGGAAGTTAGACAACAATGTAAACATTCCTTCATTAAAAGACATGCAAATAGTCAGCCGGTAACATAGTCTCGATTTAGGAGATACCTGTATTGTATTTTAAGCTCCGACGGCATCAATTGGGGATTTGATGATCGCAAATTAAGTTTACTGGCGACGCGTTAGCGGAGACAGTAAACGGGTATTTGCGACCATCAAATCCCCAATTGATGCCGTCGGAGCTTAAAATACAATATTGTTATCTCCAGTCTAATGAAACTGACAGAAAATAACGTTAAAACATGTATTTAAAATCTGTCATATGCCGTCTGCGCTTGCACGTACGTCCCATAGCATCAATTGTCAATTGATGCCATGTAAGAAAGTGACGTTATCCAATCAAAATGAACGTTACAAACGTTGTTGCATTAGAATTGGCAATAGTAAGCCGGCATCGTAGCCTCGGTTTGGTAATAGTCAGCCAGCAACGTATTCTCGGTTTGACAATAGTATGCCGAACCGGCAACGTAGTCTCGGTTTGAAAAACTGGGAGCACAATTAAATGAATCAGATACCTCAAAATTATGACTTTCCAAAGGGTTGTGTCATTTCTCTTGTTCGTTCTCAATAAGAGGTTATATTATCAAAATGATTTGAATATGTGCTTGCAACTTATTTTCGATTAAAAACTATCATCAAGCTTACCTTTACACAATGAATATATGTACTTAGATAGAAGTTCGTGTAAGTACGCGCACTGCTATATAATTAAAGATTATGGAGAGATTTGCCCCCGTAAGACTTTTGTAATCAGCTAATTAATATCAAAGCATTCCTCAGAGTATAATTAAATCCTGAATGTATTGCTCAATACACTTATAAAACTTAGTTTAAAAGTTTGTTGAACTCCAAAACTGTGAAGTCATTCTTACTTCGTCATAGCATGTAAGAAGTGATATCCAACAAATTGTAATAAAAGAAAAAAAAATCAAAACCAATCAAAACAGACGCATATCATATAAACTCTTATCAAAACAAACGTATATCATAGAAATTTTCATCAAAACGGAAGTATATCATATAAATTCTCATCAAAACGGAAGTATATCATATAAACTCCCGTTAAAACAAACATATATCATACAAAGTCCAATATAAACAAACGTATTTCATATAAACTCAAATCAAAACAGACGTGTATGATATAAACTCCAATCAAAACAAACGTATATTTTAAAAATAAACTAATATCAAAACAGACGTATATCATATAAACTCCAATCAAAACAGACGTATATCATATAAACTCCAATCAAAACAGGCGTATATCATATAAACTCCAATCAAAACCGACGTATATCTTACAAACTCCCATCAAAACAGACGTATATCGTATAAAATCCAATCGAAACAGACGTACATCATACAAACTTCAATCGAAACAGACGTACATCATACAAACTTCAATCGAAACAGACGTATACATACAAACACCTATTAAAACAGACTTTTATCATACAAACTTCCATCAAAACAGACGTAAATCATACAAACTCCACTCAAAACAGACGTATGACATACAAACTCCTATCAACAGAGACGTATATCGTACAAGCTTCAATCAAAACAAACCTTTATCATACAAACTCCCATCAAAACAGAGCTATCTTCAAAACAGACGAGTGACATACACACTTCCCTTAAAACAGACGTATGACATACACACTTCCCTTAAAACAGACGTATGACATACACACTTCCATCCTTACAGTGTCGTATATCTTACAAATTATCATAAAAAATATGCGTATGGAAGAGAAACCTCCATCATTACAGGCGTTTTGGGGGAAACCTCCATCAAAAACAAACGTATGGCATGAAACCTTAATCAAAATCAGACGTTAAGGAAAAAATTACTTATTCAAAAGCACACTTTTTAGGGGGAGGTGAGGGGTAACCTCATTTAAAAACAGAGATATGACATTAAAACTCCCATGAAAACAGACGTATGTATTAGAAACATATATATATCAAAATCAGATGTTTGGAATAAAAAAAAACTCAATCAAAAACAGAATTATGCCATATAATCTTACCTAACCATCTTTATTGATGTCAATAATTGATTCCAAGGTACCACAACAATATTCTCCTTAAAACTCCCTTTTCTCCTTTATTATTGTTCATTTAAATGCCTATATTATTTGTATCCATCTGACATAGTTGAACTGTATAACGCCTAAATGACACCTTTATGTTTAATTTTACACGTAATGGTCGGTTTGTTGAATTGAAACTCTATATAAAATATTAATGTTTACATTGTCTAAAGATAACAATCTAAATCGATATCTAAATGTATTTTGTCATAGAAAAAAACTAACAATATTCAACTTCAAGCATATAGCCTTCTGATCATGTATTCAACATATAAGAAAGACGTCAGGGTGTCTTTAGCACGAAGATATGCACTACGACGCATAAAGCTCTTCGGTTATATCATTAATCATTGCCAATTATTATCAAAGTTGGTTTAAATTTGTGTAATTCAATTTTTTATTGATCGTTAATGAACCCTTAGTATATACCAAAAACCATATATAATGTCTACTCATACAATAATAATGCAAAAATTAGTATAATTAACAATAATCATTGCGATCCATCACAAGTACCATAATTCCAATATTTCTGATATTCTGACGCATGTTGATTGGTTAATCAGTCTGGTAGTGACACTTCGACACAGGTGAATGCGTTCACACTTGACAAAGAAGTTGAGAGCGGAATGAATGCACCCTTGCTGCGTGAAGAAACTGATACAACATCTCTGAGATAAATAAGTCAGTCGCTCATCAGTTGTGGGAGTAGTAACATGACGAACAAAATCAAACGATCATAAGACAATGGATATACATTTTGTTTAAAAGTTTGTGCGTTTAGTTTATTTTTGTTATTTATTTAAAATGAAGATTCCAAGGATTTCCGTATTTTTGCATCAATTATTTATATTTACATTACTGCGGAAGCTGACGTCTGCTACCAGTACGATTCCACATAAAACATCAGATGATATTTACTCTGACCCATGTAAAGCAGGTAAGTCAATCAATAATTGACCACCAATTGATTTATAACACCTGCCATTAATGATTGACCATTGATTTGACATAACAGTTTATCTTTAATGTCATTGATTTATCCTATTTTCATAACTTGTCACAAAAGTTTAATTTAAATCTCTTCACTGAAATATTATGTATTTCATTCTCCGTTTTTTTTAATCGGGGTAAATATGAATGTGTGATTTTGATCGATTTTTTAATTACACCATTTTAAGATTGATGTCTCGTTTGTGAGATTTCATTGAACCTCCTTTGTCCCAAACAAAGACATCAATAAAGCTATATACCCCGTACTGAAGTTGTGTTGGAACGCCCCTTTTAAGCGGGCTACTTTGTTGCAGTGACTTTATTCAGTTTAGCATTGTATTCCTAAATTCAACGAAGATAAATCTCCTTCTAATTTTCAACAGTTTACCTGAAGGGTTTAAAATGTCACAATGTTAATGAAAATTTTAAGGTTTTTTTCAGACGTAACACTCATTTAATTGCTATATTTGAAAGGGTGGATTATAGCCCTAACTATGAAATTGGAAAACGTAAAATGTAAACAATTTTAAAAGACTTTTTAGTCGGACATTGTTAGATATTTGAATGTCCAAATTTTGTTAATCTTCTATTTATTAATCTTATCGACCATGAACCTGTAAAACCTCTGTGCAAATTTTTATTACAACACTTTTATCTCGTGTATTTGAAATGAAAACTTACGTTAATTGACGTTAATATTTAAAGCTATTTTTTCTTAATGTAGATTTTATATATATAATTTATTATTATCAAGATTTCACACAAAACTTATGTATTTCGGTCTGATAAAACTAATATAAGACGTTTCCTTTTTTTCAAAATCAGACCAGTATGGATGATTTTTACTTTCAACGCCTTTTAAAATTCATAACACAAGTCACCAGTGTCAAGCTGACTAAGAATACCTTTTGAATCCCTGATTTTAAATTATATTTTAAAATACTACTAAAGATGTTCTCTCTAATAAGTTGTGAGACAAACGTTGAAATGATTCTCAATTCTCTTAAACCTTATTAATCCTCAAATTATGACAGCAGGAACATACATGGTAAACGTGGTAAACGATTAAAATTTGAGATAAAATGTTAAATTTTCGTTTTATTTTCATCTTGACATACTTAGAAATGCCATTGTACAGGTTCGTTACCTATCAGTGGAGATCTAACACTCGGATATCATTCAATCTGACTATCAAACACAGGTCTGTAATTGGCTTATCACAATTAATCAGGAAAAAAAGTGTACCCTTTGACCTAAATGAAAGATTTTCGTAATTGATAAACCAAAATTAAACGTAGATTCGGTATTTTTAAATGTATGGAGACTCTAGTGAAACAATTCATTATTGTCTTATATACATGATATACATGCATCAGGGACAGTCTATACTATAGAAAAAACATGCATGCACATAGTATTAGATAGATATATTACAAGAAATTAATTTTTTTTTGCAAGGTTTCAGTATTTGCTTCTTTTATTTAGCTGATTCGCATTCACAGAATACTATAGTGACATTGACAAATTGATTTTTTTGTTTGGCCAATTGTGATTTATGAAATTATCTATCCTGGTTGTCTGTGGTGTGATTTTGTATGAATGGAGTTATTTATGGGTATATTCGAGTGTACGTAAAACAAAGACTCTATAAATGTCTTCGCGACACGCGACAGATTAGTGATGAAGATAACGAGCATATTGGTGATAACATTCCATTCCAAATCAAAGCACCAATTTAAAGTACAAAATTAGCATTTTCCATTAAGATATTTAATTTACACGCCATGATCACGTTCCACATGTTTATGAATAGGAAGCGTTATCGAGGAGATGACCTTTGCAATATTTAACCATTTTATTACAGTATTGGTTCTTTTGATAAAGAAAGTACCATGCTTTATCATAGTGATCACATAAGAGAAAATAACTCTTTTTGACCATCACTTCAATATACATGTATTTTCTTGTCCTGAATTTGCATGAAATTATTGCCACTGGACGATATCAATCAATATATATATATTTACTACGTCCTTAGAATATGCTGCTGTTATAATTTTATAAATAGATATAGGAATATGTGGTGTGAGTGCCAATGAGACAACTCTCCATCCAAATAACAATTTATGAAATTAAACCATTATAGCCTTAATCCTCAATTACATCAAATTGATGTACTCGTTTTGATTATCCATCTAACGTTTCCCGCCATACGTTATAAAGTTTATGATCAAACAATTGTAACTTCGTCGAGACTTTATCAGGAACACTAAGTGATCACACAGGATGGATAGCCAAAATATTTTTTTTAAATCGTTTAACCTATTTTCTCCAGCTAGAGCCCTTTGATTTGTTTAATACAAATGGATACACGTGCAGTGTGATATGTTACAATTGCACGTAACTAGGGTAATAAAATGACATAAAAAGATTGACTAATCACAAGCATCAACTGTAGCTAGGTTTCTTTGAGTACAAGAAAATATAAACCAACTGTTTGGTATCTACATAGGATGGCATAAATCAGGTGCATAAAAGCCACAAACAATCATTAAGGCAACTTTCTTTCGTAATTTGGGGGAAATTTAATTAGTATATTGGTACAGGTGCTCTGATTTAAGTTGAACTAAATCAATCGAACAGACACAGATTGTTTATGTATGTTAAACAGGTGCTTGGTAGGTCCTCTAAGCCTGTACGCCGATTCCAGATCTCTAAACAGGCGCTTGGTAGGGCCTCTTGAACTGTACGCCGATTCCAGATCTTTCACTCCAGCACACCTGATGATTTATATAGCAGCATCAATGAAATAGATAAGTCATCACCATAATACCGCTTTAAACGATCATTGTTACAAACTATGATTGATACCATAGATCAGGACAGAAATTTCATTACCCTAACACCATTATTGTCTATTATACACAAATTCGTTTAATATGAATTTCGAATACTGTCAAATAGCTATCAATATATTTCTTTTTTAATACTATATTTAATTAAAACGTCTTGGATTTGGGTTAGTTTACTGTTTGTCTCTCTGAATAACATTTACAATAGACAATAGACATTGAAATATTTGTCTACGTCTGTTTCGGTAGATATTTCCTAGAAAGTCATACATAAACAGGAAATTGGAGAAATCTTTGGCGAAAAAAATCTGTTCATGACGTCAGCAGCACAATTTCTGGTACAGTGCCCCCACGGACAGTGTTTTGTATACATTGTTTATATAAACTGCTGAATTATCTTATAACTTGGTACTTGTAAACAACTTAACAGGTTTCTTTGCCTTGAAGTATTCGCATTATGACATACATATAAATCAGCATTCATAACAACTCATCTGATTAAATTTCACGTTTTGTGAATTGTCGCCCGCTCTTATCTGAACTATGCAACAAGCGATGATTTCAGTTTTCATATTCTGAACTTTCCTTGTGTATGTTATAATATGTAGTGAAACGTCTCTGCCGGAACACCTTAGATCGCTTCCGTCTTTTACTGAGGTTGATGTTTCATTGCTGAACATGATTAATTAGGAGATTTTAATACCACAAATGAAATAATTCCATATCAAATTCTTTTCATAGATACAAAGATTAGGGTTTGAATGTACCTATAGAAATCTTATAACAAACTGAATATCACACTCTACTTTTTAGGGTGATATTTATAGAGCCCGTAAAATCTATCCTTGTTTACTTATTGATCATTTGAATAAACTTATTCTTATAAATAATAACTTAATATATCATTTAATAATTGTGGTCTTATTGTCTCTTTTATCCTTTCTGTTATGGTGTGTTCTCAAAATTGTATTTGCTTTAAAAATTCAAATGCTATGTACAATGTATTACATAAGTGAATCATAAGTTGTTATAGATTAAAGTTGGAGTAAAGCAAATGCTTTTTTTGTTGTTAAATTGTAGCATTTGCAGTAATAAACATTGCATTTTATATAAACATAGCATTTTCAGTATTACATGTAAGTATTGAATATGCATGAAAGAGTTCAGGCTTCAGCATTTGCATATTCATAATGCGCTATCTAAATACTTTTGGTCCTAATCATACACCACACGAAACATCTGAGGTGGTAGTTTACCCCAGTTTTGACGATGTTCGTGCATTATCTTGAAGTTTTCTGTGTAGTGTTATGCAGACATATTGTTTGTCTTTTCATCTTATAGCCATGTTACTGCGTGTCTTTCTTTGATTGCAGAGTTTTGGTTGCATGCATTTGTATTAGGAACATACAATAGTGATACGGTATTGAAGTCTAGGACGACCATCGATAATAACGTTGTAAACTCACGTAGTAGTATTGTATAATAATAAGCCTGCAATTAAAGACAGCTCTATTTGATACCAGCTTATGATCGCTTTTTGTGTTATAGTCTTATTTCTCGCTGTAACTGGGCTTAAATTCAATTAATACTGACAAACTATCAACTAGAAAATATTGCTAACGTCAAGGTGGGTGTTCCGGTCTGCTAATCCAATCAAATCTTGTCTTGCAGACAGTTATTTTGATATTGCATCAGTGAAAGCCCGATAAAAGTGTCAATTATTACACCAGTTGTTCTATAATCTTATTATCTATTGGATAGAAAACATTTGCAAGGATAAGGTATATATTTGTTCTGGTGCATATAAGTAATTCCTGCGTATCAATACTCCCTGGCAGAAAATTGATATTTCGTCTGGGAAGGAATGTGCTTTTTGACTTATGATTGTTTTGTCTGAAAGTCAAGCGATTTTCCGGGTACCCTTATCTTTTATGTTGCTCAGATAACTTAATTACCTACAGAAAATATGAGATGCTTAAAGATTGGTTCTGAGTTTATAAAGTAAGCTATATCACATAGGATTAACTTAGGAACTATTTTCATCCTAAGAGTAAATGGAGACCTGTCCCATGAAAATATAAAAATACTCGGTGGAAATCAGATTGACAGAATATAAAATGACCAAGAAGAAAAGATACATACCGCAATAAAATTGACACTGCACATAAAACTGAAGAACACAAGGGTACACAGTTCAGATATGTCACTGAATCCGTCGTATTGTTCTTGGCATTTATATTAATTAAATTCCAGCTATGAAGTTATACCTATTATGTGATCGATGCCAACGACCTCAATGTTAAGACGGCACCAGACACCAAGTTTTCTTTTACCTTGAACGAATAAAATAAGATGACTGTTTTACATTATACTGTCCTGTAGCAATTCTGATTACGATATCCTAATCATGAATTTATCATGTTTAATAGTAATGTACCTATGTTCACTGGGGTAAAGCTGATGACCGTAACTGCATTCACGGTCATCCCAAGATGTCGGATGAAAAATTAGGTCAGTTTCTGTATTGTCTGTTAAAGTGTTTCTATATCATTTTCTTTACAAATCATACATTGAAACGATGTAAATTTATAAAAGAATCACTCGGAAATCACTAATTACTTCTGAGAAATGTGCATGAAACGGGAAATTCGATTTGAAAAAAATCACCAAGATGACCGTAAATCACAATCGAGATGACCGTAACAGAATCAGCGATTCATAACAAGGCTGACCGTAACTGCTTTTAAGATGACCGTAATTTGTAAATGATGACCGTAACTTTTAAAGGATGACCCTCAATTCTAAGAAATAACCGTATTTATATAACTATCTTTTTGTATCAAATGATTAATCGTGTTGGTATACACATATTAATATGAGAGTTTTATCCTATAGGTAGAAGAAAATAAGACGTGCTTCAAATGCAAAGATTACCATATGTATCTTTTTTACAGTAGAGGGTTTAATTTTTAAAATGAATTTGCCAAAAGACATGCAAATGAACAGGAAGGGAAAACATGCTACAAAAGCGCGATAAAATGACACCTTACAAGCATAATGAAAAAAATGCGGTGCACAGCCTTCAACTGCTCGACAAAAGATTTTTTGTTTGTTTCTGGGATTCCTTTTAATGACATATAATAAATACACATTTTTAAAAATGCCAAAAAATTGCATGTACACCCATTGATATTATATCGTCTTTCATTTTGTCGTGCAATTAAAATAACAGAAATATTTTGAAAATATCATTCGAATAAACTAGTGAAGGTGAGCTCCAGCAAAGTAGATCCTTAAAATAGTATTGTACGAAAAGCGTATATCACAAGGCGGAACGTTGTCAATTTGTATATATACAGATATGTTATTCATACAGTCAAGATTCTACTTCTTCAAAATTATCTCCCCATTACGCCAGTTCATGCTCACAATCGTACAAATGGAAGCCATTGTAGGGATGACGCTCTGCCAATTTTGCTCTTGAAAACTGATAAATTTATCCACATAGCACCATTACGATCGATCGTTATATGTCAGTTATATTTTAAAAGACAATGTATCTACTAGCTAATGAGCATTAGTTAATGATCTTGTCTGCATTGATTCAACTTAAAAATATTGTCTGTTCGGATGTCAGTTGAAATTTTTGAAAATTCTTAAGCATTTAGAAAAATTCTAATTTAATATTTCGTGGAAGGGCAGACTAAACATTTTCAGTGGTTGAAGATTATAAACCCTAGTTATCACACACAAGAAAATCATATTTTTTCGAAGATATCCATTTTCATCATCCAAATTAAAAGACTGTCGTCAAGTACTTTTAGAAAAAATAGCTATTCGAACACACCTACTCTGTTTTTGTGATTCATTAGATAGGTATCTCACTTGACCCATATATTTCATCTTTTCGTACTGTCATTTTTTACGTTATAAAGTCAACCTGCAGCTTTGATATATAATAATGATAGAATCTGAAGCGAGATGCTATATAAAATACTCTTGCTTTGTACGTTTTAAGACAAATATACACCCCAAACATGCCCCAACATAAAAAGGTGCACTCGATTTTTCTCTTTTCGATACAATCGTTACCTGTTTTGGGGAATTTTTTCTTGATTCACATAATGGAAGGGCAGACACGAAAATTTCTGAACTAAAAGATTGATATGTTCTCCATCCGTGATAAAAAAAAATCGGAGGTTATGCATTTTCTACATCCATCTTATAGATACTATATATAAAAAAGAAGATGTGGTATTATTGCCAATGAGACAACTATCCAGAAAAGACCAAAATGACACAAACATTAACAACTATAGGTAACCGTAAGGCCTTCAACAATGAGCAAAGCCCATACCACATAGTCAGCTATAAAAGGCCCCAATAAGAACCATGTCGTCGACTTGATATCTTATTGTTTTCCATTACTATATAATAGATACATTGAAAACTTATGCAAAAGGTTTTTTTAAAATAAGAAAATTGTCGTTTTATTTGTTTCTATTAACTTTTTAAAATTTTGTTACTATATCAAACATTACAGTTAACATTTATCGCTTTCTCGATAAACACAGAGCTTCTATTCTTTTGTTCTATTTCAAAAGTGTTTCCGCCTGCATATATCAAGACAAATTAAGATTTTAATATTTTTAATGCTCCATTTATTGGCATTATGTTTTTCTGGTCTGTGCGTACGTTCGTCCGTTCGTCTGTTTGTTTGTCCGTTTGTCCAGCTTCAAGTTAAATAAAATTGAAACTTAGTACACATTTTCCCTATGGTATGATCTTTTTAATTCTGATGCCAAATTACAGTTTTATCCCATTTTCATAGTCCACTAAACATTGAAAATGATAGTGTAGATGAGGCATCCGTGTACTAGGGACACATTCATGTTTCTTCAAATTTTCGTCGTATCGCTGTCAATTTGTGTTAAAATTTTAACGTCGATATCAATAAATATTTCATTGTTTACGAGAAATATGCAATTTACTATCATTGTTATAAATCCTAAATATGGCCAATTATATTATAGTTTAAAAAAAGAAATTTATGAAACATATTTATATCCGCTAACGAGCCCCTATTGAGATCGACAAACTCAACAAAAAAGCTTTGAATACAATACGGATATTTCTTAGAATTGATGGTCATCCTATAAAAGTTACGGTCGTCCTATATAAATTACAGTAAGTCTTTACAAACTACGGTCATCCTTTACAAGTTACGGTCATCTTTTTACCAATCACGGTCATCCTTGTTTTATGTTACGGTCATCTTGAAAATATTTTGATTATGATTTACGGTCATCTTAACGATTTTTTCAAATCGAATTTCCCGTTTCATGCACATTTCTCGGAAGTAATTAGTGATTTTCGAGTGATTCTTTTATAAATTTACATCGTTTCAATGTATGATTTGTAAAGAAAATGATATAGAAACACGTTAACAGACAATACAGAAACTGACCTAATTTTTCATCCGACATCTTGGGATGACCGTGAATGCAGTTACGGTCATCAGCTTTACCCCAGTGTATGTTTCCGTTGAGTAAATTTGCCATGTCTAAAATGTAATATACCTATGTTTCCGTTGAGTAAATTTGCCTTGTCTAAATAGTAATGTACCTAAGTTTCTGTTGAGTAAATTTGCCATGTCTAAAAAGTAATGTACCTATGTTTCCGTTGAGTAAATTTGCCATCTCTAAAAAGTAATGTACCTATGTTTCCGTTGAGTAAATTTGCCTTGTCTAAATAGTAATGTACCTATGTTTCTGTTAAGTAAATTTGCCTTGTCTAAATAGTAATGTACCGATGTTTCCGTTGAGTAAATTTGCCATGTCTAAATAGTAATGTACCGATGTTTCCGTTGAGTAAATTTGCCTTGTCTAAATAGTAATGTACCTAAGTTTCTGTTGAGTAAATTTGCCATGTCTAAATAGTAATGTACCGATGTTTCCCTTGAGTAAATTTGCCTTGTCTAAATAGTAATGTACCTAAGTTTCTGTTGAGTAAATTTGCCATGTCTAAATAGTAATGTACCGATGTTTCCGTTGAGTAAATTTGCCAAGTCTAAATAGTAATGTACCTAAGTTTCTGTTGAGTAAATTTGCCATGTCTAAATAGTAATGTACCTATGTTTCCCTTGAGTAAATTTGCCTTGTCTAAATTGAAATGTACCGATGTTTCCGTTGAGTAAATTTGCCTTGTCTAAATAGTAATGTACCTAAGTTTCTGTTGAGTAAATTTGCCATGTCTAAATAGTAATGTACCGATGTTTCCGTTGAGTAAATTTGCCTTGTCTAAATAGTAATGTACCTATGTTTCCGTTGAGTAAATTTGCCTTGTCTAAATAGTAATGTACCTATGTTTCCGTTGAGTAAATTTGCCTTGTCTAAATAGTAATGCATCTATGTTTCCGTTGAGTAAATTTGCCTCGTCTAAATAGTAATGTACCTATGTTTCCGTGGAGTAAATTTGCCTCGTCTAAAAAGTAATGTACCTATGTTTCCCTTGAGTAAATTTGCCATGTCTAAATAGTAATGTACCTATGTTTCTGTTAAGTAAATTTGCCTTGTCTAAATAGTAATGCACCTATATTTCCGTTGAGTGAATTTGCCTTGTCTAAATAGTAATGTACCTATGTTTCCGTTGAGTAAATTTGCCTTGTCTAAATAGAAATGAACCTATGTTTCCGTTGAGTAAATTTCCCTTGTCTAAATAGTAATGTACCTATGTTTCCGTTGAGTAAATTTGCCTTGTCTACATAGTAATGTACCTAAGTTTCTGTTGAGTAAATTTGCCATGTCTAAATAGTAATGTACCGATGTTTCCGTTGAGTAAATTTGCCATGTCTAAATAGTAATGTACCGATGTTTCCGTTGAGTAAATTTGCCTTGTCTAAATAGTAATGTACCTATGTTTCCGTTTAGTAAATTTGCCATGTCTAAATAGTAATGTGCCGATGTTTCCGTTGAGTAAATTTGCCTAGTCTAAATAGTAATGTACCTATGTTTCTGTTGAGCAAATTTGCCTTGTGTAAATAGTAATGTACCTATGTTTCCGTTGAGTAAAATTTGCCTTGTCTAAATAGTAGTGTACCTATGTTTTTCGTTGAGTAAATTTGCCTAGTCTAAATAGTAATGTACCTATGTTTCCGTTGAGTAAATTTGCCTTGTCTAAATAGTAATGTACCTATGTTTCCGTTGAGTAAATTTGCCTAGTCTAAATTGTAATGTACCTATGTTTCCGTTGAGTAAATTTGCCATTTCTAAATAGTAATGTACCTATGTTTCCGTTGAGTAAATTTGCCTTGTCTAAATAGTAATGTACCTATGTTTCCGTTGAGTAAATTTGCCATTTCTAAATAGTAATGTACCTATGTTTCCGTTGAGTAAATTTGCCATTTCTAAATAGTAATGTACCTATGTTTCCGTTGAGTAAATTTGCCTAGTCTAAATAGAAATGTACCTATGTTTCTGTTGAACAAATTTGCCTTGTCTAAATAGTAATGTACCTATGTTTCCGTTGAGTAAATTTGCCTTGTCTAAATAGTAGTGTACCTATGTTTTTCGTTGAGTAAATTTGCCTAGTCTAAATAGTAATGTACCTATGTTTCCGTTGAGTAAATTTGCCTTGTCTAAATAGTAATGTACCTATGTTTCCGTTGAGTAAATTTGCCTAGTCTAAATAGTAATGTATCTATGTTTCCGTTGAGTAAATTTGCCATTTCTAAATAGTAATGTACCTATGTTTCCGTTGAGTAAATTTGCCTTGTCTAAATAGTAATGTACCTATGTTTCCGTTGAGTAAATTTGCCATTTCTAAATAGTAATGTACCTATGTTTCCGTTGAGTAAATTTGCCTTGTCTAAATAGTAATGTACCTATGTTTCCGTTGAGTAAATTTGCCTAGTCTAAATAGTAATGTACCTATGTTTCTGTTGAGCAAATTTGCCTTGTCTAAATAGTAATGTACCGATGTTTCCGTTGAGTTAATTTGCCTTGTCTAAATAGTAGTGTACCTATGTTTTTCGTTGAGTAAATTTGCCTAGTCTAAATAGTAATGTACCTATGTTTCCGTTGAATTTGCCTTGTCTAAATAGTAATGTACCTATGTTTCCGTTGAGTAAATTTGCCTAGTCTAAATAGTAATGTACCTATGTTTCCGTTGAGTAAATTTGCCATTTCTAAATAGTAATGTACCTATGTTTCCGTTGAGTAAATTTGCCATTTCTAAATAGAAATGTACCTATGTTTCCGTTGAGTAAATTTGCCATTTCTAAATAGTAATGTACCTATGTTTCCGTTGAGTAAATTTGCCATTTCTAAATAGTAATGTACCTATGTTTCCGTTGAGTAAATTTGCCTTGTCTAAATAGTAATGTACCTATGTTTCCGTTGAGTAAATTTGCCTAGTCTAAATAGTAATGTACCTATGTTTCCGTTGAGTAAATTTGCCTAGTCTAAATAGTAATGTACCTATGTTCCCGTTGAGTAAATTTGCCTAGTCTAAATAGTAATGTACCTATGTTTCCGTTGAGTAAATTTGCCTTGTCTAAATAGTAATGCATCTATGTTTCCGTTGAGTAAATTTGCCTCGTCTAAATAGTAATGTACCTATGTTTCCGTTGAGTAAATTTGCCATGTCTAAAAAGTAATGTACCTATGTTTCCATTGAGTAAATTTGCCTTGTCTAACATAGTGATGTACCTGTGTTTCCCTTGAGTAAACTTGCCTCGTCTAAATAGTAATGTACTATGTTTCCGTTGAGTAAATTTGCCTCGTCAAAATAGTTATGTTCCTAAGTTTCCGTTGAGTAAATTGCCATGTCTAAAAAGTAATGTACCTGTGTTTCCCTTGAGTAAATTTGCCTTGTCTAAATAGTAATGTACCTGTGTTTCCCTTGAGTAAATTTGCCTGTCTAAATAGTAATGCACCTATGTTTCCTTTGAGTAAATTTGCCTTGTCTAAAAAGTAATGACCTATGTTTCCGTTGAGTAAATTTGCCTTGTCTAAATAGTATGTACCTATGTTTCCGTTGAGTAAATTTGCCTTGTCTAAATAGTAATGTACCATATGTTTCTTTGAGTAAATTTGCCTTGTCTAAATAGTAATGTACCTATGTTTCCTTGAGTAAATTTGCCTTGTCTAAATAGTAATGTACTTTGTTTCCTTGAGTAAATTTGCTCGTCTAAATAGTAATGTACCTATGTTTCCTTGAGTAAATTTGCCTTGTCTAAATAGTAATGACTAGTGTTTCCGTTGAGTAAATTTGCCTTGTCTAAATAGTTATGTACCTATGTTTCCGTTGAGTAAATTTGCTTGTCTAAATAGTAATGTACCTATGTTTCCTTGAGTAAATTTGCCTTGTCTAAATAGTAATGTACCTATGTTTCCGTTGAGTAAATTTGCCTCGTCTAAATAGTAATGTACCTGTGTTTCCTTGAGTAAATTTGCCATGTCTAAAAGTAATGCACATATGTTTCCGTTGAGTAAATTTGCCTTGTCTAAATAGTAATGTACCTTGTTTCCATTGAGTAAATTTGCCTTGTCTAAATAGTAATGTACCTATGTTTCCGTTGAGTAAATTTGCCTTGTCTAAATAGTAATGCACCTATGTTTCAGTTGAGTAAATTTGCCTTGTCTAAATAGTAATGTACCTATTGTTTCCTTGAGTAATTTTGCTTGTCTAAATAGTAATGCACTAAGTCGTTGGAGTAAATTTGCCTTGTCTCAATATAATGCCGTGTTTCGTTGATAATTTGCATCTAAAATTAGTAATGTACATATGATTCGTTATAATATTGCATGTCAATATAATGTACTATGTTTCCTTGATAATTTGCCATGTCTAATAGTAATTACATATGATTCGTGAGTAAATTGCCTGTCTAAATATAATGTACTATTTTCCTTGAGTAAATTGCATGTCATAATATAATGTTACATATGATCCATTGATAATTTCTGTCTAAATAGTAATGTAATTGTTTCCTTGAGTATTTGCCTGTGTCAATAGTAATGTACCGATTTCTATTGAGTAAATTCCTTGTCGTAATATTATGTACTATGTTTCATTGAGTAAATTTACTGTTAATAGTAATGTTACCTAGTGTTTCCTAAGAGTAAATTTGCTTGTTCAAATAGTAATGTACATGTGTTTCTTGTTAAAAAGTTTGCTGTTAATAGTAATGTTACATATGTTTCGTGGTAAATTTGCCTGTCTAAATAGTAATTACTATGTTTCGTGATAATTTGCTAGTCTAAATAGTAATTACTATGTTTCCTTGATAAATTTGCCTATTCTAATATAGTAATGTACATATCGTTTCCTGAATAAATTTGCCTGTTCAAATAGTAATGTACATATGTTTCATGTAGTTAAATTTGCCTTGTCTATAATAGTAATGTACTTGTTTCCTTGAGTAAATTTGCATACTAAATAGTAATGTACATGTTACTTGAGTAAATTTCCATTGTCTAAATAGTAATGTACATATGACTTCATGAGTAAAGTTTGCTTGTCTAAATAGTAATGTACTGTTGATCCTTGTATAAATTTGCCTGTCTCAATAGTAATGTTAACATATGATTCTGTTGGAATTGGCTGTCTAAATAGATGTACTATGTTTCGTTGAGTAATTATGCTGTCTAAATAGTAATGAACTGATGTTTCCCGATAATTTGCATGTCTAAATAGTTAATGTTCATATGTTTCTGATAATTTGCCTGTCTAATATAGTAATGTACTCATGTACTGTTGGTAATTTGTTCTAACAATAGTTCAATGATATTAATGATATCTCAGTGAGTAAATTTGCCTATGTCTACTAATAGTTAATGTACTGTTTCAGTTAGAGTAAATTTGCATGTTCTAAATAGTATGTACTATGATTTCAAGATGAGTAAATTAGCCTGTCTAAATAGTAATGTACCTTGTTTCTGAATTTATGTCATAAAAATGTAAGTACAATGATAACGTCATTGTATAGTCGAATTCAATTTGCTTCATAATAGTAATACTAGTTCAAGATAGGTATTCGGATAGTCTATATAATGATAGGTCTAGTAATACTGAGTTCAAGATAGTTCAATGTACTATGTCGATAAATTTGTAGTCAATGATAGAGTCATACTAATGATTCAATGATATTCTGTCTAAATTAGAATGTCATGTTGTGTCAAATCATAACTAAATGATTTCAATGATAGTTTCATGAGTCAAATACTACGAATTCAATGATAGGTCATTCTATAAATTGCTTGTCAAGTATATAATGTACATGTTTCAATGAGTAATTCTAAAGATGACGTATTTAATGAGTAAGATTAGTTGTCATATAGTCAAAGATACTATGTTTCAATGATAGGTAAATTCTTTAAATATAATGTATCGTTCAATGTAGGTAAATCATAACTTAAACGTAATCAATTAGTCTGAAAGCATCTAATGAATGCAATATGTTCATATGAGAATGCCTTGTCTCATAAACTAATGACGTTCAATATAGGTAATAACTATGACTGTTCAATATAATCATAACTATGAGTTCAATTAGTAATGATGTCATAATTAATGACCTTGTTCAATGATAGTTATAACTATGACGTTCAATGATAGTTCTAAGTTATAGGTCATAACTAATTATGCAATGATGGTCATCAATAGAGTACTATTCATGGATAATGTTCTAAATATATAGGTCATATTGACGTAATGACTGTTCAAATGATGGTCATAACTATGACGTTCAATGATAGTTCAATAGTAATGACGTTTCATGATAGCTTCATAATATGACGTCAAGTACTAGTTTCTAGAGTAATGATGTTCAGTTAAATATAATGACGTTGTTGTTAAATTTGCTGTCTAATAGTAACTGAATGACGTTCAAGTAGTTCAATGATAGGTCATAAATAATGACGTTCAATGATAGGTCTTATAACTAATGACGTTCATAGTCTATAAGTAGTCAATGATAGTCTAACTAATGACGTTCAATGATAGTCAATAATAGTCATTACTAATGTTTTCAATTGATAGTTCATTTAACTAATGACGTTCAATGCATAGGTTATCCTAATGAGTTAAGATTAGTTCAAATAGGTCATAAATAATGTACGTTCAATGATAGTTAATAATTGCGTCTAAATAATGAATGCATATGTTCATAGTTAAGGTCTATAGTAAGTGCATTGTCTAATCAGTAATGATAGTTCAATAGTATGCATAACTAATGACGTTCAATGATAGGTCATAACTAATGACGTTAAACTTATGACGTTCAATGATAAGCCACACATAACCACGTTCAAAGAGATCATAGGTCATATGGATAATTAATAATGTTCAATGAGAAATCATAACTAATGACGTTAAAAATATGTCATAACAAAAAAGTCAAAACACGATCAATGATGGCCTTTTCAAAGCCGTTGGGCATTGTAGGCCTCTTTCTTCTTTTTTTTTTAACTTCCATTCTCGCATCGTATATGAGTTGGTGCTAAGTGTCATGTTGAACTTGCAGTGCTATTTTTTCGTGTTGTAATTTTGAAAGAATTAAAAACAAAGATTTTTTTCTTTACTATTGACTTTGTGGCATGAATATATTATAACTGTGTTTCGCCTTCATTATAAAACGCATTTCAATTGTATTTATTTTCAGTGGCATACAGTGGTGATATAGCATTGACAGACACTGACCTCAAATATACAAAAAATAAATACATTAAGGGAGGTAATAAGGAAGATCCTTTACACGAGTTGCAAATAGAAGATCGACGACCAGAAAGTTTAGAACCAGTTGATACAGACTTATATGAAAATAATGAAAGTACATTTAAACAAAATACTAAAAAAAATATAAGGAAACAAAAAAGACTAAATAGAAAATTAAAAAGGCGAAGACGTAGGAGAAAGTGTAATAAGTGAGTATTGTTTGTTATTTTACTTAAAAGTTATATAATAATTTGTGTTCAACGTTGCTATCAATATCAATAGTAGAAAGTATATGCTTTCTTAAGAGACAAAAATCTGAAATAAATAATTGAAATATATTAATGAAAAAAACAGTTTGATTATTTACCAGCTGACTAACCATGTCATGATACATTATTAACGTTTATTATTACTCAGGTATATTAAATAATGTAACGGATTTTTTACAATTACGTAAACTGATGATTTCATACATTTAATCTGCGTAAAGAATTATTAAAGTGCAACATCCGTTACGCTGGTGAAAATGGATTCACAGTGCCAGGGTGATCTGGAGTTCGGTAGTTAGATTATTAACAAATGGAATGTCTTACGAATTTAGTCGTTGAAGATATGACGTCAATTGGCCACCAACATATTATCAAAATCTTGAATAAATAAATTTATTTTGGCAATTGCTCATTTGAACTTTAGTGCATCTGTTTGCTTCTCAAATATAACACTGTCGCAGGTGATTCCATTCTGATGAATACAGATAGACGTCACGTGTTTATTCTATGTAAGTGGTAGGAGATGTAACCGATATTACAGAGCCTCGTTCTGATATCATCTATATATCCTTTACATTACATGACAAACACTGTAACAATACATACTCATATACCTATCGAATATATAATTATGAACTTGTTGTATCACAAGAGAGTTGTAAGTCTGCTTCTGTCGGGTTATTTTCTACTCACCTGCTGCGAATGTCGTAGGATACGACACACGGATTCTTAACCGGTGACATTGACGCTAGTTACTTGTACAAAATGTTGTGCTTAGCTTAACATTTCAGAATTCTGAAGCTAGCAGATGTGGACATCCCTTTCAAAAATATCTATGCCATATCACAGATACTATATTAATAAATAAGGCAAATACATTTAGTGTTTAGACCTATGTACAGGACGTACAGATGCGTCTTATAACTTTCATCTGACCTTGACCTCATTTTCATGGTTCATTGCTTAACAATATTTGAGCTATAGAATGATCATTAGGTGCAAGTGTCTGTGCGACAGTATTCGTCTGACCGACAGTATTCGTCTGACCTTGAAATTAGAATTCGAACTTCTCCTGAACATGACATATCTCTATTTGGGTATGATTTCGCTGTATTGTACTGTATGTGTTACCTCAGAATTATGAAGATAATTAAGATACATCGTGTAATAGCTTAGTTTTCTCAATAGAGACACATTTGCTTTATAGATACATGCAGGTATACACCATGATAAATTCCCACAAATTACTTTCAAAATTTTATTTTCCCTTACCTCTGAAAGGGTCATTAAATTTGTTTTATATTCTAAAACCTGTCTTTAGATAAGAAGGTTTATCTTGTACTTCCGATGCATTGCCAGCTATTTAGAACGGAAATAACCATGTTAGTTTTCTGTTTAATTTACTTATCAGTTTATCTATTTGGTACATCAATGGATACTAAGTTAATTCTTAAATCCATTCAGTTGCGCACGTATATTTTCTCAGTGCTTTAAGACTTTGTATTGTACACATTTTACTGTCCATAGTCTTTTTTATTATACGACCCCAATTTTTTGGGGGATCTTATAATGGTATGATGTCGTCGTCTGTGTCGTCCGACACATTGGTTTCCGGATAATAACTTTAGTATAAGTGAATAGATCTTTATGATATTTTTTTTTCAGAAGGTTTAAAACCACAAAGGAAAGGTTGGGATCGATTTTGGGGATGATGGTCCCAACCGTTTGGGAATTAGGGGCCCAAAAGGGGCCAAAAACATGCATTTTTCTAGTTTCAGGATAATAACTTGTGTACAAGTATATCAATTGCTCTGAAATTATATCGCAATGTTTAAAACCACAAGTAGAAGGTTTGGATTCATTTTAGGTGTTAATGGGCCAAAGTTTGGGAATTAAGGGCCAAAAAGGGAAAAAATCAAGCATTTTCTAGTTTCCAGACAATAACTCGTGTGTAATTGTATGGATCTCTCTGAAATTGTACCACAATGTACCATATAACAAAAGGGAGGATGGGATTAAGTTTGGGGTTAATTGCCCAAAATATGTAGGAATTAGGGGCCAAAACGGGCCATAAAGAAGCATGTTTCTAGTTTCCAAACAATCAAGACAATAACTTGTGTTTAAGTGTATGGATCTCTCTGAAATTGTACTACAAGGTTCAATACTACAAAGGAAAGCATGGGATTGAGTTTCAGGGTTATTGCTCTAAGGGGGTTTCAAAAAGTTGGTGTAGGGGGGGGGGGGGGGGGGGGGGGGGGGTAACCATTTTTTTTAAGGGATTCATTTTTTTCTTCAAAATTCCAAATTTTGAGAAGTTTTAAGAAATCTTCGATTGCACAGTTTTGTGCAATAGATTTGTTAGATCTTTGACCACATTAATTTTGTGACAAAAAGCTATATTATGTCAAAAAGTTGATCACAATCCAAATTCAGACATTATCAAGCTTGAATATTGTGACAAAATCTGCCCAAACTGTTCAAAGTTCATCCACTGGGGTCGTATAAAGCTGCGCCCTGCGGAGCACCTGGTTACTTATCTTATTGATGATCGAAGATAACAAAAGGTCAACAAAAATCATAGGTCATAGAATATCAGACAAAACCATGGACCAAAAAAACGGATTATCGTCTCAAAACACCACACCGCACAGAAAACTAAAGACAGAGCAAAAGGAAAGCCATTATAACCATATTAGGATAATCCGACTCTGTTCTACTTGTGGGTACTCCTCGCGTCGGTAATGGTAAGTAAAAGTTGAGTGTTCAATCGGATTCGGGGATGTCTAACTCGAGGATGTAGCTTTTATCGGCTTCTGACGTCGCTGACCTTGAAGTCATAAAACTGTCGAGTATTTTTTTTGTATTCATACTCAATCAATGGATAATACTTGTACAGTCATCGCGTGTTTTATTATTATTATCTAGGTCTATTCCTGAAGTAATCCTATTGTGTGCTCTGTTAATATGGTTTATTTTGAAACATACTTTTACGGGTCAATGACCCGTAAAAGTATGTTTCAAAATAAACCATATTAAACTCAAGTATATTTATATTTATCATCTTATCTATAATTTCTAAATGTCCGTATGGATAACTGTGCGTCGAGTATGACGCTTTATTTAACATTGTGTTAACCACACAGTAAGATCAATTTTATCAAATGCCTTATTTCGGTTGTTTCCGATTAATTCACTAGTGCGGTGCCATCTTTGGCAAAGACAAAAACAATTCTTCTGATTGACAAAATAGTTAATCAATCGAATACAAGACATTTTTTTCAAACCTTTTTATTTCCTAGTAACCTATACTATAATTCTGTATTGATAATTAACGTTCAAGTAGGTTTGTGTTTAGATTATTGACACAACAAAAACAATATACGTATAATGGATGATAATCATCGATACAGTACTAATTGATGGTCTTAAAGAAAACTCCAATCAAACCAATATCTGTTCACGCTTACTGGAATGTCGGCTTTAAATAGCCAGACTGAACAATTAACATACTAGCACAAAAGCAATAACCACGAAATCATTTTCATCTATCACTCACATAAACAAAATTGTTAAAGCAGTCGCGGATATAGATGTTTACGGATTTGATTGATTAAAACAATACAAACAGATTATGGTGCTGTTTTGGGACAGACGGAATTTTAGAGATATACAGTTAATGGGTTTTCAGTGAAGAAGACTTAATGTGAATTCCTAACATTTGTCGTCTGTTGAGATTCTATCACAGATGGGAAGAAGTATATCTAGTAATGATTTGACACATCATGCTTAGTACAGATGCTTCACAAAACTAATTCTTTTAATCCATTTTTTTTTTACTTTGAAAACAACTTTACCATTGATCAGAAACATATAATATGTCTCTGTAGTCATTGAGGTTTTCGGTTCTCTCGGGCATATTTGATACCTTTGGTATCTGTAGCGTTTTTTTTCCGGTATAGTTATTTTGTTTGGTTGCCTTTTTAATTGTTTTTATTTTATGCTGGTCTTACAATACATACATTTTCAATTTTTTTCTTAAATCTTCGACCACTTATAAGATTGTAAATGAAGCACATATTCGGTGAAATAAAATGAAACTGCATTCGATGGTCCTCTTTTGTCTCGGTATAAAACTTCCCTCACCTAAATGTTGATTTCTGTTTTTATAGGAATAAATTATGCAGGAAATCTATGAAGAAAAATCATCAAAAGAAACGAAGAACAAAAAAACAACGAAAACAGAGGAGAAAGCATATAAAGCAACACATGTTTAATAATATAAATATAACTGATACTTCAGACTCCAACTCAACAACACGGGTACGCAGGTCTTTGTTGTCATCACGGATACGCCGAGCGGCCACAGCGAGACCTGAAAGACTTTGGGACTTCGGAATCATTCCATATGAAATTGAAACAAACTTTAGTGGTCAACATAAAGCCTTGTTTAAATTAGCCATGAGACATTGGGAAAATTACACATGTTGTCTTTCATAGAAAAACAACCAGAACATACCAATTATATTGTGTTTACAGAGAAACCCTGTGGGTATGTATAGGTTTTATCTTACTAATATCTTCTGCAGTTTGATAACAAGACTAAAAACACAAGTAAATACCATGATAAAGAAAAATATTGAAATTTAATACTTGTTTTGAGGCTGAAAGGCTATATTTAAATGTATACAACACCGATGGATGTGAATTAAATCAGTTGTATCAATATAACTATACAAAATATGGTTTACTGTTAATTTGATATCAACATACTAAAGCACAAAAACGAATCAGGGTGTTTACACGTTTGTTTTACTTTCATCGAACAGATTCCGATATTTGTACAATTACAAATCAGTTTAATATAACCTAATATCTTTTAGATATATAAATGGTGCTACTAGAAGGAAATGATAATGTATCATAGTATTACAAGACTATAACTCATACTAACACGTCTAAACAGATTTTAGACAAATATTTTTCATTGAAGAAGGGGACTGTAAGCTGCTTCTTGAAATTTTAATCATAACCAATCATTAAAGTCACATAGGGTGTGTAATTTAAAAGAGAGGCGAAATATACCAAAGGGGCATTCAAATTCATAAGTCCAAAATACACGCCATGGCTGACCTATTTCTGACTTGATACAGGCATTTTTTTTTTTTAAAATGGTGGAGTAAAACTGGTTTTAAAGCTTGCTAAACCTCTCACTTGTATGACAGTCGCATCAAATTCCATTATATTAACAATGATGTTTCTAGTTGGATCTCACTCTATACAAGATCCGTATGCACTTTATCTTATTAGGTTAATTTCAACTGTTTGGGTCAAAACATCCAGTCATCTGTGATTCCCTCGTACAAAACCTCTTCCCAAATCTAGAACAAAATTGTTTCGTTGAAATTCTACACCTGATATGAATTAAACCTTATAGATGTTTTCTTATAGCAGTAAGAGTATTTTTTAAATAGTTGTTGTTGTTATTACAAGGTGTTGCTCTTTTGTTGGTAAGAGAGGCAATGGAGAACAAGCCATTTCTATAGGTAAAAACTGTGATAAGTTTGGAATAGTAGTTCATGAATTAGGACATGTTATTGGATTCTGGCATGAGCACACTAGGCCTGACAGAGATGACCACGTGGAAATTATTACCAAAAATATTATGCCCGGTAAGTACGAGATTGTACTTTAATATGAAAATAAGTAGATGTGGTATAAATGTCTGTGAGACAACTACACACCAGAAACCAACCGACGCACATTTAGGCAACTTGTGAAGATTTTTAATTCAAATTATTCCAAACTATTACTAAGTTATAGCGATTTAGCTGATGAAATAGGGTTTGGTACATATGCTTTCATAAAATGACGAGTTGCATTTAAAACAAAAAATGGTGAAATGTTTTTAGCAATTTGATAGTTTTGTTAATCTTATCTCTGTTTTGTTTTTATTTTTGCATTTCAAGGTTGCTTTTTCTAAAGAAAATGTTGAATTAACGCCTATCAGATAAAGATAACTTTTTTGTTTCATATAAAAATGTAGGATAACACTGTTCCTAGATGATATGTTTAGGTAATTATTCATCAGAAAACATGCTGTAAAATAAATTGTATCTCAGTATGTTGTTTTGTCTATGATTTTCAATGTGTACTCCTTGACTCTGACAGATATTGTGCAACAGTTTTTGCAGCTTAATACATTCTTTACAGTAAAACGTTCGTTCTGTTTGATAAAAGCAGCTGCAATAGATTGATTATCAACGCAAATCAAATGGTTAAAGAAAAAACAAAACGTATATGTTTCAAAGGTTGCTGTTAAGATGAGGTCGTGTTATGTAGGGATTGACGAACAGGGTGCAAAGAACTAAGAAATAATTTGGTGAAACTAACAAATAGAATATGGCATGCCAAAAAATTACATATAACGTACCAATTTTTCTGCACTAGATACACACTTCGACAATCAATGTTTCTACAGTGATGCTTGTGACCAATTAATTTGAAAAGTTCACTCAAAAATATGAAAAGTTGTATATAGTCTTTTTAAATATCATTATAAGATTTGTATATTTTTCGCTTTTCATTAGGACAAGAGTACAATTTTGACAAACAACCCGAGAGTGAGGTTAACTCCCTTGGCATGGAGTATGACTATGGTAGTATTATGCACTATGCTCGAAATACCTTTGCGCGTGCTACATACGTGGATACCATACTACCTCGTAAAAAACAGGAAATGATAATCAGACCAACGATAGGACAACGAGTAAAACTGAGTACAGGAGATATCGCTCAGGCCAACGCACTCTACAGATGTCCAAGTAGGTTTTTATATGAAAAGTTAAAATATCATCGCTAAGTTTTTTGTATTGTATCTTTTTATTTCCTACGATTTCCTTCTAATCAAAGGCAACAATAAGAAGATTTTAAGAAAAAATGAGGGTTCATACTAAAAACGAGACTAAAACTATCATTATTCAACACAGAATTGTAGCAAAGTTTGTAGTACATGTTCTCGTTTTAGTTATAAATGTTATAAATAACTTTTTGTTTATGTCAGTGGCGCTATCATTTGATAAGCAGATAATCTTTGCATCAAGAACAGAACTATTTCCTTGTAGTGTTATCAGAACATAGAAATGTACAAATCAATCATTCATCAGTAATGGCTGCTATTTCCTACAACTAGCATCCCATTTATCATATAGTTCATTCATTAACACAAGAAAGTGCAATTGTTTATATGCCAGACAATACACATTATCACCAGACTGCACCATGCACTTCCGTAATTACATGGATATTATGATAAAACACACCTGGTACCCTTCATAATTTATAGCTATTTGTCTTCATTAGAACTCTATTATTCAAGCTACTATTACTATTATTAAGTCATTTATATGACACACTTGTAGGATAATAGTTTATGCGTACTTAAACCATCGGATGGGAGACTGATACAATTATGTGTAAAATGACATTGTGCAATATTGAAATGTGATTATCTCCATTTTCAACTGTAACATAGTAACCTTTTTCTCTTCTGTCGTAGAATAAAGTTAGTCTTACCTGTAATCAATCTTTTAAATTTCGATATTTGCTACCTACATTGTATTTGTCAACTTTATTTTGCCTTTTCTTTATACTGACATATCATAAATGAAGAAAGGGGTTAAGCAAATATAAACCTTTTTTTTATTATTTCTATCAAATGTTTTTGTTCGACTTATGATTTTTAAACCCCGACTTGTACTTTTATTTATTGTTTTACATATTTGGTCTACGTTATTGATGCTATTCCTTGCATGTTATATATATACAGAAATATTGACTCGGATGGGGAGTTCTGTAAGATACATGGGTTAGCTTTGAATAATCATTTGAAAGAAGATAAGGAACAACATAAATCTTGTGTTAGTTTCAGGAAAAACTGATATTACTGCTTTATATTTTTAGGGTGTGGTAGAACCCTTCAAGAATCCATAGATGAGTTTTCCCATACACCATCCAATGGTAAAGAGGAAATTTGTCAATGGAGGATCTCAGCGACACATGGTGAAAAAATCATCCTGAATATTACTGCCTTAGACATACCAGAAACATCATCATGTGAAACAGATTACTTGGAAGTCAGGGACGGTTATTATGTGAAATCAGAAATCTTAGGTAAATAAAGTCGTAAAAGAGGAACAACAATAATTGTAATAATCATTTAACTGCCTTATGGGTAATATAAATACTCGTGAAAAACCGAAAGCTTATTCTGATAACGATTTCACATAGATTGCTTCGTATGACTTTTCAGCAATTTTCTCGTAAAATATGTATGTCTATTATCAGTAAAAAAATGAAGAGGAAAATTGAAATACAGACAGCTTACACAGAAATATTTTTGAAAAATCCTAGAATAATAATTATTTGGTAAATACTAAGTACTGATATAAACTGAAAAAAAAAGATAGATGTATTGATAAAAGTTGCAGAAGAGATTTATCAGTTTATACAGCACAATCCAATTGTCGTAATGACTTTATTTATAAACCAGCGGGTTGATGCTACTACTGTTGAAGTTTTTTATTCCACGAGGGTATACTGTGTTGACATGAATTATCATTGATATGTGCATACTTATAAATTGTTTACAAAACAACATTTTTGAAATACTAAGGGTTATCTGCATCAGGCATAGATTACCTTAGCTTTTAGGAATTTTTGGTCTTCAATGTTTTTCAATTTCGTACTTTATTTGGCCTTTAAACTTTTTTTTATTCTAGCGTCACTGATGATTCTTTTGTAGACGAAACGGGCGTCTTTCGCAAATACAAAATTTCAATTCTATTATCTATGATGACGTTTATATATACACACTTATTGCTAGAAGCTATGGTATGGCAAAAATGTATGAAACTGCAACATTTTCATGCAGGAGAAAATATTTTTTATCATAGTTGTAATCCATAACGTGTGATTCATTTCTCCCTCTAATTACTACAGTAACACTTGCCATGACTCCTGATATTAAGGAGATCGTGTTCCTTAAAAGATGTTTAGTTAACTAAAATACACAACAACATAAAACTACTAAATTTCCTCTCTTTTTTTGGCAAGGAATATGAGTACAAAAATATAATTCCAAAAATCTCTTTTGACGAATTTTGTTGAAGTTTGCATTGTGAAGTTTTGTGTGATTTGTGTATCAAACAACTTGGTTGAGTGGTGTTTTTAGAGGGAAGGGGAGTGGTTGTCTTCTATCTTAATTTTGTCTTTTTTCTCGGAAATCCTTACAATCCCACTATTTCAGTCTATTTTGTAACCTTCAAAAATGTAAAAAAAAAAAATCCCTTTAAAGACAATTTATTCCTTTCTGGTATCCCTTTGGAATGTTAATGATTTTATAGGATTTTTCAGAATAAATTTTTTAATTTTTTAGTTAGTTTTGATATATCTTCAATACTGTTTCATTGATGTTCAATTTTGCAGGACGGTACTGTGGAAGTGTGCCACCATCCACACTGATATCAACAGACAGTCGTCTATGGTTGGAGTTCAGATCAAGTAAAGGAGTCGGGAAAGGATTCAATGCACAGTACGAAGGTATCAAGTTAATAGAAATTGACAATGAGGGTCGGTTGAAAACAAAACTTTACGACAAAAGAGATGATTTCAGCTTTCCAATTGTGAACTTTCCATTTCTAAGTAGCAACATTCCAGCAGCACCTGCATACGGGGTATATATCTCCCAATTGATACGATATTCCCGTGCTTGCATTTCCTATCATGATTTTCTTGATAGAGGGTTGCTGCTCACAAGGGTTCCAAATGGTGAAGTTGAAATCATCCCTTCGTAAATTTTACGGACGCCATCACGAGTTGGTTGACCGTTATGGAATAACCGTATCACAAATGATATCGGATATGTTCCTTACGTCGTAACTACAATCCCCTTCCCTTTCCTGAATGTGACCTACCGAATTAGACTATTTACCGGATTTGTTATCACATAAGCAACACGACGGGTGCCGCATGTGGAGCAGGATCTGCTTACCCTTCCGGAGCACCTGAGATCACCCCTAGTTTTTGGTGGGGTTCGTGTTGTTTATTCTTTAGTTTTCTATGTTGTGTCATGTGTACTATTGTTTTTCTGTTTGTCTTTTTCATTTTTAGCCATGGCGTTGTCAGTTTGTTTTAGATTTATGAGTTTGACTGTCCCTTTGGTATCTTTCGTCCCTCTTTTAATAAAGTTGAAATAAATATCCCTTTGAATGAGTAGCTTCTAAAATAAAGATTAAAGATTAAATGTTGTATAAGATGACATTGTTCATTATGAAAGAGGGACGAACGATGCCAGTGGGACAGTCAAACTCATAAATCGAAAATAAACTGATAACGCCATGGCTAAAAATGAAAAAGACAAACAGACAAACAATAGTACACATGACACAACATAGAAAAACTAAAGAATAAGCAACACGAACCCCACCACAAAACTAGGGGTGATATAACTTTTTTGATCTTTACTTTTGAATAAAGATTTTAATATGAATAAATGTACGAAATACAAAACTTCATAAGTAGACTACCAACAGTGGCGTAGCTTGCATGTATGCTCAGATGCTCAAGCATCCACATCATTTTGACAGGAAAAAAATATGAATAAAGATATGTTCACAGTAGTTAAACTCGGAGGTATAACAAGGGTTAGGATATGAGGATAACATCCAATTATTTCCGATGAAGTATGCGTGGTCTTTTATTAAGGATAATTTAGTTCATGTAATAAAACAAGATGGATAAATCGCAGAAAAGTGTTCTCGATTTTTTTTCGTAAAAAGATTAAGTCGTCGGCTACGGCAAGTGCAGAGGACGATGCAGATCCTCGGACATGTTTCATCTGAAATTGAGCCTAGCGGAGCGATGGCTTCTACAACTGACTAACAACATAACTGACAACTAAACCACCATATCCTGATATCGTTTCCTGTGACATGAAAGACGACGTAAAAAAAACTAATCTATAATAGAGTGTGATAATTCCTAGGCTTATCAGTAAATTCCAGTTTCTATCTAGGTCCACATATTAATTTTATTTTCAATAAAAGAACAAAGTTCCTATGCACATATTTTATGTAACCAAGGAACAAGGGCAATAACTAATAAAAATAATGTTTTCCTTTTCCTTTTATTTTTAATGGAGAAATAAAAGCTTCAGAGAAAATGCAATGGGATTTCCGTTATAATTTATATTTTAAAAGGTCAAAGCTTAGGACTTATTTTCGAAATTGTCATTGCTGATGATATAAAAATCTGGCAAGAATTGTACACATGAGAGTGCAAACAAGACCGGATGGACGGACACCAGGAATTTCGATGATGTCCCCTGCGACGCGTTAATGGGATCACTTCAGTTCCTTTATACAGAAAGAAGTGCCGCTGTGATGGGACCGTTAATGAGATGTCAAATAAAAGATTGGTGGGAAACTTTTACATCAAATAAATAAATTATGAATCAAATTCAATTTCGAGAATTTCGAGAAAACATTAAAATTGTGCTTGAAATATAACTATATGAATTGGTGGGTATTTTGAAATTAAACAAAAATCTAACCAGTGTCGGATTCTAGGGGAGTACATGTGCTTACAGGAACAATTTCTGAAAAAAATATAATTTTCTGCATAAAATAGTCAAAAACAAACAAATTTGGCGAAGGCATCCACATCATTTCAACCCTGGCTACGCCACTGACCAACATGTCTGAAAGATATCTAAACACGAAAACTTAATTTTACGAAAAATATCACAGGTGTTTCCATGATAAATCTTGCATTATGTAATAAAGCATGATTTGGTAACCTAGATAAACGTGTTATAGAATAAATGAGGCAAATGAGAATGCTATAGGTCTTTCCATTGACCATTGTTGAATAAGACCATACAATATTAAACAAAAATACATGTGTGATTGGAACTCATTTATGGAGACTAAAAGATCAAAAGTTGTTTATTCTTTTAAAATTAGTATGTTATATACGCACGTAGTATGTTTCTATTTTCTTCAAGATTCTGCGCTGATACTTGATTTTTTGTTCCATTTGTCATGCATCTTTTGTATTTATTTCCTGTTTTTTTTTTCTATATAAATTTTCGTGTTCTTATTTTAAGGGTTCCTTCAGTTGTTTTTTTTCTGTTTGATGTTTTTCCCTCAGTTTTGGTTTGTAACCGGATTTATTTCAGTCAAATCTATTTATGACAATTGAACATCTGTATAGGTGACAGGGTAGTATTTCCTGGCCCATAAGAGATAGTGATAGCCTT
The DNA here is from genome assembly GCA_019925275.1 of Mytilus edulis. Lineage (NCBI taxonomy): Eukaryota > Metazoa > Mollusca > Bivalvia > Mytilida > Mytilidae > Mytilus > Mytilus edulis. The sequence continues at coordinate 92,581,340 of CM034356.1, read as the reverse complement.
TTAAGGATTTTAACCACTTCCTAGCACTTCCAAAAATTCTACATACACAGTTAACTGAAGTACTTTCCTTATACTTATCAGAAATAAATTTGAATATGTATCATGACCGTTTAATATTTTTGATATTTTTAAAAACCTAAGGATGTTAGTGCTTTTATGTCTTTTATCATGCAGTGAATACAAAATTCAAAAAAAATCTCATATATTCATTTCACCTGTATGTAAAATTATTTTATACTTTTCTACACCTGATTCATCCCTAGGGCAGTTTGGGAAAGTATGTTCAGTTGATAGTGTAGTTTGTCCAATCGCAATATTCAGATATATTGACCTAAGTAGGGTACACAAAAGAGCAACTTAAATTCTGGAATGTAAATACCACCGTGCTACCTTTACTATTGCCTTTATTTAGAGGACTTTTTATTATTTTGGTATCTGACTTCGTTCTCATATAGCATATGATGAAAATGAAACTTATCAACAATATCGCTACTTAAAATTGAATGTTTATCAAATGGTTTTGAACTATTGAATATTAATTCCTATCATACTTACACTTTTATTGGAAAAAAAGACCAAGCTTTTTTTTCAGTTTTGAATTAAACTTCATTAGTGTTTCTTAGTTATAAGGAACTGTTATTAAGGAGTTATATTGGGGTGTTTACTTGTATTGATTATCAAATAATGAACTTAACATGTATCCATAACTATTTTACCGGTGAAAATAGAATTCCTGATGGAACAAGTGTTTAAAAAAACTAACTCATTAAATGTATATCAAGATAGAAATCTGTTGCTGTAATTAGTAACTAATGAAACATACATCATTATGTAAAGATTAAGTTGCTATCCTGTTAAGTAAAGCGTCGTACTGCTTTGGAGTGCCTCTAGGTATTTTATGTACAGTAAAACTCATCAAAATAATGGAATATTTATTATGCCTTCGATCACTTGTACAACCTTTCCCACTTTCTATTGTATGATAAACTGGTTGATACAGAGTTCTGGTTTGATAAAATGGTTAAGCAGAGTTTGTGGTTTGATAAAACGTTGATCAGGGAGTTGTGATTACCTCTGGATCATTCATCACAGCTAGTATTGTATTAGTTTTTTTACTCTTTCATGGGAACTAAAGGATAATGCATGACTACCCTGTGGTCAGTTTAAACACCAGTCTCAACTTTGCTTTCATTGTTAAAGATTGAACTACAGTACTAAACATGATATACGGGAATGTTTACAACGCAAGACTTTACGTTTCTCGAACAGTTTGGTGAAGCATCAAACATTATAGTTCCAAAACTGAAATAAATCCCAAAAGGAATTAGAGGTAAATGAAGGCAACAGCAGTATACCGCTGTTCGAAATTCATAAATCGATTAAGAGAAAACAAATCCGGGTTACAAACTTAAACCGAGTGAAACACATCAACTATTAGAGGAAAACAACGAAACAATAGAAACCCTGCAGCGCAAAAAACGACAATGCAAAAAAACACCACACATATTTTTCTTCCGATTGGGATTGCACTGTCTTCAATGCAGTGGCTAACTATAAAATCTAATGCCAGATTCGTCTAGGTTTAATATTGCATCAGAAAATTTTGAGTTATAAATGAATCACTGAGAATTGGTAAAATGTATGTTATAAATCATGTTCATGCATGCCAACTATCACTATATGCGGTAGATTTTCCCTCTTGAAAGCTCCCAAATTGAAATTTTGAAAGAACAATTGTATCTTCAATTTTACAACAAAATTATCAATGTAACCAGGATTTTACCATTGTATAAGTATGAAGAAGCAAAAAATTAAATTTAAAATCCCCTTTAAGAGCCGTCTTTCACATTAAACCCCATGAGTGTTTTACAATGTTGACAGGCGTGCATTCGAGTCGAATTACCATTGAATTGTAAAATGGTTAGTATCTAATATTTGGGTTTTATTTTAAGCTATATGCGGTGGAGAGATACTGAAAGACCGAGGAACACTAACTAGTCCTAACTATCCCGATGATTATAAACCAAACAAAGAATGTGTGTGGAAAATCACAACAGAAGACGGTTTCTCTGTAGCACTAAAGTTCCAATCTTTTGAAGTAAGCCTATAGAATTTATTTTGTTTTCTCGATGTTTATCTTTCAAGATAAAAGTAATTAAGAGGTTACATCAATGAGGCAACATCACAACGACAGAAATACTAAACGATTATTATTAGTCGTTTTAATTATAAACAACCTTACTTTGAGGGACGATTTTCATAAATAACAAATGAATTATAATATTACAAACAAAAGAAAGAAAGAATTGAAAAAAAAAGATAAATTAAAGCTAAACCTGTGTCGACATCTTTTTCATTTAGAGAAAGGAAACATCTCAGCTTGTTTTACGGGTTTTCATCTTTTCTTGATGTTAATAAAGGCCTTTAACTGTAGCTAAATTGCAAGACAAAAATGTATACTGCTACCTTACTTATTATGATCTTTTATATATGAATCTTTTATTGTTTTCAGATAGAAACACATGACAAATGTGTATATGATTACCTTGAGATCCGTGATGGACACGACGAAAACTCGCCAGAAATCGGACGTTACTGTGGTTACAAAATACCGGAGGATATCAAATCTTCAGGAAATAAACTTTACGTTAAATTTGTGTCTGATGGTTCCGTACAAAAGGCTGGCTTTGCTGCGTCGTTCGTTAAAGGTGAGAAACAAGATATATTGGTATATAAACAATTAAAAAGTAAAAATAAAACTTCATAAATTTTATGCGTCCGACTGTATTTACTTGATTAACCTTCGTAAGGAACATTCAAATATTTGAAGCCAAGAACAGATAAGTTACGAAACACGTGAACGAAGTTTAATTTGGTAAAATGGTTCTTTAAATTATAACCAATTGCATATAAGGTCAATTTTGCCTATTTTCGAAAATGTATTAATAGATTACCAATACGTTAGTTATACAATTTTATGTTTTACTCGTAAACGTCATCAGATACCAGGTTTGTAATTCAGTTGGTCAAACACATGTGTTTTCTTCTGCCATCAGCCATCAGTCATTATGCTTGTCACTTGGTACGGGACATTTTATACAGGCATTTTTTTTTTTGAAATATTCTAAAGTTCTTACAAAATGCAATTTAACTAAACATATTACATTAATAATCAAAACCTTAATGATTCATATCCTGAATCAACAGCTAAGGAACAATCCAATCGAAATATACATAGTATATATAAGTTGAACATGCTCATTATTCAGTTCTGTTCGGCGCTAAAAATGATCATGCGAATTGTATTACGCCAGCCCTAACTGACACAAAAAGGAAGTTGTGCCAGAATGCAAATAGTAAAAAAAAATACCGATTTCTCAGGTAATTTCAAATCGAAAAGTCAAAATGGCAAAATCAAAAGCTCATATACCTGGTGGATTAAACCTGGTTTTATAGCTAGCAAAACCTCTCACTTGTACTTAAGTCACATAAAATTCCATGATATTGACAACATTTGAACAAAACAAACAGACATAATAAGTAAACATGTCAAAAATAAGGGTAAAAGATTGTTTTGAACAAGGATAATGCAAGACTACTATCATCAGCAAACAGATACCAGGCTTATTATTTAGTATGATTTAGATGAGTATCGTCTTCAGTTATAACCAATCGAATACCAGGCTTTAAAATAGGACATAAACCGCACGTGTCGTCTGCTATAAGTTTTATTGTATACCGTTCTTGTAATTTAGTACGCATGTTGTTTGCTATAGTCGTCAGGTATGATGCTAATGATTAGAACGTCATTCGTCTATCATATACATTACATACATATACCATCGTCATTTGAATAACGTTACCCCGGTTTCAGCTAAGGAACACAAGTTTTGGAAACCAAAATGAACAAATGTCGGTCTTTGATTTAAATTTAGTTTTTTTAACCAATCATTTTGAGCGATAAAATCTTCAAACCATTCCATTTGCGTATTTACAAAAAGAGATGGTAATACTTCTTTATTAATATGTGTTTCAGTCTTTAGCATGATATAGATGAATCTTTAAGTCGAATCAATAATCTTTTGAAGATTTTATTATCACTTGCTCAACAGTTTTAAATTAAACTTCCAATGTGGCAATGTTTATTTACTTTTTTTGTGTTTCATTTGAACTTTTAACACTCGTAAGTAGCAGATTATAATTATTGGAAATATAGCAGCTATTTTGATTGGAATTGGGATTTTGAGTTTTAAATATCAATAAGCATGCTATAAGTATATACTCTGGTCTGCTATTGTATATTTTAAATTAGCTTGAAAGGCTGTTAAAGCTTTTGGTGAAGACTGCTTACAAAAGAAAACATACGTTTATGTATATTTCTTTCTTTGAAAACCTATTTGTGTAATTTTGATACTCTGTAACTTCAGAGAAATATTTTTTCATCGTAAAAAGGATATGTTAACAAGTAAAATCACTAAAATACTGAACTCCGAGGTAAAATTCAAAACGGAAAGTCCCTTATCAAGTGGCAAAATCAAAAACTCAAACACGTCAAACGAATGGATAACAACTGTCATATACATGACTTGGTAAAGGCATTCTCGTATGTAAAAAGATTTTTACAGAAAAAGTCTAAAATTGTAAAAATCGTAACTTCGTTTTCCTAATAACGAAATATGTGATAACGTTTTCGTAATCGAGAATGTCAAAGTTTGTAGATTTACAAAAGGACGAGAGTTTTTTTCTTCTCGTTTATTAGTTTGTTTGTTAAAACATTAGACATATTCATCTAAGATAACACCATAAAAACTTTCAAAATCTTTTTATCGAAAACTAAGTGTATTGATGGGATCTTTAATCGAAAACTAAGTGTATTGATGAAAATCTTTTTATCGAAAACTAAATGTTTGATGGGATGTTTTTATCGAAAACTAAGTGTATTGATGGGATCTTTTTATCGAAAACTAAGTGTATTGATGGGTTCTTTTTATCGAAAACTAAGTGTATTGATGGGATCTTTTTATCGAAAACTAAGTGTATTGATGGGATTTTTGGAAAGAAGAATCTTTACTATTAATCTTTTGTTTAACTTTATTGCATGGCATTGACATACAATAAATTTCTCTTTTGCATGTTTATGAATAACTGAATATGTAGAATGTGATCATTTACTTCAATAAAATTTGAAACGGGACTTTTTTACTTTTAAGTAGATGTGTATTGACAAAATGTTGCTATGAATACAACGAGTAAAAGAACATTGAAACGATTGATTCATAATAGAGCAACCCGAGTTGAAATTGTAATATATTACTCAGTCTGCAGTTTTCTAGTTGGTATCTTCCTGAAAAAAGAATAATATGGTTTATATAATACTGATGCTAATCATAGGAAGTTTGTTGGTGATTATCATGTCCAATCAGTCTCGATTGTCACGTGTGTTACTTTTGATTCCTGATCTCTTGTACTTCCAAGACCATTCTTTGATCCTTTATGTTGAATTTCTCACAAAATATTGTTGGGCGAATGATAATTCATGTAATACGTACTTTTGCTTAAGGATTATATCTCCTCTTAGTAGTTGTAATGATATAAAAAGTTTAATGACGTATGCTTAATGAATGAACATAATATGTTGCATTCGAAGTGCTTTCCTGAATTTACCTTCATCAGGATTGCTCAATCCCAAGATATTCAAGGTTGTTTGAATAGTGGAATACATGAGGAGCTATTCAAACGAAAGAGACATAAAAAATTAATCAAATCCATCTTAAAGTTAACTATATCTGAGGCTATTTGGGCTGTATCGCTTTGAAATTGTTTTAATCATTTTATGTAATGGTGGACATTTGAGTCCTGCTCTCTTGCAAATGAAAACCTCCCTTTAACACTGCAGATGATTCGCTTGACTGTTTTACTGTCACGACTAGAGTCTCTGATTTTTTTTAATTTGAGAGGTCATGTGTAACACTTCGGAAGAACTTTTCAAAAATACCAGGCTTATTATACCCCCGCTTTAAAAAAAAAAAGGGGTATACTGTTTTACCTCTGTCTGTCCATCCATCCATTCGTCAGTCCGTCCGTCCCATTAATATTTTCGTCACATTTTTCTCAGGAACTACTTGACAAGGATTTCTGAAAGGAGTAGTTCCGGTAAGGGCCGATTCTGGCCCCAAATTTAAGGTTCATCTAACGCAAGATTTTGGACATTTTTTAAACACTTAAGTGTCTATTTCAATTGATTCAATTAGTTTATGTAAACGATTTTAACTGATTTAGTATTTAAAAACGCTCCGATTCAAGCTTAAATATAAAAAATCTATCAAATATGCCCAAAAGTCACTTTTCAGTTGTTTTTTTGGCAAAAATGAAAGTAGCCACATCTGTGTCCATCCTCAACCTTTATATATGTTATGAAGAATTCAGTAATTTAGCATTACTTAATGATGCTAGTACCCGATATATGTGCATTGTATTGTCAAAACAGCCTATATTTATGTAGCAGAAGCATTCTATTTTCCAGAAAAAGCTAAAAGATTACATTTTCACAATTTTGTAAAACTGCTATATTTTGGGGCCAAAAAGGGGTCTTACTGAACCTACTCCTTTGGTTTCGGGGTTTATATTAGTTAGTTATACCGTGTGGTACGTTTTCAGATTCATCACTCAACAACTTCCTGTTAACCGAACACTTGTATCATTTTACACATAATAGTCATGCTGAAAATTTTCGTCACATTTTTCTAATGAACTACTTGACACGGATTTCTGAAATTTGGTTTCAGGGTTTTATATTAGTCAGCTACACCGTGTGATGCATTTTCAGACACATCACTCAACAATTTCATGTTTACCGAACACTTATATCATTTTACACATAATAGTCAAGTTGAGAATTTTCGTCACATTTTCTCAGGAACTACTTGACAATGATTTCTGAGATTTGGTTTCAGGGTTTATATTATTCAGCTATACGTGATGCGTTTTCGGATACATCACTCAACAACTTCCAGTTTACCGAAATATTTCGGCGGGGGTATCATCAGTGAGCAATAGCTCGCAGTTTTACTTGTGTTTTTTTTTATATTAGACGTGTGTTTTTGCTGCAAAAGATTGATCAGCAACACGTTAATTGAAAAAGTTAAAAGAACAAGTAAAGCACGAACATGACGAGCACTGAGAACACAACATTCCGAAAAGTTTTGTCACATACAACGAACGCAACAGTAAAGTACCTGGCCTGTAGGGTCAATTTATTTTACAGGTTAAGCTTGCCGATTTATATGACTTTTGATTCCTGCGTTTTTCCATAAAGTATCATGATCATTGTTTTTTAAGTTACCAATTATCATCGCCATATATAAAATCTTTAACTTACAACCAGAAAATTATCAGAACAAATTACCAGCAAGGTTCCTTTTGTTATATTTTACTATTATTGTTTAATTTTGATGAGGTTATGATAAACAACGTAGAATGATACACATACACACACAAAAAAACAGTATAAGACATAAAACAAAAACAAATTCTACATATATTCAAAGTTTGCTTTTAGAAAAATTGGAATGTTAAACATTGCTGAAGCTGTTCATCAGGCTTACGAATTTCTCAGAAGCTGAAAAATATTTTTCTAATATCAACATAATATGTGTGGAATGTTATGTACAAAACGCAATGATTGAAGATAACCTGCCTGATTTTTTTTTACGAATTATCGGTATTAAATATATGAAGCATTAAAGGTCGTGACTGATAATACTAAATGGATAATTTAACATAATTATGTAATAGCCCGATATTTTGATATTATTATCACCTTTTTATCTTTCATATTCAAAAACAATTAGAAAAAAATTAATTTATCATCATTATGAAGGACACATTATCAAAAATATAGTTAATACATTCGACATTGAAAACGTACTTCACCTTTACTTCAAGTCCATGCAAGCCCACGTACGCATCCGGTGATATTTTCAAAATTACAGACGAAACGAATGCTGAACTAAAACAGAGGTGAAAGATACACAGGGAGCATTAGTTATGATTTTACTTTATCAAATACTAGTTTATCAGTACTTTTATACCAATACGGATACTTTTTTTCTTTTGCATTTTTGGATTAAAGAATATAGTTAGCAAGTCCTCTTTACTTATGTATTTTTTCGGGTTTTTTTCACCAATTATACAAACCCGTTTCCTATGAGCAGCTTATTTACTCTTAGCTTGCTTTCAGTAAGTGCAAGCATTCTTCAATACGGTATTGCATATAATTGGGTGGGGTTTTTTCTCGCGCACATTTTTTTATATCTATGTATTATAGCGTCATCAAAAAGTTAACTGTCAGGTTTTGTTGTAAAATGTTTTATTTTCCATTTGTTATAATGAAAAAAGTAAAATCACAAAAGTACTGAACTTAGAGGAAAATCAATTCGGAAAGTCCATAATCACATGGCAAAATCAAATAACAAAACACAACAAAAACGAATGGATAAGAACTGTCATATTTCTGACTTGGTATGTAGAAAATGGTGGATTAAACCTGGTTTTATAGCGCTAACCCTCTCACGTTGATGACAGTCTCATCAAATTCCGTTATATTTACATTGATGCGTTAACTAAACAGACACAATAAATAAAATAGTCAGAATATGGGTACATCAGTCATCATCGTATAACAATTTTAAAAGGAACAATTTAACCGAACACAAAAACATCTATCTACAAACACATTCATTGATTTGTGTGTGACGTCAAAAATTTGTATACATCACATAGATTTGTCGTTCAATGTGCATACAAACAATTTTAAAATTTACCTAGGCAATGTTAGCATACAGGGTTAAAAAATCAAAAGTATGTAAGAATAAATTTCAGAAATAGACCGAGATTTAAACTAGTTTAAAAGTTATATATAGAATTTATAAGAATCCACAAATAGTTAATTCCACTACTGCAATGCCTTATGGTTTTTACTGCGACTTTGGATTTCTTTCTGATCATTGTGACGTAAACCCAAGTCCTATATTCATCTTTATTTTTCAGTTCTTACTCGTGTATGATTAATGAAATTTTTGTAACTTTAAGTATGATGAAGCTTGAAAGCAAATCACAATAGTGATAAAATATGATGTTAATTTTTCCTCATTTTGATTGATTTTATCCTTTATCTGTGTTTTTATAGAATATGATGAATGTGCCACTGATGACCATGGCTGTGGACACATTTGTGTAAACACATTGGGAAGCTATAAATGCGAATGTAAAATCGGTTACGAATTACATAGTGATGGAAAGAAATGTGAAGGTATGTCATAGCTAATATACCAGTTTAGTCAGTAGACAAGATGGGCCATTTGATAGTGATCGTTCATGTGCATGTAATATAACCGATTATATATTCAGTTCCCTGTTAAATTTTCTTCAAAGACTACGGAACATCTCCTTTGTTAAATATTCAAAAAATTTCAATATAGATCATATATGTTTCTACAGTAGACAATTTATATTTTGAATTGATTGTAATTATATCAATATATGAATACATATCCCTCAATTGGATATATATGTTCGGGCTAACATTTACGGCATGCTATGATGTATATATGAAGTAATCATATTGTTGACTGTAAACGGTTGCTGGATAGGTATGTTTCAAAAGTCTGCTTAAATGATACACACTCTAATTCACGAACAGTGATTTATTTTTTTGTTCACCAATTTTTGTTTGTTTTAGGGATTGTTTTAATTTTGGCTGTTAAGCAGGTGGGATATATCTCTATTAGTTTGTTTTTAATTTTTAATAAACCCATGTGATTATTTGAAGAAAAGATAATTTCCAACTTTCTATATAAATGTTTGAATTTATTATTACATTCTAATTTTAAATTGAGGTTTTTTGGGGTTTTTTTGTAGATGCTTGTGGTGGTTATATCGATGTATCCAATGGTACAATACAGAGTCCATCATTCCCAGATTTATACCCGCCCAATAAGAATTGTGTTTGGCAAATTGTAGCACCGGACCAATACCGTATAACACTTAACTTAACTCATTTCGATATGGAAGGAAACAATGTTAGTACACATAGCCTGGTAATGTTTTTAATACTTTATGCTTGATTTCCTGCTAAACCTGCTTCGTTTGCTGCTTGGAAAGGTAAAAAAACGTTAGTTGTCCTGCCTGTTTGGTACTTACAAATAATAAAATTCTCCGTCAGTAGAGAAAAAAACTGAAATATTTTCACTTAGAAACATATGCTTAATGAATGCATATACTTGCTTCGTAAGCTTATGAGTTTTGCAAATAAATAGTTAGGTTAATTCTTGTTCAAAGGGATGTGGTCATTACAAAAATATGCATGTTAACATTAGAGAATCATTTGTTTCGATGTATTAACATAAAAATTATCATTTCTTTTATTTCTTATTTCTTCAAAGTGTTATCAAGATCAGACAATGCTCAGTCGTTATTGCTCAGTCTTTATTGATGAATGTATTCCGGCTTACTCTGTCGACGTGCTCATTCTGTTTGCAGGTCTTACGATTTCCTCATGGTTTTTTTATTGGTTTCTATGTTTACAAATTATGAGTTTGAGCATCGGTCAATCTGCAGTTATCTTTGTTTTACTGTAAATGTAATGATGTGTGTAATGTGTCTACCCTTTCGGAGCTGATGAAATAAGAACAATTGATATTAAACGCAGATCTATTTCCACCAGGTTAAGTTCTAAGTGATTTCGGTTTATAGAATGTTTATTGTTTGTTCATACATTTCTCTGGTTGCTTTATTTATTGTTCTTCAACCTTCCAAAACTAAATATCGCTCAAGTCCTAAAAAAAACATCGTCTTTGATATTCATTGTAAAACATTATAGATCTACCAAAAATGTCACGTTCTGTGTAAATGACAGATACTGTTAACAAAAAGTCACTGAAGTTGAAAAACATCATTAAAGTAACTGCACTTGATCAAGTACTAGATATTTTCTCTATCATCTAGGTATTAGTACAACATAAATTTTACTTCATTTCATACTAAATGACATACAATATGAAAACATTGTGCCATTGCGAAAACTACAAAGTGTAATTATGTTGCATATAATTTACTATAGATAAGAATTAATAGAATTTACCAATTATATCAGATGAAAATAATTATATTATCACGGAATTCTATATTCGAATCAGGTATGTGTAAATATTAATCTGAAAACTCTAGGTAAACAATTTATTGGTCAAAGATGTATTACAATAATGTTAGAATGAAAATGTAGCAAAGTAAAGAGCAAACAATTAAATTTATTTGGTTATCATATTGTGGCAATACTAAAATTACTAGTATATAACATTCGAAACATTCATTTTCCAGCAAGAATGTGAGTATGATTCAGTGCGAGTAAGTAGTGGAGTAGGGGCAGAAGCCACAGTTCATGGTATTTTTTGTGGATCGCTTCTTCCAGTTCCAATAACATCAGATGGTAACACACTCAGGATAGAATTCAACTCCGACAACTCCGTACAGAAAACTGGATTCAAAGCTCTTTTCTCAACAGGTTCGTCCAGTCAATGTTAATATGAAAAATAAACCTAGAGATGAAAAGTAGTTATTAAATTTGAGCGAGTAAATGTGTCGATTCCAAATGACATAACACAAGGACGAATATTTGTGATAGCCCCTATATATTTTTAACTGGAAGTGGGTTGGTAATCATGTCGATTTTTTTAGAAATCCCTTCGTAAAACACCCATGCGATGTTATTCAAGAACAAAACTTAATACTCCTATTTTCATGTTGTTCTTACACCTCTCTTTTACCATATCATTGATGTTCCTTTATGACTTTGTATATTAATCATTCCTTTCAATTATTGCCAACATTATAATGGATGGTAGTGGGCAAATAAAAAAAACTTTTTACATAGCTCTGTACCGGTATTTGATTTGATTTGAAGTATGATGTATACATGATTCATTTGATAGTAAGTTTTTGCAATTCACATTTTGTCAAGCCCTTGTTTCTGGACTGTCGATTAGTAAAATTGCAGGTCTATATGAGCTTACTAGTGGTCCCGCGCCAGATAATGATTAAAGACTATTTGTTCATTTGTATCTAGGTTTGGTTTTTTTCGTTGAACTACCTTCATGTGATAATTATAGTTATGTATTCATATCAAGTGATTGTGGAATTCCTTTTCAGACAAAGATGAATGTGCTATCAATAGAGGAGGCTGCCAGCATATTTGTAAGAATACTGTTGGAAGTTATGAGTGCGCATGTCACAATGGCTACACCCTTCATGAGAACCAACACGACTGTAAAGAAGGTGAATATAATAAAAAATATTATTATTGACCTAAAGACATCAGATATTACGTACAGTTAGTATCAAGTTCCAGTATGCATTATGGTTTATGTACCCTTCTGTACGAACTTTTCAAACTTCAATTGTATCAAAACTAAAGATATAATGAATAATAGAGATAGGCCATTTTGTACATATTCCAAGGGGAAACTTGATGCAAAGCATTATTTTTTACTGTTCCATTGCATTTAATAGAAAAAGAGGACTTTGTGGCAAATAAATCAAGATTTTTATAGAAAATCCACAGCCTTTATCCTTGTACTCTCATATTTGGCAATTTGATAACTGATAGATATAGGATTATTGCATGCAGTGCTAGCATTGATTTCCTTAAAAAAAGTTTATAAATGTAGTTATTGGTTAAGACAAGTATAAATATGGCCAAAATCAAGTACACATTTTAGGGTGCGCTCGACTTTAGTGACTCAACACGAGGTGTTTTGGAATTTACAGGTTACTTAGAACTTTTTGTAAAAAATAAACACTAGCACATCATAGAAAATCAAGTGAGTAATTTATGTTTCAAATTTTATAACACAAATCTCTGTATTAAAGGCTGTGGATTTTCTATAAAAATCTTGATTTATTTGCCACAAAGTCCTCTTTTTCTATCAAATGCAATGAAACAGTAAACAATAATGCTTTGCATCAAGTTTCCCATTGGAACATGTACTAAATGGTCTATCTCTATTATTTATTATATCTTTAGTTTTGATACAATTGAGGTTTGAAAAATTCGTACAAAAATGGCTACAGAAGGGTACATAAACCTTAAGTAAATTTACTTAATTTGAAGCTTTAAATAAAATCATCGAACTGTTTGTTATGCTGGCGTTTGTCGCAGAGTGATGCATTTTGAAGTACTTTAGCTCATTTATTAAAAATTTATAAGACTTCGAAGCTAATAGCTCAAGTATAAAAGTCTATTCTGAGTAACGATTCTAGCAAAATCATAGCCTCATGAAAACATGCATCTTGCTTTTTTACTATTAACAGGTGGATGTCAGCATAGAATTAATGATCCCGACGGTGAAATAAGTAGTCCCAACTGGCCGGACTTCTATCAGAGTAGGAAGGACTGTGTTTGGTATTTCAGAACAACACAAGGCCATCGAATTAAATTAGAGTTTAATCAGTTTGAGATCGAACCCCATCCCGAGTGTAACTACGATCATATAGAGATATTTGATGGAGACAGTAGTAATGCTAGGAGTTTAGGCAAATATTGCGGAAGTAAAACACCCAGACCGATCCTGTCCAGTGGCAATACTATGTTTATGTTATTCTACTCAGACGCTTCAGTCCAACGGAAAGGATTCCTTGCTCAATATTCTTCAGGTTACTACTGGTTTTTTTACAATTTTATTTGTAATGACACTTCCTAAATATATGTTTTATAAAAAAGAAGATGTGGTATGATTGCCAATGAGACAACTGTCCACAAGAGAATAAAATGACACAGACATTAACAACTGTAGGTCACCATACCGCCTTCATCAATGAGCAAACCCATACCGCATAGTCGGCTATAATAGGCCCCGATATGACAATGTAAAACAATTCAAACGAGAAAACTAACGGCCCTATTTATATAAAGAAATGAGCGAAAAACAAATATGTAATATTTAAACAAACAACAACCACTGAATTACAGGCTCCTGAATTCATTGGTACGCTGAAGATTTCTAATTGGTCGATTTTAAGATCAAATTGAAATAGATAAAAAGAGGTGGTATGATTGTCAATGAGACACTATCCATCAAAGACCAATAGCGTGGATTGTAACAATTAAAAGGTTCTGTGTGACCATAAACAGTGAGTAAAGACGTATAGTCGTAGAATTCTATCAGTTCACAATTTTTTCAGGATAATGATTTATTTCGATAGAGATGTTTGTAAGGCACAACATGACAATGATTCATCCATTGAAGTTAACCGATGTAGAAATGCATATATCAACATATTATATTAAACGGTATGACAAGGGTCAATATAAGTTGCATATTTCATTTTAATATCTTATTTTTCTCACGTTGTATCCATCTGATAAACATTTCTCATAGTCTGAAGGAAATCTATTTCAGTCTGTGGGTGTAGATTAATAGCACAAGAAACCCAGCAGTATTTGTACTCCCATGCTAAATTCGGAGACCAAAACTATGACAATAAAATGGAATGTGAATGGAGAATCAGAGCTTCCAAAGGAAAACACGTTAAATTCTATTTTGTATCGTTTGAAATCGAAGATGAAAGTGAATGCGAGTAAGTATTTTCAAGTAATGAAACGGTAGGATGGGTTTCTTCTCTTTCTCCATGACATGTATTCCTGGAATAATTGCATAAGGTGCCATAGACCAAATTTGGAATCCAAATAGATTTCAAACATCATAAAAACCAACAGCCTTTACTTAAAATGTACTCATATAATTATCCTGTTGGTTTCTTAATTAATTTCAGTTTGCTCCTTTTCTCCCCTTCGTAAAATTGTTCTTTGCCTTGATTTTTTGCATGCTTTTGTTATGTAAGAAACTATAAAGAATTATACGACTCTTTTTTTTATTTGACTACAAAAAGAAAAATGTTTTAGTCGATAAAAACATAATAATGATATTGTCATCGTTTTCCATTCACTTTGTAAGGTTATCAAGCTGTATCGATGAAGAAAATGGAAAAAAAACTTTCTCACAAATTTATTTCGATAACCAGTAAAATGAGTACGACTGTTCTAAAAATGTTGACAAGCTTCAAATATTTATTTTTTGTAAGCTTTCACAGAATACTTACAGCTGACTTCTAGATCCGCAAATAGCATACTGTTTCTCCAACATTAACCAATATTCATAAGTGGTGTATTAATCTGCCTTTGTAGATCTTTGTATATGTTTGTCGTTTAACTTTTTGTCTTTTTTTCCTTTTGGTCTTGATAATGACTATCGTTTTGCTTTGATTTAGTTCATCCATGGCGTTTTCTTTCATTCATTTCTTTTTGTATCGTTGCCTTAATAAGTCATGAATGTATCCAAACCAAACAAAATACAAGAATTGAACTACAAGTTAACAATATCACAACTGGAAAAAATGGGGGCAATTATAGAATATCACAACAGAACAACCTCAGATTTGCGATTCAAAGGACAATGCTAGAGTGAATAATAATCCAATAATAAATAAAACTTCTTGAAACCTGTCACATCTAGGAATAATTACCTAAACATATCATCTAGGAACAGTGTTATCCTATATTTTTATATGAATCAAAAAAGTTATCATTATCAGTTAGGCGTTAATTCAACATTTTCTTTAGAAAAAGCAACCTTGAAAGTGCAAAAATAAAAACAAAACAGAGATAAGATTAACAAAACTATCAAATTACTATAATCACTTCACCATTTTTTGTTTTAAATGCAACTCGTCATTTTATGATAGCATATTTACCAGACCCTATTTCATCAGCTAAATCGCTTTAACATGTTACCCCCTTTTTGTACTTACCATGGCGTGGAGCATTTTTATTCATACTGACTTACATATTATTTATATCGAAAGTCTTTGATGGCATTTTCCCTATAAGGATCACATTTATTTAAAAAAAATATACTGACTGAAGATGGCGTAAATGTTGGTTAAATTGTAACGTATTTTACTGTGATGGAATAATATATATGTAGAGAGAAAAGATATATTTTGAGGTAATCTTTTGACAGTGAAAGCTTATCATTGGTTTCTCCTTTTATCTTGTAACGAAAAAAGCATGTCGATTTCATAGACACATTGCTATGTTAAAAGATCAGGAAAATAACTGCAGACTTAATTATGAAAAATATGCTTCTCACATGTCAGACAATTTATTTTTCTATTTATTGGCAACCTTCAAAGATAACAACATTTTCTTCCTGGATTCTCAAATTAACGTTGTTCTGTTTGTAGTAGGTAAAAGTATTCAAAACATGGCATTTATAGTGTAAGCTAATGGGATTCAAATATGTTTTGTTTTTGTGTTTTATTGTTTTTATCAGTGGGTAAACCCTAATGTTAATATGCAGTGTATTAAGATTTGATTCGTCTATATAGAAAAATTGTTTTATAAATGTCAATGAAATTATATTTTTTTATTAACAGTTACGACAATGTAGAAATATTTGACGGCGCCTACGATAGAGACCGGCCTATTGCAAGTTATTGTGGAAGCAAGGTTTGTATATTTTCCGTTGGAATTATTGGTTGCTTTTATATTCAATAATTGAAATATCCCTCTGCTAAAAATATACCTTACAAAAGAAATTGAAAAATAGTTCATAGACGATCACTGGCAATGTGTTTTGTTTAATTTCATTAAAAACTTCTTAATATTTATCTTGCTTTACTACACTAATACCAAAATCTGATATTAAGTTCAGTTTTTTTTATTTGAAAACAATTAATCAAAATGGTGTATGTGTGTTTCTTTATTTCCCTAGAAACAATAAAAAATGCTTTTTATATCAGTCAAATTTTCAGGTCTTACACACTCCTTCATTTTGCTTTACATTTCAAATTTAATCAATGCATAAGTTTTAACATGTAAAATATAGAATATCATTATGTAAAACAAATATAGAAATGATGTCAAGCATTACATATATTCCCTTGTTTCTTCTAATTAGATTAGTTGGCTTCACATGGTCTTAATTATCCTATTAACTTTCATTTTCATGATCAGCTATATAATATGTTTCAGGTGAGCTCATCAAAGTGTTACATTTTATAATAATATCATAATAACATCAGGACGAGTAAGAAACGATCCTACTGGTTTAAACATACATCTTTTATGTGTTACATTTTATAATTATATCATAATAACGTAAGGACGAGTAAGAAAAGATCCTACTGGCTTAAACATACATATTTTATGTGGGTTTTATGATGAAGTATAGCGGTTAGAAATTCCTGCTTTCATATTGCTTCATTATATCTCGGTGAGTGCAATTCTGTCTGATATTTTTATACCAGGTATAAAAAAGAAAAAAAACCAAAAGATATACATTTGTAATACAGAACGTCATTCGTGCAAATCACTAAGTTCTGCCACTGTGCTATAGAAATGTTTATAAAATGATAGTTCGTTTTGTATTTTTTAATTTTATTGCTAATCTCATGATGTAATTTCGTTTCCATTTGCCACTAATTAGAATATGTAAAGTCTACAACAATTTCATATGGTCAATATCTAAAGCAGTTTGTATTCGTTTACAGTAACATGGTCGGTTTTTTTTTAAATTTATTTTACAAGGTTTCAGTAGTACCCATTTTGTTCCTCAACATCATATGAATTGAAAGAGACGAGTGTTCTGCATTCAATAAGACAGTAACCACTCGGACATAAATAAATAAATAAAATGACATATATGTCAATATACGATTTTCAACAATAGACAGGTGAATATACAATATGTCAGTCTTTGAAGAATTGGAATGAATTTAAAAAAGAGTTGAAAAGATATGTTATCAACTGCAAATTCCTCAAAAGACAAAAACCAAAACGATATGACAAATGACACAATCAATACGAAATGACAAAAATATTCAGATATGACAAAAATTCTAAGATATGAAATAAGACAGGCCTTGGCAATGTTCTTGACTTTAAAGTGGTATATGAATAGTTTTGTTGTTCTATAACAAATTAACGTGTATTTCAGATTCCAAAAGAGGTTATCTCTTCGGGAGAAGATTTGTTGGTGAGGTTTCGTTCTGATGATACTATAAATTGGAAAGGATTTTCTGCGATATATATTGAAACCGAGTCAGAATTTGACGAGTTTGGGGAGACGAAAGAACTGCCGCTACTGGAGTGATGACTTTTTAATAATGAAATTCCATTTCAAAGTAAAAGAAGTAAATCTTGTAATTCCTTTGTTGTCTTAGAGGTTAACGAGCAGACAACAGTTAACAAGGAAAATGTGTTTGTTGTTGGGACATACGTTTTCGGATGATAGTATAGACATTCTTTAATTTAGTCTTCAGGGAAAAGGACACAAAATTCAAGATATTGACAATTGTTGATGTATGTAAACTGTATTGTGTTGCACTATGTATATTTTTGAAAGAGAATTTAAAGTGGTTTTTCTTCATTTTTTATGCAACTGTGCTAAGTACTTGCATTTTTTATGCAACTGTGCTAAGTACTTGCATAGTTCGTATAGGATTTATATTTCCTCTATGTGAGGAGTTTTTGTTGTGTTTGTTTGCATGACTTAACGAGGATAAATATATCTTGTCTCATATTTGTTATGGAAATGTTGTTGATTATTTGTTATAATTTACTGTTGTATATACACATATGTAACAATCAAGAATTGATGTCAGCAATAAACTAAATAACTTCTTTGTAATATAATTATTTTAGTGATTTTATATGTTGTATTATAACAGATTGTATTATATGGAAAAGTGTACACAGGTGCAAAGAACAACTCAGGGTTGATCAGCATTAATGACAACAACTAATATTTCATTAGATAAAGATTTGATTTGCTTCTTTTAATATTCCCTCAAAAATTATTGTGAGGATCATATCGTCATGACCTTGTTCGTCCGTCCTTCTGTTTGTTCTTCCTACACATATAGAAAAAAGGTAAATTCTTGTAATTCCTTTGATTCCGAATATGCAATTGTGTGTCCTAAACTTTTAAAGGAATGGGAGGGATCATATTGAAATAATACTAGATAAATCGAAACAAGTCAGCAAGAAGAGGAGCACAGTGGATTCCCATGGGAATATCAATTGTTTGTTAAAAACCACGTCCTCAAAACGTTAACAAAACTGTTGTCAGTAAAATTCAGTAATAAACATTAAATAATATTCCCATTTGTTTGGGAAGTTAAATAAAGGCAACAGTGGCATACCCCTGTTCAAAATTCATAAATCGATGAAGCGAAAACAATTCCGGATTATAAAATAAAAACCGGTGAAAACACATCAACTAAAAGAGGAAAACAACCGAACAAAAGAAACAATAAACTACAACAACGCCAACATACATAGAACTAGTTGAAAAAGTAACATTCAGTCAGACAATCAAATGTTTGTGCCTAGCTGTTACCAATGTTTGTGCCTAGCTGTTACCAATGTTTGTTATCTGTCAATAACTACGTTTGTCTTTTAAAATATTTTTTTTATTAGGTCACCATAATTAAAATTATTTTATAAACACGTACTGTGTGTGCACCCTCAAATCAGTTTCTTGTGATTATGTACAACATAATGCCAACCTCAACATTGTGATTATTCATATACATGTATTGCTAACTATATTTGGTCGTGACTGTCATTCAGTTTCAATATAGCACAAACTTCAAAAAGTAAATGTAAAGAAAAAAGAAATTCCGAAAACATGGTTAGTTGTCCCAGTCAGTAATTTACGCTAAAAGAAGTTAGTAGTTGTTTACCGATGCTCGTCCATCGATTGAATAGTTATCACAGATCTATTTTGACTTGCGTCATTTTCAGATGCGCATGATATAGAACATATAATATGGCAAATTGATCTCCTGAACAGGTTCTTTTTTTAACAGTTTAGTCATTGTATTGATAAAGGAATAAATTACATTTCATTAGGAATTTTTCGGTATTAATTTATGTTACGCATTTGTATGTTAAAACTTGTTTTGTAATGGATTTATAAGGAAGAACGTTGCAAGGAATCATTTTCTCTACATTAATGCATTAATGCTGTCAACAATTAGTTTCAAAATTCCTAGGTTTTTTTTTATAAAGTGCAATCAAACCTCTTATGCGACTTTTTTATATCTATATCTTCCAGGTTTATCACTACTTTTGAAAGATAAAACAATTTAGTGCAATGAGGTGAACATTTTAGTATTATACTATACTCAGATATTCAAGTCACAAAATTAAATGTAATTGTAAAACCATACTTGTCTAGAAAATTATTTGATCAATTATGCATGGCGTTTGAATCTGTTATTTTCTTAAATGTACAATAACGAACAAAGGAAGATAACTCAAAATTCATAATGAATAAATTTGATTTAAATTTCACATTGCAAAATTAAAGCAATATTTACACTTCTGTGCTCACAGTGATTTTCTAACTACATTTGATTTGATTATTGAAGAGAAAAAAAATCATCAAAGGTAACAGGCTTATTATTTGGTAAACAAGATGCACTTTTCAGATACCTTAGACTCATCAATGGCGTTCGAATAAAAACAAAAATGGAAAACCAAAACTAATATTAGGTTAAAGAACTGTATAGAAAATTGGAAAATGTTGTACCAAATACGACTAAAAACTTCATCATAGATATAATGCTTGTAGTTTTGTACGCGAGACTCGCGTTTAGTATACAAAAAAACTCATTAGTGACTCTCATATCGAAAAAAAATTAAAAGATCACATAAATATCAAAGTTAAAGAGTATTCGTAATAAGAGACTATATTGAGCATAATTAGAGCTTGTCCCGTCATTCTCAACCTCAAGTAAATAGTTATTGTGTCTCATTCGCCCAGAGATGCGAAAAAGATATAGAACTGTTAATACTAACAACCTCATCATAGATACCAGGGTTGAAACTTTGTATTTGCGCCAGGCTCATTTCCTCTACAAATGACTCATCGGTGACGCTCGATTAAAAAAACGTTAAAAAGGCCAAATAAAGAACGAAGTTGACTAGCATTGAGGGCCAAAAATTTCTAAAAGCTTTGCCAAATACATCTAAGGTAATCTATTCCTGAGTAAAAGGCCTTAGTTTTTTTTCAAAAAGTCCAAAATTTTGTAAAAAGTTAATTTATAATTATGAACATATCAATGATAACTCAAGTCAACACAAACGTGCTGACTACTGGGCTGGTGATGCTCTCGGGGAATTAAAACTCAACAAGCAGTGGCATCGACCCAGTGATTGTTAATAAACTAAGCATAGGTACTAGGATTTGCCAGTAAGCACTTTTTGCAGAATTTCAAAGGATGGGCATCAATTAGTTTTTTAATGAAAATATATTAAGAATGCACCGGTCCATACCTCTGATAAATATTGAACGGTATTTAAGTAGTCATTCCTTATACACTGACATGATTTATGGGAAATATTTAAAAATGTCCTTTTGATAAATGCAGAAATTTATGGTTTTTGGTGTTTCTGATGACGGCAATACATGAAAAGCGCTTCCAATACACGAAATTTATAATGTTTCTATTCTAACTTCAACATGGTACTATCTACTTTCGAGAAACTCCCCCTATGACATGTGTTGTAATACATTAATCGCCTCAGCTACTGAAAAAAGTAAAATAGCAAAAATACAGAAGTCCAAGGAAAATTGAAAATGTTAAGTTCTTTAACAAATTGCAGTATCAAAAGCTCATACACATCAAACGAATTAAGACTAACAGTCACATTCCTGACTAGGTACATGCATTTCCTAAGATATTAAATGGTGACTTGAACCTAGTTTATAGCTAGCTAAACCTCTTGTTTAACAGTCGCTTATAATTCCATTCTTATGACAACAACGTGTGAGCAAAACTAACAGACATAATAAGTAAAATTGTCAATGTCCGTCAATATAGATACCTACTTATACAGAGTGGTAATACGTTTGTGTGTCCGTAAGTTTATTTCAATTTACCACCAACCTCAACTTGATAAAATATGAAAATAATCGGAAAAGTACCTATTCAAGATTTCTACTATTTCAAAGTCAAATGTCATAAATCATTTAAACGGAAAGTCCTCTATAAAATGGCAAAATCAAAATCTCAAACACAACTAACGAATGGATAACAACTGTCATATTCCTGACTTGGTGCATGATCAATACACTAATTTGCATTGCTTGTTAATTTTTTTGTCAAAGAATATTAAAAATATCATCTGTTTGATATGACCGATGGATATGCTAGTGGATAGCCATACAAAGTTACTCTAGACTGTATATAACTATCAACGACCTTGTCAATTCACTCTGATTCTTACAAAATGGCAATTCTTCATGTGCATTGATATACAGCTGCAATAACGTAGTAATATCCCCCCCAAAAAGTAAGTACATCTTTGTTTGGTTAATACACCGCTTATTTGTACATGGTAATCAGTTTGTATATTATTTTCAATGGTTTTCAACTTACTGTCAATTTGAACAAGTTAATGTATCAACATATTTAACAGGTTCGTTTTCAATTTCTTTTTATAATGGTTCTTTCAAAATTATTTTAGTATATTTCTTGATCTCTTTCAAAATCAGATCATTTGACTTCGTACTTTATTTGGCCTTTTTAACTTTTCTGTTTGATGTTACTGATGATAGTTATCAAAGGTACCAGGATTATATTGATGAGTCTTTTGTAGACAAAACGAACGTCTGGTGCCCGATCTTGTAATAATTATATTTATGATGATTTTATATGGAGCCTTTTCTTATCCCTTATAATCTGAACCAAAGTAACTATGAGTTGAGGGTACTTTCTATGCATGCAAGGTTTGGCTTCATTTCACTTCATCTGTTCTCAATAAGAAAATAAACTATTCATGTTACTGATAAGCAGTAAGACCAATAACTGTCAATGACCTTCCCATGAACATTTATTGGAAGTTATGTTTCAATGAATTAAATGGTTTTAAGGGGAAATTGATTATCAAATCACAAAATTGGTCCCTTTTTGTAACCTGGAAGCCCTATTCTACTCCACAACAGGGCAAATTTAACAACACTTAGTAAGTACCTTCTAATAAACAGATATTATATGTACTTCAATATACTCCATATGAAAGAGCTGCTCGAATGTTTGAAAAGAAATTTTAAATGACTTCAAAATGGTAAATTGAAGTCATTTTTATTTAAAACAAGAGTGCATATGCTGAATTGTCATGCCTCCTTTTACTGATCAAGATTGATGCATGTTGAATGTTTTTTTCGATAACACATAATAAAATTGAGAATGGAAATGGGGAATGTGCCAAAGAGACAACAACCCGAACATAAAAAAAAACATCAGCAGAAGGTCACCAACAGGTCTTCAATGTAGCGAGAAATTCCCGCACCCGGAGGCGTCCTTCAGCTGGCCCCTAAACAAATATATACTAGTTCAGTGATAATGAACGCCATACTAATTTCCAAGTTGTACACAAGAAACTAAAATTAAAATAATACAATGCTGCGGGATTAAACATGTTTGTGAGATCTCAACCCTCCCCCTATACCTCTAGCCAATGTAGAAAAGTAAACGCATAACAATACGCACATTAAAATTCAGTTCAAGAGAAGTCCGAGTCTGATGTCAGAAGCTGTAACCAAAGAAAATAAACAAAATGACAATAATACATAAATAACAACAGACTACTAGCAGTTAACTGACATGCCAGCTCCAGACTTCAATTAAACTGACTGAAAGATTATGATTTCATCATATGAACATCAGGCACAATCCTTCCTGTTAGGGGTTTAGTATCATACCATCATAACATATATGAGAAGAATATAACCCGTGTCATGCCAACAACTTGTTTTTGAATAAATGTGTTTAGTTCCGATGCAAAGACCCTATAAGTGAATCAATATTAACGCCAAAATATGCAATCTTTAATGACCTGACAACAGTATCGTAACTATATCCCTTCTTAATAAGTCTATTCAATGGTTTTGTTAGTTTTTGAGGTGAATACTGACACCTTTGTGCTTCATAAAGAATATTTCCATAAAAAAATGGATGTGAAATACCTGAACGTATAAGAAGTCTGCATGTTGAGCTATATTTACGAATGATGTCCTTATACCGATGATAAAATTTAGTAAATGTTTTGACTAGTTTGTGATATCGAAAACCCTGGTGTAATAATTTTTCAGTAATACATAAATTTCTCTCGTTAAAATCTAAAACATTGTTACATACACGAGCGAATCGTACAAGTTGAGATATATAAACACCGTAAGATGGTGACAAGGGAACGTCACCATCTAAAAATGGATAATTAGCGATAGGAAATGAAAAATCATCTCTTTTATCATAAATTTAATTCTAATGCAATTTGTATGTAACAATTTTTTTCATTGGCTAAAAGTTGCCGTCAAATCCACAGTTGACCAGGCGTAACTAAAGAAGGACAAACCATTTTGAAATGATTGAATCAACAAATGTTCGATTTCTATTATATAATCCAAAATAAAACAACACCTACCTCGAATTCGCCGTTTTAAAGTTATTTTATCCGAATTTGAAGCGTAAAGGTAACGTAATAACCTCCAGTTTGAAAGTTTTCATTTGTCTGACGTCACGTTTACCCATGACGTCTTTGCGCCAAAATCATTCATGAAGTTTCGCGGACTTATTTTTATTTGTCAAATTCAGACATTTTTCCAAGTTATATCGTATTATTTCTTTTTGAAATGAATTAGAATCGGAATAACAGTACTGTAGTTTAAGAGTTGCCACCGTCAATTTTGATTTGACGGTCGCAAATCTCCGTTTTATTGTCTCCGCTACACGTCGCCAGTAAAACTGCATTTGCGACCGTCAAATCTACAATTGACGGTGGCAACTCTTCAACTACAGTACTGTTATTCCTTAAGTATTCAGCTTTCCGTTAGTGATATAGATATCAAGATCGAGGAAAGGGCAGTGGTCATTGTTAGTATTAGCTTTATTTAAAGTAAGTTCAACAGGATAAACTTCTTTAATATACATACTGAAGTCGTCATTATTGAGAGCCAAAATAACATCCAAATATCTAAAAGTATTATTAAATTTGTTTATCAGATGTTGTTTCGATGGGTCTTTGCTTATTTTTGTCATAAATTGTAACTCACAGCAATACAAAAACAGGTCCGCAATAAGTGGTGCACAGTTTGTCCCCATCGGAATTCCGATAATCTGACGATATACAGAATCCCCAAAGCGAACAAAAATGTTATCTAATAAAAATTCAAGGGCATATATAGTATCAAAGCATGTCCAATTGACATAGTTTTTTTGTTTATTGGTACTAAAAAATGACCTAAAAGAGTTTGAACATATATATTCACATTCTGACTTTTTAAATGCCCATTTAATTAGGTGTGTGATTTTTTTCTTAATGAGAATGTGAGGCAATGTGGTTTACAGGGTAGAAAAATCAAAACTTTGAACAGATTCAAAATCACCAATATAAGCATGCAATTTATCAAGTACTTCCAATAAACTTATCATTTTTATTGATTCATAAAAGTGGGGTCAAGGTCCTAGGAACCCTGTGAACCGGTCGTGTACTATACAATGAATCATTACACCAATTATAGTTGATATATTGCTTATACTAGTTGTATCTAAAACGAATTAAATCTAGAGACCCAAATGGTATGAAAACAACAATAACATGAGGTCAATTTAAGATGAATCCTGAAACCCAGACAACTTTCATTCCATGCGCATCTAGCATACAAAGCTATAAGCTTGTTATCTTTGGTGAGTATATTTTTACAACGACTCAGTCCTTACCCAAGTAATTTGAGGTTTCCTATCCGGAGGTATCACAAGCCCAGTAGTCAATACTTATTTGTTGACATGTGTTATCATTGATATTCGTTGTTATACATATAAACTTTATAATATCAACTAACTCTTTACAAAACTTTGATTTGATCAAAATATGAAGGGTGTTCTACCACAGGAATAGATTACTGTATCAGTATTTGGTACAATCTTTCAGAATGTTTGCCAGGGTATTTTGAAAAGTAATTGATTAAATTAAATTACTTGTAATCAGACTTTTGGCTGATTATAAACAGAACATGCAGCACATTATAGAAATTGCAGAACTATTAATTAAAACTAGAGGCTCTAAAGAGCCTGTGTCGCTCACCTGTATTTACTGATGCTTTCGAAATCATGTAAAATAAGGTTAAAATCATAATTTATAGTATAAGATATCATAAGATAATAACAAAAAACTGCAAAATTTCCATAAAACTACTAATTCAGGGGGCAGCAACCCAACAACTGGTTGTCAGATTTGTCTGAAAATTTCAGGGCAGATATATCTAAATCTGATAAACATTTTTGCCACCAGTCAGATTTACTCTAAATGCTTCAGTTTCAGAGATTGAAACAAAACATGCATTTTAACCTATGTACTATTTTTAGCCATGTCTGCCATCTTGGTTCGCGGGCAGGATCATAGGACACATTTTTTAAACTAGATACTCCTATGATGATTGTGGACAAGTTTGGTTACATTTTGTCTTAGTAGTTTCAATGGAGAAGATTTTTGTAAAAGATGACAAAAAATTTATGAAAAATTGGTAAAATTGACTATAAAGGGTAATAACTCCTGAAGGGGTCAACTGACCATTTTTGTCATTTGACTTATTTGTAGATCTTTCTTTGCTGAACATTATTGCTGACAAATCAAGTACTGGGCATCGCAAGGGGGCAGTCCTGTCTGCGTATTCATTTCACGAACTTTAAACTTTCTCTTTACAGATAAATGAAATATAAATAATATGAAATATGAATGCATGGATTTGTTCTTATCCATGTTTCTTTAACCTTAAAATTGAAAGAATATCCCATATTCCAATTTGATATTATTGAGGAATGGTAGAACCTTTAACACAGGATTTTGTCTTTACTTATTCGGGACTACGGAATTTCGTTTCTTTATATTTGGGGTTTCGGAATCAGACACTAACCCCTAAATTTATAGATTCTTGAACTAAAATACCACCATTTATTTCCAGAAATAATTTGAAATTACGGAACTACATGTACAAACGTCAAAAACTCCATTCCAATTCACCTGTACCCATATATACTTACTCTATAGATAGAATCATAAACATGTATCTTATCTCATTCTATCCCTAGTTTGTTTACTCTTTGTCAGCATAAAAGCGAGTTTAATATTTTGTAACTGCGACTGTATGATGGTGCTTACAGGAAAGCTTATTTCCCTTTTGCAAACAAAACTGTTACTACCGATGCTGCTACTGAATTGCTGATGGAGAAGGAATTGGAAGAAGACATTGATCATTGTGTTGATGATGATGTGCTACCTTTAGAAACACAGACTGCCCTGAAACAACTGAAAACTTGGAAAAGAGCATGCATGAGTGGCGCGAGATTGTGCGGTCTTGCCATACTCCATGTTCATCGCGATAAGGATATCAGCAGACCAAATTAGGATTCTGAAACGATTTGACTGAACCGGCCATAGAAAAATTTGGAAAACTCTACTTATTCGATGTTTGTTCTATGTTCTGGCAGCAGACTCAAATCAGTGATTATCTTACATATAAATTTAAATAAAGTTGTTAAATATTTGGTGTAAGTAAAAGTCTTAAAAACTGAAAAATGTATATAAAAGTGTCCAAATTCAAAACATTATCAAACTCTCTAAAAATGCCTAGAATGCAGGATTTTGCACCATTCATTTCATACCCTCCAAAAATTGTTTTCGCCTCGCTTCGCTTCGCTCGGCTCAATTATTTTGCCTCACTAAAATAAAATGCCTAGCTTCGCCCTTGCTTCCCTAAATAATAATAAGTATGATGGACACCCGAAGCCAAGGAATGTTAAAACTTGCATAGACATTTGTGACTGGTGAGCTTATAAATGCATAAAATAATTGCATTACATTAACTACAGGAAACTCAAAGGTTCTTGAATTGCAGAGCTGTGATAAAGACTAATGACATACTATTATTAAATATTTTATTCTTATTTACAGATATAATACATAGATAATATATCAAGTCTGATGAATCAAAACAAACAACAGTGTATACATACTTTGAGTGAACACACAGTTCATTTATTATCACTGACCTCTGCAGTTTCATTTTTTCCACCAACAGTTGCTAGATATTATTTCAACTTTGAGATATGTGCAACTGATATATATTCTATTTTTTCTAATGAAAACAAATATTATTTGCAATCGTAGTCTTGTTTATGAAATGAAAAAAATTGTATATTACTATGAACAGTATTCAGTTAAAAGCAAACTTTATTTTCACTATGTTAACACTGTGTCATAAAACTTCTCACTACCTACCATACAATACAATATTTGTAGATGTAAATCAGTGATATGAACAAATCTCACATTCAACAACCACTCAGTCATAACAATCAACAATCAAATTAAAATGATATTGTGACAAATAAACAAAAAGATTTGATTTAACCCACACAATCAATACATATCTGACACCAAAACAATATCTATAACATATTACTGGAATGTTAATGTTGATTCAAGGGGGGTTATTCAATATATGAAATAGAGTTCTAATTAAAGATAAACAACTACAACACATGATACACCTGTTGTAATTGTTTCATTAACAAGGGAAAAGTCCCTTTACTTCAGAGAAAAATCAGAACATCATCAAACTAAAGAATGGGTTTTATTTCCAACTAGTCAAGGCCCATTACTTGAAAAATGATGCACGAAAAAAAGACTTTCTTACATTCTTTTTAATAATGAAGGTCCCTCTACTCAAAAACAACAGATCAGATATTTTTCAAGATTGTAACAAATGCCCGAGGCCATTGGATGTATTTTACAAAGTAAGTTGGGACAGACAGAAGTATACCATAAAACATCCTGCCAACAGGCAAAATCAACATATAAATTGAAAAAACATATTACTACAGTATAAATTATATGTAATAAAAATGTCACATTACAAATTGGTTTTTAACGAGATACAATCACAACTTTTATCAAATTATTTTTCTCAGTAACAATGAATGCTGTAACAATAAAAGTATCAATCATTCTGGATTTAAAAAGCAACATGATTTTTTACTCACTACGAAACCTCACTACACATGGAACACCATAATAAATTATACATTTTAAGAATTAATTTTATAAAAATTCCAAACATCCTTTCAAAACATTCAAATATAGAAAAGAAACCTAATTAATCATCTTTTAATAAATTGTACAACAATAAGAATGTAAGCACATGTTAGCAAAACATTATAATGATGTGATATGAACATACAAACAAAGTTTCATTTTTAACCCATGTTATTTTTACTACCTAAACAGGACTAGAATAGATCTTCCATCACTTTTACTACTCAATAAAACTGCCAACATCTCAATATAGTTTTTAACTAAAAAGAAGCATTAAATGACTTTTCAATAAGCTGGAGAAATCCCTTTTCTAAAAGCCTCTTCATAATATAATGATTTCATGGTCAAATTGGATTTTTTTAATTCACATTTTTGATTACATATTTTAGAAGATTTAACTTCAATTTTCATATTTAAATTTACTTTACTATAATGTTGTTCTCTTTCAATCAATGTCAAAACAGTGTTAAATGCTTGGGACCAAACAATGATATTCAGATCTTTAAACTGAGATGTTTCAATGCTTTACTATTTACCATGTCTACTTCATATAAAATTCAATTAAGCACCCTGTACTATTTCAAGTCATGACTTTTTTGTTTGATATGGTGCTGTTGTAGTAATACATAAATAACATAAATAAGAACATCTGGACCAGCACTTTCTGTTATCCCATTACATGGTATATATATAGATAGTCCCTCACATCACAGCCATTATGCCTTCTCAGCTGAAGCATATATCTAATCATAACCTAGTCTATTTTAACAGTGGAATAGATTTTCCTCACAAATACACTTGTTCCTATGTACCCAAATGTACCTGAATAATAAAATGTACAAGTATTTGAAAATTATGTCATTATCATTTAATAATTGGCAAGTGATCAAATTAGTTTATTAAATAAAACCTTTGTACAAAATATATTTTGCAACCAGGAAAAGTTGACACATGGTTCCCTGTGTTTAAAATATTTTTTTTGTGTTTCTTATGCATCAATGTTGTCTAAAGTCTACTTTCAAGTTTCACATTTTTCTTGATTTTTACATTAAACGGACTAATGATACAACATATTTCATTCAATTTTGACTGTATGAGATCCATACCATTGGTATAGTTTAAGTTAATATATATTTTGTGCAGTGGACAGAAATAAATATATAGAAACTTACCACACATAATGCCTAAGGCCATACTAAATAGGGCCATATATCCAAAATAAAAGGTTGTTTGGAACAAGCCATACATTCTAAAAAAAATAGTACATAAAACAATTAATTAGTAGCTATATAATCATGCATATATGTACAATCAATTTCATTTTGATCAGCATTAGCAAATCTTCCGAACAGACTAAAGTTATATTAATCACAAGTGAAATAACATTGTTTGTGTCAGGACTTCCATCAGATACCTCGTATAATCTGTCAATCTTTTTCAAGAATTTTGACTAACAATTATGACTAAATGTATTTTCAACATGACACTTTGTGGATTTGGCTGTATAATTGACTGTATATTTCCAAGTATTAAATATTGTTGTTCAATGTAAAATGTAAATCCACAAATACAAGGAATCTTAAGTCTCATAAATACTCCTTTTACAGTATTTACCAAGCACAGAGGAAATACCCTGATTATCTCCCCTTTTAAGTAAATACCAAAATAATCTCCCTTTACAGTAAGTATAAGAAGTTCACCACTAATTCATGGTCCAATTGCTTTCTAAGTTAAATTCCTCCATTTCAAGCAGGCACACCTCTTTTGTTTTAAGTTCAAATAAAGTGGCGATCATTGCATTTCAAAGCAACACTTTATGATGTCTTGTACTGAAAAAATCAACATACCTTTAATGGCATATAAGAAAGAACTGGTTCCCGGAACTTCAGATGTACCAAAACAGGTACTTCAAATCTGATAAACAGATAAAATGTACCCTCTTTTTAAAATTTCGTGCAGTTTTTTCAATATTCAAAATTAAAAGTCCAAAAGTGTTCTACAATGATCACCAGTCCCTCAGCTTTCATTTGATACCAAAAATACCTAAATATTCTACATATTTTGAAAGTTACATTCATGCCTAGGAACTATTTTGTGTTAAATATGTACTACTTTCTGGTATGTGCTTTCTGGCCGGGCCGGAATTAGTGGTGTTACACCTATAAAGCACAGAATAGGTATGAGAATGGAAAACTAGATAAGGAATGTCTGTAAGAATGCAAACGAGAAAAAGTCCAAAAACTTTAGATAACTTCCTCAAGCAAAAAGTTAAAAGTAATTTCACTTACCGTACACTAATCAATGAAAATAGATAAAATCACTTTGGTTCTATCATTTCAAAACGACCATGTTCATCTAGTGTACCTCAAGATCAATCACTACAACCTAACATAAGTTCTTATTTTCTTATTAAGTTTATTAGATATTTATATACATACAGTTTTCCATTCTCAAAATTCTACAAGTACAAAATCACTTTACTATACTTACTTTGTTTTAAAGAAAAAGTAATAAAATGAATAGAGATACACATATCCTGCTGTTGACGCTGCAGCAAGGAAACTTGTCCACTGCCTGAAAAATAATAATATAACTGTAAATAAACAAAACTTAGTATAGTGTAGCACAATTTGTGCTTCTTATAAATGTATTCTTTTACTCAAAATTCCTTCTTTAAAAAAAAAAAAGTGAACTTCACATACTTAAAATTACGTGTTGTTCACAATAACACACTTATAATACAGTCTTAAATATTTAACCAATAGTAATCTTCAGAAATTATTAATAATTTCTTCATATCCAACACTTTTTGTTTTCGTTTCTAAGACCACCAGTAACTCTTTTGCATCATTTTATTACTCTGTATTGTTTTAAACAATATGGGGAAATTGTTTCTAAATGGAATGTACCATAACTTTTGTTATTGTGGTTATTGGTTTTTAAAAGTAGATTTTGCATGTTGCTTTTCTCTCTCAGTATAATCAGATATACAAGTTTGTGATTGTAACAGATACAATTAATGCCTCAAAATGATATTTTAGGAAAAATCATGAAAAAAACTTGAAAGAAAGAAGTTTTCTCCATCATGTTCTATGTTTTTCAGTACTCAAAATCAGACCCAAATCAATCTTTTGAACCATTTATGCCCAGCCATTTATGAATATATAAAATTACCATTATATAATTACTTACCATCTATAATCTTCAGCATTTAGTAAGAAATAGGTACAAACAATTGTAACACACACAGTAACCACCATGAGGATCAGGAAGACCAGCAACATAAAACCATATACATAATATATCTTGTAGGCCCAGAATGATGTAAAAATAAAGTACCTGAAAATATACATAATATATCTTGTAGGCCCAGAATTGATGTATGAAAAACATAAAAGTACCTGAATAAAATATACATAATATATCTTGTAGGCCCAGAATGATGTAAAAATAAAGTACCTGAAAATATACATAATATATCTTGTAGCCCAGAATGATGTAAAAATAAAGTACCTGAAAATATACATAATATATCTTGTAGGCCCAGAATGATGTAAAAATAAAGTATCCTGAAAATATACATAATATATCTTGTAGGCCCAGAATGATGTAAAAATAAAGTACCTAAAATATACATAATATATCTTGTAGGCCCAGAATGATGTAAAAAAATTTTAAAATACCTATAAAATATACATAATATATCTTGTAGGCCCAGAATGATGTAAAATAAATAAGTACCAGTACACAATGTGAAAATATACAAAAATATCATTAGTAGGCCCAGAATGATTTTAAAAATAAAGTACCTGAAAATATATATTAAATATCATGCTATACATTCCTGAATTAATGTGTTGTTCGGTCACTCTTAAATTTTTATATATATGAATTCTTGGATTATTTATTCTATAAATAATCAATTAGCTTTTCAATAAATCATTACATGATAAATAATTAAAAGAGTTAACATAAAAATGTATTCTAGTAGTTAGGTTAAATAACTTACATTTCAATGAAAATTGAGCCAAATGGTAAAATTCCTCCTAATACAGTAATCACAGTTGGCTCCATGAACCTGAAATATAATCACAACATATTTTATATGAGATCCTTAATGCTAAAATCATGAACTCATGAACCAGTTATTAAGTTACAACCTATATTAACATAGAGCTCTATTTTAAAAATTCTTTAACTAAAATTTTTAAGGCTCCATGAACTAGAAATAAAATCATGAACTAAGATTTGTAGTTAAAGTTACTTAAAAAGTAAAGTTCTTTATACATATTAAATATTCTCATCTTACAATTTCACTATTCAAATTATAGGTCTTATTTAAAATCTAAGAAAATTAGACAACAATGGACATATCCAAGCATTTAATAAAGTTTTTAAAGACAAAAATATCACACTTTAAATGTTTAAGACATGTATAGTTTTAGTTGACTTTAAATGTAGTAAATATATATATTCTTACCACTTCTTTTCAGGAATAGGTCTTGGTACAGCATTAATCCTACAAGGATAATTAGGCTGGCCTGCCAAATTTCTCCCAAGAACTGTTCCCACTAATGTCAATGGTAATATCACAAATATACATATACATGTTACGGCAACCTAAAACAGATATTTCACAAATAAATATTTACCAATAATATCATCCTGATAAACTTTAACATCAGTATCTATCTGCTTATACTGTTTCAACAGCATGTGGTTTTTATTTTTTTTATTTTACTTCATATCCTGTGAAACTATTGAATTGTCCTGTCCCCCTTTGTGCCACTTTTTTGTGATTTTACAGAATGACTGACTTTGGTTGAAAACCAACTTGCTTCAAACATTCCTGTCATATTCTATAGAAACAATTGCACATACTTGTTACATAATTTTGTTGTTTTAACAGATTCTGCAAATATGCCAACATTTTTTCAAATGTTTAAAAAAAATCATTGTTCACACATACATTTAATGAAATAAGTATCCCGCAAATAATAAAGTATTCAATTTATAAAGAATTTTAGCTTGTCAACTACTAGTGAATACCATACAACCGATAACATTAAGTTAAACTGTCTGGAAAAATATGGACAGATTTCTTTCTAAAACATGTACATGTATATGATACAAGATACTAACCATTGTACCAAAAGGTATGGCTCTTGAAGCATGATAATATATGGCTATAAAATTGATAAAGAATGCTGTTCCACAAACACAAGCTGGCATCAGGGAGGCACTTAATAACATCTGTCTTATCCACACTTTCCCTAAAAACATAACAAATATATATTTCAACACTACTGTTTGTTTTAACCTGCTATAGTAGTAGACATTAGGAGTGATTACTGAATACTGATGGATGCTAGAGGTATTAATTTGTGAGTTCTGTTCAGTTCACAATAATTAAAGGTCATTTTATAAATGAATATCTTTTCTTTCATTTTTTTTAACTCAACAGTTATGCAAATTATAAGCCATTCTTAAAATCTCTTTAATTACACATGAAAGTATGTGTTCTTTTATCAAAAGAAATATTGCTGATTACTGTAAAACTAGAGATCTGTATATTGTTTTGTTATTACAGTGAAACTTCTCTAAACCGGTCCCTCTTAATACCGGTTCTCCCTTCATACCGGCCAAAACCGCAAGTCCCGGCCGGCGTGTACGTAAATAAACGGTCAGGTAACCTTATAAAACCGGCCACCCCTTTAAACCGGATACCGGCCGTTATTTGTGTATTTGTGTAATCAAAATCAATAAAATATCACCTCATAAAACCGGCCTTCTCATTTGTAATCATTAGTCCATATATAATACTGTTATATAAACAAACAAGTTAATCCGGTCAATTAGACACCTGCATGGCCACTGAGTAGTGTTCACCTTTCAATGTCAAATCAATACCCGAATAAATTATCGGTTGAGAGATTTTGATCTTCACCCACGCTAATCAATGATGAATTATAGATTATTTATGTTTTTTTAAACGAGATGCATTTTCTCATTCTCATCTCATCGAAGGGCGGAGCCCTGAGATGAGATGAGAATGAGAAAATGCATCGAGTTTAAAAAAAACATAAATAATCTATTTATCGCTATTATTTGTATTTTCGAATATCATTTGATTAAATTTCAGTAAAAAAAAGTATCTTTTACGATGATAATGCATTTTCTTTTGTGGTACTATTTTTTTTGGCGTAGGCTTATTTGATATATATATGTAGTCGCTCAGGTAGTTCAATCATTTGAAAAAAAAATGTCTCATCTGACCATCCGGCGTGTTCAAATATGACGCAAACCATGTTAACCGTTGATAAGCTGTAATTTGGTGTTTCTACGTATCAAAATGAAGTGAACGGTTGAATATATTATGTATTTCCAAAGCAGACGAAGAAATATACATGCATGAAGAAATGTACATTCAGACAGATCTACGATGATTTGAAGTAGACTTATGTAAAAAAAGGATTTTTTTTATTTGTTAATAACATGATTTGATTACTTTTATTAACTTCTAATAAACTATTAAACGGTGAAATTCACGGTAAAATATTAAAACGAGAAATCATCTTTTATTGTTGACATTTCAGCGAAGTCATCCGATAACAGTTTTTTGTATAGTTCTGGCTAATCTTCTCTGATTGGCCGACACTCTAGCGCATGAATTATATTAATACGCTGTTGCTAAGGACCTTAGAAACTAGCGATAATTTTCATTCTCACTCTACACGAGTGATATGAAAATTATCACAAAAAAACATCAAAGGAAAAATACAGATAATAGCGATAAAGTTAATTATCATTAAATGTTTTAGCTTGGCTACTTTATTTTATCATTTAAAAAAAATTTTAGGCAAATTATAAAAATTAATCACTCACTTTGACTTTTGCAATAAAATCGTAATTCGTTATCGTCGGAATAATATATTGAAATTTATTAAACCTTTTAAGTTTATTACAAAGGTGTGTTATTAGTTTGAAGTGTGATGATTTAATGTGTATGTATTGCTTATGGAATATTATATGAACTTCGTATGGTACCGATGAGTGGAGCTGTTCCTTTTTGAATAATATGAGATATTGATATTAAAATTGTTTTGTTATATAGTTGCATTTTATTTGTTATTCCTGCAAAATAAAAAATAATAAAGATACAAATGATGTTTTAATATTTATTTCATAATCAATTTAGAATACAAAGCTAAATTTACACAACAAAACAAACTTTATGATTGAGGTACAATACATGTTAAAAAAAACAAATGCACACATATTGAAGGGAAGTAACTCTTATATTGAAGGGAAGTAACTCTTGTTAATTTCAAAATCATTAAACCGGCCACCCCTGAAAACCGGCCGAATCCCGTGGTCCGACGGGCGGCCGGTTTTGAGAAGTTTCACTGTATTGCATAGACAATGGGACCAAATATAGTTCCTCTAAAGGGGTTGCTTCCCTTGGTTTAATAATTTACCTCCCATCTTGGCGTACAGACTACCACCAAAGTATCCATTCACCGGTGAGGTTGCAGCATACACAAATATGGCAGTACTTAATAAAGAACCTCTCCTGGAAACAAATTCAGAGTCTACTTTTAATCGGTTGTATTAATATATGACAAATGAAGAAAATCATAAATATCTAATGGAAACTACATGTATTTATTATTTCTTCATACGAAGAGAAGAATGATGTCAATAAAAAATAAAGATTAAATATTGTATCCAAATTCATATTATATAAAATCAAAGACACCATTCAAAATAACCCCAATTAGCTGCTAAGATTATCAGTGTTTATATAAACCTACTTACTCTGTATATAAATCTCCAAGTATGGCAAATATAATCACACAAAGGGAGACAACTGCTATATGATAACCAGACCCAACAAGTGCTGAGAATAACATGGATGATGATGTTGGTCTGAATACATCTCCATGTACCTGTTTCCAACCATACTCATCTCCTAAGTCCTTCTCCTACAATGAAGGGTAATAAAAAAATTAAGTTGAAATAAAAATTAGCAGTAGGAATTTACATGGCAAGACAATTACTCATAAAGGTGATCAATATTCAGATTCATTTTTACGACCAAAATGTTTTTACTTTTAAAATATTTGATTCAAGAAGTAATGGTATTCATATCTTATAAATTTATATGGTTGTTATATTCAGACTTATTTATGTGAATAACATGTTGATATTTTTGTGAGTACCATGCACCAAATATAAAGTACATTGAAGCTTTTTTTATATGTTTGATTTACAAAACATTTATACTATTTCATTCTTGTGATGTTGTGAAATTAATGTACTTTGAAAATTTCTTGGAATTTAATTTTCTCATTACATGTCCATTACATTTTGGAGGAGTTAGAAGTGTTTTGTTTATCTGTGCTTGTGCTGTGATTCTGTTAATCCCTGTTTTTCTATTTATATCATATTGTTACTGAATTTTATTAAGATTGTAAGGTGAAATACAAATGACAAAACAATGTGGTATTGACACTAACCATGTCGTCTAGGTCATCTTCTTTGCTATATCTGGCATAATCTTTCCTCAATGTTCTCATTAAGATCATGCTCACCAAACCAACCAAGAATATAACCATCATAAACGAATTAAATATACTGAACCAGTGAATCTAAAATAACAAAGATTATAATTAATCACAAGAAGGTATCTTCAATAAAATGTACTGGTATCTACTATTGACCAGTATAATATATTTATACCAGCACTGAAATTGTCTTTACTTCAAAAACAGTATAAAACATTTATTTTGTACACAAAAATACAATAATTATAATAAAGAGCTTGATATAAGTGACAAAAGCCATCATATCAAAATTGCTGTAAAAAAATAATGATTTTAACACTGCAGCTGGAGTATTTCAGAAAAATATGTCTTTTGATGAATACAGTGTTCAAGCTAGACCATTTTTGCAAGACAAGACTCCAACATCTTGGTTAACATCATACCCTTTTCATTGTACAACTCTCTGTTTTAAATCCAACTACAAAATTAACAGTAAATTATTTTGAATATAGACACATACCAGGAATTAAAGAGTTACTTCCCTTGTTTTCCCTAATGATGTGGTGGAAATTCTCAATCATTAGAGAAGTCCATCCGTTAACCTCAAGACCTTTTTTTTTGTTTATATCTCATGTATATGTGTTGTTTTTTAAATTAAATTTACCCTATGTTGGAAGAAGTTTGGATCCAAATATTTATCAAATCTCTTCTCATATTTGATGGTTGATGGTGACCATTTCACCTGAAAAAGTAAATAAATACAAACGTCATCAAAAGTATTAAATAATTGTATATGAATACCATACTGTCAACAGAATATATAATTTTTCTCCTGCTAAGCCTGGGAAGTATCAAATAATTGTTGTATCGTATTCTATTTTCAGTCAAAACAAAATATATACTTGTCTCTGCCAGCAGTAATATTTGACTACAATTCCAATTTCCATTTTTGTAACTTTTGTAATTTAGCTAAATGCACATATTAAGTGTAGAACTTGTCAAACTATCTAAAATTATACATGTTATAAACATGCATGGGCAAATTACCAGATGGATATAGCGTTTAAAGGTATCAAACCTCGAGAAAATTTTGTTAATATGCAAAATAAAATAAAATCCTAAATATTGACCCAATTTTATAATGGTTGGAGACAGGAAACAAGATTTTTTTTGGCCATACTTTCAAAATATGGTGTGTATCCTCATATGTAGTCTTTATAAGTGTTACATAAGCCTAATAACTGAATGACATTTTGGTGTGTATCTTCTTTAAACCTCCGTAAGAAAGCATTATTTGTGTTTGTATCTTCCTTACGCTTACCTCATATTTGAATGATATAACTGCACCAGGTTCTAGTTTGACCTTTTCTTCACTGGTCAGATTAACGTCTACAATTTGCTTGTCATTGTAACCAATATCAAACTTCTTTGTGGTCCAGAGATAATAGCCATCACCCTTTTCATCTATCTCACCAACAATACCTGTATAAAGAATTCTAAAGTTATAAAAGCCTTGTCATCAATCTATCAGGATATACCTGTTTAAACAAAAAATTCTCATAAATCGTGATAAATGCACATTATTTTATATTCGCTGTTTCAGAACCTAATGCATCCTGGGTAATATTTTCAAAAGTGTACACCTAAGTGTCATAATTAGTTAAAAACTTTATAAACAATTAAAATTCAACAAATTTTGTGACGTAATTTCCTTCTTGAGTAGGTTAACTTGGTAATATGGAATAATTAACTCCAGAATTCATACAATGTTTCATGTATTTACAGGGATTGAAAAGAAGTTAAGTGACAACTTGTTTAAAAATACAAGCATTTCTCCAAAAATGAACTGTGAGGGAATGAAGCTTAGAATTGTGCTTCAAATGAGTTGGTGAATGAAAGGGAAATGTTCTTAGATAAAAATTAATGATGCATGGAGAATCTTTAACAGTTTTCAGACTTCCTGACCAAATCCTCTCTAAATGAAGTCGACAAGACATTAGCAGCGTATTCATTAAGAACCGATTGCCGATTGAAATGGTCGTTTATAATCAAATTCCCATCGGTTGTTTTTTTTATGTCAAAAAAATATAAATCATACTTTTGAGTTTTAGATCGTCGGTCACTATCTAGGACAATCTAGAGAGATATATAACGGCATTTCTGATTGGTTAATAAAATTGAATTTCCGGTAAAATAAATGCTGGTTGTTGATTTTGCTGCAAAGTACTATAAGATTTTGTACTGAAACCAGGAAAAGTATGCATTCATAGTAATAACGAGATTTTGTAACCAGTCAATAGCATAGTCAGAGAAATGAAAAGAATTTCAGATTTTTTTCAATTAACAACAAAGCGAAAAAAAGGGTTGTTCTATGACATTTGCATTTGAATAATTGAGACACCCTCCTTGGTAATGTTCATGAAGTGCATGATCGTCGTCCTACCATGAAATGAAAAAAAAGAGCAATGTCTTGTCTCGTAAAAGCAGACATCACATTATTTTCATTAAGTGATTTTCATTTTCTTGTTTTCAAGTGATAGTGCCTCTTAACAGCAGACTCTTTATTTTTACCATAAATCATAAATCATATGTATACCTGTCCCATGGCCTTTCTTTTGAAATGAAAGAAAAAAATGTAGAGATAGCTCG
Organism: Mytilus edulis; assembly: GCA_019925275.1. Lineage (NCBI taxonomy): Eukaryota > Metazoa > Mollusca > Bivalvia > Mytilida > Mytilidae > Mytilus > Mytilus edulis. The sequence goes on along the minus strand of CM034356.1, from coordinate 92,540,927 downwards.
TCTGAATGTCATTGTGTAGCTTCATATAGAGTCATAAATACTAGGAGCACCACCTGACACCAAGAAATATATCGTGTAAAGGAGGATATACTATTATCACACATGACAGGTCTTGCTTAACATTCCCCAAACATACATTACACAATGCTATTAAAAAGAAATCTCACACAATCATGCTGACTCACCTCATCCAAGTAATAATAACAAAAAATGAGGATGAGGATGATGTCTCCCTATGATTATAAAGAAGTGTAACAGGGTAAAATATTTTGACCCATGACCATGATGACCCCATTTTTCCTTTCTTAATTATAAGACTTCAATTAAAAACTCACACAAAGTTACCAAAATTTTAAATTCTAGATTATTGTAATTTCACCAAAGTGCACCCTTTTTGCCTGAAACAGTCCATTAAATTCATCATTTGATTTAATGTGATAAGTATTTGAAATTATTAATACTGAAAAATGTTTTCTATGGGTTAGAACTGTTTGAATAATTGCACGTCTACAGTTAAATTAAAAATATTTTCAACTAATAAAATCAAATTTAAATCTTTTCCTGAATGATCACCATGTCTTACAGAGTCATGCCTTCATCATTTTTCTCAAAAATCCGCAAACAACTTCAATAACTTGTTAGCTGAAAGTCTTAATGATATTATGTGATCAACTTTATATGAAAATATGACCATCTTGCTGCTCATTTACCTTATCATCATTAAAAAAAATGGTTTTTGCAAAGAACAAAATTAGAGTTCAGGAGCCCTCCAGCGTGCAGGATTTTGCACCATTTTAAAAAAAAATTCTGGGGGCCTTGAGCGGCCCCCAGACCCCTCGCCATGAAAGGCAACGAGCAAGCTCGTTGCGCCGAAAGGCTACGCCGTCCACCAGTGTTGCCTGCTACTTTTATTATTTAGACTCCTACTTTAAATCTTATTGACAACCCTGCATTAGAGCAATCTAGGATTATTAATTATTTGTTTACATAGTTTTAATATTTAAGATATAAATACATCGTGTATACCTACCCCATATAGGTAAATCATCAATGTACATCTGGTACCAGTAATGATTCTTGACAGCATATACAAAGGCTTGATACTTCTCTTCAGTCAATGTTACTTCACAGTACTTAACTCTATTGACATCACCTGAAATTACAAGTTTAAATTATTGCTTTAACCTCAATAACCAGCTGACATGTGGTTCCCTTTCAACATACATGTACTTGCAATGTATTCATAATGGAATTTGATACTAGGTAAATTGAACAACTTGCACCCTGAATCAAACACAATGTGCGAATGCTCAGAGTACAAAATATATAATCCAAAGAGTGACTAATCACACACAAAATTATGTTATACATGTAAGAAACATGACACTGAGTGACTGACAGGGCCATGCTGTCCAAGAAAAAGAAATATGGATTTCCTCCTTAGTCAAACTTCAGATGCTGCTAATTTGGACTCAAATAATAAATTTGTATTCCAGCCAGTCATGCCAGTAGCAGACATCTTAAAGCTTCAAAGGTTGTGTGATGAGCTTAAAGGGCAGTCATAATACATGTTCTGTATGTGCCTAACACAGTTAACCTAATATGTCCACTATAGGTGTATGAATAGGTTAAATTTTATGTGAAAGACTGTATAATGATCATCATGACTTCTAGTTGTTTATATCTTCCTTTGGTCTGTTGGATAGCTAGTTATCCCTGACATTAATACCACATCTCTGTATTTTCTTTCTTGATGTATATAGCCTTAACTTTTTTCCTGCTGTCAGTCAATTACAATAATACAGTGTTCCAGCTAGGCCGTTTTCAGAGGGCGCGGCGCCCGCCCTTTCCCGAGTGCCGCCCTGTGCCCTTTTTACAGTTTCCAGGGCGCCCTGCCTTTTTTGAAGATCGATTGTATATTATTTTGTTCGTATTGATATGATCCGCTAATTACTAAATTTTACCTGGCGAAAAGTTTATGACTTTGTTTACAACTCCAAGCTAATCAACGGTTACAACTGGTGTCATAATCTGTTGTTATAGGTAATCCGTTAATCGGATGGGTCACTAATGATCATCAACATTAATTCATTCAAGTAGAATCAGTCGGTCGGCAATTATCTTTGAAGAAATGTGCATACGACAACTTGGGCACAATTTGCAATGTTTACCGTAGTTTCATGGAGAAAACGTAATGACAGAAAGTTGAAAACCACAAACAACTCGTGGAAGACATCGTTTTACTTGTTTTACTTGAAATAAATAGCAAATTCAGACATATTTGTCATTGACTGCCCTCATTTTTGTCGAGCCTTCGACTTTAGTCGAAAAAGCGAGACTAAGCGATCCTACATTCCGTCGGCGTCGGCGTCGTCGGCGGCGTCAACAAATATTCACTCTGTGGTTAAAGTTTTTGAAATTTTAATAACTTTCTTAAACCATGCTGGATTTCTACCAAACTTTGACAGAAGCTTGTTTATGATCATAAGATAGTATCCAGAAGTAAATTTTGTAAAAATGAAATTCCATTTTTTCCGTATTTTACTATAAATTGACTTAGTTTTTTCTGCGGGGAAACAAAACATTCACTCTGTGGTTAAAGTTTTTAGAATTTTAATAACTTTCTCCAGCTATCCTGGGTTTGTACCAAACTTGGACAGAAGCTTGTTTATGATCATAAGATAATATCCAGAAGTAAATTTTGTAAAAATAAAATTTCATTTTTTCCGTATTTTACTTATAAATGGACTTAGATTTTTCTGCAGGGAAACATTACATTCATTCTGTGGTTAAAGTTTTTAGAATTTTAACAACTTTCTTAACCTATCCTGGGTTTGTACTAAACTTGGACAGAAGCTTGTTTATGATCATAATATAGTATCCAGAAGTAAATTTTGTAAATAAATAAATTCTTTTTTTTCATATTTTACTTTTAAATGGACTTAGTTTTTCTGCGGGGAACCATTACATTCACTCTGTGGTTGAAGTTTTTAAAATTTTAATAACTTTCTTAAACTATCCTGGGTTTGTACCAAACTTGGACAGAAGCTTATTTATAATCATAAGATTGTATCCAGAAGTAAAGTTTGTAAAAAGATTACTCCGTTTTTTCTGTAATTTACTTTTAAATGGACTTAGATTTTCTTACAATCATAAAATAGTAACAAGAGGAATATTTTTATTGATTTTTTTCCTCATTGTTGTTGAGCCTGCGATTTACAGCAAAAATAGGCGAGACACTGGTTCCGCGGAACCCTTACAAATTTTTTATATGAAAATAACAAAATCAACCGCCATATTGTTGATCATATTTACATTTTCTACGTACTGTTTATAATCCTCCAAAGAAGGAGCACACCCGAATAAAGAAAGATAACTCAATCTGATTTTTTCCTAGCATTGAGGAACCCACTTATAATATTCTAAAATATGTCTACATACTTCTTGCTTAAGAACATATATGTTAAGGTATTTTGAGTTATGGGAAAAGTTAAAGAGGGTCTTAGTAGCAGTGTTGGTAGGGTGCCTTGGTCATCTTTTCTGTTTTTTTTATTTTTGATACAAATTTTCACTGTTGCTATACATCCTAACATTGTGCATTTACTGGGCACAGCTGTTTTGTGCTGTATTGCCATAAAACACAGCAGAGGTAGAAAGGTGAAACTGGTAAAGTGTGTCAGACCATAGAAACAGAATGAAGCAGGACACCTTTCAAATCATGCTGCATATAAAGCTTAACTGTGCCAAGCAATGATTTAAAAACTTGTGTGACAAGCTGCTTGACAAGTTTTTCAGCCTAAAAAGTAGAAAGATAGAGTTCTATATGGGCTAGTGATGTAGTTCTTGTATTTATATATATATATATAACCAGTGATTTCAATGAATAAACACAATGTTTGATTAATATCTTTATTAAAACATGCCCTTTTCATATAATCATATCACGCGTTAAATGCCCTTTTTCAGGATTGGCACCCTGCCCTTTTGAAATCCTAGCTGGAACACTGTAATAAGACACTGACAGCCCAAATAACATACTATGAACAACTTTTCTATAAAATTAAATATACCTTTGTAGTCAATGTCTAGTCCACTGAATTCCAGTTCTGTACCTTGTAATGCTTCACCCAGTGTTTCATGGTAGTGACCAATACTCTCCTTGTTACCAGCACAGAATGGTAAGGAGAAATATGAGTATGTCTCTTGTCGATTGTGGTATGGACCAACTGTATTCATCCATAATACAACCTCTTCACTCTCATCATACTGAAAATACATCAATCAATCAATTTAAGGACATATACAACAAATCAACAATTGTTTGGCTTCTCATTAAAAGTTTAAGAAAGTTTCAAACAAAACAAGAGGCTGTCACAACGAAGAGCAAACCGGATTTATTAACATTTATTTGTGTCCTGCCAATATCACAAGAACCATAACTGATGAACGGTGAAAGTGAAAATCGTCAATATCAAATTTGACATCCATTTTGTCATCAGTATCAACATATTAAAATTTGAAAAGCTTAGGTTGAATGGTTCATGAGTAAATGCAACAACATGAATGGAAACGCCATTTTTCGATCTTTCAAGAACTATAACTGATGAACAGTAAAAGTCAAAATCGACATGATTGAACTTGACCTCCATTTTGTCATCAGTAACAACATATTAAAATTTGAAAAGCTTTGGTTGAACAGTTCATGAGTAAATGCACGGACACGACTGGAAAAGCCATTTTTCAATCTTTCAAGAACCATAACTCTTGAACGGTAAAAGTCAAAATCGACATTATTGAACTTGACCTCCATTTTGTCATCAGTAACAACATATTAAAATTTGAAAAGCTTTGGTTGAACAGTTCATGAGTAAATGCACGGACACGACTGGAAAAGCCATTTTTCAATCTTTGAAGAACCACAACTTTTGAACGGTAAAAGTCAAAATCGTCATTATTAAACTTGACCTCCATTTTGTCATCAGTAACAACATATTAAAATTTGGGAAGCTTTGGTTGAACAGTTCATGCGTAAATGAACTGACACGACTGGAAATGCCATTTTTCAATCTTTCCTGAACGGTTAAAGCAGGGCTCACGCTACCAGGCGACTTGGGCGAAGAAGTCGCCTTCCCGACCGTCACTTCGCTTTCCCCGACCCCCAAAAGCGAAAACAAGTCGCCCTGTTCTTGACGATAGTCGCTTTCAGTCGCTTCCGTCATCGGACATTTTCAATTTTTACCAAGTTGATGAAACATCAATTTTTTTATTGATAATTAAAGAAATTCAGACATAAACGATTCATTATCTTTAGAAAAGAGGTTGAAGCATTGTCTTCGTAGTGTGTAGCAGGTTATTTGATAAAAATACAACTTTTTATCACTTCGTGCATTTTCTGCAAGTTCCGGTGCTTGTTACTCGAAAACGTACATCAACCTCAAATTCGGCGGCAACATAAGTTTGTTACTTCATTTAAACGTGATAAAAGTTGCCTCCAGTAAATTTTTAATCCATTTATTGCATTAAAAACGTCATGTTCGTTTCCAAATAACTTGTCAAACATCGTTTATTTTTGTAAATTTTCTTGCATTCGTCCGCCATTGACCGATTTCTAAACTTCGGATCTGAACCGGACCAGCTATGACCGAAATCCGTACTTTTACAATAATTACTACGGACGCACGGATGGAACAGCTGACAGAAGAATATTGATCCCAAAGGGAAAAATTACGCATTCCACACGCATTAAGAGACTTTTTGTAACATCTAATTGATTGGTGTATATAATTCCCTATATTTTTTATGGATTGTTTCAAACTATTGATTAAAGTTGCTTTTAAACTCTGAGACTATTATACTAATATTAATATATTCTGGCCCAGCTTAATAACTTTTATATTTTTTTTATGAGAAACACTGAATGTCATACACAATATAATTTTTAATTAAATTGTTATTGATATATTATAATTTCTTTACATTTTTTAAAATAATTTTTGTTTTGTTAGTGCTAGATATTTAGTTGGTAGTTTCTCACAAGAACCTTAGTAAAACTTAAACAACTTTTAATTTCAAATGTTACTTTAATTGTATTTTTTTTACTCAGATATGAATTGAACAATATAAAAAGAACGTTATTTACATATGGCCCTAATTTATACTATATTGTAAAATCCAAACATTGTATCGCACCGCGAGAATGAGCACTTCTCTTTCAAATCTCACCACTTCTCCCTATCAGTTTCAAAAAGAGAAGTCACTTCTCCCTATAATTCTGAAGTAGTGTGAGCCCTGGGTTAAAGTCAAAATCGTCATTATTGAACTTGACCTTCATTTTGTTGTCAGTAACAACATATTAAAATTTTAAAATCTTTGGTTTAACGGTTCATGAGTAAATGCACGGACAACATTTGGTTGCCGCCCGCCCGACCGACTGCCCGTCGTACATCCCCAAATCAATAACCGACATTTTTGTCACAAAAATACGGTTAAAAAGGAAATCTTTTATTGTAAATGTGTTTTAAGGTCATAGGCCAGTGGCCAAACATTAAAATTCTTAAAATACCACCTTTCATTTCTTCATGGGAACCAATGTCAAAATAAACGTCAATATATATTTACTAGACGTAAGGCCTTCATTTATACATGTGTATCCTGGAAGTCTGTTTAATAACAAAATTTTATATTGATCCCCTTATATATATGTGAATACTGGTACAAAAATGTAGATACCTATGATATTCAGAGCTTCTCTCGAAGCTGTGAGGGTACAGCCTTTATAGGTAGATCTGTGTACACTTCCTAACAGGCTAGGATTATTAGAGATGTCACTAACGTTTAAGTACAATTTTTTTTTAAATACCAACTGTTAACACCTGGGCAAGGAAAATCCCCACCACAAAACAAGAGAGAGATATGACATCGGGCAGAGTCTGTACTTATGTTGAAGGAAGCCGAAGTACTCGGAGAGAACCACCAGGATGCTCACGGGATCAGACAAACTGAAAAGATATCGCCAGATTGATCTCCAGGTCAAATTCAGGGCAATTTTAACAAACTGAGCCCCCACAAAGTTTCATTCTAGTTAAACTCTGGTCTGGGTACCAGAGATGCATCTTGGAGGGTGAAAAACACCAGTCTAACTCCACTGGTCATATTCAAACTCAGTCTCAGGACCTTCAGCACTGTACAGCCATGGGTCTTAACCACTTGACTGTGAACCCACTAGAAATCTGATGTCCTTACAGAGAACAACATGACAACTCGGCTGGAACAGATAAAATAGAGATTGACCTCCAGTCACTTTAAGAAACTAAGCCCCAACTGGGAGTCTCATTGGGCGGTTCCAATCCCGGATCCCGCTTTGTTTTGTCAGATTCCCGTATCCCGCTTACACTATGTACGTAAGCAGTTCTCATTTTTTTGTCATTTCCCGGGGCTCCCCGCTAGACCTTCCATTTTCCCATTTTTCACAACACAATAAGAACTTTCTACGTGTCAGCCGGGAATTAGCGATAAGGTGTACGAGACTCACCCCATGCCCAGAGTACACAGTTTAGTTTAAACTCTGGTTTGATAACATCTATATTAGTTTGTCCTCATTAAGTAACAGCCGACCAATGACATAATGTTTCAGACTGTGCATTATGTGTACTGACAGTGACAGACTTCGAATGTACTGAACCTCCAGTCCAAATTCAAACGCGAAAGTCGTCGTCAGAAATAATTTTGCTTCAAACTCAAAAATTGGGTTTTTTCTTCAAATGATCGTTTTTCTATTCAAATTTCTTATAGTGACTCGTTTATTGCAATTCATTTTAAACAGGGGTAACAAATTCGTATAATTTCATAGTTGTTTGACGTTTTGTGTAAACGTCAACAAACCAAGTTTGACATTTGGGGTTATCTTACCATATGATTATGTTCATCCCCTATGACTCCATTAAAACAATTAAGAGAAATCAGGAGCAGTGATATGATCCTCCTTAACATATTGATGTTTAACTTTTATCACGATGGCCTTTAATTACGAAGATATTCTTGGATTAAAAGCCGGTATCGACTGCTTATCGCTTAAAATGGCGGCCACCATAGCCACGTCAAATCAGGGGAAACTACTTCCTGATTTTTGTCAAGTTTCAGAGAGATTGCGATTCAGTCATACACGATTTTAAAACTTCCTGGACAGACGATTTTTTAAAATAATTTATCTATCGTTTTTTAATAATAATGATAATAATAATAATAATAATAATAATAAATAATAATAATAATAATAATAATAATAATAATAATAATAATAATAATAATAATAATAATAATAATATATAATAACCAGGTCTTCCAGTGCGAATTCATAACTTTTGCTATGGGGGCGCTGACTGACCTAAGGGGGTCCTCCATCATGTTCAATGATTCCTAATATAAATCAATCCAAATTTTTCCCTTTGAAAGGGGGGGCCGGCCACAGTACCCCCTATCCGCCTATGTCTGCAGGTGCAGCTTTATACGACTGCAGCAGTCAACCCTGAACAGTTAGGGCAGGTATTGACACAACATTCAAGCTAGATACAGCTCTGAATTTGGATATGAGTTACTGACACAAAACAAATGTCAAGATCTCACAAATCTATTGCGCAATATTGTGCAATTAAAGATTTATTCTTTTAACTTTTCAACCAGATACTCCGCAGGGCGCAGCTTTATACCGCAGAGTTCGAACCCTGAACATTGGGGCAAGTATGGACACAACATTCAAGCTTGATTATAGATATAGCTCTGAATTTGGATTGTGATTAAATAGTTGACACAACACAGGTTTCGGACACATAATGAATGTGGTCTTTAGAACTTAAACTTAAAAACTTTAAATTTTAAATTGGACATTACCTATTATGGTCCAATATCCAAAATCTAAATACATGGTTAGATTCAGCATATCAAAGAACTCCAAGAATTCAATTTTTGATGAAATCAAATAGAGTTCAATTTTGGTTCCTTTAGACCTCAATGTGGACCAATCTGATAACCTGGCACAAACATCAAAAATCTAAATACATGGTTAGATTAAACATATATCAAAGAACCCCATATATACAATTTTTGTTGAAATCAAACAAAGTTTAATTTTGGACCGCAATTTGGACCAACTTGAAAACTGGGCCTATAATAAAAATTATAAGTACATGTTTAGATTCAGCATATAAAAAAAAAACAAGAATTCAATTTTTGTTGAAATCAAACAAATTTTGGACCCCAATTTGGACCAACTTAAAAACTGGGCCAATAATCAAAAATCTAAGTATATGTTTAAATTCAGCATACCAAAGAACCCCAAGAATTCAATTTTTATTAAAATCAAACTTAGTTTAATTTTGGACCCTTAGGACCTTAATGTAGACCAATTTGAATGGGACCAAAAATTAAGAATCTACATACACAGTTAGAACCCCAATTATTCAATTTTTGACGAATTCAAACAAAGTTTAATTTTGGACCCTTTGGGCCCCTTATTCCTAAACTGTTGGGACCAAAACTCCCAAAATCAATCCCAACCTTCCTTTTATTGTCATAAACCTTGTGCTTAAATTTCATAGTTTTCTATTTACTTATACTTAAGTTATGGTGCGAAAACCAAGGAAATGCTTATTTGGGCCCCTTTTTGGCCCCTAATCCCTAAACTGTTGGGACCTCAACTCCCAAAATCAATCTCAACCTTCCTTTTGTGTTCATAAACCTTGTGTTTGAATTTCATTGATTTCTATTTACTTATACTAAAGTTATTGTGAGAAAACCAAGAATAATGCTTATTTGGGCCCTTTTTTGGCCCCTAATTCCTAAACTGTTGGGACCAAAACTCCCAAAATCAATCCCAACCTTCCTTTTGTGGTCATAAACCTTGTGTCAAAATTTTATAGATTTTTATTTACTTAAACTAAAGGTATAGTGCGAAAACCAAGAAAATGCTTATTTGGGCCCTTTTTGGCCCCTTATTCCCAAACTTCCAAAATCGATCCTAGCCTTCCTTTTATGGTCATAAACCTTTTGTTTAAATTTCATAGATTTAAAGTTATAGTGCGAAAACCAAAAGTCTTCAGACGCCGACTAAGGACGACGACGACGCCAACGTGATACAAAAATACGACCAAAAAATTTTCAATTTTTGCGGTCGTATAATAATAATAATAATAATAATAATAATATAGGGTTATTGCATGAATATTGGGGAATATTGTCCCAAGTAGAGTTTTATATTGCATGAGCTTGCGAGTACAATATATGTTCTACGAGGGACAATATTCCCCAATATTCATGCAATAACCCTTTTATTGTATAGCAATATAATATTAATTTTGAAAGTAAAAATAGGTTTCAACTAAGATTTTGTTGTTGATGACGTCATAAATTTTGAATCAGTTTAATTGAGGTCTGGAGTTGGCATGTCAGTAACTGATAGTAGTCAATTGTTAATTTATGTATCATTGCCATTTTGCGTGGTTTCTTTTGTAAATTGGGCCAGCTGAGGCCCGTCTCCAGGTGAGGGATTTTCTGGCTACGTTGAAGACCCTTTAACAGTTTTCTGCTCTTTGGTCTGGTTGTTGTCTCTTTGACACTTTCCCCATTTCCATTTTATTGTATTGATAGAAAAAACTTCATTCACATATTTTCAGGCTACATTGTGTATAAATAACCAAATCTACTATAAATATAAGATCTAGAAGATGTGGTGTGAATGCAAATGAGACAACTGACTCCACACAGAAGACCAAATGACGTAGAAGTTATGTGTCACTGTACAAACTTCAACAATGAGCAAATGATAAAAACCAATACATCTAAATATTTAATATATACAAATGACATTCTAACAGTTGTGAGCACAATCTTAAAAAGTTCTCCTCCTAAGCTTTACAGTTGTTAACATAAGTTTCAAAGTTGGATGTGCACTGATTGACCTTTAAATCTTTACATAATTATTGCATTTATGCTCTGAACTAACTTTCAGTAACTGCCAGTATGCTTAGATCTATGGTAATTAGTGTCATTAGTCTCGTTGTTATTGTTTTTGGGTGAAATACTAAAATGTTGAGTAAATCAATTTCCAAATTAAATGACTTTTATTGTTTCTTCTTATGCTATGTTATTAATCACTGTCCTCAGTAAGGAGAAGGTTTTGAGCACTCATACACTTTTTAATCCTGTAGTTAAACTAAAATATTTAAATAACAAAAACAAGAGTGCTCACACTGAAATGTCTCATGTGCTTTACCAACAATTGATTTTATGTTGAAAATCTTAAAGATTAAAGTTTTCTAAATAGGTTACAGAAGAAACTTAAGGGCGTACGATATAGTTTAGATCCCATATTGAAATTTTGCTGACAATTTGCATATCGGCTATTTTTTGCCTGATTTAATCAAATACCTGTAAGAAAAAATATACCTTCATGTGCTACTTTTTGAGTAAAATTAGGTTGAGTTTTTTATATATTTGCTCAAAATTCGGATTTGTGGATGTTTTTTTCCATTCAACAGAAATACATAACTTTTTTGTTTAATAAGATAAACACAAGCTGTTTTTTTGTTAAATTATTTGTAAATTCTGTTTTATATAAAATGTCCTTTAAATTTGTGCAATTTGTTTTTTCAAATAACTTGTATTTATCAAATGTTCAGGAATGTAAAAAAAAACATAATTTATGTTTTCATGAAAGTTGGCAAACATAATCTTCTAATGTAATCAATCCAATTGACATTTTAAAAAAGAGGGGTCCATGAACTTAGTTACATAAGTTTGAATGAAAAAAATCAGTCAAAAACTGAATCTTTTCCTGATAAGTCATAGTTTGACGTTGCAAAAAAAATAATATGTTAGCAACCTCATTACCTCCCCTATAACTGTTTCATATGTTCATATGTCCTTAACATTTTAAAAGATCAATTACAATGAGGTCAAGGTCAGGGAAATCTTGTCGGACAGAAATATACAATATACAATTTTTTTAAACACCAAATATAGCTGACATATTGCATATGCTGATTGATTCATCTGGAAAACACAAATGCTTAACATTGATCAATGAACCCTGAAAATGAGGTCAAGGTCATATTATGTTTACCAGACATACATGTGTACTTACTATCTCATTCACCAAATAAAGTTGACCTATTGCCTATTGTACTTTGAAAACAAACATAAACACAAAACTTAACATTAACTAATGAACCCTGAAAATGAGGTCAAGGTCAGATGATATCTGCCTGACAGACATGTACACCTTACAATCATTCCATAAACCAAATACAGTTAACCTATTGCTCATAGTACCTATAAAAATTGACCAAAACACAAAAACTTCACATTGACCAATGAACCATGAAAATATGGTCAAGGTCAGATGAAACTGACAAGAATGACATGTACCCATTACAATCTTTCCATACACCTAATACAGTTGACCTACTGCTTATAGTATTTGAGAAACAGACCTAATCAAGTAACTTTAACCTTTGTCACTGATCCACGAAATGAGGTCCATGGGAAGTGAACTCTGTCTGATGGACATTAATAGGTTGCAAGGAACCCATATACCAATATAGTTATCCTATTACTCTATAACAAGTGAGAAATTCAATTACAAAAGAATGAGTCATTGAACTATGAAAATGAGTTAAGGACAATGGACATATGATTGATGGAAATTTGGTAACATAACTGAATTCTTTGCATACAAGATATGAAGCATCCAGATCATCTACTTTCTGCAATATTTTGCTAAATACAAATTGATTACGTGGCCGCTGCTGGATAATAATATCTATGTCTAACATAATGCAACTTTCGTCACAGATGAGACAAAAATCAAAAACTTTTGTTTTATATTTTTATTATTCATGATACATTACACAGAATGAAATTACAACAAATTTCACCCTTCAATTCATTAAAAGTGTTCATAAACATTATTATTTGTTCAAAGTAAAAAACTAAGCAGAAAACCTGCTTTACAGAAATTAATGTTTTCAAATCAATATAAGTTATTGTTTTATCTTTTTTATGTTTGCTTAATCTTAGCTTTCAAAGTTTGAAAATATGATAATTCACTTTAAAATAACTGTTTTAAGACTAGTTTTGTGATGATATTTGAAAAGTTAAATATTTGGCATACACAATTGAAAATATATTTTAATAACTTCCATTTTTAGATACCGGTAAATTTCAAAGCTAAATGTACATGGAATGTTTTAATTGTGAAATAGAAAGTAAGACATATAAGATTATCATTCACTTTCCTTTCAGTCAAAATGTAACAAGTGAACGAAAAAGACATTGACTGTATGTAAATGAACATATATAAAACTATATACAATAACCATCCATTAACAACATATCTATAACAAATAAATTATCATCCAGACTTATACTTCAACACCTCTTGCTTAAAACTCTTTAAGTCAAAAGGATCGATAGGCCACACTTTCACAGTCTGTATTCGTACTGAAAATCAAAATCAAGTGAGCTTTTGCCCTTTTAGTCTATGTGAGGTTTCCGTCAAAACAGAAAAGTCCTCTACAAATATATGTCTGATACCATCACAGCACAAAAGAATTGACTATACATTGATATCACAAATTTCTCTATCTATGATTGATAACTAGGTTGTAGAGATTGAGAAAAACAAGGAGAGGACTACACAAGTTATACTGTATAAATACACTTACAATATCTTATGGTGAATTAACAACATGAAGTAAATAATGAACCGAAGTTGTATTGTGTCTGATGTCTATTTAAATATTCAGGGGTTTAACAATTTTGGATTTAACAAAAAAAAATTGGATTTTCCATTCATCAATTATAAATCTGATTGAATATAGCAATTCACAGAAAAATAAGGAAAAACAAGAATTTATGGACTTCCGATCCGCCACCAACTATAATACTTCAGTAATTTTTTATGAATTAAATGAACAAACAACTATAATTTCTCTTATCCGTACATCAAACTGTGGGTTCATTTATTTTCGTGGGTACCAATTTTCATGGTTTCAGTAAAACTTGCATATTCGTGATATCTAATTTTGTGGTTTTGGCAAAGTCTGCATACATTCCTTCAGAAAATTGGCAATTTGTAGAATATTTCCCCTGTACCCACGAAATCCATGAAAAATAGGTAACAATTGAATATAAATGAATCCACAGTATTCATTTTCATGAAATTACTAATTCATTTTGAAACCTTGAGAGTTTAATGGTTCAATTTTTTCTTTTGTTCCATTTCTGAAGAAAATTAACCTTATACATTGTGTGGTATGTTTACAGGAGAATGTTGAAGTTAATGTTAGTTGTATTTCTTGGTGGCATCATCATAAGAAGGCGGACATGATGGCGGTGTAACCATGTGTACATTGTGTGGAGCATTGGGATTATAATAAGCACTGGCAGCAGCCTCTCTAGCTTTCTCATCTGTAAATATAAGGGAAAAAAATGTTAAATGCTAAATGCATATAAGTATGTGTTATAAATTGTAAAGCTAGAATTCTATGAGCATAGCTTGCAATTTTAGGCCTTTTATTACTCTCCCTATTCCAGATGAACATGACTCACAGGGGAGATAATAACGTCTGTCCTTTACTTTAAAATATTACAAAATATGTTTCAATCAGTTTCAAGTAAAGGTGAAAAAAAGGTTTTCTGTGTCCCTATAATCTTCAATCTAATTTCCAAAAAACAGTTACATAATGTCATCAAAATAATAAGATTGATTGATTGATTTTTGGTAGTTAACGCCACTTTCAGCAAAATGTGATTTATCATGGCGGTCAGATTTTATTGGTGGAAGCCAAAGTACCTAAAGAGAACATCGAAACTTTTGGCAGGAAAACTATCATTCTGAGTCAATTAAGCTAGGAGTTAAGCATACCTGCACAAGAAATGTTGGAACTTACAATTATAGTATTTACAGGCTACTTTTAATAAGAGTACAAACATCAAATCCCCTTAGCAAAGGTCAATTATAACATTGACCATTATAATAAAAGAACATTATAGTTGATCATGTTACTCATCTAGTCATAATCAAAATAGAATTAGAACTATTGCACTGGACTTGTAATTATAAATTATATATACCTGTACCATATCCATTTGCTTGATATGGTTGAGGTGGTGGTGCACTTGGGTCAACTCCTGGATATGGTGGGGGAGCCTCAGTCATATACACGTACTCCGCTAAAATAAAATATAATTTTCAAAGATTGTAATAGGAATGAAATTGATATTTTATCCCATTCCCATATTATTCATTTATAAAGTTGGAGCTATATTTTACATTAAATTTTTTTGTATCATAGAAAATAATTTGCTGTCTCTTCGTCTTTAACAATACATTTCAGGGGCAGATCCAGCCATTTTAAAAAGGGGGTTCCCAACACAGAGTAAAGGGGGGTTCCAACTAAATGTTCCCATTCAAATGCATCAAATTCAAAAAAAAAGAGGGGTTCTAACCCCCGAACCCCCCCCCCCCTGGATCCTCCACTGCACTTAGTTTTATCTTATAACGAATGATTGTAGTGAGAGAACTGCAATAATTGTCTGTTGTATGCCATTGATCACCAAAGTATCAGATCAGAATAAGAATCTATGATGACTTATTGAAAGTTATTACGTCATGAAGCATAGTATCTACTTCATTTTGAGCTATAGAAAATAGATGGTACAGCATTCAATAGAGTTATGCTTTCTGTTATGGTGAAGAGAGAGCTAAAGAATACAAATACTTACGCGGTGGAGCTGTTGGGAATGTCTGGTAGGGCACCCAATCATAATATCCGTTCTGTGGAGGTGAATATGATGGAGGTGGGGCTTGGTAAAAATTGCCCTGGGGTGGCATATATGGTGGAGGTTGTTGTACTCTATTCCTTGATGCTGAAAAGAAATTGTTACATATTATAGTTATAAACTAAGGAGAATGGTATGACTACCAATGAGACAACTGTCCATTAGAGATCAAATGATTTTATAGATATATTGTGGATTCATTATTATTCGTTGATACCAATTTAGATTTCATGTGTACAAGGGAATCACGAATTTAAAATGAAATACTAATTTTCTTAATGAACTTATGTAGACTTTGGCAAAACCATGAAATCAAATGAATCAACAGTAAGCAACTTGTTGGTTTCTCATAATTATTTAACGAAGAAAAAGTATTGCTGTTCTTTGTTTTTTTTTCAAATTCAAATCTTTTACAAACAACAGATCATCACACATTTATCTCCCTTTGACAAACAGAACTGTCCTGTCCTACACTTGGAACGATTGATCGCAGGCTTCACACAGCTTTTCCTAACTCAGCAGCATTATACCTATTCATACAGAAATGTCCTGTCCTACACTTTTTTAACTAATGCTCCAGCATCCACACAGCTTGTCTACCTCAGCATCATTTCATGCATTTATCTCCCTTTGACAAACAGAACTATCCTACACAGTTTGTACTCTATACAGGTTGTCCCAAATCTTAGACATGAAAATAGGTACCTCCCCTTTTATCTTACCTAATTGTCCAGCTTTCAACATAGCTTGTCCAAATTCTATTGCACCTCCATTGTTGAACCATAACTTGATCTTTGCTTGACCTTCCCAATTACCTATAGAGATTTTAAAAATGTTATATTGTTGTTGTTTTTCAATTTCAAGCAAGTATGGTTACATTCAATTTGATTTATGGTTTATAGAAATAGAAACTAACACATACAAAAGATAAAACTGACTTTGTGACATGCTATTATCATATTTGAAAGTGTCTGACACAATCCTACAAATGACAAAGAAATTGTAATTTAATCAATTACATTGAAAGTAATCAGACCCATATCTGCTTCTGGGATCAAAACAATATCTCTTAGAAACTTTTAATTAGTGTTTCTGTATAAGTGTAACAAAAAAGTACCTTATATATATAATTACAACTCCTTTCATACTTGCAATACATAATGAATATTTGAAAAACCCATTTAACCTTTGAACTGTACATCACATTGATACTTACCTCCCTGTTCTGCATTACTTTGCCTTTTATATAATTGGCGCCAAATATAGGTTGTTCTAGTTCCACCTCCCTCATACACATAAATGGTATACTGAAGGATTTCAACATGTCTGATGAACTATTGTTGTTAAATATCACCTTAAATCATAAAAAAAAAACCATAAAAGTTAAGCTAAAAACATCTTTAAATGGCCTTAAGAAGGATTTATGAATATTTGAAAAGTTATTTACCGATATAATAATACTGTAAAAGAATAACAGGAAATACCAATAGTATAAGCCTGTACACCAGAGTGAACAGGCCACACAAATCACCAGGAAATACCAATAGTATTAGCCTGTACAACAGAGTGAACAGACCACACAAATCACCAGGAAATACCAATAGTATTAGCCTGTACAACAGAGTGAACAGACCACACAAATCACCAATACCAATAGTATTAGCCTGTACAACAGAGTGAACAGATCACACAAATCACCAGGAAATACCAATAGTATTAGCCTGTACAACAGAGTGAACAGATCACACAAATCACCAGGAAATACCAATAGTATCAGCCTGTACAACAGAGTGAACAGACCACACAAATCACCAATACCAATAGTATTAGCCTGTACAACAGAGTGAACAGACCACACAAATCACCAGGAAATACCAATAGTATTAGCCTGTACACCCGAGTGAAACAGATCACACAAATCACAAGAATACCAATAGTATTAGCCTGTACAACAGAGTGAACAGATCACACAAATCACCAATACCAATAGTATTAGCCTGTACACAGAGTGAACAGACCACAAATCACCAGAAATACCAAAGTATTAGCCTGTACACAGAGTGAACAGACCACACAAATCACCAATACCATAGTATAACCTGTACACAGAGTGACAGACCACAAATACCAGGAAATACCAATAGTATAATAGTATTAGCCTGTACAACAGAGTGAACAGACCACACAAATCACCAATACCAATAGTATTAGCCTGTACAACAGAGTGAACAGACCACACAAATCACCAATACCAATAGTATTAGCCTGTACAACAGAGTGAACAGACCACACAAATCACCAGGAAATACCAATAGTATTAGCCTGTACAACAGAGTGAACAGACCACACAAATCACCAGAATACCAATAGTATTAGCCTGTACAACAGAGTGAACAGACCACACAAATCACCAGGAAATACCAATAGTATTAGCCTGTACAACAGAGTGAACAGACCACACAAATCACCAGGAATACCAATAGTATTAGCCTGTACAACAGAGTGAACAGACCACACAAATCACCAGAATACCAATAGTATTAGCCTGTACAACAGAGTGAACAGACCACACAAATCACCAGGAATACCAATAGTATTAGCCTGTACAACAGAGTGAACAGACCACACAAATCACCAGGAAATACCAATAGTATTAGCCTGTACAACAGAGTGAACAGACCACACAAATCACCAGAATACCAATAGTATTAGCCTGTACACAGAGTGAACAGACCACACAAATCACCAGGAATACCAATAGTATTAGCCTGTACACCAGAGTGAACAGACCACACAAATCACCAATACCAATAGTATTAGCCTGTACAACAGAGTGAACAGACCACACAAATCACCAGGAATACCAATAGTATTAGCCTGTACACCAGAGTGAACAGACCACACAAATCACCAAATACCAATAGTATTAGCCTGTACAACAGAGTGAACAGACCACACAAATCACCAGGAAAACCAATAGTATTACCTGTACAACAGAGTGAACAGACCACACAAATCACCAAATACCAATAGTATTAGCCTGTACACCAGAGTGAACAGACCACACAAATCACCAGGAAATACCAATAGTATTAGCCTGTACAACAGAGTGAACAGACCACACAAATCACCAGATACCAATAGTATTAGCCTGTACAACAGAGTGAACAGACCACACAAATCACCAATATACCAATAGTATTAGCCTGTACAACAGAGTGAACAGACACACAAATCACCAGGAAATACCAATAGTATTAGCCTGTACAACAGAGTGAACAGACCACACAAATCACCAATACCAATAGTATTAGCCTGTACAACAGAGTGAACAGACCACACAAATCACCAGGAAATACCAATAGTATTAGCCTGTACACCAGAGTGGAACAGACCACACAAATCACCAGGAAACCAATAGTATTAGCCTGTACACCAGAGTGAACAGACCACACAAATCACCAGGAAATACCAATAGTATTAGCCTGTACAACAGAGTGAACACACACAATCACAAACAATAGTATCAGCCGTAACAAGTGAAAGACCACAAAATCACAATACCAATAGTATTAGCCTGTACAACAGAGTGAATAGACCACACAAATCACCAGGAAATACCAATAGTATTAGCCTGTACAACAGAGTGAACAGACCACACAAATCACCAATACCAATAGTATTAGCCTGTACAACAGAGTGAACAGACCACACAAATCACCAGAATACCAATAGTATTAGCTGTACAACAGAGTGAACAGACCACACAAATCACCAGGAATACCAATAGTATTAGCCTGTACACCAGAGTGAACAGACCACACAAATCACCAACTACCAATAGTATTAGCCTGTACAACAGAGTGAACAGACCACACAAATCACCAGGAAATACCAATAGTATTAGCCTGTACAACAGAGTGAAACAGACCACACAAATCACCAGAATACCAATAGTAATTAGCCTGTACACAGAGTGAACAGACCACACAAATCACCAGGATAACCAATAGTATTAGCCTGTACACCAGAGTGAACAGACCACACAAATCACCGAAATACCAATAGTATTAGCCTGTACACCAGAGTGAACAGACCACACAAATCACCGAAATACCAATAGTATTAGCCTGTACAACAGAGTGAACAGACCACACAAATCACCAGGAAATACCAATAGTATTAGCCTGTACAACAGAGTGAACAGACCACACAAATCACCAATACCAATAGTATAGCCTGTACACCAAGTGACAGACCACACAAATCACCAGGAAATACCAATAGTATTAGCCTGTACACCAGAGTGAACAGACCACACAAATCACCAATACCAATAGTATTAGCCTGTACAACAGAGTGAACAGACCACACAAATCACCAGAAATACCAATAGTATTAGCCTGTACAACAGAGTGAACAGACCACACAAATCACACCAAAATACCAATAGTATTAGCCCATGTACAACCAAGTAACAGACAACACACAAATCACCAATACCAATAGTATTAGCCTGTACACCAGAGTGAACAGACCACACAAATCACCAGAATACCAATAGTATTAGCCTGTACACCAGAGTGAACAAGACCACAACAATATCACCAATACACCAATAGTATTAGCCTGTACAACAGAGTGAACAGACCACACAAATCACCAATACCAATAGTATTAGCCTGTACAACAGAGTGAACAGACCACACAAATCACCAAACCAATAGTATTAGCCTGTACAACAGAGTGAACAGACCACACAAATCACCAAAACCAATAGTATTAGCCTGTACAACAGAGTGAACAGACCACACAAATCACCAAACCAATAGTATTAGCCTGTACAACAGAGTGAACAGACCACACAAATCACCAGGAAATACCAATAGTATTAGCCTGTACACCAGAGTGAACAGACCACACAAATCACCAAACCAATAGTATTAGCCTGTACACAGAGTGAACAGACCACACAAATCACCAATACCAATAGTATTAGCCTGTACAACAGAGTGAACAGACCACACAAATCACCAATACCAATAGTATTAGCCTGTACAACAGAGTGAACAGACCACACAAATCACCAGGTAATACCAATAGTATTAGCCTGTCACACAGAGTGAATAGACCACACAAATCACCAATACCAATAGTATTAGCCTGTACAACAGAGTGAACAGACCACACAAATCACCAGGAAATACCAATAGTATTAGCCTGTACACCAGAGTGAACAGACCACAAAAATCACCAATACCAATAGTATTAGCCTGTACAACAGAGTGAACAGACCACACAAATCACCAATACCAATAGTATTAGCCTGTACACACAGAGTGAACAGACCACACAAATCACCAATACCAATAGTATTAGCCTGTACAACAGAGTGAACAGACCACACAAATCACCAATACCAATAGTATAAGCCTGTACAACAGAGTGAACAGACCACACAAATCACCAGGAAATACCAATAGTATCAGCCTGTACAACAGAGTGAACAGACCACACAAATCACCAGGAAATACCAATAGTATTAGCCTGTACACCAGAGTGAACAGACCACACAAATCACCAGGAAATACCAATAGTATTAGCCTGTACACCAGAGTGAACAGACCACACAAATCACCAGGGAAATATCAATAGTATTAGCCTGTACAACCAGAGTGAACAGACCACACAAATCACCAGGAAATACCAATAGTATTAGCCTGTACAACAGAGTGAACAGACCACACAAATCACCAGGAAATACCAATAGTATTAGCCTGTACAACAGAGTGAACAGACCACACAAATCACCAGGAAATACCAATAGTATTAGCCTGTACAACAGAGTGAAAAGACCACACAAATCACCAGGACATACCAATAGTATTAGCCTGTACAACAGAGTGAATAGACCACACAAATCACCAGGAAATACCAATAGTATTATCCTGTACACCAGAGTGAACAGACCACACAAATCACCAATACCAATAGTATTAGCCTGTACAACAGAGTGAACAGACCACACAAATCACCAGGACATACCAATAGTATTATCCTGTACACCAGAGTGAACAGACCACACAAATCACCAATACCAATAGTATTAGCCTGTACAACAGAGTGAACAGACCACACAAATCACCAATACCAATAGTATTAGCCTGTACACCAGAGTGAACAGACCACACAAATCACCAGGAAATACCAATAGTATTAGCCTGTACACCAGAGTGAACAGACCACACAAATCACCAGGAAATACCAATAGTATTATCCTGTACAACAGAGTGAACAGACCACACAAATCACCAATACCAATAGTATTAGCCTGTACACCATAGTGAACAGACCACACAAATCACCAGGAAATACCAATAGTATTAGCCTGTACAACAGAGTGAATAGACCACACAAATCACCAGGAAATACCAATAGTATTAGCCTGTACAACAGAGTGAAAAGACCACACAAATCACCAATACCAATAGTATTAGCCTGTACAAACAGAGTGAACAGACCACACAAATCACCAGGAAATACCAAAAGTATTAGCCTGTACAACCAGAGTGAACAGACCACACAAATCACCAATACCAATAGTAATAGCCTGTACACCATAGTGAACAGACCACACAAATCACCAGGAAATACCAATAGTATTAGCCTGTACAACAGAGTGAACAGACCACACAAATCACCAGGAAAAAACCAATAGTATTAGCCTGTACAACAGAGTGAATAGACCACACAAATCACCAGGAAATACCAATAGTATTAGCCTGTACAACAGAGTGAACAGACCACACAAATCACCAATACCAATAGTATTAGCCAGTACAACAGAGTGAACAGACCACACAAATCACCAATACCAATAGTATTAGCTTGTACAACAGAGTGAACAGACCACACAAATCACCAGAAATACCAATAGTATTAGCCTGTACACCAGAGTGAACAGACCACAAAATCACCAACACCAATAGTATCAGCCTGTACAACAGAGTGAACAGACCACACATATCACCAGGAAATACCAATAGTATTAGCCTGTACAACAGAGTGAACAGACCACACAAATCACCAGGAAATACCAATAGTATAAGCCTGTACACCAGAGTGAACAGACCACACAAATCACCAACACCAATAGTATTAGCCTGTACAACAGAGTGAACAGATCACACAAATCACCAGGAAATACCAATAGTATTAGCCTGTACAACAGAGTGAACAGATCACATAAATCACCAGGAAATACCAATAGTATTAGCCTGTACAACAGAGTGAACAGACCACACAAATCACCAACACCAAACCGAAACAAAAGAAATATTTATGACAAAAAATAAATAGAAGACACAGTCCAGATAGCCGTACTATATATAAAACCTTATTGTTATCAGTTAATTTAATGTGGAGTTCAAGTCCAGAAGACATGGAAAAGGTAAAATGGACACAAGTGCTATTATCAAGATCAAGACTCTACAAGTTCTGCTGAGAAACTCCTTACCATCAATGTTATACTTTTGGAAATTGCATTATTGAAGATCAGACAATGGCTTTATATAGTGTTTATTTGGATTACTGAACAGAAAAAGAATAAAATCCTTTTTTGATGGGTGATAATGATAGTACATATATTCACCATACCACTTTTAAAATGACTCGTCAGCCTTATTTCAAATGTTATACTTACTCTGTGAGTGGTTAAATAAACTGTTCCTTTTTTGTTGCCTTTAAAATGTGGTAGTTTGACCCCATCAAATCCCATCTCCACTCCATCACAATATAGTAAAATCCTGCAATGTATATAATAAAATATTTCTAAATCAGAAGTTTTTTATGTAAAATTATTGGTAAAATTGCTTGTCTCATTTTTGTTTTGTATTTTAGTAACAATCCTATTGTTTGGATTTTATACTAATAAAATTCTTATTCTTATTCTTATTCTTTAATCTTATTTACACCCTTTAAGTGTTCTGTCCTTGTTTTGCTAGGTTTAGATATCTGTTAGAAGGTTTAACATGTTTAAGGACATACATGTATGATAAATGCATTATAATAACCATGATAACTTATGGTATGTTGTCCAGAATCTGCATGATCTGTCTGAAAATATGGGCATTTCATCAGGTCTCTTGTTTATGACATATGCATTTAATTAATTACCAAATGTAAATGTGACTGATCACTAAGTTGAGTAACAAAACGGACACCTTTAGTGGAGCAGGAACTGTTAATCATTCAAAGATCTTGAGTTCACCCCTGGTTTTTAATGGAATTTTGAGGAACAGACAAACAGTAGAGATATCTGATCTCCTGGTAAAAGTCTGGACTACTTCGACAATTCTGAAGCCACCAAAATTAATCATTAATTTTTAGTTTAAACTTTGCTATGGTTACCAGAGATTTGTTTTGGAGGTTGAAATCACCCCTCTCATGTATTTAAATTTCTAGCGCACCAAGTCAGGATCGAACCTGGGCCTTCAGCACTGTAGCCATTGGTCTTTAGCACTAAACCACCAACCCACATTGTGAATATACAATACCAATACACTCTACATAGACACATACTCGAACCAGTAGATAGTGCCAAGTACTTGGGAGTTTCAATATCAAACAATCTCTATGGAACAAACATATCAATAGTGTTACAGCAAAGGGTAACCAAACACTTGGGTTTGTTAAACGAAACCTAAAAGAATGTACAAGGAAAGTAAAGGCTGCTGGCTATACAACACTCATGCGACCTGTCATAGAGTATGCTTCTACTATATTGGACCCAACCAACCAAGCAAGCATCAACACACTAGAACTCATACAGAAAGAGAGCTGCTAGATTTGTCTGTAATGACTACACATCACGCACACCAGGGTGTGTCACTACAATGTTAGAGGACCTAACATGGGACACATTACAGACAAGACGCCGTGACAACAGGCTATGCATGCTCTATCATATCCAGAATGAGCTGATAGACATCAACCAGAGTACTTACCTCAAAGGTGGCCACAGTAGAACTCGTGGAGGACACAAGTTTTACCAACAGAGTCACCAGTGATGTCTACAGGAACTCCTTCTTTCCAAGAACAATCATGGAATCGAATACCTTACCTGTCAGGGTTGCTGAAGCGGTATCAGTTGAAGATATCCGCTCGGGGCTACAGACAACACATTAATACCAGACTGAACAATTGTACATAATTTTAACCGTAAAAACCTGATTTTATTGTAAATACTGTATATAGCCTTAGGGGACTAGATATGTAATGTCACCACGGGTAGTCCCGCAGATGAAGAAGAAGAAGAAATGTGGGTTTTTTATTTGACTTAGGATTATGATTGCCCCTTTATCTTTGGTATATAATATAGAATACAATTCAATAAACTGTTTTCTGAATTTCCTAAAAAAAATATGATTGCAATTCTATTCTTGTTTACTGTAAGTCAATATACCGTTCGCCAGCATATATCAAAACGCCTCCATGGGCATGTGCTGTGTTCAATGACATTATTTCTTTTCAAATAATGTTATATTGCGTTCTACGCTGTTTTCACCAAGAAGTAATGAATAAGAATCACTTGTCAGTTGACGTAATGTAAAAATCTCTTGACTGTACGGGTTCAAGAAATATAAAATCTAGAAAACTCCGAATAGATTAATCTTTTGGTCTTTAAAACGTTTTACATAAGCCTTATATTAGACTAAGTTTCAAGCATATTTTCAATCTCGCCGTATTTATTTTCCATTTCCGGGAAAATGTAAACATGACTTATAAAACCAAGTAGGTTAATAAAAAAAACTAACACAAACAAAAAAATAAATATTATAAAGGTTCATTATTTTTTTTTAATAAACAATGAAAAGTAAATAAAGTAGTTGTCTCTTCTTTCACTGTCCTTTAATACATTTTAAAAATTAGTGATTACCAAAAATTATGGTGTATGACTATGAGCTGACAGATAAATAATTTTATTAAAATCATTACAAAAGTGTTAATTTCTTCCAGCTTTTCAAATTTTTTTATTTATTTAACAACTTTGTTGTAATTTTCAATTTGTAATTTGATGTTCAGTGACTTTAATAGGTGCATTCATTCATCGTGTCTGCCAATACACCTTATCGCTATTTGTCCGCCATTGCTGGAAATCACACAGGTTCCCGTAAAATTTTGACGTCATTAAACAAAATGTCTGACGCCACAATGGAAAAGTGATTGTTGTTGACGTCAAAAGTTCAAGCGGACGGGTCAGCCGGGAATAGCGATAAGGTGTATTTAATATTATGCATACAATAACAAAAGAGTTATTATTATGTTCCACAGTAATATGAGGCAGGCATTACCTGTGAAAGGTGACGAAGACTATGATTTTTTTTTACTTCAAACAAATCTTAATTTCAAAACAGAAATACTGTAACGTTTCCGATTTTGGTTCTGTTTTTCGGGATTTAAGTTGTGACATTATTTAAGTTATGACTTCATATGCAATGTAAACAAAGAAGCGCTATCATTAGGTAATGTTTTTTTCATACCAAGAAATTATTAAAAATGAAATTGATATTGCGTTCCTTCCTATTTTATACTAGACTGATAAATATATATTTTACTCAAAATTTCATGCAAACGAGACCGGAAAAAGGAAGTTCATTGTAGATTTCTGTGCAGATGTGGGTATTCAAAACATGACATATAAAAAAAATGAACGATTTTGAGTTCATTAGTACAATAAAAAGTTCTGTAAAATTTTCCCGATTTTTTTAATTATTTTTTTTATTGAATTTTCTACTGTTTAATAAACGTATTTACGCTTTTGTTATTTAGCTGTATTTTGCCTCTGATTGACCTTAAATCTATTAGGAATCACCTTTTTGACATCTATAGCAACAATCATCACTTTTTAATTGTGACGTCAAATGTTTTGAATTATGATGTCAAAGTTTACGGGAACCTGTGTGATTTATGTATTGAATAAGGGACAAATACTTTGGAAAGAGATATAAATAGTATGATACTAAGGGAAATTCAATGCATGTTTCCAAGCAACTGCTCTATTTAAATGATGTTTCCCTGTATTTTCAGACCATTTTAATTTTACCTCCATTATTATGAACATCTGCCCCCTATTCAATATGGCCAAACTAACTGTGAAGGGGCCTATTGATGTGGTTGTCAACTGTATTTTAACCTTATATTTATATATTCAAGATAAAAGGCATGACTTTAATAGATGCAATTTTTACAGAATTGAAATAAAGAACATCAGTACATGTAAATAAAGAGATCAAAGGATAAGATGAATTAATGCAAACATGAACAGGGCAAATATACCCTAGTATTCCATTCAACACAAGCGATTTATTGATTGAATGATTTGCCTTATCCTTGTCAATTTTAAGATCTATTTTGACCACAAGGCCACCGAGATCTTGAGAGATTGATATTCCAAAAACACTTGTTTAAATTCTGCTTAAAAGCTGAACTTTGCAATACATATCACCTATTTGAAATTCAAAACATTACTTAATCAGACAATTGTGGCAATATGAGAAATTGTTTAAATCCAAATTAAATGATTTTCAAATTTGATGAGTTACAACTGATTATTCATGTACAAATATAAATTCATAACACAAAAGAAATGTATAGCTCTCAACATAGTCCATCCCACTCATAAAGTACTTATTTCATCAAAACAATAGTTGTCAAACAAATTGTCTTTAGTTGAAACTTGGTACTAGTCTAAAAACAGGTCTTCAATAGAAATAATGAAACATTAAATATGCTAAGTTGTAAAAATTTCAAAAGTTTTATAGACCTGAAAAGGAAAGGAAAGTTACATTTGTATATATAACCACTGCTAATAAAATATAATTGGTCACTTTATTTATTTTCCATTTTTAGGTGATGAGTTGAACTGAAAACATTTGAAACACAAAAATGGCAGGAGATGGTTCATTCTCACCAGTGTCTGTGAGACCATCACACAGGCCATACAGAGAACGTTATCTAAACGATGAAGTGGACAAACTTGAAGGTCATGATGGACCTAAATTGGTTCGACAAATGGTAATTGGTTTCTCATGTGCTGCTTTGTTTGGTTTAGTGATGTTAGTAATAGGAGGCGTGTTTATTGGTGATGCTGTCAAATCTGGATACGCCATAACTATTATGTTATGTGTAATGGGCATAGGTAAGATTCTACTGTAAGATATGCCATAACTATCATGTTATGTGTAATGGGCATAGGTAAGATTCTACTGTAAAAATCAAATCTGGATACACCATAACTATTATGTTGTGTGTAATGGGCATAGGTAAGATTCTACTGTAAGATATGCCATAACTATCATGTTATGTGTAATGGGCATAGGTAAGATTCTACTGTAAGATATGCCATAACTATCATGTTATGTGTAATGGGCATAGGTAAGATTCTACTGTAAGATATGCCATAACTATCATGTTATGTGTAATGGGCATAGGTAAGATTCTACTGTAAGATATGCCATAACTATTATGTTATGTGTAATGGGCATAGGTAAGATTCTACTGTAAGATATGCCATAACTATCATGTTATGTGTAATGGGCATAGGTAAGATTCTACTGTAAGATATGCCATAACTATTATGTTATGTGTAATGGGAATAGGTAAGATTCTACTGTAAAAATGGTGAAGACTTAATTAAGTGTAAGGTTAAGTAAAAAAACAAACTTAATGTAAACTAATTTAAGAGAGAACAATTGACCAAGAGACCATGACCAGCGCTTAATTTTAAATGACATGGTATGGAAACTTGGTATCAATTGAAAATAATTATTAAAAAGTGTACTTTTTATAGCATTATTTGTACATTGTATGCCACATTTCCTGAATTCACAAAGATTAATCTTAATTTTTTTGAATTAATTTATTAAATAAATTTCACTAATAGATGGATTCAAAATTGCTGAATTGTTTTTTATTACCTTTAGGTTTTAGAGAATATTCCAACATACAAATTTTTAGGACATTACCTTGATATCTGATCTTGACCTACATGTAAGATGCAATATCATTGACTGAGGAGCTTACATCAAAAGGTTTCCCATCTTGACCACTGATGGCTTAGAAGACTCAAGAGAAACATAAAATGAAAATGTTAAATGTTTGTCACAAGTGTTCACACAAAAAAATATACAAATGGCAAACATGAACAAACATTCCATTTTCAATCTAAACAGAGCTCTGGAGTAACATTTGTAACCTCATACTAAACATAAACAAACATTCCATTTTCAATCTAAACAGAGCTCTGGAGTAACATTTGTAACCTCATTCTACTTTGTCATTTCAGTATGTGGTCTTATCATACTAGTCACTGCTATAATATTGGGGAAACTATTTATCTCAAGAAAATGGAGAATATCTAGAGGACGGCCAAGACGGCCACCTCAACAGTGTATGCAGACTTGCTCAGGTAAATATACAGATTGAAATGCAATTATCAATAATTACATCAATTGTTATATCAATTATCCACTGAAAACCAAAGGACAGGAATGTATGACCTTCAATGTTTTACTAATTTCTGACCAGTAAATAGATTGTAACTTAAATGAAATAGGTGTATCTCAAGCAACAAAGTGGCTAAGGGTATAATGTATTTGACCCCTCAGCCCACCGCTATGGTTTTGTTGTTTCTATGCTAGCACCTTTATCTTTAGTCCGATCTTCAATCTTGAATAAAGGTGCCTGCAGATGAGTTTATTCATAAAAAAAAATGTGAAATAATTGGCCATTTTTAAGACTTGTAAAAATAGCCCATATTATTAATTGAAGTAATTTTAGCAACAATAATTGTTTAAGGACATGAAATTATGTAAACAAGGTTTTATTTTTATATACCTTATATTTTCATCTTTTTAGTGATCCACACCCTTCCAATGATCAGCTGAATACTTGTACACGACCAGATCCACCGCCAGCTTACGAGTCAATTATGATGGCAGAAATAGGAACTGAAGATGGACCAATAATAATGACAGCTCCACCTAATTACCATGATATTTCTGCACCACTACCAAAATATGGAGATTCTATTTGATATTTAAACAACTGGGCATTGTATTTATAGTATTTCCTGTTTTTGTCTCTATACAAAATGTACTATATATTTTATCACTTGCTGTTGTACCTGAAATAAGGACTACATAATAATGTTACAGAATTATATAAATATTGTTTTTCCAATGTTTACTTTCTATCAAATATTGAATGTGTATTGTAAGTTTTACATGTTATGAATGTAAGCACATTTTTACAAGCACAGAAGGTCTTGTTGTTTTAAAGGTGTAATGTGAACTTAATTCACATGTTTTCTTAGCTCTTGAAATTTACAAAATCTCAATCATAATGATATTTTACTATACAAAAACAAATCTAAAATCAACACATGATCACCAGTATTCCTTTTAACTTTAACACTTGTATTTATTGTGTAAAAATGATTTATCTCCATTTTGTTACTAAGTTGGGGGAGAATAATGTAACTTATTTATTGTTCTACTGTTCTGAAGCTATTTGTGGTACTTTTAAAAATTCTGATTTAGATGATTATAATGAATTGTACATGTGTATTATGTTATTGTTTTAGAGGTTTTTTACATAGTTGGTTTGTTTGCAGATTGTACCACATTTTTGTATTGTATATTCTCAATCCAAAAAATTATATGCTTCAGCTTGATTAACAAGATCTGTATTTTGTAAATAATTTGTATCATATATATCTATATTCAATGTTTGTGAGTACTCATGTTAAGTGAAAGAGCTTGTTTATGAGAAAGGTAGATATTTGGAGTTTGATGCCAAAGTTACTACTCATGTGTATGTATATGGTTAAAGATCTTGTGCATTTATGAGAATATCAGATTCTGGAGCTTTATGTTAATGAACTCAAGTGCATTTATTAAAAAGTGTGATATCTGGAGTTTGCAGCTTTTGAAGACTTTTTTCTAATAATGTTATTCTTTTTAAGTGGTTGTGTTGCACAATTTTTTGAATAGCATGTTTATTTATTTTAATCAAATTTTGTACTTCAGTCATCACCATGACTATCTTTCCCGTGATAACAATTTCTACAGTTTTTATAGAAACATTTTTTGTACATCTTCACTAGCCTGGAATTATAATTAATTTCTACCCTCATTACACTTGGCCAATTTGGGTAACTTACTAAAGTTTGGTTTCCTGTCATATTTGTGTTATAGGAAACTTCCTGTGATAAATACTAACTGTCTATTCATTTATATTTCCTGGGTACTAATTTTCATTGAATGAGGACATTTTTTTTAATACTTGGTTTACCATTTTGATAAATTGTGCATACAAGACTTCAGGTGTTTTGTTTTCCTGTTAGATTCTGGAATTCATGGTTCAGATATACCTATGAATTCACAAAAAATAGAATCCAACCAATTATAATTATGCTATTTATATACAACAAACTCATCATAGATTCTAGGGCTACAATTTTGTACAAAAGACCCATTAGTCAAGCTTGAATCAAAAAAGCAAAAAAGGGCAAATAAAGTTTGAAATCATATGCAACTATTCCAGTCATAATTAGTTTCGATAACTCTGTATGTGACTGGTTTAATTATGGTTATGTAAAATGTACTGGTTACCCAAGTAATAATTTCAAAATATATATATATAGATATTGCATCTTTGTTTCAACCCATCCGTGGTTTCCTTTTGTTGATATAAAATATTATCATAAAATGATTTCATAAACAATCGTATAATACTAATATATATATTAAGTCTTGTCAAAATTTACATCGTGATTAGGTCACGTTGCCATGTTTGTTTTGTTTGATCACGTTGATGACTTAATTAATATCTCCACAATCTTGCTTTATCCTTAATTATCATACGAGTTACAATAACGTTTCATATTTAATTGCAATACAAACAGTTAAGGTAGCACAATACAAAGATTTTATAACTCCAATTCCCAAGTTTTAAAATGCTGTAAATTTCTTAATAATGCTTGAAAATTTATAAAAGTGGTAATTTTGGATAGCTAACAGATTACTCTTTCAAATAAATGCAATGTTAGTATTATGCAACAATTATGTAACCAATTATAATGTTAACTGTGTCTAAAATATTTTTCACCAAATTTCCACTTTCAAATGAAATTAGCTTCTGCATAGGTATCCCTAGAGGGTTGATTTTATTATATGTTGTTCCTATGGCCATTATCTACAAAAGGGTGTCTCAGATTTCAGATAGAATGTATAGAACAAATTTTACACCTAATTGAACATTATCTTCTTTTATGTGTTTAGGATGTTTACACTAATTAGAGATTTATGAGAGAATGGAACACCATAGAGACAATCTGAGACACCCTTTTGAAGCCCATGATGTGTTGATTAAGATTCCGTTAAAATTTTCTGTATAGTTAAAGAGATGATAGAGCTAAATTCATTCAAGTGAACTTACCCAGATTTTGCCACTAATTACATAATAATTGATTACATAATGATTGCAAAATAAAAATATTGCATTCATTTAAAAGATTAATCTTTTATCTATCTATATATACCTCTTTTATTATTTTCTATGCATTCATAAGAAAGTTACAGCATTTTAAAGGTTAGTGATTGGAAGGAAAAAATTCTTTGTATTGTGCTACCTTAAATCTTATTGAATTATTTGCATGTGTAAACTAAGTGTCGAACATCCTCTACGTTTGAAATTATTTGGTCGCCATTTTTTTATATGTAACTTCGAAATTTTATCAAAACAAATAGCATGTATCCACTTTCACAGAGGGAAATAGTGTTTAAATATATGCTGCATTAAGGTAAGACAATTATTGAAAAGACATGCATCTAACAATTTTACGATTTTCATCGTACAAATCTTCAAAAATATATATGTCCATGTCGCCCCACGCTATCAATGTTCTAAACTGCATGGTCGGTGCATGTAAATCTTTATTTTTAGTGTGAGAGACTGTTTCTAATAAATATATTGAAGAACATGTGAAAAAAGAAATTTCTTAAGTACAAAAAGACACACTTTGATAAATATTTGAAATATTGCTTTTTGATTTATAACTAAATGAATATCGGCATGTCGTGTCTTTATGAACCTTCAACAGTGTCCGCCATTTTGAAAATATTGCTGAAGACTGCCAAAATATGAACTTTTCAAATAAATTTCGAAGCAAAAAGTTTAATACCTGAACTGATATGGTTTGCCATTTACTTTAAATAAATATGTTGTCGATCTTTTTAGAGGTTGGAAGGATATAAGTAACAATAAATTAATTGAGAAAATTGATTTTACAAAAAGGTCCCATTGCAATTTTGTCGAGTTTTAACGAAGATGTCAACGGAGGCTGTGTGGCTATGTCACCTCAATTTTCAAACTTATTTCGAAGCACGAAATCATATTTCTGAACTGAAACTTAAAACATATTTAATTGTAAAAATTTATAAACTGTAAAACGCGGGGTTGGAAGGAAAAATATACTTTATAACAAAAAAGTTATGACCGTTTTATCTATGTACCCCGTTCACTTTCATTGATAATCTATCGGCCATTAATGATATACAACAGAAGTGTAAAAGTCACGTGATGACGGAGATAGTTGGATATGTGAAGAGCATTTAAGTCCCAAAGCAATTACAGCTAAGATAATCTATTCCTAGGATAGAAAATCCGTAGCATTTTGAAAATTTTTGTAATCCGTAAATTAATAACTACGACCATATCAATGATAATTCATGTCAACAGTGAAGTGCTGACTACTGGGTTGGTTTACTGCTCCAAAAGCAGTGGCATTGACCCATTAGTTGCAATATTTGTATGTAGTAAATGTGTATATTGTTGTAAAATGTCTAATTAGTAAATCATTCTTCATTACTAATTGAATTGGTTAAAGCAGTTTTTAAAACTCTATAAATATTTTTTTATTCAAATAAGTAACCTTAAAGTTGTTGCATTTTTTCTAAGAGAAATAAAGTAAATGTCGTTTGGGTTTATTTGTGTGTGTGGGTTGCTGGCTTATTGACTTTAAAAACCTACATCTCGTTTTATTCACATATATTCACTTTAATTGATTTGTAAAGAATGATTTACAACAATTCTACAAAGAAATATTTTCCTATCTTGACTTGTGATATTTTTTCAATACTTATTCTTCATATATATATATATATGTACTTGTATTATGTAAATTCTTAACCTGATTTTTTGTGATCAGATCTAATTTTGTTATAAAGTTGTGATACTTTTGTTATTGGTTTTATATATTAGTGTATTCAAGAGGATTTTATTTACAATAAAGTGAACATCTCATATTTGTTATTTTTAGATGGTTCATTCTCCCCAGTGACTGTTAGACCATCACATTGACCATTTAAAGAACGTGAAATAAATGATGTAGAAGACAAACTTACTGTGGATTCATTTATTTTTCTGGGTACCAGTTTTGTGGATTAGGAAAACTCACATGTTCATGGATAACTAATTTCATGGTTTTGCCAAAGTCTGCATACAAGCCTGAAGAAATTATTCTTGAAAATTTAATTTCTTTGTTCACCTATAGCTATACATGTACCAAGAAATCCACAAATTGGTATCCAACAAATAATAATGAATCTACAGTAGTTTATTTCCAAAATTATTTTGTTTGCCCATGGCCAGTGTCAATTCAACATAGACATTATCTTCATTATAGAAGGCCTCATAACTAGTTGGTCACCTGGAAAGTTTTGGTACTCTATGTTCATGTATATTCAGGATATACAAGTTCAATCTTGTATAAATGCTGTGAGCAAATTAGCTTTTGCTCTTTTATACCTGCCTGGCTTCTCTGATCCATATAATCAACTTTTTTTTTTAAAAGCCTCCCTTATGGACCTTGTGGACCAAATTAAGCCATAAAGGTATTGTAATGCTTTCTTTATTTTAAGTTTGTCTTTTTTTGTGTAGAATGTGAGGAAAATTTAACAGAAAAGTTAGCTTCATGATTATATAGTTGCAACTTGCAAGCTAAATTGTTAGAGGTTATAATTTGGTTTACTACAGCTGACCTTTTGATTTGATTAAAGTTTGTGATTCTCCTCTATTGTTCATTGTTTATCTTTGTTTTATCATCAAGATTGGTCAAACTTGTCAATGTTGGATCAAACATTATAATTTTTTTACATTAAATACCTCACCTTCATAAATTTAGATATCAGTCCACTCACTGCATTATTCAACTGGAAACCAGCCAGAAAAAATACCCATGCCCCCGTGACAACCTCTTCCACCTGACACATGCGTGTTATAAACCTTTATAATTTTTTCCTGTTCCATCAAACATGCTGCATGTTTTTTGAGAAGGAAAAAGTTTTTTGCTAACCACATTGTTTTTCTATATAGAAATTTAAATTCATATTTTTTCAATAATAATTTGTATTTATTAATTGTTTTATTTGTATACTTTTGTTTATATTATCTGAATAATGGACAAAACTCCAGCTTCTTCAATGCAAGGGCAAGAGGTAAGTGACACACACACAAGTTCCAGGCAGTGGTTTGTTGTCCCCTTGTTGTTAGGCCTACTCATTCAGTTGAGTTTGGAGATAGAAGTTTGAGTTTATCCAAGGTGTTTCTGGTGTTAGTCTGGAACAGGACCCAGAACCTGTTACTGTTGGGACTTTGCCTTTCACTTCTGGTGCTAGTCAGTTGAGGTTATCTAGGACTAGCAGGGTATCACATACCATAACTAGGCCTGCAGAGATACCAATGTCTCCTGTTTCTTGCATGACAAGTATGCAAGAGACCTCTACCAGCTGGCATCAGTATTGACCCCTTTTCCAGGACTAGGTGGCCTATGAATTTTGCCTACCCTCCCATTCCTACTTACCTCCTTATCCTCAGCAATTTGATCCTTATTCAGGTCAGTCAGTTTGGTCTGTTCAGGGACTTGGTGGTAGACCCTCTTCAGTGTCATCCTCTTTTAAGGTTGATTCTTACCACCTCTATCCATAAGATTCAAGCAACTGTTAACGCTTAGTTCATTGAGTTTAGTAACAGGCTTGATCTTAATAAATCTAGGGATCTCTCTCGGGGTCCTCCAAAGGACCCTCCCAGATATAGACATTTGGTGGAAGATGATTCGGTTTCTGTGGCTTCTAGAAGTCAAGAAGGTAACTTTTTGGGTCACCAATGTGCAACTTCTGATGTTGACAGTGTTGCTAGCACAGAGGAAGATGCTATGGTTCCTAAGGAGCCTTCTTCGTGTAACTCTTCTGATTGTCTTAGGAGTCTAGTCTATTCTATTCACAGGGATATGTCAGGTATGCACATGTCTTCTCCACAAGGCTTGCTCTTGTTAAGTCAAGCCAAATTCGAAGTTGTATTCTTTCCCAGAGTCGGGCCACTTTACAACCGCTTTGTCTTTTGTAGCTCGTCTTTTGTCTGAGAACCATTCTAACATTAGCAAAACTGGTGGTAGTAAGTTCTCTGGTTTCGGGCCTACCTCTTACCCCGCGAAATGCAGATCTAAAGACTGAGATTCATGGATCTTCCTTGGGTATGTTTGCTCCTGTCTGTGATGAGGCTTTTTTCTAGTTTACATGGTTCAAAACCTTTGGACGGCCCCAGACTTTCTCAGGCTTCATATGTAAAGTCGGAGAATTATCTGAGGTGTCGTACTTTTGATCTTGAGACAGTTGACCACTTTTTGTCAGCAGTTGTGTCTTTTTTAAAGAACAAAGGGGAGGAATTTTCAGACTTGAGGTCTATACTTCTACAGGTAAACAAGAGTCTTTAAATGTCTCAATTTCTTCTTCTTGGTACTGTGGCCAGTTTCGTCATTTTCCTGAGACTGGTTTTGACAGACAAGGTTAACAGTTTCAAGGCTATGCCTTTTGGCTTGGCTATAACACCCCTAGGTTTTACCAGGATTTTTCAGACGACGTTGTCTTCATACTCAAGCAGTACTCATTCACTCCTACCTAGACGATTCTCTTATCAAGAATCATTGTCTGTCTCTACTGGACGAACACACCGATGTGGATATCCTTTTACTCTTTTGACACTTGGTTTTTTGATTTCATGGGGAAAATCAGAGATAATTCCCAGTCAAAGTTTCACGGTTATGTTCTTCTCATATATGTTATGATGGTATGATACTAAACCCCTCACGGGGAGGATTGTGCCTGCTATTCATATGATGAAGATATAATTTTTGTCGAGCCTGCAACTTTTGTTGCAGAAAGCTCGACATAGGGATAGTGATCCGGCGGCGGCGGCGGCGGCGTTAGTTCACTTCTTAAAAGCTTTATATTTTAGAAGGTGGAAGACCTGGATGCTTCATACTTTGTATATAGATGGTTCATGTTACGAAGTTTCCGTCAGTCATATGTCCAATGTCCTTGACCTCATTTTCATGGTTCAGTAACCACTTGAATAAATAGTTCAAATTTGTTGTAGTGTTGAATTCTCTCTTATTATAAGTAATAGGATAACTATATTTGATATGTGCGTAACTTGCAAGGTCCTCATGTCTGTCAGACAGTTTTCATTTGACCTCGACCTCATTTCATGGATCAGTGAACAAGGTTAAGTTTTGGTGGTCAAGTCCATATCTCAGATACTTTAAGCAATAGGACAAGTATATTCGGTGTATGGAAGGACTGTAAGGTGTACATGTCCAACTGGCAGGTGTCATCTGACCTTGACCTCATTTTCATGGTTCAGTGGTTATAGTTAAATTTTTGTGTTTTGGTCTGTTTTTCTCATACTATATGCAATAGGTCTACTATATTTGTTGTATGGAATGATTGTCAGGTGTACATGTCTAGCGGGCAGATGTCATGTGACCTTGACCTCATTTTTAGGTCCAGTGGTCAAAGTTAAGTTGTAACACAATTGTGTTTCATATCATTAAGTATCAAGGAGTATTAATTAGGAAATTTATTAAAAAGGAATTACACAATTCAATGACAATCATGTACGCTTTGGACACTTAATAACGATCTGTTCAAATATTATAGACATATACCCTGCAGCCAATAAATGACCATGTCTACTGTGAAATAACATACATGTATCCTTCAGGGGTTAATTGCATAGTTTGACAATTAACCATAGACTAGAATTATTTAATTTCCAGACTACTACGTAACCGGCCATTAGCTATGGGCCAATGTTTATGGACAACTGGACTAAATAAGATCCAGCTTTGGACTTGGAAGGGGGAGAGATTGGTACAAGAGATTGGTACCGGAGATTCCGCCAAGGTCTCCCCCCTCGTGGGTAGGCTGGAACATATGCGCTTAATATCCAAACGTACTCGATCAGGATTGAAACTATACGATCACGTGCCCGTGTGAGATATTGAACATTCGAACAATTTAACTTTAAAGACAGTTTGTGAACAATCGAACATTTGAACTTAAGAATCTTTCTTGACTTTGATTACATAATAAAATATAATTATCCTATTTACGACTGTGTCACAAAGTTTTTGAGTTTTGGTCTTTTTATCTAATACTATATGCCATAGGTCAACTATATTTGGTGTATGGAAATATTTTATGATCTTTATGTCAGTCGCGCAGGTTTTATTTGACCGTGACCTCATTTTCACGGTTCATTGCACAGTGTTAAGTTTTTGTGTTTGGTCTATTTTTCTTCAACTATAAGTAATGGGTCAACTATATATGTTGTATAGAAGCATTGTTAGCTGTACATGCCTGCCTAGCATGGTTCATCTGACCTTGACCTCATTTTCAAGGTTCATTGGTCTTTGTTTAGTTATCTTGGTTAATGTTAAGTTTATGTGACAGTTGTAATAAAGCTTAGCTTTATACTTAGGACTATCAACATAATATCAATGATTAGTATAGAAGGCGAGACATTTCAGCGTGTGCACTCTTGTTCAATCAGTTTAATTGAAGTACAGAGCTGGCATGTCAGTTAACTGCTAGTAGTCTGATGTTATTTATGTATTATTGTCACTTTGTTTATTTTCTTTGGTTACATCTTCTGACATCAGACTCGGACTTCTATTGAACTGAATTTTAATGTGCGTATTGTTATGCGTTTACTTTTCTGCATTGGCTAGAGGTACAGGGGGAGGGTTGATATCTCACAAACATGTTTAACCCCGCCGCGTTTTTGCGCCTGTCCCAAGTCAGGAGCCTCTGGCTTTTGTTAGTCTTGTATTATTTTAACTTTTAGTTTCTTGTGTACAATTTGGAGTTTAGTATGGTGTTCATTATCACTGAACCAGTATATCTTTGTTTAGGGGCCAGCTGAGGGACGCCTCCGGTTGCATTGAAGACCTGTTGGTGACCTTCTGCTGTTGTCTGCTCTCTGGTCGGGTTGTTGTCTCTTTGGCACATTCCCCATTTCCATTCTCAATTTTATTTCAATTTCCTGGGAGAAAATTTTCGAACAGATTTGGATCTAGTGTTTCCTCAAGAAGAGAAGGTTCCACTAGGACGTCTACACATTCGTCCAATCCAGTGGTATCTGTCGGAGTGTTGGCACAAAATTTCTCAGTTGTGGGAGGCACCTGTTCCAATTCTTCCTCGGTTGTAATCTCAGTGGTGGCTTCAGGAAAAAAAAACATCTTCTGAAAGGAGTTTTGTTAGATCCTCCAGACTCCAGCCTAAATTTGTTCACAGATGCGAGTCTGATGGGTTAGAGAGCTTATTTTGAAGGTAGAACATCAGGTTTTTGGTTAGGTGCTAAGTTGAAGGAACACACACACCAATCTCCTAGAGATGAGAGCTGTGTTTCTTTCTCTCCTCCAGTTTCAGGCTATGATTCAGGGTCAGGCACTACTGGTTGCCACGAACAACTCCATAGAAGTGGCTTATCTTCGGAATCAAGGGGACCCATTCCTTTTCTCTGTATCATCTGAGCAAGGAAATTCTTCTTCTGTGTCACAGTCTCGGAATAATTATGTCAATGAGACATGTTCCAGGCAGTCAAAATCTTCAGGCGGATGCTCTCTCCCATTTGCGTGTTCCAGTAAACACAGAATGAGAAAGTCATTCATCAGGTTTTCAGGAGATAATTCTTCGTTGGGATCGTCCTCATATAGATCTTTTTGCAACCAGTCTGAATCACAAGTTTGAGACTTACGTTTCTCCCATTCCATACGAGAAAGTTAGGCAGTAGATGCTAAGATCTTATCTTGGAAGTGAATGTTCAATTACATCTTTCTTCCTTTTCGACTTATTCCCAAGATCTTGCACAAAATTCAGAGGGATCTTTGCAAGACCATTCTTATTGGCCAAGACAGTCATGCTTCCCAGAACTACTTCTTCTGTGATGTGCGAAGCCGTTTCGACTTCCTCTATAAGAGATGATCTACTCTCTTAATTCAAAGAAAGCTGAACAGGGTGTAGAGAATTCCCATCTGCACGCTTGGTTGCTGTCAGGAATTCCCCCAGAAAGGGAAGCTTTTCTGAAGGAGTAACCAAGCGTATCGGAGGATCAGTCAGACAATCTACAGGAGCAGTTGATGACTTCAAATAGTAAATATTCTGTCCTTGGTGTCATTCGAAACAGATTGATCCTCTCACAGTTACTCTCCAACAGTTAGCTGAATGTTTTCCTTTTAAAGAAAAGGATAACTCTCCTTCTGCTATAAAGGGATATAGATCTGCCGTAGCCAGAACAATATTTCTTTAAGTAGGCTCTGATTTTGGTGATAATGAGTTTTTGTCTTTGTTGATAAAAAAAACTTTTGTCTTAGTAGACCTCATCAAAGGCGGTTGGTTCTTGTTTCTTGGGACTTTTAGTCTCGACGGTTCTTCAGTTTCCGCCTTTTGAACCTTTACATTCAGCCTCCTTCATACTTGTATCCTATAAATGTTGTTTTATGATAGCTTTAGCTACTGGTAGTAGAAGGAGTGAGAATCATACCTTGTCAATTTTTAAGTCTTGTCTCCGCTTTGATGCTGATAAGACCTCAGTTACCCTTCTCGCTGATCCTTCTTTTTTAGCTAAAAATCAGTTACCTGATTCAATTATTACCCCTTCCTTACCTGTCTCTGCAGACAATCTAGTATTGTGTCCGGTGAGAACTTGCTTTTGTACTTAACCTCTTCAGCAAAATTAAGATCTGCTGGTTCTTTTAGGTTGTTCATTCCTATTAAAAAAGGAATTTCTGACATTTCTGCTAAAACCATTTTTACCTGGATTTGCAATACTGTAATGTTGGCTTATAAGTCTGCTTCTTCTGAAGTTTTAGCTAAACATCAAGTCAAAGCACATGAAGTAAGAGCCTTAGCCTCTTCTTGGAACATTTTTAATTCCTCCTCTATGCCTCTTCATTGTGACAACCTTTGTTCTTTAGGGCCTTTAGTTCCTGCTCAACAGGTGCTTTTTAGGGAATTTAGCGCTTCGTTAAATTATGTTAACTTAACTAAATTTATGAAATGAGGTATTGAATGTAATAAAAATCAAATTTTAAAATTTATTTTTGTAAATTAAAAACTCAGCTTCATAACTAAGAGGTTCCCCTCCCCTTCATCCCCTTAGTCAGGGCTCACATGATGTAGGTTTTCCCCATGTACTTACATATTATATTCGTTCTTCTTGACCATATACTGTCAAATTTA
Source organism: Mytilus edulis (assembly GCA_019925275.1). Classification (NCBI taxonomy): domain Eukaryota; kingdom Metazoa; phylum Mollusca; class Bivalvia; order Mytilida; family Mytilidae; genus Mytilus; species Mytilus edulis. The sequence goes on along the minus strand of CM034356.1, from coordinate 92,499,447 downwards.
TAGTGAAAATTAGTTTTTGTCGTGCCAACGACTTCTGTCCACGACATGGGGATAGTCATCTGGCGGTGTTAGCTAACTCAGTACTGAAAAACCTGATATTTTAGAAGGAATAATACCTTGATGCTTCACACCAGGGACTTTCTATACTAATTAAAGAACCTTAGTGAGCACGCTCACATACCCCATGTCCCCACATTGTCATTGGAGAAATTAAATAAGTATAAGAAAAAAAATTGTATAAGAATAAATATTGAATAATAATTTCCTGTCAATATACATAGTATGTCCTTATTATCTACAAAATTTCATGAAATTCTGTTGTGTGTTTTCAGAGGAGTTGAGATGACAAACTGTTGCAGAAGTACATTGAAGCAAATAAGTTCAAAGGGGCATAACTCCTAGAAAAAAAATTGAACCGTAATTTCCTGTCGATATGCACATCTACAAAGTATATCCTTATTATCTGAAAAGGTTTCGTGAAATTCTGTTGTGTGGTTTGAGAGGAGTTGCGATGACAAACTGTTGCAGTAGTACATTAAAGTAAATAAGTTCAAAGGGGCGCAACTCCTAGAAAAAAAATTGAATCACAATTTCCCGTCGATATGCACAACTACATAGTATGTCCTTATTATCTGAAAAGGTTTCGTGAAATTCTGTTGTGTGGTTTGAGAGGAGTTGCAATGACAAACTGTTGCAGTAGTACATTAAAGTAAATAAGTTCAAAGGGGCGTAACTCCTAGAAAAAAAATTGAATCGCAATTTCCCGTCGATATGCACAACTACATAGTATGTCCTTATTATCTGAAAAGGTTTCGTGAAATTCTGTTGTGTGGTTTGAGAGGAGTTGCGATAACAAACTGTTGCAGTAGTACATTAAAGTAAATAAGTTCAAAGGGGCGTAACTCCTAGAAAAAAAATTGAATCGCAATTTCCAGTCAATATGCACAACTACATAGTATGTCCTTATTATCTGAAAAGGTTTCGTGAAATTCTGTTGTGTGGTTTGAGAGGAGTTGCGATGACAAACTGTTGCAGTAGTACATTAAAGTAAATAAGTTCAAAGGGGCGTAACTCCTAGACAAAAAATTGAATCACAATTTCCCGTCGATATGCACAACTACATAGTATGTCCTTATTATCTGAAACGGTTTCGTGAAATTCTGTTGTGTGGTTTGAGAGGAGTTGCGATGACAAACTGTTGCAGTAGTACATTAAAGTAAATAAGTTCAAAGGGGCGTAACTCCTAGAAAAAAAATTGAATCTCAATTTCCCGTCGATATGCACAACTACATAGTATGTCCTTATTATCTGAAAAGGTTTCGTGAAATTCTGTTGTGTGGTTTGAGAGGAGTTGCGATGACAAACTGTTGCAGTAGTACATTAAAGTAAATAAGTTCAAAGGGGCGTAACTCCTAGAAAAAAATTGAATCGCAATTTCCAGTCGATATGCACAACTACATAGTATGTCCTTATTATCTGAAAAGGTTTCGTGAAATTCTGTTGTGTGGTTTGAGAGGAGTTGCGATGACAAACTGTTGCAGTAGTACATTAAAGTAAATAAGTTCAAAGGGGCGTAACTCCTAGAAAAAAAATTGAATCACAATTTCTTGTCGTTATGCACAACTACATAGTATGTCCTTATTATCTGAAAAGGTTTCGTGAAATTCTGTTGTGTGGTTTGAGAGGAGTTGCGATGACAAACTGTTGCAGTAGTACATTAAAGTAAATAAGTTCAAAGGGGCGTAACTCCTAGAAAAAAAATTGAATCGCAATTTCCCGTTGATATGCACAACTACATAGTATGTCCTTATTATCTGAAAAGGTTTCGTGAAATTCTGTTGTGTGGTTTGAGAGGAGTTGCGATGACAAGAAACAGGACTGACGGACGGACGGACGGACGGGTCAAAAACATTATACCCTCCGCAACTTCGTTGCATGGGGTATAATTAGTATAGAAAGTCCCTGTTCACATTTTATATATAGATGCCTTATGGAATTACTTCAGTCGTATGGACATTGTCCTTATTTTCGTGTTTCAATGATAACTTTAAAAAAAAGTTAAGATGTTTGTAATGTTAATTTCTTATATTTATGAGTAATAGGATAACTATATTTAGTTAGTGTGTACCTAGCAAGGTCCTCATATGCGTCAACAGTTTCAATCTGACCTTAACCTCATTTCAGGGATCAGTGAGCTAGGGTAAGTTTTTGTGGTCAAGTTCATATATCAGATACTATAAGCAATAGGTCTTCTATATTTGGTGTATGGAATGTTTGTTGTTGTGCATATCCTAGCTACTGGCAGGTGTCATCTGACCTTGACCTTATTTTCATGGTTCAAGGGTTAATGTTTAGTTTTTGTGATTTGGTCTTATTCTAATATAATATACAATAGGTCAAATATATTTGGTGTATGGAAATATTTACGTCAGTATGGCAGTTTTATTTGACCTTGATATTGTTTTCACAGTTCATTGCTAAGTGTTAAGTTTTTGTGTTTTGTATCGGGTTTCTTAAACTATAACCTATATTTTTGTATGGAATGATTGAAAGGTAAAGGTGTTATTCGAGTCCGGCAGAAATCATCTAACCTTGACCTCATTTTCATGGCTGATTAGTCAATGTAAAGTTTTATGGTTAAGTTTGATTCTTAGATACTATAAGCAATAGGTCATATATATTTAATGAATAGATTGATTGTAAGGTGTACATGTCTGTCTGGAATGGTTCATCTGACCTTGACCTCATTTTCATGGTTAATTGGTCAATGTTTAGTTTTCTTGTTTAAGTCTGTTTTGTAGAAACTATAAGTAATATGTCAATTATATTTGGTGTATGAATGATTGTTACATATACATGTATTTCCAGTTTGGTTTATCTGACCTTGACCTCATTTTCTTGGATCATGTTAAGTTAATGTGATACTTGTAGTAAAGCTTTATATTTTTGTATATCAATATAAAAGCAATGGTCAGTAAGAGGGCTAGACATTTCAGTGTGTTAACCCTGGGAATAGTATATCTAATATATATGTTCCTGGTTAACCTTACTAGCAGATTGAGCCAATTTTTATGCATATGATTATTTAAGGAATAGGTAGTGTTATTTGATTGATTGAAGATACATGTTAATCCTTCAATGGCACTTTAACAGGTTGGGAACAAACCCTCTATATGGTTATTATACCCGTATAGAGGGATAATCCTTCTATAGAGGGGTATTTTTGTTTAGACTGGATTTAAATCAAAATAGGGCAGAATGGCATTTTTACTTATTATGGCAGTAACCTGCAACAGTTGATGCACCAATTGGTGTACTTAATTTAATATGCACAGTTTGCTGCTTATCTGACTGTTGATCAGGTGTTCAGATAGGTATACAATAGATTGCAAGTTTTGTCACTATAGCAGAAAACTGGTCATCCCAATTTTTAGTAAAGTGCATATGTTGATGCATATAATTCTAGAGATTATAGCCAATATGACTACAAAATGCCATTCTGCCCTAATTTGCTTTAAATCCAGGGTACACAAAAATACCCCTCTATATAAAGGGATAGTTTTATCCCTCTATACAGGTATAATCACCATATAGACTAGTATATTTTGTTTAGGGCCAGCTGAAGGACGCCTCGGGTGCGGGAATTTCTCGCTACATTGAAGACCTGTTGGTGACCTCTGCTGTTGTTTTTTATTTGGTCGGGTTGTTGTCTCTTTGACACATTCCCCATTTCCATTCTCAATTTTATTGTTCCCAACCTGTTTAAGATTCATATTGATGATGTTCACTAGTTGTGGTAATATGTATATACAAGGCTTTGTTCTAGATTGGCAATCAGAGCAGGTTAAAGGGGAAGTCTGCAGGGTAACATCACTGTACCTCCATCTCAGAGACCAAAGATATGGACTGGACATATATCAACAAAAACTCTCAACAAATGCAAGAACTGACTTACTTTTGTTGCTGTTTTTTCTGCATCTTTACAATTGGTGGATCAGACTTTGACAAAAAAATATTTTGACTTGATTGATTCAAAGTTCAACTCCAGTATAAGTCATTTTGAAGAAAGTTATATATCTATTCCATTCTTTTTCAAAATGAGTGGTTTTGTTTAGTGTTCGATGCTGTAAGAGTAATTCTTCATACCAAATCTTTACACCAGCCATCACTAAGACAGATACTATAGGAAATGGATTACTGATTGCAATTGTGCATATTTTTATCTTCCTATCAGATTACTATTGCAATACAATGGAATTTGCTATCTTGTACAGCATATTTTGATCAGTGATACCTATTGAATCTTCTGTACTGCTCGCAGAAATAGGGTGCAATAACATGACCTAACTCTACCAAATTAATAAACAAGTCATCATATACTTTCATTTTTTATTATTTCCTGTTTAATTTCATACATCTTTTTGGCATTTTAATATTTACAATAGTTTGTAAACATTTAACGATAAATAAATAAACAATAACAGAACAACTACATAATTAATTATAACTTTCTTAATTACATAATTAATTATGTCTTCATTAACTATAGAAAAGCTCACATCAGTTCAAACATGCAATCATAAAATTTCTCAAAGAGCACAAAAAATGCTGTGTATGCATAAATAAAACCCTCCAAGCACAAGTGCAGATTTATAAGCAAAATATTATGCTAAATTGCTTTGTATGTATTTTATTATGTTATAAAATATCTCATTCAAAGAGATTTCCTTCATAGTGAATCAATGTTTAATATAATGTATGACAAAGGCACTCTTCATGAATAGTCACAAACTGAAGCATAACAATTTAAATGCTGTATGAAATTTCTGAAAGATCTAGTGGTCAGTTCAATAGCAATTTATTGATTAAGAAACTCACTGGAAATGCAACTGCAAAAACAATATTGTCAAAACATTAAATAGAAATTTATTTAACAGTAGTAGAAAACTCATTACCCAATAATGAGAACCAACTACTACAGACAGTTAAAAAAAAATACATGAAAAATCTTGCTTTACTGCAAAAATTCATTATAACAGCTTCCTTGTGTTAACCATTTATCAAAAGGACACTTAACTAAATAACAAAGACATCACCATCCTTTTTTATCATAATTCTACCCATTATATATAAATGCTATTTTCTTTCTTGTAAGAAACCTATATGAACTTTACAGTCACAGAATATTTTTATCAGTCTAAAATCTCGACTCAATGCTATTATAATGTTAAATTTGATGTAAAAACAAAACTGTGTATTGAATAAAAAAACATTTGATAAATACTATAGTATTAATGAATGGGTATTTTTATAATGGCCCTGTCCAAGGTCTGTAATAATGGTCTAGGAAGTCTGTCATGACCCGAGGACATCCGAGGCCATTATTACTGACCAAGGACATATAACAGGGCCATTATAAAAACATCCATTTATTAATACATTTATTAACCAACTGAAAAAGTGTATGTGTTGCTGCCAACTTGATGTACTCTCTTACTCTATTAGTTTAGTTTGAAAAAAAATAATTTGTACTTCACCATGATCAAGCTTTAAATATACCAAATATCCAAGATATTAAGTTGAAAGAAGCTATGTGTTGAAAAACAGGATGAACAGTGATCCCTTTATATGGTTCTTTAATGTTTGTTGCTGGTTACTCAATTAAATAAAATACAAAAGGGTATTATACTCTTTACAGCTTAATTTTATTAACTTTATTAAAAACCCTTACTGGGCTTAATACAGACAAGCTGGGCATTAATGCAGGGCCATTACACAAATAACAGGGCCATTACAGAAAAACAGGGCCATTACAGAAAAAATCAGGGCCATTACAGAAAAACAGGGCCATTACAGAAAATATGTTATTTTTAATAACCAGTCATTTTTGGCCATTATGTACTTAGTTGGTTAATAATTGGTATTTACAGTTTAAAAGGTACAAGAAAGAGGACTTAAAAGTCCGTTATTAATTTTACAGAAAATGCTGAATGATCCAAAACAATTTATATCCTTACAGAATATAATATCACTGAAAACTTGTTAAATTTTCAATGAGAAAGACCATACGTAAAAGTTGTTAACAGCTTTACTTGATAAATATATTACTTTAAAAATGTATATAAGTCAGAAAGTACACAGTAGTCACAACCATTTATATGTTGGGTTTTTTAAACATATATAGATCTCATTCCATCGAGAATACTAAAATTATCCTTCTTTCATTCTACAAAAAATCGAAAACTAAATTCTAAAAGAAAGATAATTTTCTATTCAGGCGATCAATGATTGAAATTCTTTGCTTTAGATAATCATGTGTAACATATAATTACTTCTTAGAATAGGACAGAAGAATTATATCTTTATTTTCCCTGCATTTGATTTCCATCTTATCCGATTAGACCAAAACAAATATTTTCATATACCATCAAAGTACCAATCAACAGCGAGGTCAAAGAATAATTAATCTTTCCCTAAATGATACTATGGACCAAGGAGGGCCCTTTAGACAACTGAAGACATGTGACAACCTACAAGAACATATATATATATATTATAATACTATGATTTTTTCCTACTTTAAGGCTTGACTGTTCAAATATACAGTGCATGTATGAAGTATTTTACAGTCTAATAATACAAAAAGCTGTCAGAAAATTATCACACAACCACATATCACAATAGTATTTGTATTGAATTACCTCCCTTGAAATAAAGTATCAAAGAGGTAGAAAATTAACAGGCACTCGAGTACAAGCAAACAAATCTCATAAAATCTATCTGTAAAATTCCTATCATGTTTTTTTCTTTAATAACTTTATTTATGAAATTCTCACGACTAGTTGAATATCCAAATAATTTCATCCAAGACCGTAGATAACTTTTCATAGCTTTTCACTTAAGTTAGCTAAAATTAGAAGCACAACAAAATTTCTTAAAAAAGTCATTATTGTGTGTTAAAATTGGGACTGAAGAATATGCTACGTTGCAACATTATATAATGTGTTTTATATACCTTTTTCCCCATTGATAAATATTAAATCTTCCGTCAAGATTTGATTAAGCAGGATTTGTTTTGAGGTATTGTTGGAATTTCCTTGAAGTTTAAAAAATGGCGAGGAATTTGTACACGTTAAGAAAGAATAAACGTGATCAAAATAGAATTTGCTAAGCATGAAGGAAAAGAAATCCTGAAAAATTTAAATCATCAAATTTGTTATTATGTTTTATATGGTACTGTGCTTATTGTTGAATAAAACAAACAATATGTATTCATTATAACATTTACTTAAACAGCAACATTACTTTTGAAAGTGAGTGTAATAACAATTTTTTTCAGGAACTCAATTTTCGGCTCTCCCTTGACACCATCTTCGAGTATGGTCTTTAGGAAATGATGATAGTCCGTCGGAAGGGGACGATAAATGGCTGGCCCGTGTTAAGAGAGAGCCATATCTTCTGCACGTTAAAGACACCCTTGTAGATTTCGAAAAAGAGTAGGCTAATGCTGCTACAAGGCAGCACTCGCACCCGCAAAGTGGAAAGGGATTAATATAAGTTGCAAAACTTGTTTCCCAATCCACTATAAATAAATATGTTTAAACTAACAATTTTTATAATTCATTTACAAGTGTCATATATTCATTAAGTTATTATTGTTCATCAGGATTGCACAAAGTAAAACATTAGGGTCCGTCTCTAATTCAAGTATGTAAGTTCAGATTTATGCTAAGCACAATTATTATATTTCAGTAATAGGCTGTAATTGCATATATAATTTTTCGTACCTTAGACTTGTTTCAAACATTAGATTTCATAAAAAAAAACATAGCCTTGGATATTGTCTTTTTCTAAAATTGACATTAGAATTAACTTAAACGCTATGAAGAATTATCGAATGTCTAAAAGTAGCTAATCTGCAAAAATAGAAACATATCTTTCCAACGTTTTAAGACTTTTAAATAGAAGGGAGCACCTTGTTATAATAATATTTCAGATCAACATACAAACTGTAAAATAAGAAATCTGCTCTAAAATATGATCACTACATTATCTAACTACCAGAAAATTAATGGTCATACATCACAAAACTCATTTACATAGTACAAATCACAGTTTCTACGATCAAATTGTCCAAGGCAAGATAGTGACTAAAATGAACACAATCAAAAGTTGTACAATGTATGATCTTAACTTATGTCATTAAAACAAGGCTTCTATGAAAGAAATCTGTGATGTCTTTTAAAGGATTTAAACATGAATATGTTCAGCACCTTGAAATTAAAATTTTCATTGAGATACCCATTATATAATGTAATGTTATGTATCGTTCATTAACTCCAGATTTCTTTTCAATTCTCTTGTTGTTATTGATGTTATTGATAGTATATTATATGCTGTGGTCACTCATTGACCGTCACTGACATATATACTGTGGTCACTGATGTTATGATGTGTTTCTGTCACTGATATTATGTCAAACTACTTTGGCTTGTGATATTTTAACACATATCATACTCTTTTTCTATCTTGTTTCTCTTTTACTGTAGACAACAGGACCATAAAACTACTTGATTAGGAGGTAGGAATCTGTAAAGCACCCAATGAAGAGATAAGCACAGGTGACATGAGACAAGGAACCAGTACTGATGACATGTGACACTAAGGTTAATATTGAGGTCATCCATTACATAAAGCTTCATCTTCTAACATAGCATCAAGTTCATCAGTTAATCCTTGTAACATGAAGTCAATATCCGTCAGAACATCTTCTGAACTGTAAAACACAATACAAAATCTTTAAGATTATATTCTTGAAAATTTATTATAAGAAAGCCAACACATTCAGAGGTGAAACATGCAAGAACCATCTGATAAGATTTTAAGGAAAATAGTTTCATATTTAACTATATCATAATAACATCAACATAGTTTAGGTTAATATTAAGGTCATACATTGAATATAGCTTCTTCTTTCAACATAGCATAGAGTTCATCATTTATTCTTTGTAATATGAAGTCAACACAAACAAAAATGAAATATGCAAGAACCATCTTTTTGATAAGATTTTCAAGAAAATAGTTTTATGTTTAACAATAGCATAATAACATCAACAGAAACTCCAAAATCAAGCAAAGTTCTGATCTGATAAGTCAAGCCATTTCCAAAGAACTTGAGTTTTTGCTTAATTCCTGCAACACTGTTGCATAAATTAGGGCATTGGTTATCTCTATTATATTGTATTTCTTTTTGTCATCTCAGGGCCCCTATCCATTTTAAAGAATGTGGGAGGCTAGAAAGAGAAGGTTTTTTTTGGACAGGTGGTCATCTATGTTTTTTTGTCCATTTGATGATAGTAAAACTACACAAGGAAATGTTTGTTATATCATATGGTAATATCTTGTTCAATGTTAAAGGCTGCATGTACATTAACCTGAATTTTGTTCACACTATTAGTCCTTAATGTTTAGTTGTGAACGTGTCCCCATTGGGCAATTATATTACATTGTACTTTTACAGATTCTAATGGAATACCCCATGAATACCATACAGTAATATTTTGCTCTATGTTGAAGGTTGTAAGTCAACCTAAATTTGAAGTTTTCTCATTTGCAATCATATTACATCTTATTTTTACAGACCTCAATTTGTTGTATTTGAAATGTGATGTCTCTTTAAACATGTTGGACAGGAAAACCTTAACTTGCAAATTAAACTTCTAATCTATGTAAAAGACATTGCTCTCTCGTAGCATCTGTATATACAACATGTTGGAACAAGAAAAAAATATCCGTCCATTTTACGGTGGTAAAAATTTCAGTTTTGCAAGGAAACTGTGTGTATATCTATTGATTTTCATGTATGATATAGTAGTTCTTTAAGTATAGGAAACAGATCCTGAATAAGAAACTTAAAAAAAAGATTATGAAATTGAAGAAAACATGAATTACTTACTTCTTCTTTACACCATTACCTCCTGTTTGTTCATGAATGACATCTGTAAAAAAAATAAAGTAGGTTTGAACTTGTTTTGTTTTAATCTTGTGAAAGCCTAGCATTCCCTCAAAAGCTTTTGATAAATAAAACAATCAATGCATTGTCTGATTTTATTGGTATCTCTAAGTTTTTATCAGTAGTATATTTTACTGATAATTAAAATAAGTGAAAAGCAATTTTGCACATAAGCAATGTCCCTGAATGAGACTGCAAAATGAGTTTACTTCTATCACAATTTTATAACAATAGACATCTTTCGAAAATACACTATATACTCTGAAAGTCCAAACTTAACTGAAGTTGTGTAACAAATTGTTTCAAATAACAAACCAGTAGTTTATGCTAGATCTTATGGCAACAGATTCCTTAAATGGTATGAAATACTTTAAGAGAAAGAGATAACCACTGAAGCCTGTAACATTTTACAGTAGTTATCTCTATCAGCAGATCATTCGTGTCATTATAACAGGTCTTTTTCAGAAAAATGTAAACTTTTTATGAACATACTTTTATAAAAGAGGTTATTCCTAAGAGGGTGGTAAAGGGTTATTTTCATGTAAAGTTTTCAGCCTTTTTGTTTAACGTGTTTTCGTACTTTGACATTTAATTTCTTGTTTTCTCATGTTTGGTTCCATATGCTTGCTACGTGTTTCCCCTTATTTATTTTCCGTGTTTCGTGCCAGTACTCTTAACTTCTCGTGCTTATCCCGCATTTCATTATAAATAGTAAACCGGGACTAAATTCAAAGTCAGTCCCCCGAGATTGTTTTGAATTATAAGTTCCCAGGATATAAATTGCTATCAAACATTCAAATGACTAGGAATAATATTTTTTTTCAAATCAGATGCAACTTGCAGACATTCAAAGGTGACCCTGTGGTCGTCATGTCCATTGTGATTGCCTGATCTCCAAGAACAGCTAAGTATAAACTTCAAGTATCAATTCCTTAATATTTACAATTTTATTTCTCATGCTTCATTTTTACCGATTTTTTTTCTCTCTGTGCAACATTTTTGAAATTTTTATTTCATGTGTTTCCATGTTCAGGACCCCCCTCTTCTAATGAAAGATTTTCATTAAAATCTTGATGTTTCTTCATAACTTTATACTTTTTGTACCTCTCACCACATGTTTTTTTCTTTTTGATTGTCACTAACATTTATTGATAAATTTTTTAACAGCTTACCTCTTTTTTGTAAAGATGCTGTCATTGTTTCAGACCTCTGAGTAAATAAGGCTGGATTGAGGTCATTTTCACCCTCATTAATTTGCACTATAGAAGTTTTAGCAGGAGGTGCTCGTTGTTTAATTGTTCCTACATTTTCATTAGCGAACGGTAAGGTATTAGATTCCACACTAGAAGTTGATATATTAGAATCATGACTTGACGTAGAATCATTCCGTCTTAGAGTTCCATAAGGTGGTGTTTTTTCTCGTCCACCTACCGATGCATGATTTTCTTGATTTAAAAATTCTCGTCTAGGTTTTGGTTTAATCTGAGGTGATCCGACACTTTTTAAATGTTTCACTACATTTTCATCTGATCTCATTGTAGTTGATGAATCACTGAGACTACCATTATATCGTCTAAATGATGATGTATTGTGGTTATGAGAAGAGACAGGCACGTGAGACCCAACATGAGAATCTTTTGTCATGTGAGACAGAATTGGTGACTCCTTATTCGGACTTGTTCGTAATGAGGTACTTCTTAATATTGGAGAAGAAAATGAATTGTTATGAACACTATGATTGTCTGACATGTTTGCCACTGACTCATTCCCTTGGTTTGTCCGTATCGACTGAACAGCACTACTAGTGGATGTCCGTGTTTCGGAACCTTGTACACTATTTGCACTGACTTGTCTCTGATACTGGAGTCTATACTCCTCACCATGCATATCCTCTTTACTAGGTATTCCATAATTATGAAGTTTAGGTGTTATTATATCCATAGCTATTGGTGGGGGAGGTGGGGGGAAATCTTCTCCATCAGAATTAACCATATCATCGGGACTGATCACCTCACCACATTTACTGCCAAACTTTTGTGACAGACTTTGTACACAACTAGCAAAGGAATTTGTCTCTGAAGCCACTTTAACTGATTTCTTAGGTTTAGGGGAAACAGTAGGCTTTGTTGAGATAACCGGTTTTGGTTGTAGCTTTGGAACAGCTGATTTAGGTATACTACCAGCATACTGAAAATTCCCTGAACTTGAAGAAACACTAACTGGCGGTACATTACTCACATTGTTCTGTGAATTTCCTCCAGAATTTCTATTGGAATTTTGAACATAATAACTGTCAATAGTTTTGGGTGAATTATTACCAGTTTTTGGCACACTTGCAGCATATGGTGAATTCTCAAGAGATATTTGTTTACTATATTCTAATTGGCTCTGTTTAGATATAGAATTACTTCGTTTGGGAGGGGGAGGAGGAGGGACTTTCTTTATTGGTGTTGATGAATGAAGAGGTCCGTTGACACCTGGTGAACAAGACTGAGACATAGAGTTATTTAGACCAGAATTATAGGGGGAGTGTTTCGGTGAATCATATACAGTCTCTGATCCAAGGTCACTTTTCTGTCGTTTAAATCCTCCATTTCCTGTAATCACAGATTTTTCAATATGATCTTCTAAATACTCATTTAATTTTTCTGCCTCCTCAAAGTCTGGCGAGTACTCTTTACTTGAACGTTTAGCTTTCGCAACAATCTTAGCAACTGGCTTAGGCTTATTCAGAACTTTAGGAACAATAGGGGCCATAGGCAGTGGAGCCCTATATCCATTGTCAATTTCTTCTGTTGGAGTGCTATCACGATCAAATTCATTCGAACGTCTAGACGGTCCCTGAAAAGATTGATACGTAATTGTTTGGCCTGCCATATCTTTTGTCAGAGAAGAATTAGGTGACGACTGATTACGTTTAACTTGAATTGCCACAACGTCTGGTTGAAATGCTTTGGTTGTAGGACTGTTTGGGAAAAAACAAGAGTCCAAGCTTCCATCACTACCTCTCTGCCTTGCAGGAGAATGATTATACATTAGTTCACTATTGTTCAAACTTTCTCCTGAAGAAGATTTTCTAGGTCGATGATTATACATCGCCTCTCCAGAATGACGATTTGAAATATTGTTATGTGGTGGATCTAAAATTTCTGCCGATCCTCGTTTGCCATCTACAGTGGATTGTCTTTTAGCATTAGATACAACTCTTTTTAATCTATCCACTGCTATCATTATTTTCTTCTGATGACCTATAAATACCAATAAAATAATATTAATGATATCACACTATCTCTAGAATAATAGTGTCAACTCATTGCAGCGAAATTGAAAAAAGTGTCTGAAGTAAGGAGCTATAAATGTTCTTTATCATTTGGTGGAGATTTGTCTCATTGCTTCCTCATCTTTTTTAATGAATACTTGGTTGTTTATCATATAAAAAGAACAAACAAATACAATTAATTACTACAAGTTCAAAAAAAACATCTTCCAAGAGACAAAATTCAAATACATTTTGCAATAGCATTTTAAACATATATGTAAGTACTTTGTTATCTATTAACTTACACCAAACTAATGTAAAACATTGAAGGTCATGTAATGGCATACTCAATTTAAATGAATTATTTTAACTCCTTTTTGATAAATACATGAAGGCTGTTTTTGGTTACTGTCTGCCACAATTGTCTGTTGTTTTATGTTATTAGCTGAAAGCAGACTGTTGGATTTCATTTTCAAAAAATTGTTTCACTCTTTGTCATCTGGAAACTTTTCAGTTTTTATTCAATGTTGAAGATCGCTACTATTGTGACCTATAGTATCTTACATCATTGTTCTTTTGTCTTTGTTGGATAAAAGGCTCATTTACAAGTATCTTACATCATTGTTCTTTTGTCTTTGTTGGATAAAAGGCTCATTTACAATTAAACCACATCTACTTATTTCATTACTAAAACAACTTTTAAATGGTTTGAAACGGAGGTATATGCAGTTTTTTTGCTCTGTGTTGAGGTCTCACTGTGACTTTAAGATGAAAAACAGCAATAAAAGTACTGTTCCTTTGCTTGTTGTATGTTTGTTGTGCCTTTGTGTGATGGATGGACACCTGATATCCTTTGTGTTTCTACTGTTCCTTTGCTTGTTGTATGTTTGTTGAGCCTTTGTGTGATGGATGGACACCTGATATCCTTTGTGTTTCTACTGTTACTTATACAACTGTTTTAAACATAATATTTATCAAGCTGAAAGCCAGATGTACATTTTACCTACAAAAGGTCATAAATAAGTAAACTCAGCTACAAAAAATGTCATATGTGAAGAACACACATACAAAACAAATTTCAGTAAGATTTCACTACATGATTAAATAACAGCAAAACCAATCATCAAAAACAAGACATACCTAACTTAGAAATTCCAATTTCTTCTAAATCTTCCCAACTAATATCAGTAACACTGTCCATATCAGCATAGCCTTGACTAGTTAAGGTTTTACAGTACTGCTCTAGATGTAATAAGTGAAGCCATTCTTCTACTGTATTCTATAAAAGAAAAATCAACCATAACATATAACCTCAAAACATGTTCATAGGTTAGTGGACATCAAGTATAGGGGGAAAAGATGCATGTAAACACAACAGCCTTTTTTGTACTGATACGGCATAAAGCAATCACCAATCAAAAAGTACAAAATTTACACAAGGACTGCTATTAGGTATTTATCCATTCACCATTGAAAAATGTGTTTTGTTATAAACAAACAATGCCAGTAGTTTCTTCAACAAATAAATTGCAAAGAACTCATAGAGAATGAATTTTTAATAGACAAGACTGCACACGCTGAAATGTCTCGCCTTCTTTACTAATCATTGATACAATGTTGATAGTCCTAAATATAAAGCCTTATTACAAATGTAACATAAACTTAACATTAACCAAGACAAGAGTGCACACGCTGAAATGTCTCGCCTTCTATACTAATCATTGATATTATGTTGATAGTCCTAAGTATAAAGCTAAGCTTTATTACAACTGTCACATAAACTTATCATTAACCAAGATAACTAAACAAAGACCAATGAACCTTGAAAAAGAGGTCCAGGTCAGATGAACCATGCCAGGCAGACAGGTACAGCTAACAATGCTTCTATACAACATATATAGTTGACACATTACTTATAGCTTAAGAAAAATAGACCAAAACACAAAAACTTAACACTGTGCAATGAACCGTGAAAATGAGGTCACGGTTAAATAAAACCTGCTCGACTGACATAAAGATCATAAAATATTTCCATACACCAAATATAGTTGACCTATGGCATATAGCATTAGATAAAAAGACCAAAACTCAAAAACTTAACTTTGACCACTGAACCATGAAAATGAGGTCAAGGTCACATGACATCTGCCTGCTAGACATGTACACTTAACAATCATTCCATACAATAAATATAGTAGACCTATTGCATATGGTATGAGAAAAACAGACCAAAACACAAAAATTTAACTATAACCACTGAACCATGAAAATGAGGTCAAGGTCAGATGACACCTGCCAGTTGGACATGTACACCTTACAGTCCTTCCATACACCGAATATACTAGCCCTATTGCTTATAGTATCTGAGATATGGACTTGACCACCAAAACTTAACCTTGTTCACTGATCCATGAAATGAGGTCGAGGTCAAGTGAAAACTGTCTGACAGACACGAGGACCTTGCAAGGTACGCACATATCAAAAATAGTTATCCTATTACTTATAATAAGAGAGAATTTAACATTACAAAAAATTTGAACTTTTTTTTCAAGTGGTCACTGAACCATGAAAATGAGGTCAAGGACATGTGACTGACGGAAACTTCGTAACATGAAGCATCTATATACAAAGTATGAAGCATCCAGGTCTTCCACCTTCTAAAATATAAAGCTTTTAAGAAGTGAGCTAACGCTGCCGCCGCCAGATCACTATCCCTATGTCGAGCTTTCTGCAACAAAAGTTGCAGGCTCGACAAAAACTAAGCATTGACCAATGAACCATGATAAGGAGGTCAAGGTCAGATGAACAATGCCAGGCACACATGTACAGCTTACAATTCTTCCATACAACAGATAAAGTTGACCTATTGCTTATAGTTTAAGAAAAACAGACCAAAACACAAAAACTTAACACTGAGCAATGAACCATGAAATTGAGGTCAAGGCCAAATAAAACATGCACGTCTGACATAAAGATCATTAAATATTTCCATACACCAAATATAGTTGACCTATTGCATATAGTATTAGAAAAACAAGAGTGCACACACTGAAATGTCTCGCCTTCTATACTAATCATTGATATTCTGTTGATAGTCCTAAGTATAAAGCTTTATTACAACTGTCACATAAACGTTACATTAACCAAGATAACTAAACAAAGACCAATGAACCATGAAAATGAGAACAAGGTCAGATGAACCATGCCAGGCTGACATGTACAGCTAACAATGCTTCCATAAAACAAATATAGTTGACCTAATACTTATAGTTTAAGAAAAATAGACCAAAACACAAAAACTTAACACTGAGCAATGAACCGTGAAAATGAGGTCAAGGTCAAATAAAACCTGCGCGACTAATATATAAATCATAAAATATTTCCATACACTAAATATAGTTGACCTAAGGCGTATAGTATCAGATAAAAAGACCAAAACTGAAAAACTTAACTTTGACCACTGAACCATGAAAATGAGGTCAAGGTCAGATGACATCTGTCCGCTAGACATGATCACCTTACAATCATTCCATACAACAAATATAGTAGACCTATTGCATAAAGTATGAGAAAAACAGACCAAAACACAAAAACTTAACTATAACCACTGAACCATGAAAATGAGGTCAAGGTCAGATGACACCTGCCACTTGGACATGTACACCTTACAGTCCTTCCATACACCAAATATACTAGCCCTATTGCTTAGAGTATCTGAGATATGGACTTGACCACCAAAACTTAACCTTGTTCACTGAGCCATGAAATGAGGTCGAGGTCAAGTGAAAACTGTCTGACGGGCATGAAGACCTTGCAAGGTACGCACATACCAAATATAGTTATCCTATTACTTATAATAAGAGAGAATTCAACATTACAAAAAATCTGAACTTTTTTTTCAAGTGGTCACTGAACCATGAAAATGAGGTCAAGGACATTGGACATGTGACTGACGGAAACTTCGTAATATAAGGCATCTATATACAAAGTATGAAGCATCCAGGTCTTCCACCTTCTAAAATATAAAGCTTTTAAGAAGTGAGCTAACACCGCCGCCGCCACCGCCGCCGCCGTAGCTGCCGCCGCCGGATCACTATCCCTATGTCGAGCTTTCTGCAACAAAAGTTGCAGGCTTGACAAAAAACCAAAAACTCAAAAACTTAACTTTGACCACAGAACCATGAAAATGAGGTCAAGGTCAGATGACACCTGCCAGTTGGACATGTGCACCTTATAGTCCCTCCATACACCGAATATACTAGTCCTATTGCTTATAGTATCTGAGATATGGACTTGACCACCAAAACTTAACCTTGTTCACTGATCTATGAAATGAGATAGAGGTCAAGTGAAAACTGTCTGATGGGCATGAGGACCTTGCAAGGTACGCACATAGCAAATATAGTTATCCTATTACTTATAATAAGAGAGAATTTAACATTACTAGCTTTTTTTTCAAGTAGTCACTGAACCATGAAAATGAGGTTAAGGACATTGGACATGTGACTGACAGAAACTTCGTAACCTGAGGCATCTATATACAAAGTATGAAGCATCCAGGTCTTCCACCTTCTAAAATATAAAGCTTTTAATAAGTTAGCTAACGCTGCCGCCGCTGACGGATCACTATCCCTATGTCGAGCTCTCTGCAACAAAAGTTGCAGGTTCGACAAAAATGCATTGCAAATATGGCCCCTGGGAGACAAAAAAATGTTTTTGTGTAGTTTTTACTGTATTATTACATAACAGATCTTTGTTTTACATCGTGATCAATGCTACACTGTATGTAATGACAAACTTTAAGAGCAACAATTTAACCAAAATCAATATTTTCTCGCCTAAGTACTATTTGGCATATGTTCAATGATTGCTAATTAGTAGCTTTATAAATGTTAATTAGAAGATTTATAACTACAAATGTATTTGCTTATTAGAATATGCTATTTTCGATCATTCTAGTGCCATGTACAAAACATGTACAATATCATTACTAGCGTTAACACAACGACAAATGTCACATGGTATTACCACTGTTCCATCAAACTTAATATGATGTCTTCAAAGCTCCCATTGTTTCTTATTAGACAATGTAATTGAGTTTTATTGGGTGAAGAAGAAATTTTATGTTTATTCAATAGTATGTAGAGTTGAAACACAGCAATTTAAAACTCATTATCAAAATTTCCAAATCCTCTGGGTTTTTTTCTCTAACAAATTTTCGATCATTCCAGTGCCATGTACAAAACGCGTAGACTTACAGGTCAAAGATGTCTTTCAGTTTAGTTTACTTTTACTAGAGATTTTGGGCTGGGGTCTCATCAATGTTTACTATACATCTTCTTTACCCTGTATTACACATTAAATAGGATACAGCACAAGGACCACTTCATCAATTTTGGTTTGGTCTGAATTTATTTGAGATTTGAAAATTTAGGCTGCTTGTCACAGGTTCTGGTAGTCAACTTTAATAACGGAATAGGCTCCCTGAATCTATTTATAGGCAATCTAACAAGATTATCAAGAATCAAGAATTAGAAGTTGCATCAAATTCTAACCATTACAGAGAAAATGTGTATACTTTGACAAGAATATATTAAACAACGGGTAGAGATTCTAAGTAATAAGACAGCTTATTTCTATATCAAATTCAATTATTTTTAAGTTGAAAACCTACAGGTTTATAATCAGGTAAGCCATCGCTAATGTTCAGTCTGGCAATTTCAGCTTTCAACCTCTTTCGATGACCAGGTTTAGTTATTCCAATAGCAGTCAGATCCTGAAAAAAAATCATAAAGTTATCATCACCTGAATGTTTATAAGCATACAACATAAACTTAAGTGTTAAACATTTACAAGTAATAACCTGGGTCATTGCCATGCTTGCCATAATTTTGGTTGAGATAATACATCAGCCTCTCTGTCTAAATCCCTATGGTAATCAATGTATAAAATGGCCTTCCTCTCACCTCTTCTTATTCTAATGTAACTTATCACTCTCTGATTTTATGATTTATCAGATAAGTTGTCAGGATTGTTGCTTTTTGATAAATAAAGTCAGAAGTCCTCCCAACATCATATTGATATTATGTGGTCATTACTGGACATGGTTGGCAAATATTCAAAATAAATAATGTAAAAAACCTATAAATTCCTTTATAATGAGGCAATTATCAAATAAATAATGTAAAAAACCTATAAATTCCTTTATAATGAGATCAAAGGTTAAGTAAATCTGTAAATATCAAACTATAAAGTTTATGTTCTCCTAAGATTACCATGATTAACAGTATAGTGCAGCTAGTTGTATCAATATTCTTTTAAATTTCTAGAACCTTTTGTATTTAGTGGAAAGATAACTCTGCATGACAATACTGGACACAAAAAATGTCCCTTCTATATTAAGATTACACATCTGGCACAAAAGTAAAAAAGCCCCAAAAAATTAGATCAGTTTAATATCTCAGCTGCCTAACCGATAAATTATACTGATACCAAACATAGTGATCATTCGAAGAAAAGATAATAAAATATACGGACAACATCTTTTACTTTTTCATATGACAACCAACACATGAAAATGAGGCTTAGATTCACATGAAACCTGTAGTACAGACATATACTTCACATCACACCTGTAGTACAGACATATACTTCACATCACACCTGTAGTACAGACATATACTTCTGGGGATTTTGTGATTAAAAATCTCAGGAAAAAGGAGAAAACATTCTTCAATATGAAAACAAGGTTGTTTTCATGATGAAGGAAACATGAAATCAGACCTAAAGTCACATCACACCTGTCGGACAGACATTTACTCCTGATAATTTTGCAATTAAAAATCTCAGGAAAAGAAGAAAAAAGTTCCTCAATAAGAAAGATAGGTTGTTTTAATGATGGGACTAGTCATTTATAAAGTAGACAATGACAAAACAGACTGACAACACAAGGGTCAATAGATTGACCGGTAAACAGGTGCAGAAAATAATACTACAAATACAAACTTCACTAAATTATTCTTGGATTACCTACACGTGATACTAAATTTATCACAAAGTTTACACCAGATTCCCTATATTAGTTGTTTACTTAAAAATGGAAAAAAAGGCCATAAATCTTGGTTATATAACAGAAGAATATTTATAAGCAGGATAAGAATGTGCATAGCTTCATGTAATTAACCTGTTACCTAAACACCTGTTGTATAAAGAGGATAATAGTTAATAGCATGGATGATGTTAAGTGCATTGTAATTTTTCACAAAAACATATGCCTACTGCTAATTTATCAAATATATCATACATACTCCCTTAAAATTAACTGTTCGTAGGTTTGAGAATTTTCCAAAACTAACATTAAGATTCATTTTCTTCAAGTATCTTTAATGGTGTTTTGTAGTATCAGATGTTAATAGAATTGTTAATTTTCATGAGAATGCAATAAGAAATTTGAATCAAAGTGTCAGATAGAGTAGTTGGCTGGAAATAACATAGCTAGCTAGAATTCTTATGTAGCATGGTAACATTAATTTTTATGGGATATGCCACAAATTTCAAAACATCAATTTCATGATTGATAGTCTGTAATTATGAGAGATAGCACAGAATCACGTAATTGATTTTGACATGTTTTAACAAGTGTTTTATATATCAGTTTCATAAGTATTAAGATTACTATACATTGGAAATGTTGTTAATCGTGCCCGAAATTTAGAAATGATCCATGTAAACTTGTCGCTCCTTTAAATAAACTTATTCTAAAAGATTACCTATTCAACACTGTAATAAGATCATTGAATATTGTTTTTATTGGTATAAATATTGATTCAGTTATCAGTAAATTAAAAGCTAACTAAATATTCCTAGTATGTTATATGTATATACATATTCATGGATCTACAATCTGTTGATACCTGTAACTTGGCATTGCACAAGGTCATGTTTTTCTCTGGCTGTTTACGACGTCTTTACACTAAATCCATTGGATGTTGGATGTGTATGGATTGATAGTTTAGTCTTAGTTGCATGATTTTTTTATAAGTTGTTAGTGGCTTTGAACTAGCTGTCAGATAACTGCGAGTACTCTCAGATCTGTTCATTGTGTCTTTTTTTGTCGGGATGTATAAGTACCGGGCCACGTCCACTTGTATTTTTGTCCATCTGATGAGTTAAGCCTTTTTCAACTGATTTTTATAGTTCGTTCTTATATTGTACTTTTATACCACTGTCCCAGGTTAGGGGAGGGTTAGGATCCCGCTAACATGTTTAACCCTGCCACATTATTTATATATGTGCCTGTCCCAAGTCAGGAGCCTGTAATTCAGTGGTTGTCGTTTGTTTATGTGTTACATATTTGTTTTTCGTTCATTTTTTTACATAAATAAGGCCGTTAGTTTCTCGTTTGAATTGTTTTACATTGTCTTATCGGGGCCTTTTATAGCTGACTATGCGGTATGGGCTTTGCTCATTTTTAAAAGCCGTACGATGACCTATAGTTGTTAATGTCTGTGTCATTTTGGTCTTTTGTGGATAGTTGTCTCATTGGCAATCATACCACATATTCTTTTTTATATTAGTATTTGAAGTTGATGGCATGAAGTTTTTATTTGATCGTTACAAATATCTGCTTTGCTGCGGCACCACCAGTAAACTTAAGTTTTTATGAAAATGATTATTATGAAATATCCAAAATACTTTAATGACTTATTCCAATCATTTTTTTACTTTCATCACAGAATATCAAAATTTGAAAGAAAGATAAAATGACAAGAACAATGTGACTGCTTAGTATAAAGATGCTGAAATGTCTCACGGACTTTACTAATCATGAATGGATTTTATTTTGATACTTTTTAGTATTAAGGTGTTACTGTATATTTTTTTCACACAAACTCTACTTTTTTAAATTAATCTATTAAATATTATTCAGATTCAGGAAATTAAGTTCATAGTCAGTTAGACAGACAGACAGACAAATCACCTTATAATCAATTATAGTAAATGAAATACAGACTTCACCACAAAACTTTTATGTTGATCACTGATCCATGAAATGTCAAGGTCAAGTGAACCCTGGCAAATGTGTAAGGTTTATTCCCGATTGTCCCACTTTTTCAAAGGAGTAGGTCCGGTAAGGACCGATTTTGGCCTCAAATTTCAGGTTCATCTAACGAAAGTTTTTGGACACTTTTTAAACACTTAAGTGTCTACTTCAATTGATTCGATTAGTTTATGTAAAAGATTGTAACTTATTTAGTCATAAAAAACGCTCTGATTCAAGCTTAAATACGAAAAATCTATAAAATATGCCAAAAAACGTCACTTTTCAGATGGTTTTTGTCAAAAATGAAGTGGCCGCATCCGTGTTCATCCTCAACCTTTATATATGTTTTGTATTATCTTCAAATACAACTTCCATTTCAATATTATGAATGAACACGAATGCGGCCACTTTCATTTTAGACGGAAACCGTCTAAAAATTTACCAAAATGCTAAAATTTTGAAGATTTCAGTAATTTAGCATGACTAAATGATGCTAGTACGCAATATGTGTGCATTGCATTGTCAAAAACAGCCCATATTTATGTAGCAGAAGCATTATTCTTTCCAAAATATAGCTTAATGATTGCATTTTCACAATTTTGTAAAACTGCTATATTTTGAGGCCAAAAAGGGATCTTACTGAACCTACTCCTTTTAGAGTTCTGATTGTCCCACATGAAAAGTTCTGATTGTCCCACATTAATTTTTTATATGAAATGTTCTTAAATAAACAGTAGACTTTGTGTTTATTTTGTTAAAATAACAAGAATTAATTATTACCTTTTCAAAGTATTATCTTTGGGTTATATCCATTTTATTAAGTAAAATATATGATTTTTTTGTTAAATTAAGAAATTAATGCACTTTTCATTCAATAATATAACATTTCGTATTTTAAAAACATATCTAAAACAAATACAAATACCAACATTTATATTTTTTTTTGGTTTAGATTCTAAATAAATATTTAAAAAATGCATCCATTAAAAAAAAAGTATTCATAGATTTCATATTTTTGGTTTAAATTCTAAATAATGTGATTAATGTCCATCAATCTCTGAACAGCTGTACACTCTACATGCACTGATTGGTGGAGAGATGTTCCCACTGGTTTTTACACTATTACCTGGGAAGTCAGAGGACATCTATACTTACCCTTCCGGAGCACCTGAGATCACCCCTAGTTTTTTGAAGGGTTCGTGTTGTTTATTCTTTAGTTTTCTATGTTGTGTCGTGTGTGCTGTTGTTTGTTTGTCTTTTTCATTTTTAGCCATGGCGTTGTCAGTTTGTTTTAGATTTATGAGTTTGACTATCCCTTTGGTATCTTTCGTCCCTCTTCTATACCAGATTCTTCTCACTACTGATCAACTGGATCCGACAACTTTCTTCATAGATTATGAATCTGCTGTACAGAATTCTGCCAGAACATCTTTTCCTGGAATTACTATCAAAGGTTTTTTTTTCCATTTTACACAATGTATTTGGCGTAAAGTGCAATCATTTTACAGGGCTCATCACAAACTACAAAGGGGAACCACACATACACCAACTTATACGCAAGGCAGCAGTTCTTCCACTCGTATCAACAGCAGAAGTAGAAGACGTCTGGTTCCAAACTGGAAGAGTTGGAAAATTCAGACTCAACTGCAAATACTACCCCCTTTACAGATTATGTCACTACTTACTGTGTTGAAGCAAACAAACAGATATGGAATCATTATCAACCAGAAGGGCGAAGGACAACAAACCACTTAATAGGATGACACAGCTGCTTGAAAAAGATGATCCAAGTGCCACACCCAAACATATATTCACTACTAAACTACCTCAAAGAGGAACAGGCATTTAACGAGATAACTCTTATCCAGTACCATACCGGGGGAGTCAGACCAACAAAAAGAAGGAAATATACCAAACAGAATTATGGTGATATGACCGTATTTCAGTTTGCAGACACTGCCTCCTATTTGTTACATTTGGACTAGATTTGTTACAATTTTATGAGAATAAAGTATCTATCTATCTATCTATGATTATGCTTTTATGATGTACTTATGTATTTTGTATTTTTTATTGTTGAACCTTCTACAATAATTGTGCTTTTTATTATCAATTGTGTTCTAAAAAGCTTGATTGAAACCCATTATCATACTTTAATGAAGAATTGAGTAGTGCTTGATATCTGATATTTTATGACTTTACATTATGTTCTATGTTTGCTGCTTTTTCATATCAATATGTGCAAAATAAAATATTTAATAATTATTTTATGTTCTTTTTTTTCATATTTTACAAGAAAATGATTAATTACCTGTACTTACCTACTTTACACTATAAAACAGATTAATCACAATCAAAACAATTCCCGATTGTCCACAATTAAACTTCCCAATTGTCCCACAAACATCTTCCCGATTGTCCCACAACATTTCACTACTTTTTTACCTGTAATTTCAAAAAGTGGGACAATCGGGAAGACACCATGTGTAAGACCTTGCAATGATTCTAGGTACCAATCATTGTATTATATTACTCATAATAAGTGAGAAAATCACATGATAAAAGAACCATTTAGTTTTTTAAGCAGTTGCTGAACCATGAAAATAAGGTCAAACACAATGCACATATGCCAAATGGAAGGGTATATGTTTACAAAATATAAAGTATCCAGGTTTCTCTCTCTGTTGTATTGTAATTTAAAGTTATTAAAATAAAAATGAAGGCTAAACTACCAATGACAGTTTAGCATAAAAACTTATATGAATGTCTAATTAAAAAAAAAATATAAGTCACTTGGATTATCTTTAAGAAATAATTAATTCTTCCATTTCAATTGTTAACAATTGTTAAAGAATTTATAATTCAAAACTAACGCTTAATAATTACACAGAAAACTTAATAAGAAATTGTGATTTCCTTAATTGCTAATTTTTCAAAATGTACAATAGAGTTACACAGAAAAAGTAAAAACCTGAACGTTATCCTACTTTTATTGGTTCAATTTTATTTTCGAAAATAAGCACTAATCTTAACTTCAAAAAGATTAAAATAAATAAATAACAAAAACATACTGAAAGATAGCTATTTAACTACTCATTCTATCATCAAATCTCAAACAGTTCCTGACAACAACATCCAAAAAATTATTTCTAGATTTTAATTTGAGTTGTAGCAGTTATTTGTTGCAAATAAAATACCAATAAAAACTTCAAAAAAAATAAAAAAAAATAGAACAAATCTCAACTTGTACTAATACTGGTAATGGAAAAGGGATGATCAGAAATGATGAAAGATTAGACATTAGTAAGGAATACTTATTATCTATCCATCAAATATCTCCCTTATTCTATAGAACGGTTCTTTAATGTATTTGATACACCTTGAGGGCATTAGCAGAAATGGGTGTACCTAATTTACAACAAAATACTACTGTCAATGCAGAATGATAATTTTCAATAATTAAGGAGGGAAGTCTTTCCACGATTTGACAATGTGTTATTGAAAAGTATGATAAATGCTTGGTATCAATCTCATTTCTTTAAGTTGAGCAGACTTATCCTGCAATGTTGGTTAGTGCTAGTGAAAAGGGGGGTAGGACCTTCATCGGGGCTCTGGGATCAGGTGTTTTTAAGTTCAGGATTTCAAGCTTTGGCCCTTTTCGGGATCCGGGAATTCTTTTTTGTAATTTTGGGATGTTGGGATTTAAATTCGGGACCTCTGGAATTCATGTTTTTAAGTCAAGGATTTGGGGATCAGGACCCCTCCTAGCCCCCCCCCCCCCCCCCCTTCTTTCAGTGAAGAGTTGGTCTTGTCTCATTGATACAGGAACAGGATATCAATGTGGATTTCTGCCTACTGGTGACTATAACGGTGAAATCTGCAACATTTTCTTTAAAAGGAAAAACTTTTCATATGTTGTATCTACCGTAGTCTTAATTTCTGAACATTCATGTGAATAACTTATAGTCAATTACAACAAGGAACCCTCGTCAACTAAAACGATGTGGAAAACCTTTTAAGTTGACCATGGTGTTCATTACCAAGAGTGGCAAAAACATGTATCTGAGCTTTTTGCAAAGATTTATTTTATGACAACTAGGAAGTGCTGTCAGTGATCTGTAAAACTATAACAAGCTATTCACTTGAGCTTACCTCTATAACAAGCTATTTTGTAATTTACAGTTAACCTTACCTCTGGGGTCATCCTAGAAATTGTTCTCATATCATATCCAGCATTGATAAATAGACCAAAATATTCCTCATATCTGAGGTCCCTTAACCAGGTCTTCAATATCTCATGGTCCTGAAATATTAAAAAAAAAAAGACAACAATTACAGAAACATAGCAAAATAAATTCTCTTCAATACTTTCGATATGATTCCATTAAATGGATACTAATTTCCATTTATAGCACTTAAAAAGAAAAATTTGGGCTGTCTCTATCTCTTCTTATATAATCATACACATTTTATTCCGTAAGTAATCACTTTTGCTGCCAAAATTACTGTTTTAACTATCCGAATTACTTCAATATCCTTTGCAGGCATGACCAAAATAGATTTAAAAATATCTATTTCATGTTCCGGAAAGTCAGGGTTCTTTGGACTTTCTTAATTCCATGTGACATATATGTAATTACTAATACAGACTGCACAACTCAAACAGTTTCTAATGAGTACCAGCTCCATGTTTTTCTAAGGATTACCTGAGCAACATCAAAATAACTCGCAGTCAAAAAGCAATATAATTATACAACACAAAATTAAGGATATGGCTTATGATATTTAATGAGAAAACTTTTGACCAGAGACTAAAGGACAGGGATGTTTGACAGCTATACATCACCATCAGCACCATAGAAGATGCTGATTTCGAAGTCAAGACATGGTCACTGAACAGTAAGGGAAAACATTTCTGAAAACTTGTCATTTTGAAGTGGTCATTGTTGGTTTTGTTATTGATTTTCACCATCAACAATAGGTGCCATGAAGCACATTCTAATTATTGCAATGTTTTGACTTTCTATGTCAGCTTGGCCAAATTTCTTTATACAGTAGACTAGCATTCCTGCCAGATCTGAGAACAATAACAGAATCTCTGCCAACTATTTTCTAACTTTTTTAATGTTTGATAAACATGAAACAAACAAAAAAACCTGAAAAAAAACCTGACACTTTGTGTGAGATAATGCATGTGTGGGCAGGTAAGATAATCTAGGTGTATCTGTTCTAAACATCAAAACAATTACTACATATTGCGATACACATGTTTACTATTGCAGTCTGACCACACAGTACTATGGTTTGAATTAATTTAACACCACCAGTCTGCATTTCTGTAATTTTCTGTGTCTGCTTCACAAACAAATCTATCTTTTTTTTCTAAGAACAAGGTCATTTGACCTTCAAATCAGAAAGATTTTATGTATATCAGATATTCTGAGAACATAGTCATACTTCTTTTTGAAGATTTCTAAATGTAGCATTCATATATCTAAACTAGTCAAAATTAAAACAGTTTTCAAGATGAAGTACAGCAACACTTTCATTCCTTAAAGAACTAAAATATAAGTATATAGATAAAATCAACATACCTGCATCCCGGAATGGAAAAGTTCTGCTACATTTATGTTAGAAATAGGTCCTGATTCCTCTAGTCTGTCAAGACTTCCTACACTAGAACTAGAATTACTGTGATAACTCTGTCGTGAAGATACTCCAGACTCATAACTCTGACCAGATAAACGGTGTTGGTTTACTATCTGTACATTTACATAATTATGTGGAGACTGAAAAAATAAAAAAGTATCTAGATGTAAGACAAGTTCAGGTATAAGAATGATTTCAATTAATGCTATTATTAGAAATGAAACATGTAAATGAATAAAATATATAGTAAATTCTACAATATTATGTCATTTGGACTTTCAGACCATACATCCTTAACATAGTATATTTCTTTTAGTCTAAGAAGTAACATGCCCAAAGTATAGAGATGAGTTTGGAGATGTAAATTGACTTAAAGTGAACTCTTAGTCCAAAGATGTGAATTGCCTTCAGTATAAAGAAATTAATTGCCCTATGACTAGAAATGTAGAAATGTAAAAGGTCCTCAATCTGATATTGCCTGCAGTCTAAAGATGGAAACTAAACATAGTGCTCAGAAAGATTAAATACAGATGCATGTAACTTACAAAATTTTAAATGGACAAAACACTTATAACAAAAGAAATGAATCAGTTGGTGTCTTTAATTATATCTTCTTAGTGCTTTTGTTACTTAAAGATATAAGTGGTTAAGGATAATGGCAGATTAATGATAGTCTATGTTCAATCTATAAACAACTTCTGTAGAAATGTAGAGATTTAGTGTTTGACATATTGCATAGATACTGGTTGCCATTGTTAAATAAAAAAAAAAAGAAAATATGGCATGAGACAACTCTCCACGAAATAACAATGTAAAACAATTCAAACAAGAAAACTAACGGCCTAATTTATGTACGAAAATTGAACAAAAAACAAATATGTAACACATAACAAACAACAAACCACTAAATTACAGGCTCCTGACTTGGGACAGGCACATACCTAAATAATGTGGCGGGGTTAAACATGTAAGCGGGATCACAACCCTCCCCCTAAAAAGTAAAATCACAAAAATACTGAACTCAGAGGAAAATAAAACAAGATCAAAGTTGTATATTTTTCCATTAGTTTATCCTGCTATGGGCAAAGTTTTTAAAAGGATTATACAGAACATCTTAACACTTGAACAGTTAGGGCAATTGTAAAAAAAAAAAAAAAAAAAACAACCAAAAAAGTTAAAATGTTTGACCTCTACTGATTGTTATTGGGTTGCTGTCTTATTGATGCATGACCCACATTTCCTTCAATCCATACCCATAGAAAACTGTGCTATCTTTAACTTGTACAAACCATAGTGAACACATTTCTAGTTTCCTCTATAAATAGTCTTGTGACTGATGTGATACCAAGGTGTATTTATTAATTTTCTCCTCTAATAACATCTTATTATTGTTATTATTATAATGCTTATGCATTGGTAGTAAGTACTTGATTTTTTGGTTGTTGGTTTTTACAATTGCCCTTACTGTTCAAGTGTTAAGATGTTCTGTGTAATCCTTTTAAAAACTTTGCCCATAGCAGGATAAACTAATGGAAAAATATACAACTTTGATCTTGTTTTATATTCATCAAGCTACAATTATCAGATCCATCAGCTCCATCGCTTTAGAAAATTACCAGTATAAAACACAACTTTACTGAAAGAAATTTAATTTGAGAGTAGACAATAAAAGCACTACAACTGCACTGTAATTAGTTTACTTTCTGAACTTCACAACGTTTACAACCACTTGTGAATACATTAACCAATTTCTTACACAATTAATTGCAGTACAATCTTTTCTTTTTAAACAAGATAGCAAATAGATAAAACACATAACTCATCAAAAACTATATTTCTCATTCCCAAAATTTCAAAGAAAACAAAACACTTACCAGTTCAAACTGACCGATATAAAAATTGTCCTTCAGTGTAAGTTTTGAGTGTTTCCAAAGACTTACAATAACATGCACTGCCAAAGTCAGACTGTTGATTATTGAATTATAGACATGTTCAAAGATGTGTTTTATGGATTAATGTAATAGAATGATAACATAGTAATAATAAAACAGTCATCAAACAGAACCTTCTGAATGAGAACAGGTGCCCCATCTTACTATAGTACAACAGTAGGACATCCATGATTCATATCAGATATAAATAGACTTTTCTGAAGATTTTACAAGATGTAATATGTCAGCTAATAATATCTGTAACTTCCTAAAGTCATATTTTTAAAAAAGATTTGATAATTCTGTCAGAATGATGACATTATATCTACCACTCATTCATGTTTTATTTCAACATTATTATTCTGACGTAAAATGTTGGGCACCATTAAAAAATCATCCTTTAAATGTGAGTATAGGAAATGATTGATGTTATTAAATTTGTTCCTTTCTTGAAGTAGACTGAATACTTATATGTCAAACACTCTCTGACCATACACAGGATTATATCACATTATGATGTTACCTTCCTAAATATGCAATATTTTCTCCAAGATGATATGCATCCATATTAAATCTAGCTCATTTTGGGATCAGGATATATTTAACCTTCATGCACAACTTTCATTACCTTCACTCTGTAGGAATAGGTCAGGCCACACTTAAAAATATTTTGGTTTGCCCAAACCCTACCCAAAGGTTGAGACAGTGGGTAGGTAGGTAGGCATTTTCTTTTTTTTTTCAGAAAAAGAAATTGAAGTATCAGATGTTTATTAGTCTTCATGCCTATTTGATTAAAAAAAAACTTCTTCAAATCAGGACAATAAAAGAATTTGAGTAGGCAGCTTTTTTCTGGGTAGGTAGCGTTTGGGCAAACAAACCTATTATTTATTATGGCCTCATACTATTTAGTTGGCTTTCAAAGTATTTTGTTTCTGGTGTTGGTTTTCCTATTTTTGTGTTATCATGGTTTTATTTGTGTTATGTGTTCTTCTTTTGTGTTATCTGGTTATTTTTTAGTGTTGTTGTGTTCCTTTTGTGTTTGTCGTGTTCTTTTGTTGTATCATGTGTTCTCGTGTTCTTTAATGTACATGGTGCTGTTAGTCTCTGAATGCATTGTCAAAGTTATTTACCCTAAGTCCAGAGAGAACAGTCACAATTGTTTCATTTAGAGATATAGTACATAAAAAATTGTTAAAAAAAATATACCAGTACATATTTTTAAAAGTTATATGCTTAAACTTAATCAAAGAGCTGATAGCTCTGGGGTGGAAGAAGGTGAATAAAAGGTAACCTGAATTACCACAAAAGCAGCCCCACTTACCAAGGCTGCTTTGATCCATTATCGTTATGATGTATTTTTTTTTCTTCAAACAAGAAAAGGTCATAAGTACATGGATTTCCCATCCGTACAATAATTTTCTATGTTTAGTGGACTGTGAAAATTAGGTAAAATCTTTAAATTGGCAGTAAAATTAAGAAGATCATATCATAAGGAACACATGTGCACTAAGTTTCAAGTTGATTGGATTTCAACTTAATCAAAAACTACCTCGACCATAAACTTTATAACCAGAAGCAGGACGAACAGACAGACCAGAAAACATAATGCCCATAAATGGAGCATAAAAATAGTAAGGCTTCTTACATACCCGCCAACTTTTGAAAGTTCCCATAGGGGTTTTTAGTGCACAACAACAATTTTAAGGTTACAATTTTAAGCGAAGTATTTTGCACGATCTGGATTGTCTAGAAAAAGTGTCATATTTGTATGATGAACTTACATGCCTTTTTCCTAAGTCTGCATGATTCTAGTTATTAAATCGGTAGAAGAGATGAAGCTAGCAGATCAGTGTTTATTTTCTTGCGTAAGAATATTAGATGCTTGTTGAAATTTCCAATTTTGAATTATGCACACAAAGATGGACCTTTAACAGGTTGGGAACAACACTCCAAATGAGGGTAACCTTATTGGAAGAACATTACAACCCACTGTAAAAAATGAGCACATTTTTATTCATATTATTTGATGAAACTTTCCCCCAAGAACTATGCATCTATTAAGTACTAAATGGTCAAAATATGTCAAAAGAATTTTCTGTTGTTTCTAAACTTATATCTTCTTTATTAACTTGACCCCTCATTTAGAAAAGTTGTTCCAAATATAAGAATTTTCCCACTTTTGAGTTTAAAAAAAATCTTAAAAATGTTCTTTCTTTTCTATCAACAGTAAAATGACCCCTTGTTTTAGGAACAGTCACTTATTTAAGGAACACCACTCATAATTGGGGGGGGGGAGGGTCCAAACCTGAATACAAAAATAAAATATGTTACAACCAGTATTATGTCAATAAATTAGTGAAAAAAAATACTATTTACTATCTTCTACTTCTACTTCTACTTCTACTATATAATGACCGCCTTCAACACGTTGAAGTTTACGTCACTTGTACTGCACATTGCTTTGTGAAGATATATATACAGTGAAATATAACAAATTTGTGATAGTAAACAAAAAAACAAAACAAAACAAAAAAATTTTACATAGTGGTAGTGCATATTTTTAATTTATTATTTTTAAATATTAAGATAAAACTATTTACACATGATGAATTTACGGGCTGTAGGTGTAGTTTGAGACGGCTACTTTGAACGACTCTATAGAGTCGCTCATCACAATACTCGGGGGAAGGCTGTTCCAGATTTTAATTGTGCGTGGGAAAAATGATTGTTGTCTTATTTGTGTTCGGCAGGATGGAATTTGGTATGAGAGTGTGTGCATGTTCCTGGACTGTCTGAGCGGTTGAATTAATCTGTCTGTTTTTGTGATAGCAATGAGGTGATATGAAATTTTATAGAACATGACCAGGCGTGCATCGGTTCTTCTGTGTGCCAGGTCTCTCCATTTTAAATGATCTAGCATGTCACTAACGCTTGAGGTGTTTCTGTGTCGGTTAGTGACATATCTAGCAGCCCTTCTTTGTACTTTTTCTATCTTGTTAATATCCTCAGTAAAGTAAGGGTCCCAAACTGAACAGGCATATTCTAGCGATGGTCTGACTAAAGATTTATATGCCTGTTCCTTTACTGAGGTGGAACTGATGTTAAGATTCCTTCGAAGAAAACCTAGTGTGCTGTTGGCTTTATTACAGATGTTGTTTATGTGACTGTGCCATTTCAAGTCTGATTAAGGTATTTTGCCTTATCGACATGTTCAAGAATGTGGCCATGTAAAGTGTAATTATATACGAATGGATTTTATTTCGGCTGATGGACATGACATTACACTTGTCAGGATGGAAAGCCATTTTCCATGTATTTTCCCAAATGCCTAGTGTGTTGAGGTCTTTTTGAAGGGTTTCGCAATCACTGTTTGATTTTATTACCAGATATGCAATGGTGTCGTCTGCAAATAGGCGTATGGTGGAATTTAGCCCAACTGGTATGTCGTTTATATAAAATAAAAACAGACTTGGGGCCCAGGACAGATCCTTGAGGCACTCCGGACTTTACAGGGACATAGCCTGAAGTCTCACCCTCTAGGATAACTGCTTGGGTACGACATGATAAGAGGCCTGTATCCATGCATTTGTTTTCCCCTGTATTCCATAGTAATTTAATTTGTGTGTTAACAAGTTATGACTGACTTTATCAAAAGCTTTGGAGAAATCCATTATAAGTACATCTGTTTGATTTGAGTTTTCCATATTTTTAGTGACATCATCCACAAATTCCAAAAGTTGAGTTTCACAAGATCTGTTTTTTCGAAAGCCGTGTTGTAGGGGATACAGGATGTCTGCGTGTGTCATGATTGCGCTAACTACAACATGTTCCATAAGTTTACAACATATGCATGTCAAAGAAATAGGTCTATAATTCTCTGGATTATATTTGGAACCTTTCTTGTAGATGGGTGAAACATGTGCAGTACGCCAGTCAGTAGGGACTTCGCCAGTGTCTAATAATTTTTGATATATAAGGCATAGTATTGGTGAAATTTCATGTGCTAACTCCCTAAGGAGACGTGGCTTAAGTTCGTCTGGTCCACTTGCCTTGGATGGGTTTAAATTTAGAAGAAGTTTTGAGATACCTTGGATGGTGATATTTATGTCGGGCATGGTAGGGTAAGCTGTTTTCTGTTGCATGTATTGATTGCTTTTAAATTCAGTAGCAGTGATTTTGTTTGGTTCTGAGAAAACTGATTGAAACTGCCTGTTGAGTGCATCAGATTTTTGTTTGGTGTCAGTTATAAGTTTCCCATTCTGCTTAAGAGATGTTATTCCACTGTAGTCAGTTTTTTTGCTTTTAATATAAGACCAAAATTTTTTCATGTTGGAAAAAATCTTTATCATGTTTATGGTAGTACAGTAGACTCCGGACAATCGGATACCCAAAATTTCAGCTAAAAATATCCGATTACCCGATATATTCAATTAGACGAAGAATGTATATTCAATGAATATTCTACAATAATAAGTAGATCTATTGCTTAATATGTGAAAGGGCTGGAGGATTGATGGAGTGATTTTTATCAGTTACATCACCACGATGTTTGCGAGAAAAATTATCAGCTAATTATGTAGCTATATAATGATTAAATTTGTTTCCACTTGCAGTTTTTAAATCCTATATTTATTAAAATCAATCAATGTCCTGAAATATTTATGTAAATTATTATCTTCCATCCATAGTTTGTCTTTACTTGTTTAGTAAACAAATTATTTATATTTTCACACAGGTAAACTAATTTGGCTATAAATAGATCACAGAGGGTGGTAAAGGGGGTACTGAACACGGAAACACGTGAAATAAAAATCGCAAAAACGTAGCACGAAAAATAACAAGAGTGCACACGCTGAAATGTCTCGCCTTCTATACTAATCATTGATATTATGTTGATAGTCCTAAGTATAAAGCTTTATTCTAACTGTCTCATAAACTTAACATTAACAAAGATAACTAAACAAAGACCAATGAACCATGAAAATGAGGTCAAGGTCAGATGAACCATGCCAGACAGACATGTACAGCTAACAATGCTTCTATACAACATATATAGTTGACCTATTACTTATAGTTTAAGAAAAATAGACCAAAAAACAAAAACTTAACACTGTGCAATGAACCTTGAAAATGAGGTCACGGTCAAAAGAAACCTGCGCTACTGACATAAAGATCATAAAATATTTCCATACACCAAATATAGTTGACCTATGGCATATAGTATTAGATAAAAAGACCAAAACTCAAAAACTGAACTTTGACCACTGAACCATGAAAATGAG
This sequence comes from Mytilus edulis, assembly GCA_019925275.1. Lineage (NCBI taxonomy): Eukaryota > Metazoa > Mollusca > Bivalvia > Mytilida > Mytilidae > Mytilus > Mytilus edulis. The sequence continues at coordinate 92,464,271 of CM034356.1, read as the reverse complement.
GTCAAGGTCACATGACATCTGCCCGCTAGACATGTACACCTTACAATCATTCCATACAACAAATATAGTAGACCTATTGCATATAGTATGAAAAAAACAGACCAAAACACAAAAATTTAACTATAACCACTGAACCATGAAAATGAGGTCAAGATCAGATGACACCTGCCAGTTGGACATGTACACCTTACAATCATTCCATACAACAAATATAGTAGACCTATTGCATATAGTATGAAAAAAACAGACCAAAACACAAAAATTTAACTATAACCACTGAACCATGAAAATGAGGTCAAGGTCACATGACATCTGCCCGCTAGACATGTACACCTTACAATCATTCCATACAACAAATATAGTAGACCTATTGCATATAGTATGAAAAAAACAGACCAAAACACAAAAATTTAACTATAACCACTGAACCATGAAAATGAGGTCAAGGTCAGATGACACCTGCCAGTTGGACATGTACACCTTACAGTCCTTCCATACACCGAATATACTAGCCCTATTGCTTATAGTATCTGAGATATGGACTTGACCACCAAAACTTAACCTTGTTCACTGATCCATGAAATGAGGTCGAGGTCAAGTGAAAACTGTCTGACAGACATGAGGACCTTGCGAGGTACGCACATATGAAATATAGTTATCCTATTACTTATAATACGAGAGAATTCAACATTACAAAAAATCTGAACTTTTTTTTCAAGTAGTCACTGAACCATGAAAATGAGGTCAAGGACATTTGACATGTGACTGACGGAAACTTCGTAACATGAGGCATCTATATACAAAGTATGAAGCATCCAGGTCTTCCACCTTCTAAAATATAAAGCTTTTAAGAAGTTAGCTAACGCCGCCGCCGCCGCCGTAGCCGCCGCCGGATCACTATCCCTATGTCGAGCTTTCTGCAACAACAGTTGCAGGCTCGACAAAAATCGGGAAAAACGAAGCACGAGGAATAAAATCGTAAATATTAAGAAAAAAAGTACCAGCAGTTATTACTCAGCAGTTCATTGTTAATGGACATAAAGACCTTGTGGTCACTTTTTAGGCTAGCCTATGCTACTTGCATCTGATTTGAAAAAAAAAATTATTATGATGGACTCTATTACATGTAGAGCATACATATACAATAGAAAGTAGAATGGTAACAATATACATCAATTTCTATTATATTACACAAGTTTCAAAAGGTACTATAACTCACTGACTTTGAGTTAGTTCCAATTTACTTTTTAATCAAATGCGGAACAATGCAAGAACGAGAAATTAAGAGCACCGACACGAAACACGGAAAATAAATAAGGGGAAATACGAAGCACGCACATCGAACCAAACACGAGAAAACGAGAAATAAAACACAAAAACACGAAAACACGTGAAATAAAAAGGCCGAAAACGCTGCACGAAAATAACCCTTTACCACCCTCATCACAGCATGTCTGAGTAGAATCTCTTATCTAAAATCGTAATTGTTATAATTTTATTTCTTTAAATAATCAAATTTAAATTTATGAAAATAATCATGATTGATAAAATAGTATTGCATAAAGTTTACGCTTTCAGAGACTATTTATGTTTAGGTCATGGTTCTACAGGCTTCTTCACATATTTGTAAACAAACCAATATGGCCGCCACACATGATTACCTTTGCACATGTGAAAAAAATATTTCTGACAAAAGTCAGATTTCTCTTGTCAAAAGGGATTTATATTTATATTGCAATAAATTATTCAGAAGGAGGTACATTCAGTTTCAATTATATTTCTTATTCTATGAGCATTTAGAGTTTAATCAAATTCTCCCAACAGTAACGTACTGCTCTTGTCAACTGAGTCTTGAATAATTTTATAAATAGATTCAAACCATTTGAAGTACAAATGAAGTAGAAAGGCATCTAATTCACATGACAAGGAAAACAATGAATAAAGACACCAATTTAATAAGAAATAGATCCTTTTTATTTATTAAAAAAAAAATCTTCTTGTCTGCAAGATTGCAAACTCGCAACTTCAAGGGCGAACTTGTAAACAGGGCGAGTTGTCCCGATACCCAATTCACGCATGCGTACTACAAATATCTACAGTAAAAACATCCGGTTACAAGTAAACAAATAACGTTCATAGATTTCATGTGGATGAGATGAAATCTATTAATTTACATAAATAAAAAGGTCATATTTACGATAGTGATTGTTTTTCAATCCTAATTTACAAATTAAATGATTCAGATGCTTAATCATGTGTAAAAATCGGTGTCAGGAATCTTAAGTTGTTATGAAATTGTAATACACAGAAACGAATGCGGCATACGGAGGCTCAATGAGTTTAAAGTCGGTCCCATAGGTCTTCAGAAGACTTGACGTCTTCTTCCACCAAAAAAGAAGTTGTGGTATGATTGCCAATGAAACAACTCTCCAACTAGAGAACAAATGACATTAGAGTTAACAACTATAGGTCACGGTAAAGCCTTCAACAATGAGAAAATTCCCTGGTGAAGTGATGTCTATAATTGTTATATATGCCTACCCTAGGTTCTGTATGACCTGTATTATAACCTCTCCCTAAATCATGTCTATTATTGTTATATATGCCTACCCTAAGGTTCTGTATGACCTGTACTATAACCTCTCCCTGAATCATGTCTATTATTGTTATATATGCCTACCCTAGGTTCTGTATGACCTGTACTATAGCCTCTCCCTGAATCACTGCTGGCAGCACTATTTCTGTTGGAGTTGGTTGGGCTGATAGAGTTAGCAGTCTTCATATCATTAACTAAGTGATAAGGCACGGGTGATCTAGTATCTTCTCCATTATATTGAGGCACTCGTCCATTCAGGTTCTGTAAAACAAGAAAAAGATGGTTGATAAATCTGATGTTGTGTACTTTTCACCTAATATGCGTTATATTTTCCTCAAAGAATTATCATTAATGATAAGTTATCATTCATACTGATCTTCTGTTAGTTAGAAATTGTGTGGAGATTTCAAATGATGCACAAACCTAAATAGAACATTGACTTAATAGCTGTTTATTTATGTGACATTTGGTCTCTTGCAAAGAGATGTCTCATTGGCAATCATACCATATCTTCTTATTTTATATTTAGCACATAATGCTTATATTGTAGAAAGTGTAATGAGGAAGTCACATCATTGTTTCTACTCTGACAAGTTTCTGTCACTAATATATGACTACAGTTACTTAACGCTAAATGTATAAGTAACACAATGCAATTGTTTACAAAGCGTCTGAAGTACATAAGAAAATAACAAAAAACATCTTTCCAGTGAACAGATCAGTTGGCTGACAAACACATCTACTAGTACCTCATAAACAATTCATTCTTACAAACTTGTTTAAGTTTTTACTTACTACTAGCAAACAAAGAATCAATAGGACATGTGGTGTACCTAATAGGAGAGTTCCAAGAGAATTGTTTCAATGGTGTACCCTAATAGGAGAGTTCCAAGAGAATTGTTTCAATGGTGTAAGCTAATAGGAGAGTTCCAAGAGAATTGTTTCAATGGTGTAAGCTAATAGGAGAGTTCCAAGAGAATTGTTTCAATGGTGTAAGCTAATAGGAGAGTTCCAAGAGAATTGTTCCAATGTGGAAGTTGAGTAAAATTGTATCACTACATATTTTTCTCTGCGTTTGCCATGCTTTTCACTAAAGCAAATGAAATGATTTTAATAGAATATCTGACCACTATTGTCTATTTTGACCCTTCAACCTGATCAAAAATAACAGTCAGGTGACTCTGTACCAATATTAAGTCAACATGTTCATGCAGACACAAAGTTTCAACCAACAAAGCAAAGAATTTTGACTGCTGTGTTTCAAATGAGATAAAAAATGGACTATCCTGCTACTGAGGTATAACCGCAGAACCTTTATCATCCCAAACGGTGAAGAACTAATACCAGAGGCAAATCTGTTCTTTTGAAAAATGCAAATGCATGAGGCAAAAGTTATGCTCTAAATCATTATATGAAAAGATAAAATGCTATTGCACAACAAGATAAGCCTTTTCTGCAAAATTACAAGTAATTACTATATTTCAAATAAATGCCTGGCTTTCAAACAACATCAGTAAGCGACTATGCAACTGAATCAATTCATGCATTATTTATTGAAAGGTTTTATATCATAAACACGATTTATGATTAACATGTGTTTTTATGTCATGTTTACTGTGTAAATATGCAGAGAATAGGAAATGCAATACATATTTTCCATATGGTAAAATGCATATTAACTGGAAGATTTGAAAAAGATGTTTTTTAAATATTGTTTATACAGAATTATCTTTTGGATATCAATGTATTACATATGTCGTATGGAATGTAGCTCTGACTAATACAATAGAAAGCCTGAATATATGCACGTTTTCACTGAATAGAGACAATGGTGTCAATCTCTGCCATAGTCTAACAGACATGTATGCTAAACTTTATAGTAAACAATACTGTCTAATCAATGATTTACTTTTTATAGGTTCTTACACATTCAAGTACAGTTCAACTCTATCAATGTAAAGTAAAACAAAGAAATAATTCTTTATTGACATTTTTATGAACCATGTAAATTTCTAAGTGCTTCTATTATTGACTTGTTCCTGTCTTCCTAATGGTTTGAAGGTTTTTTATCATGAAATTACAAACACTAATTACAATATAAATATAAGGAAATATGGTAATTTAAATTAAATTAGCTGTTATATTCTATGGATGTTTACTGTTTTCCGTTCCTAGGTACAATGATTCTGTAAATAATTTTTAGCACAAAATAGCGATTTATTGTAGTATCTGGGGAACAGACTTTATCAGAAGAACTTAATATGGACTAATGAACTATGCAAATGAGGTCAAGGTCAGAAAAACCCTACCAGACAGATATGTACACAAAACAATCATTCCATACCCTACTTTAGTTGATCAGTTTCTTAACGTAGAACTAAAATCAGACTAAAATGCAAAAATCTTCAGGTTGACCAATGAACCATGGAAAGGTGGTCAATGTTAGATGCACTCTGTAAATTGTGTATACGTTACAATCTTAGAAATTGAGGAAATTGTTAGGTCTACTCTGTAGAATTTGGAAACCATTGTGTCTACTATGGTTTAGAAGAATTACTATGCCTACTGATAGGAATTAATAATTTGTTTAGCTTACTGTGGGAAGTAACTGTGGATCTGTTATTATAATGGTTAAAGAAATAATAATTATTACAGTGAGCTGACGATTCTTGGCAATCTGTTGCAATAATTCTACTTTTTTTTGACAAACAGATTGAATTTAAAGACTTGGAAGATGAGTAGAGGCACCAGATGAATAACAAGGAACCAGATGATATTTACAGAGAATATAATGATAAACAAAGTGTAGGTGTATAGTTAATAATCTACTTCTATCAGATGTTATTATATCTTATCTAAGTACTGTACAGTAATGTGATAAATAGTGCAATAACATATACATGATATACAGCTGCTATTTATGTAACACTTATGTAACAAGCATAGCAACAACAGTCATCCAAAAAAATCACAATAGTTGCTTTCCTCCTTCAAAATAGCTGTTCAGTTCAACTGGAAAAACTATTTTTTTGGATTACCAGCAGTAAATGAGTAAGAAAAAGAAACTCAGGATGGATGCCATCAGCTGATATAAAAAGATACCAACTTAAACTGATAAAATGTTTGCTCCTGTCATTTTAACATCAGCCTGTTTTTGCTACCAAACATGAGTTTTGGAAGTTTTTAGTAACTTTTTATTGAGACATCTTTAAAATTTTATGAAATGGAAAGCATGTTTATTTCATCATGTTGATTACCTAGAACATTGCACATTGCTCTATACCTGAGCCAGGTGTTTATAAGATATCTGTAGTAATACCATCTGTATCAATAGATAACACATTTCTGGGTGGATTTATTCACCAGCTCACAGATAAACACAAAACATCACTATCTCTGGTAAACCACAGACCAATAAAACTTAAGTATGTACTTAAATACATTCACTTTTATACTTCTTCTCACATGCAGACTTTTAATGAATAATTGCATATCATCATTTTAAATGTTTCAGATAATTCACGAATACACTCTCTGTTCAGTTTTTCCTCTAAAAGTTAATTTAAACCTTGAATTATCAGGTGTTATTCATACATCTGAATGGATAATTTCTGATTTGTTCTCAAACTTAAAGAAGGCTGAACACTGTGTTTAAAATTTGTTTATACATTTAAAAACCTCTTTCTAAAGCAAAACAAGAAAATTTCCCATATGATTCATGTTCAAATATATGTCAATCACATGAAACCAGTGATTTTAAGTGCATATGAGATTTAAAAGTACATAAAAATCTGGATGTTCCAACAAAACACTTGATTGATAGTATTGGTATTTAATGCCACCTTTAGCACTATTGTCTGTCAGTTTTTGTTGGTGGAGGATGCTAAAGCACCAGGAAAGATTCAACAACCATCATCGACAGCAGGAAAACTGCTGATTAAGAGTTGAGTGGAGCAGAACATGAAGGTTAGAACTCACACCCTGTGTTGACAGGCTAGTGATACAGAAGTTAAAATATTTAGACCACTTGGCCATCTTATGAAAGGAGAAAAATGTTTTTCATAACATTAAGTAAAGAATATAATAAGTAAACAGAATGAAAAGATTCAATCCGGAAAATAATCAGTTAACACCAATATTAAAAGCAACTTGGTTTTAACAAAAGTAAGTCTGAACAAACAAAAATTGTCATTCTGCTTTACAAATAAAACAATTGTTGCTGGAATTGACAATATGTTCTATGTCTATATTTAGAAAACTAATAACTTGAGATTGATTTTCACTTATAAAACCCCCAAGTCAGCATCTTTTCCTTGTATCTACAATAACAATATGGTCTTATCTGTATATCCTATAGCTAAAGGTCTTATGTTATCTTATGCTTTAGTTAATACAAACCTATTAATAAAACATTAGATTACATAAGTCATCAGCAATGTGACGTCTATTTACGATCTATATGACTGTTTATGATCTATATAAGTGTTCATATTACATACTGTTGTTATATCTTTGGTTATTTCTGATAGCTTCATAGCTAACAAATTAAGTCTTTATTATCTTTTTGACTTATTAATGACTTTTTCTACTAGAATATCATTTTATATTCACATAACTGTTACAATTTTTCTTTAAAATTATGAAAGCTGGTTTCTTTAATCATAAAATGTCTTATAACTAAAACAAAATCCACAAAAATTCATGTCAGTTTAGATAATGAAAAACATGGAAAGAGACAAAAACCAAAGTGTATTTATATTGCATTGTTTCTCTTCACTCCCGCCCAGACTTCAGTGCTGAGAAGCTTCTCAGATCCACAAAAGGCATATGAAACATAAATATAACAAGAAGTAATTGTAACAGGATGCTGTTACGAAGTCTCCCAAACAAAGCTCCAATAACTCCCCATTCATATGGTCCCATGTTCATTTGATTTGATTTTTTGTCCCATACAAGAATATATATGGCTTTACAAGATTATAGCACATTCTCAAATTGAACGGGGTGGGGACGACCCCAGGCACTTCCCTTTAATTTCATTTGATTAGCTTTATTGTCCCATACAAGAATATATATGGTTTAGGGGTGGGGATGTTGATCGTTTATAAGTTTTCAAACAAGAGGGGGTGGGGTGAACCCCTAGGGACTTCCCTTTTATTTCATTTCATTTGTTTTATTGTCCCCTACAAGAATATATATGGTTTAGGGGTGGGGATGTTGACTGTTTACAAGTTTTCAAACAAGAGGGGGTGGGGTGACCCCCTCTGGACTTCCCTTTTATTTCATTTCATTTGTTTTATTGTCCCCTACAAGAATATATATGGTTTAGGGGTGGGGATCTGGACCGTTTACAAGATAATAGTACATTCTCAAATTGAACGGGGTGGGGGTGATCCCCAGGAACTTCCATTTAATTTTATGTGATTTGTTATATGGTCCCATACAAGAATATGTATGGTTTAGGGGTGGGGATGTTGATCGTTTACAAATTTTAAACAAGAGGGGGTTGGGTGACCCCTAGGGACTTCCCTTTTATTTTATTTCATTTGTTTTGGTTGTCCCCTACAAGAATATATATGGTTTAGGGGTGGGGATCTGGACCGTTTACAAGATAATAGCACATTTTCAAATTGAACGGGGTGGGGATGACCCCCGGGGACCTCCTTTAAATTTTATTTGATTTGTTTTATGGTCCCATTCAAGAATATTTATGGTTTAGGGGTGGGGATCTCGACCGTTTACAAAAAAGTTTCAAACAAGAGGGGGTGGGGTGACCCCCTAGGGACTTCCCTTTTATTTTATTTCATTTGTTTTATTGTCCCCTACAAGAATATATATGGTTTAGGGGTGGGGATCTGGACAGTTTACAAGATAATAGCACATTTTCAAATTGAACGGGGTGGGGATGACCCCCGGGCCTCCTTTTAATTTCATTTGATTTGTTTTATGGTCCCATTCAAGAATATATATGGTTTAAGGGTCGGGATCTGGACTGTTTACAAGATAAAAGCATATTCTCAAATTGAAGGGGGTGGTGATGACCCCCCAGGGACTCCCCCTAAATTTCATGTGATTTGTTTTAATGTCCTATAATCATTTCTGAAGACTGCGTGTATCCATCACTTACAGTGTTAAAGTTATATTCATTTGAAAATTTTTGAAAATAAAATCCCATAGGGTTCTATAGTAAACCCCTCCCTCCTTTCTACCCCCAAAATACCCCTTAAGAGACCCCAACGCACAAACGAAAGATTGATGGCTCACCTAGACGTATTAGTCTACCATTTTATGAAATCCTAAGTCATTCTGACAAGCGGTTTTGGAGAAACGCTGCGGACAAGTTCATTTTTTAAAGTGGCGGAAGAAGAAGAAGAAGAAGAAGCGGAAGAATAATAAAAATAACTAGATTTGTAATTGCTAGCAATAACGGATGGCACCCTTCCCCAATTGCCAGGCGAGTGGCAGCCATTTTGAAAATTTCAAAGTCAAAGAGCGCTTTTACACATGTTTATTAACATTGTTGTAAAATTTCATCTCGTTTGGAGCATTTTGAAATTTTTGCTGTTTCCATGGTAACAGTTACCATTTCCAAAATTCCAAAGACAGGTGCCACATTGGTACATGTCATGTTACATATCTATAAAGTTTCATTGGGATCGATGCTATATTCTTCAAGAAAATGTAGCTTTTATGTGTTTTCCCATATGATCAATGTTAAACTTTCGCCCTGTTTCCATGACAATGGCGGCCATTTTGGAACCTCTTGATATTGCATGCACATCTAGGCATATCAGGTAACACTTCCACAAAGTTTCATCCACTTGGGTCTTATAATGAAGAATTTAGAATTTTGAAAATTTTTCACATTTTTGCAGTTTCCATGGAAACGGCAGCCATCTTGAACCATTCCATGGTGCCTGCAACTCTTCACCTAAGGGTCCTTAATATATAAGAGTTCCATCAACTTTGGTCAAATGGATTTCCATAAAACTCCTGGACAAAATGTGTGGAAGAAAAATAATAAAAATAATAATAATAAAAAAAAAAAAAAGAAACGTAGAATAACAATACGTCACCCCAACTCCGTTGAGGGTGCCATAATAAGAACTGAGCAAAAACAATAAGTCTCCAAACTTTGTTTGGGAGACTTAATAATAAGAACTGAGCAAAAACAATAAGTCTCCAAACTTTGTTTGGGAGACTTAATAACGAGGTACTTAATAAAGGGAGGCTCCCAATACTTTACTAAACATGTTTAACAAGAAAGCAGACCACTTTAATAAATGTCAGTCACATGGGAAAATTTCTGTAATTTCAGCATTTTTCAGGTTTATGGTTTCCACTTTGCAGTATACTACTTAGTAGTAAATAGCTCCATTGTTGGATATATAATTCATTATTTCATAAAATGATAAAATCTACTTTATAATGTATGTATAGAGGTTCTTTTTCTTTAAATTGTACAGTATTTCCAGGCGAAAATATTTCACATACTGTGAGTTTTAACATTTTTGTATTCTGAAAAGAATGTATTTCTGTGAATATTTTATTTTTTGGTTTGACCAAATTCTGCATACTAACCTACAGAAAATTTGTATTTTATAACCTACAGAAAATTTGTATTTTATTGAACATTTAACTCTATGGTTTAGCAATGAAATTCATGATAATTATTATCCCATCAATAATGACGAATCCATAGAACAGTTCTCATTTCTTCTCAAGGAAAATTATGCAACATTGCAAAAGGCATTCAACTTTGAATTAAACTGAAAATACTCAGTAACAATTAGGCTTCCATATTTCTTATTTTTTTTTACAGTAATGTGCAATTTATTGTTTAAATAATGCAATGTGGGAATGCTAAATAACCTAAGACTATTTTTGCACTATGATACCCACACACAAGCTACTGTGCTAATTTACAAATGATCAATTCATATGCAGAAATCGGATTCCCAAATGCACTTATTAGCCTGAGCAGTCAAGGTGTACTTTTAAGTTCTTATCTCAAATGATACAGGCTCAAGATAATAAAGGAACTGGGGTTTAATTGCCAATTACAAATGACAAATGGCCCAATGCACTAGATTGCTTCAGGTAAAGTGATCAAAGAGATGTTTTAATGCTAATTATAGATATATGTGGCTTGATGAACTCTAGGGATAGTTCAGAACATGCCCATCTAATTGTTAATAAGGTGAGTCTGACCACAACATATGGAAGATCAGAGAAAAGCAAGGTGTCCCTGACAATACTTGCACAAAAAACTGCATAAAAAAAGTTTATCCTTAAAAAACACAGATAACTACATCTATAATGAATTAAAGTGAAAATGAAAGTTCAATGGCATGTAATGAAAAGCTATTACGATCCAATTAGATATTCCTAGTGGTTAAGTATATTTACATTCAAAATAGTAAAGAAAGTAATATAATCAATTTTCCATTAAAAGAAAACTGAAGATTTGCTGACACATCATTTTCTCTAAAGCTTCATTTTTAAGATAAATAAACATGAAACTATTTACTATATTATATTTTTTTAAATTTTGAGCCATATGTTGAGTCCTTGACTGTAAGGAGCTTGATCTTAGTAGCAATGATATAAATATATAATGATTATTACAAGTACCATCTGCACTGGTACCTAGAGTGAAACAAATGATATCTTCTGAATTCTCCTTGAAAATCTACAGGTTAAAACTTATATTAGAAAATGCTGAATTTGTTATTCTTTTACATGTTGTTTTCAGGTTTGGGTGGGTTGTTACTACTTTCAGATATAAGAAAACACTGTAGGTCAGACACCAGTTAGATCGGAGACAAGAAGTGAGAACAGTTTCCTGTGCATTCTATCTGTTTCAGTGGCTATGGTGTTTCAGGTGACACAAAGAAAGATTTTGAAAATGCCCCTATAGAAATTATGTTTTATGGGCCTTTGTGTTTCATGTAACCTTTACATTCCTCCTAATTCAATGGCCTTACTGTCTCAGCTGACAATAAGACAGATTGTGAAATGTACCCTTTATATTCTGTTGCAGTGGCCTTAAGTGACATAGGTGGCACAAAGATAAAATTTAAAATGCACCCTAGAAATTTTGTTTTAGTGACCTTGGTGTTTCGAGTGACATAGAAAAGAAGAAATAAAATGTAACCTAAGCATTCTTCCTGATCCAGTTGTCTTCAAGTGGCTCAGGTGACACAAAGAGTTTGAAAATGCACTCTAGACATTTTGTTTAAGTGACCTTTGTGTTTCAGGTGACATAGATCAGAAGTTAGAAAATGTTTTCTGTGCATTCTTCCTGTTTCAGTGGCCTAATTAGTGTCTCGGGTGAACTAAACTAAGAGAATTGTAAATTATTTTGAGACATATCTACACACGATCATCCAAACATTAGGACAGACCAGAGTAACACTGAATGGGGCAATCTGCCAAGGCATGGCCGTTTAAAAAAACTCTTGACAAAATCAGAACACTAAAGAACAACGCTTTTCTTAAGTTCTTTCTCTCTAAATAGAATACAATTGAATTGGGTATATATAGTCTGAGATAGTTTCTGTAAAATTGATGTACAACTGTTCTCGACTAGTGGTGATTTAAAGCTTGACAAATAAGGTAGGACTCCTTGTGTTCCAAGTTGGTAGTAAAAGAGCCATCAAATATGACAGATGGCAATGAACTTCCAATATAAAGGAACCACAAACTCCATCTATAATAAATCTCAGACATTATCTGTTAACTGAAATCTTGCTGTTCAATTGCTTATCCTGCTTTGACTCTTTTTTTAAATAACAAGTAATTCATCTGCAAATTGTGCATAAAATGAAACAAATCTTAGATAACGATTAAAATCTGTAAGTCAAAAACATTAAATGAAAATTAAGGCAAACAGCTTAACCTTAATCAGATTTACCCAAGCAAATTATGTCAGATACAAATTAAGAATCTTTCTGTATCTATGGCAATAGAAAACCAATACAGTAAAATCAGTTTATCAACCAGCTGTAGTGTCTTAATATCTTGCACAGGAATCAGCAATGTATTTAACAGTTTTTTTCGTTAACGAACATTTAATTCCAATTTTTATAGAGATCACAGAGGGGAAATGAAGCTTTCATGAAAAGAAACTTCTGAAGACCAAACTGATAGTTTTCTTTACTGATTTTACCTAAGGGAATTTACTGTAGTAATTATTTTGAGTTTTTGCTAGAATTCTAAGGTTTTTAATTTATTGCAGAATCATCAGGTCTTTCAACTGTTCCTTAAGGCAAAGGTGGTACTGAATATAAAAAAAATATATGATTCAAAGCAAATGTTTGGCATAAGTCTGTATCTGATCCAGGAGGGGTCCAGGAGGGAAAAGGGGGGGGGTCCCAGGGGGAACCCTAATTTTATTGACTATCAATGCATTTGAATGGGACATATTGGTTGGAACCCCCTTTATCCTTGGTTGGTTTGACCCCGCCCCCCTTTTTCTATTTTTGAATGGCTTGATCAGCCCCTGCAAGTCATCTTCAAATTCAAGTTACTAGAGGTGGAAGTGTCAAAATGTTTTTTTCTAGATAAGGGCACAGCATGAACAATTATCAAAAATACTACAGATGAAGATATGAAAGAATTTTTTCCTATCAACAATCATAACTCATAGTAAGAAATGTATTACTTAGTCTAATTCTGTTATACTATGATCATGCAATACACAAAACCCCCAACAGATAACCTAATACACAAAGGTTATAGCTAGGACCCTTGCTGATAATTTACTAATGATAAGAATTATGATTGATGGAGTTAGTCAGAATTATGGATTCATCATAATAGAAATAGCAGCCATCTGTTCATTACCATAAAGAATACATTCATATTATACTGTAGGCAAACATATTCTACATCAATAATTTCTTCTCAGAATTGTTCTCAAAGAAAATGGTTTTGTGTCTTCGTGTGTTTGTGTTTCCCATTTTATCTTCTAAGTTTCTATCATTAAAAAAGATAGAACCCTGAAACCCTTACATGCTATGGTTGTCCTTGGTTAATTTCCGTCTGACAAATATTTTTTTTGTAAATTATTTTGTTATAAATTAGGTTTCTTTGAGCTGTTTCAGTATCCCTCATATTTCCTTGGCTTTCAATTTTTTGTCTTTGAATGTTCCTGATGATGGTAAATCCAGAAAATATGATCAAACTAAAATGTCTCGAACACATCATGTAACTTGGTTTTCTGGAATTTGTGGAAAACTGATAAATATGTAGTAAACATTGACATACCAAATATCTCCTTTATTCATATTTGTTGACTTAAAAGATTTTTTTATAATTGCAATATTATAACATGAATCATTTAGACTTGTCTTGTTTCAAAAAATATTTTCCTCTCTAGTTTGACCAGTTTAAATTACTGTGTCAATATTTGCTAATTCTGGTTAAACTAATTTTGTTTCTATCAATATCTCTTCAAATCCAATTAAATTGCACTTCTAACATTTTCTGTTTCATTTAGAGGAAACAATTAAACTTAGAGATTAATTCTGACTGGAAACCAATACTATGCCATTATACATCCTTATCAATCAATGATAATTTCATACTCATAAAAACATTCTTTAGATTCAGATGGTTGTCAACATCCTATATCACTATCTTCCAAAAAAACATTAAAAAAAAAATCAGAATTTTATCTTTAATCAAATACTTTTTGCCATAAATTGGCACATTTAACTCCAAACAAATGATGCATAAATATTAATTGAAAACTAATATGTGCAATGGAGTATAAAATTATAGGCTTTAATGAATCAATCAATTGGGTAATGATATGAGTAAAAATATCTCTATTTACATTAGAGACAGAGAGGGTGACAGATGGTTCATTATTGATTCTCTACCATAGATCTTTATCAATTAGTTAATTGATGTAAAACAAGATCTATACAGAGAGTTATGATTGTACACTATTCATTAACGGACATTCAGTTCTCAAACAATTGGCTATTTTGTTTCATAGTATAAAGTTTGAGTTAGGGATTTCTATCTTACTCTGTTTTAGCTCTACGTTATCACAACCATGGGATGTGGTCATCGGTCATCAGCGTATTTTGGTGCAAATTAATTTTGGCAACAGGAAGTAAGATCTAACGAACCAATTAAATTTCATACAAACTATCCACTAGATCTTCGTCTATAAATCAGTTAGAACATGAAGTTATTAGCATCATGTTGAATTTAATATTCATGTTTGTGAAAATAAATAACAAAAAAATTATGTTAAATCCTGAAATTTACACCTTTTAAGATGCAATGCTTTCCGTCACAACGTACATTAAAGTAGATAACTATTTCTTTAGGTTTTTATCAACACATGATAAATTGAAAATGTAATCTATTTAAGAAAAAAAACACACTAAATTTAAATAATATCATATTCTAAATCTGCCTAGTACCTAGAGTAATTTATTACAGGAGTTTTAATTACCTGACGGTTTATAAAGTAGGGGACTGAACTCTACTTAGTAACATGTCAATCATCAAACAGGTGTTACATAACAATCATACCTACATTTACTTATAGACTAATCTAATTGTAAACATCAAGGCACCAAAAATTAAACACTTTCCAAGCCATTAATGAAAAACGATAACCTTGAATAAACGCATGCTTTAAATTTTATACCAAAAATCTATGGAGCAACAAATTTACCAAGAACACTATGAACATTAATGTTAGAATAAACCAGGCAATATAATCTGTAGTATTTTATTTTATATTAAGTAGTTGCATAGATACAACCGTGTTCTTCAGAACATTCTACGGGAAAGATGAGTAGATTCATTTTTTAATAACAGATGTTTTACTTGTAATTTCAGAGCATATATAATGAGTAGTATAAGAAACTAAAGGCTACAAAGTGCTTAGTATTCAAGGCTAGGTCTTAGTTAAAAA
This sequence comes from Mytilus edulis, assembly GCA_019925275.1. NCBI lineage: Eukaryota > Metazoa > Mollusca > Bivalvia > Mytilida > Mytilidae > Mytilus > Mytilus edulis. The sequence goes on along the minus strand of CM034356.1, from coordinate 92,448,732 downwards.
AAACATGCTTTTCTAGTTTTTTGTGTTGCAGGGTTGCTTTCTATATGAATTATACCCCATGCATTCTTCCTATCATGACATAGCTAGTTATGCAAACAGTGTTCACTCAAAATTTTCACCAGTTATGAAATAATAATGGATGAAATACATATAGGCTAGTTAGAGTCGTAAAGTTCTATCAGAAACATTAAATATGCAACATACATGAAATACAAATAAATAGACAATAACTGTTTAGTGTCTTTAAATATCAGCTGTATTTGTACGAGGCTAGGAAACAAGGTGTATGCGAGCTTTTAGCGAGCTACTACACCTGTTTCGAGACGAGTACAAATACAGCTGATATTTAAAGACGGTTCAAACAATACTCAGTCCGGCAGAGGGCGGAGCTTTAAAGCGATATCTGTATAGTATACAGATACAGCATAGCGATATCTGTAGGCTGTATCTGTATAGTATGACACCCAACTGCAGGATAAAGGTTAATATCAATTATATGAACTAAAACTTGATGGTCTTGATGGTCTTTAGAAACGATTATTTAAGTAAGCAGCCCTGGGTCATGTTCTCTTAAGTAGAAATGCAATTTGTACAGACCTAAAAGAGAAAACATCTCTACCTGGAAGTTAAATCATAGAAAATGTAGAAATGAAATTCTGTTCTGTGATGAATTCTTTATCATTAAAGAATGAAACATAAAGCTTTATAAGTCAATGAACCATGATGGAAGGGGTTGGGTCAAATCTTCTTCATGGAAATGGCATGGGCCATTGGTCAAAACAACTGCCTACCAAATATCATTGACTTACAATCAGTGGTTCCACTTAAACTGACATAATCACAAACTGTAACATTTGATGATGCAGACACTTAAGTTTCACATCTGCAACTTTGTTGAGGCAAGAAATGAATAATGCTCAAAAGACTTTAAAAGATTTTAAGACAGAAAAGGAAGAAACTGCATTGAGTAACAAACTCATTCAAAAGCTTCATGGGAAGACATGGTTCAACTGTTGCCACACAAGGTTCCTATAAATTTAAGGTGGTATATTTCTAAATGAACTGGAAATGAACGGATTTAGACTGATGTTAAATGGTGTATCCTTCAAGAGTGAAATACTTCTACTGCAACTTCTTATTCTGGCATTTTTGTATAGTTGAGTTACTCTTGAGATATAAGAGATATAAGAGTAGTGAAAGGTCACTGCTAACTAGAGGAACTACTTGTTGATTTCTGTAGAATTTGATCAAATTAGACACCATCATGTGTAGATACAACCACCTACTAGATTGGTATAGACCATGATGAGAACATTACCATGTAACAATTAATACGATAAGTAGTAGGTCATCTGGTTACCTGCCAACAGTTAATTACCAGTGCACAAACAATTACTGTCGGTACTTTGTGGTCACTACAAACTAACATAACGACTACCATCCCTGATAGAGAATATTTAAGTATTAAAAAAGATGGCATTGTTCTTCTGTCCAATAATAGTGTCAACACATAGCATGAATCAATGTGCATGACAGCATTGTTTACCATCTTAGACTGTCCTTTGACAGTTGTAAAAATACAAACCATGGAGGAATGTAGCCTTGTTTCTATTTTTAGAAACTGAGATTAATCAAAATTCAAACTTCTAAGAAAGTACAGGTATTGTGGTAAGCTTGCTCTCTTGAGTGTGGGAGGTCTTTAGTTTAATCCAAGCCTGGTCAAACCAAGACTTGAAAAATGGTATTTGCTGTTTTATCTGGAAAGTGTGCTGTGTTTTGAAGTAAGAGCAAAGGCTGGTTGGTTCAAGAATAATGTGCCTGGGTAGGTTGACATGTCTTCCTCTGGCTTGTCATCTTATGAACTTGAACTAGTTAAAAATCTGTCTGAAAGAATCCGTCTAGTACAAAGCAGGGTTCATATTTGATATGTTTTCTTCTTGATATGCTTGTAATATTTGACACTGGACATTAAATTCCAGTCAATCATCATCAGTAATGATGAAATGAAACAGTTAGTTCCAAACAGCTCTATTTAAAAATAAGAAGATGTGGTATAATTTTCCATCGAAACAACAATCTACTGTACAAACTTCAACATAGCCATCTTTCCATAGATCTTTTTCTTGACTTTTCAAAATCATGCATTAAGATTTAACTAAAGTAAAGGTACTTCTGGACTCTATAGAATCATAAATTTGAAAACAAATATAAAACCAATTATTAATTCAAAATTCTGCTGATCCTTGCATAATTTTGTTGTAAATACTTTTGACTCAGTTAATCTCAGAGATCTAGATAGGATTTAGAAATAACCGATTTCTGTAGCGTCATGCAATAAACCATATGTAATCTGAATGTTATTTGTTTACTGTCCTCTAGAATCATCTTGATGAAGATATGGCTTGAATGTAAATGAGACATTTACAATAAATTAATGGAAGATGTCATGCTTAAAAGCTTCAAAATTCAATTCATGAATTAGCACAACCATGTCATTTGCATGTTCTTATTTGTATTTGTTTGGAACCAAAAATTAATAAATGTGTGGACTTGGAGAAGCTAACATCAAAATATAATTCATTCTGAGCGTCAGACCTGAAATAAATTCCTACCTGACATGTTTACTAAAATCCCACAGCCTACAATACAATCTGATATCACTAGATTTCATGTGAAGTGATCTATTTGTGAGTTTTTCAAGTGATGCAGTTTAAAGAAATTGATTTTTCAAAAGATTGCAATGAAAGCTAATTTATCTTTATATTAATTGCCACGGTTCTCCTTCAGACCTACAAAGCATAAAGAAAACTTGAAAATGTCAGAACGGTTGGGTATCCTGCAGAGAACATGTACTCATCCTAAGTCCAGATTACAATCATGGAGGGGGGTTTATCTAATCACCTAAGACATGGTGGATTTTTTTTTACAACTCGGCATCAAATATTTGAATCTTTGTGTTACATGTTTGTTTTTCTTGCTTTATATTCAACTTACCTCATAAGAACTGTAGTGTGGTGATATATACCTCACATCATGGTCTGTAAGATAAGAAAATTCCAAACATCAAAAGAAAACAAAATGTACTATATTCCCCAGGTATGGTACAAATATTCTCACTTTAAATACTGCATCAATATTCCTAACAAAGTTCTCCAATTATAAACTGGTCAGAAAAAAAGATCAATGCTAAGAGAAGACATTCCATCAATATATTTATGACCTACACACTTGATGGTTGTATAGCCTGTTTCCAAAGTAACTGATGCTGTTGTTATAGTCTGTTTCACAAATGCTGCTAGCACTGAAGAGCTGAGCAATTACAATGACCATTATCCTCAACCATTATCAGGAGTTGAAGAAGATTCATTCATTAATGTTCCATTAATATCAAAATTAATATTTATCAGATGCCAAATATAAATTCATTGTTATGTTTACCTAGTTCAGAAAATTCCGTTACTATGCTTTACTAATGCTTTCTTTTAGAAAAATAAATCACCAATAAAGGAAACATAAGGGAGATAAATTAATAATATCATATGAAAAATATATGGAATCTACAATGTAAGAACATTTATCATGATTTTCCCAAAAATGTGGAATATGTTAATAAAACTTTATGGTGTTTTTTTTACCTTTAATTGTATTTGTCATTTTTATTTACCTTAATTCAAATAATATTTTATGCACTCATAAATAATAAAAAAAAAAAAAAAAATTCAATTCATAAAATTTGTACAAATGTTAATGGTTTGTCAACATCAAAAGCAAGGCCCATTAAAATACAACCTAAAGATATTGTTTTGAACAATACTTTTGCCTTAAGTCTTTTTAATAACAGTAGAAATAATTAACATTATACACAATTTTGTTGCTTTTTCCTTTTTTTTTTTTATATATAAAAATTCTAAAATATCATTTTTTTTTTAATCTAAGACCCACATCGGCAAAATAAATTTAACGTTGACATGCTTTTTTGTTCCAATTTTGTACAGTCCATTGATGAATTAATCATTTAATTTTTGTGTTGACATTTATCACCTCAACAGAGTCTATTTTCTCACTAATCCCTTAGAAAGGGATCCCACTGTTTGATATCTAATCCCATTAAATATAGCTCAACCATAAAATAACTACATTACAGTTTCACATTCAATTTATGTAATACAAGAAGTTATACACTATAATACTGTGAATATTAAATTAACCAAGAAAGTGATATAATAGAGAAATAAATTGGAATTTGATGTAGACGGCCCCTTTTAATACTTACTTTATACCTAAATCTTTATGATTTATCATTAAATATCTTATACTGGGCATAATAATACATCAAATTCTATAAAAACTGAAATTAAGATGAAAGGAAAAATGAAATACCTAAATATAATTAGTTTTTATAACCAATACATCATGTTTAAATAGATCGATGGTGCAGGTATGCATTCTAAAGAGTTTTTCTCACAGTATAAATAGACCACTAGATTGCACTAAAAATACAACCCAAATATATTAGAATAATTGCCACTTTATATCAGACATCGTATAATGAATTAATGCATACCTGTTCAACAATGGAGATGTGTACAAACTTTATAATTTAGTGAAAAGGCAGAAAGTCCCACCTACACTTTATCCCCCTCTATTTTTGGGAGATACAGCATGAACAAATTTTTAAATAATCAGTGTTTTTTTTTTTTAATTAAGGAACGACTGAACTATTTTTTCTGTCCAGGAAGAAATAACATAAAAATTGTGGTGCATATTGAATAACCCCATTTTAAAGTTATTTCAAATAGACAGAAAATATTATAGTAAATAATGAAAAATATGTTGGTCATATAACAAAAAATGTCTATGAGCTGATAGAGAAAAACTTTCAGCCAATCAGAAAATGTGTAACATACAAAATTAAATTACTCTTTTATAGATTTAAATAAACTCACCTCGTTCTGGTGGGAAGAAAACTGATGGTGGTGGTGGCGGGAAACCATCCTCTGATGAAAACACATGTTGGTTACGACTTATAACGTCTGGTACCTGTGGCATTCCCACCTTCTTACCAGGAGAATAACTTGACATCATAGCTGAAATAATGTTCCCAAAAAATTATTTACCAAAAATAAAAAAATAAATCAGCACACAAAAAACCTGCCTTCAAAATATAAACACTTCCTTGAAAGCTATGTGATTGTTAAGTATATAATGCATCAAATATGCTGTGGCAAATTTATTTGGATATAAAATAAATGTGTTTCAATGTAGGATCTTGTAGGTCTAACCTGATACAATCTTTGTTTAAATTATGTTTATATTAAAATGAGAAAGTTATGTGTTATTTATTTACTTTGCTATCAGCTGTTATAGCCTTGACTTGGGTATTTTATGGAGGCTGTTGTTACATATGATTTTTCTTAAAATAAACTGTTTACTCTTAATATCATATAATATTGCTAAAAACAAATACATATACCTAACAAAATGGTAGCAGACAAGAGAAAGAAGAAAAGCACATGATTTAGCAAATATGTAGTTTATAACCAAATTTCTAACTTAGTAGTAGTTGGTGAACATTAAGTCAGGGATATATGAATGGACAGAAAGAAGAACATAGGTAAACCAGTATACATCCCTTCTTTTATATTGGAGGTACAGCAAATATGTGAAGGAACAAACAAGTGATTGTAACCTTGACCTTAGAGTAATTAAGTGATTGTAACCTTGACCTTAGAATAATTAAGTGACTGTAGCCTTGACCTTAAGAGTTATTGACCTCAAAATCAATTGGGATCTTCATCTCATTATATGTGACTTTATAACCAAGAAGAAGTCCCACATAGAGTAAATTGAATTCAGCAGCCCTGTTGAATGAAATGAATACTATAGAGGTAAAAAACACTTTCCCCCAACTTCTTGAGAATATTGGGTCAAATAAGCACTTCAAAATAGAAGTAACCTAACACCAAGTGATCCAGATTGTAGAATATCTAGCTGTTAAACTTACCACTTTTGTCAATAAGCACGACATGATCAGGAGGGAAGTATCCAGCTTTAGCTGTCCGTCCGTCTGTTATAACACATCCTTTCCACAATCCTTCACTTTGTTCTAAAACCTAAAATAGAAAAAAAAAATATTACTACCTTTTGATCACTATCATAAATATATTTGTTTACATCCTAATACTATCCAATACATAGTTTACACCTTATAAAATCAACGAAACGTACGGAAACAAAATGTTAGTTTGTCAATCTATGTCCAGGAAAAACTATGAATTCCCATCATTGAAAGGCAAAGACTGTTGCATAAATAAACTAGGAAATGCACTGTTTGGTATCTTGCCAACGGAGAGGACATTTAAAAGTTATCTCTTAATAAAGTGTTTACTGTAAACATTTAGTTATGTAACCATTTACAGGTACACTTCAACTTTTCTTCAAACATTCCAGACAAATTTGATTTATATGCTGGTGTTTTGGACACTAAATAATAATTCTAAATCCAGAAGTGAAGGCTGTATTTGATCATTTTTCTTTAAAAAGAAATCATTTTGATTCTATCGATTAATTTTTAATTGAAGTGTTATAAAGTGCTACTTTAGCTGATTCTAAATGATAGTTCCAAATAAAAGGTGAAGACTTGATTAATTTATTTTATTTTCAGAGTTTTGTGTTCTGAAAATAATAAATCTTTCTTTTTTTCTTAAATTTTTCATTATTTACTCTGAATTATCAGTTTACTTTCTTATTTCCATTTCTTGAGGAGGGGAAAGGGTGAGGGGAGTACGAAAAGTATTTCAATAGCTTTGTAAAATTCAAAATATTAAATTATATGATCATTTTTGTTGACTCAAACAGATTTTTTGGTAAGATTATCAGTAAAAAGTCAACATTGTTTTCATATCCTAAGACCTCTTTTTCAGACAACAAAAATATAAAAATAGAGTTTTTATCAATAAGAAATAGATATTATATTGTAGAATAAACAGCATGAGAAGATTTGAGACCAGCTGACCAATGTTTACATACACAAACAGGTTCTTGTTTACACATACTATAGATACACATTCCACTCGGTAGGTGTCAAGTACATCTTAATGATTCTGTCTTGTCCATTCACATACAAAGCATGGTCATTAAACTTAGTCAAAAACAATTCTCCTGTCCATCCACAAACCCAGCTCTGTCATAAAACTTAGTCCAAAACAATTCTTATGTCCATTCACAAACCCAGCTCTGTCATAAAACTTAGTCCAAAACAATTCTTATGTCCATTCACAAACCCAGCTCTGTCATAAAACTTAGTCCAAAACAATTCTTATGTCCATTCACAAACCAAGCTCTGTCATAAAACTTAGTCCAAAACAATTCTTATGTCTATTCACAAACCCAGCTCTGTCATAAAACTTAGTCCAAAACAATTCTTATGTCCATTCACAAACCCAGCTCTGTCATAAAACTTAGTCCAAAACAATTCTTATGTCCATTCACAAACCCAGCTCTGTCATAAAACTTAGTCCAAAACAATTCTTAAGTCCATTCACAAACCCAGCTCTGTCATAAAGTTTAGTCCAAAACAATTCTTATGTCTATTCACAAACCCAGCTCTGTCATAAAACTTAGTCCAAAACAATTCTTATGTCCATTCACAAACCCAGCTCTGTCATAAAACTTAGTCCAAAACAATTCTTATGTCCATTCACAAACCCAGCTCTGTCATAAAACTTAGTCCAAAACAATTCTTATGTCCATTCACAAACCAAGCTCTGTCATAAAACTTAGTCCAAAACAATTCTTATGTCTATTCACAAACCCAGCTCTGTCATAAAGTTTAGTCCAAAACAATTCTAACAATGTTTAAAGTTTGGTCAGGGTAGGTGTGATAACTATATTTACGTGGCCCTGTATTCTATCTCATGATGTTATGTATAATTCTATATACTAACACTTCTAAACATCAAAACAAACAATGCTAAGATATGAGAAAAAAATATGGGCAAACAATATTGTTATTCAGTTTAAATGCAAAAGACTTTTATTTTTCCATAAAATTAAAATTCTGCTGAGGAGAATGTACATGTATAGTTACATTTAACCTAAGCATAACAAATTTTTGAATTAATCCAATCTCATTAAGAAGCTTTGCACTGAACGGGGCATGATAGAAGAATCTAAATTTTGAACCCTTATAGACCAAGTGAACTTTCTATCTAAAAAAAATTGTAAAGTAAGGCTATCCCAATTTTTTTATGTTTCACACAAAGATTTGTTTTTCTCATTATTATGTGTACCCTGCAATTAGATACATCTACATGGTGGCAGTGTTTATCCTTAGTCTAGACTGTTTATTTACCATTGTATAGTGTTATATTCCACACTTAATTAATCCTGCATATGATACTTATGCTAATTACATAGATTTCCCATGGTAACCATTAATAAATTAGTTCTGTGGTCAGAAAACTTATCAATTACTTAAAGATATAAAGGACAAAATGTTGTCCAAAAAGGATGAATTTGGAAATGTCTTTCAAAGCTTTAACTTAGTTTTGAAATGTCTTGGAATTAAACTAAAAAAGATAAGCACTGTATATGTTTGAACACTAACAAATTTTAAGACAAAAATAAAAATCTTAATTTTTTTCTAAGCATTTGTATTCTACAAGAAGTATTTAAGAAATACACTACAGTTGTTTATTTTTTTTTTAACCTCAAAGTTCTTGACATATATTTTTTAAGTCAAAAATTAAATTCAACAGACTTATTTTGTTCTTTTCCATAGTCAGTAGTATAATATCTATTCACCATGATTTTATAATGGAGAAAACTTGTAAAATTACTTGTGGACACTCCAACAATTATTGTTTGAATCAATTTATCCATTCTTTAGACGAAACTGCAGTGGTCCAACAAACAAGTCACACATTAAGTAATATTTGGTCCAAAGGCAGGTCCTTAGTTTGATTTTTTTCCTTTCCTGTTACTTCTTTCATTAAATTTCATTTTAAAGGAATTTGCAGTTAAGATACTGGTTTAATGTTTAAAGACATATAAATCTGAAAAATGTGAGAGGAATGACATATTTACACTAAAGTGTTCATGTAAATAAGGAAACTAAAGGTGTGAACATATTATAATATGATCACTCTTGGTAGTCTCGTAAAAATTGTCACAATTGTTCCATTAGTTCAAAATAGAAAGAAATACTTAATACTATATACTCAAGTTAGAGTACAGTGGAATTTAGTGCATTTAAAAAACTTTACCAGGTTTGTTTGAGTACTATCAATAGTTAAAGAAAATTTGTCATGGCTTTGGAATTTTATGTCAAGTAGGAAAACGACTTTGGAAAAAACCTTATTGCATTACCTAATCTTTAATCAATAATATTAAAATATTGTGAAGGGCAACAGACATCAAAAGTAATAGCGACTGAAAATCTTTTTGTGGAACGACAATATTTACTATTAGAATTACTAATTCACCAAAACCAGGAGTTGTTCTTTCATGTTTAAAGTACACAAAAAAAACCCAAGAACATTTGAAACAATCATTAGTAGTTCAACTTAAACAACTATGGATTCAAGAAAAAGATGGATGTTTAAATATCATTTTTGTAAACTTGTTTCCTGTATTCATTTCACATTGTACTAAAAGGTTAACACTGCCATATCATGGGTAGAATTGTGTAGCTCAGCCTTAGAATCATTTCACATTGTACTAAAAGGTTAACATTGCCATATCATGGGTAGAATTGTGTAGCTCAGCCTTAGAATCATTTCACATTGTACTAAAAGGTTAACATTGCCATATCATGGGTAGAATTGTGTAGCTCAGCCTTAGAATCATTTCACATTGTACTAAAAGGTTAACATTGCCATATCATGGGTAGAATTGTGTAGCTCAGCCTTAGAATCATTTCACATTGTACTAAAAGGTTAACATTGCCATATCATGGGTAGAATTGTGTAGCTCAGCCTTAGAATCATTTCACATTGTACTAAAAGGTTAACATTGCCATATCATGGGTAGAATTGTGTAGCTCAGCCTTAGAATCATTTCACATTGTACTAAAAGGTTAACACTGCCATATCATGGGTAGAATTGTGTAGCTCAGCCTTAGAATCATTTCACATTGTACTAAAGGTTAACATTGCCATATCATGGGTAGAATTGTGTAGCTCAGCCTTAGAATCATTTCACATTGTACTAAAAGGTTAACATTGCCATATCATGGGTAGAATTGTGTAGCTCAGCCTTAGATCATTTCACATTGTACTAAAAGGTTAACATTGCATATCATGGGTAGAATTGTGTAGCTCAGCCTTAGAATCATTTCACATTGTACTAAAGGTTAACACTGCCATATCATGGGTAGAATTGTGTAGCTCAGCCTTAGAATCATTTCACATTGTACTAAAAGGTTAACATGCCATATCATGGGTAGAATTGTGTAGCTCAGCCTTAGAATCATTTCACATTGTACTAAAAGGTTAACATTGCCATATCATGGGTAGAATTGTGTAGCTCAGCCTTAGAATCATTTCACATTGTACTAAAAGGTTAACATTGCCATATCATGGGTAGAATTGTGTAGCTCAGCCTTAACATTGCCATATCATGGGTAGCAATTGTTAGCTCAGCCTTAGAATCATTTCACATGTACTAAAAGGTTAACTTGCCATATCATGGGTAAATTGTGTAGCCAGCCTTAAATTCATTCAATTGTACTAAAAGGTTAACATTGCCATTATCATGGGTAAATGTGTAGCCAGCCTTAGAATCATTTCACATTGTACTAAAAGGTTAACATTGCCATATCATGGGTAGAATTGTGTAGCTCAGCCTTAGATCATTTCACATTGTACTAAAAGGTTAACATTGCCATATCATGGTAGAATTGTGTAGCTCAGCCTTAGAATCATTTCACATTGTACTAAAAGGTTAACATGCCATATCATGGGTAGAATTGTGTAGCTCAGCCTTGAATCATTTCACATTGTACTAAAAGGTTAACATTGCCATATCATGGGTAGATTGTGTACTCAGCCTTAGAATCATTTCACATTGTACTAAAAGGTAACATGCATATCATGGTAGAATTGTGTAGCTCAGCCTTAGAATCATTTCACATTGTACTAAAAGGTTAACATTGCCATATCATGGGTAGAATTGTGTAGCTCAGCCTTAGAATCATTTCACATTGTACTAAAAGGTTAACATGCCATATCATGGGTAGAATTGTGTAGCTCAGCCTTAGAATCATTTCACATTGTACTAAAAGGTTAACATTGCCATATCATGGGTAGAATTGTGTAGCTCAGCCTTAGAATCATTTCACATTGTACTAAAAGGTTAACATTGCCATATCATGGGTAGAATTGTGTAGCTCAGCCTTAGAATCATTTCACATTGTACTAAAAGGTTAACATTGCCATATCATGGGTAGAATTGTGTAGCTCAGCCTTAGAATCATTTCACATTGTACTAAAAGGTTAACATTGCCATATCATGGGTAGAATTGTGTAGCTCAGCCTTAGAATCATTTCACATTGTACTAAAAGGTTAACATTGCCATATCATGGGTAGAATTGTGTAGCTCAGCCTTAGAATCATTTCACATTGTACTAAAAGGTTAACATTGCCATATCATGGGTAGAATTGTGTACTCAGCCTTAGAATCATTTCACATTGTACTAAAAGGTTAACATGCCATATCATGGGTAGAATTGTGTAGCTCAGCCTTAGAATCATTTCACATTGTACTAAAAGGTTAACATTGCCATATCATGGTAGAATTGTGTAGCTCAGCCTAGAATCATTTCACATTGTACTAAAAGGTTAACATTGCATATCATGGGTAGAATGTGTAGCTCGCCTTAGAATCATTCACATTGTACTAAAAGGTTAACATGCCATATCATGGGTAGAATTGTGTAGCTAGCCTTAGAATCATTTCAATGACTAAAGGTTACATGCATATCTGGTAGAATTGTGTAGCTCAGCCTTAGAATCATTCACATTGTACTAAAGTTAAATGCCATATCATGGTAAATTGTGTGCTCACCTGAATCATTTACATTGTACTAAAAGGTTAACATTGCCATATCATGGTAGAATGTGTAGCTCAGCCTAGAATCATTTCACATTGTACTAAAAGGTTAACATTGCCATATCATGGGTAAATTGTGTACTCAGCCTTAGAATCATTCACATGTACTAAAAGTTAACATTGCCTATCATGGGTAGAATGTGTAGCTCGCCTTAGAATCATTTCACATTGTACTAAAAGGTTATTGCCTATCATGTAGAATATGTGTGCTCAGCTTAGAATCATACATTACTAAAAGGTAACATTGCAACAAATTGTAGCTCAGCCTTAGAATCATTTACATTACAAAGGTTAACATGCATTCATGGGTAGAATTGTGTAGCTCAGCCTTAGAATCATTTCACATTGTACTAAAAGGTTAACAATTGCCATATCATGGGTAAGAATTGTGTAGCTCAGCCTTAGAATCATTTCACATTGTACTAAAAGGTTAACATTGCCATATCATGGGTAGAATTGTGTAGCTAAGCCTTAGAATCATTTTCTGAAGATGGTTTATATCACTCAAGTAATATTCTGTTTAAATACCTTCCCTCCCCACCTCACCTCAACCCCTCCAACAGTTTCAATCTTATAGATGTACATATGAAACATAATGTTGTGCTCTTATAAGAAGCTTCTGAAATAATCCTAAATATGTAGTTTGCCTCTTCTTAGGAATTCTAGGGACAGTTAGAATAACAATTGCAGTTCCACAACAGATAAACCTAAATCCAAACATTGTCATGTAAAATATCTCAACATGATGCTTCAAACTAATTCTATGAGACACAATGCAAAAACACACTAATTATGAAATAAAGTATTAAAAATTTGTCATCACTATTTTATCTAAATCTGAACGAAAGATGAAAATTACCCATATAAATAAAACTAAACAAAAAAACAGTATCCAGTAAACCAAATTATAAATAAACATACTTCTTAATAGTCCTAAGCATACGACCAAGAATCATATGCTACTGATCTGATGCTCTAAACATTAAACACAGGTCCATCTTAAAACTAGGTCTTGGTCCTTCATTTAACAGTTATCTTGTTTGACCTTGACTTGACATGACGTTTACAATATATGAAGTTATCATACATAAAACACTGACCTTAAAAAGTGATAACACTTGACCAAAAACAAACAAATCTCAGCCAGACCTACTGGACATACAAACTTCTGTGATTTCATCATCAGGGAACCAGTTAAAAGTTGTATTACTCATTGTAATATTAATGTTCTTATCCATGACATAATGTTAACATGTATCTTATATCATGTGTAATAAGTGACATGTCACTAAAATAGACTTAAACTAAGCAATCATTTTTATCTGTATAACATCAGATTATAAAATAAATATACAAATAAGATGTAGGATGCTTGCCAATGAGACAACTCTCAACCAGAGACCAAATGATGTAGAAATTTATAACAACTATAGGTTACAGAACAGCCTTTGGCTAGGGCAAAACCCATACAGCATAGTGAAGCTATTAAAGGATACAAAACAAGAAAACAAGAAAACCAACATCACTTAATCTAAACTAACTTGAGAATTGTGCATTTTTTCAGAGAAAAATAAGGATAATAAGCAGAATTACAGCATAGTAGAATAATTCAATAAAAAAAGTAGGTGTCAAAGCTATTTCACTTAAATCACAAATATATGAAATTTTGTTGGCAAAGGGGAGATAATTTAGTTCTATTTGAACTGAATAAAAAAAGAATTAATCAATTGGAGCCACATATAAATAGTAATCTATTTCTGTGATGCATCATAACACTAATTAGACATCTCATAAATAGATAACAAATTTCACCAATTTGCATTATTTAATAACGGGAAGTTCACCTTTGACATTTTAATTGATAAGACCTTCAAACATTTTTAATAAAGGAAGCTCTTCATGTTAATAAAAAAAACACAAAATTGGTTCAAATTTTGATCCCAAAAAAATCTAAGGCAAAATATCTACTCTTTGCAAGCTTGAAAAAATAACACCTCTAATTTGAAACTATTTTTGAAGAGTACACAACAACCACTTACAGAGAATACCTACTATGGTCCGGTATGATAACTAGTTATAATGATATTTACAGAAGGCCTAACACTAATCTGGTAGTATCACAGTTCAAGGAAACTTCATGTATAACTTCTATATAATTCTATTCTACAATGATATTCATATATTATAAACCAATTACAAATGACGGGGATTTACCCTGCTACTTCTAAATGCAGTAGTAACCAACAATAAACACAAGAGTGCTGCTTTAATGATCATCGTTGAATTTATATTGAAAGTCTTTATGATAAAGGTTTTACTACAAGTATCACATTATTATTATCAATGATTCAGTAAGATGTCAAGGTCAGACAAGCACTACCAAATAGACATGAACACCATACAATTATTCAGTACACCAAATGTAGAAACATTAATTGTCCATAGGATTTTATATGCTGACCTAACCTGGCTAACGACAAAAACTTAACATTGACCAATCAACATGAAAATGAGGTCAAGCTTGGACAAAACTTGCCATACACACTTTTACACCTTAAATTCCTTCCATAAAACAACTAAAGTATACTTTTTGTGACAAATATACTTTACACAAAAATCTAGACATTCTGAACATGGTTTTAGTACCCAGATGAATTCACAAGGTTAATTGGTTATAAAAAATTACAGCATAACCCTTTATGTGCAAAAGACTGAGAAGTTTATCTAAACCAAAAAATAAATTAGTTCAGGCATCTTTAAAGCACAAGTTTCCTGTCATGTTAGAGAGAACACTTACCCGTATTATATCCCCTTCCTTAAATGTCAGCGACTGTGGATCATACACATTAAAATAATCCTTAATAGCTTTAGCTTGTACAGCAAAACTAGCTTCTGGAAAATTAAAAACAATTTGTTGTTAAAACATAACAATTGCTAATCAATAAACATTAAATACCTTCAATAAAGTCAAAAATATATTTCAAATAAATCAGTGGTTATCAAAAATTCCTATATCACGGCTAATAAAAGATTTAACAGTTTTTTTATCCACACATTGTATCAGTTTTCCTATAAACTCAGCAAGTCTAATATAAGGTAAAAAGCTACATTTCAAGTTTTTCACCAGAGACAAAACTGTCCTGTAATCCTACTAATCATGATTGTAACGCAACAATGTTTGTAATGTTCATTTTGATTGGATTACGTCACTTTTTTATATGGCATCAATTGACAAATGATGCTATGGGACGTATGTGCAAGCACGACATATTGCAGATTTTAATTACATGTTTTAACGTTGTTTTCTTTTCTGTCAGTTTCATTAGAATGGAGATAACAATATTGTATTTTAAGCTTCGACGGCATCAATTGGGGATTTGATGGCCGCTGGCGCATCGCCAGTAAACTTAATTTGCGACCATCAAATCCCCAATTGATGCCGTTGGAGCTTAAAATACAATACAGTTATCTCCTAAACAACAGCCTTATGAACACTATCAATGAACTAAATGTGTGAACAAACTATCAAGTAATCCTGTAAGTGCTAAAAAACATCTTGTGAACATTTTCAATGAACAACCTGTTTGAACACACTATCATCTATTCCTAAACGTGCAGAACAGCCTGTGGAACACTATGGATGAATTGTGTGAACAACTGACAAGTAATCCTGTTAGTGTAGAACAACCACCTTGTGAACGCTTTCAATAAAATGGATGTGTGAACAAACTGTCATGAAATCCTGCCACTCTTATGAATACAATTAAGGAATTATCATTCCTGTTCATTAATCACTAAACAAATCTCCAATGAACTTTGGACTTGACTCATCATTAGTATATTTACACTAACATTAAAATCACAGAACCTTTTATAGCTGTACAACTCTACAAATGAGGACTTGCCAAGTATATATATACTTTTTATAGTTTATGTTACATATAAAGTATTTTTCATTTCTGTTTTAACATACTACAACTCCTTCAGCTAATTTACTTATCAAATAATTCTTCTACCACAAAGCGAAAGGTGAAACAAAAACATTTTCTTACATATACCTCAGGATTTAAAAAGGTTGACACAAATAAAATAAAATCTATGAATAAGACGAACATTTCCCCACCTGAGTAACAAATAAATTAACAGCATCAAAAGAAATGTTAACATTGAAATCTCTGATCAAAATTTTAATTGATAACTGAAGCATGTGAAAATCTCCTCCCAGCTATAAATATTACAGAAAAACAAACATTAGCTAGTTCATCAAAACACAAATTCATCTTTGTTTATTTGGTTTTCTTCCCAATTTAGTTTTCTAGTTACCTTCAATAAATGACAATATAATACACAGATGACAATGTAACTTTCTAATTGAAAGATAAAAGTATTATTTACCTGTTATACAAGGTTATGTCATGAAGTAAAAGTGGCCTACATACCATAATAGTCAATTTATGCACATAGATAATACACCTGAGAAAACTTTTACCTGTATTTACCTGATAAAAATTCATCAACTTTCTTACTTATATAGCTATCAGTTAACTCTCGGATTTAGTAACTTTTAATTTAATTGTATTGAAAATAGTAATCTAAAGACCTATCCTGACCTAACCTTTTTGTACAAGGTTGAAATTCTAAACTTTTTATTGTATTGTAAATACCATAAAATATCTTTGAATCAGAACACCCACTATAGAGACATAGGATTGAATTGACTTTTTTGTAATTTAAATAACTTCTCCAATGTAAACAATTATTAAAGGGAGATAACCAAGAACTACAGGTGGAAAAGGTAATTGTCATGCTATCATGTATTTCACATGAAAACTTTTAGACTGTGTTACATCCCAATCACTCTTGAAATGACTAAAATGCAATGTTTGTAACCTTTTTTTCTTATTATAAATGAGAAAATGAAGGAATTCTAATGTTAAATGGAGATTTGATATTAATTTATAAATTACAGTAACCCTTACAATTAAAAATTTTAATTCATCTTAATTTGATTGCTTTAATTTTATGGCATGATTGTCATACAAATGCAAGGATTAATATACTCTGAGGCCAGCCTGATACGACCGCAGAGGATGAACCATGAAGAGTTGGGTCAAATTTGGACACAATATTCAAGCTTGATATTGTCTGAATTTGGATTAAGATCAAATTTTTGACTTGATATAGGTTCCTGACACACACAAAAGATCTTACAAATCTATTGTGCAATACTGTGCAATTGAAGGTTTCTTCTTTCTTCTTGAAACTTTTCAAAAATTTGAAATTTGAAAAATTTTGAAAAAAATTAAAATGAACCCCTTAAAAAAATTGGACACCCCCAAACTTTTTAAATCCCCCCTTGGAGCAATTACCCCTAAATTCAATCCAAACCTTTGTAGTATGGAACCTTGTGGTACAATTTCAAAGAGATCCATTCACTTAAACACAAGTTATTGTCTGGAAACTAGAAAAATGCTTGTTTTTGGCCCGTTTTTCCTGCATGTTTGGGGCAATTACCCCAAACTCAATTTTGGGATATGGAACCTTGTGGTACAATGTTGGTGAGATCCATACACTTACACACAAGTTATTGTCTGGAAACTACAAAAATGCTTGTTTTATGCCCCTTTTTTTACCCTTAATTCCTAAACTGTTGGAACCATAACCCCCAAAATGAATCCCAATCTTCTACCTGTGGTATTGAACATTGTAGTACAATTTCAGAGCAATCAAAATACTTATACACAAGTTATAATCCTGAAACTAGAAAAATGCTTGTTTTGGGCCCCATTTTGGCCACTTATTCCTAAACGATTGGTACCATCATCCCAAAATCATTTCCAACATTCTTTTTGTGGTATTAAACCTTCTTAAAATATTCATAGAGATCCATTCCCTTAACTAAAGTTATTGTTTGGAAACCAAATGTGTCTTTGAACAACGACGCAGACCACATCATACCATTATACGATCCCAAAAAAAATGTTTGCAGTCGTATAAAAACCTTTATTATATGACTATAAATTTTCTGTTTTCTCATTGGCTAAAAGCATAGGAAATCCTCTTTGATAAAACATTATATTCACCGCGTCAAAAATCACGAGAGGTTAATATAAGATTTGGAACAGCGTCCGTGTACCTAAATATAGAAACGGGGAATTCTTGTTAGCTATTTAAGGGATGTATAAATAAAATGGTTTTTAATTGTTCTAGTTTTAATTATGCAGAATTAAATATGCCTAAAAATCAAACCCAAGCATAAAATAAAAACAGTTTAGGCAAAATACCATCTAACCAAGGATATATTTCACAATCTAAAAATATGAAAATGACACTGAGAACTAAAGAGTCATATAATAAAGCAATTGTTGACTTTTGATATCAGTTGATACAATGATTTATCAACCCCAGATGTGATATTCACCTCGGCCGTTGGCCTTGGTGAATATCACATCTCTGGGGTTGATAAATCATTGTATCAACCTCATCAAAAGTCAATAATTGTATATTGTTCAATGAAATAACCAGGTGCTCCGCAGGGCGCAGCTTTATACGACCGCAGAGGTCGAACCCTGAACAGTTGGGGCAAGTATGGACAAAACATTCAAGCGTGATACAGCTCTGAATTTGGATTGTGATCAAATTTTTGACATTACATGGTTTTTTTTACACAAAACAAATGTCAAGATTTTACAAATCAATTAAAGATTTCTTCTTCAAACTTATTTAAATCTAAAATTAAATAGTTGACACAGTATAGGTTTCTGATACAGAATGAATGTGGTCTAATGAACTTAAAAAATTTTTTTTGCCTTTGAGCAATTCACTATGCTGTTGAATATTAATCCTCTCAAAAAAATGTTTGAAGAATTTTTTTTTTTATTTATGAAATCTGAAATGAGAAAAATTTTATATTGGCAAATTTCCAATGAAGTTATTTACATAAAGTTATTGGCAAATAAAAATAGAAAATGACATCATAGTCATGTCTGGCAAATGTCCAACATACATTATCTAAAAACATTTTAGATAAGATAAGGGAAAAAAGCTTCATCAGCAACATTTTATATTGGCAAATTTCCAATGAAGTTATTTACATAAAGTTATTGGCAAATAAAAATAGAAAATGACATCATAGTCATGTCTGGCAAATTTCCAACATATATTATCAACTACTATTCTATACAAAGAAAGATAACTCCAATTGAAAATGAATTGCTATTGCACAATATTGTGCAATTAGATATTTCTTGCTATTGTGCAATACTGTGCAATACTGTGCAATACTGTGCAATACTGTGCAATTGAAAAAATTTTGCTATTGCACAATACTTGATATGAAATCCTGATTTGGACCAACTTGAAAACTGGGCCCATATCAAAAATCTAAGTACATGTTTAGATAAAGCATATCAAATAAGCCCAAGAATTTAATTTTTGTTAAAATCAAACTTAGTTTAATTTTGGACCCTTTGGACCTTAATGTAGACCAATTTGAAAACTGGACCAAAAATTAAGAATCTACATACACAGTTAGATTTGGCATATCAAAGAACCCATTTATTCAATTTTTGATGAAATCAAACAAAGTTTAATTTTGGACCCCCATTTGGACCAACTAGAAAACTAGGCCAATAATTAAAAATCTAAGTACATTTTTAAATTCAGCATATCAAAGAACCCCAAGGATTCAATTTTTGTTAAAATCAAACTAAGTTTAATTTTGGACCCTTTGGACCTTAATGTAGACCAATTTGAAAACGGGACCAAAAATCAAGAATCTACATACATAGTTAGATTCGGCATATCAAAGAACCCCAATTATTCAATTTTTGATGAAAAGTAA
Organism: Mytilus edulis; assembly: GCA_019925275.1. NCBI lineage: Eukaryota > Metazoa > Mollusca > Bivalvia > Mytilida > Mytilidae > Mytilus > Mytilus edulis. Next base: position 92,428,777 of record CM034356.1, on the reverse strand, counting down.
AATCACAAAAATACTGAACTCACACAAAGTTCAATTTTGGACCCTTTGGGCCATTTATTCCTAAACTGTTGGGACCAAAACTCCCAAAATCAAACCCAACCTTCCTTTTATGGTCATAAACCTTGTGTTCAAATTTCATAGATTTCTATTTACTTATACTAAAGTTATGGTGCAAAAACCAAAAATAATGCTTATTTGGGCCCCTTCTTGGCCCCTAATTCATAAACTGTTGTGACCTCAACTCCAAAAATCAATCCCAACCTTCCTTTTGTGGTCATAAACCTTGTGTTTAAATTTCATTGATTTCTATTTACTTATACTAAAGTTATTGTGCGAAAGCCAAGAATAATGCTTATTTGGGCCCTTTTTCGGCCCTTAATTCCTAAACTGTTGAAACCAAACCTCCCAAAATCAATACCAACTGTCCTTTTGTGGTCATAAACCTTGTGTCAAAATTTCATAGAGTTCTATTCACTTAAACTAAAGTTATAGTGCGAAAACCAAGAAAATGCTTATTTGGGCCCTTTTTGGCCCCTAATTCCTAAAATGTTGGGACCAAAACTCCCAAAATCAATCCCAACCTTCCTTTTGTGGTCATAAACCTTGTGTTAAAATTTCATTGATTTCTATTCACTTTTACTAAAGTTAGAGTGCGAAAACTAAAAGTATTCGGACGACGACGACGACGACGACGACGACGCCAACGTGATAGCAATATACGACCAAAAAATTAAAATTTTTGCGGTCGTATAAAAAAGGACTACCCTCATTCAATCATCAACTGCTCATAACTGGATGGTTTCAAGAGAATTTCTCAAGAATAGCCAGTATATAAGAACATTGATCTATACAATATACTTTGAAGTTTAGTACTTTTGCCTTTTCTGTTCTGACAAAAATATGGAATAATTATCAGATAAATGAGGTTTGGTGAATGCCTGGTAAAAAGATGATCATAATCATTACACTGAATGAGATATAAAGCAGAATAAATCTATCAAAAAAACAAATAATATAATGACTGATGTCCAGAATGTAAAGATATATATATCACTTTTAGTCAATAACCATGCAATATGTTCATCTATAATAAACATTAAACTTTTAGGCTAGACAAGGTCGTCAAATATCTGATTGAGATTCAATACTTTCCCAAGCCGGAGAGTCAGTAAGACGAGACCAGATTTTAGGAGTGTTTAAATTAAATTGCCATCTTTATACACTATTTTGGTAATACTATACAATAGGTGCCATTTTTTGATGGATCTATTTAAATACCAGTTTATGGTATATTTTATGTATAAGGGTGTGTTTGTTATAATAGAAGCTCATGTTTTAGATCACAAATAAAACATGTATTAGAAAGCCTGTAGGTGTTCCATAAAATATACATTTTTTATGCCGATACATATTTCACTTTTTATTTCGATATTTAAATTGACACATTCAATATGTTTATAACCACATAAAAATATACTGAGAACTATTACAATGACAGTGCTGTTCAGAATTACAAAGTCGTGAATTTGATGAATAATTCAACTTGAGTAGATGTGAATAAATCTAAAAAATTTCACTGCAAAATAATTATTTTTTCAAAAGAAGATAGTTTCATGAATCTTTAAGAGAAGGTTCAATTACATGTTTTGGTTGGTGGGTGAATAAAAAACATTTTTTTCCAATGTTTTATGTTTTAACTATGCAATAAAATGATCCTCAATACATGTATCACAAAGGGTTTCTGAAAAAAAAGCCAAACTTAATCCAATTCATATCAGGAAATGTTGATAAAAATGGTCTCTCTTTTGCAAAACGTGGGTTACTGAAGACATGATTAAAATACAAAGTGTACGTGCATCATGACATTCACATATAACATGCACATATAAAAGAACAAAAATTACATTGTGCAGTATTACATCACCTTAAGTTGAGGACAAAAGGGTAAAATGTAGGTCATTATGACCTAACTTTCTATTTAAAAAATGTATTATACTGAACATCAAAACAGATGCATCTTACAGATTTGCTTGGAGATATATCATATTTCAAATGATTCCCCAAAGATATCACATCATTTCTAAGTTTTGTCTTATTTTTCTTTGATCTTTTATAAACTACATAACATTATTTACTTTTACATATAATTTCAATGAAATGAACTTTTTGATATAAGAACTTTGACATGACATTTTACATTTCCTGACATAATGTAGGAGGACAGACATATGTAATCCCCTCCAACATATCCTCACTATTTTGCCAGTAAGGGTATAACTAGAGAAAAAAAATATATGCATTGTTGTAGACATCAACAATTTGATCTTAGTTTGTTTAGGTGATATATAGAGATTAATACATGGCCTTTTCCATATCAGCCTGGGTATCATCCCGAAACCCCCATATCAGCCCGAGACGGAGTCGAGGTGCTGATATGGGTCGAGGGATGATACCCAGGCTGATATGGAAAAGGCCATGTATTAATCGCTTTATCATATACTTCCGACAATAGTTTTATCAGGGGCGGATGCAGGAATTTTCGAAAGGGGGGGTGCTAACCAAGGGCACCCAGGGCAAAGGGGGGGTGCAAAACATATGTCCCGATACAAATGCATTGATCGGCAAAAATAAAGGGGGGGTGCGCACCCCCGGAACCCCCCCCCCCCCCCCCCCCCCCTGGATCCGCCACTGTTTATGTAAGGCAAATAAACTAATGCAATAACTAAAACAGTCAAACATTTTATAAAGAAAATTAAAATTATGAATCAAATATACTATAGTTGTCCAACAACAGCATCATTAACTCCTTATATATTTATGGTAACATTTCCTATAGAGGCATTTTGAAACATTGAAAATTTGGAAGAGTTTTACGATCATTACTACTCCATGTTTGTTGTACTATAAAATGATTCATAATTGTCAATGGCATTTGTTAGCAAGTATTAAACTATCCCCACAAAAGTTCCCGTAAATTTTGACGTTGTCATAAAAAACATCTGACGTCACAATGGAAAAGTAAACAACCGATACCGGAAACACCGGAAGTAACTTGCACGAGAGGCACTGATATGGGTTTTTTTGCACGAGATGCACCTGATATGGGTTATCAGCCCGGGTGGGAAGATATGGCTTGTGCTCTTCCGCCCATTACACATATGCAAAAGCTATCATATCAATGCTAAGTATATGATAAAAATATATCTTTTTCTCATTCACCATTGCGATCATTTATTTCAGATCATAATAAACACTTAGCTAACACTTTTATTCTTATTGAATAACAAGCATTCTGTAAGTATTGCATGGCAATACATTGTCCCCTAAAAATTGTATTGGAACAAAATTCTAACATGATCTATAGCTTGTGATGGTGTAAACTATATAACAAATATCAAGTCAATATCTTCATTGAAGCACGATGAAAAAAAGTGTTAAAAACTGATTATCGAAGTGAAATTTTAAGTCCAAGGCTCCAAATCACAAGACCGTAACAAAATTTGAACTTGATCTGTAACTTGTCATGATAAACCTTTATACCGATTTTTAAATCTATATCTTTAGGCATGACGAAAAAAAGTGTGGAAAACTGATTATTTGAGTTAATTTTCAAAGGCCCATAGTCTCATAAATCTGAAACAATAGACAATAATGTACAGACAAAGGAGCAGACATGACAGTTTACTAAATACTCAAATACCTCACTACAGTTTATAGATCTTATAAGGTAAAGCCAAATGAACATTTCCAAGCAGAGTGCACACGCTAAAATGTCTCGCCTTCTTTACTAACCATTGATGTTATGTTGATAGTCCTAAACATAAAGCTTCACTACAAGTATCACATAAACTTAACATGATCCAAGAAAATGAGGTCAAGGTCAGATAAAGCAAACTAAAAATACATGTACACCTTACAATCATTTAAAACACCAGCTATAGTTGTCCCATTGCTTTTAGTTTCTAAGAAACAGATGAATACAAAAACTTAACATTCAACAATGAACCATATAAATGAGGTCAAGGTCAGATGTACCATGCCAAACAGACAAGTACACATTACAATCTATCTATTTATTAGATATAGATGAAATATATATAGCTTATAGTACTGTAAATTCAGAAATTAATGCGAGGTTTTTATTATTGCGAAAAATGAGTTGTAAACGCAATAATTTGAACTTGCATTTTGAAATATTTTGTATGAATTAAACAGGATTTTTCTCAATATTGTAAAAATTAAAATTGCATTTAAGTCAAAAATGTCAAAATCGCAATAATAAATGCACGCAATAATTTCTGAATTTACAGTATCTTCAAAGAAAACTTAACCATGAAAACTTACCATTGACCAATGAAGCATAAAATTGAGATCAAGGTCAGATGATACTTGACAGACGTTGGTTTTCCCGTTTGAATGGTTTTACACTAGTAATTTTTGGGGCCCTTTATAGCTAGCTGTTTGGTGTGAGCCTCAGCTCCATGTTAAAGACAATACCTTGACCTATAATGGTTAATTTTTATAAATTGTGACTTGGATGGAAAGTTGTCTCATGGGCACTCATACCACATCTTCTTATATCTCTAAACACCTTACAATCCTTCAATACAAACAAATATAGTTTACCTATTGCTTATAGTATAGAATAAAAGACCAAAACACAAAAACTTAACACTACCCAATGAACCGTGCAAATGAGGTCAAGGTAAAATAAAATGTGCCAGACTTACATGTACATCATAAGATGTTTGCATACATCAAATATAGTTGACCTATTGCATACAGCATTAGAAAAAAGACCAAAACTCAAAAACTTAACTTTGACCACTGAACCATGAAAATAAGGTCAAGGTCAAATGACACTTGCCAGCTGGACATGTACACCTCACAATCATTCCATTCACCAAATATAGTAGACCTCTTGCTTTAAGTATCTGATATATTGACTTGACCACGAAAACTTAACCTTGTTCACTGATCCATGAAATGAGGTCGAAGCAAAATGTAACTGTCTAAGGGGCATGATGACCTTGCAAGGTACGCACATACTAGATATAGTTATTACTCATATTAAGAATCAAAGAGCTGAAGAGCTCTGAGGGAAAAGACGGCCATTGTTTCAATTTTTAGGGGGGTATCTTTTGATAGTCTACATACAAAGAATGAGCAAAAGAACAGCTAGAACATATAGAAAGGCTAACAATAATGAAACTAATTGTTGTTTATTGTTATTTCATTTCCTTAGTCAAGAATTCATCATAGAAACATATTGGACCAATGAGATCTGCACCTTCTAAATCAAAACATTTGATTAAAGGTGGGAGTTAATTATCTAAAATTCAATTGAATTTAACAACTACAACAATATATTTTAGAATTTTAGGCAATGGTTTTTTAATTTGTTGGTTTACGGATTTTTGCCCATGAAAAAGTCGGGTCCCCCCTTGAAGAAAAAAAAAAAATTTTCAAGACAGAAAAATATGCAAAATAAATATATATTTCACCTTTCTAATAATATGTTTGTTATGCTGTTTTGTCATCATTTCTTAAATTTTAGTTCAATGAAATATTCTTGCTCAGCTGTCATAAATATCGCATGACTGTCTAATAATTTCCCGTAAAAAAGGGGTGTGTGCACGGACAAAGACGAAATTAAATCGTCATTTCACAAACAAGAAAAACAAATTCGCGTAGCTCTTAATCAATTCCAGAAAGCTTGGTGAGTAATGACCTTCAAGCACCAAAACTGATAAAGAAAAAAATGTAAAAAACGTCGTACAAAAATAAGTTTCAACACACGTGTCAAAAACGTAATAGACTCGTCCACTGGAAAAAACGAGAATATCAGGTTAATCTGGTGAAATGCATTCTCGTTTTTTATCCAAATGGACGATATATTTTTTTATTATCTATGAAACAAGAAAATTCTAAATGATTATTTGATATTCAGAACTTTAAGTTGGTGCCTTCCACCTGTCCACATTTGGACAAGTCTATTTCTATGATATTATGCATCTTACGGACTGATGACAGATAAGGGAAACGAACTTACTGTGTAACTGGTTATAAACACAGATTTCGTTCCGCTAAATTACTTGTGCAAACGACATTTCAAGGTCAATTATAATTGATTTGTCTATTTTTAGAAACGTAAACTGGAAGTTTTATTTTTTCACAACAGAAAGTGTTATCAATTTTGTTAGTGATTAATGCATTTCATTTCATAAAAAAAGAAGATTTTAATTATTTTTCAGAGATAATGTATTTGTTAGGGTCGGCGGGAATAAAAAAGCATGAAAAGTCAATTTTATTTTTATTCTGGAAATCGGCAAAATCGGGTCGGCGGATCCGTAAACCAACAAAATAAAAAATCCTGGCCTTAATTATGTACAACTGAACGGCAGGCTAAGACCATTCTCAATTTTTTGTGACAGTATTCTCAAGAAAGTGAGGACTGAAAAATCTATTCAGTTTTAATTTTCCATTGATAAAGTTCCCAGTTACAACTCTCATCACAGGGATACATGTACTTATAAAATCAAATATGATTGATATAAGCTGTGTGAAGTTTGTTTCCAGATCCCACATTTTGATATATCTGTAAAATTCATGAATAAATAGCTTTAAACTACAAAAAGCAATATTTAAAAAAAAAAATGACCACTACAAAAATTATGTTGGTACACAAAATTATTTTTTAATTGATGACTACTTATCATATATATACTTAATGTGACATTTTTAGTGTTCAGATACATTAACTTTCATTTTAGTGGGTAATTACTCATCAATTGAGGTGCTCCTTAATTGGAGAAAGATTCTAAAAACATAACTTTACAGAAAGAATGAAAACTGCAGTTGCTCTCCCCAATCTCAATAGGTATAAACTACAAAAAGCAACATTTAATTTTTTTAATTTTTTTTTTAACCATTTCAATAATTATGTTGGTACACAAAATTTTTTTTATATAGAAGACTACTTATCATATACTAAATGTCACATTTTAAGTGTTCAGAAAAATTTACTTTGATTTTAGTGTATAATTACTCATCAATGGAGGTGCTCCTGAATTTGAGGAAGATTCTAAAAACAGAACTTTACAGAAACAATGAAAACTGTCGTTTCTCTCCCCAATCTCATGTATCCCCATTGACATTGTTTACCGTGAAAGTTGACCTACAAATTATCTGATTATAGCCTCAGATTAAAGCATTGCATGTTGGTGTGTGAATGATCTACACTACAGCAAACATCAATTACATTTAACAAATACGGATTTTAAATTAGTATACAAATACTATGACTGGTTTTTCATAACGAATAAAGGATATCCCTGTGTGGCATTCCAACAATGACGTCACTAGGTTAGATATATTTAGAATATTTCGTAATACTGATTTTTTCGGACTGTAAAAGATACGTATATAGTGTAAGGGAAAGCTCAATATACGATAATTTCACAAGAAACAGAAGGGAAATGTGTAAAAAATGTATTTAAAGTCAATCTGTTCTCCTTGTCATCAATTTCAGTATGACATTTTGAGGGGGTTTCCAAACTATCAAAACAAAATGATTGACATGAGGGAATTATACTCTGGCCAACCCCATTAGGGAATTGACGGCTTGAAGCCGTCTTTCCCCAAAAATTAACATTACAAAAAAAATATGTTTTTTCAAGTAGTCACTGAACCATGAAAATGAGGCCAAGGACAACCGGCATATGACAGACAGGAACTTCGTAACACAAATCATATATAAAGTATGTAGGATCCAGGTCTTCCACCTTCTAAAATATATAGCTTTAAAGAAGTTATGTAACACAGCCGACACTTCCAAATTACTATTTCTATGTTGAGCTTTCTCCAGCAAAAGTCGCAGGCTCGACAAAAACACATATATGAACTTGTTTGGGACTATATGTTTATTTAAACCCTAATCTATGCATATTTGAATACCCTTTTCATGTGCTGCTTTAAGAGTGTTGACAAACTTGCCATTTCCAGAACAACTGGTACAGACAAAGGGAGACAACTCATATTTTCAAAATGAAATTCTTAGCTTATAATAAGAATGTATTAAATGTACCTACATAATTTTAATAACTTTTAGACTACCAGTAATCTAGCTTACAAATGTGGGCAACTAGGCATGATGTAGCATAAATGACCAAAATAGCACTATATAAACCTACCTGTAAGAAGCTGTTTGAGATCTTTAGCAGCACAACATGGTGTGTATGTTAGCACTATATAAACCTACCTGTAAGAAGCTGTTTGAGATCTTTAGCAGCACAACATGGTGTGTATTTTAGCACTATATAATCCTACCTGTAAGAAGCTGTTTGAGATCTTTAGCAGCACGACATGGTGTGTATTTTAGCACTATATAAACCTACCTGTAAGAAGCTGTTTGAGATCTTTAGCAGCACAACATTGAGTGTATTTAAGCACTATATAAACCTACCTGTAAGAAGCTGTTTGAGTTCTTTAGCAGCACGACATGGTGTGTATTTTAGCACTATATCTAAGGCAGTCTCACCATGAGAGTTTGTCCTATTTACATCAACACCACACTGTAAAAAAAAAGTTTTAAAAAGGTGACTTTAATCTGAAATAATACTCACCAATTCATGTAAAAATATATTGACAAAAAAGCTAAAAACTGCATAAGAAATTATCTATTACTACAAAATGCTCAGATTTCTTAGATTGCTTAATCTTACCAAAAAGATATATGCTTTTGAGCAAAGAGAGCACACTAACTGTGTCACCTACTAAAACAGATCTTAGGTGAATTTCATGTTACATTTAGATCATGATTTTAATACAGGTATCACATGATACCTCAAATTATCAATAAGGTATCACATGATACCTCACATTATCAATAATCTATGAAAATGATGTTAATGTCAGATGAATCCTTCAAGACAGTCATTTACATCTTACAATCAATACATACACCAAATAAAATTGACCTATTGCATATTGTATATGAGAAATAAGACTAAATCACTGAAAACTTAACCTTGACCAATGAACCGTGATATTGAGGGCAAGGTCAATTTATAAGTTTCACATCAAGTGAGATTTTGATATCACATTATTCAACTCGAGTCATTCAATCTTAATGTAATGATAAACGAATCTTCAATGGCTTAACAAATAACCAATGAAAAATTCATATTCCTTTTCATCTACTGGTATAACTTACATCAAGAAGTAATTTAGCAACATCCACTTTTCCACATAATGCAGCCTGGTGGAGACAGGTTCCCTGTTGAGTTAATCTGTTTATATCCATACCAGCTTGCAGCAATAATCTAGTAAAACCAAAATAAGTATCACCCCATAGAAATAGAATGATTGTTGTTTGCTTTATGTTCAGAGGCAAATATTTTCCCCATAAAATACAAATAAAATGATAAAAACATATAACATATTACAAATACAGCAAACTCATGATTTGTGTGGAACTAGTTTTGGAGATTCTAAATTTTAACTGAACCATGATTGATTGATTGATTGATTTTTGGTGTTTTAACACCACTTTTAGGCTATTTTATGGTGGACAGTTTTTATTGGTGGAGTCCCTCAAGAAAACCACTGACCTTCCATAGGAAAACTGATAATCCTAGTCAATTGAGATTGGAGTCGATGGCACCTGCACGAGCGGGGTTCAAACTCAGTATTGACTGGCTGGTATTAACTACTTAGACCACTCTGTCACCAAGGCCCCCAAGTGAATCATGAATTGAAGTCTTCGACAAACACAAAATTTGTTAAATATTAATTACAGCCTCTGTAAAAGGCACAAAAAGGTATCCAAAAATGTTTTTCTAAAATCCATGATGAAGATGGTTCATTTGTATCCACTCACAGTGCATGCAGTCTCACAATTGACATAGGAAAATTCTACATGTAGTTATATGTACTTCAGAATTTCTACATCACCATTTTTCTACCGAAGAAATTTCTACATGGCTTTTTTTGCTGTGATGTTTCTTATTTGAGATTGTTCTTATGTGTTTTATACATTGCAGTATTTCCTACCTGAGAATTTCTACATGCCCATTCTTAGCAGCGAGATGTAAACAAGTGGTATTACCATCTACCATATCAACAGGGGTTTCAAACAACAAAGAAGCACATAGATTACTTCTCAGTAATAAATCTACAATCTGAAATATAAAGGATTTGCTTAAAATAAATTTGAATCTGTATACCGGTATATATATATATATATATATTACGGATTACAAATGTGTCGAGGTTTCTGATTGGATAACAACACAGAGATGTCAGTATATATTCAGGAAACTGCCGGGGTATATACGACGTTTTTATCCCCAATTGGAACCTCAAAAACGTCATCATAACACCGGTTACTATGTGACGTAGTCATAAGCTATCAGACTGTCGGAGTTTCACAGAGGGAAAATAATGACGTGCTTCAGTCAATAATACATTTTTGATACAAAATCACGCAATTAACACTTTTAATACTTTAATTTGATGTTAAAAGTGTTATTATAAATTATTACATACACGATAAAATTATGTTCACAGCAAATTAGAAAATCCTTCACGTATGCCAAACATATCAGGTTGGGTTTTTCAATATATATGTGTTTTTTTTGTCAACAAATATCTGCACTTGAAAATAACATTAAGTCAGGGGTAATCCGTAATATATGTGTAATTCAGGTCTCAGAAAGGGTATATACTGTGACATTCCCGGCTTAGGGCTTATATCCCCTTCGCCTTCGGCTCAGGGGATATAAACTCTAAGCCGGGAATGTCACAGTATATACCCTGTCTGAGACCTGAATAACATATATATTACGGATTACCCCTGACTTATAATATATGAGCTGCGTCGGATATAACCGACCTTATCCAAGTGCATGTATACCAGTTTATCTAATAAACTTTAATTGATTTTGGGACATTTTTTGGTTAATTTTGAAACAATCAAATACAAAAAAAGAGATGAATTTTGTAGTGGTCTAATTACAGTTCAATTTTCAAACAGTAACAGGATTCCAATGGGATGTTTTCAACCCGAAATAGGAAATAAGATGTATTGATACTGATTAGCATAAGGCCGATTTCTATCTGACACAGCCCATATATGTATTTAATAATTATTTTTGTACCAATACAGGTAAGCTTAAAATTTTAGATCAAAGGTTTTTACTTAAAAAGGAAGAGGTCCAATAATCAGTTATAAATGATCCAATGGTCAATTTTGCTGACATTTTTTTATGTAAGAAAGACATATTGATCCTATAGCTGCTTACATCCACGTCATTTGAAAGTTGTCTCATTGGACATCATATCACAACTCATTATTTTAAAAGAAAAGCACAACTCTATAATCATCATTTTATCAAGTTTCATCACATTTTATCAAGTTGTATTGAACATTATTATCATACTTGACTTTTTATACTAATGTATGCAATGTATATATTTGCATTTTGTTTGATTTCTCATGATGAGGGCCTCAGGGAAGATTAGTTATATAGCTAACTGTGTAACCCTCTTAAAACCAGATGCTCCGCAGGGCGTAGCTTTATACGACCGCAGAGGTTGAACCCTGAACGGTTGGGGCAAGTATGGACACAACATTCAAGCTGGATTCAGCTCTAAATTTGGATTGTGATTAAATAGTTGACACAGCATAGGTTTCTGACACAGAATGAATGTGTTCTAATGAACTTAAAATTTTTGTTTTCTCTTAGAGCAATTCACTATGCTGTTGAATATTAATCCTCTCAAAAAAATGTTTGAAGAAATTTTCTTTTTTATTTATGAAATTTCAAATGAGAAAAATTGAACCCAATTTTTTAAATCACATCCCCCTTTCCCTTATTCCAAAACTAATCTCAATTAAAATTTCCAATGGAGTTTGCAACAATAACTACTCATTTAAATACATCATAAAATATTAAGATGCAAAAAAACTACTTGTTATCACTGAATGGTAAAGATTATTTTAATTTATCAGTTGGTAGTAAAAAGTGAATATACATTGTATATTGTATATAACAAAGATTTAAGTTGATTCTGGACAAAGAAAGATAACTCCAATTAAAAAAAATCTTGCTATTGCACAATATTTTGCAATTAGATATTTCTTGCTTACTATTCTGGACAACTCTAATTAAAAAAAAATTTGCTATTTCACAATATTGTGCAATTAGATATTTCTTGCCATTGCGCAATACTGTGCAATTGAAAAGACTTGCTATTGCACAATACTTAATATAATAATTTTAGATCCTGATTTGGACCAACTTGAAAACTGGGCCCATAATAAAAAATCTAAGTACATTTTTGGATTCAGCATATCAAAGAACCCCAAGATTTCAATTTTTGTTAAAATCAGACTAAGTTTAATTTTGGACCCTTTGGACTTTAGTGTAGACCAATTTGAAAACAGGACCAAAAATGAAGAATCTACATACACAGTTAGATTTGGTATATCAAAGAACCCCATTTATTCAATTTTTGATGAAATCAAACAAAGTTTAATTTTGGACCCCGATTTGGACCAACTTGAAAACTGGACCAATAATCAAGAATCTAAGTACATTTTTAGATTCAGCATATCAAAGAACCTAACTGATTCATTTTTTGTCAAAATCAAACTAAGTTTAATTTTGGACCCTTTGGACCTTAATGTAGACCAATTTGAAAACGGGACCAAAAGTTAAGAATCTACATACACAGTCATGACAGTTAGATTCGGCATATCAAAGAACCCCAATTATTCAATTTTGATGAAATCAAACAAAGTTTAATTTTGGACCCTTTGGGCCCCTTATTATGTTGGGACCAAAACTCCCAAAATCAATACCAACCTTCCTTTTATGGTCATAAACCTTGTGTTTAAATTTCATAGATTTCTATTTACTTATACTAACGTTATGGTGCGAAAACCAAGAAAAATGCTTATTTGGGTCCCTTTTTGGCCCCTAATTCCTAAACTGTTGGGACCAAAACTCCCAAAATCAATCCCAACCGTTCTTTTGTGGTCATAAACCTTGTGTCAAAATTTCATAGATTTCTATTAATTTAAACTAAAGTTATAGTGCTAAAACCAAGAAAATGCTTATTTGGGCCCTTTTTGACCCCTAATTCCTAAAATGTTGGGACCAAAACTCCCAAAATCAATACCAACCTTCCTTTTGTGGTCATAAACCTTGTGTTAAAATTTCATAGATTTCCATTCACTTTTACTAAAGTTAGAGTGCGAAAACTAAAAGTATTCGGACGACGACGACAACGACGACGACAACGTGATAGCAATATACGACGAAAAATTTTTCAAATTTTGCGGTCGTATAATAAAGTATTGTTGTTGTTGTTATAACATATATTAATAACTACACATTTATCATTTAACTATTCAGAGTTATCTTCCTTAGCTTGCATTTTGAACTGAACAGAAGTATAATAAGAACAAGACATAAGAGTTGCAGTCACAAGAAAAGGACTATCATTTCTATATGCAGTCTTCACATTGTCAACTAATAAATCAAATTATTGTCCCACATGTCATAGACAAAACCTGTGCTCATTCCTCAGTATCTCAAACATAAAACGTCTACCATTATAGAGGGCCTAATTCAATAGGAATAATGTTTTTAGTTTTCTTAATTCATGTCAAGACTTTTTAAAGCAGGCTATATATGATATGGGTTTTTCTAAGGTGGCGTAAAATCGGTTACTTCCATCATTTTAACTCTGTTGGATAGTTGACTCATTGGCAAGAAAACCACATCTTCTCATTTTTATATTCTTAGTTGTGCTGCTGTTATAATGTTTTCCAATAACTGCACCCTGAATTTCCATGTGAAGTGAGTACTGAGAACTGAAAATGTATTTTTATACCTTAAAGTTAATTTTTTTTGCCATTCTTATTTCATCGAAGTACAAGAGTATGTATCATTGTTGTGACTTTAACCATGGAGTGGTCCAACAAAATTAAGATAGTAATATTTTTGTCCATTAATATTTTAGAACAATTTGATGTTTTTCTACATATAATTCAAATATAACTTAACAGCATAAAATAAGGTCTAGGTCTCCCAAAAGTTTACCAAATTAGCAAAACTATAAAAACTAGAGGCTCTAAAGAGCCTGTGTCGCTCACCTTGGTCTATGTGACTATTAAACAAAGGAAGCAGATGGATTCATGACAAAATTGTATTTTGGTGATGGTGATGTGTTTGTACATCTTACTTTACTGAACATCCTTGCTGCTTACAATTATCTCTATCTATAATGAACTTGGCCCAGTAGTTTCAGTGGAAAATGTTAGTAAAAATTTACAAATTTTATAAAAATTGTTGAAAATTGACTATAAAGGACAATAACTCCTTAGGGGGTCAATTGACCATTTCGTTCATGTTGACTTATTTGTAAATCTTACTTTGCTGAACATTATTGCTGTTTACAGTTTATCTCTATCTATAATAATATTCAAGACAATAACCAAAAACAGCAAAATTTCCTTAAAAATTACCAATTCAGGGGCAGCAACCCAACAACGGGTTGTCCGATTCATCTGAAAATTTCGGGGCAGATAGATCTTGACCTGATAAATAGTTTAACCCCATGTCAGATTTGCTCTAAACGCTTTGGTTTTTGAGTTATAAGCCAAAAACTGCATTTTACCCCTATGTTCTATTTTTAGCCATGGCGGCCATCTTGGTTGAATGGCCAGGTCATCGGACACATTTTTTAAACAAGATACCCCAAAGATGATTGTGGATAAGTTTGGATTAATTTGGTCCAATAGGTTCAGAGGAGAAGATTTTTGTAAAAGATTACTAAGATTTATAATAATATACAAGATAATAACCAAAAACAGCAAAATTTCCTTAAAATTACCAATTCAGGGGCAGCAACCCAACAACAGGTTGTCAGATTCATCTGAAAATTTCAGGGTAGATAGATCTTGACCTGATAAACAATTTTACCAATGTCAGATTTGCTCTTAATGCTTTGGTTTTTAAGTTATAAGCCAAAAACTGCATTTTACCACTATGTTCTATTTTTTTCCGTGGCGGCCATCTTGGTTGGTTGGCCGGGTCACCGGACACATTTTTTTAACAAGATACCCCAAAGATAATTGTGGCCAAGTTTGTATAAATTTGGCCCAGTAGTTTCAGAGGAGAAGATTTTTGTAAAAGATTACTAAGATTTACGAAAAATGGTTAAAAATTGACTATAAAGGGCAATAACTCCTAAAGTGGTCAATTGACCATTTCGGTCATGTTGACTTATTTGTAAATCTTACTTTGCTGAACATTATTGCTGTTTACAGTTTATCTCTATCTATAATAATATTCAAGATAATAAGCACAAGAGTGCACACGCTGAAATGTCTCGCCTTCTATACTAATCATTGATATTCTGTTGAAAGTCCTAAGTATAAAGCTAAGCTTTATTACAACTGTCACATAAACTTAACATCAGGCAAGATAACTAAACAAAGACCAATGAACCTTGAAAATGAGGTCACAGTCAGATTAACCATGCCAGGCAGACATGTACAGCTAACAATACTTCTATACAACATATATAGTTGACCCATTACTTATAGTTTAAGAAAAATAGACCAAAACACAAAACTTAACACTTTGCAATGAACCGTGAAAATGAGGTCACGGTCAAATAAAACCTGCGCTACTGACAAAAAGATCATAAAATATTTCCATACACCAAATATAGTTGACCTATGGCATATAGTATTAGATAAAAAGACCAAAACTCAAAAACTCAACTTTGACTACTGAACCATGAAAATGAGGTCAAGGTCACATGACATCTGCCCGCTAGACATGTACACCTTACAATCATTCCATACAACAAATTTAGTAGACCTATTGCATATAGTATGAGAAAAACAGACCAAAACACAAAAATTTTACTATAACCACTGAATCATGAAAATGAGGTCAAGGTCAGATGACACCTGCCAGTTGGACATGTACACCTTACAGTCCTTCCATACACCGAATATACTAGCCTTATTGCTTATAGTATCTGAGATATGGACTTGACCACCTAAACTTAACCTTGTTCACTGATCCATGAAATGAGGTCGAGGTCAAGTGAAAACTGTCTGACAGACATGAGGACCTTGCAAGGTACGCACATATCAAATATAGTTATCCTATTACTTATAATAAGAGAGAATTCAACATTACAAAAAATTTGAACTTTTTTTTCAAGTGGTCACTGAACCATGAAAATGAGGTCAAGGACATTGGACATGTGACTGACGGAAACTTCGTAACATGAAGCATCTATATACAAAGTATGAAGCATCCAGGTCTTCCACCTTCTAAAATATAAAGCTTTTAAGAAGTGAGCTAACACCGCCGCCGCCGCCGTAGCCGCCGCCGGATCACTATCCCTATGTCGAGCTTTCTGCAACAAAAGTTGCAGGCTCGACAAAAAAACTGCAAAATTTCCATAAAATAACTAATTCAGGGGCAGCAACCCAACAACGGGTTGTCCGATTTGTCTGAAAATTTCAGGGCAGATAGATCTTGACCTGATAAACAGTTTTACCCCATGTCAGATTTGCTCTAAATGCTTTGGTTTTTGAGTTATAAGCCAAAAACTGCATTTTACCCCTATGTTCTATTTTTAGCCATGGCGGCCATCTTGGTTGGTTGGCCGGGTCACCGGACACAATTTTTAAACTAGATACCCCAATGATGATTGTAACCAAGTTTGGTTGAAATTAGCCCAGTAGTTTCAGAGGAGAAGATTTTTGTAAAAGTTAACGACGGACGACGACGGACGACAGACCACGGACGCCGGACGCCAAGTGATGAGAAAAGCTCACTTGGCCCTTCGGGCCAGGTGAGCTAAAAATAGTCAATTAAATAAGCATTTAATAGTCCCTGACAAGTGTCTGTTTTAAACCAATCCACTGTAGACTCTTACCCTATATCTTCCAAACTCACATGCCAGATCTAATGGTGTTTTATTCTCATGGTTCAGGATTGCAGGTACAGCATTGTGTAACAGTAATAAGTTGGCCTGAAAAAGATTAAACCAAAGTTATGACAATGTTTAATGATATATGAATAGATTGTATTCTGTATGATTAAACTTTTCCAAGCAGTAAAGACTAACATAACAAAATTCAAATTAAAACCAAAGTCCATTGATATAATAGCCAGGTGCTAATATTCCTTAAAATGCTGTTAAATATTCACTAGGACCAGGGTCCATTACAAGGTTAGCTATGGATATAAGTGACAATTTCAAAACTAAGTCAGTTAAGTAGAACAAGTGAATGAATATATTTACTGGTAACCTTGTACTACATGTAACACATAAATGGATACAATTTCTTCACACAATATTTGGTATCAGAATATGACACATTGTATCTGGTTTCAAGATCATGTATATTTCAGGAAATTATTTGGAAAAAAGATGTCAATCAATAAAAAATGTATAAATGTACATAAAAAAAAACAATAACCTCCATGCACTAACATGTTTTTCTCTTTCATTACATTTGTATTGTCGCTATTTTCTAGAAATAGGTTATAAAATAATTAGACACACTTTTTTTTTTAATTCACACAATGAAGTAAAAATTTTAAGAGGTTTCTTTTTTTAATTAAAACTTGGAATTAAACTGTAACATCATATTTTTGTGAGATTGAATGATCATTGTTATTATATACTGCACGTAGATCTAACATTTCTATCTTTTGTAACTTTTAATTGGCAAATCAACACTGTATACATTCTGGGACAACAGGTCAGTTAGAAGGGTATGGGAAAATGTAACTTCATTTTTCTCAATATGTGTGCTGTCAACAATAAATTTGTCAGGATTGAAAAACACCAAGCTGTCATGAGAAATACAAAATTCACTAATTTATTAACCTTGATTGTCTCATTTTCCATTGTTATGGTTTTATTTCTTTATTTATCTCACTATCAGTATCAAATAAAACATTACAGGAACTTAACACCAGACCCACCCTGTACCCAGCTATACCATTATCAAAGATTGCTCTGTTGTTCACCACTTCAAACGACTTTATTTCATATTTATGTCTCCATAAAGTTTTTTTACTCATATCTTATTTATTTTTAAATCCATTTACACAAAATGTGAATTATGCACTTTCAATATATAATTCACTCACATAGTTCTTTTATCTATGAATATATTGAGATATAGCATTAGGTGTCAATAAGACAGCTACCCAACAATAAGACACCTTCAAAAGACCTCATGAGTATGGGAATGACAGAGTTTTAACTGACCAACCAACTGATAAATTATGCTTATAAAAGGAGGTTTCCCTAAAAAAAAAGTAAGTCCCGGTAAGATAAGCAAAATAAGACCATAAAAATGGGATAGAAATTAAATCCATTGGATTAGCACTGTATGAAAATGTTAAATCTACATCAGATCTGTTTAAAAGATGGCTTAAACAATCTATCTTTCTTCTTATTGAACACTACAAAATTGCTACTTAAAATCATAAAAGAACCTTTACTGAAAGAGTTCAATTTGGCACCACCACAGAATAATTTGTAAGGGTTCGTTATGGTTATTACAGGGTGGGTGTGTCATATGAAACTCTTGCCAAATAAAATGTAATTTTACCAATGACGTACATCATATAACAAATTTCTTACAGCTCGCTAAAGATTTTTTTTTCCAAAATAGCAACCAAATATCACTTAAATAATCAATGCTTTACTGTAGATTGACTTGGTCATATAATAGGTGAAAAATCATCCAGAGGTGACCATGATGGACTCAATTGATAAGTGTCTATTCAAAAATAAATTTCCTTTAAAGTCATTTTCCATTAAACCTTTTTTTAAAGCAATTTAAAGTCAAAAGACACATTTTTTAAAACAGTCTCTACAATTTGGAAAAAATACAAGAACATTCAAAGACCACACATTATTTGTGTGAAGTATCTCCATGAATGGCAAAAGATAACATCTTCTCCTCGGACATGGCTCAATGACTTTCAAGGACTTTAATATACATCTATATTTAAAGGTTATCATTCATATAAAGCATATATATTACTGTCGTAAAATCTTTAATGTGTGACAAATATATATTACCTGTTTAATTGCAATTATTAAACTAATCCTACAGTTAAACTCCCTTTAATAGGCATATGAAAAGGATAAATTGTATAGTAGGGGTCAAATAACCCCAGAGGATACCTTATAACAAGAGATCAGATAGGACAAGATTTCTTCTTTTGTCAATAAATACAAAATTTAAACATCTTACAGCATCAATTGACATTATTGTAACTTTTGTCCGTTTGTAAGATCAAAATGATAGCCAACAATTGTAGTAAATATTTTGGTCAATAAATTAAAGTAGGATTTTTTATTTTTTTTGAGTGGGGGGGGGGGGGGACTAGTGCATAGCTTGAAGACTAAAGAATGCAACAAACTCTATATACAGTTATTGACAAAGACTTCTCTTATTTACACTATTGGCATTTTTAAAATTCCCCCTAAAATATGACACTGAGGAAAGACCCCCAATTAGTATTGTTCTGAATAAGCCATCAGAGTGACAGACAAAATAAGTGTAGCTTTGTATATGATCTTTGATCCATCAATGCTTTCTGTATTGAACAATGACTCAGCATGTTTTGATCCACCCATGTCCTGAGATGTTCACAATAGAGAGAACCATGGTCACTGACCACAGTAATTATGTTGGCCTTTTATATTTGGTCATCTATTCTATAAATTGACTTGTGATGGATACAAATCACAGAGGCATTAAATTCAAACTTTAACAACAATAAAATATCTAATTTACTGAGATTATAAATTGTATGAGTATGTCAAATATAACAGTTAGCATCTTTATCTAAGCTGCCGCATTGTAAATGTCCAAGTATATATGAAATAGAATTGAGAATGGAAATAGGGAATAGGTCAATGAGACAACAACCCAAGAGCAGATAACAACTGAACACCACCAATGGGTCTTCAATATGGCAAGAAAAGCTTGCACCCAGAGGTAGGCCTCAGCTGGCCCCTAAATAGAAATGTGTACTGTACATAATTTTGTACTATTAAAAATGGACCCTACTAAACACTAAACCATGTCAACAACCTCATTCAAAATTAACTGCAGAAAAATTAACCCATTATTCTAAATATAGGATAAAATGTAGGTAAGTAACACTAAGTATACAATGTTTGTGCCTATATTTAAGGTGTTATACTGAACCATAAAACTCGACTTAATCCCTTCTACAGATGTTCTAACATAAAAATACTGTTTTATTGGCAATAAGCTGGAAGGTATTACTATGTGGTATATTGTTAAGTCTAGGTATTACTGTGAGGTGTATTGTTAGACCTTGTTTATACTTCAAGGAAGAGATACTTTGATATGTGATCATAAAATTTTATTTTAAATATAAATACTGAAAAAAACTTGAACTGTGATTTATTACTTACTAATGATACACTGCTATCAATCTTCTATAACATATATTGCATGTCCACTTGAAGTTTGATTCTAAATTTCAGAAAGTCTTTTTTTTGGGGGGAATAAGTAATTAGAAAATACAACCTTGCATTGTTGAAGCACATATGGAGGCCTTTAATTGATTATGTCCACTTAATATGAACTCTGGTGGAAATTCGTTCATAGGCAATCATACAAAATCTCCTTATATTCATAATTTTACAAAATGACAGAAAATTTTGTCAACAATAGTGTTATGAAAGAAATAAAACGCCTTTAAACAGCTGATGATAAAGGACGTCATCACCACATATAAGGATTTAGTATCATGATCACAGATTGTCTGGATGACGATAGAAGGAAACAGTCTTCAAGTATAAAGTCAATAACATTAATGTATAATAAAAGGAAAATTTTATCAAATATTATTTGCATAATACCATAAGGAACCTAAAATTCAGTTTAATATTTAAAATTTTAAAAATATTTTCTCACATCTTTATCTTAAAATCATTACATTTTTTATGACAAAGAAAAGACTAATCTTTTGTTTGACGCTGTAACATAATATTTCTTAAGTGGAGATAATCAATGTTTATCTATGTTTCCATGCATTTAATACTTTATTTTAGAATAAAATCAATTGTTTCCAAATAAAACAGAATCCTTAATCGCAAATTCACATCTGAACTTGAAAGTAACATGGGTCAATTTTGTGTGATTGCATATAATTATCAGATATTAACAGCTTCAAACTGTGATCCCTGGGTTTTATATTGATTAAATCTATTAATCTTGATTGTATTTCAATGTTATGACTAATTGTCACCAATTTTTTCCAGCTAATATTAAAGTGGGAGGAGACAGAAATGTACTTCTTACACCAATTGTTCAAAAGATTGAATAATGTAAACTAACTTATTTTCATAAGTGGTTTATTTTTGTGACTAGAAAATTTAGAGAGTATAAATGGTCAAGAATATTTCCAAAATATAGTCAACCGTAATCAGAAATCCTCCAAAGGTAAAGTAATTGTGAAAATAAATGGTCAGGTGGACAGCAAGAACAGTTTAAGGGGGTTCGCGGGTCTAAATCATTTAGATAGGATTTCTCTATATTTTTCTATAAATGAACTTTATCTTATAGTTAATAGAAAAATAAAATAAAAAAGTGGGGTCACCGTTCATTTGCGCTCACAATCTGCCTTCGAAAGAAGCATACATTTTTGTAAATTCGGGTTTTTTCTCTTGAAGTAATAGGAGAAATAAAGGTAATATCGAAATAAAAAAAAAGAAATTTATTACAGAAATCGCTAAAATTTTACAATAATTTAGTTTAAGTACAGCTTATATAGAAATTATATTAGAAAAGATAGGTCACCGATGAGTTGAAAAAGATATTTCAATTTTAGTGCCAAAAAATGGCATTTTTCCACCAAAGGGAGATAATTTGGAACTTTTTCAATGATGTATACATTTTGAAAGTCATCTGGGGACAACACGAATTGATTGTTTTGAATGATTTTTGTACCATATGATAAAGTAACAACTACAAAAGGAAATAAATAAAATTTGTAATGAAAAACAAATGTTTGATTTTTTTCTAAAATTTTTATACCCTCGAGCCTCCTTAAACTGGAATAAAAGTATCTGTGTTAAAATAAGTTAGTTTATAGTAAAGACAAACCATGAGATTCAGTATTTAAGAATTCCATGTTTTTAATACACTAGAAATGCAAAATCATATAATATGTAAATATTATTCCTAAAAGGATTTAGTTTTAAGTAAAGTCACTTATAATCTTTGGAAAAATTTGAATGATGAATTTTGTTATGCAATTGTATATATCAAGCATTCACGTACAAAAAAAGAAACGGAACAAAAGACATCCGACAGGAGGAGAATTTGTGACATTAATGTGATGTATGGTATATAACCTGCATGTAAAATACTGATGTTAATTTTGTTATTCTAATTAACCAGAGGTGACAACTATCACACTTCTTTACACATTACATGTCAATTAATTTGTCAATTTATGTCAGGATGTATCAATACACGTTTTTTTGTGTTCCATTAAGGATTGTCTAATGAAAAGCAAACCATCCTTAACAACAAAGGCATATGAAGGACATGTACAAACATAAATTTGTCCCAAAACAATCTGCCTTAGAGATTTATAACAAGAAGGTTATATGTCCTCATCTTTTTGAGACATTTCCATAATAGTGTCAGAAATAAAACTAATTTGTCCCAGAACAATCTGCTTATCAAGATACATATAAGAAGATTGATAACAAGTTTACATGTCCTCATTTCATTTCTTCAAGTAAAACAATTTATGCATGTTATAGGGGCAGATCATTTTTAGAAAGGGGTTCCCAGCCCAGGATAAAAGGAGGTTTCAATTGTGTGTCCTAATTCAAATGCATTGATAGTAAAAAAAAAAATGGGGGTCTGCAACTGTATTAATTTCTATTAGATCCTATTAGGACTGGTGTCATCTTTTCTTTCCCCAAAACAGTAAATTAAGAAGGCTACATACACGATTTTTTTTTTTCACAATGAAATAAGCTGAATTCCTAAATACTTTTAAAAGTAACTTGTTCAATTACGACAAATTTAATTTTTTAAAGTATGTTGAAGATTTTGACTGATTGAAAGTCTTTAAATTTCACCATATCCTTGACAAGAAGGACTAAAGAACCCTTGAGTTGAGTTGAGATTATCATACAAGAGAAAGAAGACCATCTCTTGATGATCTATTACATTGATTTTTTTGTGCAGGTAAGTCCAAGGTACATGATTTAATGACAATTTAATTTCTTTGATGATTGATTCTCACCTGAACAGGTAAGAAAATATTATCTATTACTATTTATGACAGTAGAACTGAATATACTGTGAATTTTTTTATAAAGTTTCATATATTATTAACAATGACACTTTTTTTCTGTGAGCAAACAATTTGAAAGTCTGTTAATATTTTAACTTCATGAATGTGAAATGTTTGTGCAAACTTGACAAACTTTTAATCTTGGCTTCATTTTCCACTGGATTAGACAAATTTCACTTCTGAATAAAGATTTTATGCATCACTCCATTTTAATTTGTTGTCATGCTGTCTACCTTTGCTTATCAATTCAAATTTTATTCTCAAACTTGATAAAATAAAAACAAGGCTTTACTATGGGAATGTGAACATCAAACATTCAAAAAATTATTTGGCATAAGATCAATTTTATGCAATGCATAATTTTTTTGTAGAAAACATAATACATATTTCAATATTTACTACATTAGCAAATACATTTTAAACTGCATATAACAGCTGTTAAATTGTGCAAAATGGTGTGTTTATTACGATTAAGATTGTTAAATTTAATATCTTTCCTTTAAGAGCAAAAAATATATATATACTTTAAGATACTCAGTCACAAGATTACGCATACAATTCATAACAAGTATTGAGATTTGGTTAAAGTTTTGATCCTTAATATTGTATTCGTCAAACAAAACTATTGAACAAGTTCAAGATCACTTCATTCATCTCTTAATCATGGTGTCTTATTTATAATTAATCATCATCCTAAATCAATATTGTATTGTATTTCTCATATATAAAGGTGTGTGATGATTAATTTTATGCTATTTTTTTTCCAGCAGGTTTTTCAATCTTACCACATCAAAATGTCCGTGTTGACAAGCTAGATGTAAAGGTGTAGCACCATCATACGACTGGTTACTGACTGGTGATCTCCACTGTAACAGCATGTGAACTGGTTCTGCTTTCCCTTGCCAGCAAGCATAGTGAAGAGCTAACATCCCTAGAATATAATAATAGCAGTGCATTTTATTTTATGTATTAAAAACCAGAGAAATGAGCGTTCAAGATTAAAGTTTTGCAAATGATTGGAAATAACTTAAGAATATTAATTAGTTCACCAATTATAAACAGAGAACGGAAACAAAGAAATGTCAAAAAGACAACAACCCGACCAAAGAACAGAAAAACAGGCCAAGGCCACAAAAAGGTCTTCAAAGCAACGAGATAATCACGCACCCAGGGGTGAGCTTCAACTGTTTTGGTTGCTCACAGTTCTATAAATAGAATGAAACTATTAGCGTCAACCATAGAAGCAGGAAGTTTAGCTAGTTATAAAGTCACATATAACACACTGTTTGATTATGAAAGTAGTGTAAATTGAAATATTATTGCATATATTGATTATTGACATTTTTTAATCAAAGTGCTTGTAAGCACTGAACGGTAAAGATTGCTTCATGTTATCAGTGGGAAGTAAAATTAAATATTGCATTGGTTGTAGTTGATTTAACAACAATTCTAGACAAAAGATAACTCCAAATTTTTAAAGATGATTTTAACAATGACATCGATCATTCTCTTATTAGAACAGATATTAGATTCCTGCACCTTGCAAAATTTATGTAATTTTCTTGACATGTGTAGCATCATTTTGTGCCTTGAATAACTGAGCATATTTAACATTGATAAATATCTGTAAATGTTCATGGATAGGATGTATAGAATGATATGATCAATGCACTATATTTTGTGTATCAAAAAGGTAGTGATAAGTCTTGGAAAATTAAGATATCAAGTCAGTCCCATAAGGTTTTGATTGCATTTCATGCAATCTTTACCTAAAAATGAATAAAATTATTTCAACTATGGTTAACTTCATACAGCTATATGTTTCTGATATCAGAATGTTCTTTATTATTATATGACTCTCAAGGAGTTGCATTATTCGCCTCAATAAAAACTTGCAATGATTTATGAATTTATAGTAGTTGAGTACCTTGTTTAATGGAATTCCCTTTTTCATTTCAGTATTTTTGTTAAAAAAAAATTTAAACAAATATTATCACATTTTTTTCAAATTTTCAATCTAAATATCTAATAAAGACTAGATGGTTTTACACTAGTAATTTTCTGGGCCCTTCATAGCTTGCTGTTAGGTGTAGCCAAGGCTCTGTGTTGAAGGTCATACCTTGAACTATAATGGTTTACTTTTAAGAATTGTTACTTGGATGGAGAGTTGTCTCATTGGCACTCATACCAGATCATCCTACAAATGTATATCTATTATCCATTACGCCTACCAGTTGATATCATACCTTTATTGTCAGACAAACCAACGGAGGCTCCTTGCTCTAACAGCATCCCCATCATTTCCAAACTGCCAACTAAGGCGGCTTGATGCAAAGCGGACATTCTAAAAACAAAAAATTATATTTATATAGGTCAAGTGAGATCAAGACAATATATTTTTGTAAGAAATTAAATACAGTAAATTAAGAAATTAATGCGAGGTTTTTATTATTGCGAAAAATGGGACAGAGTTATAAACGCAATAATTTAAACTCGCATTTAAGTCTAAAATGACAAAATCGCAATAATTTCTGAATTTACAGTATGTCTTTCGTCTGAACTGGACCTAATTAAAGTTTATCATGACATGTAGGTAACTGTGACCTATTTTTAGTTGAAGATACTTCAGGTGCAGTCATTGTCTAAGTCTTTTAAATAGATCTCTTTATGGCACAAAATGTACATGAACATTAAAACAGATGTGGAATGTTTTCCATGTCACACCTGTTTGAGATCCCATTTTCGTTAATTTTGTTTTATTCCTTTTTTTTTGTTTAGGAGGAGGGCAATCTTTTTACAGTAGTATTGTGTGTTAAAGTGCACTCTTTGTCAGGCCTTTTAAGAGTTGCTTTTTCATTTACAAGTATATTACAAGTGCATGTTATAAACATTCAATTGAATCTACAACTCAACTTTTACAAGTACTGATGTTTTTGATGCTCCAATACAGCATTCTCTAGAAATTGATTATTTTTGTGTTCTGTTTGATGCAAACACATGGTTTAAAACACATAATTGTATAGAATAAAAGTGAACACCAATATCAATTATGGTTTAGAGGAGTGCCCTTCGCACATAATTTTACTACTCATAACATTTCTTTGACTTAGATCTTTCTCCTACTTCTCAAGCAAATATCAATGCCATATTTTTTTTCCATACAATAAAACTTGGATATTATTCTGTCCTTAAGAAAAACATGATTATTGAAACAGATTTTTATATACCCAGTTTCAAATGCATCTACAAATATTTTAATTTTCCTTAATATTTTTTCTTTTATACATTTTTTATCTTTTTAAAATGTGACTTCAATAAAAAAAAATATTCTTGAATAATTATTCATCAAGCATATTTCAGAAGTTTTTTTTAAAGACCTTGATGAACAGTATAGTACTTCACAAACTAAATACCATTAATATTTTCATCAATGTGTGAAAAATAATATTGACAATATACTATAAACACATCATATTTACAGAATATCAGTCATACAAATTTTGATAAATATAAGTTGATTTAGATTTTGTGACATACATTTAAATGAAACAAGGCTGAAGTTCTAACATTGAAATTGTCCTCACAATTTCGAAATGCTTGACATAATTTTGCTCTTAGTTAAACATGCAAAATCTATACAAATTATCTACATTTATTCATTTGGTATACAGACAAAGTTCAACTAGTGTTGTCTTTCAAGACTGTCTATAACTTATCACATTGGAATGATTTTCAATATAAAGCCCAGCTACATTTTAATGGGACCCCAAAGTATAACTTTCACAATTTGTAACTTGACTCAGGGCAGTTTTAATCTTGACACATGGTATAAATACTTGTCTATTATTTAAAGCTATATTATGAATATCAGTGTTGTTTCATGTCTTCTAGGGTTGCTGCCATTGATATAAATGACACATCTATTTTTATAGTATTCATTGTGTTCTTTGCTATACCTTACATTAGTTAATGTTTGCATGACTTTTCTTTATAGAGGGACAAGCAGGTTACCATCTATACACATGGAAAAAAGTATTGCAACACCTTGATTTTTTAAAATTTGAAAAATCAGCCTCTTTTTTTGGATGAAATATAATAAAATATGTGTGAAACATAGTTTATGATAACATTGGCATTGAAACGAACAAAAAAATTTTGAAAAAAGATAATTAATATAACCACAATTTTAATACCAAAATGGAGTGTTTTTTGTACAAAAAAATGCATTTTACAACTTTTACTGTAGTCGAACTTTACAATGTCAGACATTTCAAAATTAATCCTTAGATGACTGTTCATATCATGGTTGCTCGTTATACGCCAAAGAATTAGTACTTTGTGTGCAGCCTCCATTCAAACGGATAACCGCATCTAAACGTCTTCTGATTCCTGCCATAAATCGACTAATTTGTTGCTATGGTAGCAGCAACCATTTCTGATGAAGGGCATTGTTTATTTCATGATGTGTTTGAACTGGGGTGTCCTTTCGCGCACTTTCCGCCCAATAGTGTCCCAAATATGCTCGATATGGTTGAAATCCGGGCTACGATCGTGCCAAGGAAGATGAACCGAATTCCATTTGAACATTGAATCTTCCTCCACGATGCTAAGTTCCAACTTTGGCGAGCTCTGCACTACATTGGATACGGAAAACTGTGTGTCTGTTCGTTAGCAAAGGTCTCCGAAATGGTCTTATCGCATGATCACCAGTAGCGATGAGTCGATCTCGAACAGTTCTTGTTAAAAAGCTCCTGTATGGCCACCACTCTCTTTTTAGGATTGTCTTGTATGCAATGGATTTCCTTCTGACCAACCTTCATTATGCTTGATTTTCCTTAGCAAATGGTATAGGGGGTCTTCATTATCTCGGAATGTCTTTAATAGCGTTTATTGTCTGATTTATTCTCAAAACGACTTATAGTGAAATGGTGATGACCAACAATACGTGCAGTTTTGACATCGACATCCCTGCTTCCCTTATGCTGATAATCTGCCATCTGGCTGCAGTTAAGAGTTGTCAAGGACCCATTATAAGGTGTCAATCACATAACTTTAAAAATTTGGTTATTTAAAGGGTTGAAAACAAAGGGGATAAAAACAACTGTTTTGCTGTTTACGGGTACAGTAGCTGCATGTGCAGATAAAACATTATCGAGTCGATATTTATTGATAAAACTCAGGTGATACTTAAATAATGTTTAACTAGTTCTATTTTACCAAATTATATCCCAAAAAAATGAAAAGTGTTTTTTTAATTTCAATTTCAATTTGGTGTTGCAATACTTTTTTTCCATGTGTATATTATAAATTTTAATCATCAATATTCATCATTGTACAAAATGCATGTATTAAAGGCCAAAACAAAAAAGGTATATATGTAGGTTTAGTTTTTCCTCCTTCATCTTACTCAATTTATTAATCCTTGACTTTATTAGTTGAAAATCATGGTCTGCCTTGCTATTTTCTCACAATTCACTACCAAAAGTGTGGATACAAACATTTGGGTAGGTGTTTTGAGACATATTGATACGGTAAGTTGAGAAACCCTAAGCACAAATATTGTTTATATGGACCTTACCCATCACTATCTTGGTAGTCAATGTTGATTCTTTTACTGGACCCAAGTAACTCTGAAAATAGAAAGTTGGTGTCTTAATTAACATGTACATTGTAAAAGTTCAAAATTCCAATGTTACTGGACCTAAATAATTCTGAAAATAGAAAGTTTGTGTTTTAAGACATGTACATTATACAAGTTCTAAATTCCAATGGTCATATCATATGATGTAAACATGGTTAATGTCTAGTTTTTGTTCAGAACCCATAACCTTTTTATATATACATTTGTATGTACTTTACACTGTGTACAGATTTATGTTACATATAATCTATTAGGAAGTAGCTTACATCTTACATGTTTGTCATTATAAGTCTATAAACACTATCCATATCCATTGAATCAGTGTGATTTTGTTTTTTTTAAATTTCAAAAGTTTAATAAAATTTGTTTTAGATCCCAAATCTTACATGTATATACATTTGTTTCTTTGCTTTCTTCAACTATGATCAAAAATAGGTACAAATGTAGTAACTTCAACAAAATTAACTGCAAATGATGCACACCTATGGTGTTATGATTTGAAGCAAGTGTGTCATAGAGGAAATAAAAGGGACTGCACAGCTAGCAGCAACATTGTTGTCATTTAAACTTATCAAAATATAAAGCTATCAGATTCACATGTACAGTATAACTATATTATACTTGTGTAATAATGATAAAGCTGCAGTATTTTGCCATGAAAACTACAAAAATGTCAATCTGATGAGTCTGATCCCCCCGAAAAAAAAACTATATGAAGTCTCTGATATTGAGTAAAGTTTCATGTGACTGGCCATGGTATCATCAAGTATGCAATGGGTACTTTTTTAGACAATGTCTGACATTATAAGGATATGTGAAACAGACTTAAGATACCCATAAGCACACATCTTATTCTATTATAGATCTGATACAAACAATTGACTCATCTACAAAATGTATAAAACATGTAAAATGTAATATTTAATTAGTGTGGAAGCAAAGGGCTATTATGTGTACATACCAGTTTCTAAATAATTTACAAAACAATCTGGCAAAGAAAAGAGAATCTTGTGAAGAATTTTAATGGAACCATCAACAAAATGAAGAAATATATTGTAAGTTATGAGGGTATTCATACTTGAAATCTACTTTCTAAGGCACAATTAACGTCATGTTTCATCAATTAAAAGTTCAAACAATTCGCTAAAAGATGAAAAAGTATGTAATATGATGATTGCATCATAAAGAATAAGCACTGCAGATGCAAGGCATAAAATCTTAAAACCAGATGATGTGTGTTATAACATCTGGTGCACCAGTCAGATTAATAGATAGGTAAATATTACCTTTTTACTGGCATTCATGGAATGGTTCGAATTAATGGAGGCATTTACAGGCTATTATATAATTAATAAAAAATATATACATATTTTCTACATTGAAAAACAAAAATTAAATGTCTTTTCTTTTTCTTTAGAAATATTCACTTGCATCTCAAATTCTAGTGCCAATAATCTTATATGAGGGGGGAAGGGGGGGGGGGGGGGTCGGAGGGGTTCTGATCCCGAAATCCTGGGCTTAAAAATTTGAAATCCTGAGGTCCCAAATTAAAAAAAAATAAAAAATCCTGACATCCCGAAAGGGTCAATCCAGAAATCAAGAGCTTGAAAACACCCGATCCCAAAGTCCCGAAAAAGGTCCTGCCTATTATATAATATACATGTATTATAGACAGTATATTATTTATTTGCAAGAATTCCTTATGGTCTGACACTATCTGTAAGACTATTTTAGATGATGATGATTTGTTTTTAATCCCACTTTCAAGTTTCAACACTATCATCTATACTCTATATCCCTTGATATAGTTTTTAGCAGCAAAAGTTTTAATTTTCAAAGTGGACAAAGATTTTTTTTCTGATCAAATATGAAAGGTTCTATTCTAGCCTAGATTGCATCTACATATACATTTCTGCTGACTAAACCATCTCAAACACATTGTACAATTACACTTTATATGAGAGTCCGTTGACAACAAAGCTTTTCAACAAAAGAGATGATTTCAGTTTCCAATTTTGAACTTTCCTTTTTTTTGTTGACAACATTCGTGCAGCGCCTGCATAAAAAGTATATAACCCCCAGTTGATACAATATTCCAGTGCTTGTATTTCTTATTTTGATTTTCTTGATAGAGGGTTGCTGCTCACAAGGAAGCTATTAAACCTAGAGTTCCAAATGGTGAAGTTGAAATCATCGATTCCTTCATTAGTTTTAAGGACGTCATCACAAGATGGTCAACAGTTATGGAATATCTGTATCACAGATGATAACAGATATGTTCCTAATGTTGCAACTACTATCCCATCTTTTTTCTTGAATATGTCCTACCAAATTGGACTTATTTTAAAATGGTTTAGTACTAACATAGGCAACACAACCTGTGCCACATTTGGAGCAGGATCTGCTTGACTGCTTACCTTTCCAGAGCACCTGAGATCCCCCCCAGTATTCATGGGGTTCGCCTTGTTCAGTCTTTAGTTCTCTATGTTGTGTTTTTTTAACTATTGTTTGTCTGTTTGTCTTTTTTGTTTTTGGCCATGGCATTGTCCAGTCGTTTCAACTTCTGATTTTGAATGTTCCTCTAGTATCATTCGCAGTGTTCTCCCCAGGATTTTTGGATAGCGCTGTTGTAAGCGTGTGATTCATTCGCAACTCTTCTTCAAGTTTAATTTTACCACCTCTCTGGTTGTTGTAGAGTACCCATCTCAAGGACTGTTTATAAAGCATATATAATTGGAATTTTCTATTTCTGTGCTTGTCACTTGACATTTTATATACTAGAGTAAGAGCAAAGACTGGTAGACCAGGAGTCAAAATAATGTGTATCAGTAGTGTGACATGTCTTCCTATGAACTGTTAATAATGTGTATCAGTAGTGTGACATGTCTTCCTATGAACTGTTAATAATGTGTATCAGTAGTGTGACATGTCTTCCTATGAACTGTTAATAATGTGTATCAGTAGTGTGACATGTCTTCCTATGAACTGTTAATAATGTGTATCAGTAGTGTGACATGTCTTCCTATGAACTGTTAATAATGTGTATCAGTAGTGTGACATGTCTTCCTATGAACTGTTAATAATGTGTATCAGTAGTGTGACATGTCTTCCTATGAACTGTTAATAATGTGTATCAGTAGTGTGACATGTCTTCCTATGAACTGTTAATAATGTGTATCAGTAGTGTGACATGTCTTCCTATGAACTGTTAATAATGTGTATCAGTAGTGTGACATGTCTTCCTATGAACTGTTAATAATGTGTATCAGTAGTGTGACATGTCTTCCTATGAACTGTTACCTTGTAAAAATGAAACTCTGCAAGCACATTGTAAATCCAGTCCAGTGTATCGGTCCATATTCATATCACATCCACATGTGATGGCCCTGAATATCCTGTTAAATTGACACTGAACAAACACACTCTAATAGATAATATTACAATACCCCCTGCACCATCAAATATAAGTTAGTTTACTCAGTGGTTATAGCATTTTTACTGGTTAAAACAACTGCATATATATCTCAAAGTGATTTTAACAAAACCATTTCCATATTAAAGTAATCAGATCAAAATATTAGTCTTCCAGCAGTTTCTTGGTGAAAACTTTACAATGTTAAATTGAGAATGGAAATGGGGAATATGCCAAAGAGACAACAACCCGACCATAGAGCAGACAACATGTATCTTACCTTCTTTAAATATTGCTGTAACTATAAACCATGTCATCTCTCTTACAATTAAATATCCGTAGAAAATATCGTAAAGTTCTATAAATCATGTCATCTTTCTCATAATTAAATATCATTCGAAAATATCATTAGACCTTATACTGCCTAAGTCATTTAGTTTATCACATATTTTGTGTTATACAACCTAATTAATGTTTCTACATTTGGACACCCTATCAGCGGACAGATAGTTATGTTAATTTCAGATACCTTTCAATGAAGTAACATGTATATGAAATAGGCCAAACATGTATATTGACTGACAAATATGAAAATGAAGCTAAAATCCACAAATAACTTGTCCTTTACCATATACATGCATGTACGTGAAAGCATACATGTACATTGTATCTGAATGATAGGATGAACTATATGTTCAAGTGTATCAAAGTTCCTACAATCGTGAAACACAGAATAGTTAATTGAAGGAATCTTCTAATTCTTATACCAGATCAAATAAGGACGACAAACACACATGTACATGTACATGTATAAATAATTGTACATGTATAATGGTGTAAAAATAAGGAAGGCCTAAGATCTTGCTTTGCCTGATTAAATTGTATCTTAGAGACTCTCTATTCTATATTTTTGTTTACCTCCTTTGAATGTTGTACAAAATATCTAATCCTAAATGTTGTTGAAATGATGAATACTGTACAACATAAATGCACACAATAATTTCTGAATTTACAGACACTTTGAAAGTTTGAATAACCCTTTCCTCCATAATGACGCCTTTTGACGCCACACCCTTTACTCCATTATGACGCCTTTCGACGCCTGTGTAGTACCTCAGTTGAAATGCAAAGACTACGAAATGTCTGCATCAGACTTAATCAAATTTGTATCCAATATGAAAAGAATATTCACAAGAATGTCTGACTTGAATTTATTTGATGAAAAATTTATTTTTTGCAATGCATTTTTATACTTCAAAACAGATTTTCAGCATTTTATTGAAAAACCCTATGCGAATCAAGTATGCAAAAAAAATATTTCCATTAAGGAAAGGGTTAAGCTATTAATCCTATTTTAAGATTTAGAAACCCAACCTAGTTTTATGCAGTTAGTATCATAAATGTAACCAGGTAAATAAGGAAGGCCTAAGATCTTGCTTTGCCTGATTAAATTGTATCTTAGAGACTCTCTATTCTATATTTTTGTTTACCTCCTTTGAATGTTGTACAAAATATCTAATCCTAAATGTTGTTGAAATGATGAATACTGTACAACATAAATGCACACAATAATTTCTGAATTTACAGACACTTTGAAAGTTTGAATAACCCTTTCCTCCATAATGACGCCTTTTGACGCCACACCCTTTACTCCATTATGACGCCTTTCGACGCTTGTGTAGTACCTCAGTTGAAATGCTAAGACTACGAAATGTCTGCATCAGACTTAATCAAATTTGTATCCAATATGAAAAGAATATTCACAAGAATGTCTGACTTGAATTTATTTGATGAAAAATTTATTTTTTGCAATGCATTTTTATACTTCAAAACAGATTTTCAGCATTTTATTGAAAAACCCTATGCGAATCAAGTATGCAAAAAAAATATTTCCATTAAGGAAAGGGTTAAGCTATTAATCCTATTTTAAGATTTAGAAACCCAACCTAGTTTTATGCAGTTAGTATCATAAATGTAACCAGGTGCTCCGCAGGGCGCAGCTTTATACGACCCAAGTGGTTGAACCCTGAACAGTTGGAGCAATTTTGGTCACAATATTCAAGCTTGATACTGTCTGAATTTGGATTGTGATCAAGTGTTTTACATAAATGGGTTTTTGTCACAAAATTAATTAAAAAGATCTAACAAATCTATTGCACAATACTGTGCAATTGAAGATTTCTTCTTGAAACTTTTCAAAATTTGAAAGTTGAAAAATTTGAAAAAAAGGAATCCATTAAAAAAATGGTAAACAAAAAATACCCCCAACTTTTTGAAATCCCCCTTTGAGCAATAACCCTTTAACTCAATCCCATGCTTTGCAGTACAATTTCAGAGAGATCCATACACTTAAACACAAGCTATTGTCATGACTGTTTGGAAACTACAAACATGCTTCTTTTTGGCCATTTTTAGGCCCCTTATTCCTACATATTTTGGGCAATTAACCCAAAACTTAATCCCAGCCTCACCTTTGTTATATGGTACGTTGTGGTATAATTTTAGAGAGATCCATACAATTACACACAAGTTTTAGTCTGGAAACCAGAAAAATGCTTGTTTTGGCCTCTTTTTGGCCCTTAATTCCGAAACTTTGGCCCCATAACCCAAAAAAAATAATCCAAACCTTCTAGTTGTGGTTTTAAACATTGCGGTATAATTTCAGAGCAATTGAAATACTTGTACACAAGTTATTATCCTGAAACTAGAAAAATGCTTGTTTTGGACCCCTTTTGGGCCCCTAATTCCTAAACGGTTGGGACCATCACCCCAAAAATTGATCCCAACCTTCCTTTCGTGGTATTGAACCTTCTGAAAAAATTTCATTAAGATCTATTAACTTAAACTAAAGTTATTATCTGGAAACCAATGTGTCTTCGGACGAAGCAGATGACATCATACCATTTATATACGATCCCAAAATTCTTTTGGTGTCGTATAACTAGAGGCTCTAAAGAGCCTGTGTCGCTCACCTTGGTCTATGTGCATATTAAACAAAGGACACAAATGGATTCATGACAAAATTCTATTTTGGTGATGGTGATGTGTTTGAAGTTCTTACTTTACTGAACGATTTTGCTTCTTACAATTATATCTATAATGAACTTTGCCCATTAGTAACAGAGAACTATATTTGGTAAAAATTTACATAAATTTACCAAATTAATGAAAATTGTTAAAAATTGACTATAAAGGACAATAACTCCTTAAGGGGTCAATTGACCATTTAGGTCATGTTGACTTATTTGTAGATCTTACTTTGCTGAACATTATTGCTGTTTACAGTTTATCGCTATCTATAATAGTATTCAAGATAACCAAAAACGGCAAAATTTCTTTAAAAATTACCAATTGGAGGGCAGCAACCCAACAACCAGTTGTCCAATTCATCTGAAAAATTCAGGGCAGATAGATATTGACTTGATTAACAATTTAACTTCTTGTCAGATTTGCTCTAGATGCTTTGGTTTCATAGTTATAAGCCAAAAACTGCATTTTACCCCTATGTTCTATTTTTAGCCGTGGCGGCCATCTTGGTTGAATGGCCAGGTCATCGGACACATTTTTCAAACTAGATACCCCAAAGATGATTGTGGCCTAGTAGTTTCAGTGGAGATTTTGTAAAAGATTACTTAGATTTATGAAAAATGGTTAAAGATTGACTATAAAGGGCAATAACTCCTAAAGGGGTCAACTGATCATTTTGGTCATGTTGACTTATTTGTAGATCTTACTTTGCTGAACATTATTGCTGTTTACAATTTATCTCTATCTATAATAATATTCAAGATAATAACCAAAAACACCAAAATTTCCTCAAAATTACCAATTCAGGGGCAGCAACCCAACAACCGATTGACCGATTCATCTGAAAATTTCAGGGCAGATAGATCTTGACCTGATAAACATTTTTATCCCATGTCAGATTTCCTCAAAATGCTTTGGTTTTTGAGTTATAAGCCAAAAACTGCATTTTACCCCTATGTTCTATTTTTAGCGGTGGCGGCCATCTTGGTTGGTTGACCAGGTCACGCCACACATTTTTTAAACTAGATACCCCAAAGATGATTGTGGCCAAGTTTGGATTAATTTGGCCCAGTAGTTTCAGAGGAGAAGATTTTTGTAAAAGATTACTTTAATTTACGAAAAATGGTTAAAAATTGACTATAAAGGGCAATAACTCCTAAACGGGTCAACTGACCATTTTGGTCATGTTGACTTATTTGTAGATCTTACTTTGCTGAACATTATTGCTGTTTACAGTTTATCTCTATCTATAATAATATTCAAGATAATAACCAAAAACACCAAAATTTCCTCAAAATTACCAATTCAGGGGCAGCAACCCAACAACCGATTGACCGATTCATCTGAAAATTTCAGGGCAGATAGATCTTGACCTGATAAACATTTTTATCCCTGTCAGATTCCTCAAAATGCTTTGGTTTTTGAGTTATAAGCCAAAAACTGCATTTTACCCCTTTGTTCTATTTTTAGCCGTGGCGGCCATCTTGGTTGGTTGACCAGGTCACGCCACACATTTACTAGCTACCCCAAAGATGATTGTGGCCAAGTTTGGATTAATTTGGCCCAGTAGTTTCAGTGGAGAAGATTTTTGTAAAAGATTACTTTAATTAACGAAAAATGGTTAAAAATTGACTATAAAGGACAATAACTCCTAAACGGGTCAACTGACCATTTTGGTCATGTTGACTTATTTGTAGATCTTACTTTGCTGAACATTATTGCTGTTTACAGTTTATCTCTATCTATAATAATATTCAAGATAATAACCAAAAACAGCAAAATTTCCTCAAAATTACCAATTCAGGGGCAGCAACCCAACAACCGATTGACCGATTCATCTGAAAATTTCAGGGCAGATAGATCTTGACCTGATAAACATATTTACCCCATGTCAGATTTGCTCTAAATGCTTTGGTTTTTTAGTTATAAGCCAAAAACTGCATTTTACCCCTATGTTCTATTTTTAGCCATGGCGGCCATCTTGGTTGGTTGACCGGGTCACGCCACACATTTTTTAAACTAGATACCCCAATGATGATTGTGGCCAAGTTTGGTTTGATTTGGGCCAGTAGTTTCAGAGGAGAAGATTTTTGTAAAAGTTAACGACGACGGACGACGACGACGGACGACGGACGACGGACGCCGGACGCCAAGTGATGAGAAAAGCTCACTTGGCCCTTCGGGCCAGGTGAGCTAAAAATGCATAAATTCATTCAAGAACTGATTTTATACAACCTTTAGAAGATTTTAATATACAGAAGGAAAATAATATGTAATACCCTCATAGTGATGAATAACTGAGGTTAAAATGAGTATGAAAGGCAGACAATTTGCTAATGTTAATTGGACTCAAAACATACATTTCCTGTTTGAATTGTCTTACACTTATCATTTTGGGATTATTTATAAGGTGCTGTTCGGTGTGAGCCAAGGCTCCATGTTGAAGGCTGGGCTTTGACATCTAACAATTTACTTTTTACGAATTGTGACTTGGATGGAGAGTTGTCTCATTGACATTCATACCACATCTTCTTATATCTATGTATCTTTACATGTACATTTTTTGTACATACATATGTACATTTGTACATGTATGTCATTGTATTTTGAAGGTACATTATACATTTATCTATCATTAAAATAAGTTTTTTTAAGTTACATTTGGTTAACTATTTATACCTACAATGTAAGTATTAAAATTAATACATGTACTTTATGACAACATGCATACATGTATGTAAATATGACTAATGCAAATAATACATGTATTGTTAATTATAATACAAGTTTGTGAATACATCTTTATTAATGAGATCTTGGAATTATCCAAATGCAATTTAAGAGTTGCTAATACATTTGTAGAAGTAGTTTAGATGCAAATCTGACCAATATGATAAAATGTTTGAAGTTGTTTGCCCAAAATAAAAAAATGTGTTGAGGGGTATACTTGATGGAACATGTGTCTGTTAATTTCCTACACAACTTGTCTAGGCTATGAGTTATCAAGTTATCAATATGAAATGGAGAACAGCAATAAAAGCACTGTTCCTTTACTTTTTGTGTGTTTTGCTGTGCATGTACTAATTTTGGGTCATAGATAGATACCCCATATATTCTTTATCTATCTATTAAAGGCAATTCATATACATGTATCTAATGACATCCTTGTATACTAAGATCAGGTCACATTTGGATCATGCTGATTACAGATTTGTTCACTGTTGAAGGCTGTACAGTGACCTTTATCTGTAAACTTTTATGTCATTTGGTCTAGCTCTGGTTGTCTATTTTGCAATCATCTTATTTTTATATTTTAAAATTATAATTTCCTATTTGGGGAATAATATTGCAAACAAGTTATCACATGTAACATCAGGTTCATTTGTTTCAGCCTGATAAAAAAAACATAATCAGGTTTATCATAATCATGAAAACTATCAATTGGAAAAGAGTTCAACATATTGTATTTATAATTTGCAAATATGTCTAAGCATTGAAAATGGATTATAAATTTTGATTCTTATACATGTATGTAAAACACAAGTTATAAACATGATAAAAGATGAAACATTTTTTTTAAATACATGTAATCTCAATTATTGTCAAATTAATGCAGTTCTTAAAAAGTTTGTCACCTTGCAATTTTGGTAAGTTTTTTTTTTTGGCTAGTAACTTGTAAATATTTTTCCTGTTTAAATCTTTTAAACATTTTTTAAAGTTATACATGTGATATTTTGAGAATACAAACGAACAAAATATTTTAAAACTTGAAATATATCAGGCAAATTATCTGGTGACATGCCTGATAAATATTTATTTGGGAAAACATAGGCTTTTCTAAATAACTTAGGAAAAAAATATAATATCACCTGTTATATTACATGATATTGTGTATGATGAAACTGCAATAGATAAGCTCCTTTGCATACCTGTAATTCAGGGGAGATAATCAATAGTAATTTGCATGTTTTATGGTATTCGATGTTTCTTTTTAAATTAAACCGTACAAATAATTTTTATAACTTACTTGTTTTGCTATGCTTTCCTGCTTTAGCAAGCAATTTTTGTAAATGAGAAATATCCCTATCTTTAACAGCCTGTAAAAAATCTTGATCTTTACCCATGTTGTTCAGTTGTTGAAAAATGTCACATTTTCACACAGTAAAACATCATTAAAAGTCACATATCCATTTTTTTCTAAGAGAAAAATAATTTCAAATTTAAAGTTAATTACAATTGTTGTTAATTTTATGTATTCCACCGTTATCTAATCATCACATAACATAAACAAATCATTTTGTAGCACCTTTCGTCCTTAGTCATAATTTCACACCTGAGTTGGCAGTGACCTTTTTTTAACCTGAATTGCGCATGTGTTGTAAACAATAAGAAGCGCGCGATTTTTCAAAAAGGTCAGAGGGTGTGGTCTTCATGTCTCATCCCATATCACCCCACACAATAAGGGGTTATGTACAGGGAGTCCAATATTTTATTAAACACTCTTTAGTGTCAGTTATGCTATTCTATTCGTTATAACTAAAATTATTTATCTAAAATATCATTGATTTTCAGTGTAGTAAGTCATGTAAGTATAATAATATTTATATTTTTTTTTATATTTTTAGGTTTTTATGACTTATAAATCACTGAAATGAAAAAAACACAAACACTATTACTTCAGGTGTTAGCACGTATGAAAATATGGGGTGACTATTTTGGGAAAAGGACAGCAAACAAGTTTGTAAACGGACTAACAAAGGTTAATGATGACCGAGGGGAACGCTGAGACTACTATAACCAAGGAATTGTATATTTAAATATACAATTCCTTGCTATAACACAGTAGTGGATCAAGCCCCCAACACGTGAAACGTATTTTAAATTTTCAAATTTAAACACAAGCTATATTAGTATTTCAAAAAGTCTAAATTATAAATAATTAAATAAATAAGATATAAATGAATTATTGTTTTTTTTTGTCGTATACACTATTTTGTTATAAATTAGGCCGTTAGTTTACTAGTTTAAATTGTTTCACATTTTACATGTCGGGGGGGGGGGGGGGGGGGGGCTTTAATAGTACTGTATGTGGTTTTTCATTGTTGGAGGCCGTACGGTGGCCTGTAAATAGATCCGCTTTATTTAAATTCCAATGGACAGCTGTCTCATTGTAATCATACCATATCTTCCTTTTCATATTGAGTTCCAGTTTGATTTAGAAATCAAATGAGGGTAGAGGTAATTTCGAGTTCTGCATGTGCGGCCGGTTCAATTTGAAAGCAATATATGATTAAAATGCAGGTCCTATGTCAGGCTTTGTATTTAAACGAAGCGTTGAACCAGGATATGTATTTTAATAAGCTTGAAATGCAGATTGAGTTCATTATCACAGGTTATGTTCGATCATTTCCAGTATTCATAATCCTCACCCTAATCAATCTGTGAAATAATCTCACTACGATTTTTGCTCATGTGCTTTGTCTATATGCCTTTTTGTGCTTCTTTGTTACATTTTTTTATAGTCAGTGATTAAGATTATACACAATGTTGACTGCTGTACCCCTATTTGTGACATTTTTACTAATTGTGTCTGTTTGTTTTGTTCACAGATCGTTCAAATGTCAATATAACGGAATTTTATGCGACTGTCATACAAGTGAGAGGTTAAGCTAGCTATAAAACCAGGTTGAATCCACCATTTTCCACATAAGAAAAATGACTGTACCAAGTCAGGAATATTACAGTTGTTATCCATTCGTTTAATGTGTTTGGGCTTTTGATTTTGCCATTTGATTCTAGAACTTTCCGTTTTGAATTTTCCTCGGAGTTCAGTATTTTTGTGATTTTACTTTTCATTCATTACTTTTAAGGTATTCCATGAGTCCAGTACCTAAAGGCCTTAAAGATTGTCTGGTGGCAGCTGATTTTTTTTCTGAAAAGCAGACCCTTCAAGTTCAGGTGAGTCTTGTAAGGATTGTTGGACAAACGATATCCAAACTTGCAAGCGAACACTTAATACCAAAACTTTTAACATTAACTCCACTGATATACGAAATATATATACACCATATTTCGCAATGATACTTGCAAGACTACCAATACTGTGTATTTTTTTACAGAATAATGGTGGGTGAGTCAGAATAGCCAATTCACAAACGTATGAACGCCAATCGGAGTGACTATGAATGTAAGTCAACTCTGCCTTCAAGTTGACATTTGAGATTCCATATGGCCACACAAGGCAGATCTCAAGCTGATCAACTAGACATTACCATTGATCTAAACACTGCTTGGTCTAGGGAGGAGAGCATTACTCAGAAAAGATTTAAGATAAGAAATTAAAAACGTATTAAACGTCGGCATCAAATGAGATCAATGAAAAACGTGCAGGGCTAACCAACACATCGGCATGGATATGCTAGTTTCGTTTTGGAAACATAAATACACAGCCGTTTTTGGAAATATCAATTTTGCTGGAAGCCCTCTGTTCATCTGGTTGTTTTTTTGGTAAATAAGAGACGTTTTGCGAATAAATCAATCCTAGTATAAAATGAGAGGTTAATCCCATTTCAATTGTCCACGCCCTAAGTTTTTTCCTTAAATATGATTGCCAAGAAAAAAAGGAAAAATATTTGGAATTTAAAAAAAATGTATTTAAAAAATATATTCAGTAAGTAAGTAAATAGTTTATAATAGAATACATCATCATACACAATATAGCATTAATAAAGGCAACAATATAGTATTCCGCTGTTAAAATGTGATAAATCGATAGAGAGAAAACAAATCCAGAACCGAAAGAAACACATCTACTATTCGAAGAAAACCTGAATGGAACTGAAGTGCAACAAAAACAAATGCCAGCATACATAGGAACGGAAGATTAGTTATAACTAATGGGATTATCATCTTGAAATATAAAGATTATTTATTTATTTGAAAACAACTCCCTTATTCTTGACTTGAAAAAAAATGGGTCGAACCTGGTTTTATGGCTAGCCAAACCTCACGCTTATATTGCAATGTTAAAAAATATCGCTTAAATGACAAAACTACGTGACAAGAAAACAGTACAAACAAAAATAAGAACACTCAGCACAGAGAAACGCAAAAATAAATAATATAAATTATGGATGGAGAGTTGTCTCATGCATTGTCACTCATACCACATATTGTTATATATAAAGACAATTTCAAATGAGCTGCTTTTGAGAAATGTTGTTTAACTGTACGATTACATTGACAGATTCCACAGGTTGCGATAGACCAAACTCCACCCGAAGAAGAAATCATTCAACACGCCCATGAATGAAGATGTCAGCGCTGAGAACGAGTAACATGCAATGCCAGTCTGGTAGAGAAAGGGGATAACATACATGCGAGAATACCATGACCTTTATTTGAAAATTGACGTCATTCTGCTCTGTAGTGTGTCTTTTAAAAGACTGAGTATATCTCCAAATTGAAACGATATTCACGGGCTTGTATTTCCTATATATGATGATACCAATGAAGATGAAAGCATCACTTCGTAAATTTAAAGGACGCCATCACGAGTTGGTTGACCGTTATGGAATATCCGTTTCCCAGATGATAGCGGATATGTTCCTAATGTCTTACCTACAATAGCCAGGGCGATGTCAGTTTATTTTAGACTTATGAATTCAAATGTACCTCTGATAACTTTCATCTCTTTCAAGAAGTCAGATTTAAAACAAAAAAGCCTGGTATCCTTCATCTTTTGATGCGACAGCGAAAAATTATCAAAATTAAATTAAATTACCTGATGAACCCAAATATGCTGCTTATGACTGAGAAAGTAATTAGAGATGCGTTTACCGTGGTTTCACAAAGGTATACCAAAGATAACAATATGTGGAAGAATAATATATTTACCTAAACAAATAAGATTTCTCTATCCTGGGTAATAGAGTAACCCAGAGAAAATGCCTGCCATGGAAGCTCTGGACAACATTAGAGAAGAAGGTGGTCATTGATATATAGTTTGGAAGTAGATCTTGACTTGCTATCGGAGCATCATGATTACCACAATGAGTTGTAACTGGTAAGTTAGAAAAATATACACAAGATCCTCAAATCCAATCAACTCTTGAGGTTGAAACGTCAAATTGACAAGAATACAATACCTGTATTCTGAACCGAAGCTAAAAAAAAGTGTTTTAGTACTTTTCCTTAAGGACTTAGCCCAAAACTATATGCCATTAACACCGTAGGTCTGAAATCAAAAGCGTGAAAAGGTGCAAAACAAAATGTGCTCTAGAATGAGATTAAACGATGCTATTGAATAGATTTATGCGACCAAAGGTACCTGTACCTTCTAGACGTGTCTTCTGAAAATTACACTTTTCTTGTGAGGGGAAATTTAGACGATCAGATATATATATTATATCATACTTCCATGGATATTCTAACCATGAGTTTTTTTATTTATATGATCTTCGAGGTTTCCTTTAAAAACAACATTGATGACTCGTATGAAGAGAAGCATTTTTGGGTAGACATCAACCGCGCATGCACATTAGACATGATGAAGTTGGTGATCCAAACTTTGATCACATATATCTTCATTCTATACAATCCCGTAAAAAGGTAATGAATTGATTAATATTTTATCGACGTAGATTTACGCAACCACATGTACAAACAACTACAAGATACATAACATATATATATATTATAAGGATGACTTTTTTTTTGTTGACTTGTAGCAGAGCCCTATCTTTTTGGGTTTTTGTCATGGCATTATCGAGTTTTTTTCGACTAATGAAGAGCTTTATCACTTTTGTATCTTTCGCGTCTTTTTTTTGATAGAATAAAATGTTAATGTTGTGCTTTCGGAGCACACATTTGACATCCATCTTGTAAAATTCATTTCCGTCGACTGTCCATA
Source organism: Mytilus edulis (assembly GCA_019925275.1). Lineage (NCBI taxonomy): Eukaryota > Metazoa > Mollusca > Bivalvia > Mytilida > Mytilidae > Mytilus > Mytilus edulis. Next base: position 92,384,366 of record CM034356.1, on the reverse strand, counting down.
GTTTTGAAGGAATTCGTGATTGGAAAAACAATGGAAAGACACCATTGACTGTCACACATTTATCAAATTTGGGCAGTATTAGCCAACCATATTTGGAGTAGATATGTAGGATTGTTAAAATGAGTTCACTGATTGATTACTGGTAATCAGGATGCGATAAGACTACTATGCTGAACAGTCTCTCTTTTGATTTAGTTTGATGGGCTGAGACTTTTTGTATGTGTTTGAAAACGCATTGCATCATTCTATATACCAACTCCTGAAGAAAAATTTTGACAAAACGTTCTCGAAAGACAGCGTTGGTCTCATCTCCATCCAGGACAAATATCTTACTGGATTTGGTGAACAGTATACCACTACCAATGCAGCCCAATGGCATATAATCCCACTTAGAACTAAGATAAAGACAAAGATATATTTGATCCACGCGAACTAGATATATATGTGTTGGGAAAATATTATTTTGTTTCATGAAAACAAAACACGGGTGATGATAACTATGTTCGTCGACTCGACGACACACAAATTAAAACAATGTCGATCCGCTATATCGTTCACAAGACAAATTCAAACATCCCCGACAGACCATTCGGGAAAACAGCAATTTTATTTTACTCTTCTAACAAGTTATCAAGAATATAGATGATACTTATCGAGATCCTGTAGCAATATCACCTGGAAAAGTTTGGTCAACTGTGCGATTGATGTTCGAACAAAATGGGTTTGCCACCATTGATTTTACTGGCCCAAAATCAAATGTAAAGTAAAGAGGCAAAAAGATTACCTCTACAAAGTATAAGATAACTAGAGTAATTGCTCTCAATTATTTCAAAAATAGTCAAAGTCAAACAAAACATTCAAGTGAGCAAGCAACTATCAAACCGTACAGATCTAATTTGATAAACTCGAGACCTTACCAATTTGTTTTAAACCTATCCTTGAAACGCAAATGGAAGCTGCTTCTTAAATCACCAGAACATGAACGATATTCCAATAACGCTGTCAGCTTTATCACCACTCCAGAACTCGCCGATCCTCTATATATCCATTGAAGAATTGCAAGCATTTACATTGTACATCGATCGAATTAGTATCTCAAAAAAGAGGGACGAAAGATACCAGAGGGACAGTCAAACTCTTAAATCGAAAATAAACTGACAACGCCGGGCTAAAAATGAAAGAAGACAAACAGATAAACAATAGAACACATGACACAACAAAGAAAACTAAAAAATAAGCAACACGAACTCCACCAAAAACTAGGGGTGATCTAAGGTCCTCCGGAAGGGTATGCAGATCCATGCTACACATGTGGCACCCGTCGTGTTGCTTATGTTAAAACAAATCAGGTAAAAAGTCTAATTCGGTAGGTCACATTCATGAAAGGGAAGGGGATTGTAGTTACGACGTAAGGAACATATCCGATATCATTTGTGAAACGGTTATTCCATAACGGTCAACCAACTCGTGATGGCGTCCGTAAAATTTACAAAGGGATGATTTCAACTTCGCCATTTGGAACTCTTGGTTTAATAGCTTCCTTGTGAGCAGCAACCCTCTATCAAGAAAATCATGATAGGAAATGCAAGCCAGGGAATATCGTATCAATTGGGAGATATATACCCCGTATACAGGTGCTGTTGGAATGTTGCTACTTAGAAATGGAAAGTTCACAATTGGAAAGCTGAAATCATCTCTTTTGTCGTAAAGTTTTGTTTTCAACCGACCCTCATTGTCAATTTGTAGATGAAAGTAAAGATATGAGGCCGACTTAACTGTATCTGGTGTATCCTTTATCTATAGTTCGATTGAATAGATGCGTTCAACATAGTGTAAGTCACCAAGCTTTGAATTATTTAGCGAAAGAACGTCATTTATATAGCGGAAAGTAGAGTCAAAGGATATTGCTAACTTCTTATCTTTCTTCCTAAGAAGTCCTGTATGAATTCAGTCTCATAATAATACAGAAACAAGTCGGCAAGAAAGGTGCACAATTGGTTCCCATTTGAATGCCGACAGTCTGTTGAAAAAATACGTCCTCCGAACGTAACACATATGTTGTCAATAAATAAATCAAGCATCTTGATAATGTCAGTTTCAGAATATTTTTTTGTTTGAATCAGAGTGATACTCTACACAGTTAGATTTATCCCTCCCTAAGACAAGATACTTGTATCTACGCTGGCCATTTTTTTTTTATGAAACAATGCAATACCATGCAACACCTTCAATTTAGTTTAGAATGTGGAATACTTGTGTAAAATGTAGAAAAGTCAAAAGCCGTTTTAATACTATTGCAAGATGAAAGAGAGTTAGATTGTATGTACTCTAAAAGATCTTTGGAATTTTTAAGGATCCACATATGATTCACGCCACCTCAAGTTGAGCATGGCTCCAAATACAAACCACCTTTTTGAACTGAAGTCAGGAGAATACAACGTTTTACTATTTTGGAATTCAGCAGTCCGTAACATTTGATGGGGATGCTAGCTTCTTTTAAATAGATGGTACACATGGATCGATCGGATTGTGTGAACTCATTCAGTGTTAAGAAATGCCCTGATTTAGATGTGAATGAGCCTTAAGATTTAATCAATTACGTGGATCAGATAAATCTTAGTCTCGGTCAAAGAAAAAAACTTGACAACATTTCAAAAGACAAACAACAGTACGCAAAAACACAACATATACATCTAACTAAATACTGGGCAACACGATGGGGTATCTATACTATTAAACGAGAAGACCTCATTTTTGGTGTCGCTTCTCTTCTTTCCACAATAAATTAATCAACACGCCTCTGTGTCCTATAGGTACAGTGAATAGTCGCATTTGTCATCCATTCATATGATTATTTAGATTGAGTTATTTTAGGAGAAAAACGAGAAAAAAGGCATCCGGGTATTGTCCCGTCATTGTACGAAATTTTAAGTCAGATTAGACTTCCGGTTTGCGTTTTTCTGTATACTTTGAACATACATATACAACGAATAAAGTGTATTTTCAGAATTTTATCTGCTATCATTTTCAAGTTTACTATCCACGGCAGTCACAGAGTTTATTAAATAGAGAGGGTCTGTATACTATACCAATGATCACCATGGATCGATTAGTAAACTTAGAATTGAAAGTAAATACGCTTTATTTATATAGTAATGAATGTTCATAATATACAGATAAGCGCTAAAATTATTCATGTGAACTTTTGATACTTTTTCTGGAATTCTCCAGTCATTAAATCTTTTACAAAATTCATTGATTACAAAAAAAAAGAAGATGTGGTATGATTGCCAGGTTGAGACAACTCTCCACAAGAGACCAACATGACACAGAAATTAACAATTATAGGTTACCGTACGGCCTTTAACAAAGAGCAAAGCCCATACCGCATACTCAGCTTCAAAAGGCCCCGAAATGACAATGTAAAACAATGCAAACGAGAAAACTAGCGGCCTTATTTATGTACAAAAAATGAACGAAAAACAAATATGTAACACATAAACAAACGACAACCACTGAATTACAGGCTCCTTACTTAAATAAATGTTCATAACATACTAAATGTATGTTCATATTGAAATTGATAGAAAACCAAAAATTGGGAACTTTGGAAATAAAGGTGGAAAATAACCTATGACTTATGATACTTTTGCTGAAATTCTCCAGTCATTCTGTATTTAACAAAATTCTTCCAACAACACTTTACATACTGATACTTTAAACTACGCTCTGAATGCCCGCGATTTCGCGGGTGTGTTCTAGTCTAGTTTAAAAGATGTGTCCGAGATCCCGATTTCCAACCAATGTGGATTAAAATGAAACATATACAGGTCTATAACTTATTTAAATACATTGTATTAAATATCTCTGACTGAATGTATTTTCAATGTTAAACACAGAAACATAGAAAGGTAGAATCTTGCACGGGCAACATTAGTTACGATGTTGATGTACGTACACCTAACCTAGCAAGACTTCGTAAGGGAGTAATTTCCCCTTTAAAATCATGACAAAAACTGATCTCCAGGCTACAATATTCCAGAGACATACAAGGGAACGCTAATATAGTGTTAAATTAAAAGATTGTTTGATTTGCAAGAGAACAAAAATTCTGTGTCAGACAAAAAACCATATTCCCCTCCTAGAAGTGAAATGGTTGTTCCCTGATACTTGAACCAGTATATCGATATCAGGTCTGATATTTCAAAATATTTTAGACATCCCTGTACATCCGGATTAAAAAACCGGAAGTTCCGGAAAAGTTCTGAATTTAGTCTACTTAGGCGAAAAACGTCAGCATCAACAAAACTTTGAAGATATCCTGTAAATAGAAATGATAAATGTTAGTTCATTTACAAGTGATACAATTCACATTTAAGTTCTACTTTATATTGTCATTGAGGTAGTTGTGTTCTCATGAAATATGGTGTATATAGTGTGAAGAGGCATTTGTATACACACAACATACAATTTGCCTGTCATGCCTATGTGTACACATTTGTCCATGTCTGTTTCATTGAACTTTAGATAGTAATCAGCAAAATAATCTAGGCCAACCTCCTGACAAAAGTGATACCAGTACTTTGGAGCTAAGGTTCCACTTAGAAAGACAATAAAGCAATCACTATGCCTGTTTACAAATCACATACAGTGGAGTCCCCGGCCCGAGCCATTGCGCATTAGCACATTTCGTCATGTCAACACAGTAACACATACAAAATCGTTCTTGTTATTGTTTTAGCCTTCCGAAGGGATAAAAAAGAATAAAATTGATAAGTTCAAGAATTAATTAATAACTGCAATCCCGTGATTTACCATATTTGGCCAATTTCCATTAAAACAATTACATCATCAGATTATTTTTGTTTTATTTCAGTCAAATTAATATCAGATTGAAATATTTTTTGCTCTGCATCCTTGGAAGTGTGTTTGGTACAAACTCAGCTATATTTCGTAGTATACATCTTTCCTTTATTTCAAATAAGCTATTTTTGGAAGGCATGCACGAAATCACCGGACATTGGAGGAACTCTCAGAACAGGGGTTTTCCTAATTTTGGACACACATTACACAAAATCTAAAGGATGTAACCATACAAACAGAAGATTTTATGAAATAAAAGTATGTTATGAATGTGTTCACACAAAATTATCCAATTTTTGGTTTTATCACTTGAATGAAGTGAAGTCATAAGTCTTAGGTGCGCGGATACACCAGACTGCACCGTACATCATCTCATTGCAATCACAAAAACAGACAAACTATGGAATTAATCAGACAGTCTCATAACATGAACACACTTTCATACCCAATTCCATCCTGTAGAACACTTACTAAAAAACAATTGAAAGCTGGAAAAGCTTTCCTCTGAGTATTGTGATGAGTGACAGTCACTCTATTGAGTCCTTCATTGAAAGTAGCAGGTACATTTACGACGATTTCCAAAGGATTACAAGAACAAGATTATTGTCCCAAGGAACAATTAATTTATCCCCAAAACATGATTTTATATGGTGTAATACTGCTAAGATTGTAAAATTATATGGTCTGAGACGTTTTAATCGTTAATACTCTTGAAATATAAATACAAGTTATCTTCAAGAAATCAATTTGTATGAAATTTTTAAAGTTGTCTACCTCTTGAATAATTACGTCCTCCATATTATTTTCAACAAGTAATTTGCATAAATAAACTTACAAGACATGTTAATTGATTTCCTGACAATGCCTGAAGTTAAATTGCACTTTTATTGAATAAACACAACTTATATCTTAGAATTATTTACTTTAATATTATTTTAAGTAGTATAACATCATGTGTTCGAGACAAATCAATATGTCCTTTGGATATTAAATAGTTCTACTAATCCTTGGGAAATGGTGTTAATGCAAAGTAGCTGTCTCAACAATATGACAACATACATTTTGTACTACTTCAATAAATTGATCTTGATATTTAACAATAGATAAAATAAAAATGTGCACAAACATAATTATAACATTCTACATTTTTAGGCAGTTAAGCTGCCTTATGCGAGCACCCTAGATTTGTGTTCTACCCAATAAATGCTGAAAGGCATGCCTTTTTTATTATCTTCCTGGATATTTTGTTATTTATAACTAATTGGACAGTTTTTTCATACATTTAATTCTGGATTACAAAAAATATGATCAGAAAAACCTTAAATGATCTTCGAATCACCCCAAAGTTTTAAAGTTGCACATATGAATTAGAGCACATTAGGAATCCTTGTGCAGTTTATTATCCCTTGAGCTTTTGGCAAAGATGTCAAAGAACAAATGTATGAAATATTTAATTGCTGAAAATCTCTAAAGACAAGTAGTTTAGATTTCCCAAATGACAAAAGTCGTAGGAATATTGTGTGTCGTCAATACGTAGTCAACTACGTCAGTAGTCAACTACATCAGTAGTCTATTATATAAGTTCAACTGTTCATGCTGTTGGCGGCAATTTCAAATCAGAAGACGAAATTTTCGTATCTTTTCAATTTGGAGATAGGGGTTCAAATTAGCGGTGGTCCGAGGTCTGCGGCCTTCCTCTTTTGCAGTCGGACTTTCGACTTGGTACTAGCTATGCCCGACCGACATTCCACTTGAAAGAAAATAAAAAAAAAATTTTGCAAACTATTTTACCAAAGTCTCCTAATAAACGATCTAAAACTTATTTTCTTCATTATTATACATGACAGCAATGTTCATTTTGTTCAACCGCTAGCTTTATACAGAAAACCGCCGACAAATAATGTGTAAATTCGAGAAAAATCGTATCTGACCAAAACAACATTGAAAACAAAATGGATGCCAGACAATTACAATATCGGATCCGATTCCGGAAGCGGAAAAGGGTAATTCCGGGTTTTGGCGATCAACTTAAAAAACCCAACCATGTGAAAAAAATACATCTATGCATGGTAAATAAATATAAACACTAGAATTGAAAACCAAAAGATATGTAAAAGAAAGAAAAAGCAGAAAATATTTTGTACAGAAACTCAAAATTACTTTTTGACCAATTTTAATGTCAAAATCCAATACAATGTGACTGTTGAGAAAAGTATATATAGGGGGAGTTCCTGTGGTCACTATACACCCTCCTGTTTGAGAACCTGGAAATAGGGGAGATTCCCACCTCTAAACCATCAATACTCATTTCTCTAATTATTCTTCAATTTATCCCTACATTTGTATCTGCACCCATTGTATAAAAAAAAAATAATCAACGTGTGGTTCTTTGATCTCAGTTCTTTATTGGTTAAAATCGGATTATGACGTCAAATTTTCTTGCTTTCCTCTGAATTTCTTATTGTGACCGCATGAAAAAAGGCGACCATGTCTGCTTACATCACGTAGAAAGAACACATCTTTTTGAAAATCACTCGAAAAGAAGGAAATATTTTTGCCTTTAATGTCAAAATCCAATACAATGTGACCGCTGGGAACAGTATATCTAACCATATACAAATGTATATATGTTCCTGGTGGCAGTATACATTTCCTTTATCAGTGATAAATGTTGGTAATGCATGTTGGATGCTTTTAAAGTGTAAACATATAACTGCATATTCAATGGGTATTTTTTTTTCTCATTTTTGATGGGTCAGTTAAAATAGCTGGAAGTTTCTTACTTTATTTTCTTCACAAATAGTGCAATTAGATTACATGATACCTAAATGTAAGCAAATCATATGATATATAGGTGGAGTCCTTTGGGCCACTCTACCCCCTCCTGTTTGATAACTTTGAAACGGATGAGATCCACACCCCTCAACCATATACATTCATGTATGGGATTATACAACTAATTAAATGAAATATAGGAGAAGTCCCTAGGGTCACCCCACACCCTCCTGTTTTAGAACTTGGAAACAGTTGAGATCCCCACCCCTAAACCATATTTATTCATGTATGGTACACTAGAACTAATCAATTGAAATACAGGGGGAGTCCCTGGGTCACCCCACCCCTCCTGTTTTGGAACTTTGAAACAGTCGAGATCCCCACCCCTAAACCATATATATTCATGTATGGGACAATATAATAAATCAAATGAATTATAGGGGGAGTTCGTTGGGCCACTCTACCCCTTCCTGTTTGAGAATTTGAAAATGGTCGAGATCCCCACCCTTAAACCATATATACTCATGTATGGGACAATATAACAAATCAAATGAATTATAGGGGGAGTCCCTGCGGTAACCCCACCCCTCCTGTTTGAGAACTTTTAAACAGTTGAGATCCCCACCTCTAAATTAAATGAAATATAGGGGGAGTCTGGGCTCCCTGCGGTCACACAAACCCCTCCAGTTTGAGAACTTTAAATTAAACCATATATATTCATGTATGGGACAAAAGAAATAAACAAATGAAATATAGGGAGAGTCCTTAGGGTCACCCTACCCCCTCCTGTTTGATAACTTGGAAACAGGTGAGATCCCCACCCCTCAACCATATATATTCATGTATTGGACATTATAACGAATCAAATGAAATATAGCATGTATAGGGGAAGTCACTGGGGTCACCCAACCCCTCCTGTTTGAAAACTTGATAATGGTCAAATTCCCACTCCTTAACCATATATATTCATGTAAAGGACAATATAATAAAAATCAAATGAAATATAGGGGTAGTCCCTAGGGTCACCCCACCCCCTCTTGTGTGTGTTTTGAGAACTTGTAAAAGATTGAGATACCAACTCCTAACCCATATTCATTCCTGTTTGTCCCTGTAGAAGTAAACATTTGTCTGACTTGTGTCTCATAACTTTTGTACTGTAGAACACAAACTCAGTTTTCTTTCCAGGGAAGCAAGTCCATTCATACTTTTACAAGCTTGTACTAAATTCAACTTGAACGACTAACAGTCAACTAATACCAACGTTAACTTTCATTTAGAAGAACTGCAATCATTGCGAACTTGTACCATTGCAGACTCATGACCATGAAAAAAATATACTGGATATATGTGTTGCTTTTGAAAACCTTGATAAAATATGAATCATTTGCCTTAATGATTTATTCATTAAATAGACAATAACTGTTGAGTGTCTTTAAATATTAGCTGTATTTGTACGAGGCTAGGAAACAAGGTGTATGCGAGCTTTTAGCGAGCTATTACACCAGTTTCGAGCCGAGTACAAAGACAGCTGATATTTAAAGACACTAAACAGTTATTGTCTTTATCCTGCAATTAATTCTGTATATTATTTGTGTTTTGAAAGACACAAAAACATATGTTTTGCATTTATTTTCGATTTGAAATCCCTTGAGGCCCATGTAGTAATACGATATAGTAATCACACATACAGCTGAAGACAGGTTTCGCAAAAAAAAAAATCTCGAATGGTCAATAATAATACATCGCTCAAGGTGAATAATTATCTTTTTTAACATAACTAATTCCACTAGTAAAAACAAATAGCAAAACATTGTCCAATTTGAAACAGGAGTGTACAAGTTGTCCTATGCTTCAGACTCGACATTCACTAAACATGCAAGCTGAAATTGACATGGTTGTTTTTGTTACACAATCTTACACATTCTAGTTTTGAAATGATAATCGATAGTTGTCATCGTAGAAAAGACTGCTGTCAATGTGTGTATGTTATCAGAAAATTGGTGTGATTCTTATTGCTCTAAAGAAATGTTTGAAAACAAACAGAACGTATAAAAGTAATCGTTAATTTGCAATCTATACGTCATTGGAATGTGACTGCAATACACATTCTGAGGTCACGCAGGTTCATACAATACTCATTTCGGCAGTGGGCGGAGCTTTTAAGCGATATCTGTATAGTATACAGATACAGCATAGCGATATCTGTAGGGCTGTATCTGTATAGTAGAACACCCAATTGCAGAATAAATGAACATAAATGTACAATGTATGAATGTTTAATGTTTGTTCTTTTAAATCTTTAAACAAAAAATTGAAGCAACATGGCCACAGTTTTCATCATTAAATGTATGTTTGCCTTGGTTTTTGGTTAACTGCCAACAGCGCTTACAGTGCTTTGATTTTTCCCTGTTTATACATCTGTGACATAAACTTCAATGTGTTGATTGTGGTCACTACAAAGAAGTGTTAACACATTTTATAAGTTTAGGATATACAAATTTGGTTCACATATATATATTATAATCTCATTGTCTCTCTTAGTAATTAAGCTATTGACCTCATTATTTTGTTAATAAGCCTCTCCAAATTTAGGATTGGTTGTATGCTTAGTCCGAATAAAAGTGACACCTTAAAGGCTATTTTAATATTTTTATGTGAGGCCTTCGTACAAATTAGAGTAGCCTTTCAAGAATCAAGACGTCATAATTACTTATACTAGTTGTATGCTTATAATTCATACATGTAGCTGATTACTTAAAATATTTGTATATATTGGTAAAATATGTTGCCTTTCAGTATGCTGTCCTGTATCAATCTAGAACTGCAATAGCAATGAACACTTGCCTTAATGAGAATGCAATGTAATATTTCGACAAAAAAACCTCAGACTAGCAAATCAACACTCATTGTTTTGAAAGTCTTACACACCATTTAACTAAAGCGCTGTATCTTTGGTTGTTATCACAGATGAATGCAGATAATAAACTTGTTCATATGCAAATTTTATAAAATATTCTATGGACTGAACACAATTTAGTGAAGATTAATATTTAACTCAGCTTTATACATGTATCTGTATATCTTTTTTCACTTAATATTAATAGGTTGCTTTTTGGGGAATTGTAATTATAAAAAAATGCATCCAAAATAACATAAAAATCTAAAATATAGCATTATTATGCACATATATTCCTATAGCTACCCTATGGCAAATCAGAAAATTGTACATTTCATAAATGGACAATGAACAAAATGGGACCTCACAAGAACTAATACAAATACAACTATTATAATCTACTTCCTTGTTTGAAATTTACAATAAAACATGATCTCTTAACTTTAAAGGAAAACAATGAATAATCAGTTGTAAATACTGTTTGTTGGTATCAAAGCAATGATCATTTTGCAATGTTACACATTTATCTCATTTCTAAGACTTTCCTATTTTCTTTTCAGATACCAATATGAGTTGGTGGGACACAAGCAGCTTGACTAACTTTGCTTCGCAGGCTAGCCAGGCATTAAAAAATGCACAGAAAAAAATTGATAAAGTGTTGGATATTGACGAAGGAGGTACAATGTATATTATAACAAATACTTATTTACTTTTTTGAATAATTTTATAATTTTTTTATTTCATTACTACTAATCTCAGCGTCATTTACATCAGTTCTGACCCTACTTTGACCTATATTAGTTTTATTGCGACTTCGATGGAGAGTTGTCTCATCGTCAGAACTGATGAAAATGACACTGAGATTAGAAGTAATTAAATAAAAAAATTATAACATTGTTCAGAAAAAGTAAATAAAGAGTCTGATTTACTGTCAATTATCTAATGTGTTAGTGACATATTGACGTAAATAATGAAATTATAAGCAGATTAACCTAATCCAGTGGGATGTCCTGTTGTTATTAAACAGATTCTTAACATACTTGTTTTTCACCTACAAGTACAAGTGTATGTGTTAGTTGAGAAGCAAAATGTGTTGTGAATTTTATAATTAGTTTAATTAACTAATAACTGGACATAGCAAAATATTACATTTTTGTTAAATAAAATATTTTAATTTTGAGAGTTTGGTGAGTAATTTGAAATTATTATTTGATGGTTCAGTGTATATTATATGTCATGTAAGATATGTTTGTTATATTTCATAAGTTTTACATTTTATACTCATAGATATTTAGATATTGACACCTGAATTTCTTGTGTTTGTAACAGTGAATTTGAAATGTTACATAATAAGACCTTGTGAATCCTGTCTCTCTAAGATTAATTGCCAAACACATTCATGCTTAAAAATGGTGAAAGTCTTAGTCATATTGTTAAATTTGATCATGTTTACGCGTGTTTATATTATAGTAACTTTTCATGTCTATTATAGTACTGCTCTGCACTCTTTTGTTTGTTTATAAATATTGTTTAATACTTGGTGACAATGTTTGTCATAATGTGTATAAACTCTGAAGAATATTTTCTATTGCTTTTCAAGCTTTTTCCTTTTCTCTGGTTGTATTATTCTTGATTAAGGCTTACATGTAAAAAGCTTCATTATGATGTATTTTGTATGATGTTTATATAAAGGTCAACCTACTGTCTTGTAAAAGTGGCAGAGTAGTTTGTGTATGCCTTGAAGCAAGAAAGAGTCTGGTGATTAATATAGGTTTGTACAAGTATGCTTTGATATATCTTGAGTAATAACTCATTGTACATGTATTTTACAGATGCATCAGGTCAATCATCACAACAAGTATACCAACAGAAGAAGCATCCTCAGCATGGTCTACTGATTCCTGGAATTCTTGGTCTTCTCCTGGGATACAGTCCAGACAAATCATCTACAGAAAAAACTTCAACTGTAAAGCAAGAGAAATTGAAAAGTGAAAGGGTTCTAAAACATCCCTATTAAAACAGGATGAAGCATCAAAGAATGAATCTTCTTTAAAATCCATTCAGTTGACATCTTCAGATTCTAGAAAAGTAAAGGTTTGACTCACTCTGGAGAAACTCAAGGTCAAGTACGTGAAAAGAAAACTGAAAATATATCTACAAAGAAAAAATATCTAAACCTAAAAGTAGTAGTGTTGAAATAAGTGAAAATAAAAAACAATCAAAAATGGCAATCCATACCGAAAGTGAAACTGACCAATCAGCAGACAGTTATGTGGAAACACATGACACTTCTGTAGATATGAAGTCTATAACAGACACTGAGTCAAGTTCTAGTGCTGATATATCAACTGGTTCTGTAAAAGGTAGTGCTGATAGGTTATCTCCCCAGTCAGTAGGATCAGGGGAGACAATGTCTACTGATTCTCAAAGTTACGAAAAAATACAAAACCCTGAAAAATCTTTTGAGGATGTCTTATCATTACATTCCGCTAGTAGTAACAATGAAATCACTGACTCTTCTACAAATGTAGGTTCTAAAATATCAGATCTAATGACAAAGTCAGATTCATCGCCATCTAACGAAAAATTAGACGATTCAGAAGAAACAGATGTAATTGAAATGTTGTCAACAAGTAGTGTGGTTATAGGAGAAGATGCTTCACTACAAGACAAAGCTGTTGTTTTGCCAGAAATTATTCCTAGTGACTGTCCCAAAACTGAACAGTATGGTTCTGTGTGCGAGTCTTCAAACTTTAAGAATCACATTTTACACAACCAGATATTGTGGAGTCTTCTAAGTAATAGTGTCAAATACTGAACAATCAGACTCATCAGATATTACTACTTCTAATAACACAGACTCTAAAGATATCAAGTCAAAGGATATATCATTGACCAGACTTTAGGGTACGTCAGATAATTCAGTAGATCCAGGAGACAATTCATCAGTAGACATTCCACAATCGACTGAAAATTATATCAATACAGAAGATAGTATTTACCGGAAACAGGAAATGAAGTCCCTGAGAGTGACAATGTAACAACAGAAACAATTGAAAATATAACGAGGATATGTCTAATGTTGGTGTTCTTACTCCTGTTGGACATCATGTAAGGAATAGTTCACTTGAATCACATGATGACCAGCCATCAAGTCCTTTAGCACAAGTTCTAGTGGAGAGGGTAGTAAGTTAGACAGTAGTGTGGATACAGACGATACTGTTGTAGGTTATAGTGCTAAAGCAGACAATGACAGTATGGCAGTGTTTCTCCGAGCTCGTCATACGTTAAATGTATGATAGAGGAAGCTATGGATGACAATATGAAAATGGAGGACAATTCTAGTGATGGTCATTCAGTGGGTAAATCTGAATGTTCACGTAGTACTGGAGGCCATGAATCAGGTGACGAAGTAGATACTACTACTTCTTCTGATATAGAAATCATCTCTACACCAACTTCAAATGGTGAAAATAACAAATTCATTGATTTGTCTCCCTTGAAAATAGCTCTTCAAAAAACAGCTAGAAGGAATGATGGTTCTCATAGAAGGAATGACAGTCATGATAGTCAATCTAGCAGTAGTTCACACAGTCGAGGAGAACAGATGAGTCCTGGCAGGGATACAGACTCCAGTGAAGATGGTGTAGAAATGAAAATAACAAGTGAAGAAGCTAGTAAGAAAATATACTTTTTAATATAGGCAAAAAACTGTACTGTATAGTCATGTACATGTTTTAAAACAAAGTTTAATAAGCTTGAAAAGAAGGTTAAATGAAATATCCATCTTAAATTATAAATTAAAGGAGATGTAAAGTATGTGTCAGTAAGACAGCAACCTAACCACACAAAGTAAATAAAGCATGGTGTAAAACACACAGTCTCAAAACAGGTCACTGGTGTGTTATAAAAGATGTCCAAGTTCTAAATCATATAATATTATATAAAAGTTAAAATTTTGAAAACATTTTTACCTAATTTAAATTAGTATTAACCCAAGTTAAAGTAACCATCAACTGAAATTATTTGATCAACCTTTATTTAATAGCTATTTATTGAAATGTGAAATGTTTGACTTCTTTCTCAGAGTAATATTTATAGTGTATTGTAAGAGAGTTTATTAAAACAATGCCATCCATTTTTTTCTTTTACAGAAGCTCCTTTGTGCAGAGATTTACCTCCCCTTGATGAAGAAGTAGCAGATCCTTATAATACACAAAAGTTATTGAAGGTAAAGTAAAAAAAATGGAAGGATCTGTTACATGTTAAAGATGTGCTAAACATATTGCTTATTTGACTTGAAAAATATCCTTCCATGCATGAATATACATGTAGAATTGATTATATTTACTTAAGTAGACTTGGCTGATATTTGTGGTACCCAAAGTTTGCATATCTTTAACTGGTAATTGGTTTGCAACATGCTGTGTTGTTGATAATAATTTACATCTATATTTCTATTGTTTCCATCCATGGTTGGGGTATTTTAGTTCTATATTAGATCTGTTTTATTTAAGTAAATTATTTTAGTAGGCCTTCATAGGTCACGTCACACAAGCATCTTTGTTTACATTATGTTTATAGGTAGTGAGGAAAACATTTGATCTTTTAATCAGTCAAACCAAAATCTAATGATTAGTTATGAAACTTATTCAAAGCTCATAACTAGAGGTAAATTTTTACCATGATTTAAAAATTGACATCTGTTAAAACATATTAAAAGCTTTGTTTTAAACCATATTGTTTCCAATGAATGTTTTTGCTAGTGAAATAGCAATACACAAAATTATAAACAAAAAGGGATGTGAGAGATAGAAAAAGAGCTTTCAAATTATAGACTAGTTTCGAGACTTTATATTTAGCATGTTGACTGATATGAATTTAATGAAAATTATTCATCAGCATGAATTTTTGTGCAGATTTTGTATACATGTACATGAATATTACCCAATTCACTGAATGTAAACACAAGTATAGTTATACAAAGAAAATTGAATGCTAGCATACAAACATTGATTAGAAAGAAAGAAAAAATCTGCTATAAAGCTGCTTTTTAGACCTGTTTTCATTTTCAGATTTTTTATTTTTTTTGTAAATAAATAGGAGTTAACTGTATTGTATTTAGATAATTGTAAGCATCAGTTCAAGATTTGATGGTTTCAAACTTAATTTTCTGTTAACAAATTACTGCTTTAAATGATAATTTGAACCCATCAAATCATACTGGTGCTAGAAATTAAAAAAACAAAAATCAACATTCATAGTTTTATTGCTGTAAATGAAAAAAATCCATTGATATTTCAGTTGTATATATATCGTCCATATGATTCCATGAAATATTAAATGTTGCCCATTCAGAGAGATTTTATTTATTTATGATTTAAAAAATGTATATCTCACTTTAGGATAAAGATTTGTTTATTATAAGAAAGATAGAGATAAAAGAATGATTATAAATTCTGGTCTTTTGTTATGTAGCATAACATATAACAAAGTGATTATTTCAGTTAACTAGTATACCCGAACTGGATACTGCCACTCACGACAACGTTAACCAGGTTTGGGAGAAAGGGGTTACGCTACACTTGCTTCTTGCTTACTCTGCTAAATGTAAAGTGGATAGTTTATTTTGTAATTACATTTCTTATGTCACTAAGAAATTCTCATTTCAGGAGAGCTATAAATGTTTGGCTGTAAGATCTTTGTTTTTATTAATACCATATTTTAGGAAAAATAATAATCAGTATTTCAAAAAAGATTCTAGTTTCAGAATTGTTTTTCTCTGAAAGAGGATCTTTGTTTTTAGTTTTGTTGAATAACACCATTCGCTAAAGAATATTCACTTTTATTGGCGTTAAAGATATCTTATTTATAAAGATCTATTTATAATAATAAACTACATGTTAGTATTATTTTACAATAACTATCCACTTTACATTTGTAGGATTCTATGTTCAGAGCTAAGCTTTTTGTTTTTTTAAAGAAAACTTATTTAACATAACACAACATTTTCATCATCTATTATCTAATTATAAAATGCTTTCATCAGGTAAATCTTGTGAATTCAAAATGGATTTGCAGGGTTTTGATTTGAAGAAAAGACTGTGCTTTTTTTTTAACATTTTAATGTTAGATATTCAGAATATGAACAAATTAAAGTAGAGGTTCAAACTTCTAAAACCAGTTCCATGGTTCCAGACACTGCTTTTACTAACTTATTCCATAATCTATATTGAAATTCTATAAATCTTCCATATAATAAAAAGTTACACAACTTTCCACACCAAATATATGTGTTATGTTTATCTTTCAATATATAAATTAGTTCTGTTATTTTTTTATTTGATTTTAAAATAATATAGCTTTGAACATAGAAGCTGGTATCTTTAGTTGAAGGGTATTTTTGTTTTATTGTTCACTATGTGTATTTGTTTTATCCATAGACTGGAGAATCCATGATTTTACTGTGTTTATGTCAACTTTTATGCACATCTTTATTACATTTTCTAATGAATTATATGTCATATTGATATAAGATTGAGATATGAATTTTCATAGTTTAGATATTTTCAATGGAATTACACATGTTAAAAACTGGAAAAATTGTTTCATTTCAATCATGCTTGAAATGGTGTTCTGTGTGAGCCAGTGCTTCCTGTTGCTGGCCCTACTATGACATATAATTGTTTACTTTGTACACATTGTGACTTGGATGGAGAGTTTTCTCATGGATTATTTATCCTTTCGAACCAAGGTTTTAGAATCGAAGCATAAATACATAAAATGTTAAAAAGTTTCCAAACAAAACTAGCCCTAATGTTCCATAGATAATTTATTGGATCAATAAAAGGATTTATGTTGCATAGTATACAAAAAAACCTTGACCTCCTTCAATTGCATCACTGAAAGTGGTTCATGGTGTAGAGTAATCAAAGTAACCTCAAAATTTTCAAATAGCACCATGAAAATTAACATAGCACTGGTTCTCCTAAAGGTATAGAATTATGGCCCCTTAGTCTAATAATTATGACGTCTTGAAAAGCTATTATACTTTTTTGCTTTGACGCCTTATGTAAGGGATCAAAGCAAAAAAGTAAAAGTGCCTACGAAGACTTCATAATTATTTTGACTACATATATACATGGCCACTAAACATTCTATTATAAAAGCATCCAAGATACCACCATAGTAGAAAATATAGTACAAGGGTACCACACAGCTTTAAGGCCCTGTGGAGAACATGGCCCTCTGCTTATGTTTATTCCTGCGGTCTGTTTCTGTGTGATCCACATACTATAAAAATCATGTTCAGCTTGTGTATCTAGAACAAAAGCAGGCTTTATAATCATATCTATTATCTAGTTATTTTTTGCACATTTTTATCTCTCATTTTTATCAGGTTATTTCCTTTTTGTTGTATTATCTTGAGTTCCCTTACTTTTTGGGAACTCCTACTTTTGGGAAATATTTCACTTTAGTGTTTGTGTTAGGGTTAGGGAATAGAGATATTGTAAGGCTAGGCTAGATAAGGGTTAGGGTTGGGTAAAGGATATTAACAGAATAGCAAAATATACCCAGTTCACTAAAAAAATGAAATATAAAAAAAAAATCTATATTGCATGTTGTCATTAATAATTCATTATTTTACTCTATATATATATCGTAACAATAGTATAAATGTTAACACAATTAGAAAAAAAAATGTCCTCCTGAACAGATATCATTTAAAAATGAAATGAATACTTTATAAATTTTGTACCCTGAAACCGTTTCTAGATTGCTTAAAGTTAATGATTTGTGATGTAAAAATTAAAAATAGATTAGCTTATAGGAACTAAACCTCCTGTTTCTATTCTTATATCAGACATGGGTGCCCTCTCAAGTCAGTTTAAGTCTGATTTGTCAATTGCAATTCATCATAATTAAAATCCTTTTCTTAACAGTTTTTTACTTGTAATAACAGTTCTCAAATATGAATTTTAATTAAGTTTTAGACTTTCTTATTTATCACATTCTATTAAGTTTTTATTATATTGTAGACAGTGTTGTACTGTTTTCTTACACATTTTTATGCCACACCTATGATAGTAGAGGGGCATTATGTTTTCTGGTCTGTGCCTCCGTGCGTCCGTCCGTCCGTTCGCTTCAGGTTAAAGTTTTTGGTCAAGGTAGTTTTTGAAGAAGTTGAAGTCCAATCAACTTGAAACTTAGTACACATGTTCCCCATGATATGATCTTTCTAATTTTAATGCCAAATTATAGTTTTGACCCCAATTTTACGGTTCACTGAACATAGAAAATGATAGTGCAAATTTCAGGTTAAAGTTTTTGGTCAAGGTAGTTTTCGATGAAGTTGAAGTCCAATCAACTTGAAACTTAGTATACATGTGCCCTATGTTATGATCTTTCTAATTTAAATGCCAAATTATAGTTTTGACCCCAATTTTACGGTTCACTGAACATAGAAAATGATAGTGCAAATTTCAGGTTAAAGTTTTTGGTCAAGGTAGTTTTCGATGAAGTTGAAGTCCAATCAACTTGAAACTTAGTATACATGTGCCCTATGATATGATCTTTCTAATTTAAATGCCAAATTATAGTTTTGACCCCAATTTTACGGTTCACTGAACATAGAAAATGATAGTGCAAATTTCAGGTTAAAGTTTTTGGTCAAGGTAGTTTTTGATGAAGTTGAAGTCCAATCAACTTGAAACTTAGTATACATGTGCCCTATGTTATGATCTTTCTAATTTAAATGCCAAATTATAGTTTTGACCCCAATTTCATGGTCCACTGAACATAGAAAATGATAGTGCGAAGTTCAGGTTAAAGTTTTTGGTCAAGGTAGTTTTTGATGAAGTTAAAGTTACATCAACTTGAAACTTAGTACACATGTTCCCTATGATATGATCTTTCTAATTATAATTCCAAATTATAATTTTGACCCCTATTTCACGGTCCACTGAACATAGAAAATGATAGTGCGAGTGGGGCATCCGTGTACTATGGACACATTCTTGTTATGATTCTTTCCATTACTTTTTTAAGCCATTGCCTCTCTGGGGGCAAAACATTTGCCCATGTTTGTCATTTTAAAAAAAATACGATAGTAGAGGGGCATTATGTTTTCTAGTCTGTGCGTCCGTCCATCTGTTCGTTTGTGCGTCTGTTCGTCACACTTCAGGTTAAAGTTTTAGGTCAAGGTAGTTTTTGATGAAGCTGCAGTTCAATCAACTTGAAACTTAGTACACATGTTCCTTATGATATGATCTGTCTAATTTTAAAGCCAAATTAGACTTTTGACCCCAATTTCACAGTCCATGGAACATAGAAAATTAAAGTGCGAGTTTTTAGGTTAAAGTTTTTGGTCAAGGTAGTTTTTGATGAAGCTGAAGTCCAATCAACTTGAAACTTAATTGTACCTTATGATATCATTTTTCTAATTTTAAAGCCAAATTAGACTTTTGACCCAAATACCATACTCCATTGAACATAGAAAATAAAAGTGCTAGTTTCAGGTTAAAGTTTTTGGTCAAGGTAGTTTTTGATGAAGTTAAAGTTAAATCAACTTGAAACTTAGTACACACGTTCCCTATTGAATGTCTTTTTACTTTTGGTTCATTCAACCTATGCCAACATTTTGAAATTTAGGTATAAAATTGTATGAAAAATTGTTGGCATAGGTTAAATAATTTGTTACAAATTAAGTGTTATAAAAACATAAATTGATTAGGGCTAATCATTCTACAACCAGTTTAAACATAGCGTTAAAGTATACAAAATATTCAATTTCTTTACAAGTACTAGTCTAAGTGAAAATGTAGGTAATTGTGTGTGTTGATGGTCTCTATTTTATACAGGAATGAGTATTATATTAATGTAATGAAATAATGGGAAAAAAGGATTTTATATTTTTTTTAAAGGACAATCAATGGTCATATTAAATATCTATCAGTGTCATTCTCATGAATATTGTACAAAGTATATGATAAAAAATGTTTAATTTTATATAAAATATATTCCTTCAAATACAATGACATACAACACTATTTAAACTCATGTATTTCATAAATACTGACTCCTGAAAAACATTTTATGTTCACTATTAATTACAACACATACAGGGAATAAGACACATTTCACTGGTGTGATTGTCTCAATAGTCATACTATAAGATATGATGCTGCATCTGCACAATCAACTGGTGTCATGTTGTTATCCTTGAGTCTCTAGGGACAGTTTCACATAACTATCTCATGAGTGAAACATGTCTTAGGATGGTTTTACGGTATATATTCTAGTCTTTAGTGGGTTTCAAAAAGTGGTCCTAAAGGACATCTATTTTTTATCATATATTGTTGCTTGTTGAAGTAGGCTTCATTTAAAAATACAACAAAATAATGAACAAAAAATATCATAAAAATTTGCACAAATGAAATAGCTTTTTAACTCTTTTTTTTTCAAATATTAATATATTTTAGTGTTTTATTTTAGAAATTTGGTTTATTTTATTATTATTAAATTGATATTTATTTCAACTAAATTTTTCTAGTACATGTAGTATCAAGGGTTCTATTTTAGAATTTTTGTCTTTTAATTTTTGTTTTAAATTTCAATTTTACTTCAACACAATTTCGCAAATACTTTATTTTTGTTTCTGAATTTTAAAAGAGTAATAGTTAATGCTTAAATATACTGACTGTATTTTACCTTTTATTAATTAATAATTGTTATAACAACACCTATTGTATTTTGTTTGTAGGCATAGGTTGAATACATTTTTATCAAATGTTGGCATAGGTTGAAGAGCACCTTACTTTTAATGCCAAAATAGATTATTTTACCCAATTTTACAGTTCATTGAACATGGAAAATGATAATGCGAGTGGGGCATCTGTGTACTTTGGACACATTCTTGTTTGTAGTTTTCTTATGTGATTGACCAGACAATTTCAAGTTTTTTTTTTAAGAATGAGCAAATTTTTGTCATCCCATAATAGGTATCCATGTAAATTGTAAAATATCAGCCACAAACTTATCATGCTAAAAGGGGCCTATTCCCTTCATTAACTTGCAGAAAACCTTCATATTGTGATGATTATATGCAAAAACTGTTAAACATTTGTAAAATTTTGCCCTTGTTAATACTTGACTTGATGATGGTCCATGTGCATTTTATATCATAGTTTGCTAGGTGGTTTATACAATATTTTAGGACCCCCTGATTTGGAAAGAATTGTTCTAACCAATAGATCTTCAAATGGGGAACTAACTGTATTTTAAGGTGGTTAAAATATTATATTGTACATATCTGTATACATAGCATGTGACATGAAATGGTATGTATCTATATATGATATTTAGTTTACTGTGTGATGGAGATTTCTGTTTTGTTTGCTGTTGAGAAAAAAAATATAAAGCAGTAAGAACTAATTAATGCTTTATTATGTTTTAGCCATTTTGACATCTTTGAACAGTATTAATTGAAGAAAATTTTATTCATGTTTTGTTATTATATAAGAGATATCAAAATGTGAAATGAATTTGACTTTTTCGCAGAAACTAGCAGAGATGGCTGAAGTGTTGCAGGCTAGAGAAGACAAACTGATTGTTCTCAGTAAAGAAAATATGGACTTGTCGGAAACAAATAATATATTACGCAAGTTAGTCTAATAAGTTATCATATGCCCTGCTGTTGTTAAAATCTGAAATATTAAAAATCAGGGTTTGGTTAGTTACCTTCTTCAAAATTCAAGGGCATAGCACTAGATTTATTTAGAAATAAACTCACACCGTGTATCATTGGTACAGCACATATTATAGGTTTAAACGCCTTTTTAAAGGAATTTATTGGTCTATATACTTGACCAATTCACTCACAAACAAATATATGATATGATATGATTGTGAGTGACTTGGTCCAGTTTATACACCAATAAATTGCTTTAAAAAGGCGTATAATCCTTATAGTTCTTTCAAATTGGAGATAGGGAATATATTTTTCCACACTCGTTACCTCTAATCACACATAAATTGTACATTAATGTCACTGAATAGGCCTGGCGAATGAATATATTTGTTGGTTAACGCCAAAATATGTACTCAACGAACTTTGCTATCTAATAAAAAGTAAACTGCAAAAACTCTTATTATCATTCAAACAAATGTTTTGTGTGTTATTTTATTGAACGATTAACTTGCAGAGAAAATAAATTTTGTTTACGTCGTTGTTATTATAGCCGCCATTTTGTTTACATTGGTTACAAAAAGAAGTTCGGTCAACGTCGACTATTGAAAAATAACCAACGTCAAGATCAACTACGGGAAGTTCTCTCGACCAATCATATCAATGTGTTTTGTATTGTAATTCATAGAGTTCTTTTTTTATAGTTGCATTTCGTTTGTCAAAAAAATGAAAACTAGACGTTTGTGACTTCACATGCTGAACAATGACGTCATTCAAAAAATTTCGTCACACCCAAATAACCATTCATTTAGGACCCAATTTTTTGAATGAAAAAAGTTGGGGTGTGATAATGGGTGCGATAAAGGGTAGGGGTGTGATAAAGGGTATGATAAAGGGTGCGCATCAAAGTTGCACAATATATAGCAGGCTATTTATCAAACATTCAAAACTACTGTATTTACTACTAAATGTATGATAAATGCATTTAACAATGCACCTTACAGAAGGATTTATGTGATCATCTATACACTGTACACAACGCTTCTTTTCGGAATAAAATATTGAAAAATAACATATGTATAAAAGATTTCAATGCCAATTATTGAAACAGCTATACATATTACGCACACACAGTTGCCTTCTATCAGAAATAGAGGTGCAATGAATATTGAATCATATCGGATGAGACGAGCGTCAACTTCTTTGACAAGTATTCGCACATGTTTCAGGAAAATAATGAGACTTCTCTAATCATCAACCTACGACCAAGTCATTTCGTGAAACAACAATCATGATTTTGATTGAAGTACACATTGATATTATATAAACAAAACAAGTATTTTCATACCGTGTCAGAAGAAAAATTGTTCACATCCACTTGGTTAGAACCTATATCCGCTGTACCGATGATACACGGTAAAACTGATCTATTGTCATTGAAACGTAACTTAGAGAATGACTTCAACATTTTGCAATGGAAAACAACAGAACAGTTTTTTGTAATTTCAAGGAGGAGTGTGATACGGTTAAATCTGACAGGATAGTAAGATTGAGATAAAAACATTTTTTTTCCCCTGGAATTCACTCAGATAAAAAGTTAAAACAATACCATGAATACCATGTAAGATTAAATGAAAGTTTTTGTTATTGTTACAGTCAGTTACATCAGGTTGAAGAAACACAAACAGTTGAAAGAGAGGATGTGGAACAAGTAACACATGAGTTCACTAAAAGATTGTCTGAATCAGAGAGACTTTGTCAGCAGGCCATTAGGGTTAGTATTGTTACACTAACTACACAAAGAAGTTATTTATTTGCATGTTTGAGAATTTAGTTTTCATGCAGATAGTTGATGTATGCACTGTAAAGCTTACCTTGGCCAAGTGAGCTTTCCTCATCATTTAGATTATCCTCTTTGTTAACTTCAAATAGTAGAAGATGGGGAGAAAATGAAAAAAATGATGAACAGTATAAGATCATAAAAAATGATTTTTGTCATTAATTCTGTACTAGTCCACAATTTTGGAAAGTGTCTATTGTTGAAGATGCACATAGACCTTGATGATGATACAGGCTCTTTATAGTCTTTTGTTATAATGAATTTTTCATATCCTTTTCAAACAAAAAAACACTATTCAGCATTCCATCTCCATCAATTTCATTGGTACAATCACTAAAAGACTTCCAATGACTGTATGTCAGTGATTCAATTTTAATGCCCCACCTACGATAGTAGAGGGCATTATGTTTTCTGGTCTGTGCCTCCGTTCGTCTGTCTGTGCCTCCGTTCGTCCGTCCGGTTAAAGTTTTTGGTCGAGGTAGTTTTTGATGAAGCTGAAGTCCAATCAACTTGAAACTTAATACACATGTTCCCCATGATATGATCTTTCTAATTTTAATGCCAAATTATAGTTTTGACCCCAATTTCATGGTCCACTGAACATAGAAAATGATAGTGCAAAGTTCAGGTTAAAGTTTTTGGTCAAGGTAGTTTTTGATGAAGTTAAAGTTACATCAACTTGAAACTTAGTACACATGTTCCCTATGATATGATCTTTCTAATTTTAATTCCAAATTAAAGTTTTGACCCCAATTTCACGGTCCACTGAACATTGAAAATGATAGTGGGAGTGGGGCATCCGTGTACTATGGACACATTCTTGTTTAACAGAAATCAATAAAATTGAGAAAGGAAATGGGGAATGTGTCAAAGCAACAACAACCCCACCATAGAGCAGACAACAGCCGAAGACCACCAATGTGTCATTATTTATATTATTTATCTCTCCACAGGAAAAAGAAGCAATAAAGAAGCAGTTTGAAGACATGTCAGCAGATTTTCAGAAAAAGTAATTGTTTTGTTTGTATAATTAATTGAACCCTATTATTTCTGTTCGATGGTAGACCTTATTGTCCACAAGTTTCCTATCAATCATGATATCCTGAAATTCTAAATTGTCCAACTGAAATGGGACCTAGAAAAGGCATAAATACTTTAAGGTCAAGGAACAGTAAATAGTCTTTGTCACAGATTTTGTTAAAATTTTGCATACAACTTTGGCTTGTTGAACTACAACTGAAAATAGAAAAAAAATACATTAATCACTTTTATTATCTGAAGTATCACAGATTGATTTTTTTCAATATGGTTGAATATTTGTATAGAAAGCACATAAAATCAGTGAAAAACTTTCTAAAATTTGTCTTCAAATCATCAAATCTATTAATTCTACTCCATAGATTTTTCTTTAAAAAAACTGTAACTTGGCCTTAATAAAGAGAGCAGAATGTTTGTTTATTTATAATACTATGCAATCTCTAACAGTTTAATATTTCTATCTCATTTTAAAAACAGTATATGTCTTTTTCAAAAATGTGGCTCAAAATAAAGAAAAATAGAGATGATGGATATATGTCAATAGAACAGAAACACATTCGCACAAGACATGCATGTCCTAAATTCTGTATATTACCTTTGTAATGTAAATTATTTGTAAGATTCACATATGTCTGGTATATAATTTCAGATTGATAAAACAAGAGAACTTTTTCAAGGAGAAAGAACAAGTAGTGACAGAACTAATGCAAGAAGGTCACATATATTTACTCTCTTCAATATAACTTTTATTGATCTTATAGTTGTCTACTTTCACACTTAAGGCGGCTTGTGGGTATAAATCAATTTTTTTTTGTAATATAGGATTTCGCTATATTTTTTTATAAATGAACTTTATCATATACTTAATAGAAAAATGAAATAAGAAAAATGGGGTCACTGTTCATTTAAGCTCACAATCTGTCTCCAAAAGAAGTATACATTTTTGTTAATGTCTTTTTTTGTTGTTGAACTAATAGGAGAAATAAAGGTTATATCGAAATAAAAAAAAACTAAATTACAAAAATCGCTTAAATTTTACGATTATTTAGTTTATGTAAAGCTTATTTGAAAACAATAATAATAAATATAGGTCACCAATGAATAAAAGAAGATATTTCAATTTTAATGCCAAAAAATGGCATTTTTGCACCAAAGGGAGATAATTTGGAGCTTTTTCAATGATAAAAACATTTGAAAAGTCATGGGGCCAAACCAAATCAATTTTTTGGGTAGATTTTTGTACCATATCATAAAGTAATAACTAATAGTGTAATAAATAAAATTTGTTATGAAAAAAAAACAAATGTTTAATTTTTTGCCGAAATGTTTGTACCCACGAGCCTCCTTAATAGGCTAGGCCTTTCATTTTCCTACATATGAAAACAAAATACAGAACAAATAAATAAAACATTAATTTCAGGGAAAGCAAGAAAAAGAATTCTTTTAAAGAAGATGCATTCCATTCCATATATAAATGTCAACACAAAATAATTGTTCAATGGATATTATTGTTCATATAAGGTATATTATAAAGCCTCAAGTCAGAATCCGAAAATGATTTCTGTTTTTTTTTAATAAAATATATGAATTTTTAATAATAGGATTTTAATCAGATTTGGTGAAGTTAGTTCTCAGTAAATTTCCAGTTTACGTAAGAGCAAGAGTTGTTTATTCATTATTTCCTTATTCTACTTTACAGGGGAGAAATTGTCTAAACAACAGTTACAGGGTAATACAATCATTAAGAAACTGAGAGCAAAGGAAAAAGAAACAGATTCACTTGTTACTGGATATAGGTAAAAACCCATGTTTATGTATAGATTTGGATATCAGTTTTAATTTTTTCTGTTTTTCTTTGGATATGAAGTTTAATTTTTAACCGGATTTTTGTGACAAAAATGTCGGTTATTGATTTGGGGATGTACGGCGGGCGGGCGGGCGGGCGGCAATCAAATGTTGTCCGTGCATTAACTCATGAACCGTTCAACCAAAGCTTTTAAAATTTTTATATGTTATTACTGACAACTATACGAAGGTCAAGTTCAATAATGGCGATTTGTCTGAAAGATTGAAAAATGGAGTTGTCCGTGCATTTACGCATGAACTGTTCTACCAAAGCTTCCCAAATTTTAATATGTTGTTACTAATGAAAGAATGGAGGTCAAGTTCAATAATGACGAATTTGACTTTTACCGTTCAGGAGTTATGGTTCTTGAAAGATTGAAAAATGGTTTTTCCCGTCGTGTCCGTGCATTTTCTCATGAACCATTCAACCAAAGCTTTTGAAATTTTAATATGTTGTTACTGATGACAAAATAGAGGTCAAGTTCAATAATGACGATTTTGACTTTTACCGTTCAGGAGTTATGGTTCTTGAAAGATTGTAAAATGGCGTTTCCATTCAGGTTGTTGCATTTACTCATGAACCATTCAATCTAAGCTTTTCAAATTTTAATATGTTGATACTGATGACAAAATGGAGGTCAAATTTGATATTGACGATTTTCACTTTCACCATTCATCAGTAATGGTTCTTGTGATATTGCCAGGACACAAATAAATGTTAATAAATCCGGTTTGCTGTCGTTGTGACAGCCTCTTGTTATTATTGAATTAAGTCTATAGATGAACATAAAACTTTTTTGTTGGAGGTGTGGGAGCGGGATGGTTGATTTGAAATGAGATATTTATATGAATATATATCAATGTCTGATAAAAGAAACTTTACAATTAAGACAGGCTGGTATGATAAACCTGATTAAAGCCATGTTGAAATCTCATATTAACAGAACACTTGATTTGAAGATATTTACATTAATTTTCTTGTAATTTTTAGAAAGAAGATAGATGATCAGACTACAGAAATTGAACATTTAAAAACATGTCTGGATAGTAAAGAGGAAATGGAAAAGAAACAAACAGGTAATTCAGCTGTTCAATATTGAAGTTTTAAAAGAATGTCATTCGAGTAAAATGTTTATTAATAATTGAATTGAAATTTAAAATGTAATAGCTCATACACCAACAAGTTTTTATACAACTGCAAAAATTGAAAAATTTTTGGTCATATATTGGTATGACGTTTGCGTTGTCGTCGTTGTCCGAAGACATTTGGTTTTTCGCACTATAACTTTAGTATAAGTAAATAGAAATCTATGAAATTTTAACACAAGGTTTATGACCACAAAAGGAAGGTTAGGATTGATTTGTGGAGTTTTGGTCCCAACAGTTTAGGAATTAGGGGCCAAAAGGGTCCAAAATTGAACTTAGAATGATTTTAACAAAAATTGAATTCTTGGGGTTCTTTAATATACTGAATCTAAACATGTACTTAGATTTTTGATTTTGGGCCCAGTTTTCAAGTTGGTCCAAATCGGGTCCAAATTAAACTTTGTTTGATTTCAACAAAAATTGAATATGTGGGGTTCTTCAATATGCTGAATCTAACCATGTATTTAGATTTTTGATATTTGGGCCCGGTTATCAAATTGGTCCACATTGAGGTCTAAAGGGTCTAAAATTGAACATTATTTTATTTCATCAATAATTGAATTCTTTGGATTCTATGATATGCTGAATCGAACCATGTATTTAGATTTTGGGTATTGGACCATAATAGGAAAATGTCCAATTTAAAAATTTTAAGTTTTTAAGTTTAAGTTCTTAGTTCACATTCATTCTGTGTCAGAAACCTATGTTGTGTCAACTATTTAATCACAATCCCAATTCAGAGCTGTATCAAGCTTAAATGTTGTGTCCATACTTGCCCCATCTGTTCAGGGTTCGACCTCTGCGGCGGTATAAAGCTGCGCCCTGCAGAGCATCTGGTTTTTTCTAGTTACATATGGACAAAATAATGTTTAATTTAAATTTTGAAGTAAAATTCAAATGTCTTGAAGGTAGAATGGACAAATAAGTCAGGCATTTTCCTAAATAACCTTTGTGTATTGGTAGACCTGTTTCCAGTAGCTGTAAAGTTGAATAGTTGACATTAGATTTTTTTAATTACAAAAAATGGAAGAGTGTTAAAGTTTCAAAGAACATCTATTTCTGTCATCTACATTGAAAGTTGAAGTATGTACCAAAATGATTTCCGTTCAAAACTCTGATTTTTATTGCAGAGGCTATTAACCAACTGAATACTGCTGTACAGAAACAAGAAAGAGAACTCACTAAGTTAAGGGTAAGATTATTTATTACTAGACAAATAAGAAGTAAATGACTATTGTTACAAATCAACCACTATTTCATGAATGTAAGTTTAATTCCTTTAAGCTATATATTTTTATAGTTATTTTATGTGTGAAATTGTTTTTTTTAATTAATTTAAAAGTTTATATTTGCTTTTCTGAAGAAGAAAAAAGACAAGGTTTTATGTCTTGTTTATATGTTTAAGTGAAGTATTTTACTAGATGCGAAATAAAATATTAACTACTTTTTTTGCGACCCTTTATAGCTAGCTGTTGGGTGTCATACAAGGATATGTGTTGAAGACATTACTTTGAACTATAATGGTTAACTTTTACAAATTGTGATTTGAATGGAGAGTTGTCTAAATGGCACTCATATCACAACTTCTTATAACTATAGATATTAATAAATTGAATTCAACTTTTTTCTTAACTACCCTTGTAATATATAGTTTTGGTTATATCACTTCTTAATACATGTATTTTACAGAGTATAGAGTCTGATGCAGGAGAGAGAGTCAGAGGACTACAAGCAGCTTTAGATAACTCATACAAGTATGTTATCTTCTTTATTGTTTGGAAATAGACAGGTTCCTGTGAAAATAACTTGAACTTGCTTTGGAATTTCATTTTGATCTCAAAATAAACCCAGTCTACATGTATCTAGAGTTGTTTTTGTCCTTTCAGACATTCCAATATTTGTCTAAGAATTATCAAGACTGTTGGCTTTAATTGAATTTAAAAAAAATTTGTCATTGAGCTATTCACAGGGCATATGCCAACTGTGCCAACTTTCTATTTGTTTTGTTTATTTTTTAGTGTAGCATAGAAACCAAAGGGGTAACATACATGTATATAGTTACAGTTCTTTTCTGTGAACTTAACATATCGTTTTCTGTTTTGATTTGAGTTCTTTCCTGATCCAAGGATAGGTTTTTTTAGTTCTGGATGCTTAAAGATATAATGTTAAGTCTAAAAGTATGACAGCTTCAGGAACTCCAGATTTAATAGCATCACTCTTTTTGTGTATATGTATCCATAGATACACATATGTTATATGCTTATAAATTAATTTGTATTATAGAGAGATAGCAGAGCTGAATAAATCTAAAGCTGCCTTAGATAATCAGGCCCAGGCTGCTGCTCTCAGTCAGGAAATGCAGATACGTGAAGAACTCAAGGCTCAATTAGAGAGAGAACAAGTTAGCTTTAAACAAGAAAGAGAAACATTAATCATACAGGTATATGTTGTTTCAAAACAATATATTATCTGGGAAGCAAATCTCACTGTACATCGATAAACTTGGTGCTTCTAAGAAAGAAAAACAATTTAATGCTAAAACGAAAAATTCTTATTTAGCAAAACTGAAAAAAAACCAGTCCTGTACCTCCTACCTACTTTTCTAACATTTTTGATGTGCAAAATAATGTTTAAAGCTAATTTATCCTTTTGATTTCAGATAGAAGATTTACGACTGAGTATGCAGCGTATGGAGAAAGAACATAATCGTAGAGAAGACATGCTCCGCCAAGAAATATCAGATTTACAAGTGGTAAGTAATTTATTAAACTTAAATATTTTCTTATCTTCATTGATTTTGTAAATTAATATGTAGGACTCTAAAGTGCGATGGGGAGGCTAAAGTATGATGGTCTCGCTCGCTAAAGTGCGATGATCTACGCTAAAGTGCGATGACTCCATACGCTAAAGTGCGATGACTCCATACGCTAAAGTGCGATGACTCCATACGCTTAAGTGCAATTGTACGAGAAAGTATAGACGTAAGAAACGTAGTTGTATTATGACGTTAATTAACATTCTTTTATACAAACTAAAAATGAACTCTTCTGAAGATTTATTACAAGTATTGATTAACAACTTTTAAATAAACCAGCATTCATTGACTTAATTAAAATCAAAACTTAACCGTGATTTGTCCTCTGAAGCAAATGTGTTTGTTTTATGCTAGAAAAAGAACTTGTATCGTGTAGTCGACTATTTTACTTTTTAGATACAAAAAGTATTCGCATAAATATCCTGTATCTTGCCTTTATTGGAAGAGAACGAACACATTTAAAAAAATCATTGTCTGTGTTGCAGTTTACTTTGCGGTCCCCGTTAAAATATTGTCGCTTTTATTGAAAAGTAACATTGGTAAAATAAAGGTCCTTTTTTTCAAGCAAAAATTATAAATTGTGGACTAAAACATCAGTTTGTTCATTGTAGGAAATTATAACATGTATTTGTACTTGCTACGAAAAGGTTAAGCTTGGCAAACACCACCGTTTCTCGAACTAAATTAAAGTTTGAAATATCACATTATTTACCGGCTTTATAACGTGGCCAAACCTCTAAATTTAAATACAATTAAGCCTACCTGTAAATCATAAAGCCTATCACATCCTATGTGATATCTTAAGCATACTAGCTTTTACAAAAAGACTTGTCTTTAACATCTATGTACTTTAATGTTTTAGCCCTTAAACATTACCCTATTGTTCCATCGCACTTTAGCGTGCTATACAATTTTACTTTAGCAAAAAAATAACCATCTCACTTTAGCATTAGATACCATTGTACTTTAGCGTAGACCATCTCACTTTAGCATGACCATCGCACTTTAGAGTCCTACACATATATATATTCACAGAGTAAGTAAGATTTTTCTGATCACTTATCTTTAATGTTGTTTTTTTACAGCAACTACAAGAGGATGAAGCTAGAAATCAAGATTTAAGTCAAAATGTTACTTCAGGTTAGTTCAGGGTTGTTCAAAAATAAATTTTGATTTGGAATGTGATGATGCAATATATTCTACTTTTCTAATGTTGGCTGTAATTCCATTTCAAATGATTATTTAATTTTAAATACACCATAATTTCTTTGTAAACAAATATTTCAGGATCCACACATTTCATATCCATGTATTATATGAAGCTCTTTCCCCTTTAACAGTTAGTCTTAAGTAATTTAATTTAAAATCTTAAATACTTGTTTTTCTCATAAGATGTGGGTATGATGAAGTATTTGTTATACGCTGTGCTGTTATATTGTTATGCTATTCAGTTAATACGATTATGAGGCTTTACCTCCTAATTCACACTTTTATGAATGTTAGGGCATTCATGAAGAACTGCTTATGATGATGTATTTTAGTAAACAAAAACATTTTATTGAATAATTGTTGTAAAGAAACAAGATCCCATACTTCTATTGTGTGTTCAAATCACAATAAATTATAACCTTTTTAATTTACTTTTCTCTGAATTACAGCTACTCGTCCATTGTTACGACAGATAGAAAATCTTCAGTCAACATTTGCACAACAATCAGCATCCTGGGAAAAAGTGGAGAAAAATCTCTCTGATAGATTATGTAAGATATAATATGTATACTTGTTCTCATACATAAAAAGTGTAGGAAAGAATCCAAGTGAAAAATATTAAAATATTTAATTCTAAACTTACAAGATAACTTTTTATCCACAAATCAGAACCGACGAGAAAGCTGAGATTTCTTTATTGTTCAAGTCATTCTGTGTGTTTCCTAACATAAATTAGATGTGGTAGGATAGCTGATGAAACAATGTTCTTGATAATTCTGTGTTGTATTTTACTTCATTTCTTTTAAAATAACTTATCAAACTGTATTTAAATAAGTTTACTGCTTGGATTTATATTCGTTGTAAGTAATAACATCAAAAGTTTAATTTTATACATGATGATTGAATATATTTTGTATTGACAGATGAAGCACAAACACAATTAGCCATGGTGACAGAACGAGAGAGATCTGCTAGTGAGAAACTCATGGATATAAATACACAGGTTGCCACCCTTGAATCTCAGAACAGTCATTTGAGACAAGATAAATCTCAATTAAATGCTCAGCAAGAAATTCTGAAATCTAAAGTACAAGTACTTGAGGATGCCAAAAATAGGTAAATTACATTGTAAAATGATTTATTTTACATTTAAATAAGATTCCAACAATCATTAGATCAAGACTTCACTTCTAGAGTTTTGCATTCACAGTTGTGACTTTATTGATCATATGTCAATTTGTAACAGCTGTCTGTGAACAAGATTTCATTAGTTGTACCATTATGTAACATCACAAGAGTGTTCACATGATATTAGCTACGCCATGTTTTTGTGTTTAAAGTTTTGTTGTCTATATATCATTATCTTGCATAGGGAAATAATCATCATTTAACACTAAGCAAGATAGTTTTAAATGCTGTTGAAAAATGAAGATTTATTTGCATATAAACAAGGTGAGGTTTAAGATAAAAAAGATCTATTTTTTTTTTTTATGAAATTTAGAAAATTTAAAGAATTGTTAATGTATTTCAGTGAAGCAGCACAGCTGGAAGCTTTCAGACAACAAGCATCTCGAGACATGGCTGAAATCAGAAAGGAGAAGGTACGAGTAATTACCTTTAAATTTAAAAAGAAAAATGATCCAAATCAGAAATTAAAATGGAAACTTTATAGATCATTAAAAAGGTAGACTAGACTCATCATTTAACAAGTCCACATGTTAGGTAGCAATACACAGTTAGAAGTTTAGTTTCGCATTATGGCCCCTGTGAATTTTTTAAATATGAAAGTTTTTGTACAATAAAATTGATTTTTAGATAATTGAAGAATAATATAGCCTTCTTAGTGGGTTTATATGAACATTAAGATTGTTTTTAACATGTTTTATAGGCCATTTATATGATTGACAGTCCGTATTCTCCTATCCGTACCGTTCATAGGTCCATACATTATTGTAGTGTTTATCAACAAAGATTTTGCGCTCGATCTTTTCAATTCAATTTTATGGAAAAACGAGCAGATAAGCATATGATTTTTTTGGGACCACTTGATAGATATAAACCTATGGATTCAGGAAAGGTATTACTGTAATTGATTGAAATTTTCCTTTAGACCAAATTTTGGAGACTTTTGTGACATGTTCACCCCCCTTTTTTGCTATATTTTGTATCTAAGAAATGCAGATTGTTGCCATGGTTACACCCAAGAGGGATTATATTTCACCCTTATGACCATTAGAAATCAAATCTATGGAAGATTCTCTTTCTATAAGTATATACATGCATAACACACATATAAAGCCTTCTTTGTTAGACAGGAGGGGAAAGAGGGTGTTTAAAAATTATGAGTGTCAATTTTAAGTTTTTTTCCTAACTGTGTATTGCTACCTTAGATACTCATTACAAAGATAACGGATTAAATAAAATATACAGAAGAGAACCACAGCATTACCGTCTACAACCATGGTACTATAGAAATCATCTTCTAAACATCTTTCATTTAAAAAGTTATTTGTGAATTGGAAGTGTGGAAAATTGCCTTAATTGTTAAAGTCTTTGTCATTTGGTCTTTTGTGGATAGTTGTCTCATTGCCAATCATACCACATCTTCTTTTTATGCCCCACCTACGATAGTAGAGGGGCATTATGTTTTCTGGTCTGTGCGTCCGTTCGTCCGTCCGTCTCACTAGGCGTCTGTCTGTCTGTCTGTTCGTTCGTTCGTTCGTCCGTCTGTCCCGCTTCAGGTTAAAGTTTTTGGTCAAGGTAGTTTTTAATGAAGTTGAAGTCCAATCAACTTGAAACTTAGTATACATGTGCCCTATGATATGATCTTTCTAATTTAAATGCCAAATTATAGTTTTGACCCCAATTTTACGGTTCACTGAACATAGAAAATGATAGTGCAAATTTCAGGTTAAAGTTTTTGGTCAAGGTAGTTTTCGATGAAGTTGAAGTCCAATCAACTTGAAACTTAGTATACATGTGCCCTATGTTATGATCTTTCTAATTTAAATGCCAAATTATAGTTTTGACCCCAATTTTACGGTTCACTGAACATAGAAAATGATAGTGCAAATTTCAGGTTAAAGTTTTTGGTCAAGGTAGTTTTTGATAAAGTAGAAGTCCAATCAACTTGAAACTTAGTATACATGTTCCCTTTGATAAGATCATTCTAATTTAAATGCCAATTTCACGGTCCACTAAACATAGAAAATGATAGTGCGAGTGGGGCATCCGTGTACTGTGGACACATTCTTGTTTTTATATTGATTACCTATTGATTTGTGGGAATTCACATTTACATCATTTAGGCTTTAATTTATATATATGTGTTTTATGAGAAAAAATACCACATTTTCCTAAATAATTTTATTAATTTTAAAAAACATTTGTATCTACAAATACTGTATTAGAATCTTTGTTTAATTTTAGGTATTTTTAGAAACACAGCTTGACATGGAGAAAACCAAGTGTGAACAGGAAAAGAAAAAGTTCTATTTAGCCCAAGAGCAGATAACTCAATTGGTATGAACAAATTATTTTTCTAATTTAAGGGAAGATTGAAAGATTTGAAAATCATTAAGAAATTATAATTAAAAATATAGTATATTTATTTGATATAAACTAATTGCATGTTTAAAAAAAAACATCATCCAAATGCCTTTGAATTGAAATATTTTCATTGGTTCATCTACATGCCAAGCAAGACTTAATTATATTGCAAAATGCTCTGCTTACATTAATTAAAACATGCATTTCTTTTACAGGAAAGAGATCTACAGAGACCTCAGTCACGGTCCTCTACACATTCCCCTGTCTCGATATCTAGAGCAGAAAGTGTCAGTAGTATGTCAGAGCCACCCAATGTTATGTTGGCCTCATTCACAGAGGTTTGTACATTATACTACTACCAAAAAAATATTGTTTCTATGTCATTGAATCATTGTCTGTTGCTTTCTTTTATTGTTTGCTTGTCTAGTCATGATTTCTGCTATCCACCAATCAATTCTTTTAATATTTGGAAATCGTTGGGACTAATCACATACACTTATTGATTATTGTCTTGGCTAAAGTAAACAAAGATGAAGGGGTGGAGCAGTTCTAGTAACCTCTGGGCTAAATCAGTCAATCTGAAAGACAGTCTTTCACCAAATATTTTCTTTGAAGTTTTCTCTGCTCCTATATATTGAAGGGACTGATATAATATTTGTTCTTCAGCTTGATGTTAAGTTGCTTATCTGGAGGCGAAATTGAAAATAAAAGTTCTGAGTAGACAAATTAGATAATCAATATTGAAAGCATGAGGTAGGATGTCACTGTTATACATTTACTTTATTTTCTATTTCTATAGGATGATATAGATAAACACTTCATGTTAGGCACTCCAAAAACCAGCTTGTATGACAGCCTTAGACAAAGTGGTGCTGCTAATCTACTAGAAAATCTACAGTCTCAACTGAAACTCAGAGAGGGAGAAATAGCACAGTTACAAGTGAGTAGAAACTCTACAGTCTCAACTGAAACTCAGAGAGGGTGAAATAGCACAGTTACAGGTGAGTAGAAAATCTACAGTCTCAACTGAAACTCAGAGAGGGTGAAATAGCACAGTTACAGGTGATTAGAAAATCTACAGTCTCAACTGAAACTCAGAGAGGGTGAAATAGCACAGTTACAAGTGAGTAGAAAATCTACAGTCTCAACTGAAACTCAGAGAGGGTGAAATAGCACAGTTACAAGTGAGTAGAAAATCTACAGTCTCAACTGAAACTCAGAGAGGGTGAAATAGCTCAGTTACAGGTGAGTAGAAAATCTACAGTCTCAACTGAAACTCAAAGAGGGTGAAATAGCTCAGTTACAGGTGAGTAGAAAATCTACAGTCTCAACTGAAACTCAGAGAGGGTGAAATAGCTCAGTTACAGGTGAGTAGAAAATCTACAGTCTCAACTGAAACTCAGAGAGGTTGAAATAGCTCAGTTACAGGTGAGTAGAAAATCTACAGTCTCAACTGAAACTCAGAGAGGGAGAAATAGCTCAGTAACAGGTGAGTAGAAAATCTACAGTCTCAAGAAACTCAGAGAGGGTGAAATAGCTCAGTTACAGGTGAGTAGAAAATCTAGTCTCAACTGAAACTCAGAGAGGGTGAAATAGCTCAGTAGAAAATCTAGTCTCAACTGAAACTCAGGGAGGGTGAAATAGCTCAGTTACAGGTGAGTAGAAAATCTAGTCTTAATGAAACTCAGAGAGGGTGAAATAGCTCAGTTACAGGTGAGTAGAAAATCTACAGTCTCAACTGAAACTCAGAGAGGGTGAAATAGCTCAGTTACAGGTGAGTAGAAAATCTAGTCTCAACTGAAACTCAGAGAGGCTGAAATAGCTCAGTTACAGGTGAGTAGAAAATCTACAGTCTCAACTGAAACTCAAGAGGGAGAAATAGCTCAGTTACAGGTGGGTAGAAAATCTAGTCTCAACTGAAACTCTGAGAGGGTGAAATAGCTCAGTTACAGGTGAGTAGAAAATCTACAGTCTCAACTGAAACTCAGAGAGGGTGAAATAGCTCAGTTACAGGTGAGTAGAAAATCTAGTCTCAACTGAAACTCAGAGAGGGTGAAATAGCTCAGTAGAAAATCTAGTCTCAACTGAAACTCAGAGAGGGTGAAATAGCTCAGTTACAGGTGAGTAGAAAATCTAGTCTTAACTGAAACTCAGAGAGGGTGAAATAGCTCAGTTACAGGTGAGTAGAAAATCTACAGTCTCAACTGAAACTCAGAGAGGGTGAAATAGCTCAGTTACAGGTGAGTAGAAAATCTAGTCTCAACTGAAACTCAGAGAGGCTGAAATAGCTCAGTTACAGGTGAGTAGAAAATCTACAGTCTCAACTGAAACTCAAGAGGGAGAAATAGCTCAGTTACAGGTGGGTAGAAAATCTAGTCTCAACTGAAACTCTGAGAGGGTGAAATAGCTCAGTTACAGGTGAGTAGAAAATCTACAGTCTCAACTGAAACTCAGAGAGGGTGAAATAGCTCAGTTACAAGTGAGTAGAAAATCTTGTCTGAATTTTGTCTCAAAGAGACAGACATAGCTTTGCTTCAAACAAGTATCAAATTTAGTATTAACTGAAACTCTAGGAGAGAGAAATATCTTGGACTCAAGTCAGTGGAAATCTTGAAGAGCACAAAAGTCGCTTCTTTACTAACAAGTCTAAATATAAGTGTCAACTGAAAATATCTTATGTAGAATAGCTCAGATAGAATTAAGATAGAAATTTGAATTATCTGACAGAGAGAAATAGCTCTGCTTCAAGTGAGTAGAACCTCTACAACCACCAAGAATAGAGTGTAGAACAGGATGATTTTGCATTGGATTATTAAATATTAGTGGATAAAAATGAACTGGTCTAAACTTTTGTAGTTAGCAACTGAGATATTTTAGCTAAGAATATATAAAACAAAGAGAAACAAAATTTAACACCAATAGTTTAATGGATATCATGAATATATGTTGAGTATGTGATGGCTATTTTGATTTGAATTTTCATACAACATGTATAACTTATGTAATATTTAAGCGAAATGTTTTTTCAAATCCAATTTCATTGTGCAATATTGGATTACTATTTTACAGAGTGATATTCAGCAACTAGAAAGAACGAGAGAGTCCATGGCAAGAGAACTTGTTAATTTAACCAATCAAAATGAAGCACTAGAAGAAAAAGTCCAAGAGTTACCACAATTACAGAATCAATTCAAGGTACATTTAAAGTTGAAATATTTTTTCCTCATTTAAGATTGTACCAATTATCAACAAATGATTATGGCATCTTAACTTCAGTCTTGTTTTAGGTGTTCTGCTGATAAACAATGTTCTTGTCAAAACTATGAATGAATGCACAGGTTAAACCCAATATTGTTTATGCACTAGTCTTTTGAAACCAGATTCTACATTATTTATGCCTGGCTTTCAATATAAGGGGGCATTATTAGTAGTATTTCAGGTGTGTGAGTCAGCCAATTTACATCTGGTTCAAGTATTCTTTTATTATGGTAATTGATAATGCAGTTGTGGTAATTTCAACAATGTGTTCTTTTTGAATATATGCCAGTTTATGGTTTCCACCCGGATTTTTATGTTTATTGGGCATGAAAATGTCATAATGAGTATGAGGCTTATGGACACATAGTATCACTTTGTTATAGCGAGTCCTATTGGAATTATAGCTAAAGACCCACTGACTAAAGATGATGCTTTTGTGTTATTTCAAAAGTGAGAAAATAGTGGGAAAGAAGTATTTTTGTATGATGAATAAATACTACAAAGAAATTTGTATTATGTATGGTGATCACAGGATTCACTTGATTATAGCCTACCAATCTTACAACAATGTTATCCAATAAATAGAGCCTCATGAAAGATGTTACAGATTTATGGAGAACTATAACACTTTTCTTCTTTATTTTTAGGAACTGAACCAGAGGTACAATGCCATATTACTGCTGTATGGAGAACTATAACACTTCTTTATTTATTTTCAGGAACTGAACCAGAGATATAATGCCATATTACAGATGTATGGAGAGAAGGTAGAAGAGGCTGATGAATTAAGATTAGACTTAAATGATGTTAAAGAAATGTAAAGATGCAGGTAAAGATTTAAAGTTTGAATTTAGAATGAAGAAACATCTAACTCAAACTCCCTAAAATTCTCATAGAGCATTAGATGACAGTCATATTTGTTAAAGTTTTTGAATAAATATTGCCTTTATCATTTTTATAGTACAAGTCAATATCATATGTTAAAAAGGTAAAATTTGATACCAAACAAAATACACAACTGCTGTTGATGTGAATGAATTTTAAACTTATCACGGATTCACAAAAACCAGCATATAGTTTATACTGTGACAGTGCTTCTCAATTGGCCGTTTCAGAATCTAAAGCATCATGGGTAATTTCATTGTTCGTACCCAAAGTGAAAATAACGTTACGTCATTGGTTGAATTTCCATTGTTTATAACATTTTAAACCAATCAAACGCTTTGGTGTACGCTTTGAAATATTACCCAGGATGCATTAGATTCTGAAACGACGAATTGATGGTGTTTAAACTTTCAGCTTACAATTGTTACCCACCATGATTTAAGTTAGTTTCCATACAATGTTTAGTTTAGGGCTATCAAGATTCATATTACAACCACACTCCTTCAGTTTAGCAGAAAACAATGCTTGATACAGAAACCCTATTTCTTCTATTGAAAACAAGCAATAGATAAAAAGTTCCAAATTCAGTAGACCTGAAAATTTTTCTTTATGCAGGATTCCCACTTGAAAAATGTTGATCTGACTCAATTATATAAACCAAAAACTTAATGACCTTTATGCAAATATCTAGTGATTCTCAACCATAGGATATCAGACTTAATCTTTTTTGACGAGTATACAATGTGTTAAGTCTTCTTGTTCTTAAAACCCTTATTACGCTGTATTTTATTATCATCTGGCAATTCTTAAGCAATTAATTATATTTTGTCAGATACAATGACCATTTGAATCTTTTAATGATTTTTTTATTATTTTCCAGATTGATCATCTGTTGGCCAAATGAATTCCAGGCAAAGTACAATAACATGGGCATGTGTTGCAATAATGTGGGCATGTTTATCATTTCATAAATGGTTGACCAATAATTCTATTCAGTAACTAGCCAGTGAAATAGTAGTCTTTAACTGTTTTCATCAGAGGAAGTGTATATAAATTGGGAGAAAACAAATTCCATTGGTATCCATTAACCTAGATGAGGGATTGCTAATTCCATTTGAATTATAATCTGATCCATAAATAGACACATTCTACTTTCAGTCATACAGTTGGCTTTATAGTACAGCCTTTTGGAAAGAAAATTCATCAATAAAAACACTCCATTGTGTGGTAAAAGACTTGAATATTTCAAGCAAAATATACTGTGATATCTGTGAAGTCTAACTTCAAAAATGTATTTGTTGTTTATGTTACATATAATATAGTGAAGCTTTTATTCCCAGACTTAACGATTTGCAAATGATTTAAATTGTTGGATTGACACCTATTTCGTAACAGACTATTATGTACTCTTGAACATAAAATGAATTATCTGTATCCCTAACTATGAAATGAATACTAAGAGAGAATCAAGAACCTTATCTGAAATACAAGCTTGTAGCCTAAGTGTGCATTAGATATAGGAATTAATTGTTTAGCATGAAACCTAATTTTATATCATTGTTGTTGAGCATGAAACTCATAGTACAGGTATTTTTAACAAGTACTACCTGTTCAAGTGATATATATAATTTTTTAAGTGAGGTTATTAATTTGACGAATATAAATGCATGTATATGTTTATAATGGGGTATTTTGTTTTTAATACTTAAGTATGATTATTTTCACTGCTTACAGTAATATTTAGAGAAACTGTCTCTGAAAATATTAATAATCACATATCTCTTGTATATTTACTAATTATCGCTATTTTGTGCATTTTTCCTTTGATCTTTTTTTGTGATAATTTTCATATCATGCTTCTCGCTTGAGATGGAAAAATATGGCTAGAAACTAAGGAGGCCACGTGGCGTTGCTAACGAAACTGACATGAAATTGACAGGTAAAATAGCGATAAACAGATTATCATTGTCATCTCAACTCAATTGCTTTTCTCACTTCGCTGTACCAGCTCAAGCGAGAAAAATCAATCTCGTTGAGATGATCAACGATAATCTATAATTATTACTTATATAACTGTGGTCTAAAGAATACAGTATCCAAGTTCAATATGATAACTGTGTTTACTTCTTGTTGTAAATTGTTGTCATTATCACCTTGTCAAGCTATGGGGGAAAAGGTACCCCACAAGTAATATAACCAGGTTGAATTTGAATTAACTGTAGATATTATGGAATTATTATTCAAATAACAAATAAGTGAACTTTCATCCTTTACATTTACTACACACATTAGTGCTTTTGCTGTAACCACAAATGAATTAAGTATTTAAAGAGAATTTATTTTCCTGCCTAAACCATATTCTCAATTGTGTGTCCTTTTGTGTCCCATATTTGAAATTGTCTATACCTACATAATGATATAGGAATATTTATTTATTGTACAAAAGTTGTATGTAAAGTCTTACTTTTTGGTGGGTTTCATGGAAACCTAAAGGTTAATATGATGTAATACCATTTCATGATGTCAAAAGTATGAATTCCTTTGTGTTAAATATTTTTGCAAATGTTGATGACAGACTGTGAAACCCTCATGGGTAATCAGTGTTGTGAAAAGCCATTTAATAGTAGAAGTGTTGATGAAATTTTTATCTGGACATATTCAGTGGGACAGTTTTTTCTTTTTTAAAGTTTATTCCTTTCAATCACAAAGTGGACTATATATTGAGTAAGTTTGTGAATGGCCGTTCATTCACACAGCTGATTTGGTGTTATGTTTTGTTAGTGAATGGCAGAGTTGACACATCAACTAACTTCTTCAAAATATCCCTAACTACTGTTGAAAATTAGGAAGATTTTGTACCCTAGGCATGAATTGCTATAAGATATTAATAATAATGCATTCAGTATACTTC
Source organism: Mytilus edulis (assembly GCA_019925275.1). Taxonomy (NCBI): domain Eukaryota; kingdom Metazoa; phylum Mollusca; class Bivalvia; order Mytilida; family Mytilidae; genus Mytilus; species Mytilus edulis. The sequence continues at coordinate 92,341,650 of CM034356.1, read as the reverse complement.
AAACAAATAGTCCTGAAACAAATTTTTACTACCAGGGAATTATCTTTCTGTCGGTATATATAACTATTTGAAATGAATTTCAACTTTATTTCAATAATGTGGTTTATTTGTGAGGGATTTATTTTATATGGAAAACTTATATTGTTATATAAATGTGCTTACTTGTGATAATTTATTTTTAATGATTATTGAATTAAAATTATGAAATTGAACCTTTGTTATTCTTTATCAATTATATCAGTCATGACTCATCATGTGCTCTTCATAAAAGAATGACAAAATCTCCAGTTGACCATATCATACATGCGTGGTTTTTAAAACTGGAGATGAACATAATTTATCAACAGGCAAAGCTGTTTCTACTGGTAGACTACAACCAGTAGAAGTAAAGGCTGTCACTACAAGATTCACCATAACTATTAGACATTTTGTAGTTTAACAAGCATCAGCCATGTTGATCAATGTATGTTGGGTATGGTGGTTGATCATTATCCAATACAAAATATATAAAATGACCCTAAACAAGATCTTCAAGTGAGCAAACGTCACTGATTGCATTTCAGGGAAAATATTAATTTGTAGATGGCAAAATGGCAATTTGTTTACCGGATGAGGGATTCAGGCTCTCTGGATCTTCTTGTCAATGATTTTGGCAGTATTTGCAGTTTTGCAGTGAATGAGACTTTATATTTATATTATAACCTATCAAATAGACCTAAAGAAGAGATTTTGGTGAAGAAATTGAGATTTCTATCAAACATAGGGCTTTTACAAACTAAATATTAAATCAGATATAAAAAGAAATGTTACAATAAATAATTTTCTAAAATATCTTTCTAGCTGAAAGATGTGCTTTGTTTCCAATAAGAAAAAATGTAAATTTACTTGTTTTCCTTAATTTTTGTGGAAAAATCAATAGTATGCTCTATGTGACTACATGAATAAAACATTAATTTTCATCAAAAAAGGTATAATTCCTATTTAGTCAATGTTTCAACTAGGATTCATTGTTGTATTGGTCAATTAATCCTTATTTGAAAATTTAGCTACAAATAAGCTTAAAAAAATATGACTTTTTGTTCTATGCCGTGTACTGGTCAGTGGGGAGTTGGATGATCAGAGAATTGCATGCCAGTGCCGTGTACTGGTCAGTGGGGATTTGGATGATCGGAGAATTGCATGCCGACGAGAGTGGATGTGAACATTTTTGCAGAGAGAATCCTTCAACATCATTGAAATTGTTTTGTCAAATTGGTTTCATGAATAAATATTATTATCCTTACATGGTATATTTTATGTTTTGGATTAATTTTTTGTTGTTGAAAGATTTTTCACATATTTTCAGGATTGTTTAAGACAGGTGGTTAGATGGAATTCATTATTAGTTTCCATGTGGGAAACTATCAGACCAATTTATTGATGTCTGAGGGTTTTACCTGTTCCCCATATGATTTGGTAGTTTCTTTTTGAAATCCTTAATTGTAGGATTTTCAGCTTTCCAATACCAAGTAAACAGCTGGGTATTTTTCGGAATTGGTTTGGATTCCAAGTATGTACGTTCAGGTTTCCCATTCATTGTCTAGGCATTGGGTGAATTTGTGTGCTTATAGGTATAGGAACATGTGGTATGAGTGCCAATGAGACAACTCTCCATCCAAATAACAATTTATAAAAGTAAACCATTATAGGTCAAGGTACGACCTTCAACACTGAGCATTGGCTCACACCAAACAACAAGCTATAAAGGGCCCCAAAATTACAAGTGTAAAACCATTCAAACAGGAAAACCAAGGGTCTTATCTATATAAAAAAGAAACACAAACAAACGGAAACATACTGTACATCAGATTTCTGACTTAGGACAGGTTCAAACATTTGCAGCGGGATTAAACACTTTAATGGTACCAAACCTTCTCCCTTTCACTGAGACAATAGTATAAAAATCACAACATAGAAAAACACACTATAAAATATCAATTGGAAGGCTTAACTAAATAAAAAAAAAAGTAAATTAACACACTATGAACGTATAATTTTGAGATGCAATACCTGAATGCATATACAACATAGTCAATAAAGTTGTTAGGGTTAAATATCTAATGTCAAAAGTAAATAAACAAGTTTACATAAAGCTAGTGGTAAGATATCACTGTGAAATATTTAATATAATTTTGTCGTTTAGTATACTAAATTTTCCATGTATTAGGAATACCAAGAAAGTTCGGTGATATAAATAATCATAATCTAACATTTGGTACATATGGGGTGAATATCAACAATAAAACTATACAATAAGAGCTAGATAAAACTTCCTGTACAGATTGTTAAAGGTATGTTTTATTGCATTATAATTATTGTATTTGGGGAAGGTTAACCTTCTGGTAGTAATGTCTGGGTAAATGCAAATGCTCACATTAAATCTGTACTGATACAGTGTTAAGTGACCTCCTTTACAACATAACCTATGGTGGTGCTCCTACTATAGGAGGAAGATACAGAACATACAATCATACCTTGTTCTGTCACATCCTTTTTAGTTTCACTCCCCAAACCATCACATCCCCTTATGTAATCAAATTGATCAAATGACCTAAATTATGTGAAAAACAGTGAATTTCATACGTGTTGAAGAACTGTTAGAAACAAATTAATTTAGAAATGTTGGCCAACACTTTTGAGCGAATTGTCATAGCTGGAGCAGGCATGACAGGTGCACTGTCGGCTGCACTTTTGAAATTTGACCTTACCAGCTCAGAAATCGTGATAATAGACAAATCCAGAGGAACAGGTAAATTATCAACTCTCACTATTTAAAATAGCAATTATTCATAGGAAAATATGGATTTTTATTTGGGTATTCAGGACTTGAGCTATGCAGCAAAATTTAGGAAAAATATCACTTCCACAAGGCCACAATTAAAAATATTTTGATTTGCCCAAACCCTACCCAAAGGTTGAGACAGCGGGTAGGTAGGTAGGCATTATCTTTTTTTTTTTCAAAGAGAGAAATTGAAGTATCGGGTGTTTATTAGTCTGCATGCCTATCTGATTAAAAAAAAACTTCTTCAAATCAGGACAATAAAAGAATTTGAGTAGGCAGCTTTTTCTGGGTAGGTAGCGTTTGGGCAAACAAACCTATTCTTTTTTATGGCCCAACCACAAAAGGATATACATCTAGTCGCCTGGGTGTTCACAACAGTTGCTTTCAATCATTTTCGTCATCAGCAATTGACATTTTAACCAACTAATGCCATAACTTACATGAGAAAAAAAAGTATTTCGGCAAAATAGATGTGTAACTTTAGTAGAAAACAATGTAAATGGCCTATATAGTTCATGTTTCGCCATATATAGCATTAAATATGTTATATTCCTGTCCATATCACTTGTCAAATTTTGTTTATTTTCATAATTTTTTCTGCATGAAGTGATTGTGTGTCATGAATTGATACACTGTTTTCTTTCTTTTCCTTTAGAACTTTAATCGCTTGAGATGAGATATTTTTGTGATCTAGATAGTTACACATTAATTTATATTTACATTACAGGAGGGAGAATGTCAACAAGTCGTAGTAATGAAGTAGAAGCATCCACTGTTGATTTAGGAGCTCAGTATATCTCTGTTGCTAAAGACTATCAGATAAAACACAAGACGTAAGTTGTAATGCATTTAAGTGTCATCATATCACTGTAGATAATCCTGACCGTGAGTGACCTGCATGGGCAAAAAATGATGGGTAGTCAGGGTTGTTTAACACTCCCTAGTAGTAATGTAGATAAAAAACAAAAAGAGAGTAGAAAATATAACAAAATCACATTCAAATAACTCATGAACTTTTAGTAATGTAAAATGTTTGTCTTTATGACATATAATAATTTAAACATATATAGCAGCTAATGTACATCTAAACTGTTTAAGATTATTGAAGCCAATAATGCAAGAGTTTGTATTATTTAAAGATAGATATAGAACAATTATAATAGTACCGTTAAATTTTTCTTATGTACTAATTACTCTGATTTTGTCGGGTGATTATTATTTACACACCAAATTATGCACACTTTGCATGTATATGTATAACTTCAAATAGCAAACTAGGTTTTATATATAGAAAAGGCAAGAGGTTTAACAGTGGTGACCACATTCAAATATAAAATTCATTTTTTGTCACCATTGACTTCTATACACTGCACACAAAAAAAGTTGAGTAAAATAATGAAGTAGATGTTTCTAGCAGTTGTCTTAGCTTTAATTTTATGCATTTATAATTTTGAAGATTCCATGATGAACTTGTTTCCAATGGTTTACTGGCACCTTTGATTGGCTCAATAGAAGGAGACAGAAGTGCTGGGGATACAGTCCACTATGTTACACCAAAAGGAGTTAGTTCTCTTGTTAAACATTTTATTAAAAAATCTGGTAAATATTTATTATGTAGAACTGAGGAAGGGGGACCCTTTAATATTAACTTGAACCTGTATATATCGAATCCCGGCGAGGGAAGAACCAAAAATTTGCGAAAGCAAATTTACAGATCTAACATTGTTGGGTTGATGTTTAGACGAGTTGTATATACATTATGTACACAACCATGTATCACCATCATTGATGGCGATCCGATGGATACATCTGTTGTAGGGTTGTCACTGACTCAGACGTACTTATATTAATATAATTATTTTCTGTGACTGTATCTTACATTCATTTGTAGGATCCTTTACTATAGATAATTCAGCTGATCTGTAACAATAACATCTTCATGCCTTATATATCATGTACTGCAGTACGCCGCTAGATTAAAACTGACGTGGAAAGGTAACACACGGCCAGCGAAAGCTCTTTTTTTGAGAGCCCAGATGGTCGTGTGGTCTAGCGGGACGGCTGCAGTGCAGGCGATTTGGTGTCACGATATCACAGTAGCATGGGTTCGAATCCCGGCGAGGGAAGAACCAAAAATTTGCGAAAGCAAATTTACAGATCTAACATTGTTGGGTTGATGTTTAGACGAGTTGTATATATATATATATATATATAAGTGCCTATAAATAGCAGCACATGACATACAAATCTAAGGGAGTGTGGATTAATCAGTACAGAGATTAATTCAATTACACAAATAAAATTATAGATTGCCTAACAATGTAATTTTAACACACTATTTAGTATGTAAATATAAGAATGTTTAAAATATTTACAAAATGATGAAAATAAACGCAATATTTCGCTAGACCAACTAGCTTTATCAAGCGTGCATCTATCCAGGTGAAATGTAGATGATAAGAAACTTTTGCAGCTCAACGTCTGTGTTGCACTTAACTGCCTTTAAAATAAGAAATTTTTTGCAGCTCAATGTCTATGAGCAATTGAATTTAGCTGCTTTGAAAATAAGAAAATTTTGCAGCTCAATGTATATGTTGTATTGGATTTAGCTACCTTAAAAATACATAATTGGTAGTTGAAGTTAGCAACGTCCATTGGCCAATGTTACGGGATAAAAAGGACGATGCTTTGTTTTAAATTATTCTTTATCTTTCCTGTATCTTTTTTCGTCTTTTTCGTTAAGACCATCAGGTTCTAAAGTGTGGAGTTGGTGGATCCAAAAGTTCTCTCTTCTCCTTCTCGCCGTGGTGTCCCACTCGGTGTTGACTTCTATAATTTGGAAAGTAACATTATCAAAAGGATGTTTCGTTGAACGAAGATGTCTTGTGAGAGGACAGTTTTTGTTGGTTTTATACGATGAACGATGGTTATTGAGCCGAATATTAAATTTGTCCATTGTTTCTCCCACATACTGAATGCCACAAGTGTCACATGTTAATAAATAAATTGAGTTCTCCGTTTTACAGTTGGAATTAGAGTAGATGGTATAATTTTGTTTAGTAACGGAGCTGATGAAAGAACTGCTTGTATTGGCAGCTTTACAACACAAACAATTCCTTCGACCACATTGTTTGTAGCAACCGGGCGATGGATTAGGCTGCTTTGCTAATACAGATGTCACTAATTTGTCACGGATGTTTTTAGGTCTTCTGAAGGCCATGACTGGTGGTGATGAAAATACTTTTTTTAGATTTACATCATTTTCTATAATTTTCCAATGCTTCTGAACAATGGATGACACATTTTTAAAATCAGGATGGTAAGTGAGTACAAGGGGTGTTCTGTTAGTTGCTTTATTCTTATATTTGTACTCAAAAAGTTCTTGGCGGCTAGTTTTGTTTGTATTTCGAAAGCGCTATCAATGATGTTGTTATTGTATCCTAGAACAACTAGATGTTTACGAAGTTGTCCAAGTCTAGCATTTTTCGTATTTTCAGTAGAGCATATTCTCTTGATTCGCAATGCCTGGCTGAATGGGATACCACGGGAGCAGTGTTTAGGATGGCAACTTTTAGGAGAAAGGAATTGATGTTTGTCCGTTTGTTTGGTATGGAGGTCCGTTATAATGGTTCCGTTCTTGATGTAACTCGTAGTATCGAGGAACTTTATTTTCTCCATAGATGATTCATATGTAAATTTAATTGAATGGTGGAAAGAGTTACAGTGTTGTAGAAATTCATTAAGATGTTCTTGTGAATCTGTCCATTTGAAATCAATATCGTCAATGAATCGGAACCATGATAAGGGCTGATATGGAGCACTAGCCAAGAGGCGTTTTTCAAGTTGGCCCATAAATATGTTGGCATATGACGGGGCCATTTTTGTGCCCATACTAGTACCGTCTATCTGGAGATAGTGTTTTTCATTGAAAGAGAAGTTGTTATTCTCCAGTACTAGTTTCAGAAGTGTAACAAGGCACTCAGTAGGAGGATTTTTTTCACTACGAGTGTTCCATGCCTCTTCACACGCTGCTATTCCTTCGTCTTGTGGAATGTTGGTATATAAAGAAGACACGTCCATGGATGCAAGTATAGTATTGCTTAGTAAAGGATTGAGGCTTTCCATTTTCTTGAGATAATCAGTTGTATCTTGAATGAATGAGGTCTTAGATGATGGTCTACAAATTCTGATATCTTTTCAGTTGGATGACTATTCGCTGACACAATTGGTCGACCTGGATTGCCCGTTTTATGATGTTCTTTAACCCTGTTGAATGCCATTGGCGATTGCCAAATAAAATTGATCACAAGATGTAACAAAATGGATCTTAATATAAATTTAATACTAAACAGAATTTTTTTTTAACTTAACCGGTTTTTTTCTAAAGTGAACATTGATTGGTTAAATATTTCTCAGTCATGTCCTGTGTTTGAATTTGTTTGTTAGCTTTTTGGTCATGAATGTTTGTCTCTAATATTTAATTAACTGTGCATTTGTATTCAGATATCGCAGATCAAATTTATTCGTTCATTGTTTAATCATAGGTTTTTTGATAGAGTTAAGTTTGCCAATTGATATTTATCGTATGTTTTTCTTTGTTGTGATGTTATGCTATTGTTTCAGAAAAAGGGAGAAGGTTTGGATCCATTAAAACGTTTAATCCCGCTGCAAATGTTTGCACCTGTCCTAAGTCAGGAATCTGATGTACAGTAGTTGTCGTTTGTTTATGTAATATATACGTGTTTCTCGTTTCTCGTTTTGTTTATATAGATTAGACCGTTGGTTTTCCCGTTTGAATGGTTTCACACTAGTAATTTTGGGGCCCTTTATAGCTTGTTGTTCGGTGTGAGCCAAGGCTCCGTGTTGAAGGCCGTACTTTAACCTATAATGGTTTACTTTTTAAGGTAGATAGGGTGTCTTCCTCCATCTTGGATTTTGAAATACTAGAAAACAAGGTCTAGATCTTTGATGAAATGTGCAAATTTTTATAGTAGTAGGTAATTCATGAGTAAGAATTTTCATTATAATATAGAAAATGCCATGTTTGATCATATTTATGATTGTATTTTACAAAAATAAGAATTTTTTTGTTTGATTAATTTTTTTCCAACTTTGTCAAATAAGGGGAGGCAACTCAAATGCAAGGGCAGATAATCCAGATAGTGTTACTTTTACAATAGAATGTGTTAGGAATTTACCAATTTTTACATGTAGCAAGAAAACGAGTCCGGTGACCCCATTTTTTCTTTTTCTTATCTGAAAGCATAATATTGAAGCTATCTTCTCATATTTTATCTCAAAATTCTATGGTGTGGTTTGCGTTTTATGGCGGAAAAATGGGTTTTCCATGCATAATCTATACAAAATCTTGACAATTTTGAACAACCTGTAGCGTGAAAATAAGTCCGGTGACCCATTCTTTTTATTAATGTTTTTAAACAAGCAGGATATGAACTACATTTTGGCAAATTATTAAAAGATTCTATGGATTATAATTTAGACACCCCATCTACCTTAAATTGTTATTTGTATGGAGAGTTGTCTCATTGGCACTCACACCACATCTTCCTATATCTAGATGTTATGCCACAAACATACGGTGTCAATATTTTTTTAGTACACCAGATCCGGATTTCGACAATAAATGTCTCTTCAGTGATGTTAGGGATCGAAACGGTATTTGGAAGGCCATATAAAAAGTACCCTCATTTTAAAAAAAAGGTACCCTCATTTTTAGATAGACTCTTGAATTTTAAGAGTCAATATATATATTGAGTTACTCAGTTATTGTCTTAATTTGTTTTGTTATATGTCACAAACTGTAAAGTTTATATGGCAATAAAATATTGAATTGAAAAGACTGAATTGATATTGATTTAAAAATATAGTTTTATTTACATGTTTGATGGATATTTACTGGGCAATATGTTTTGTTTTGAAGAATAAGAAATCTTAATTAGGACCCCAAAGTTATCAGTATGTCCATCCATACATAACAAATTTTGTCCACTCTATATCTAATGAAAAAGTTATGATTTCATACTTTATACTTTATTATAAGTTCATATGTATATAGAAGGTCAAACGTATATATATATGAACCAAAACCAGGGGGTGCATATTGTATGTACAAATTCATAGGTCAAAGGACAAGGTAAAAATCTTTGGTTTCAGTTGACAACCCCATGTTCTAAAGGTAAAGATCATGTTCGCTCTATATCTTGAGAATCTAATGATTTCAAAGTTTATACTTGACATGTATATTAACCAACACCAGGGGGTGTGTCCTAATGTATGTTCAAGTTTCATGGTCAATGTTCAAGGTCAAAACAACCCCATGTCTTATGGTAAAGATCATGTCCGCTCTATATCATGTCCTATGGTAAAGATACAAATGTTTTACCACACTTTATTCACAGCGGGGCCCACAGAGATGGCTCTTATATCAATGATGTCTAGTTGCATCTATTTTTCTGTCATCAAATTGATATTTTATCACTGTTTTTGTATGACAATATGAATCACTGTACTATCTTGTCTTCTTCTTATTAAGGGCATACAATACAGTTTTGATCCCGTATTTTACATTTTGATAAAAAATTCCATATAGACTATTTTTTACCTGATTAAATCAAATACGTAATAAAAAATATACCTTCATTTGCTATTTTTTGAGTAAAATGAGTTCGAAATTTTCTATATTTACTCAAAATTCAGATGTGCGGCCGTATTTTCATTTTCAAAGAAAGACATAACTTTTTTGATTTAAAAGATAAACACAATTTTTTTTTTGTTAAATAATTTGTAATTTCTGTTTTTTATAAGTATCCTAAAAATGTATACATTTTGTATTCAGAAATAACTCATATTTATCAAATGTTCATGAATGTAGAAAAAAACATCAGTTTTTGCTGTATATTTATCAAATTTAAAAAATTTGCACTATTTCCGTTTTCATAAAAAATTGGCACACATAATCTTCTCACTTAAACAAACCAAATGGCATTTTAAAAAAGAGGAGTCCATGAACTCGTTTTTAAATGAAATACGTTTGAATGATAAAAATAAGTCAAAAACTGAATCTTTTCCCAATAAGTCCTAGTTTGACGTCGCGAAAATAACAATTTACATTAGCAACGTCATTACCTCCCCTGTAATTGTATCGTATGCCTTTAAATTACCAAAGTCTTCAACTTTTTTTCTGATAAATACTATAATAATAACACTTCTATGTAAATTGAATAACAAATGTGAATCAACTTTCTTCCTTGTATAGCCTCTCTGTGCTAAGGTGTCATGAAGCAACCACTAATCTATCATGTTTATCAACTTAATTAATCAATATACATAACTACACAACATATTCTGAATGTATTACTGCATCTGAAAAATTTAAGATGACACTTTTCCTATTTTATAAATACAAATTGGTCTTTGTAGAACAAGAGAAAGGATAAAATATTTATTATGTAAATTAGATACGAGAAGAAGCTAGACCGAATAATCTGTCTCTTGTGTGGGTACATTTGTCATTTCATATTTTCTTTTCATCATTTGGCTATTTAATTTTTTTTTTTTTTTTTTTTTGTGTCTATCCGTGTGGACACAAAAAAAAAATTAATAGCCAAATGATGAAAAGAAAATATGAAATGACAAATGTTCCCACACAAGAGACAGATTATTCGGTCTAAGAATAAGCCTACATCTAATATGTGTGCAAGATTGTACTGACATAATGCAAGACTTTATATAATTCTTAATATTTTTTCAGCAAAATATGGTTATCAGGAACAAGGAGTGTAATGTGCACAAAAGAACATTAAATAAAAGTCTCATTTTACAATTAGAAAATAATTTTTAGACTTGAATGGGTTATCTCTACTTTGTTGTCTTTGTCTTCAAATAATTTTTGCGGTTGAAAGCATTTGAAATTGTTATAGTCTATAGATGTTCCATATATTCCCAATGGCATTAGGACACTCTGACATTTGATTGCTACTATCCATAGCTTAACTTTGAACTCTATGAGTTTTATTACAGTTGTATCCACTACTGTGTCTGTTATTGAAAAAGATCTTAAGTCACAAGAAATTTTAACAAATAATATAGAAATAAAAAACCCTTTTTATACATTTTAGATAGTACTTTAAACACAGATACTGTTATACAGTCTGTTGATATTGATAAAGATCATATAAAAGTGGAGGATTCTAAAGGTCAGAGGTTATGTGATGCACTCATCCTTACCATGCCAGTACCACAGATTCTTGCTTTGAAAGGAAACATTCAGCAATTGATAAGTATGTAGTCAAGGAGAAGAAAATAAGGATATCAATGATTTTTGCAATGTTGCATGTAGACTAGCCATTAAAGCTGAAAGAAAAGAGAAAAACATGAAATTATTGTTCTGTATTTGTTTAAGTTTGTAAAATGGCTGATTTTCATGGTATGGAGAACTGTTTTCACTTCAAACTAATAGGATTGGATTCCTCAAAAATATAAGAGTACTGGTAACATACCATAAATTGAAGAAGCCTTCATTGGTTTTCCTCTCAAAAGCCAGCATAACTGTAGTAGATAGTTGTCTCGTTGGCAATCATACAACATCTCCTGAGTTTTATATAATTCATTTATACTTTACCTTTTATTAGGAACTGTACTTATTTAAAAATGAAAAACAATGAAGAGTTTTATGACCCATATTCTATATTAATCAAACAGAGGAGCCCTTGTTATTGTTTTACTTGACATTACTTTTTTCTTTACATATATAACCTTGATTTTCCAAATTCTGTCTAGCCTAGCCATTGCTGTTCTGTCAATTACAAAAAGTATGCTTTTATATTTACAGACAGCAAGTCAGATGTAAAGAAGAATTTAGAGGATGTCTCCTACTCCTCAAGGTTTGCTTTGGGATTGTTTTATAAACCTGGAACTCAACTTAATTACTCATGGAGTGGAAAATACATAACAGACAATCCATGTATCAGATTTGTTGCCATAGATAACAAAAAAAGAGGACTTGGTAAGTGGAAAAGCTTATAAATAGATCTGATGTAACATCTTCACCATTTGCGGAATCTTAAAATCTTAACTATATTTTCTTTTTTTAGTAATGCTAATTTTTTTGGGACCTTGTATCTTGTGTGTGCTATTTTTAGCTGATTTTATGGTTATTACAATTTTGTGATCCCCATAACAAATGAAAATTTATTCATGCAATTTTGTCTATATTAATCGTCTTAAAAAATCTTATCCGTGTTAGAAGCATGGCTTTGTGGTCTGTAATTCCTTGATGAATTTAGATATGTATTATACATGTATGATATCATCACTACATGTAAACTGTCATTAGCTGTAATACACATCACTACATGTAAACTGTCATTAGCTGTAATACACATTGTTGTGATATTTGATATTTATAGATTCCAGTGATATTGGTCCTTCTATTGTTGTACATACTAGTGTTCCCTTCAGTCTAAAAAATCTAGAAACAGACAAAGAAGATATGAGAGATATCATCATGTCCCATCTAAAACAGGTCTTACCTGACCTGCCTGAACCTGTAGAGGTCAAAAGTCACAAGTGGAGATATTCACAGGTAAATATTCCAAATACATAAACTTAATCTAAATCATCAGAACAGGTAGAGAATTCAGAAGCTGATATATTGTTAGATATTTATAAAACACAGGTTGTAACTGTACTACTATAACCTGGAAGAGGTCAAAAGTTGCTAGCAAATATGATTATAATACGATGTAGATGTTTACAATACCCAGTTAGCTTGACTAAACTAAACCTATAGATGCCAAACCAATGCATGTGGAGGTGCTCCAAGGAGAGTGTTGTTATACATAAGTCTTTTCTTATTTATTTTCCAAATTTTGGCATTCAAATGTTACTGACAGTATGAACTTACCTCTTGAAAATTTCAATACTAATTACTAGTATTGGTGTACCTTATTTATAGATGAATTCATGTCTTTTTCCGTGTCTACACTGTTTTTATTCTGATATCTTGTGGTAACTGAAAATATTTTAGGAGTGTAAATACAATTGTCTGTTTTAGAAATTCAATAGTAGGTTAAAATATAACCAAATATTGAACATGGATGATGTCAAAGTAGCCAAGATGCTAAAATACTTTCATAATTACCTTGTAAAAATACAAAATAAATAAATATATCCTTAAGGATTTGTTTTTCAAAGATCATAAGTTGACAACTAGTACTACAATATCAATTGACACCACATATTGAACTTTGTTTTGAAGTTGAGTTATACTTGAATTATTTATACAAATAAATGCATTACCTTGTTCTTTGTGTGGGAATCATTTGTTATAACATAAAAACTATAATATTTTGTTTGATTTAGGTACATAAAGGTTATGAAGGGAGTCCAGGATGCATTGTTTTGAATGAGAAACCATTGATTATTCTGGCTGGTGATGGCTTTACGCACTCAAACTTGGATGGCTGTATATCATCAGCATTGTCTGTGCAAACAACTGTTAAAGAACTCTGTAAATTATGATGATGTCTTTTATAGAAAAAAACATTTATTTATGCAGTGATTTTGATATTATTGGGTGTATGATTTACATAATAAATATGGAGGCTAATTCTAATAAAAACATTGTTTGTAATAGGTTAATTTAGATATGATGAAACAGTGTATAGTAAACCAAACCTAGAACGTGTTACAGTAAATACAAGGATCAAGAATGTAAACATCACCATTGGAAAACAAACAAGAAATGAGTCATCATATTTACATCAAACTAGGTTTTTCAGTAAATCAGCTGGAAGTGTACTATTATAAATAAAGGGCTGCGCTTTAGCGCATGATACGCCCGTTGCTCTTTTAACTTGTCTTATATGCTTTAAATGAATTTATATGATCAACTAGAAATATATATACAAATCAAAAGGATGTTACATTAATATATTCACCAAAGTTTCATAAAATCCCCCTTTTTTAAGTATAAAAATTCATTACTTAAGAAAACGTAAAATCTAAAATTTATAAAAATGGAAAGGGAGCTTATGTCAATAGATATAAACAATTTATCAAAGTTGCATAAAATTTTGTGAAAGTGTTAGTTATTGTCCCAAAATTGGAAAATCCCTCCTTTTTTAAGCATAAAAATTCATAACACAGAAATGTAAAATCTGAAATTTATAAAAATTGAAAGGGAGCTTACATCAATAGATATAAACAATTCACCAAAGTTTCATGGACATTGGTGAAAGCCTTTTTGAGTTATTGTCCGGAGTGTTGAAAATCCCCCTTTTTTTTATGAATAAAGCCCCATAAATCCAAAACTTAAATTCTGAAATTTATAAAAATTGAAAGGGAGCTTACATCAATAGATATAAACAATTCACCAAAGTTTCATGGACATTGGTGAAAGCCTTTTTGAGTTATTGTCCGAAGTGTTGAAAATCCCCCCTTTTTTATGAATAAAGCCCCATAAATCCAAAACTTAAAATCTGAAATTAAAAAAAAACGAAAGGGAGCTTACGTCAATAGATATAAACAATTCACCAGATAGGAAGTTGTGTCCCTGGATAAGTTGGAGTTGTCTTTCTTAGTCCGATGTTTTCTTTGAATTTTTGCATGACTATTGATCTAAATTGACTATTGGGATCTTTTGTGGAATTTTTAATATTTTAATGGAGATATCTAATGATATTTTTTTCTGGTAAAATCAAAACTTTTGAGATTAATATGTGCTTTTTTTTTAATGTGCAATTATTTTTTTCTGTTTTTTTTTTGTATCAAACCACTGACTGCATGGAAATATTAATTAAATGTAAGATGACCTGACACACTTATCCATGCACATTTAACACTTTAATAATGTGTTGATAAATTAAGTGAGACATAATTAAATGTTGAAAGACAATCATGAACTTTTAAAATAAAATTACTTTGAAAAAGTCAATGATTTATTTTTAAAATTATTTATTATAAGTGTCCTGACTCCATGGGATGCTAGAATTTCCACTGTCTTTGGTTTTGTTTTGTTCAATGATGAAGATAATTTAATGTTCCTTATTAAAAAAAAATTAAATGAAAATGTCAACTGTAACAGCAAATATAAATTATGAATATCCTTTCAACAACTTATCTGTGAAAACCTTTTCAACAAATTATGTATATATAATATCCTTTCAACTTAAAAATTGTAACAAAGTAACTGTTAATTTAAGAAGTTTAATTTTTGACTGAGTGGGAGACAGTGAAGCAATGGGGTAGGCAAAGGCGTTTTCTACATTCAACACAACCATATTTACAAACCTTTTTTCCTGTGTACCTTTAATAGCTACCCTAGCCCAGCATATGTGACACCTTATCTTGTTTCCCAAAGTCTACTGGCAAACAGAGTTATCCTACATGTGTTTGATCTGTCTTGACATGGTAGATTTCACAATATGACACTACCAAAACCCAAAGTTTGATGGCCCATTTCTTTGTTTTAGAAGGCATGAATTGCTTGAATGCATCTCCCTTTGTAAGGTATCATGAATCGTCACCTATCGTTTGGGGACATGTTGGTCTCTCATTTTTGTCTGTTTTGTCTTTAATTTCTGAGTTTGTAAGATACATCATTATTAGCCTCCCATCTTTGCTCACCTCACTGGTGTGTATCAGTGAAGTGAAGATACCTTATTATCTGCATAATTTCATCCATTTCTTTGAAAAATTAGAGACCATGACTTATATTTTTAATAACTATAAACATGATAAAGCCTTCAAGTGTTGGGATTAATAAATTTCAGGATAAAAACAATACATGTATATATATGTACATTGTCAGAAAATATAACATTTTTGTCCTAAATTCTAAAGCTCATACAATTATATTTTATTTTCCGTCAATGTACATGTGCATATATATTGAATATGAGAATAATTGCCTGTTAAAATAAAAACATAATTGTTATGGCTTTTTTACTCTAATATATGTGTGTGGCTCTGATCTGGCTGCGGTTTAACATCTTAAAATTGAGATGATTATATTCATATTTATATATGATTTATAAAAACATTACTGGTTTTATGTTAATTATCAAATCATTGCAATATTACTTTGCTCTCCATGGGCCCTTTAATTAGAATAAAAATATCTTATCTCTGGAATCAAAATATCCTATCTTTGGAATAAAATGTCTTATCTTATCTAATTATAACTATCAATTATTAGGTTGTCAGATAGAAACATCTGGAAAAAATATCCTTCTTTGGGTCTCATATGTTTTGTGGACCAGTTACTTCTGGGATAAGTGGGGAAGACCTCTTTCAAATTTCAATATATAAAATTCTTGGTGCCATCAGTCATTGTTGGGGGACATCAGGGGCATTATTTACACCTGTCAGCTGTCATTATTTTCGTCTGAAAGTTCGCTGACCCCTTCTCTTTCAACATCACTTCAGGAGTGATCATGAAATCATCACCGATGTCATTTTGAGGTCAATGCATTTCATACCGTTGACCAAGAAGATCTACTTCTCCCACCAAAAATCCCTCAAACTCGTTCTCAAAACTATCGGACATTTTTATGTCTCAGAATGTTACAGACACGATACAGACCATGAAACGACATTTTACTAATATTTACTATAATTTTGCGTCCTTGACATCGGCAAGTGAGAGAGGAATGTGATTGGATTGTTTTATTTAGAACTTCCATAAAAGGAGTGCGACCTTTTGCACTCGTGGGAAAAATCCAATTACCGCGCCGACGGAAGTCGGATTATTAATTGATTTTATTCTCCGTGCAATTGTTAAAATCGTTTTTCGTAATTTGTATCATAATGTTAATCAAAATATTCATGAAATTAAATTTAACTTTCCTTCCAAATAACCTTTTCTCGACGAAAAAAGTCACATGTTCGCATCACATGTTTTTGTACAAAATGGCGGCGGCTTATTTTGTTTGTTGACGCTACCGATCTTTCATTGTATTGAAGTATATATAAGGTATCAAATTCAGTCAGAATTGGTATTCTTTAACTGTGATATACAAGCTTCCTGAAAACCTATATATGTATAGGTTAAACATAGCTTTACGGGGGGAAATGAGTTAAAAGACAAAAAAATATGATTATCACGTGATTGTCTATGCCTGAAAGCATTGTTCGGCCTGGCTACGGGGATGCCTCAACACATTGTTCGGCCTGGCTACGGGGATGCCTCAACGCATTGTTCGCCTTGAAAGGGTGAATTTTCACAAAATTTTGACAAAATAACTGCTGGGACCCGTTGACAAAAAATCAAAAAATTAAACCACATTTTATCAAAAAATTCATGGGAAATATAGCAGTTTCACAAACACTGTTATTCCATGCATGTTGAATTTGATAGCGAAATCAACATTTGATTGGTTGAAACTATCACACGTGATGTCAAACAAAACTTCATGTTCCCCTCTGAATGTCGGTATTGCCTTGTGGTTAATGATTTAAATAAAATATTTTGATAGGGTTTCTTTTAAAATTATTTCAAATCTAAAAACAAATTGAAAAGAATAAATAATTAATTAACTTTCAAATTGGTACTGATCATCATTGTGTATGCTGTGTTTAGTTATAAAACAAAACGAATAAGAAAACAATTGTATAAATTTTGTATTCAGAAGTAAAAAAAAGTATAGGCAGTCGAATAAAACATTCATTTTCCTTGACTGCGTGAGATATGAAGATTTGTTCACCATTGAAAAGTTATATTTCCCTCGGGCGATGCCCTCGTTAAATATGATTTTTCCTCTGTGAACAAATCTTCATATTTTCCTCAGACATGGGTAATAAATGTATGATGTTGATAATTGAGAAGCTTAATATTGCCTTTATAATAGAACACAATAAAAACCTTCAGCAGATATTTACAGAGTTATCTCCCTGTAGTGTTATGTACTACTGTAATGTTCACCCAGAGGTCAGAGGCGGATTTAGGTGGGGGGTGGGGGGGGGCCCCCCTTATGAGAAAAAGAATTGGTTGATTATATAGGGAATCACTGAAGCATGACAGGAGCGGCCCCCCTCTTAGGCAGCCAGTGGGCTCCCATTTATGAACATTTCTAGATCCACTGGTGTAGGTTCTCCCGTTATTACACAGAAATGACTGAAAGTGCCATTCACAATCAATCAAGGACCATTTAAGTCTTAACCGTAGAATAATAATATTGAAATAGTGTCTATAGCAAAACTGACACACATTTTATAATCAGTAACAACATATCAAGTTTTTAGAATCTTTGGTTAAACAGTTCTCAAGTTAATGTACAGAAAAAACACAAAGTTCAATTCTCCAGCCAATCAAGAACCACAACTCCTGAAAGACACAAGAAAAAAATCAGTAATATTAAACTTACCCTCAATTCTGTGATCAAAAAGTACATTTTTGTCATGCCTGTAATTTCTGTCGCAGAAAGCTTGACATAAGGACAGTGATCCAGCAGCGGCAGCATGAGCTAATATCTGAAAAGCTTCATAATTCAGAAGGTAGAAGACTTGGATCCTTCATACTTTGTATATAGATGCCTTACCGATATGTTATGAAGTTTCTGTCTGTCATATTTCCATTGTCTTTTACCTCATCTTCATAGTTCAGTGACTACTTGAAAAAAAAGTCTTTTTGTATTATAAAATTCTCTCAAATTATAAGTTAAAGGATAACTATATTTGATAATATCATACCTGGCTAGGTCCTCATGACTGTCAGACAGTTTTCATTTGACCTTGATCCCATTTCATGGATCAGCAAACAAGGTTAAGTTTTCGTGGTTGTCCATATCTCAGAACTAATAAGCAATAGGTCTACTATATTTGGGGTTAAGAATAATTGTTAGGTGTACATGTCCACCTGGCAGGTGTCATCTGACCTTGCCTCATTTTCATGGTTCAGTCAACTTCAGTCGTAACAGTAAAGTTTTTGTGTTTTTGGCATGTATTTGTATTACTGTATGCAATAGGTCTACTACATTTGGTTTATGGAACAATTGTTAGGTGTACATGTTAATCTGGCAGGTGTCATCTGACCTTGACCTCATTTTCATGGTTCAGCTGTTAAAGTTAAGTTAGTGTCTTGGTCTGTTGTTCTTATACTGTATGCATTATGTCAACAATCATTGTTAAGTTTTAGTTTTTTGGTCTTTTTTTTTTAATACTATTATCAATAGGTCAACTATATTTGATGTATGGAAAGATTCTAAGGTGTAAATGTCTGTCAAGCAATTATTGTCTGACCTTGACCTCATTTTTCATGGTTCATTGATCAATGTTACGTTTTCCTGGTTAAGTTTGGTCTTTAGTGTGCAATAGGTCAACTTTATTTATAGCATGATTTTAAGGTGTACATGTATGTCCAGTAGGCTTATTTGACCTTGCATCATTTTCTTGGATCATGTTTTATTGATGTCATAGTTTGTAGTAAAGCTCTATATTTAGGACTATCAACATAATACCAATTGTTAGTAAAGAATGCAAGACATTTCATTGTGTGCAGTCTTGTATTAAAAGGAAAGGGTTGAATGTTTTTTTGTTTGCCATTGAAAAACGCTGCAGTATGCAAGACTAGAGACATATAATATTATATTATGTATTGTATTTATCTAGCAAGACGGGGCTTACTATACAGAAGTGGCAGTATAGTGGCTACAACAGCAATATAAATCATTTGTATTATATAATAAAAGAAGATGTTGTATTTTTGCCAATGAGACAACTCTTCAAAAGAGACCAAATGACACAGCAATTGACAACTACAGGTCACAGTACAGTCTTCAACAATGAGCAAAGCCCATACTACTTTTACATGCTTTAAAAGGCCCTGAATTGAAAAAAATTCAAACTAATTAATGAACAAAAAAATGAAGGAAAAACAAATATGTACATTTAACACAGCAACAAACCACCACTGAATTACAGGCTCCTGACATACAGAATGTGGCAGGGTTAAACATGTTAGCGGGACCCATACCCTCCCCCTAACATGGGCCAGTGGTGAAACAGTAAAACATAAAAATTAACTATAAAACTAACTATATAAAAGTCAGTTGATAAAGGCTTATATCATCAGATTGATACAAATAAAAATTCATCTAATAAAAACACACAGTACTTGTACATCCTGACAACAAGAAGACACTAATTACAGATCTGAGAGTACTGTAATCACAGTTAATGACAGCTATTTCAAATAACAACTAATAAAAAATCTTGCATCTAAGACTAAATAATCAATCAGTCATCCAATTATTTTTCAGAAGGCAGAACACCTAGAATGGACTGAATGCTTCATACCTTGTATGTGTATACCTTACGGGACAAAGTTTCTATCTAACACACGTCCCTTGTCCTCTTTTTATAAAGTTTAGCGACTGTCTAAATAAAGTTGTTTTTTCGTCATGTGAATTTCCCACTTATTATGAGTAATATGAAAATCATATCTAATTTATGGGTTCCTTGCAAAGTATACTTGATCATTATTCAGGGTTCACTGGACCTTAACCTCATTTCAAATATCGGTCAACTGTATCTGGTGTATGGAATGACTGTAAGGGGTACATATTAGCCTAGCAGCTTTTATTTAACCTTGACCTTACTTTCATGGTTCATTGATTAACGTTAAATTTTTTTGTGTTTGAACACTTTGGTATATTTTAAAAGCAATCGGTCAGCCATATCTGGTGGTTTTTCAGTCTGTCATATTGTTTTATCCAATATCATTCTTCCAATATTACAACAGACTTATAGTTCTACTAGTGTATAAAGGTACTCTGCTTTCGTCTGACCTTGACCTCATTTACAAGGATCATTGATGTTTTATGTCAAATTACAGACTTTCAAAAAAAAAGTAAAAAGTAAAGCAGACATAACATTTTAGCATGTGTACCTATGTATCCAATATTGTAATTTACAATCATGATTCTTTTCATGTATAAGTAGCAGGCTAATACAACAAAACTGAATAATTTTATTGTAAACAATACAAAATAAAAACATTATAAATAACAAGTTACAATATAAAGGTGGGTTATGAAGGCACACAGCAGTTAAAGACCAATGCTATAGAATATCAAAGACATGTACAATTTGCATACAGAATCTGGATTTCAGAACAAGAATTATTACTAGTCCATGTCAAGTTATTATATGTTTCTTAAGTTCTAGATAAGATGATTACTAATTTTGGTAATTTTTCCTTGCGAAACTGACATATATTGCCAAGTTAACTCCCTTTGCAGGATATCAACGTGAATAAGATTTAAATGGAGTAAATTATTATGCATTTATTGTAAATTGAAACACTATGTATTATATACATGTACAACATTTTTTGTCATTCAACCTCTGATTCATTATATAACAATATTATAGGAATTTAGTACAATTTGAACACTTTAATTTCAATATAAATCATAAGTGTGCTATATCAAATGTTTATGTTATTTGAATCTGTAAAAAATCAGACAGTGACTTTATTGTAAAGTGATTTCATTCTCACCCATTAGCCTCTGGTTGATGGGTGATTATCTACCACACCTCCACATTTTATTAACTTTGTAATGATCAAAAGAATCGTGAAATATCTGGTTTTGGTCAAATTTATTTCACTAGCTGCTTTTATTCTTGAAGAAAAACGTCTCCACTAAAAGTCTTGCAAAATAACAGACATGAAATAATTTAATATCCAATTCTAAAACAACAATAAAATTTTCAAAAAACAATTCATTTAACAAAACCAATTCAAATACAAAACAATAATGAAAAAAAATAACATTTAAACACTTTTCAAAACATTATGCTACCCTGCTTTCTATGTTTGAAGCTATACCTCACAAAATGGCAAGAGAAGCACAATCTTCAAAATATAAGGCATTTTTTTGGTTTCATTAAAAATGTTAAAACCATGAGAAAATGTCTAGTTGTTACTGGTTTGAATAACTGTAAAGCAATTTGTGAAATAATTTGCGATCTATGCCAATAGTTGAAATGTTACCTTGAAATTAGTTTACATAAGCAGATTTAAAAAAACTTTAATTCCCTTTACAATCATGGTTAAAAAAAAACATTGCATTAGAAAGCTATAATGTTCTATTCCTTATAATTACTTGACTTTTCAAACACTGAATAAAAATTTAAAAATTAAAAAAAACAAATAAATGATTTAATTTAAAGCTTTTCACAATTTACATTCTTTTATCATAAAAGGATAATGAAAATATATTTTTTTTTATTTTAATCCAGCTTTTTTTTTCATAAGTTGAACCTTTTTCAAGGCTGTCCTATTGAATATTTTCTTTCAACCATATCGAGACTTGTACACCATTTGCATCTTCTTTTTTTTCAAACCAACCTCGATTTGGAAAAATCCTAATTAAACCATTAAACTTTTCCTGGATTGCTGTTCAATTTTTATGTGTTTGTGATCTCTACAATTCATCTTTCTTATTTTGATCAGAACACAAACCAAACATTCCTTTATCGTAACACAGGGTATTAACTAATGTTTCATCTTCTCTGTAGGCATCATATACTTCCTCTTCTCCAAGTTCTCCTATATAGTTAGAACACATAGCTTGTAATCTGAAAGTAGAGTAATTGTACACTTAAAGTGTAAAAGTCTTTGTCTACTAAGAGTATACTCTAGAGCAAATTTCAGTATTATGAAGAAAAAAAATATCATTAAAACATTATTTATTTTACACGTCACTTTTTCTGTTTTATAAATAAAAGAACGTTCTAGTTGTAAGAAATCTTACTTGAAATCTTGTATGTGTACTGTCAGACTCCCATGAAAGATTATTTACAGCTGCTGAATTTAGCAGAAAACTAGACACTATATCATATCTGTCAAACAAACACACTCCAAATCTACCTTTCATGATCATATCAAAATGCACATAATACCCTCATGGGTATAACAAGTCAAGGTTGTTAAAAACAACCCTCGCCATAATCTTCAACTGAAGACCTACATCTGTTTTTATAGTGCAGGCTGTACTATCCACCAACTCCCTATACAAACATCTACCATCATGTGTCACTAATACTATGATTATGAAGGAACTTCCTTTTTCATGGCAGTTTCACTTCCTATTTCATGGCTATTCTTTCAAAAGTGACTTCACCCCTACACACACACAAACATCATGCTTTATAGTTACCTTGTGGGCCATTTACCACCACCCTGCATTATACCAGGGGACTCATTAGCTGGCATTCCAGGACCAGATAGTTGTTTCTTTCCTTTTATTTCCTTTACACCATATCTACATAAAAAAAACCAGTATTGTTATAAAAACACCATGTCAGAACAGATATCAAATCCTATGCATGTAAACTATATATAAACTTTTCTTTAAAAATCTATTCTTATTTAATAATTATTTAGAAAAAAGCCATTTTTTATAGATTGATATTTAAAAATAATAATAACAAGAATGTGTCCAAAGTACACGGATGCCCCACTCGCACTATCCTTTTTCATGTTCCATGGACCGTGAAATTGGGTAATAATCTAATTTGGTATTAAAATTAGAAAGATTATAGTATAATACTATAGGGAACATATGTACTAAGTTTCAAGTTGATTGGACTTCAATTTTATCAAAAACTACCTTGACCAAAAACTTTAACCTGAAACTCCCACTTTCATTTTCTATGTTTAGTAGACCGTGAAATTGGGGTCAAAAGTCTAATTTGGCTTCAAAATTTAAAAGATTATATCATAAGCAACAAGTCTACTAAGTTTCAAGTTGATTGGACTTCAGCTTCACCAAAAACTACCTTGACCAAAAACTTTAACCTGAAACTCCCACTTTCATTTTCTATGTTCAGTGGACCGTGAAATTGGGGTCAAAAGTCTAATTTGGCTTTAAAATTAGAAAGATCATATCATAAGCAACAAGTCTACTTAGTTTCAAGTTGATTGGACTTCAGCTTCATCAAAAACTACCTTGACCAAAAACTTTAACCTGGACGGACGGACGCACAGATGAACGGAGCCACAGACCAGAAAAAATAATGCCCCTCTACTATCGTAGGTGGGGCATAAAAAGAAAATATTGCACAATCCATATATGTTATAATGAATGTTGCAATCCTGTTCATTTGTCATTTGGACATTGGTTGGGATTTAATATGTTCAGGTCTTAATTGAAGTGAATGAGTAGCAGAAAAGTGGAAAAAGACATGTACACAAAGAGGGAATGGGGTCAAAATCACAATTCAAAGGATATATTGAAAAGGACTGACTGCATATTCCTTAAACTTAGTTGGCTTGCAATAATTTGTGTCAGATCCTAAATTTATTGTTCATAAAAGCAAATAAAATGTAAAATGAAATAATACATATATATATATGGTAATTATAACATGTTTACTTACTGATCGAAGCCTTTACGACCACACACAGTATCTGTTACATCAAAGATTTGGGATTCTGTCAGTCTTTTAGATTTTCCACGTTCAGCTTTGCTAAACCCACTTGCAAGCTATAATGACAAGGGTAATTACATTTAAACTACAGTGTATCTTGAAGCATATCAAAAGATGAACAGGGGCTTCTTTTCCTTCCTTACTTTAACCTGTTTCAAAGCTATATAAACATGATTGTTTTTGAAGCAGCAAGCAGAATATGTGCTGCTCCTTTACTCTAATTTTTCAACCAATTCCCCCTTTCAAAAAAGATTATCCATGGTCAGTAAATATTCAAAAATCTTCAAACGTGAGTTTAACTTGTAAATTACTTAAATGCTTAAGTCGGGGATTTAGTTATAAAAACATGTTACCACAAATTACTTCAAACCTTTACTCATTTAATTCTTACTTCAATCTATATTATATACAAAGCACAGGCACTTGTCTCAGAAAAATTAAGCTGAACCAGTAGGAACATTATTACAATGGGAGTTTGTAACAGTAAATTTTGTCTGATAGTAAAATTTGTCCACCAGACATTTTATACTATGTTGGAATTCTGTCAACCCAGATACATTTTTTTTACATTTTTCAAGGACTAATTTTCTCTTACAATTTTCACATTGTAATTCTTATGGTAATGTTGTTTATTAAAAATGTTGAGCCTGCAAATTTTTATATGATCTGTGAGACTGTGAACACATGTAAAATTAATGAACCTCAAGTTTGGACATGTTGAATTAAACTTATGAGGGGGGATAGGTCCTTTATCGGGACTCCGGGTCGGGATTGACCCTTTCGGGATCCGGGAATTCTTTTTTTCCAATTTCGGGACCTCGGGATTTCGTGATTTTAAGCCCGGGATTTCGGGATCTGGTGTTTTTAAGCTCAGGATTTCGGGATCAGGACCTCTCCAACCCCCTCTCACTTATCTTATACATTTTAAAAGGTTGTAAATCTTAATTATTAAATGTACTTATTTTAGTTTGGTGGGTTGGCATGAAATAGAATAGGTATATGAATTGATTGAAATTATATGAGGACAGTCATTTGATAACCGGGGGGGGGTAAGGGCTAACGGAGGGGCCAGAACATTTTTTTTCATTTTACATTTAAATTCTTATAGTGCATTTGTGACATTGTTTAATGTCATGAATGTGTTTCAGAATATTGATTCATTTGCATCTGACCATGCTGACCATATGCAAAAATTATTTGTTTTTAGTTATTTGTGAACCCAAGTTATTCAGTGTTAACATCTCCCGCTCCCCAGGCACAGAAACATTATCTAGAAAGACATTATTTTTATATATTTTTTATACCTGATATGCTACGACTAAACATCCGTCACACTTGAGTCCTGCTGGCATGTGTAAACTGTGAGCCTCTTCATCACTCAGGCTAGGTGTGCTAAAATTAATAACACCTGCCTTTCCATCCTCAGCCTCATTCACTGAAGCTCCAGCAAAATCGGTGCAAATGCAGACGTTCCATAGGGAGAGTGTCAAAATAAAATATCTAATGATGCACCAATCCATGATTATAAACAGCTAAGCACGTGTGGTTGTGTATATACACTATAAGATGTTTAGCACATATACTATTGTGTGAATTAAAATTATCCAGTCAATTAAACGTGTAGTATTATGATTCGTTGACAGTGATGTGATTATTTGACTGTTTAAATGTCCCCCAAGATTAAAATAATTACAAAATCGATAACGGATAGGACAAGTATGTATAATCGGATTGACTACTTCAGAGTATACATACCATTCAGACTTATAAAGGTAAATTGTGTTTTAAGAAGTTATGTATTTGTAACGTTTCAATTAATTACTTTGTGCCCGTGAAAGGCGCTTTATGGTTCGACTTTCTATTCTATTTTCTTTTCGATTTTTTTTCTTTTCTAGTCAAGGTTTTATAAATTCATAGTATTTTTTCTTGACTATTTTAACCAGACAATGCCGATGTAAAGCAAGTAGTAGTAACACTGAACAATGCCTTACTATCTGCTCTTATTTGAAAAAGACATTTCCTTATGTAGAACATTGTTGATCCTTGTTTTAGAGCTGGCGGCGATCGAGACTAAGCCAGGCACTCAGTCACTTGTAGGACAGTCTCATAATATAAAATTTCATTATATTGACAACAATGTGTGAGCAAAACGAACAGACAATTTGAAAAAAGGTAAAAATGTCAAAATTGGGGTACAGCATTGTTATTTAAAACTGTACAATCCCTAAACAATTAAAGCATCTTACTATACAAATCCTTGCACAAAGCATATAAACAAAAATGAAAGACAAGAATACAAAAATATGACCATAGCACAATAGCACAATGGCAGGATGTATGAAGGCTATGAATACAGAGCCATGTCAAAAGCATATAACCAAAATGGAATAAACAGTAAAGGTTCAGAAAATATACAAGACAAATGAACAGAACACTCACACGTAATTACGGTGATAGGCAAAGTCAGTATACCTAGACCAAATGTAGAATCTATACTTCAATAAAAAAAAAAAGATGATGTGGAATAATTGCCAATGAGATGTTAATAACACTTCACAAGAGACCAAATGACACAGAAATTAACAACTATATATATATATAGGTCATCGTACGGCCTTTAACAATGAGCAAAGCCCATACCGCATAGTCAGCTATAAAAGGCCCACGAAATGACAAATGTGAATCAATTTAAACGAGCAAATTAACGGCCTAATTTATGTACAAAAATGAACGAAAAAACAAATATGTAACACATCAACAAACGACAACCACTGAATTACAGGCTTCTGACTTGGGACAGACACATCATGACATACAAAATGTTGCGGGGTTAAACATGTTGGCTGGATCCCAACCCTCCACTAACCTGGGACAGAGGTGTAACATTAAATATAAGAACGAAGTCTAAAAATCAGTTGAAAAAGGCTTACCTCATCAGATGGATACAAATAGAAATGCACAGAGTGGAAGTGGCCGGGTACTCGTATATCGGCAACAACTTGAAAAGACAATAAGTACAGATTTGAGAGTACTCGCAGTTACTGGCACTGTGCTAGTTCAAAGCCATATATCTAAGACTAAAAATCCATCATGTATTATTTGTGAGGTTGATACGGCATTCTTATGAACATGGTCTTGGTATCTTCCGATGATCATTTTTTAGAAAAAAAGGACGAGACATACGAAATTTTCTTCGACATAACCCTGGTTCATTAATTTTCTGCTCAGACACTGGTGACATTGACCCTCCATTGCATTGCAAAAAACAAAATTGTGAGCCACAAACATATATCTTTGGTGTCTCAAAGCACCATTCTTATTTTATTTGGTGTTTATATATTAGTTTTATTTGGCATGGTAACTAAAGCTTGTAACTAGGATAGGTTAATTTCCGGTGATTTTTATTAGGCAGTGTCTGCGCGTACCCGCATGTGGGTACGAATAGTCAAATTGACATTCGTAGGCTACGCGTACCCACATCCGGTTTTATAATAAAATGCAATCAAATCGGGAATTAAACGTGAAATATATACAGAAATTATCGATAATATGGGGATTTCGAGTAGAACGAGTGAAGGGTATGACAAATAATATTTTCGAATTGTATTTATAAGTTAATAATATATAATAAACCTTGCAAATTAAATGCACACTGATTGAAAATGAAATATACAGTCCCTGTAAACTATAGTCCTATAATATATAATATCCGAATTTTAAGTTGCTTCCACGCCTCAGAGGCAAAATATTTTTTGATGCGCTGAATGTTTACATTTTCGTCAAACATTTTGTTATTTATTAACGAAGCTTTCATAGAAGATTATTGGCATCGGCCTTTGTTTTTCAGAAATAATGTATTAGGCCTTCATTTTTCCTGGGCGAACTTGTTTAGAATTTTTTGCCTCCGTGAATACAGGAACAAATTATTCTGTAAAACTTGATTTACTCTTTATTTTTTGTGTTTCCAGTTCTTTTTTTCTCTGCAGGTGCAATTGATTCTGAGTTTGTTTTTATATACAATTGTATAAAATTAATCGACTGATACTTTTGAACAAATTGTTCCAATTTAATTTAATGATAACTTTGAAATGTCTGCCCAACATGTATCTATCACTCTTTTCCCATTTTAAGAATATTTATTAACCGAGAAAAACTGTTCACTTACATAAATGTTTACAAAACTTCTAAGTAGTTGATCAATTTTATTCACTAATTGCGATAATTTCTGTATATATTTTACGTTTAATTCCCGATCCGATGGCAATTTATTATAAAACCGGATGTGGGTACGCGTAGCCTACGAACGGCAATTTTGCTATTTGTACCCACATGCGGGTACGCGCAGACACTGCCTTTTTATTATTTGTTATGTAATGATTTTCATTGTAGCACTGAACATGGTAAAACTTTACTAATGCGAAGTATTTCTTTCTCAGGTTATTTGAAAGAAAGATAAATTATACACAATATTTTTTGAAAGTCCAAATTTAACAAAGATTAACAGGGGAAAACAAGTGTGGTATTACCCCTACAACTACGGGGCGCCGAATGGGACTCTTGTGGTTTTGTACTCAAAATTCAATTTTGTACGGACAAAAGTGACTTTTGTTCAACAAAAATAAGTTCAGTTTAACAAAATTTGTATCATACTACAAATTTAAAATTTTGTCATACAAAATTATCTATCAGCGGACAAAAGTCACTTTTGTCATGACAAAATTCATTTTTGTTACACAGACTTGAATTTTGTTACCTAATTTGAAAATTGGGCGACAAAAGTCAATTTTGTATTCAAATTAGTTTAGTTTGGTTTCTGTGAACTAATTTGCATACAAAATCGACTTTTGTTACACAAAATTGACAAAAATGAATTTTGTCTCAACAAAATTGACAAAATTGACTTTTGTCTCAACAAAATTGACAAAATTGAATTTTGTCTCAACAAAATTGACAAAATTGACTTTTGTCTCAAGAAAATTGACAAATTGACTTTTGTCTCAACAAAATTGACAAAATTGACTTTTGTCTCAACAAAATTAACAAAATTGACTTTTGTCTCAACAAAATTAACAAAATTGACTTTTGTCTCAACAAAATTAACAAAATTGACTTTTGTCTCAACAAAATTGATTTTTGTCTCAACAAAATTGACAGAATTGACTTTTGTCTCAACAAAATTAACAAAATTGACTTTTGTCTCAACAAAATTGAATTGAATTTTGTCTCACAAAATTGAATTTTGTCTCACAAAAGTCAATTTTGTCTCACAAAAGTCAATTTTGTCTCACAAAAGTTAATTTTGTCTCACAAAAGTCAATTTTGTCTCACAAAATTGAATCTTACCTCTCACAATTGACTTTTGTGATTTAATTTCCATATCAGGTAACAAAAGTCAATTTTGTATGCAAATATGTTTATATTTGCATACCTTTTAGACAAAATTGACTTTTGTCATGACACATATGAATTTTGTCTACAAAAATGAATTTTGCCATGACAAAAATTAATTTTGTCTACACAAATGAATTTTGTCATCACAAAATTGAAGTTCTCACAAAACAAGTCTGTAGCACATAGTTTTGTAAGACAAAAATGATTTTGTTATGACAGAATTGAATTTTGTACAAAACCACAAGAGTCCCATTCGGCGCCCCGTAACAACAACCTTGTACATATAGTATTTTATATATCAGATGATTTTAAACAGCGGACCAGTCATATAGGAAAAATACTAGCAAAAGAAGCTGTACGCTAGGTTTCCTACGAAGAAATGGCTATCTTAGCCATGATACGTTCAATATTGAAATATGGTGCTGTAATTAGTGACCCAACCACCATCATGGAAATTTACCGAGGGAATCGAGATGACACGACTCATCATACGTGATTACAACTGTAGAGAAACAGATTGTATCACAGACATACTTTTCAAGCACGATTGTATCACAGACATATACTTTTCAATCACCTCTTTAGGAACGGAGTAAACAACTGAAGTTGATTAAAGTTCTACAAGGTGGTTGGTGGTTGAGGTTTGATACCGGTTATTAAGTCAATCGATCACCTAACACCAATAAGCAAAAGTCAAAGCAAAAGACTTATTAAGTGACTTCAAAAATCCAAATATTTTGGGATCACGAAAAAGAATTGATCAAAAGACACAATCCGAACGAACTTTTCTCTTAAAAACAATAGTGAGATACTAGTAGTGAGTGGAAGCACATAGAATAGAACATCGCATGCTTTTAAAGACAGATGAGGGTTGAAGTTATCTCTTCCGGCGGTTTCTGTTGATTGTATGTCTATATGTAAACCACTCTGCTAGCCAGAAATTGTAAAGCTTTAATTTCGTCAAAGTTCATAACTTGTGACGGAAGAAGATGTAAAACTCACACAATTGTGCATGAAGTCCGGTTAGTGAAAGGACGATTTATTGTTTCTGGATACACAAATTGCATAAGTGTTCCAAAAAAAAAGCAACTAAATTTGTCAATTCAATGTTCAACGAAACCTCTTACCAAATTAAAGGCAAGCAAAATGCATACAAAGACTAAAAGAAACAAAATCTTTGAAAGTTCTTCAGTTTTAAGCAGAAAGATGATGGATGCATATAATGAGACGTTTAAAGAAGGTAGTTTATTTTTTAATTAAGATATATAATTAGTAAATCTGATACTGGGTGGGATGTATAAAGTAAAATCACAAAAATACTGAACTCCGGGGAAAATTCAAAACGGAAAGTCCCTAATCAAATGGCAAAATCAAAAGCTGAAACACACCAAACGAATGGATAACAACTGTCATATTCCTGACTTGGTACAGGCATTTTGGTATTATTTTGGCATGAGTGACACATTGTCTAAATCATCGTGACCTCTGTTACTTTATATATTTACATCATTTATGAACTCAAACCTGAAAGGTAGTTTTCGATTGAAGATTTGGCGAAAAAAAAGGGAGAGGAGTCAGTCAAAACCCACAAGTCGAAGAGAAACCGACAACGCAATGGTTAAAAACGAAGAGACCAACAACAGTCCACAAGACGCCTCGTCGGTCGGGGTGATGTCAAGTGCTCCTTATGCGTAAACGGATACTTCTCACATGCGGCACCGTCATGTTACTCAATAATGACAAAGTAGTATACTGCTGTTCATAAATTAAATAAGAGATAAAAAATCTGGGTTACAAACTTAAATCGAGGGAAAACTTCAATCATAGAGGAAAACAACGGAACAACAGATGCCCTAAACTGCAACAAAAACAAACGTCAACATACATAGAAACGGACTATTTGACAACAACTGCCATATTCCTTACTTGGTACATGCCATTTTAACAAAAAAGGTGGGTTGAACCAGGTTTTATGACTAACCAAACCTTCCGTTTATATTGTAATGTTGAAGACTACCGCTTAAACGACAATACTACTTAACAGGAATACAGTACAAACAAAAGCATGCACACTCAGCACAGAGCAATACATAAATATAATATCATAGTACATGTAACATGTAAGCCGCAGAATAACAACAAACATCCTCCATGCATTAATAACATGACACCACAAACTGCAAGTCACATGAATGGATCAACGCCACACCAACTGACGTACAAATAAGGGGACAAGTCTCATTCAGTGATGTCGCAATCGTGGAAAAGAGGACTGGATTGTGGTTATAACAATTAGAACATAGCTGTGGTCATCTGAAACACAGACATCCCATATGCGATATCCTAAACCGGGCAAACAACTCCTGATAACACACGTAAAACTTTAAAAGGGATGACTTTAGATTTACCAGTCTGAAGTCTTTTCCAATGGCTTCATTTTAATAAACAAGGAAATCATGATAGGAAACGCAGCTCTGGAATATCATATCCAATGGTAGGTATAGACTCACAATGCATGATCTGCTGTAATGTTTACACATACAAATGAAAAGTTCACAACTGAGAAGTCAAATGTGTCATATTATTGCAAGGGGAGCTAGAGTTTATGAACTCCTAACAGATCTTGGGAAGTTTTTAAAGTCCGGCTTGAATGCTTATAAAGTTCATGCTGGTACAATGAACGAATATTTAATTGTTCGTCTTTGGTTGTAATTTCAAAGAAACATAGAACCAGACCTCCGACTTTTTTTTTTTTTTTTTATTATTTCCTCTTTGGAATGTGAAGAATTCTATTTTTATTTCTTTTATAATTACGTTTGTATTAGACAAGACATTTTTGTATTCATTGCGTTTCCATGGATTTGTTAGTTGTGGTATCAGTTAAATATGAAATCATTTTCTTCAGTCTACCATCGGAAGCATTTTGACCAGGCATTCAGTAGGTGCACATACTGGGATCCCAAAAACTTCTCAACATGCATCAACGATATCTATATGGGTTATTCCTGAAGAAGAAGATTTAATACAGAGGCAAGTGTTGTGTCGATAGGAAGGATATTCAGGGCATGCATTTCCTATTAAGCCAATCAATTGTCAAAAGAGGTATATCAGATTAATCATCTCTGTGTTTAGTGCAAATATATATATTTCCATTGGCATATCATGTAAACTTTTACTGATGTTTTTCAATAGACATGCAGTCTTCCCCCTGTGGAAACCATTAGTTTTACCATTCTTTCCAACCTGTTTCTTTATTAATTCGTATTAGACAGATTTCATACAGGGGCTTTTCAAATGAACAAAAACTAGGCATTGATCTCTAACTTCATGTTCCTCTTTATAGAAAGTGTCCTTCCACACAACAAAAGTATAGTGACTATATTGCTACATAAACTTGAAATGAAGAATACAGCTGGCATGTCAGTTAACTGCTAGTAGTCTGTTGTTATTTATGTATTATTGTCATTTTGTTTATTTTCTTGGTTTATACATCTTCTGACATCAGACTCGGACTTCTCTTGAACTGAATTTTAATGTGCGTATTGTTATGCGTTTACTTTTCTACATTGGCTAGAGGTATAGGGGGAGGGTTGAGATCTCACAAACATGTTTAACCCCGCCGCATTTTTGCACCTGTCCCAATTCAGGAGCCTCTGGCCTTTGTTAGTCTTGTATTATTTTAATTTTAGTTTCTTGTGTACAATTTGGAAATTAGTATGGCGTTCATTATCACTGAACTAGTATATATTTGTTTAGGGGCCAACTGAAAGACACCTCCGGGTGCGGGAATTTCTCGCTACATTGAAGACCTGTTGGTGACCTTCTGCTGTTGTTTTTTTCTATGGTCGGATTGTTGTCTCTTTGGCACATTCCCCATTTCCATTCTCAATTTTATTTACACCAGTTTCGTAGCTTTGATCACACATATGAGTTCACAACCAGGCCGGTTGTGTGAAAACAAAACTTCACGACAAATGAGATGATAGAAGTCAATTTTCCAATTTTGAACTTCACATTTTTATGTTCCAACTTTCAAACCAACACATGCAAATAAGATCATCTCCAGGGTAAACGAAATCCCAGATCAAGCCTATACTACCATGATGTCTTTGACAGAGAGTTGCAGCTACTTACATAAAGGCTTTTTTCCCCTGGAGAAGAATCCCAATTTGAAAAAAAATGGCTTAAAATTATTCCCAAAAAGACCACTTGTTTCCCAAACAGTGCAGTCTCAGTCATTTGTCAGTAGTAATTGTGCATGAATACAAACTGAAAAACACTCATTTATACAATTTTCATGCCTAAAATTACTATATGTGCAGATTTGAGGGTCTATTTACATATCATCATTGACAAAAAAGGGTCTTATTTCAAAGCAGGGTTTGACTCTTGAAAGTGGGTTTGTAAATTGAAGTTTCAGTCAAATTTATGGTTTATTCTAAATTTCCCAATTTGATGAAAATTACACATATTTACCCAATAAAAAAGGGTAGAGGTAGTTAAGAAAAAAACCAACAATATCACTGTTCATTATTTGATTGGCTGTTGTTGTTTATTTGCTTCACATTTTCCACTTGTTATAGCCACAAACCTTTTCCCAATTTTCTTATTGATAACATCCTTGAATGCAACATATCACCAAATTTTACTTGCAAGAGGAACACTATAGTGGAACAGGATCTTCTTACTCATCAAGTGCAACCAAGAATGAACCAGTTTAAAGTAGGATTCAAGGTCTTTAGTTTTATGTGCGATGTTTTGAAGAAGTGTACATATATATATGTTTCACAGGAAATTTGTGTTGTTTCAAAAAACAAATTAGTCACCTTCAATAGTTAACCTGCAAGGGTTTGATTGACTTCTGGTAAAATCTTTCAAATCACTGATTGAATAATTTAAATAAAACAATATCTTCAAATGAAATCCAAATCAAGAATTTCTCTGTATGCAGTCTTTAAACTTTAGTTTTTATTAATAAATGCATTTATTGGAGTTAAATGCAAATTAACAGAGGAGATATGTATTGATACTTATTCATCATAACACTATTTACACTGCAGCTATCTAAATGGCATAAATGGTATAAATGGCATAAAAACTACACAATTCTAATACAAACATTTATTCATCAGAATAAAATTATTAAGCTGTAACAGACATAACTAATAAAATCTTTATAAACAATTATTAATATGAAGTTTATTTACTATCACTTAAGGAATCATTACAATAATTAATCATGTGGCTGGTAAAAAAAAAAAAATACATTTAAAAACATACAAAATGTGTTTTGAAAATAGTGTGAACTACGTTCCTCTTTTATTGCATGTTTTTCTAGTCTATTTGGGAATTTCAATGACGAGGGCGTGGGCTGAAGTCGAAACTATATGTTATTAAATGGTTGACTTGAACGGCTGTATATTTATATATCTCTTATCACAACTATATTTGGTTCCGTGACCAGGATGTAGTGGTGATAAGAGACATAAATATACAGCCATTGGGGTGTCTTTGTTATACTGTTGATTCTTTTTGTAAATTTGCAATAACAAATAAATCTATTTGTGATGTGGATTCCCATGGCAAACTTGCAATAACAAATATATTTATTTTTGTGATTTCAATCATTTTAGAAATTAATATCCCACATGTTTAAATATGGTACAGATACCTTTTAGGATAGAAATGTATAACAATGGAAAGCATTAGTATTCATTACTTCTATGTTTTAAAAGTACATAAATTCTTAATTTATTTTTTATAGAAAATAAAAGAGAAATAAAAAAATTACAGTGATTTTCTTTGGTACCAGATCTTCAAAATCATTAACATATTCAGATGGAAACAACTATTTCATGTTAGTTAAATCTAAACTGTATATTTTGTTGTTCATAAATAATTTCATTATTTAAAAATAACATAAAGACGATGAAGTACAATTTAAAATCTTTTCTTTAAACAACTGATAAAAGGAAGATTATTTAGTTCATCTAAATCTTGTTCCACTTTTTATAAGAATAGGTCATGGGTAAAAAAATCAAAGAAGAAATCTGTCTTTATGTAGGTAAACAAAAACCAAGCCAAATTAAATGAAGGATGGTTGTTTAATGTCCAACAGCAAGTTAAATGCAGGACCAGAACATGTTAATGTAATATAATATACTCTGTTTTTGACTGAGCTGGATGTTTGAGGTAATATTCACAAAATTACAGTAGACATGGCGCCCTACCCAGGTATGTTAATCTGACTGCAACTTACCAGTTTTTGGTCCTACTAATTAATGCCTTGTGCTTAGTAGAATAGCATGAAATACCTCTTTTCTAGAATTTGGTTTGATTCATCTAGGGATCAAACCAAAATCTCCTAAAATCTAGGCAAGCACACTACCTTTAGACT
Source organism: Mytilus edulis (assembly GCA_019925275.1). NCBI lineage: Eukaryota > Metazoa > Mollusca > Bivalvia > Mytilida > Mytilidae > Mytilus > Mytilus edulis. Next base: position 92,305,585 of record CM034356.1, on the reverse strand, counting down.
ACTAAGGCAGTTCAAAATAAAAAGAACTGCCACAATACTTAATGAGATATTTAAACTTTAAAAACATACAGGATAGTACATGAATTACAATTACTTTGTGGATGTCTGTATGGAAATACACAGGGAGTGATTATTGTATATGTAACAAAGTGGGACCTTACTATGACTAGCTTTTTATAAAAGTAATGCTTTATACTTATAATCATTATAATGTATGTTATAATGTGATGTTTACTCTAATGAATAATAACCTAATGTTCATGATGATAATGAGCACTAAAAGTCTCCATAAATATGTATAAAATTGTTTATCTGGGAGTTATATGTAAAAATTTAACACATCTAATAAGAATAGGAGATTCATAATATAAAATAGAGATTGCAAATGTCTTCCTTTATCCCTGTGTAATGAAACAATAATAATATCAGGTTGGAGCCCCTGTACAAGATGGTAATGAATACATGTATATGATGTTTCTAACAGCCTTATTTTCCACAAGAAATGCATCATTCTATGATGTTTCCAACAGCCCTATTCTCCATATGAAACGTATCATTATATGATGTTTCCTACAGCCCTATATGAGAAATAATGATTAAAATATTTTGGCAAATGATGAAGAGGATAATCTTTAAACTAAATGCTAACAGGTTCTGTAAGCTATTACCTGAATATAATATTAAGTCATCTAGTTAGAAGATGATGATCAACTTTGATGAGGTATACATTCTTTTTGGCAAGATTAATCATCCTCAAAATTACTCAAATACATTTTTTCATCATGTTTTTAACAGCATAGCTACATTTGGGATTACACTAAATCAGCTACAATAATAATAATATACAATGTGTAGTAGGCAGTTTTTTAAAACCATATTCAGAACAGGAATTTATCTTTACATGATAAAAATATGACCTATGCAAAAAAATCTTCAAAAAGGAGATAATGTTGAATACTTTTAAATTGAATACACTACATAAATCAAATATTTATAATGGTGCTTGTTTATCATTATATATAGGCAAAAACAAAATTTAAAGAAGGATGGCACTTTTAAATATTTTTTTTTTATTTTTTGTTTGGTCAAGTGATAAGAATGAGTGAATAATGGATGGCCTATAGGTTTGAGAACCTATTCATGTGCTAGCACCAAAATTATTAACACTTGAACAAATCGTAATCCTGAATTGAATATGGTTATAAAAAATCCTTTTTTCTGTACAAATTGCTGTTAAAAGTATACTTTTTACTAAATTTCACGCAACATGTACAGAATCTCATTTATTCTTATAATAATTTATAGGATTATTTCTTCTAAATTATCAAAGAAAAAGATAATGTACACTGTGAAGTAACATATTTTTATTTGTTGACCATATGTATTTTTCTTGAATGCTAGTCTAAGCCAGTTCAAGCCATCATACATTTTGGTACATATTCAGTGAATGTCAAGGTCAACTAGATGTACCATTATATATCATAGATATTCAATGCTTGTCACCATAAGGCAGTATAATGAAAGATACCTATTTAGTTTCATACAATGTCAATGTATCACAGTTAGTTTCATTAACTCAATAATTCTAAGATGATTTAAAACTCAGCAATGATCTTCTTCTCCTGCCCATGAATTACAAACATCCCTGTCTAATGCTATACTCTCTTTCCTGACCCGTAGTGGTTCTTCTTTCCCAGTATTTGAACTGGTTTCCTGTCCAGCATTTGACATGACTTCTTGTCCTGCATTTGACTGCTCCTCTTGTGATGAGTTAAACCTTGAGTATGCCATGGTGACATTACTCTCTGTGAAGAAACACTTGTAGTCACTAAGAACATCAGGTTTATATTTCCTCAATCTATTTTCACACAACCAAAGAATTTGTTTTTGCATACTGTTTATTTTGTTATATACTGTATCTACTAGTGTTGATTCATCTTTTACAGAATTACAAGGAATTTTTACTTCTCCTGAAATGATAAGATATAATTTCCTTATTAATGTGATTCCTAAGGTATAACATAAAAACAAAAATGATCAAATTGACAATATATTACATACCTAAGGACTATTCCTTAAAGTATCATAGTGGGGTAGAAGGCCCATTAGAATTGATTTATTGGATTAACGATAATGAATTTCTGTAAGAAAAATATGCTGAGTGCATATTAACTTCATAAACTTTGGATTCATGAACTGTTTGACCAGTATATTAATTAGCTCTGTGAATTCTCAGCACTTTAGTATGTTTATAACTGTGGTTTTGTTGAACATATATTATATATAGTGATAATATTATTATAATGATGGTTTCACACTGATATGTAGTAAACAAACTGTGGATTCATTATTATTCATTGGATACTAATTTTCGTGAGTTTTGTGGGTACAGATGAACCATGAATCAAATGTTTAACAATTCACAAAAAAATCTTTCGATGCAATGATTGAAAAAACTATAAAATCAAATATCTGCAAAAATGCAAGTTTTTCCAATCCACAAAAATGTGATAACCACAAATAATAAACGATTCTACAGTAATCAAATTGTGAGAAGAATATCAAACATTCAGAATAGATGTGTCCAAATTAAAAAAGTGGTTTCTGAGGTCATATTTTTTACATTTAGTAACAGTAACCACTTGCTGATTTTCTTGTTAAGTAACATGATTACCTATTTCTAATCCTTGTTGTCTTAATATTTCTTCATTAATGGTCGTAGCATCAGGATTCACATTCTTCTTTAAAATTTCACTGAAAAATGGATAATATACAAATCTAATATAGAACTATAGAAATGTTTTATTTTTTTTGTCTCACAATATAATAATTTTAATACACATCTGTTTGTTTACTTTTCACAATATTTGACTTAAATTTTTTAAATCAAATATTAAAACTAAATGCATGAGTTCAGAAATTATGTCATTATTAGAAGATTAACCTTTTTTAACAGTTATGTTTTTTAAAAGAAATTCTGAAGAACCAGATCAACACATCAAATATAGAAAGTCTAATCCCTGATTGAATGCTCAATTGCTTATGATATTTCAAAAGTCTATGGATTACTTAGAATTGTTGTGTAAATAATTAGTTATATATCTGAAAATGTGGAGGACCATTTTGGTCAAAATTCTTTTATTCAATCTGAAGAAAAATGCTTTGAAGGGTCAAATGAAGTAGAATTTTTGATATCAAACATTGCCAATAAAGTATGTTTGTCCCTTTATTAACTTATCTTTTTTTATATCACATATTGACTGTATATTTATTTGTTAACCCAAGTTTCTGAAAATGACTGGTAATAAATTTCTAAATATATTTCACTAGGTGTTATTATTTTACCAACCTAAGTTTCTGTTTGTCTGTGTTCAGAATGCTAAATAACAGCAGTATTCCTATCCTGTCGGTTGATGACTGGGTATTTATGTGCATTAAAACATGTTTATCCTGAAATAGACCGAAAAAACTAGATTTTTACGAGAATAAACAATCATGAAATAAATAAAAAAAAACGCCAACATTGCATAAAACATGATTCCCCTAAAAATAAAACTTTTATAATTTAAAAAATGTATGATTATACATATATACATATATATTGGAATAGTTTAAATGGGTAATTACTATCGTAAAACTTGCTGAATTGAAAAAAATAGGCAACATTCATCATCTTCTACATGTCAAGACCAAAATAGACACTTCTCTGCTGATCTGCTTATAGGTTATAGTTACTATCTTAAACTTGATAAAATAGACAAAACAAATAATGTGAAGTAAAAATCTATCTGAGCCTTACCTGCATCCGGACTCCAGACATCACCTGCTGGAAATTACCTGTAAATTAAATACAGAATAGGTTTAATAAAAAACTCAAACAATAAAAGAATAAGATAACTTAAAAACACTTGTTGAAAGTTTCTTAAGCAAAATGTTTGCAATAAAACAACAACAGTTCAAATCAAAGTACTGAAGTACTGAACATCGGATGACTGCAAGTTCTGGTGGATGGCCACAAGCACTTGTCTCAGAAAAAAAATCACATCTCTATAACTGAAAATGAGGTTAATGTACAGATACATTTTTTCTGAGACAAGTTTGTTGTAAGATTAATGAAATGACAGGGAATTCAACATCTCCATAATAACTATTATATTGGTACTGAAGTGATATAATTATTTGTTATCAGTATACTCAGGTTAATATATAGTATATTTATATTTGTATAAAAGTTATATATAATTTTCATTCATTTGTATATCATTCTATTCTACTGTTCTAATGATAGTGCAAGTGCATGATGGACACTCTTCTGCAATAATTTGTTTCCTAATAGATTGGATTTGAGAAGACATTCATATTTTCCAGTGTGTGTTGCAAAACATTCTTGAGATATTCTTCTGCATGTGTTTACACAATATTCAGTATTCCTGACCTATTAAACTTATAATTCAATCATGATCTATAATGGCTAACAATGACCTA